>OY986988.1:7768869-9103869 GCA_963920545.1 Lepidium didymum
CTCGTCTTCGTACGGGTTTGCGGAAATGAGAAAGCGGTTAGAGAGTGGTGCATGACAACGGGGTAATCTAAAATACCTCTCTAATAGTCCCGAACGGGTAATCTACGCAAATGCCTCGGTTCGGCCACAAACTCGTCTTCGTACGGGTTTGCGGAAATGGAAAAGCGGTTAGAGAGTGGTGCATGACAACGAGGTAATCTAAATTACCTCTCTAATAGTCTCGAACGGATAATCTACGCAAATGCCTCGGCTCGGCCTCAAACTCGTCTTCGTACAAGTTTGCGGAAATGGAAAAGCGGTTAGAGAGTGGTTCATGACAACGGGGTAATCTAAATTACCTCTCTAATAGTCCCGAACGGGTAATCTACGCAAATGCCTCGGCTCGGCCACAAACTCGTCTTCGTACGGGTTTGCGGAAATGGGAAAGCGGTTAGAGAGTGGTGCATGACAACGGGGTAATCTAAAATACCTCTCTAATAGTCCCGAACGGGTAATCTACGCAAATGCCTCGGTTCGGCCACAAACTCGTCTTCGTACGGGTTTGCGGAAATGGAAAAGCGGTTAGAGAGTGGTGCATGACAACGAGGTAATCTAAATTACCTCTCTAATAGTCTCGAACGGGTAATCTACGCAAATGCCTCGGCTCGGCCTCAAACTCGTCTTCGTACGGGTTTGCGGAAATGGAAAAGCGGTTAGAGAGTGGTTCATGACAACGGGGTAATCTAAATTACCTCTCTAATAGTCCCGAACGGGTAATCTACGCAAATGCCTCGGCTCGGCCACAAACTCGTCTTCGTACGGGTTTGCGGAAATGAGAAAGCGGTTAGAGAGTGGTGCATGACAACGGGGTAATCTAAAATACCTCTCTAATAGTCCCGAACGGGTAATCTACGCAAATGCCTCGGTTCGGCCACAAACTCGTCTTCGTACGGGTTTGCGGAAATGGAAAAGCGGTTAGAGAGTGGTGCATGACAACGAGGTAATCTAAATTACCTCTCTAATAGTCTCGAACGGGTAATCTACGCAAATGCCTCGGCTCGGCCTCAAACTCGTCTTCGTACAAGTTTGCGGAAATGGAAAAGCGGTTAGAGAGTGGTTCATGACAACGGGGTAATCTAAATTACCTCTCTAATAGTCCCGAACGGGTAATCTACGCAAATGCCTCGGCTCGGCCACAAACTCGTCTTCGTACGGGTTTGCGGAAATGGGAAAGCGGTTAGAGAGTGGTGCATGACAACGAGGTAATCTAAATTACCTCTCTAATAGTCCCGAACGGGTAATCTACGCAAATGCCTCAGATTGGCGTCAAACTCGTCTTCGTACGGGTTTGCGGAAATGAGAAAGCGGTTAGAGAGTGGTTCATGACTACGGGGTAATCTAAATTACCTCTCTAATAGTCCCGAACGGGTAATCTACGCAAATGCCTCGGCTCGGCCACAAACTCGTCTTCGTACGGGTTTGCGGAAATGAGAAAGCGGTTAGAGAGTGGTGCATGACAACGGGGTAATCTAAAATACCTCTCTAATAGTCCCGAACGGGTAATCTACGCAAATGCCTCGGTTCGGCCACAAACTCGTCTTCGTACGGGTTTGCGGAAATGGAAAAGCGGTTAGAGAGTGGTGCATGACAACGAGGTAATCTAAATTACCTCTCTAATAGTCTCGAATGGGTAATCTACGCAAATGCCTCGGCTCGGCCTCAAACTCGTCTTCGTACGGGTTTGCGGAAATGGAAAAGCGGTTAGAGAGTGGTTCATGACAACGGGGTAATCTAAATTACCTCTCTAATAGTCCCGAACGGGTAATCTACGCAAATGCCTCGGCTCGGCCACAAACTCGTCTTCGTACGGGTTTGCGGAAATGGGAAAGCGGTTAGAGAGTGGTGCATGACAACGAGGTAATCTAAATTACCTCTCTAATAGTCCCGAACGGGTAATCTACGCAAATGCCTCAGATTGGCGTCAAACTCGTCTTCGTACGGGTTTGCGGAAATGAGAAAGCGGTTAGAGAGTGGTTCATGACTACGGGGTAATCTAAATTACCTCTCAAATAGTCCCGAACGGGTAATCTACGCAAATGCCTCGGCTCGGCCACAAACTCGTCTTCGTACGGGTTTGCGGAAATGAGAAAGCGGTTAGAGAGTGGTGCATGACAACGGGGTAATCTAAAATACCTCTCTAATAGTCCCGAACGGGTAATCTACGCAAATGCCTCGGTTCGGCCACAAACTCGTCTTCGTACGGGTTTGCGGAAATGGAAAAGCGGTTAGAGAGTGGTGCATGACAACGAGGTAATCTAAATTACCTCTCTAATAGTCTCGAACGGGTAATCTACGCAAATGCCTCGGCTCGGCCTCAAACTCGTCTTCGTACGGGTTTGCGGAAATGGAAAAGCGGTTAGAGAGTGGTGCATGACAACGAGGTAATCTAAATTACCTCTCTAATAGTCCCGAACGGGTACTCTACGCAAATGCCTCAGATTGGCGTCAAACTCGTCTTCGTACGGGTTTGCGGAAATGAGAAAGCGGTTAGAGAGTGGTTCATGACTACGGGGTAATCTAAATTACCTCTCTAATAGTCCCGAACGGGTAATCTACGCAAATGTCTCGGCTCGGCCACAAACTCGTCTTCGTACGGGTTTGCGAAAATGGAAAAGCGGTTAGAGAGTGGTGCATGACAACGAGGTAATCTAAATTACCTCTCTTATCGTCCCGAACGTGTAATCTGCGCAAATGCCTCGGCTCGGCCACAAACTCGTCTTCGTACAGGTTTGCGGAAATGGGAAAGCGGTTAGAGAGTGGTGCATGACAACGAGGTAATCTAAATTACCTCTCTAATAGTCCCGAACGGGTAATCAACGCAAATGCCTCGGCTCGGCCACAAACTCGTCTTCGTACGGGTTTGCGGAAATGGGAAAGCGGTTAGAGAGTGGTGCATGACAACGAGGTAATCTAAATTACCTCTCTAATAGTCCCGAACGGGTAATCTACGCAAATGCCTCGGTTCGGCCACAAACTCGTCTTCGTACGGGTTTGCGGAAATGGAAAAGCGGTTAGAGAGTGGTGCATGACAACGAGGTAATCTAAATTACCTCTCTACTAGTCTCGAACGGGTAATCTACGCAAATGCCTCGGCTCGGCCTCAAACTCGTCTTCGTACGGGTTTGCGGAAATGGAAAAGCGGTTAGAGAGTGGTTCATGACAACGGGGTAATCTAAATTACCTCTCTAATAGTCCCGAACGGGTAATCTACGCAAATGCCTCGTCTTGGCCACAAACTCGTCTTCGTACGGGTTTGCGGAAATGGGAAAGCGGTTAGAGAGTGGTGCATGACAACGAGGTAATCTAAATTACCTCTCTAATAGTCCCGAACAATTAATCTACGCAAATGCCTCAGATTGGCGTCAAACTCGTCTTCGTACGGGTTTGCGGAAATGAGAAAGCGGTTAGAGAGTGGTTCATGACTACGGGGTAATCTAAATTACCTCTCTAATAGTCCCGAACGGGTAATCTACGCAAAGCCTCGGCTCGGCCACAAACTCGTCTTCGTACGGGTTTGCGGAAATGGAAAAGCGGTTAGAGAGTGGTGCATGACAACGAGGTAATCTAAATTACCTCTCTAATAGTCCCGAACGGGTAATCTACGCAAATGCCTCAGATTGGCGTCAAACTCGTCTTCGTACGGGTTTGCGGAAATGAGAAAGCGGTTAGAGAGTGGTGCATGACAACGGGGTAATCTAAATTACCTCTCTAATAGTCCCGAACGGGTAATCTACGCAAATGCCTCGGTTCGGCCACAAACTCGTCTTCGTACGGGTTTGCGGAAATGGAAAAGCGGTTAGAGAGTGGTGCATGACAACGAGGTAATCTAAATTTCCTCTCTAATAGTCCCGAACGGGTAATCAACGCAAATGCCTCGGCTCAGCCACAAACTCGTCTTCGTACGGGTTTGCGGAAATGGGAAAGCGGTTAGAGAGTGGTGCATGACAACGAGGTAATCTAAATTACCTCTCTAATAGTCCCGAACAGGTAATCTACGCAAATGCCTCAGATTGGCGTCAAACTCGTCTTCGTACGGGTTTGCGGAAATGAGAAAGCGGTTAGAGAGTGGTTCATGACTACGGGGTAATCTAAATTACCTCTCTAATAGTCTCGAACGGGTAATCTACGCAAATGCCTCGGCTCGGCCACAAACTCGTCTTCGTACGGGTTTGCGGAAATGAGAAAGCGGTTAGAGAGTGGTGCATGACAACGGGGTAATCTAAAATACCTCTCTAATAGTCCCGAACGGGTAATCTACGCAAATGCCTCGGTTCGGCCACAAACTCGTCTTCGTACGGGTTTGCGGAAATGGAAAAGCGGTTAGAGAGTGGTGCATGACAACGAGGTAATCTAAATTACCTCTCTAATAGTCTCGAACGGGTAATCTACGCAAATGCCTCGGCTCGGCCACAAACTCGTCTTCGTACGGGTTTGCGAAAATGGAAAAGCGGTTAGAGAGTGGTGCATGACAACGAGGTAATCTAAATTACCTCTCTAATCGTCCCGAACGTGTAATCTGCGCAAATGCCTCGGCTCGGCCACAAACTCGTCTTCGTACAGGTTTGCGGGAATGGGAAAGCGGTTAGAGAGTGGTGCATGACAACGAGGTAATCTAAATTACCTCTCTAATAGTCCCGAACAATTAATCTACGCAAATGCCTCAGATTGGCGTCAAACTCGTCTTCGTACGGGTTTGCGGAAATGAGAAAGCGGTTAGAGAGTGGTTCATGACTACGGGGTAATCTAAAATACCTCTCTAATAGTCCCGAACGGGTAATCTACGCAAATGCCTCGGTTCGGCCACAAACTCGTCTTCGTACGGGTTTGCGGAAATGGGAAAGCGGTTAGAGAGTGGTGCATGACAACGAGGTAATCTAAATTACCTCTCTAATAGTCCCGAACAGGTAATCTACGCAAATGCCTCAGATTGGCGTCAAACTCGTCTTCGTACGGGTTTGCGGAAATGAGAAAGCGGTTAGAGAGTGGTGCATGACAACGGGGTAATCTAAATTACCTCTCTAATAGTCCCGAACGGGTAATCTACGCAAATGCCTCGGTTCGGCCACAAACTCGTCTTTGTACGGGTTTGCGGAAATGGAAAAGCGGTTAGAGAGTGGTGCATGACAACGAGGTAATCTAAATTTCCTCTCTAATAGTCCCGAACGGGTAATCAACGCAAATGCCTCGGCTCGGCCACAAACTCGTCTTCGTACGGGTTTGCGGAAATGGGAAAGCGGTTAGAGAGTGGTGCATGACAACGAGGTAATCTAAATTACCTCTCTAATAGTCCCGAACGGGTACTCTACGCAAATGCCTCAGATTGGCGTCAAACTCGTCTTCGTACGGGTTTGCGGAAATGGGAAAGCGGTTAGAGAGTGGTGCATGACAACGAGGTAATCTAAATTACCTCTCTAATAGTCCCGAATGGGTACTCTACGCAAATGCCTCAGATTGGCGTCAAACTCATCTTCGTACGGGTTTGCGAAAATGAGAAAGCGGTTAGAGAGTGGTTCATGACTACTGGGTAACCTAAATTACCTCTCTAATAGTCCCGATCGGGTAATCTACGCAAATGTCTCGGCTCGGCCACAAACTCGTCTTCGTACGGGTTTGTGAAAATGGAAAAGCGGTTAAAGAGTGGTGCATGACAACGAGGTAATCTAAATTACCTCTCTAATAGTCCCGAATGGGTACTCTACGCAAATGCCTCAGATTGGCGTCAAACTCATCTACGTACGGGTTTGCGGAAATGAGAAAGCGGTTAGAGAGTGGTTCATGACTACGGGGTAATCTAAATTACCTCTCTAATAGTCCCGAACGGGTAATCTACGCAAATGGCTCGGTTCGGCCACAAACTCGTCTTTGTACGGGTTTGCGGAAATGGAAAAGCGGTTAGAGAGTGGTGCATGACAACGAGGTAATCTAAATTTCCTCTCTAATAGTCCCGAACGGGTAATCAACGCAAATGCCTCGGCTCGGCCACAAACTCGTCTTCGTACGGGTTTGCGGAAATGGGAAAGCGGTTAGAGAGTGGTGCATGACAACGAGGTAATCTAAATTACCTCTCTAATAGTCCCGAACGGGTACTCTACGCAAATGCCTCAGATTGGCGTCAAACTCGTCTTCGTACGGGTTTGCGGAAATGGGAAAGCGGTTAGAGAGTGGTGCATGACAACGAGGTAATCTAAATTACCTCTCTAATAGTCCCGAATGGGTACTCTACGCAAATGCCTCAGATTGGCGTCAAACTCATCTTCGTACGGGTTTGCGAAAATGAGAAAGCGGTTAGAGAGTGGTTCATGACTACTGGGTAACCTAAATTACCTCTCTAATAGTCCCGATCGGGTAATCTACGCAAATGTCTCGGCTAGGCCACAAACTCGTCTTCGTACGGGTTTGCGAAAATGGAAAAGCGGTTAGAGAGTGGTGCATGACAACGGGGTAATCTAAATTACCTCTCTAATAGTCCCGAACGGGTAATCTACGCAAATGCCTCGGTTCGGCCACAAACTCGTCTTTGTACGGGTTTGCGGAAATGGAAAAGCGGTTAGAGAGTGGTGCATGACAACGAGGTAATCTAAATTTCCTCTCTAATAGTCCCGAACGGGTAATCAACGCAAATGCCTCGGCTCGGCCACAAACTCGTCTTCGTACGGGTTTGCGGAAATGGGAAAGCGGTTAGAGAGTGGTGCATGACAACGAGGTAATCTAAATTACCTCTCTAATAGTCCCGAACGGGTACTCTACGCAAATGCCTCAGATTGGCGTCAAACTCGTCTTCGTACGGGTTTGCGGAAATGGGAAAGCGGTTAGAGAGTGGTGCATGACAACGAGGTAATCTAAATTACCTCTCTAATAGTCCCGAATGGGTACTCTACGCAAATGCCTCAGATTGGCGTCAAACTCATCTTCGTACGGGTTTGCGAAAATGAGAAAGCGGTTAGAGAGTGGTTCATGACTACTGGGTAACCTAAATTACCTCTCTAATAGTCCCGATCGGGTAATCTACGCAAATGTCTCGGCTCGGCCACAAACTCGTCTTCGTACGGGTTTGCGAAAATGGAAAAGCGGTTAAAGAGTGGTGCATGACAACGAGGTAATCTAAATTACCTCTCTAATAGTCCCGAATGGGTACTCTACGCAAATGCCTCAGATTGGCGTCAAACTCATCTACGTACGGGTTTGCGGAAATGAGAAAGCGGTTAGAGAGTGGTTCATGACTACGGGGTAATCTAAATTACCTCTCTAATAGTCCCGAACGGGTAATCTACGCAAATGGCTCGGCTCGGCCACAAACTCGTCTTCGTACGGGTTTGCGGAAATGAGAAAGCGGTTAGAGAGTGGTGCATGACAACGAGGTAATCTAAATTACCTCTCTAATAGTCCCGAACAGGTAATCTACGCAAATGCCTCAGATTGGCGTCAAACTCGTCTTCGTACGGGTTTGCGGAAATGAGAAAGCGGTTAGAGAGTGGTGCATGACAACGGGGTAATCTAAATTACCTCTCTAATAGTCCCGAACGGGTAATCTACGCAAATGCCTCGGTTCGGCCACAAACTCGTCTTTGTACGGGTTTGCGGAAATGGAAAAGCGGTTAGAGAGTGGTGCATGACAACGAGGTAATCTAAATTTCCTCTCTAATAGTCCCGAACGGGTAATCAACGCAAATGCCTCGGCTCGGCCACAAACTCGTCTTCGTACGGGTTTGCGGAAATGGGAAAGCGGTTAGAGAGTGGTGCATGACAACGAGGTAATCTAAATTACCTCTCTAATAGTCCCGAACGGGTACTCTACGCAAATGCCTCAGATTGGCGTCAAACTCGTCTTCGTACGGGTTTGCGGAAATGGGAAAGCGGTTAGAGAGTGGTGCATGACAACGAGGTAATCTAAATTACCTCTCTAATAGTCCCGAATGGGTACTCTACGCAAATGCCTCAGATTGGCGTCAAACTCATCTTCGTACGGGTTTGCGAAAATGAGAAAGCGGTTAGAGAGTGGTTCATGACTACTGGGTAACCTAAATTACCTCTCTAATAGTCCCGATCGGGTAATCTACGCAAATGTCTCGGCTCGGCCACAAACTCGTCTTCGTACGGGTTTGCGAAAATGGAAAAGCGGTTAGAGAGTGGTGCATGACAACGAGGTAATCTAAATTACCTCTCTAATCGTCCCGAACGTGTAATCTGCGCAAATGCCTCGGCTCGGCCACAAACTCGTCTTCGTACAGGTTTGCGGGAATGGGAAAGCGGTTAGAGAGTGGTGCATGACAACGAGGTAATCTAAATTACCTCTCTAATAGTCCCGAACAATTAATCTACGCAAATGCCTCAGATTGGCGTCAAACTCGTCTTCGTACGGGTTTGCGGAAATGAGAAAGCGGTTAGAGAGTGGTTCATGACTACGGGGTAATCTAAAATACCTCTCTAATAGTCCCGAACGGGTAATCTACGCAAATGCCTCGGTTCGGCCACAAACTCGTCTTCGTACGGGTTTGCGGAAATGGGAAAGCGGTTAGAGAGTGGTGCATGACAACGAGGTAATCTAAATTACCTCTCTAATAGTCCCGAACAGGTAATCTACGCAAATGCCTCAGATTGGCGTCAAACTCGTCTTCGTACGGGTTTGCGGAAATGAGAAAGCGGTTAGAGAGTGGTGCATGACAACGGGGTAATCTAAATTACCTCTCTAATAGTCCCGAACGGGTAATCTATGCAAATGCCTCGGTTCGGCCACAAACGCGTCTTTGTACGGGTTTGCGGAAATGGAAAAGCGGTTAGAGAGTGGTGCATGACAACGAGGTAATCTAAATTTCCTCTCTAATAGTCCCGAACGGGTAATCAACGCAAATGCCTCGGCTCGGCCACAAACTCGTCTTCGTACGGGTTTGCGGAAATGGGAAAGCGGTTAGAGAGTGGTGCATGACAACGAGGTAATCTAAATTACCTCTCTAATAGTCCCGAACGGGTACTCTACGCAAATGCCTCAGATTGGCGTCAAACTCGTCTTCGTACGGGTTTGCGGAAATGGGAAAGCGGTTAGAGAGTGGTGCATGACAACGAGGTAATCTAAATTACCTCTCTAATAGTCCCGAATGGGTACTCTACGCAAATGCCTCAGATTGGCGTCAAACTCATCTTCGTACGGGTTTGCGAAAATGAGAAAGCGGTTAGAGAGTGGTTCATGACTACTGGGTAACCTAAATTACCTCTCTAATAGTCCCGATCGGGTAATCTACGCAAATGTCTCGGCTCGGCCACAAACTCGTCTTCGTACGGGTTTGTGAAAATGGAAAAGCGGTTAAAGAGTGGTGCATGACAACGAGGTAATCTAAATTACCTCTCTAATAGTCCCGAATGGGTACTCTACGCAAATGCCTCAGATTGGCGTCAAACTCATCTACGTACGGGTTTGCGGAAATGAGAAAGCGGTTAGAGAGTGGTTCATGACTACGGGGTAATCTAAATTACCTCTCTAATAGTCCCGAACGGGTAATCTACGCAAATGGCTCGGTTCGGCCACAAACTCGTCTTTGTACGGGTTTGCGGAAATGGAAAAGCGGTTAGAGAGTGGTGCATGACAACGAGGTAATCTAAATTTCCTCTCTAATAGTCCCGAACGGGTAATCAACGCAAATGCCTCGGCTCGGCCACAAACTCGTCTTCGTACGGGTTTGCGGAAATGGGAAAGCGGTTAGAGAGTGGTGCATGACAACGAGGTAATCTAAATTACCTCTCTAATAGTCCCGAACGGGTACTCTACGCAAATGCCTCAGATTGGCGTCAAACTCGTCTTCGTACGGGTTTGCGGAAATGGGAAAGCGGTTAGAGAGTGGTGCATGACAACGAGGTAATCTAAATTACCTCTCTAATAGTCCCGAATGGGTACTCTACGCAAATGCCTCAGATTGGCGTCAAACTCATCTTCGTACGGGTTTGCGAAAATGAGAAAGCGGTTAGAGAGTGGTTCATGACTACTGGGTAACCTAAATTACCTCTCTAATAGTCCCGATCGGGTAATCTACGCAAATGTCTCGGCTAGGCCACAAACTCGTCTTCGTACGGGTTTGCGAAAATGGAAAAGCGGTTAGAGAGTGGTGCATGACAACGGGGTAATCTAAATTACCTCTCTAATAGTCCCGAACGGGTAATCTACGCAAATGCCTCGGTTCGGCCACAAACTCGTCTTTGTACGGGTTTGCGGAAATGGAAAAGCGGTTAGAGAGTGGTGCATGACAACGAGGTAATCTAAATTTCCTCTCTAATAGTCCCGAACGGGTAATCAACGCAAATGCCTCGGCTCGGCCACAAACTCGTCTTCGTACGGGTTTGCGGAAATGGGAAAGCGGTTAGAGAGTGGTGCATGACAACGAGGTAATCTAAATTACCTCTCTAATAGTCCCGAACGGGTACTCTACGCAAATGCCTCAGATTGGCGTCAAACTCGTCTTCGTACGGGTTTGCGGAAATGGGAAAGCGGTTAGAGAGTGGTGCATGACAACGAGGTAATCTAAATTACCTCTCTAATAGTCCCGAATGGGTACTCTACGCAAATGCCTCAGATTGGCGTCAAACTCATCTTCGTACGGGTTTGCGAAAATGAGAAAGCGGTTAGAGAGTGGTTCATGACTACTGGGTAACCTAAATTACCTCTCTAATAGTCCCGATCGGGTAATCTACGCAAATGTCTCGGCTCGGCCACAAACTCGTCTTCGTACGGGTTTGCGAAAATGGAAAAGCGGTTAAAGAGTGGTGCATGACAACGAGGTAATCTAAATTACCTCTCTAATAGTCCCGAATGGGTACTCTACGCAAATGCCTCAGATTGGCGTCAAACTCATCTACGTACGGGTTTGCGGAAATGAGAAAGCGGTTAGAGAGTGGTTCATGACTACGGGGTAATCTAAATTACCTCTCTAATAGTCCCGAACGGGTAATCTACGCAAATGGCTCGGCTCGGCCACAAACTCGTCTTCGTACGGGTTTGCGGAAATGAGAAAGCGGTTAGAGAGTGGTGCATGACAACGAGGTAATCTAAATTACCTCTCTAATAGTCCCGAACAGGTAATCTACGCAAATGCCTCAGATTGGCGTCAAACTCGTCTTCGTACGGGTTTCCGGAAATGAGAAAGCGGTTAGAGAGTGGTGCATGACAACGGGGTAATCTAAATTACCTCTCTAATAGTCCCGAACGGGTAATCTACGCAAATGCCTCGGTTCGGCCACAAACTCGTCTTTGTACGGGTTTGCGGAAATGGAAAAGCGGTTAGAGAGTGGTGCATGACAACGAGGTAATCTAAATTTCCTCTCTAATAGTCCCGAACGGGTAATCAACGCAAATGCCTCGGCTCGGCCACAAACTCGTCTTCGTACGGGTTTGCGGAAATGGGAAAGCGGTTCGAGAGTGGTGCATGACAACGAGGTAATCTAAATTACCTCTCTAATAGTCCCGAACGGGTACTCTACGCAAATGCCTCAGATTGGCGTCAAACTCGTCTTCGTACGGGTTTGCGGAAATGGGAAAACGGTTAGAGAGTGGTGCATGACAACGAGGTAATCTAAATTACCTCTCTAATAGTCCCGAATGGGTACTCTACGCAAATGCCTCAGATTGGCGTCAAACTGATCTTCGTACGGGTTTGCGAAAATGAGAAAGCGGTTAGAGAGTGGTTCATGACTACTGGGTAACCTAAATTACCTCTCTAATAGTCCCGATCGGGTAATCTACGCAAATGTCTCGGCTCGGCCACAAACTCGTCTTCGTACGGGTTTGCGAAAATGGAAAAGCGGTTAAAGAGTGGTGCATGACAACGAGGTAATCTAAATTACCTCTCTAATAGTCCCGAACGGGTACTCTACGCAAATGCCTCAGATTGGCGTCAAACTCATCTACGTACGGGTTTGCGGAAATGAGAAAGCGGTTAGAGAGTGGTTCATGACTACGGGGTAATCTAAATTACCTCTCTAATAGTCCCGAACGGGTAATCTACGCAAATGCCTCGGCTCGGCCACAAACTCGTCTTCGTACGGGTTTGCGGAAATGAGAAAGCGGTTAGAGAGTGGTGCATGACAACGGGGTAATCTAAATTACCTCTCTAATAGTCCCGAACGGGTAATCTACGCAAATGCCTCGGTTCGGCCACAAACTCGTCTTCGTACGGGTTTGCGGAAATGGAAAAGCGGTTAGAGAGTGGTGCATGACATCGAGGTAATCTAAATTTCCTCTCTAATAGTCCCGAACGGGTAATCAACGCAATTGCCTCGGCTCAGCCACAAACTCGTCTTCGTACGGGTTTGCGGAAATGGGAAAGCGGTTAGAGAGTGGTGCATGACAACGAGGTAATCTAAATTACCTCTCTAATAGTCCCGAACAGGTAATCTACGCAAATGCCTCAGATTGGCGTCAAACTCGTCTTCGTACGGGTTTGCGGAAATGAGAAAGCGGTTAGAGAGTGGTTCATGACTACGGGGTAATCTAAATTACCTCTCTAATAGTCTCGAACGGGTAATCTACGCAAATGCCTCGTCTCGGCCACAAACTCGTCTTCGTACGGGTTTGCGGAAATGAGAAAGCGGTTAGAGAGTGGTGCATGACAACGGGGTAATCTAAAATACCTCTCTAATAGTCCCGAACGGGTAATCTACGCAAATGCCTCGGTTCGGCCACAAACTCGTCTTCGTACGGGTTTGCGGAAATGGAAAAGCGGTTAGAAAGTGGTGCATGACAACGAGGTAATCTAAATTACCTCTCTAATAGTCTCGAACGGGCAATCTACGCAAATGCCTCGGCTCGGCCACAAACTCGTCTTCGTACGGGTTTGCGAAAATGGAAAAGCGGTTAGAGAGTGGTGCATGACAACGAGGTAATCTAAATTACCTCTCTAATCGTCCCGAACGTGTAATCTGCGCAAATGCCTCGGCTCGGCCACAAACTCGTCTTCGTACAGGTTTGCGGAAATGGGAAAGCGGTTAGAGAGTGGTGCATGACAACGAGGTAATCTAAATTACCTCTCTAATAGTCCCGAACAATTAATCTACGCAAATGCCTCAGATTGGCGTCAAACTCGTCTTCGTACGGGTTTGCGGAAATGAGAAAGCGGTTAGAGAGTGGTTCATGACTACGGGGTAATCTAAAATACCTCTCTAATAGTCCCGAACGGGTAATCTACGCAAATGCCTCGGTTCGGCCACAAACTCGTCTTCGTACGGGTTTGCGGAAATGGGAAAGCGGTTAGAGAGTGGTGCATGACAACGAGGTAATCTAAATTACCTCTCTAATAGTCCCGAACAGGTAATCTACGCAAATGCCTCAGATTGGCGTCAAACTCGTCTTCGTACGGGTTTGCGGAAATGAGAAAGCGGTTAGAGAGTGGTGCATGACAACGGGGTAATCTAAATTACCTCTCTAATAGTCCCGAACGGGTAATCTACGCAAATGCCTCGGTTCGGCCACAAACTCGTCTTTGTACGGGTTTGCGGAAATGGAAAAGCGGTTAGAGAGTGGTGCATGACAACGAGGTAATCTAAATTTCCTCTCTAATAGTCCCGAACGGGTAATCAACGCAAATGCCTCGGCTCGGCCACAAACTCGTCTTCGTACGGGTTTGCGGAAATGGGAAAGCGGTTAGAGAGTGGTGCATGACAACGAGGTAATCTAAATTACCTCTCTAATAGTCCCGAACGGGTACTCTACGCAAATGCCTCAGATTGGCGTCAAACTCGTCTTCGTACGGGTTTGCGGAAATGGGAAAGCGGTTAGAGAGTGGTGCATGACAACGAGGTAATCTAAATTACCTCTCTAATAGTCCCGAATGGGTACTCTACGCAAATGCCTCAGATTGGCGTCAAACTCATCTTCGTACGGGTTTGCGAAAATGAGAAAGCGGTTAGAGAGTGGTTCATGACTACTGGGTAACCTAAATTACCTCTCTAATAGTCCCGATCGGGTAATCTACGCAAATGTCTCGGCTCGGCCACAAACTCGTCTTCGTACGGGTTTGCGAAAATGGAAAAGCGGTTAAAGAGTGGTGCATGACAACGAGGTAATCTAAATTACCTCTCTAATCGTCCCGAACGTGTAATCTGCGCAAATGCCTCGGCTCGGCCACAAACTTGTCTTCGTACAGGTTTGCGGAAATGGTAAAGCGGTTAGAGAGTGGTGCATGACAACGAGGTAATCTAAATTACCTCTCTAATAGTCTCGAACGGGTAATCAACGCAAATGCCTCGGCTCGGCCACAAACTCGTCTTCGTAGGGTTTGCGAAAATGGGAAAGCGGTGAGAGAGTGGTGCATGACAACGAGGTAATCTAAATTACCTCTCTAATAGTCCCGAACGGGTAATCTACGCAAATGCCTCAGATTGGCGTCAAACTCGTCTTCGTACGGGTTTGCGGAAATGAGAAAGCGGTTAGAGAGTGGTTCATGACTACGGGGTAATCTAAATTACCTCTCTAATAGTCCCGAACGGGTAATCTACGCAAATGCCTCGGCTCAGCCACAAACTCGTCTTCGTACGGGTTTACGGAAATGAGAAAGCGGTTAGAGAGTGGTGCATGACAACGGGGTAATCTAAAATACCTCTCTAATAGTCCCGAACGGGTAATCTACGCAAATGCCTCGGTTCGGCCACAAACTCGTCTTCGTACGGGTTTGCGGAAATGGAAAAGCGGTTAGAGAGTGGTGCATGACAACGAGGTAATCTAAATTACCTCTCTAATAGCCCCGAACGGGTAATCTACGCAAATGCCTCAGATTGGCGTCAAACTCGTCTTCGTACGGGTTTGCGGAAATGAGAAAGCGGTTAGAGAGTGGTTCATGACTATGGGGTAATCTAAATTACCTCTCTAATAGTCCCGAACGGGTAATCTACGCAACTGCCTCGGCTCGGCCACAAACTCGTCTTCGTACGGGTTTGCGGAAATGAGAAAGCGGTTAGAGAGTGGTTCATGACTACGGGGTAATCTAAATTACCTCTCTAATAGTCCCGAACGGGTAATCTACGCAAATGCCTCGGCTCGGCCACAAACTCGTCTTCGTACGGGTTTGCGAAAATGGAAAAGCGGTTAGAGAGTGGTGCATGACAACGAGGTAATCTAAATTACCTCTCTAATCGTCCCGAACGTGTAATCTGCGCAAATGCCTCGGCTCGGCCACAAACTTGTCTTCGTACAGGTTTGCGGAAATGGGAAAGCGGTTAGAGAGTGGTGCATGACAACGAGGTAATCTAAATTACCTCTCTAATAGTCCCGAACGGGTAATCAACGCAAATGCCTCGGCTCGGCCACAAACTCATCTTCGTACGGGTTTGCGGAAATGGGAAAGCGGTTAGAGAGTAGTGCATGACAACGAGGTAATCTAAATTACCTCTCTAATAGTCCCGAACGGGTAATCTACGCAAATGCCTCAGATTGGCGTCAAACTCGTCTTCGTACGGGTTTGCGGAAATGAGAAAGCGGTTAGAGAGTGGTTCATGACTACGGGGTAATCTAAATTACCTCTCTAATAGTCCCGAACGGGTAATCTACGCAAATGCCTCGGCTCGGCCACAAACTCGTCTTCGTACGGGTTTGCGGAAATGGGAAAGCGGTTAGAGAGTGGTGCATGACAACGAGGTAATCTAAATTATCTCTCTAATAGTCCCGAACGGGTAATCTACGCAAATGCCTCGGCTCGGCCACAAACTTGTCTTCGTACAGGTTTGCGGAAATGGGAAAGCGGTTAGAGAGTGGTGCATGACAACGAGGTAATCTAAATTACCTCTCTAATAGTCCCGAACGGGTAATCAACGCAAATGCCTCGGCTCGGCCACAAACTCATCTTCGTACGGGTTTGCGGAAATGGGAAAGCGGTTAGAGAGTAGTGCATGACAACGAGGTAATCTAAATTACCTCTCTAATAGTCCCGAACGGGTAATCTACGCAAATGCCTCAGATTGGCGTCAAACTCGTCTTCGTACGGGTTTGCGGAAATGAGAAAGCGGTTAGAGAGTGGTTCATGACTACGGGGTAATCTAAATTACCTCTCTAATAGTCCCGAACGGGTAATCTACGCAAATGCCTCGGCTCGGCCACAAACTCGTCTTCGTACGGGTTTGCGGAAATGGGAAAGCGGTTAGAGAGTGGTGCATGACAACGAGGTAATCTAAATTATCTCTCTAATAGTCCCGAACGGGTAATCTACGCAAATGCCTCAGATTGGCGTCAAACTCGTCTTCGTACGGGTTTGCGGAAATGAGAAAGCGGTTAGAGAGTGGTTCATGACTACGGGGTAATCTAAATTACCTCTCTAATAGTCCCGAACGGGTAATCTACGCAAATGCCTCGGCTCGGCCACAAACTCGTCTTCGTACGGGTTTGCGGAAATGGGAAAGCGGTTAGAGAGTGGTGCATGACAACGAGGTAATTTAAATTATCTCTCTAATAGTCCCGAACGGGTAATCTACGCAAATGCCTCAGATTGGCGTCAAACTCGTCTTCGTACGGGTTTGCGGAAATGAGAAAGCGGTTAGAGAGTGGTGCATGACAACGAGGTAATCTAAATTACCTCTCTAATAGTCCCGAACGGGTACTCTACGCAAATGCCTCAGATTGGCGTCAAACTCGTCTTCGTACGGGTTTGCGGAAATGAGAAAGCGGTTAGAGAGTGGTTCATGACTACGGGGTAATCTAAATTACCTCTCTAATAGTCCCGAACGGGTAATCTACGCAAATGCCTCGGCTCGGCCACAAACTCGTCTTCGTACGGGTTTGCGGAAATGAGAAAGCGGTTAGAGAGTGGTGCATGACAACGGGGTAATCTAAATTACCTCTCTAATAGTCCCGAACGGGTAATCTACGCAAATGCCTCGGTTCGGCCACAAACTCGTCTTCGTACGGGTTTGCGGAAATGGAAAAGCGGTTAGAGAGTGGTGCATGACAACGAGGTAATCTAAATTACCTCTCTAATAGTCCCGAACGGGTAATCTACGCAAATGCCTCAGATTGGCGTCAAACTCGTCTTCGTACGGGTTTGCGGAAATGAGAAAGCGGTTAGAGAGTGGTTCATGACTACGGGGTAATCTAAATTACCTCTCTAATAGTCCCGAACGGGTAATCTACGCAAATGCCTCGGCTCGGCCACAAACTCGTCTTCGTACGGGTTTGCGGTAATGAGAAAGCGGTTAGAGAGTGGTGCATGACAACGGGGTAATCTAAATTACCTCTCTAATAGTCCCGAACGGGTAATCTACGCAAATGCCTCGGTTCGGTCACAAACTCGTCTTCGTACGGGTTTGCGGAAATGGAAAAGCAGTTAGAGAGTGGTGCATGACAACGAGGTAATCTAAATTTCCTCTCTAATAGTCCCGAACGGGTAATCAACGCAAATGCCTCGGCTCGGCCACAAACTCGTCTTCGTACGGGTTTGCGGAAATGGGAAAGCGGATAGAGAGTGGTGCATGACAACGAGGTAATCTAAATTACCTCTCTAATAGTCCCGAACGGGTACTCTACGCAAATGCCTCGGCTCGGCCTCAAACTCGTCTTCGTACGGGTTTGCGGAAATGAGAAAGCGGTTAGAGAGTGGTTCATGACTACAGGGTAATCTAAATTACCTCTCTAATCGTCCCGAACGTGTAATCTATGCAAATGCCTCGGCTCGGCCACAAACTCGTCTTCGTACGGGTTTGCGGAAATAAGAAAGCGGTTAGAGAGTGGTGCATGACAACGGGGTAATCTAAATTACCTCTCTAATAGTCCCGAACGGGTAATCTACGCAAATGCCTTGGTTTGGCCACAAACTCGTCTTCGTACGGGTTTGCGGAAATGGAAAAGCGGTTAGAGAGTGGTGCATGACAACGGGGTAATCTAAATTACCTCTCTAATAGTCCCGAACGGGTAATCTACGCAAATGCCTCGGTTCGGTCACAAACTCGTCTTCGTACGGGTTTGCGGAAATGGAAAAGCGGTTAGAGAGTGGTGCATGACAACGAGGTAATCTAAATTTCCTCTCTAATAGTCCCGAACGGGTAATCAACGCAAATGCCTCGGCTCGGCCACAAACTCGTCTTCGTACGGGTTTGCGGAAATGGGAAAGCGGATAGAGAGTGGTGCATGACAACGAGGTAATCTAAATTACCTCTCTAATAGTCCCGAACGGGTACTCTACGCAAATGCCTCGGCTCGGCCTCAAACTCGTCTTCGTACGGGTTTGCGGAAATGAGAAAGCGGTTAGAGAGTGGTTCATGACTACGGGGTAATCTAAATTACCTCTCTAATAGTCCCGAACGGGTAATCTACGCAAATGCCTCGGCTCGGCCACAAACTCGTCTTCGTACGGGTTTGCGGAAATAAGAAAGCGGTTAGAGAGTGGTGCATGACAACGGGGTAATCTAAATTACCTCTCTAATAGTCCCGAACGGGTAATCTACGCAAATGCCTTGGTTTGGCCACAAACTCGTCTTCGTACGGGTTTGCGGAAATGGAAAAGCGGTTAGAGAGTGGTGCATGACAATGAGGTAATCTAAATTTCCTCTCTAATAGTCCCGAACGGGTAATCAACGCAAATGCCTCGGCTCGGCCACAAACTCGTCTTCGTACGGGTTTGCGGAAATGGGAAAGCGGTTAGAGAGTGGTGCATGACAACGAGGTAATCTAAATTACGTCTCTAATAGTCCCGAATGGGTACTCTACGCAAATGCCTCGGCTCGGCCTCAAACTCGTTTTCGTACGGGTTTGCGGAATTGGAAAAGCGGTTAGAGAGTGGTGCATGACAACGAGGTAATCTAAATTACCTCTCTAATCATCCCGAACGTGTAATCTGCGCAAATGCCTCGGCTCGGCCACAAACTCGTCTTCGTACGGGTTTGCGGAAATGGAAAAGCGGGTAGAGAGTGGTGCATGACAACGAGGTAATCTAAATTACCTCTCTAATAGTCCCGAACGGGTAATCTACGCAAATGCCTCGGCTCGGCCACAAACTCGTCTTCGTACGGGTTTGCGAAAATGGGAAAGCGGTTAGAGAATGGTGCATGACAACGAGGTAATCTAAATTATCTCTATAATAGTCCCGAACGGGTAATCTACGCAAATGCCTCGGCTCGGTCACAAACTCGTCTTCGTACGGGTTTGCGGAAATGGGAAAGCGGTTAGAGAGTGGTGCATGACTACGAGGTAATCTAAATTACCTCTCTAATAGTCCCGAACGGGTAATCTACGCAAATGCCTCGGCTCGGCCTCAAACTCGTTTTCGTACAGGTTTGCGGAAATGGAAAAGCGGTTAGAGAGTGGTGCATGACAACGAGGTAATCTAAATTACCTCTCTAATAGTCCCGAACGTGTAATCTGCGCAAATGCCTCGGCTCGGCCACAAACTCGTCTTCGTACGGGTTTGCGGAAATGGAAAAGCGGTTAGAGAGTGGTTCATGACAACGGGGTAATCTAAATTACCTCTCTAATAGTCCCGAACGGGTAATCTACGCAAATGCCTCAGATTGGCGTCAAACTCGTCTTCGTACGGGTTTGCGAAAATGAGAAAGCGGTTAGAGAGTGGTTCATGACTACGGGGTAATCTAAATTACCTCTCTAATAGTCCCGAACGGGTAATCTACGCAAATGCCTCGGCTCGGCCACAAACTCGTCTTCGTACGGGTTTGCGGAAATGAGAAAGCGGTTAGAGAGTGGTGCATGACAACGGGGTAATCTAAATTACCTCTCTAATAGTCCCGAACGGGTAATCTACGCAAATGCCTCGGTTCGGCCACAAACTCGTCTTCGTACGGGTTTGCGGAAATGGAAAAGCGGTTAGAGAGTGGTGCATGACAACGAGGTAATCTAAATTACCTCTCTAATAGTCCCGAACGGGTAATCTACGCAAATGCCTCAGATTGGCGTCAAACTCGTCTTCGTACGGGTTTGCGGAAATGAGAAAGCGGTTAGAGAGTGGTTCATGACTACGGGGTAATCTAAATTACCTCTCTAATAGTCCCGAACGGGTAATCTACGCAAATGCCTCGGCTCGGCCACAAACTCGTCTTCGTACGGGTTTGCGGAAATAGGAAAGCGGTTAGAGAGTGGTGCATGACAACGAGGTAATCTAAATTACCTCTCTAATAGTCCCGAACGGGTAATCTACGCAAATGCCTCGGCTCGGCCACAAACTCGTCTTCGTACGGGTTTGCAGAAATGGGAAAGCGTTTAGAGAGTGGTGCATGACAACGGGGTAATCTAAATTATCTCTCTAATAGTCCCGAACGGGTAATCTACGCAAATGCCTCGGTTCGGCCACAAACTCGTCTTCGTACGGGTTTGCGGAAATGGGAAAGCGGTTAGAGAGTGGTGCATGACAACGAGGTAATCTAAATTACCTCTCTAATAGTCCCGAACGGGTAATCTACGCAAATGCCTCGGCTCGGCCACAAACTCGTCTTCGTACGGGTTTGCGGAAATGGAAAAGCGGTTAGAGAGTGGTGCATGACAACGAGGTAATCTAAATTACCTCTCTAATAGTTCCGAACGGGTAATCTACGCAAATGCCTCGGCTCGGCCACAAACTCGTCTTCGTACGGGTTTGCGGAAATGGGAAAGCGGTTAGAGAGTGGTGCATGACAACGAGGTAATCTAAATTACCTCTCTAATAGTCCCGAACGGGTAATCTACGCAAATGCCTCGGCTCGGCCACAAACTCGTCTTCGTACGGGTTTGCAGAAATGGGAAAGCGTTTAGAGAGTGGTGCATGACAACGGGGTAATCTAAATTATCTCTCTAATAGTCCCGAACGGGTAATCTACGCAAATGCCTCGGCTCGGCCACAAACTCGTCTTCGTACGGGTTTGCGGAAATGGGAAAGCGGTTAGAGAGTGGTGCATGACAACGAGGTAATCTAAATTACCTCTCTAATAGTCCCGAACGGGTAATCTACGCAAATGCCTCGGCTCGGCCACAAACTCTTCTTCGTACGGGTTTGCAGAAATGGGAAAGCGTTTAGAGAGTGGTGCATGACAACGGGGTAATCTAAATTATCTCTCTAATAGTCTCGAACGGGGAATCTACGCAAATGCCTCGGCTCGGCCACAAACTCGTCTTCGTACGGGTTTGCGGAAATGGGAAAGCGGTTAGAGAGTGGTGCATGACTACGAGGTAATCTAAATTACCTCTCTAATAGTCCCGAACGGGTAATCTACGCAAATGCCTCGGCTCGGCCTCAAACTCGTTTTCGTACAGGTTTGCGGAAATGGAAAAGCGGTTAGAGAGTGGTGCATGACAACGAGGTAATCTAAATTACCTCTCTAATAGTCCCGAACGTGTAATCTGCGCAAATGCCTCGGCTCGGCCACAAACTCGTCTTCGTACGGGTTTGTGGAAATGGAAAAGCGGTTAGAGAGTGGTTCATGACAACGGGGTAATCTAAATTACCTCTCTAATAGTCCCGAACGGGTAATCTACGCAAATGCCTCAGATTGGCGTCAAACTTGTCTTCGTACGGGTTTGCGGAAATGAGAAAGCGGTTAGAGAGTGGTTCATGACTACGGGGTAATCTAAATTACCTCTCTAATAGTCCCGAACGGGTAATCTACGCAAATGCCTCGGCTCGGCCACAAACTCGTCTTCGTACGGGTTTGCGGAAATGAGAAAGCGGTTAGAGAGTGGTTCATGACTACGGGGTAATCTAAATTACCTCTCTAATAGTCCCGAACGGGTAATCTACGCAAATGCCTCGGCTCGGCCTCAAACTCGTCTTCGTACGGGTTTGCGGAAATGGAAAAGCGGTTAGAGAGTGGTTCATGACAACGGGGTAATCTAAATTACCTCTCTAATAGTCCCGAACGGGTAATCTACGCAAATGCCTCGGCTCGGCCACAAACTCGTCTTCGTACGGGTTTGCGGAAATGAGAAAGCGGTTAGAGAGTGGTGCTTTACAACGAGGTAATCTAAATTACCTCTCTAATAGTCCCGAACGTGTAATCTGCGCAAATGCCTCGGCTCGGCCACAAACTCGTCTTCGTACGGGTTTGTGGAAATGGAAAAGCGGTTAGAGAGTGGTTCATGACAACGGGGTAATCTAAATTACCTCTCTAATAGTCCCGAACGGGTAATCTACGCAAATGCCTCAGATTGGCGTCAAACTTGTCTTCGTACGGGTTTGCGGAAATGAGAAAGCGGTTAGAGAGTGGTTCATGACTACGGGGTAATCTAAATTACCTCTCTAATAGTCCCGAACGGGTAATCTACGCAAATGCCTCGGCTCGGCCACAAACTCGTCTTCGTACGGGTTTGCGGAAATGAGAAAGCGGTTAGAGAGTGGTTCATGACTACGGGGTAATCTAAATTACCTCTCTAATAGTCCCGAACGGGTAATCTACGCAAATGCCTCGGCTCGGCCTCAAACTCGTCTTCGTACGGGTTTGTGGAAATGGAAAAGCGGTTAGAGAGTGGTGCATGACAACGGGGTAATCTAAATTACCTCTCTAATAGTCCCGAACGGGTAATCTACGCAAATGCCTCTGTTCGGCTACAAACTCGTCTTCGTACGGATTTGCGGAAATGGGAAAGCGGTTAGAGAGTGGTGCATGACAACGAGGTAATCTAAATTACCTCTCTAATAGTCTCGAACGGGTAATCTACGCAAATGCCTCGGCTCGGCCTCAAATTCGTTTTCGTACAGGTTTGCGGAAATGGAAAAGCGGTTAGAGAGTGGTGCATGACAACGAGGTAATCTAAATTACCTCTCTAATAGTCCCGAACGTGTAATCTGCGCAAATGCCTCGGCTCGGCCACAAACTCGTCTTCGTACGGGTTTGTGGAAATGGAAAAGCGGTTAGAGAGTGGTTCATGACAACGGGGTAATCTAAATTACCTCTCTAATAGTCCCGAACGGGTAATCTACGCAAATGCCTCAGATTGGCGTCAAACTCGTCTTCGTACGGGTTTGCAGAAATGGGAAAGCGTTTAGAGAGTGGTGCATGACAACGGGGTAATCTAAATTATCTCTCTAATAGTCCCGAACGGGTAATCTACGCAAATGCCTCGGCTCGGCCACAAACTCGTCTTCGTACGGGTTTGCGGAAATGGGAAAGCGGTTAGAGAGTGGTGCATGACAACGAGGTAATCTAAATTACCTCTCTAATAGTCCCGAACGGGTAATCTACGCAAATGCCTCGGCTCGGCCACAAACTCTTCTTCGTACGGGTTTGCAGAAATGGGAAAGCGTTTAGAGAGTGGTGCATGACAACGGGGTAATCTAAATTATCTCTCTAATAGTCTCGAACGGGGAATCTACGCAAATGCCTCGGCTCGGCCACAAACTCGTCTTCGTACGGGTTTGCGGAAATGGGAAAGCGGTTAGAGAGTGGTGCATGACTACGAGGTAATCTAAATTACCTCTCTAATAGTCCCGAACGGGTAATCTACGCAAATGCCTCGGCTCGGCCTCAAACTCGTTTTCGTACAGGTTTGCGGAAATGGAAAAGCGGTTAGAGAGTGGTGCATGACAACGAGGTAATCTAAATTACCTCTCTAATAGTCCCGAACGTGTAATCTGCGCAAATGCCTCGGCTCGGCCACAAACTCGTCTTCGTACGGGTTTGTGGAAATGGAAAAGCGGTTAGAGAGTGGTTCATGACAACGGGGTAATCTAAATTACCTCTCTAATAGTCCCGAACGGGTAATCTACGCAAATGCCTCAGATTGGCGTCAAACTTGTCTTCGTACGGGTTTGCGGAAATGAGAAAGCGGTTAGAGAGTGGTTCATGACTACGGGGTAATCTAAATTACCTCTCTAATAGTCCCGAACGGGTAATCTACGCAAATGCCTCGGCTCGGCCACAAACTCGTCTTCGTACGGGTTTGCGGAAATGAGAAAGCGGTTAGAGAGTGGTTCATGACTACGGGGTAATCTAAATTACCTCTCTAATAGTCCCGAACGGGTAATCTACGCAAATGCCTCGGCTCGGCCTCAAACTCGTCTTCGTACGGGTTTGCGGAAATGGAAAAGCGGTTAGAGAGTGGTTCATGACAACGGGGTAATCTAAATTACCTCTCTAATAGTCCCGAACGGGTAATCTACGCAAATGCCTCGGCTCGGCCACAAACTCGTCTTCGTACGGGTTTGCGGAAATGAGAAAGCGGTTAGAGAGTGGTGCTTTACAACGAGGTAATCTAAATTACCTCTCTAATAGTCCCGAACGTGTAATCTGCGCAAATGCCTCGGCTCGGCCACAAACTCGTCTTCGTACGGGTTTGTGGAAATGGAAAAGCGGTTAGAGAGTGGTTCATGACAACGGGGTAATCTAAATTACCTCTCTAATAGTCCCGAACGGGTAATCTACGCAAATGCCTCAGATTGGCGTCAAACTTGTCTTCGTACGGGTTTGCGGAAATGAGAAAGCGGTTAGAGAGTGGTTCATGACTACGGGGTAATCTAAATTACCTCTCTAATAGTCCCGAACGGGTAATCTACGCAAATGCCTCGGCTCGGCCACAAACTCGTCTTCGTACGGGTTTGCGGAAATGAGAAAGCGGTTAGAGAGTGGTTCATGACTACGGGGTAATCTAAATTACCTCTCTAATAGTCCCGAACGGGTAATCTACGCAAATGCCTCGGCTCGGCCTCAAACTCGTCTTCGTACGGGTTTGTGGAAATGGAAAAGCGGTTAGAGAGTGGTGCATGACAACGGGGTAATCTAAATTACCTCTCTAATAGTCCCGAACGGGTAATCTACGCAAATGCCTCTGTTCGGCTACAAACTCGTCTTCGTACGGATTTGCGGAAATGGGAAAGCGGTTAGAGAGTGGTGCATGACAACGAGGTAATCTAAATTACCTCTCTAATAGTCTCGAACGGGTAATCTACGCAAATGCCTCGGCTCGGCCTCAAATTCGTTTTCGTACAGGTTTGCGGAAATGGAAAAGCGGTTAGAGAGTGGTGCATGACAACGAGGTAATCTAAATTACCTCTCTAATAGTCCCGAACGTGTAATCTGCGCAAATGCCTCGGCTCGGCCACAAACTCGTCTTCGTACGGGTTTGTGGAAATGGAAAAGCGGTTAGAGAGTGGTTCATGACAACGGGGTAATCTAAATTACCTCTCTAATAGTCCCGAACGGGTAATCTACGCAAATGCCTCAGATTGGCGTCAAACTCGTCTTCGTACGGGTTTGCGGAAATGAGAAAGCGGTTAGAGAGTGGTTCATGACTACGGGGTAATCTAAATTACCTCTCTAATAGTCCCAAACGGGTAATCTACGCAAATGCCTCGGCTCGGCCACAAACTCGTCTTCGTACGGGTTTGCGGAAATGAGAAAGCGGTTAGAGAGTGGTGCATGACAACGGGGTAATCTAAATTACCTCTCTAATAGTCCCGAACGGGTAATCTACGCAAATGCCTCGGCTCGGCCACAAACTCGTCTTCGTACGGGTTTGCGGAAATGGGAAAGCGGTTAGAGAGTGGTGCATGACAACGAGGTAATCTAAATTACCTCTCTAATAGTCTCGAACGGGTAATCTACGCAAATGCCTCGGCTCGGCCACAAACTCGTCTTCGTACGGGTTTGCAGAAATGGGAAAGCGGTTAGAGAGTGGTGCATGACAACGGGGTAATCTAAATTATCTCTCTAATAGTCCCGAACGGGTAATCTACGCAAATGCCTCGGCTCGGCCACAAACTCGTCTTCGTACGGGTTTGCGGAAATGGGAAAGCGGTTAGAGAGTGGTGCATGACAACGAGGTAATCTAAATTACCTCTCTAATAGTCCCGAACGGGTAATCTACGCAAATGCCTCGGCTCGGCCACAAACTCGTCTTCGTACGGGTTTGCAGAAATGGGAAAGCGTTTAGAGAGTGGTGCATGACAACGGGGTAATCTAAATTATCTCTCTAATAGTCCCGAACGGGTAATCTACGCAAATGCCTCGGTTCGGCCACAAACTCGTCTTCGTACGGGTTTGCGGAAATGGGAAAGCGGTTAGAGAGTGGTGCATGACAACGAGGTAATCTAAATTACCTCTCTAATAGTCCCGAACGGGTAATCTACGCAAATGCCTCGGCTCGGCCACAAACTCGTCTTCGTACGGGTTTGCGGAAATGGAAAAGCGGTTAGAGAGTGGTGCATGACAACGAGGTAATCTAAATTACCTCTCTAATAGTCTCGAACGGGTAATCTACGCAAATGCCTCGGCTCGGCCACAAACTCGTCTTCGTACGGGTTTGTGGAAATGGAAAAGCGGTTAGAGAGTGGTTCATGACAACGGGGTAATCTAAATTACCTCTCTAATAGTCCCGAACGGGTAATCTACGCAAATGCCTCAGATTGGCGTCAAACTCGTCTTCGTACGGGTTTGCGGAAATGAGAAAGCGGTTAGAGAGTGGTTCATGACTACGGGGTAATCTAAATTACCTCTCTAATAGTCCCGAACGGGTAATCTACGCAAATGCCTCGGCTCGGCCACAAACTCGTCTTCGTACGGGTTTGCGGAAATGAGAAAGCGGTTAGAGAGTGGTGCATGACAACGGGGTAATCTAAATTACCTCTCTAATAGTCCCGAACGGGTAATCTACGCAAATGCCTCGGTTCGGCCACAAACTCGTCTTCGTACGGGTTTGCGGAAATGGGAAAGCGGTTAGAGAGTGGTGCATGACAACGAGGTAATCTAAATTACCTCTCTAATAGTCTCGAACGGGTAATCTACGCAAATGCCTCGGCTCGGCCTCAAACTCGTCTTCGTACGGGTTTGCGGAAATGAGAAAGCGGTTAGAGAGTGGTTCATGACTACAGGGTAATCTAAATTACCTCTCTAATCGTCCCGAACGTGTAATCTATGCAAATGCCTCGGCTCGGCCACAAACTCGTCTTCGTACGGGTTTGCGGAAATGGGAAAGCGGTTAGAGAGTGGTGCATGACAACGAGGTAATCTAAATTACCTCTCTAATAGTCCCGAATGGGTAATCTACGCAAATGCTTCGGCTCGGCCACAAACTGGTCTTCGTACGGGTTTGCGAAAATGGGAAAGCGGTTAGAGAATGGTGCATGACAACGAGGTAATCTAAATTACCTCTCTAATAGTCCCGAATGGGTAATCTACGCAAATGCTTCGGCTCGGCCACAAACTGGTCTTCGTACGGGTTTGCGAAAATGGGAAAGCGGTTAGAGAATGGTGCATGACAACGAGGTAATCTAAATTATCTCTCTAATAGTCCCGAACGGGTAATCTACGCAAATGCCTCGGCTCGGCCACAAACTCGTCTTCGTACGGGTTTGCGGAAATGGGAAAGCGGTTAGAGAGTGGTGCATGACCACGAGGTAATCTAAATTACCTCTCTAATAGTCCCGAACGGGTAATCTACGCAAATGCCTCGGCTCGGCCTCAAACTCGTCTTCGTACGGGTTTGCGGAAATGGGAAAGCGGTTAGAGAGTGGTGCATGACAACGAGGTAATCTAAATTACCTCTCTAATAGTCCCGAACGGGTAATCTACGCAAATGCCTCGGTTCGGCCACAAACTCGTCTTCGTACGGGTTTGCGGAAATAGAAAAGCGGTTAGAGAGTGGTGCATGACAACGAGGTAATCTAAATTACCTCTCTAATAGTCCCGAACGGGTAATCTACGCAAATGCCTCAGATTGGCATCAAACTCGTCTTCGTACGGGTTTGCGGAAATGAGAAAGCGGTTAGAGAGTGGTTCATGACTACGGGGTAATCTAAATTACCTCTCTAATAGTCCCGAACGGGTAATCTACGCAAATGCCTCGGCTCGGCCACAAACTCGTCTTCGTACGGGTTTGCGGAAATGAGAAAGCGGTTAGAGAGTGGTGCATGACAACGAGGTAATCTAAATTTCCTCTCTAATAGTCCCGAACGGGTAATCTACGAAAATGCCTCGGCTCGGCCACAAACTCGTCTTCGTACGGGTTTGCGGAAATGGAAAAGCGGTTAGAGAGTGGTGCATGACAACGAGGTAATCTAAATTACCTCTCTAATAGTCCCGAACGGGTAATCTACGCAAATGCCTCAGATTGGCATCAAACTCGTCTTCGTACGGGTTTGCGGAAATGGGAAAGCGGTTAGAGAGTGGTGCATGACAACGAGGTAATCTAAATTACCTCTCTAATAGTCCCGAACGGGTAATCTACGCAAATGCCTCGGCTCGGCCACAAACTCGTCTTCGTACGGGTTTGCAGAAATGGGAAAGCGTTTAGAGAGTGGTGCATGACAACGGGGTAATCTAAATTATCTCTCTAATAGTCCCGAACGGGTAATCTACGCAAATGCTTCGGTTCGGCCACAAACTCGTCTTCGTACGGGTTTGCGGAAATGGGAAAGCGGTTAGAGAGTGGTGCATGACAACGAGGTAATCTAAATTACCTCTCTAATAGTCCCGAACGGGTAATCTACGAAAATGCCTCGGCTCGGCCAAAAACTCGTCTTCGTACGGGTTTGCGGAAATGGAAAAGCGGTTAGAGAGTGGTGCATGACAACGAGGTAATCTAAATTACCTCTCTAATAGTCCCGAACGGGTAATCTACGCAAATGCCTCGGCTCGGCCACAAACTCGTCTTCGTACGGGTTTGCGAAAATGGGAAAGCGGTTAGAGAATGGTGCATGACAACGAGGTAATCTAAATTATCTCTATAATAGTCCCGAACGGGTAATCTACGCAAATGCCTCGGCTCGGCCACAAACTCGTCTTCGTACGGGTTTGCGGAAATGGGAAAGCGGTTAGAGAGTGGTGCATGACTACGAGGTAATCTAAATTACCTCTCTAATAGTCCCGAACGGGTAATCTACGCAAATGCCTCAGATTGGCATCAAACTCGTCTTCGTACGGGTTTGCGGAAATGAGAAAGCGGTTAGAGAGTGGTTCATGACTACGGGGTAATCTAAATTACCTCTCTAATAGTCCCGAACGGGTACTCTACGCAAATGCCTCGGCTCGGCCTCAAACTCGTCTTCGTACGGGTTTGCGGAAATGAGAAAGCGGTTAGAGAGTGGTTCATGACTACAGGGTAATCTAAATTACCTCTCTAATCGTCCCGAACGTGTAATCTATGCAAATGCCTCGGCTCGGCCACAAACTCGTCTTCGTACGGGTTTGCGGAAATGGGAAAGCGGTTAGAGAGTGGTGCATGACAACGAGGTAATCTAAATTACCTCTCTAATAGTCCCGAATGGGTAATCTACGCAAATGCTTCGGCTCGGCCACAAACTGGTCTTCGTACGGGTTTGCGAAAATGGGAAAGCGGTTAGAGAATGGTGCATGACAACGAGGTAATCTAAATTACCTCTCTAATAGTCCCGAACGGGTAATCTACGCAAATGCCTCGGCTCGGCCACAAACTCGTCTTCGTACGGGTTTGCGGAAATGGGAAAGCGGTTAGAGAGTGGTGCATGACAACGAGGTAATCTAAATTACCTCTCTAAGAGTCTCGAACGGGTAATCTACGCAAATGCCTCGGCTCGGCCTCAAACTCGTCTTCGTACGGGTTTGCGGAAATGAGAAAGCGGTTAGAGAGTGGTTCATGACTACAGGGTAATCTAAATTACCTCTCTAATCGTCCCGAACGTGTAATCTATGCAAATGCCTCGGCTCGGCCACAAACTCGTCTTCGTACGGGTTTGCGGAAATGGGAAAGCGGTTAGAGAGTGGTGCATGACAACG
Source organism: Lepidium didymum (assembly GCA_963920545.1). Classification (NCBI taxonomy): domain Eukaryota; kingdom Viridiplantae; phylum Streptophyta; class Magnoliopsida; order Brassicales; family Brassicaceae; genus Lepidium; species Lepidium didymum. Next base: position 7,798,534 of record OY986988.1, read on the forward strand.
AGGTAATCTAAATTACCTCTCTAATAGTCCCGAACGGGTAATCTACGAAAATGCCTCGGCTCGGCCACAAACTCGTCTTCGTACGGGTTTGCGGAAATGGAAAAGCGGTTAGAGAGTGGTGCATGACAACGAGGTAATCTAAATTACCTCTCTAATAGTCCCGAACGGGTAATCTACGCAAATGCCTCGGCTCGGCCACAAACTCGTCTTCGTACGGGTTTGCGAAAATGGGAAAGCGGTTAGAGAATGGTGCATGACAACGAGGTAATCTAAATTATCTCTATAATAGTCCCGAACGGGTAATCTACGCAAATGCCTCGGCTCGGCCACAAACTCGTCTTCGTACGGGTTTGCGGAAATGGGAAAGCGGTTAGAGAGTGGTGCATGACTACGAGGTAATCTAAATTACCTCTCTAATAGTCCCGAACGGGTAATCTACGCAAATGCCTCAGATTGGCATCAAACTCGTCTTCGTACGGGTTTGCGGAAATGAGAAAGCGGTTAGAGAGTGGTTCATGACTACGGGGTAATCTAAATTACCTCTCTAATAGTCCCGAACGGGTACTCTACGCAAATGCCTCGGCTCGGCCTCAAACTCGTCTTCGTACGGGTTTGCGGAAATGAGAAAGCGGTTAGAGAGTGGTTCATGACTACAGGGTAATCTAAATTACCTCTCTAATCGTCCCGAACGTGTAATCTATGCAAATGCCTCGGCTCGGCCACAAACTCGTCTTCGTACGGGTTTGCGGAAATGGGAAAGCGGTTAGAGAGTGGTGCATGACAACGAGGTAATCTAAATTACCTCTCTAATAGTCCCGAACGGGTAATCTACGCAAATGCCTCGGCTCGGCCACAAACTCGTCTTCGTACGGGTTTGCGAAAATGGGAAAGCGGTTAGAGAATGGTGCATGACAACGAGGTAATCTAAATTATCTCTATAATAGTCCCGAACGGGTAATCTACGCAAATGCCTCGGCTCGGCCACAAACTCGTCTTCGTACGGGTTTGCGGAAATGGGAAAGCGGTTAGAGAGTGGTGCATGACTACGAGGTAATCTAAATTACCTCTCTAATAGTCCCGAACGGGTAATCTACGCAAATGCCTCAGATTGGCATCAAACTCGTCTTCGTACGGGTTTGCGGAAATGAGAAAGCGGTTAGAGAGTGGTTCATGACTACGGGGTAATCTAAATTACCTCTCTAATAGTCCCGAACGGGTACTCTACGCAAATGCCTCGGCTCGGCCTCAAACTCGTCTTCGTACGGGTTTGCGGAAATGAGAAAGCGGTTAGAGAGTGGTTCATGACTACAGGGTAATCTAAATTACCTCTCTAATCGTCCCGAACGTGTAATCTATGCAAATGCCTCGGCTCGGCCACAAACTCGTCTTCGTACGGGTTTGCGGAAATGGGAAAGCGGTTAGAGAGTGGTGCATGACAACGAGGTAATCTAAATTACCTCTCTAATAGTCCCGAATGGGTAATCTACGCAAATGCTTCGGCTCGGCCACAAACTGGTCTTCGTACGGGTTTGCGAAAATGGGAAAGCGGTTAGAGAATGGTGCATGACAACGAGGTAATCTAAATTACCTCTCTAATAGTCCCGAATGGGTAATCTACGCAAATGCTTCGGCTCGGCCACAAACTGGTCTTCGTACGGGTTTGCGAAAATGGGAAAGCGGTTAGAGAATGGTGCATGACAACGAGGTAATCTAAATTATCTCTCTAATAGTCCCGAACGGGTAATCTACGCAAATGCCTCGGCTCGGCCACAAACTCGTCTTCGTACGGGTTTGCGGAAATGGGAAAGCGGTTAGAGAGTGGTGCATGACCACGAGGTAATCTAAATTACCTCTCTAATAGTCCCGAACGGGTAATCTACGCAAATGCCTCGGCTCGGCCTCAAACTCGTCTTCGTACGGGTTTGCGGAAATGGGAAAGCGGTTAGAGAGTGGTGCATGACAACGAGGTAATCTAAATTACCTCTCTAATAGTCCCGAACGGGTAATCTACGCAAATGCCTCGGTTCGGCCACAAACTCGTCTTCGTACGGGTTTGCGGAAATAGAAAAGCGGTTAGAGAGTGGTGCATGACAACGAGGTAATCTAAATTACCTCTCTAATAGTCCCGAACGGGTAATCTACGCAAATGCCTCAGATTGGCATCAAACTCGTCTTCGTACGGGTTTGCGGAAATGAGAAAGCGGTTAGAGAGTGGTTCATGACTACGGGGTAATCTAAATTACCTCTCTAATAGTCCCGAACGGGTACTCTACGCAAATGCCTCGGCTCGGCCTCAAACTCGTCTTCGTACGGGTTTGCGGAAATGAGAAAGCGGTTAGAGAGTGGTTCATGACTACAGGGTAATCTAAATTACCTCTCTAATCGTCCCGAACGTGTAATCTATGCAAATGCCTCGGCTCGGCCACAAACTCGTCTTCGTACGGGTTTGCGGAAATGGGAAAGCGGTTAGAGAGTGGTGCATGACAACGAGGTAATCTAAATTACCTCTCTAATAGTCCCGAATGGGTAATCTACGCAAATGCTTCGGCTCGGCCACAAACTGGTCTTCGTACGGGTTTGCGAAAATGGGAAAGCGGTTAGAGAATGGTGCATGACAACGAGGTAATCTAAATTACCTCTCTAATAGTCCCGAATGGGTAATCTACGCAAATGCTTCGGCTCGGCCACAAACTGGTCTTCGTACGGGTTTGCGAAAATGGGAAAGCGGTTAGAGAATGGTGCATGACAACGAGGTAATCTAAATTATCTCTCTAATAGTCCCGAACGGGTAATCTACGCAAATGCCTCGGCTCGGCCACAAACTCGTCTTCGTACGGGTTTGCGGAAATGGGAAAGCGGTTAGAGAGTGGTGCATGACCACGAGGTAATCTAAATTACCTCTCTAATAGTCCCGAACGGGTAATCTACGCAAATGCCTCGGCTCGGCCTCAAACTCGTCTTCGTACGGGTTTGCGGAAATGGGAAAGCGGTTAGAGAGTGGTGCATGACAACGAGGTAATCTAAATTACCTCTCTAATAGTCCCGAACGGGTAATCTACGCAAATGCCTCGGTTCGGCCACAAACTCGTCTTCGTACGGGTTTGCGGAAATAGAAAAGCGGTTAGAGAGTGGTGCATGACAACGAGGTAATCTAAATTACCTCTCTAATAGTCCCGAACGGGTAATCTACGCAAATGCCTCAGATTGGCATCAAACTCGTCTTCGTACGGGTTTGCGGAAATGAGAAAGCGGTTAGAGAGTGGTTCATGACTACGGGGTAATCTAAATTACCTCTCTAATAGTCCCGAACGGGTAATCTACGCAAATGCCTCGGCTCGGCCACAAACTCGTCTTCGTACGGGTTTGCGGAAATGAGAAAGCGGTTAGAGAGTGGTGCATGACAACGAGGTAATCTAAATTTCCTCTCTAATAGTCCCGAACGGGTAATCTACGAAAATGCCTCGGCTCGGCCACAAACTCGTCTTCGTACGGGTTTGCGGAAATGGAAAAGCGGTTAGAGAGTGGTGCATGACAACGAGGTAATCTAAATTACCTCTCTAATAGTCCCGAACGGGTAATCTACGCAAATGCCTCGGCTCGGCCACAAACTCGTCTTCGTACGGGTTTGCAGAAATGGGAAAGCGTTTAGAGAGTGGTGCATGACAACGGGGTAATCTAAATTATCTCTCTAATAGTCCCGAACGGGTAATCTACGCAAATGCCTCGGTTCGGCCACAAACTCGTCTTCGTACGGGTTTGCGGAAATGGGAAAGCGGTTAGAGAGTGGTGCATGACAACAAGGTAATCTAAATTACCTCTCTAATAGTCCCGAACGGGTAATCTACGAAAATGCCTCGGCTCGGCCACAAACTCGTCTTCGTACGGGTTTGCGGAAATGGAAAACCGGTTAGAGAGTGGTGCATGACAACGAGGTAATCTAAATTACCTCTCTAATAGTCCCGAACGGGTAATCTACGCAAATGCCTCGGCTCGGCCACAAACTCGTCTTCGTACGGGTTTGCGAAAATGGGAAAGCGGTTAGAGAATGGTGCATGACAACGAGGTAATCTAAATTACCTCTCTAATAGTCCCGAATGGGTAATCTACGCAAATGCTTCGGCTCGGCCACAAACTGGTCTTCGTACGGGTTTGCGAAAATGGGAAAGCGGTTAGAGAATGGTGCATGACAACGAGGTAATCTAAATTATCTCTCTAATAGTCCCGAACGGGTAATCTACGCAAATGCCTCGGCTCGGCCACAAACTCGTCTTCGTACGGGTTTGCGGAAATGGGAAAGCGGTTAGAGAGTGGTGCATGACCACGAGGTAATCTAAATTACCTCTCTAATAGTCCCGAACGGGTAATCTACGCAAATGCCTCGGCTCGGCCTCAAACTCGTCTTCGTACGGGTTTGCGGAAATGGGAAAGCGGTTAGAGAGTGGTGCATGACAACGAGGTAATCTAAATTACCTCTCTAATAGTCCCGAACGGGTAATCTACGCAAATGCCTCGGTTCGGCCACAAACTCGTCTTCGTACGGGTTTGCGGAAATAGAAAAGCGGTTAGAGAGTGGTGCATGACAACGAGGTAATCTAAATTACCTCTCTAATAGTCCCGAACGGGTAATCTACGCAAATGCCTCAGATTGGCATCAAACTCGTCTTCGTACGGGTTTGCGGAAATGAGAAAGCGGTTAGAGAGTGGTTCATGACTACGGGGTAATCTAAATTACCTCTCTAATAGTCCCGAACGGGTAATCTACGCAAATGCCTCGGCTCGGCCACAAACTCGTCTTCGTACGGGTTTGCGGAAATGAGAAAGCGGTTAGAGAGTGGTGCATGACAACGAGGTAATCTAAATTTCCTCTCTAATAGTCCCGAACGGGTAATCTACGAAAATGCCTCGGCTCGGCCACAAACTCGTCTTCGTACGGGTTTGCGGAAATGGAAAAGCGGTTAGAGAGTGGTGCATGACAACGAGGTAATCTAAATTACCTCTCTAATAGTCCCGAACGGGTAATCTACGCAAATGCCTCGGCTCGGCCACAAACTCGTCTTCGTACGGGTTTGCGGAAATGGGAAAGCGGTTAGAGAGTGGTGCATGACAACGAGGTAATCTAAATTACCTCTCTAATAGTCCCGAACGGGTAATCTACGCAAATGCCTCGGCTCGGCCACAAACTCGTCTTCGTACGGGTTTGCAGAAATGGGAAAGCGTTTAGAGAGTGGTGCATGACAACGGGGTAATCTAAATTATCTCTCTAATAGTCCCGAACGGGTAATCTACGCAAATGCCTCGGTTCGGCCACAAACTCGTCTTCGTACGGGTTTGCGGAAATGGGAAAGCGGTTAGAGAGTGGTGCATGACAACAAGGTAATCTAAATTACCTCTCTAATAGTCCCGAATGGGTAATCTACGCAAATGCCTCGGCTCGGCCTCAAACTCGTCTTCGTACGGGTTTGCGGAAATGGGAAAGCGGTTAGAGAGTGGTGCATGACAACGAGGTAATCTAAATTACCTCTCTAATAGTCCCGAACGGGTAATCTACGCAAATGCCTCGGTTCGGCCACAAACTCGTCTTCGTACGGGTTTGCGGAAATAGAAAAGCGGTTAGAGAGTGGTGCATGACAACGAGGTAATCTAAATTACCTCTCTAATAGTCCCGAACGGGTAATCTACGCAAATGCCTCGGCTCGGCCACAAACTCGTCTTCGTACGGGTTTGCGAAAATGGGAAAGCGGTTAGAGAATGGTGCATGACAACGAGGTAATCTAAATTACCTCTCTAATAGTCCCGAATGGGTAATCTACGCAAATGCTTCGGCTCGGCCACAAACTGGTCTTCGTACGGGTTTGCGAAAATGGGAAAGCGGTTAGAGAATGGTGCATGACAACGAGGTAATCTAAATTATCTCTCTAATAGTCCCGAACGGGTAATCTACGCAAATGCCTCGGTTCGGCCACAAACTCGTCTTCGTACGGGTTTGCGGAAATGGGAAAGCGGTTAGAGAGTGGTGCATGACCACAAGGTAATCTAAATTACCTCTCTAATAGTCCCGAACGGGTAATCTACGCAAATGCCTCGGCTCGGCCTCAAACTCGTCTTCGTACGGGTTTGCGGAAATGGGAAAGCGGTTAGAGAGTGGTGCATGACAACGAGGTAATCTAAATTACCTCTCTAATAGTCCCGAACGGGTAATCTACGCAAATGCCTCGGTTCGGCCACAAACTCGTCTTCGTACGGGTTTGCGGAAATAGAAAAGCGGTTAGAGAGTGGTGCATGACAACGAGGTAATCTAAATTACCTCTCTAATAGTCCCGAACGGGTAATCTACGCAAATGCCTCAGATTGGCATCAAACTCGTCTTCGTACGGGTTTGCGGAAATGAGAAAGCGGTTAGAGAGTGGTTCATGACTACGGGGTAATCTAAATTACCTCTCTAATAGTCCCGAACGGGTAATCTACGCAAATGCCTCGGCTCGGCCACAAACTCGTCTTCGTACGGGTTTGCGGAAATGAGAAAGCGGTTAGAGAGTGGTGCATGACAACGAGGTAATCTAAATTTCCTCTCTAATAGTCCCGAACGGGTAATCTACGAAAATGCCTCGGCTCGGCCACAAACTCGTCTTCGTACGGGTTTGCGGAAATGGAAAAGCGGTTAGAGAGTGGTGCATGACAACGAGGTAATCTAAATTACCTCTCTAATAGTCCCGAACGGGTAATCTACGCAAATGCCTCGGCTCGGCCACAAACTCGTCTTCGTACGGGTTTGCGGAAATGGGAAAGCGGTTAGAGAGTGGTGCATGACAACGAGGTAATCTAAATTACCTCTCTAATAGTCCCGAACGGGTAATCTACGCAAATGCCTCGGCTCGGCCACAAACTCGTCTTCGTACGGGTTTGCAGAAATGGGAAAGCGTTTAGAGAGTGGTGCATGACAACGGGGTAATCTAAATTATCTCTCTAATAGTCCCGAACGGGTAATCTACGCAAATGCCTCGGTTCGGCCACAAACTCGTCTTCGTACGGGTTTGCGGAAATGGGAAAGCGGTTAGAGAGTGGTGCATGACAACAAGGTAATCTAAATTACCTCTCTAATAGTCCCGAATGGGTAATCTACGAAAATGCCTCGGCTCGGCCACAAACTCGTCTTCGTACGGGTTTGCGGAAATGGAAAAGCGGTTAGAGAGTGGTGCATGACAACGAGGTAATCTAAATTACCTCTCTAATAGTCCCGAACGGGTAATCTACGCAAATGCCTCGGCTCGGCCACAAACTCGTCTTCGTACGGGTTTGCGAAAATGGGAAAGCGGTTAGAGAATGGTGCATGACAACGAGGTAATCTAAATTATCTCTATAATAGTCCCGAACGGGTAATCTACGCAAATGCCTCGGCTCGGCCACAAACTCGTCTTCGTACGGGTTTGCGGAAATGGGAAAGCGGTTAGAGAGTGGTGCATGACTACGAGGTAATCTAAATTACCTCTCTAATAGTCCCGAACGGGTAATCTACGCAAATGCCTCAGATTGGCATCAAACTCGTCTTCGTACGGGTTTGCGGAAATGAGAAAGCGGTTAGAGAGTGGTTCATGACTACGGGGTAATCTAAATTACCTCTCTAATAGTCCCGAACGGGTAATCTACGCAAATGCCTCGGCTCGGCCACAAACTCGTCTTCGTACGGGTTTGCGGAAATGAGAAAGCGGTTAGAGAGTGGTGCATGACAACGAGGTAATCTAAATTTCCTCTCTAATAGTCCCGAACGGGTAATCAACGCAAATGCCTCGGCTCGGCCACAAACTCGTCTTCGTACGGGTTTGCGGAAATGGAAAAGCGGTTAGAGAGTGGTGCATGACAACGAGGTAATCTAAATTTCCTCTCTAATAGTCCCGAACGGGTAATCAACGCAAATGCCTCGGCTCGGCCTCAAACTCGTCTTCGTACGGGTTTGCGGAAATGGGAAAGCGGTTAGAGAGTGGTGCATGACAACGAGGTAATCTAAATTACCTCTCTAATAGTCCCGAACGGGTAATCTACGCAAATGCCTCGGCTCGGCCTCAAACTCGTCTTCGTACGGGTTTGCGGAAATGAGAAAGCGGTTAGAGAGTGGTTCATGACTACGGGGTAATCTAAATTACCTCTCTAATCGTCCCGAACGTGTAATCTATGCAAATGCCTCGGCTCGGCCACAAACTCGTCTTCGTACGGGTTTGCGGAAATGGGAAAGCGGTTAGAGAGTGGTGCATGACAACGAGGTAATCTAAATTACCTCTCTAATAGTCCCGAATGGGTAATCTACGCAAATGCTTCGGCTCGGCCACAAACTGGTCTTCGTACGGGTTTGCGAAAATGGGAAAGCGGTTAGAGAATGGTGCATGACAACGAGGTAATCTAAATTACCTCTCTAATAGTCCCGAATGGGTAATCTACGCAAATGCTTCGGCTCGGCCACAAACTGGTCTTCGTACGGGTTTGCGAAAATGGGAAAGCGGTTAGAGAATGGTGCATGACAACGAGGTAATCTAAATTATCTCTCTAATAGTCCCGAACGGGTAATCTACGCAAATGCCTCGGCTCGGCCACAAACTCGTCTTCGTACGGGTTTGCGGAAATGGGAAAGCGGTTAGAGAGTGGTGCATGACCACGAGGTAATCTAAATTACCTCTCTAATAGTCCCGAACGGGTAATCTACGCAAATGCCTCGGCTCGGCCTCAAACTCGTCTTCGTACGGGTTTGCGGAAATGGGAAAGCGGTTAGAGAGTGGTGCATGACAACGAGGTAATCTAAATTACCTCTCTAATAGTCCCGAACGGGTAATCTACGCAAATGCCTCGGTTCGGCCACAAACTCGTCTTCGTACGGGTTTGCGGAAATGGAAAAGCGGTTAGAGAGTGGTGCATGACAACGAGGTAATCTAAATTACCTCTCTAATAGTCCCGAACGGGTAATCTACGCAAATGCCTCAGATTGGCATCAAACTCGTCTTCGTACGGGTTTGCGGAAATGAGAAAGCGGTTAGAGAGTGGTTCATGACTACGGGGTAATCTAAATTACCTCTCTAATAGTCCCGAACGGGTAATCTACGCAAATGCCTCGGCTCGGCCACAAACTCGTCTTCGTACGGGTTTGCGGAAATGAGAAAGCGGTTAGAGAGTGGTGCATGACAACGGGGTAATCTAAATTACCTCTCTAATAGTCCCGAACGGGTAATCTACGCAAATGCCTCGGTTCGGCCACAAACTCGTCTTCGTACGGGTTTGCGGAAATGGAAAAGCGGTTAGAGAGTGGTGCATGACAACGAGTTAATCTAAATTTCCTCTCTAATAGTCCCGAACGGGTAATCTACGCAAATGCCTCGGTTCGGCCACAAACTCGTCTTCGTACGGGTTTGCGGAAATGGGAAAGCGGTTAGAGAGTGGTGCATGACAACGAGGTAATCTAAATTACCTCTCTAATAGTCCCGAACGGGTAATCAACGCAAATGCCTCGGCTCGGCCACAAACTCGTCTTCGTACGGGTTTGCGGAAATGGAAAAGCGGTTAGAGAGTGGTGCATGACAACGAGGTAATCTAAATTACCTCTCTAATAGTCCCGAACGTGTAATCTGCGCAAATGCCTCGGCTCGGCCACAAACTCGTCTTCGTACGGGTTTGCGGAAATGGGAAAGCGGTTAGAGAGTGGTGCATGACAACGAGGTAATCTAAATTACCTCTCTAATAGTCCCGAACGGGTACTCTACGCAAATGCCTCAGATTGGCGTCAAACTCGTCTTCGTACGGGTTTGCGGAAATGAGAAAGCGGTTAGAGAGTGGTTCATGACTACGAGGTAATCTAAATTACCTCTCTAATAGTCCCGAACGGGTAATCTACGCAAATGCCTCGGCTCGGCCACAAACTCGTCTTCGTACGGGTTTGCGGAAATGAGAAAGCGGTTAGAGAGTGGTGCATGACAACGGGGTAATCTAAATTACCTCTCTAATAGTCCCGAACGGGTAATCTACGCAAATGCCTCGGTTCGGCCACAAACTCGTCTTCGTACGGGTTTGCGGAAATGAGAAAGCGGTTAGAGAGTGGTGCATGACAACGAGGTAATCTAAATTTCCTCTCAAATAGTCCCGAACGGGTAATCAACGCAAATGCCTCGGCTCGGCCTCAAACTCGTCTTCGTACGGGTTTGCGGAAATGGGAAAGCGGTTAGAGAGTGGTGCATGACAACGAGGTAATCTAAATTACCTCTCTAATAGTCCCGAACGGGTACTCTACGCAAATGCCTCGGCTCGGCCTCAAACTCGTTTTCGTACGGGTTTGCGGAATTGGAAAAGCGGTTAGAGAGTCGTGCATGACAACGAGGTAATCTAAATTACCTCTCTAATCGTCCCGAACGTGTAATCTATGCAAATGCCTCAGCTCGGCCTCAAACTCGTTTTCGTACGGGTTTGCGGAATTGGAAAAGCGGTTAGAGAGTTGTGCATGACAACGAGGTAATCTAAATTACCTCTCTAATCATCCCGAACGTGTAATCTGCGCAAATGCCTCGGCTCGGCCACAAACTCGTCTTCGTACGGGTTTGCGGAAATGGAAAAGCGGTTAGAGAGTGGTGCATGACAACGAGGTAATCTAAATTACCTCTCTAATAGTCCCGAATGGGTAATCTACGCAAATGCTTCGGCTCGGCCACAAACTCGTCTTCGTACGGGTTTGCAGAAATGGGAAAGCGTTTAGAGAGTGGTGCATGACAACGGGGTAATCTAAATTACCTCTCTAATAGTCCCGAACGGGTAATCTACGCAAATGCCTCGGTTCGGCCACAAACTCGTCTTCGTACGGGTTTGCGGAAATGGAAAAGCGGTTAGAGAGTGGTGCATGACAACGAGGTAATCTAAATTACCTCTCTAATAGTCCCGAACGGGTAATCTACGCAAATGCCTCAGATTGGCATCAAACTCGTCTTCGTACGGGTTTGCGGAAATGAGAAAGCGGTTAGAGAGTGGTTCATGACTACGGGGTAATGTAAATTACCTCTCTAATAGTCCCGAACGGGTAATCTACGCAAATGCCTCGGCTCGGCCACAAACTCGTCTTCGTACGGGTTTGCGGAAATGGGAAAGCGGTTAGAGAGTGGTGCATGACAACGAGGTAATCTAAATTACCTCTCTAATAGTCTCGAACGGGTAATCTACGCAAATGCCTCGGCTCGGCCTCAAACTCGTCTTCGTACGGGTTTGCGGAAATGGAAAAGCGGTTAGAGAGTGGTTCATGACAACGGGGTAATCTAAATTACCTCTCTAATAGTCCCGAACGGGTAATCTACGCAAATGCCTCGGCTCGGCCACAAACTCGTCTTCGTACGGGTTTGCGGAAATGGGAAAGCGGTTAGAGAGTGGTGCATGACAACGAGGTAATCTAAATTACCTCTCTAATAGTCCCGAACGGGTAATCTACGCAAATGCCTCGGCTCGGCCACAAACTCGTCTTCGTACGGGTTTGCAGAAATGGGAAAGCGTTTAGAGAGTGGTGCATGACAACGGAGTAATCTAAATTATCTCTCTAATAGTACCGAACGGGTAATCTACGCAAATGCCTCGGTTCGGCCACAAACTCGTCTTCGTACGGGTTTGCGGAAATGGGAAAGCGGTTAGAGAGTGGTGCATGACAACGAGGTAATCTAAATTACCTCTCTAATAGTCCCGAACGGGTAATCTACGCAAATGCCTCGGCTCGGCCACAAACTCGTCTTCGTACGGGTTTGCGAAAATGGAAAAGCGGTTAGAGAGTGGTGCATGACAACGAGGTAATCTAAATTACTTCTCTAATAGTCCCGAACGGGAAATCTACGCAAATGCCTCGGCTCGGCCACAAACTCGTCTTCGTACGGGTTTGCGGAAATGGGAAAGCGGTTAGAGAGTGGTGCATGACAACGGGGTAATCTAAATTACCTCTCTAATAGTCCCGAACGGGTAATCTACGCAAATGCCTCGGTTCGGCCACAAACTCGTCTTCGTACGGGTTTGCGGAAATGGGAAAGCGGTTAGAGAGTGGTGCATGACAACGAGGTAATCTAAATTACCTCTCTAATAGTCCCGAACGGGTAATCTACGCAAATGCCTCGGCTCGGCCACAAACTCGTCTTCGTACGGGTTTGCGAAAATGGAAAAGCGGTTAGAGAGTGGTGCATGACAACGAGGTAATCTAAATTACTTCTCTAATAGTCCCGAACGGGTAATCTACGCAAATGCCTCGGTTCGGCCACAAACTCGTCTTCGTACGGGTTTGCGGAAATGGGAAAGCGGTTAGAGAGTGGTGCATGACAACGGGGTAATCTAAATTACCTCTCTAATAGTCCCGAACGGGTAATCTACGCAAATGCCTCGGTTCGGCCACAAACTCGTCTTCGTACGGGTTTGCGGAAATGGAAAAGCGGTTAGAGAGTGGTGCATGACAACGAGGTAATCTAAATTACCTCTCTAATAGTCCCGAACGGGTAATCTACGCAAATGCCTCAGATTGGCATCAAACTCGTCTTCGTACGGGTTTGCGGAAATGAGAAAGCGGTTAGAGAGTGGTTCATGACTACGGGGTAATGTAAATTACCTCTCTAATAGTCCCGAACGGGTAATCTACGCAAATGCCTCGGCTCGGCCACAAACTCGTCTTCGTAGGGGTTTGCGGAAATGGGAAAGCGGTTAGAGAGTGGTGCATGACAACGGGGTAATCTAAATTACCTCTCTAATAGTCCCGAACGGGTAATCTACGCAAATGCCTCGGCTCGGCCACAAACTCGTCTTCGTACGGGTTTGCGAAAATGGGAAAGCGTTTAGAGAGTGGTGCATGACAACGGGGTAATCTAAATTATCTCTCTAATAGTCCCGAACGGGTAATCTACGCAAATGCCTCGGTTCGGCCACAAACTCGTCTTCGTACGGGTTTGCGGAAATGGGAAAGCGGTTAGAGAGTGGTGCATGACAACGAGGTAATCTAAATTACCTCTCTAATAGTCCCGAACGGGTAATCTACGCAAATGCCTCGGCTCGGCCACAAACTCGTCTTCGTACGGGTTTGCGGAAATGGAAAAGCGGTTAGAGAGTGGTGCATGACAACGAGGTAATCTAAATTACCTCTCTAATAGTCCCGAACGGGTAATCTACGTAAATGCCTCGGTTCGGCCACAAACTCGTCTTCGTACGGGTTTGCGGAAATGGGAAAGCGGTTAGAGAGTGGTGCATGACAACGGGGTAATCTAAATTACCTCTCTAATAGTCCCGAACGGGTAATCTACGCAAATGCCTCGGTTCGGCCACAAACTCGTCTTCGTACGGGTTTGCGGAAATGGAAAAGCGGTTAGAGAGTGGTGCATGACAACGAGGTAATCTAAATTACCTCTCTAATAGTCCCGAACGGGTAATCTACGCAAATGCCTCAGATTGGCATCAAACTCGTCTTCGTACGGGTTTGCGGAAATGAGAAAGCGGTTAGAGAGTGGTTCATGACTACGGGGTAATCTAAATTACCTCTCTAATAGTCCCGAACGGGTAATCTACGCAAATGCCTCGGCTCGGCCACAAACTCGTCTTCGTACGGGTTTGCGGAAATGAGAAAGCGGTTAGAGAGTGGTGCATGACAACGGGGTAATCTAAATTACCTCTCTAATAGTCCCGAACGGGTAATCTATGCAAATGCCTCGGTTCGGCCACAAACTCGTCTTCGTACGGGTTTGCGGAAATGGAAAAGCGGTTAGAGAGTGGTGCATGACAACGAGGTAATCTAAATTACCTCTCTAATAGTCCCGAACGGGTACTCTACGCAAATGCCTCGGCTCGGCCTCAAACTCGTTTTCGTACGGGTTTGCGGAATTGGAAAAGCGGTTAGAGAGTGGTGCATGACAACGAGGTAATCTAAATTACCTCTCTAATCGTCCCGAACGTGTAATCTATGCAAATGCCTCGGCTCAGCCTCAAACTCGTCTTCGTACGGGTTTGCGGAAATGAGAAAGCGGTTAGAGAGTGGTGCATGACAACGGGGTAATCTAAATTACCTCTCTAATAGTCCCGAACGGGTAATCTACGCAAATGCCTCGGCTCGGCCACAAACTCGTCTTCGTACGGGTTTGCGGAAATGGGAAAGCGGTTAGAGAGTGGTGCATGACAACGAGGTAATCTAAATTTCCTCTCTAATAGTCCCGAACGGGTAATCTACGCAAATGCCTCGGTTCGGCCACAAACTCGTCTTCGTACGGGTTTGCGGAAATGGGAAAGCGGTTAGAGAGTGGTGCATGACAACGAGGTAATCTAAATTACCTCTCTAATAGTCCCGAACGGGTAATCAACGCAAATGCCTCGGCTCGGCCTCAAACTCGTCTTCGTACGGGTTTGCGTAAATGGGAAAGCGGTTAGAGAGTGGTGCATGACAACGAGGTAATCTAAATTACCTCTCTAATAGTCCCGAACGGGTACTCTACGCAAATGCCTCGGCTCGGCCTCAAACTCGTTTTCGTACGGGTTTGCGGAATTGGAAAAGCGGTTAGAGAGTGGTGCATGACAACGAGGTAATCTAAATTACCTCTCTAATCGTCCCGAACGTGTAATCTATGCAAATGCCTCGGCTCAGCCTCAAACTCGTTTTCGTACGGGTTTGCGGAATTGGAAAAGCGGTTAGAGAGTGGTGCATGACAACGAGGTAATCTAAATTACCTCTCTAATCATCCCGAACGTGTAATCTGCGCAAATGCCTCGGCTCGGCCACAAACTCGTCTTCGTACGGGTTTGCGGAAATGGAAAAGCGGTTAGAGAGTGGTGCATGACAACGAGGTAATCTAAATTACCTCTCTAATAGTCCTTCATGGGTAATCTACGCAAATGCCTCGGCTCGGCCACAAACTCGTCTTCGTACGGGTTTGCGAAAATGGGAAAGCGGTTAGAGAATGGTGCATGACAACGAGGTAATCTAAATTATCTCTCTAATAGTCCCGAACGGGTAATCTACGCAAATGCCTCGGCTCGGCCACAAACTCGTCTTCGTACGGGTTTGCGGAAATGGGAAAGCGGTTAGAGAGTGGTGCATGACAACGAGGTAATCTAAATTACCTCTCTAATAGTCCCGAACGGGTAATCTACGCAAATGCCTCGGCTCGGCCTCAAACTTGTTTTCGTACGGGTTTGCGGAAATGGAAAAGCGGTTCGAGAGTGGTGCATGACAACGAGGTAATCTAAATTACCTCTCTAATCGTCCCGAACGTGTAATCTGCGCAAATGCCTCGGCTCGGCCACAAACTCGTCTTCGTACAGGTTTGCGAAAATGGGAAAGCGGTTAGAGAGTGGTTCATGACTACGGGGTAATGTAAATTACCTCTCCAATAGTCCCGAATGGGTAATCTACGCAAATGCCTCGGCTCGGCCACAAACTCGTCTTCGTACGGGTTTGCGGAAATGGGAAAGCGGTTAGAGAGTGGTGCATGACAACGAGGTAATCTAAATTACCTCTCTAATAGTCCCGAACGGGTAATCTACGCAAATGCCTCGGCTCGGCCACAAACTCGTCTTCGTACGGGTTTGCGAAAATGGGAAAGCGGTTAGAGAATAGTGCATGACAACGAGGTAATCTAAATTATCTCTCTAATAGTCCCGAACGGGTAATCTACGCAAATGCCTCGGCTCGGCCACAAACTCGTCTTCGTACGGGTTTGCGGAAATGAGAAAGCGGTTAGAGAGTGGTGCATGACAACGGGGTAATCTAAATTACCTCCCTAATAGTCCCGAACGGGTAATCTACGCAAATGCCTCGGTTCGGCCACAAACTCGTCTTCGTACGGGTTTGCGGAAATGGAAAAGCGGTTAGAGAGTGGTGCATGACAACGAGGTAATCTAAATTACCTCTCTAATAGTCTCGAACGGGTAATCTACGCAAATGCCTCGGCTCGGCCTCAAACTCGTCTTCGTACGGGTTTGCAGAAATGGAAAAGCGGTTAGAGAGTGGTTCATGACAACGGGGTAATCTAAATTACCTCTCTAATAGTCCCGAACGGGTAATCTACGCAAATGCCTCGGCTCGGCCACAAACTCGTCTTCGTACGGGTTTGCGGAAATGGGAAAGCGGTTAGAGAGTGGTGCATGACAACGGGGTAATCTAAATTACCTCTCTAATAGTCCCGAACGGGTAATCTACGCAAATGCCTCGGCTCGGCCACAAACTCGTCTTCGTACGGGTTTGCGGAAATGGGAAAGCGGTTAGAGAGTGGTGCATGACAACGAGGTAATCTAAATTACCTCTCTAATAGTCCCGAACGGGTAATCTACGCAAATGCCTCGGCTTGGCCTCAAACTCGTCTTCGTACGGGTTTGCGGAAATGAGAAAGCGGTTAGAGAGTGGTTCATGACTCCGGGGTAATCTAAATTACCTCTCTAATAGTCCCGAACGGGTAATCAACGCAAATGCCTCGGCTCGGCCTCAAACTCGTCTTCGTACGGGTTTGCGTAAATGGGAAAGCGGTTAGAGAGTGGTGCATGACAACGAGGTAATCTAAATTACCTCTCTAATAGTCCCGAACGGGTACTCTACGCAAATGCCTCGGCTCGGCCTCAAACTCGTTTTCGTACGGGTTTGCGGAATTGGAAAAGCGGTTAGAGAGTGGTGCATGACAACGAGGTAATCTAAATTACCTCTCTAATAGTCCCGAACGGGTAATCAACGCAAATGCCTCGGCTCGGCCTCAAACTCGTCTTCGTACGGGTTTGCGTAAATGGGAAAGCGGTTAGAGAGTGGTGCATGACAACGAGGTAATCTAAATTACCTCTCTAATAGTCCCGAACGGGTACTCTACGCAAATGCCTCGGCTCGGCCTCAAACTCGTTTTCGTACGGGTTTGCGGAATTGGAAAAGCGGTTAGAGAGTGGTGCATGACAACGAGGTAATCTAAATTACCTCTCTAATAGTCCCGAACGGGTAATCAACGCAAATGCCTCGGCTCGGCCTCAAACTCGTCTTCGTACGGGTTTGCGTAAATGGGAAAGCGGTTAGAGAGTGGTGCATGACAACGAGGTAATCTAAATTACCTCTCTAATAGTCCCGAACGGGTACTCTACGCAAATGCCTCGGCTCGGCCTCAAACTCGTTTTCGTACGGGTTTGCGGAATTGGAAAAGCGGTTAGAGAGTGGTGCATGACAACGAGGTAATCTAAATTACCTCTCTAATCGTCCCGAACGTGTAATCTATGCAAATGCCTCGGCTCAGCCTCAAACTCGTTTTCGTACGGGTTTGCGGAATTGGAAAAGCGGTTAGAGAGTGGTGCATGACAACGAGGTAATCTAAATTACCTCTCTAATCATCTCGAACGTGTAATCTGCGCAAATGCCTCGGCTCGGCCACAAACTCGTCTTCGTACGGGTTTGCGGAAATGGAAAAGCGGTTAGAGAGTGGTGCATGACAACGAGGTAATCTAAATTACCTCTCTAATAGTCCTTCATGGGTAATCTACGCAAATGCCTCGGCTCGGCCACAAACTCGTCTTCGTACGGGTTTGCGAAAATGGGAAAGCGGTTAGAGAATGGTGCATGACAACGAGGTAATCTAAATTATCTCTCTAATAGTCCCGAACGGGTAATCTACGCAAATGCCTCGGCTCGGCCACAAACTCGTCTTCGTACGGGTTTGCGGAAATGGGAAAGCGGTTAGAGAGTGGTGCATGACAACGAGGTAATCTAAATTACCTCTCTAATAGTCCCGAACGGGTAATCTACGCAAATGCCTCGGCTCGGCCTCAAACTTGTTTTCGTACGGGTTTGCGGAAATGGAAAAGCGGTTCGAGAGTGGTGCATGACAACGAGGTAATCTAAATTACCTCTCTAATCGTCCCGAACGTGTAATCTGCGCAAATGCCTCGGCTCGGCCACAAACTCGTCTTCGTACAGGTTTGCGAAAATGGGAAAGCGGTTAGAGAGTGGTTCATGACTACGGGGTAATGTAAATTACCTCTCCAATAGTCCCGAATGGGTAATCTACGCAAATGCCTCGGCTCGGCCACAAACTCGTCTTCGTACGGGTTTGCGGAAATGGGAAAGCGGTTAGAGAGTGGTGCATGACAACGAGGTAATCTAAATTACCTCTCTAATAGTCCCGAACGGGTAATCTACGCAAATGCCTCGGCTCGGCCACAAACTCGTCTTCGTACGGGTTTGCCAAAATGGGAAAGCGGTTAGAGAATAGTGCATGACAACGAGGTAATCTAAATTATCTCTCTAATAGTCCCGAACGGGTAATCTACGCAAATGCCTCGGCTCGGCCACAAACTCGTCTTCGTACGGGTTTGCGGAAATGAGAAAGCGGTTAGAGAGTGGTGCATGACAACGGGGTAATCTAAATTACCTCCCTAATAGTCCCGAACGGGTAATCTACGCAAATGCCTCGGTTCGGCCACAAACTCGTCTTCGTACGGGTTTGCGGAAATGGAAAAGCGGTTAGAGAGTGGTGCATGACAACGAGGTAATCTAAATTACCTCTCTAATAGTCTCGAACGGGTAATCTACGCAAATGCCTCGGCTCGGCCTCAAACTCGTCTTCGTACGGGTTTGCAGAAATGGAAAAGCGGTTAGAGAGTGGTTCATGACAACGGGGTAATCTAAATTACCTCTCTAATAGTCCCGAACGGGTAATCTACGCAAATGCCTCGGCTCGGCCACAAACTCGTCTTCGTACGGGTTTGCGGAAATGGGAAAGCGGTTAGAGAGTGGTGCATGACAACGGGGTAATCTAAATTACCTCTCTAATAGTCCCGAACGGGTAATCTACGCAAATGCCTCGGCTCGGCCACAAACTCGTCTTCGTACGGGTTTGCGGAAATGGGAAAGCGGTTAGAGAGTGGTGCATGACAACGAGGTAATCTAAATTACCTCTCTAATAGTCCCGAACGGGTAATCTACGCAAATGCCTCGGCTTGGCCTCAAACTCGTCTTCGTACGGGTTTGCGGAAATGAGAAAGCGGTTAGAGAGTGGTTCATGACTCCGGGGTAATCTAAATTACCTCTCTAATAGTCCCGAACGGGTAATCAACGCAAATGCCTCGGCTCGGCCTCAAACTCGTCTTCGTACGGGTTTGCGTAAATGGGAAAGCGGTTAGAGAGTGGTGCATGACAACGAGGTAATCTAAATTACCTCTCTAATAGTCCCGAACGGGTACTCTACGCAAATGCCTCGGCTCGGCCTCAAACTCGTTTTCGTACGGGTTTGCGGAATTGGAAAAGCGGTTAGAGAGTGGTGCATGACAACGAGGTAATCTAAATTACCTCTCTAATAGTCCCGAACGGGTAATCAACGCAAATGCCTCGGCTCGGCCTCAAACTCGTCTTCGTACGGGTTTGCGTAAATGGGAAAGCGGTTAGAGAGTGGTGCATGACAACGAGGTAATCTAAATTACCTCTCTAATAGTCCCGAACGGGTACTCTACGCAAATGCCTCGGCTCGGCCTCAAACTCGTTTTCGTACGGGTTTGCGGAATTGGAAAAGCGGTTAGAGAGTGGTGCATGACAACGAGGTAATCTAAATTACTTCTCTAATCGTCCCGAACGTGTAATCTATGCAAATGCCTCGGCTCAGCCTCAAACTCGTTTTCGTACGGGTTTGCGGAATTGGAAAAGCGGTTAGAGAGTGGTGCATGACAACGAGGTAATCTAAATTACCTCTCTAATCATCCCGAACGTGTAATCTGCGCAAATGCCTCGGCTCGGCCACAAACTCGTCTTCGTACGGGTTTGCGGAAATGGAAAAGCGGTTAGAGAGTGGTGCATGACAACGAGGTAATCTAAATTACCTCTCTAATAGTCCTTCATGGGTAATCTACGCAAATGCCTCGGCTCGGCCACAAACTCGTCTTCGTACGGGTTTGCGAAAATGGGAAAGCGGTTAGAGAATGGTGCATGACAACGAGGTAATCTAAATTATCTCTCTAATAGTCCCGAACGGGTAATCTACGCAAATACCTCGGCTCGGCCACAAACTCGTCTTCGTACGGGTTTGCGGAAATGGGAAAGCGGTTAGAGAGTGGTGCATGACAACGAGGTAATCTAAATTACCTCTCTAATAGTCCCGAACGGGTAATCTACGCAAATGCCTCGGCTCGGCCTCAAACTTGTTTTCGTACGGGTTTGCGGAAATGGAAAAGCGGTTCGAGAGTGGTGCATGACAACGAGGTAATCTAAATTACCTCTCTAATCGTCCCGAACGTGTAATCTGCGCAAATGCCTCGGCTCGGCCACAAACTCGTCTTCGTACAGGTTTGCGAAAATGGGAAAGCGGTTAGAGAGTGGTTCATGACTACGGGGTAATGTAAATTACCTCTCCAATAGTCCCGAATGGGTAATCTACGCAAATGCCTCGGCTCGGCCACAAACTCGTCTTCGTACGGGTTTGCGGAAATGGGAAAGCGGTTAGAGAGTGGTGCATGACAACGAGGTAATCTAAATTACCTCTCTAATAGTCCCGAACGGGTAATCTACGCAAATGCCTCGGCTCGGCCACAAACTCGTCTTCGTACGGGTTTGCGAAAATGGGAAAGCGGTTAGAGAATAGTGCATGACAACGAGGTAATCTAAATTATCTCTCTAATAGTCCCGAACGGGTAATCTACGCAAATGCTACGGCTCGGCCACAAACTCGTCTTCGTACGGGTTTGCGGAAATGGGAAAGCGGTTAGAGAGTGGTGCATGACAACGAGGTAATCTAATTTACCTCTCTAATAGTCCCGAACGGGTAATCTACGCTAATGCCTTGGCTCGGCCTCAAACTCGTTTTCGTACGGGTTTGCGGAAATGGAAAAGCGGTTAGAGAGTGGTGCATGACAACGAGGTAATCTAAATTACCTCTCTAATAGTCCCGAACGTGTAATCTGCGCAAATGCCTCGGCTCGGCCACAAACTCGTCTTCGTACGGGTTTGCGGAAATGGAAAAGCGGTTAGAGAGTGGTTCATGACAACGGGGTAATCTAAATTACCTCTCTAATAGTCCCAAACGGGTAATCTACGCAAAAGCCTCAGATTGGCGTCAAACTCGTCTTCGTACGGGTTTGCGGAAATGAGAAAGCGGTTAGAGAGTGGTTCATGACTACGGGGTAATCTAAATTACCTCTCTAATAGTCCCGAACGGGTAATCTACGCAAATGCCTCGGCTCGGCCACAAACTCGTCTTCGTACGGGTTTGCGGAAATGAGAAAGCGGTTAGAGAGTGGTGCATGACAACGAGGTAATCTAAATTACCTCCCTAATAGTCCCGAACGGGTAATCTACGCAAATGCCTCGGTTCGGCCACAAACTCGTCTTCGTACGGGTTTGCGGAAATGGAAAAGCGGTTAGAGAGTGGTGCATGACAACGAGGTAATCTAAATTACCTCTCTAATAGTCTCGAACGGGTAATCTACGCAAATGCCTCGGCTCGGCCTCAAACTCGTCTTCGTACGGGTTTGCAGAAATGGAAAAGCGGTTAGAGAGTGGTTCATGACAACGGGGTAATCTAAATTACCTCTCTAATAGTCCCGAACGGGTAATCTACGCAAATGCCTCGGCTCGGCCACAAACTCGTCTTCGTACGGGTTTGCGGAAATGGGAAAGCGGTTAGAGAGTGGTGCATGACAACGGGGTAATCTAAATTACCTCTCTAATAGTCCCGAACGGGTAATCTACGCAAATGCCTCGGCTCGGCCACCAACTCGTCTTCGTACGGGTTTGCGGAAATGGGAAAGCGTTTAGAGAGTGGTGCATGACAACGGGGTAATCTAAATTATCTCTCTAATAATCCCGAACGGGTAATCTACGCAAATGCCTCGGCTCGGCCACAAACTCGTCTTCGTACGGGTTTGCGGAAATGGGAAAGCGGTTAGAGAGTGGTGCATGACAACGAGGTAATCTAAATTACCTCTCTAATAGTCCCGAACGGGTAATCTACGCAAATGCCTCGGCTTGGCCTCAAACTCGTCTTCGTACGGGTTTGCGGAAATGAGAAAGCGGTTAGAGAGTGGTTCATGACTCCGGGGTAATCTAAATTACCTCTCTAATAGTCCCGAACGGGTAATCAACGCAAATGCCTCGGCTCGGCCACAAACTCGTCTTCGTACGGGTTTGCGGAAATGGGAAAGCGGTTAGAGAGTGGTGCATGACAACGAGGTAATCTAAATTACCTCTCTAATAGTCCCGAACGGGTAATCTACGCAAATGCCTCAGATTGGCGTCAAACTCGTCTTCGTACGGGTTTGCGGAAATGAGAAAGCGGTTAGAGAGTGGTTCATGACTACGGGGTAATCTAAATTACCTCTCTAATAGTCCCGAACGGGTAATCTACGCAAATGCCTCGGCTCGGCCACAAACTCGTCTTCGTACGGGTTTGCGAAAATGGAAAAGCGGTTAGAGAGTGGTGCATGACAACGAGGTAATCTAAATTACCTCTCTAATCGTCCCGAACGTGTAATCTGCGCAAATGCCTCGGCTCGGCCACAAACTCGTCTTCGTACAGGTTTGCGGAAATGGGAAAGCGGTTAGAGAGTGGTGCATGACAACGAGGTAATCTAAATTACCTCTCTAATAGTCCCGAACGGGTAATCTACGCAAATGCCTCGGCTTGGCCTCAAACTCGTCTTCGTACGGGTTTGCGGAAATGAGAAAGCGGTTAGAGAGTGGTTCATGACTCCGGGGTAATCTAAATTACCTCTCTAATAGTCCCGAACGGGTAATCAACGCAAATGCCTCGGCTCGGCCACAAACTCGTCTTCGTACGGGTTTGCGGAAATGGGAAAGCGGTTAGAGAGTGGTGCATGACAACGAGGTAATCTAAATTACCTCTCTAATAGTCCCGAACGGGTAATCTACGCAAATGCCTCGGCTTGGCCTCAAACTCGTCTTCGTACGGGTTTGCGGAAATGAGAAAGCGGTTAGAGAGTGGTTCATGACTCCGGGGTAATCTAAATTACCTCTCTAATAGTCCCGAACGGGTAATCAACGCAAATGCCTCGGCTCGGCCACAAACTCGTCTTCGTACGGGTTTGCGGAAATGGGAAAGCGGTTAGAGAGTGGTGCATGACAACGAGGTAATCTAAATTACCTCTCTAATAGTCCCGAACGGGTAATCTACGCAAATGCCTCAGATTGGCGTCAAACTCGTCTTCGTACGGGTTTGCGGAAATGAGAAAGCGGTTAGAGAGTGGTTCATGACTACGGGGTAATCTAAATTACCTCTCTAATAGTCCCGAACGGGTAATCTACGCAAATGCCTCGGCTCGGCCACAAACACGTCTTCGTACGGGTTTGCGAAAATGGAAAAGCGGTTAGAGAGTGGTGCATGACAACGAGGTAATCTAAATTACCTCTCTAATCGTCCCGAACGTGTAATCTGCGCAAATGCCTCGGCTCGGCCACAAACTCGTCTTCGTACAGGTTTGCGGAAATGGGAAAGCGGTTAGAGAGTGGTGCATGACAACGAGGTAATCTAAATTACCTCTCTAATAGTCCCGAACGGGTAATCTACGCAAATGCCTCGGCTTGGCCTCAAACTCGTCTTCGTACGGGTTTGCGGAAATGAGAAAGCGGTTAGAGAGTGGTTCATGACTCCGGGGTAATCTAAATTACCTCTCTAATAGTCCCGAACGGGTAATCAACGCAAATGCCTCGGCTCGGCCACAAACTCGTCTTCGTACGGGTTTGCGGAAATGGGAAAGCGGTTAGAGAGTGGTGCATGACAACGGGGTAATCTAAATTACCTCTCTAATAGTCCTGAACGGGTAATCTACGCAAATGCCTCGGTTCGGCCACAAACTCGTCCTCGTACGGGTTTGCGGAAATGGGAAAGCGGTTAGAGAGTGGTGCATGACAACGAGGTAATCTAAATTACCTCTCTAATAGTCCCGAACGGGTAATCTACGCAAATGCCTCGGCTTGGCCTCAAACTCGTCTTCGTACGGGTTTGCGGAAATGAGAAAGCGGTTAGAGAGTGGTTCATGACTCCGGGGTAATCTAAATTACCTCTCTAATAGTCCCGAACGGGTAATCAACGCAAATGCCTCGGCTCGGCCACAAACTCGTCTTCGTACGGGTTTGCGGAAATGGGAAAGCGGTTAGAGAGTGGTGCATGACAACGAGGTAATCTAAATTACCTCTCTAATAGTCCCGAACGGGTAATCTACGCAAATGCCTCGGCTCGGCCACAAACTCGTCTTCGTACGGGTTTGCGGAAATGGGAAAGCGGTTAGAGAGTGGTGCATGACAACGAGGTAATCTAAATTACCTCTCTAATAGTCCCGAACGGATAATCTACGCAAATGCCTGGGCTCGGCCACAAACTCGTCTTCGTACAGGTTTGCGTAAATGGGAAAGCGTTTAGAGAGTGGTGCATGACAACGGGGTAATCTAAATTATCTCTCTAATAGTCCCGAACGGGTAATCTACGCAAATGCCTCGGTTCGGCCACAAACTCGTCTTCGTACGGGTTTGCAGAAATGGGAAAGCGGTTAGAGAGTGGTGCATGACAACGAGGTAATCTAAATTACCTCTCTAATAGTCCCGAACGGGTAATCTACGCAAATGCCTCGGCTTGGCCTCAAACTCGTCTTCGTACGGGTTTGCGGAAATGAGAAAGCGGTTAGAGAGTGGTTCATGACTCCGGGGTAATCTAAATTACCTCTCTAATAGTCCCGAACGGATAATCAACGCAAATGCCTCGGCTCGGCCACAAACTCGTCTTCGTACGGGTTTGCGGAAATGGGAAAGCGGTTAGAGAGTGGTGCATGACAACGAGGTAATCTAAATTACCTCTCTAATAGTCCCGAACGGGTAATCTACGCAAATGCCTCAGATTGGCGTCAAACTCGTCTTCGTACGGGTTTGCGGAAATGAGAAAGCGGTTAGACAGTGGTTCATGACTACGGGGTAATCTAAATTACCTCTCTAATAGTCCCGAACGGGTAATCTACGCAAATGCCTCGGCTCGGCCACAAACTCGTCTTCGTACGGGTTTGCGAAAATGGAAAAGCGGTTAGAGAGTGGTGCATGACAACGAGGTAATCTAAATTACCTCTCTAATCGTCCCGAACGTGTAATCTGCGCAAATGCCTCGGCTCGGCCACAAACTCGTCTTCGTACAGGTTTGCGGAAATGGGAAAGCGGTTAGAGAGTGGTGCATGACAACGAGGTAATCTAAATTACCTCTCTAATAGTCCCGAACGGGTAATCAACGCAAATGCCTCGGCTCGGCCACAAACTCGTCTTCGTACGGGTTTGCGGAAATGGGAAAGCGGTTAGAGAGTGGTGCATGACAACGAGGTAATCTAAATTACCTCTCTAATAGTCCCGAACGGGTACTCTACGCAAATGCCTCAGATTTGCGTCAAACTCGTCTTCGTACGGGTTTGCGGAAATGAGAAAGCGGTTAGAGAGTGGTTCATGACTACGGGGTAATCTAAATTACCTCTCTAATAGTCCCGAACGGGTAATCTACGCAAATGCCTCAGATTGGCGTCAAACTCGTCTTCGTACGGGTTTGCGGAAATGAGAAAGCGGTTAGAGAGTGGTTCATGACTACGGGGTAATCTAAATTACCTCTCTAATAGTCTCGAACGGGTAATCTACGCAAATGCCTCGGCTCGGCCACAAACTCGTCTTCGTACGGGTTTGCGGAAATGAGAAAGCGGTTAGAGAGTGGTGCATGACAACGGGGTAATCTAAATTGGCTCTCTAATAGTCCCGAACGGGTAATCTACGCAAATGCCTCGGCTCGGCCACAAACTCGTCTTCGTACAGGTTTGCGGAAATGGGAAAGCGGTTAGAGAGTGGTGCATGACAACGAGGTAATCTAAATTACCTCTCTAATAGTCCCGAACGGGTAATCTACGCAAATGCCTCGGCTCGGCCACAAACTCGTCTTCGTACAGGTTTGCGTAAATGGGAAAGCGTTTAGAGAGTGGTGCATGACAACGGGGTAATCTAAATTATCTCTCTAATAGTCCCGAACGGGTAATCTACGCAAATGCCTCGGTTCGGCCACAAACTCGTCTTCGTACGGGTTTGCGGAAATGGGAAAGCGGTTAGAGAGTGGTGCATGACAACGAGGTAATCTAAATTACCTCTCTAATAGTCCCGAACGGGTAATCTACGCAAATGCCTCGGCTTCGCCTCAAACTCGTCTTCGTACGGGTTTGCGGAAATGAGAAAGCGGTTAGAGAGTGGTTCATGACTCCGGGGTAATCTAAATTACCTCTCTAATAGTCCCGAACGGATAATCAACGCAAATGCCTCGGCTCGGCCACAAACTCGTCTTCGTACGGGTTTGCGGAAATGGGAAAGCGGTTAGAGAGTGGTGCATGACAACGGGGTAATCTAAATTATCTCTCTAATAGTCCCGAACGGGTAATCTACGCAAATGCCTCGGCTCGGCCACAAACTCGTCTTCGTACGGGTTTGCGGAAATGAGAAAGCGGTTAGAGAGTGGTTCATGACTCCGGGGTAATCTAAATTACCTCTCTAATAGTCCCGAACGGGTAATCAACGCAAATGCCTCGGCTCGGCCACAAACTCGTCTTCGTACGGGTTTGCGGAAATGAGAAAGCGGTTAGAGAGTGGTTCATGACTCCGGGGTAATCTAAATTACCTCTCTAATAGTCCCGAACGGGTAATCAACGCAAATGCCTCGGCTCGGCCACAAACTCGTCTTCGTACGGGTTTGCGGAAATGGGAAAGCGGTTAGAGAGTGGTGCATGACAACGAGGTAATCTAAATTACCTCTCTAATAGTCCCGAACGGGTAATCTACGCAAATGCCTCAGATTGGCGTCAAACTCGTCTTCGTACGGGTTTGCGGAAATGAGAAAGCGGTTAGACAGTGGTTCATGACTCCGGGGTAATCTAAATTACCTCTCTAATAGTCCCGAACGGGTAATCAACGCAAATGCCTCGGCTCGGCCACAAACTCGTCTTCGTACGGGTTTGCGGAAATGAGAAAGCGGTTAGAGAGTGGTTCATGACTCCGGGGTAATCTAAATTACCTCTCTAATAGTCCCGAACGGATAATCAACGCAAATGCCTCGGCTCGGCCACAAACTCGTCTTCGTACGGGTTTGCGGAAATGGGAAAGCGGTTAGAGAGTGGTGCATGACAACGAGGTAATCTAAATTACCTCTCTAATAGTCCCGAACGGGTAATCTACGCAAATGCCTCAGATTGGCGTCAAACTCGTCTTCGTACGGGTTTGCGGAAATGAGAAAGCGGTTAGACAGTGGTTCATGACTACGGGGTAATCTAAATTACCTCTCTAATAGTCCCGAACGGGTAATCTACGCAAATGCCTCGGCTCGGCCACAAACTCGTCTTCGTACGGGTTTGCGAAAATGGAAAAGCGGTTAGAGAGTGGTGCATGACAACGAGGTAATCTAAATTACCTCTCTAATCGTCCCGAACGTGTAATCTGCGCAAATGCCTCGGCTCGGCCACAAACTCGTCTTCGTACAGGTTTGCGGAAATGGGAAAGCGGTTAGAGAGTGGTGCATGACAATGAGGTAATCTCAATTACCTCTCTAATAGTCCCGAACGGGTAATCAACGCAAATGCCTCGGCTCGGCCACAAACTCGTCTTCGTACGGGTTTGCGGAAATGGGAAAGCGGTTAGAGAGTGGTGCATGACAACGAGGTAATCTAAATTACCTCTCTAATAGTCCCGAACGGGTACTCTACGCAAATGCCTCAGATTTGCGTCAAACTCGTCTTCGTACGGGTTTGCGGAAATGAGAAAGCGGTTAGAGAGTGGTTCATGACTACGGGGTAATCTAAATTACCTCTCTAATAGTCCCGAACGGGTAATCTACGCAAATGCCTCAGATTGGCGTCAAACTCGTCTTCGTACGGGTTTGCGGAAATGAGAAAGCGGTTAGAGAGTGGTTCATGACTACGGGGTAATCTAAATTACCTCTCTAATAGTCTCGAACGGGTAATCTACGCAAATGCCTCGGCTCGGCCACAAACTCGTCTTCGTACGGGTTTGCGGAAATGAGAAAGCGGTTAGAGAGTGGTGCATGACAACGGGGTAATCTAAATTACCTCTCTAATAGTCCCGAACGGGTAATCTACGCAAATGCCTCGGCTCGGCCACAAACTCGTCTTCGTACGGGTTTGCGGAAATGGGAAAGCGGTTAGAGAGTGGTGCATGACAACGAGGTAATCTAAATTACCTCTCTAATAGTCCCGAACGGGTAATCTACGCAAATGCCTCGGCTCGGCCACAAACTCGTCTTCGTACAGGTTTGCGTAAATGGGAAAGCGTTTAGAGAGTGGTGCATGACAACGGGGTAATCTAAATTATCTCTCTAATAGTCCCGAACGGGTAATCTACGCAAATGCCTCGGTTCGGCCACAAACTCGTCTTCGTACGGGTTTGCGGAAATGGGAAAGCGGTTAGAGAGTGGTGCATGACAACGAGGTAATCTAAATTACCTCTCTAATAGTCCCGAACGGGTAATCTACGCAAATGCCTCGGCTTCGCCTCAAACTCGTCTTCGTACGGGTTTGCGGAAATGAGAAAGCGGTTAGAGAGTGGTTCATGACTCCGGGGTAATCTAAATTACCTCTCTAATAGTCCCGAACGGATAATCAACGCAAATGCCTCGGCTCGGCCACAAACTCGTCTTCGTACGGGTTTGCGGAAATGGGAAAGCGGTTAGAGAGTGGTGCATGACAACGAGGTAATCTAAATTACCTCTCTAATAGTCCCGAACGGGTAATCTACGCAAATGCCTCAGATTGGCGTCAAACTCGTCTTCGTACGGGTTTGCGGAAATGAGAAAGCGGTTAGACAGTGGTTCATGACTACGGGGTAATCTAAATTACCTCTCTAATAGTCCCGAACGGGTAATCTACGCAAATGCCTCGGCTCGGCCACAAACTCGTCTTCGTACGGGTTTGCGAAAATGGAAAAGCGGTTAGAGAGTGGTGCATGACAACGAGGTAATCTAAATTACCTCTCTAATCGTCCCGAACGTGTAATCTGCGCAAATGCCTCGGCTCGGCCACAAACTCGTCTTCGTACAGGTTTGCGGAAATGGGAAAGCGGTTAGAGAGTGGTGCATGACAACGAGGTAATCTAAATTACCTCTCTAATAGTCCCGAACGGGTAATCAACGCAAATGCCTCGGCTCGGCCACAAACTCGTCTTCGTACGGGTTTGCGGAAATGGGAAAGCGGTTAGAGAGTGGTGCATGACAACGAGGTAATCTAAATTACCTCTCTAATAGTCCCGAACGGGTACTCTACGCAAATGCCTCAGATTTGCGTCAAACTCGTCTTCGTACGGGTTTGCGGAAATGAGAAAGCGGTTAGAGAGTGGTTCATGACTACGGGGTAATCTAAATTACCTCTCTAATAGTCCCGAACGGGTAATCTACGCAAATGCCTCAAATTGGCGTCAAACTCGTCTTCGTACGGGTTTGCGGAAATGAGAAAGCGGTTAGAGAGTGGTTCATGACTACGGGGTAATCTAAATTACCTCTCTAATAGTCTCGAACGGGTAATCTACGCAAATGCCTCGGCTCGGCCACAAACTCGTCTTCGTACGGGTTTGCGGAAATGAGAAAGCGGTTAGAGAGTGGTGCATGACAACGGGGTAATCTAAATTACCTCTCTAATAGTCCCGAACGGGTAATCTACGCAAATGCCTCGGCTCGGCCACAAACTCGTCTTCGTACGGGTTTGCGGAAATGGGAAAGCGGTTAGAGAGTGGTGCATGACAACGAGGTAATCTAAATTACCTCTCTAATAGTCCCGAACGGGTAATCTACGCAAATGCCTCGGCTCGGCCACAAACTCGTCTTCGTACAGGTTTGCGTAAATGGGAAAGCGTTTAGAGAGTGGTGCATGACAACGGGGTAATCTAAATTATCTCTCTAATAGTCCCGAACGGGTAATCTACGCAAATGCCTCAGATTGGCGTCAAACTCGTCTTCGTACGGGTTTGCGGAAATGGGAAAGCGGTTAGAGAGTGGTGCATGACAACGAGGTAATCTAAATTACCTCTCTAATAGTCCCGAACGGGTAATCTACGCAAATGCCTCGGCTTCGCCTCAAACTCGTCTTCGTACGGGTTTGCGGAAATGAGAAAGCGGTTAGAGAGTGGTTCATGACTCCGGGGTAATCTAAATTACCTCTCTAATAGTCCCGAACGGATAATCAACGCAAATGCCTCGGCTCGGCCACAAACTCGTCTTCGTACGGGTTTGCGGAAATGGGAAAGCGGTTAGAGAGTGGTGCATGACAACGGGGTAATCTAAATTATCTCTCTAATAGTCCCGAACGGGTAATCTACGCAAATGCCTCGGCTCGGCCACAAACTCGTCTTCGTACGGGTTTGCGGAAATGGGAAAGCGGTTAGAGAGTGGTGCATGACAACGAGGTAATCTAAATTACCTCTCTAATAGTCCCGAACGGGTAATCTACGCAAATGCCTCGGCTTGGCCTCAAACTCGTCTTCGTACGGGTTTGCGGAAATGAGAAAGCGGTTAGAGAGTGGTTCATGACTCCGGGGTAATCTAAATTACCTCTCTAATAGTCCCGAACGGGTAATCAACGCAAATGCCTCGGCTCGGCCACAAACTCGTCTTCGTACGGGTTTGCGGAAATGGGAAAGCGGTTAGAGAGTGGTGCATGACAACGAGGTAATCTAAATTACCTCTCTAATAGTCCCGAACGGGTAATCTACGCAAATGCCTCAGATTGGCGTCAAACTCGTCTTCGTACGGGTTTGCGGAAATGAGAAAGCGGTTAGAGAGTGGTTCATGACTACGGGGTAATCTAAATTATCTCTCTAATAGTCCCGAACGGGTAATCTACGCAAATGCCTCGGCTCGGCCACAAACTCGTCTTCGTACGGGTTTGCGGAAATGGGAAAGCGGTTAGAGAGTGGTGCATGACAACGAGGTAATCTAAATTACCTCTCTAATAGTCCCGAACGGGTAATCTACGCAAATGCCTCGGCTTGGCCTCAAACTCGTCTTCGTACGGGTTTGCGGAAATGAGAAAGCGGTTAGAGAGTGGTTCATGACTCCGGGGTAATCTAAATTACCTCTCTAATAGTCCCGAACGGGTAATCAACGCAAATGCCTCGGCTCGGCCACAAACTCGTCTTCGTACGGGTTTGCGGAAATGGGAAAGCGGTTAGAGAGTGGTGCATGACAACGAGGTAATCTAAATTACCTCTCTAATAGTCCCGAACGGGTAATCTACGCAAATGCCTCAGATTGGCGTCAAACTCGTCTTCGTACGGGTTTGCGGAAATGAGAAAGCGGTTAGAGAGTGGTTCATGACTACGGGGTAATCTAAATTACCTCTCTAATAGTCCCGAACGGGTAATCTACGCAAATGCCTCGGCTCGGCCACAAACTCGTCTTCGTACGGGTTTGCGGAAATGGGAAAGCGGTTAGAGAGTGGTGCATGACAACGAGGTAATCTAAATTACCTCTCTAATAGTCCCGAACGGGTAATCTACGCAAATGCCTCGGCTCGGCCACAAACTCGTCTTCGTACAGGTTTGCGTAAATGGGAAAGCGTTTAGAGAGTGGTGCATGACAACGGGGTAATCTAAATTATCTCTCTAATAGTCCCGAACGGGTAATCTACGCAAATGCCTCAGATTGGCGTCAAACTCGTCTTCGTACGGGTTTGCGGAAATGGGAAAGCGGTTAGAGAGTGGTGCATGACAACGAGGTAATCTAAATTACCTCTCTAATAGTCCCGAACGGGTAATCTACGCAAATGCCTCGGCTTCGCCTCAAACTCGTCTTCGTACGGGTTTGCGGAAATGAGAAAGCGGTTAGAGAGTGGTTCATGACTCCGGGGTAATCTAAATTACCTCTCTAATAGTCCCGAACGGATAATCAACGCAAATGCCTCGGCTCGGCCACAAACTCGTCTTCGTACGGGTTTGCGGAAATGGGAAAGCGGTTAGAGAGTGGTGCATGACAACGGGGTAATCTAAATTATCTCTCTAATAGTCCCGAACGGGTAATCTACGCAAATGCCTCGGCTCGGCCACAAACTCGTCTTCGTACGGGTTTGCGGAAATGGGAAAGCGGTTAGAGAGTGGTGCATGACAACGAGGTAATCTAAATTACCTCTCTAATAGTCCCGAACGGGTAATCTACGCAAATGCCTCGGCTTGGCCTCAAACTCGTCTTCGTACGGGTTTGCGGAAATGAGAAAGCGGTTAGAGAGTGGTTCATGACTCCGGGGTAATCTAAATTACCTCTCTAATAGTCCCGAACGGGTAATCAACGCAAATGCCTCGGCTCGGCCACAAACTCGTCTTCGTACGGGTTTGCGGAAATGGGAAAGCGGTTAGAGAGTGGTGCATGACAACGAGGTAATCTAAATTACCTCTCTAATAGTCCCGAACGGGTAATCTACGCAAATGCCTCAGATTGGCGTCAAACTCGTCTTCGTACGGGTTTGCGGAAATGAGAAAGCGGTTAGAGAGTGGTTCATGACTACGGGGTAATCTAAATTACCTCTCTAATAGTCCCGAACGGGTAATCTACGCAAATGCCTCGGCTCGGCCACAAACTCGTCTTCGTACGGGTTTGCGGAAATGGGAAAGCGGTTAGAGAGTGGTGCATGACAACGAGGTAATCTAAATTACCTCTCTAATAGTCCCGAACGGGTAATCTACGCAAATGCCTCGGCTTGGCCTCAAACTCGTCTTCGTACGGGTTTGCGGAAATGAGAAAGCGGTTAGAGAGTGGTTCATGACTCCGGGGTAATCTAAATTACCTCTCTAATAGTCCCGAACGGGTAATCAACGCAAATGCCTCGGCTCGGCCACAAACTCGTCTTCGTACGGGTTTGCGGAAATGGGAAAGCGGTTAGAGAGTGGTGCATGACAACGAGGTAATCTAAATTACCTCTCTAATAGTCCCGAACGGGTAATCTACGCAAATGCCTCGGCTTGGCCTCAAACTCGTCTTCGTACGGGTTTGCGGAAATGAGAAAGCGGTTAGAGAGTGGTTCATGACTCCGGGGTAATCTAAATTACCTCTCTAATAGTCCCGAACGGGTAATCAACGCAAATGCCTCGGCTCGGCCACAAACTCGTCTTCGTACGGGTTTGCGGAAATGGGAAAGCGGTTAGAGAGTGGTGCATGACAACGGGGTAATCTAAATTACCTCTCTAATAGTCCTGAACGGGTAATCTACGCAAATGCCTCGGTTCGGCCACAAACTCGTCCTCGTACGGGTTTGCGGAAATGGGAAAGCGGTTAGAGAGTGGTGCATGACAACGAGGTAATCTAAATTACCTCTCTAATAGTCCCGAACGGGTAATCTACGCAAATGCCTCGGCTTGGCCTCAAACTCGTCTTCGTACGGGTTTGCGGAAATGAGAAAGCGGTTAGAGAGTGGTTCATGACTCCGGGGTAATCTAAATTACCTCTCTAATAGTCCCGAACGGGTAATCAACGCAAATGCCTCGGCTCGGCCACAAACTCGTCTTCGTACGGGTTTGCGGAAATGGGAAAGCGGTTAGAGAGTGGTGCATGACAACGAGGTAATCTAAATTACCTCTCTAATAGTCCCGAACGGGTAATCTACGCAAATGCCTCGGCTCGGCCACAAACTCGTCTTCGTACGGGTTTGCGGAAATGGGAAAGCGGTTAGAGAGTGGTGCATGACAACGAGGTAATCTAAATTACCTCTCTAATAGTCCCGAACGGATAATCTACGCAAATGCCTGGGCTCGGCCACAAACTCGTCTTCGTACAGGTTTGCGTAAATGGGAAAGCGTTTAGAGAGTGGTGCATGACAACGGGGTAATCTAAATTATCTCTCTAATAGTCCCGAACGGGTAATCTACGCAAATGCCTCGGTTCGGCCACAAACTCGTCTTCGTACGGGTTTGCAGAAATGGGAAAGCGGTTAGAGAGTGGTGCATGACAACGAGGTAATCTAAATTACCTCTCTAATAGTCCCGAACGGGTAATCTACGCAAATGCCTCGGCTTGGCCTCAAACTCGTCTTCGTACGGGTTTGCGGAAATGAGAAAGCGGTTAGAGAGTGGTTCATGACTCCGGGGTAATCTAAATTACCTCTCTAATAGTCCCGAACGGATAATCAACGCAAATGCCTCGGCTCGGCCACAAACTCGTCTTCGTACGGGTTTGCGGAAATGGGAAAGCGGTTAGAGAGTGGTGCATGACAACGAGGTAATCTAAATTACCTCTCTAATAGTCCCGAACGGGTAATCTACGCAAATGCCTCAGATTGGCGTCAAACTCGTCTTCGTACGGGTTTGCGGAAATGAGAAAGCGGTTAGACAGTGGTTCATGACTACGGGGTAATCTAAATTACCTCTCTAATAGTCCCGAACGGGTAATCTACGCAAATGCCTCGGCTCGGCCACAAACTCGTCTTCGTACGGGTTTGCGAAAATGGAAAAGCGGTTAGAGAGTGGTGCATGACAACGAGGTAATCTAAATTACCTCTCTAATCGTCCCGAACGTGTAATCTGCGCAAATGCCTCGGCTCGGCCACAAACTCGTCTTCGTACAGGTTTGCGGAAATGGGAAAGCGGTTAGAGAGTGGTGCATGACAACGAGGTAATCTAAATTACCTCTCTAATAGTCCCGAACGGGTAATCAACGCAAATGCCTCGGCTCGGCCACAAACTCGTCTTCGTACGGGTTTGCGGAAATGGGAAAGCGGTTAGAGAGTGGTGCATGACAACGAGGTAATCTAAATTACCTCTCTAATAGTCCCGAACGGGTACTCTACGCAAATGCCTCAGATTTGCGTCAAACTCGTCTTCGTACGGGTTTGCGGAAATGAGAAAGCGGTTAGAGAGTGGTTCATGACTACGGGGTAATCTAAATTACCTCTCTAATAGTCCCGAACGGGTAATCTACGCAAATGCCTCAGATTGGCGTCAAACTCGTCTTCGTACGGGTTTGCGGAAATGAGAAAGCGGTTAGAGAGTGGTTCATGACTACGGGGTAATCTAAATTACCTCTCTAATAGTCTCGAACGGGTAATCTACGCAAATGCCTCGGCTCGGCCACAAACTCGTCTTCGTACGGGTTTGCGGAAATGAGAAAGCGGTTAGAGAGTGGTGCATGACAACGGGGTAATCTAAATTACCTCTCTAATAGTCCCGAACGGGTAATCTACGCAAATGCCTCGGCTCGGCCACAAACTCGTCTTCGTACGGGTTTGCGGAAATGGGAAAGCGGTTAGAGAGTGGTGCATGACAACGAGGTAATCTAAATTACCTCTCTAATAGTCCCGAACGGGTAATCTACGCAAATGCCTCGGCTCGGCCACAAACTCGTCTTCGTACAGGTTTGCGTAAATGGGAAAGCGTTTAGAGAGTGGTGCATGACAACGGGGTAATCTAAATTATCTCTCTAATAGTCCCGAACGGGTAATCTACGCAAATGCCTCGGTTCGGCCACAAACTCGTCTTCGTACGGGTTTGCGGAAATGGGAAAGCGGTTAGAGAGTGGTGCATGACAACGAGGTAATCTAAATTACCTCTCTAATAGTCCCGAACGGGTAATCTACGCAAATGCCTCGGCTTCGCCTCAAACTCGTCTTCGTACGGGTTTGCGGAAATGAGAAAGCGGTTAGAGAGTGGTTCATGACTCCGGGGTAATCTAAATTACCTCTCTAATAGTCCCGAACGGATAATCAACGCAAATGCCTCGGCTCGGCCACAAACTCGTCTTCGTACGGGTTTGCGGAAATGGGAAAGCGGTTAGAGAGTGGTGCATGACAACGAGGTAATCTAAATTACCTCTCTAATAGTCCCGAACGGGTAATCTACGCAAATGCCTCAGATTGGCGTCAAACTCGTCTTCGTACGGGTTTGCGGAAATGAGAAAGCGGTTAGAGAGTGGTTCATGACTACGGGGTAATCTAAATTACCTCTCTAATAGTCCCGAACGGGTAATCTACGCAAATGCCTCGGCTCGGCCACAAACTCGTCTTCGTACGGGTTTGCGAAAATGGAAAAGCGGTTAGAAAGTGGTGCATGACAACGAGGTAATCTAAATTACCTCTCTAATCGTCCCGAACGTGTAATCTGCGCAAATGCCTCGGCTCGGCCACAAACTCGTCTTCGTACAGGTTTGCGGAAATGGGAAAGCGGTTAGAGAGTGGTGCATGACAACGAGGTAATCTAAATTACCTCTCTAATAGTCCCGAACGGGTAATCAACGCAAATGCCTCGGCTCGGCCACAAACTCGTCTTCGTACGGGTTTGCGGAAATGGGAAAGCGGTTAGAGAGTGGTGCATGACAACGAGGTAATCTAAATTACCTCTCTAATAGTCCCGAACGGGTACTCTACGCAAATGCCTCAGATTTGCGTCAAACTCGTCTTCGTACGGGTTTGCGGAAATGAGAAAGCGGTTAGAGAGTGGTTCATGACTACGGGGTAATCTAAATTACCTCTCTAATAGTCCCGAACGGGTAATCTACGCAAATGCCTCGGCTCGGCCACAAACTCGTCTTCGTACGGGTTTGCGGAAATGAGAAAGCGGTTAGAGAGTGGTGCATGACAACGGGGTAATCTAAATTACCTCTCTAATAGTCCCGAACGGGTAATCTACGCAAATGCCTCGGCTCGGCCACAAACTCGTCTTCGTACGGGTTTGCGGAAATGGGAAAGCGGTTAGAGAGTGGTGCATGACAACGAGGTAATCTAAATTACCTCTCTAATAGTCCCGAACGGGTAATCTACGCAAATGCCTCGGCTTGGCCTCAAACTCGTCTTCGTACGGGTTTGCGGAAATGAGAAAGCGGTTAGAGAGTGGTTCATGACTCCGGGGTAATCTAAATTACCTCTCTAATAGTCCCGAACGGGTAATCAACGCAAATGCCTCGGCTCGGCCACAAACT
The DNA here is from genome assembly GCA_963920545.1 of Lepidium didymum. Classification (NCBI taxonomy): domain Eukaryota; kingdom Viridiplantae; phylum Streptophyta; class Magnoliopsida; order Brassicales; family Brassicaceae; genus Lepidium; species Lepidium didymum. The sequence continues at coordinate 7,835,418 of OY986988.1, forward strand.
CGTCTTCGTACGGGTTTGCGGAAATGGGAAAGCGGTTAGAGAGTGGTGCATGACAACGGGGTAATCTAAATTACCTCTCTAATAGTCCTGAACGGGTAATCTACGCAAATGCCTCGGTTCGGCCACAAACTCGTCCTCGTACGGGTTTGCGGAAATGGGAAAGCGGTTAGAGAGTGGTGCATGACAACGAGGTAATCTAAATTACCTCTCTAATAGTCCCGAACGGGTAATCTACGCAAATGCCTCGGCTTGGCCTCAAACTCGTCTTCGTACGGGTTTGCGGAAATGAGAAAGCGGTTAGAGAGTGGTTCATGACTCCGGGGTAATCTAAATTACCTCTCTAATAGTCCCGAACGGGTAATCAACGCAAATGCCTCGGCTCGGCCACAAACTCGTCTTCGTACGGGTTTGCGGAAATGGGAAAGCGGTTAGAGAGTGGTGCATGACAACGAGGTAATCTAAATTACCTCTCTAATAGTCCCGAACGGGTAATCTACGCAAATGCCTCGGCTCGGCCACAAACTCGTCTTCGTACGGGTTTGCGGAAATGGGAAAGCGGTTAGAGAGTGGTGCATGACAACGAGGTAATCTAAATTACCTCTCTAATAGTCCCGAACGGATAATCTACGCAAATGCCTGGGCTCGGCCACAAACTCGTCTTCGTACAGGTTTGCGTAAATGGGAAAGCGTTTAGAGAGTGGTGCATGACAACGGGGTAATCTAAATTATCTCTCTAATAGTCCCGAACGGGTAATCTACGCAAATGCCTCGGTTCGGCCACAAACTCGTCTTCGTACGGGTTTGCAGAAATGGGAAAGCGGTTAGAGAGTGGTGCATGACAACGAGGTAATCTAAATTACCTCTCTAATAGTCCCGAACGGGTAATCTACGCAAATGCCTCGGCTTGGCCTCAAACTCGTCTTCGTACGGGTTTGCGGAAATGAGAAAGCGGTTAGAGAGTGGTTCATGACTCCGGGGTAATCTAAATTACCTCTCTAATAGTCCCGAACGGATAATCAACGCAAATGCCTCGGCTCGGCCACAAACTCGTCTTCGTACGGGTTTGCGGAAATGGGAAAGCGGTTAGAGAGTGGTGCATGACAACGAGGTAATCTAAATTACCTCTCTAATAGTCCCGAACGGGTAATCTACGCAAATGCCTCAGATTGGCGTCAAACTCGTCTTCGTACGGGTTTGCGGAAATGAGAAAGCGGTTAGACAGTGGTTCATGACTACGGGGTAATCTAAATTACCTCTCTAATAGTCCCGAACGGGTAATCTACGCAAATGCCTCGGCTCGGCCACAAACTCGTCTTCGTACGGGTTTGCGAAAATGGAAAAGCGGTTAGAGAGTGGTGCATGACAACGAGGTAATCTAAATTACCTCTCTAATCGTCCCGAACGTGTAATCTGCGCAAATGCCTCGGCTCGGCCACAAACTCGTCTTCGTACAGGTTTGCGGAAATGGGAAAGCGGTTAGAGAGTGGTGCATGACAACGAGGTAATCTAAATTACCTCTCTAATAGTCCCGAACGGGTAATCAACGCAAATGCCTCGGCTCGGCCACAAACTCGTCTTCGTACGGGTTTGCGGAAATGGGAAAGCGGTTAGAGAGTGGTGCATGACAACGAGGTAATCTAAATTACCTCTCTAATAGTCCCGAACGGGTACTCTACGCAAATGCCTCAGATTTGCGTCAAACTCGTCTTCGTACGGGTTTGCGGAAATGAGAAAGCGGTTAGAGAGTGGTTCATGACTACGGGGTAATCTAAATTACCTCTCTAATAGTCCCGAACGGGTAATCTACGCAAATGCCTCAGATTGGCGTCAAACTCGTCTTCGTACGGGTTTGCGGAAATGAGAAAGCGGTTAGAGAGTGGTTCATGACTACGGGGTAATCTAAATTACCTCTCTAATAGTCTCGAACGGGTAATCTACGCAAATGCCTCGGCTCGGCCACAAACTCGTCTTCGTACGGGTTTGCGGAAATGAGAAAGCGGTTAGAGAGTGGTGCATGACAACGGGGTAATCTAAATTACCTCTCTAATAGTCCCGAACGGGTAATCTACGCAAATGCCTCGGCTCGGCCACAAACTCGTCTTCGTACGGGTTTGCGGAAATGGGAAAGCGGTTAGAGAGTGGTGCATGACAACGAGGTAATCTAAATTACCTCTCTAATAGTCCCGAACGGGTAATCTACGCAAATGCCTCGGCTCGGCCACAAACTCGTCTTCGTACAGGTTTGCGTAAATGGGAAAGCGTTTAGAGAGTGGTGCATGACAACGGGGTAATCTAAATTATCTCTCTAATAGTCCCGAACGGGTAATCTACGCAAATGCCTCGGTTCGGCCACAAACTCGTCTTCGTACGGGTTTGCGGAAATGGGAAAGCGGTTAGAGAGTGGTGCATGACAACGAGGTAATCTAAATTACCTCTCTAATAGTCCCGAACGGGTAATCTACGCAAATGCCTCGGCTTCGCCTCAAACTCGTCTTCGTACGGGTTTGCGGAAATGAGAAAGCGGTTAGAGAGTGGTTCATGACTCCGGGGTAATCTAAATTACCTCTCTAATAGTCCCGAACGGATAATCAACGCAAATGCCTCGGCTCGGCCACAAACTCGTCTTCGTACGGGTTTGCGGAAATGGGAAAGCGGTTAGAGAGTGGTGCATGACAACGAGGTAATCTAAATTACCTCTCTAATAGTCCCGAACGGGTAATCTACGCAAATGCCTCAGATTGGCGTCAAACTCGTCTTCGTACGGGTTTGCGGAAATGAGAAAGCGGTTAGACAGTGGTTCATGACTACGGGGTAATCTAAATTACCTCTCTAATAGTCCCGAACGGGTAATCTACGCAAATGCCTCGGCTCGGCCACAAACTCGTCTTCGTACGGGTTTGCGAAAATGGAAAAGCGGTTAGAAAGTGGTGCATGACAACGAGGTAATCTAAATTACCTCTCTAATCGTCCCGAACGTGTAATCTGCGCAAATGCCTCGGCTCGGCCACAAACTCGTCTTCGTACAGGTTTGCGGAAATGGGAAAGCGGTTAGAGAGTGGTGCATGACAACGAGGTAATCTAAATTACCTCTCTAATAGTCCCGAACGGGTAATCTACGCAAATGCCTCAGATTGGCGTCAAACTCGTCTTCGTACGGGTTTGCGGAAATGAGAAAGCGGTTAGAGAGTGGTTCATGACTACGGGGTAATCTAAATTACCTCTCTAATAGTCCCGAACGGGTAATCTACGCAAATGCCTCGGCTCGGCCACAAACTCGTCTTCGTACGGGTTTGCGAAAATGGAAAAGCGGTTAGAAAGTGGTGCATGACAACGAGGTAATCTAAATTACCTCTCTAATCGTCCCGAACGTGTAATCTGCGCAAATGCCTCGGCTCGGCCACAAACTCGTCTTCGTACAGGTTTGCGGAAATGGGAAAGCGGTTAGAGAGTGGTGCATGACAACGAGGTAATCTAAATTACCTCTCTAATAGTCCCGAACGGGTAATCAACGCAAATGCCTCGGCTCGGCCACAAACTCGTCTTCGTACGGGTTTGCGGAAATGGGAAAGCGGTTAGAGAGTGGTGCATGACAACGAGGTAATCTAAATTACCTCTCTAATAGTCCCGAACGGGTACTCTACGCAAATGCCTCAGATTTGCGTCAAACTCGTCTTCGTACGGGTTTGCGGAAATGAGAAAGCGGTTAGAGAGTGGTTCATGACTACGGGGTAATCTAAATTACCTCTCTAATAGTCCCGAACGGGTAATCTACGCAAATGCCTCGGCTCGGCCACAAACTCGTCTTCGTACGGGTTTGCGGAAATGAGAAAGCGGTTAGAGAGTGGTGCATGACAACGGGGTAATCTAAATTACCTCTCTAATAGTCCCGAACGGGTAATCTACGCAAATGCCTCGGCTCGGCCACAAACTCGTCTTCGTACGGGTTTGCGGAAATGGGAAAGCGGTTAGAGAGTGGTGCATGACAACGAGGTAATCTAAATTACCTCTCTAATAGTCCCGAACGGGTAATCTACGCAAATGCCTCGGCTTGGCCTCAAACTCGTCTTCGTACGGGTTTGCGGAAATGAGAAAGCGGTTAGAGAGTGGTTCATGACTCCGGGGTAATCTAAATTACCTCTCTAATAGTCCCGAACGGGTAATCAACGCAAATGCCTCGGCTCGGCCACAAACTCGTCTTCGTACGGGTTTGCGGAAATGGGAAAGCGGTTAGAGAGTGGTGCATGACAACGGGGTAATCTAAATTACCTCTCTAATAGTCCTGAACGGGTAATCTACGCAAATGCCTCGGTTCGGCCACAAACTCGTCCTCGTACGGGTTTGCGGAAATGGGAAAGCGGTTAGAGAGTGGTGCATGACAACGAGGTAATCTAAATTACCTCTCTAATAGTCCCGAACGGGTAATCTACGCAAATGCCTCGGCTTGGCCTCAAACTCGTCTTCGTACGGGTTTGCGGAAATGAGAAAGCGGATAGAGAGTGGTTCATGACTCCGGGGTAATCTAAATTACCTCTCTAATAGTCCCGAACGGGTAATCAACGCAAATGCCTCGGCTCGGCCACAAACTCGTCTTCGTACGGGTTTGCGGAAATGGGAAAGCGGTTAGAGAGTGGTGCATGACAACGAGGTAATCTAAATTACCTCTCTAATAGTCCCGAACGGGTAATCTACGCAAATGCCTCGGCTCGGCCACAAACTCGTCTTCGTACGGGTTTGCGGAAATGGGAAAGCGGTTAGAGAGTGGTGCATGACAACGAGGTAATCTAAATTACCTCTCTAATAGTCCCGAACGGATAATCTACGCAAATGCCTGGGCTCGGCCACAAACTCGTCTTCGTACAGGTTTGCGTAAATGGGAAAGCGTTTAGAGAGTGGTGCATGACAACGGGGTAATCTAAATTATCTCTCTAATAGTCCCGAACGGGTAATCTACGCAAATGCCTCGGTTCGGCCACAAACTCGTCTTCGTACGGGTTTGCAGAAATGGGAAAGCGGTTAGAGAGTGGTGCATGACAACGAGGTAATCTAAATTACCTCTCTAATAGTCCCGAACGGGTAATCTACGCAAATGCCTCGGCTTGGCCTCAAACTCGTCTTCGTACGGGTTTGCGGAAATGAGAAAGCGGTTAGAGAGTGGTTCATGACTCCGGGGTAATCTAAATTACCTCTCTAATAGTCCCGAACGGATAATCAACGCAAATGCCTCGGCTCGGCCACAAACTCGTCTTCGTACGGGTTTGCGGAAATGGGAAAGCGGTTAGAGAGTGGTGCATGACAACGAGGTAATCTAAATTACCTCTCTAATAGTCCCGAACGGGTAATCTACGCAAATGCCTCAGATTGGCGTCAAACTCGTCTTCGTACGGGTTTGCGGAAATGAGAAAGCGGTTAGACAGTGGTTCATGACTACGGGGTAATCTAAATTACCTCTCTAATAGTCCCGAACGGGTAATCTACGCAAATGCCTCGGCTCGGCCACAAACTCGTCTTCGTACGGGTTTGCGAAAATGGAAAAGCGGTTAGAGAGTGGTGCATGACAACGAGGTAATCTAAATTACCTCTCTAATCGTCCCGAACGTGTAATCTGCGCAAATGCCTCGGCTCGGCCACAAACTCGTCTTCGTACAGGTTTGCGGAAATGGGAAAGCGGTTAGAGAGTGGTGCATGACAACGAGGTAATCTAAATTACCTCTCTAATAGTCCCGAACGGGTAATCAACGCAAATGCCTCGGCTCGGCCACAAACTCGTCTTCGTACGGGTTTGCGGAAATGGGAAAGCGGTTAGAGAGTGGTGCATGACAACGAGGTAATCTAAATTACCTCTCTAATAGTCCCGAACGGGTACTCTACGCAAATGCCTCAGATTTGCGTCAAACTCGTCTTCGTACGGGTTTGCGGAAATGAGAAAGCGGTTAGAGAGTGGTTCATGACTACGGGGTAATCTAAATTACCTCTCTAATAGTCCCGAACGGGTAATCTACGCAAATGCCTCAGATTGGCGTCAAACTCGTCTTCGTACGGGTTTGCGGAAATGAGAAAGCGGTTAGAGAGTGGTTCATGACTACGGGGTAATCTAAATTACCTCTCTAATAGTCTCGAACGGGTAATCTACGCAAATGCCTCGGCTCGGCCACAAACTCGTCTTCGTACGGGTTTGCGGAAATGAGAAAGCGGTTAGAGAGTGGTGCATGACAACGGGGTAATCTAAATTACCTCTCTAATAGTCCCGAACGGGTAATCTACGCAAATGCCTCGGCTCGGCCACAAACTCGTCTTCGTACGGGTTTGCGGAAATGGGAAAGCGGTTAGAGAGTGGTGCATGACAACGAGGTAATCTAAATTACCTCTCTAATAGTCCCGAACAGGTAATCTACGCAAATGCCTCGGCTCGGCCACAAACTCGTCTTCGTACAGGTTTGCGTAAATGGGAAAGCGTTTAGAGAGTGGTGCATGACAACGGGGTAATCTAAATTATCTCTCTAATAGTCCCGAACGGGTAATCTACGCAAATGCCTCGGTTCGGCCACAAACTCGTCTTCGTACGGGTTTGCGGAAATGGGAAAGCGGTTAGAGAGTGGTGCATGACAACGAGGTAATCTAAATTACCTCTCTAATAGTCCCGAACGGGTAATCTACGCAAATGCCTCGGCTTCGCCTCAAACTCGTCTTCGTACGGGTTTGCGGAAATGAGAAAGCGGTTAGAGAGTGGTTCATGACTCCGGGGTAATCTAAATTACCTCTCTAATAGTCCCGAACGGATAATCAACGCAAATGCCTCGGCTCGGCCACAAACTCGTCTTCGTACGGGTTTGCGGAAATGGGAAAGCGGTTAGAGAGTGGTGCATGACAACGAGGTAATCTAAATTACCTCTCTAATAGTCCCGAACGGGTAATCTACGCAAATGCCTCAGATTGGCGTCAAACTCGTCTTCGTACGGGTTTGCGGAAATGAGAAAGCGGTTAGAGAGTGGTTCATGACTACGGGGTAATCTAAATTACCTCTCTAATAGTCCCGAACGGGTAATCTACGCAAATGCCTCGGCTCGGCCACAAACTCGTCTTCGTACGGGTTTGCGAAAATGGAAAAGCGGTTAGAAAGTGGTGCATGACAACGAGGTAATCTAAATTACCTCTCTAATCGTCCCGAACGTGTAATCTGCGCAAATGCCTCGGCTCGGCCACAAACTCGTCTTCGTACAGGTTTGCGGAAATGGGAAAGCGGTTAGAGAGTGGTGCATGACAACGAGGTAATCTAAATTACCTCTCTAATAGTCCCGAACGGGTAATCAACGCAAATGCCTCGGCTCGGCCACAAACTCGTCTTCGTACGGGTTTGCGGAAATGGGAAAGCGGTTAGAGAGTGGTGCATGACAACGAGGTAATCTAAATTACCTCTCTAATAGTCCCGAACGGGTACTCTACGCAAATGCCTCAGATTTGCGTCAAACTCGTCTTCGTACGGGTTTGCGGAAATGAGAAAGCGGTTAGAGAGTGGTTCATGACTACGGGGTAATCTAAATTACCTCTCTAATAGTCCCGAACGGGTAATCTACGCAAATGCCTCGGCTCGGCCACAAACTCGTCTTCGTACGGGTTTGCGGAAATGAGAAAGCGGTTAGAGAGTGGTGCATGACAACGGGGTAATCTAAATTACCTCTCTAATAGTCCCGAACGGGTAATCTACGCAAATGCCTCGGCTCGGCCACAAACTCGTCTTCGTACGGGTTTGCGGAAATCGGAAAGCGGTTAGAGAGTGGTGCATGACAACGAGGTAATGTAAATTACCTCTCTAATAGTCTCGAACGGGTAATCTACGCAAATGCCTCGGCTCGGCCACAAACTCGTCTTCGTACGGGTTTGCGGAAATGGGAAAGCGTTTAGAGAATGGTGCATGACAACGGGGTAATCTAAATTATCTCTCTAATAGTCCCGAACGGGTAATCTACGCAAATGCCTCAGATTGGCGTCAAACTCGTCTTCGTACGGGTTTGCGGAAATGAGAAAGCGGTTAGAGAGTGGTTCATGACTACGGGGTAATCTAAATTACCTCTCTAATAGTCCCGAACGGGTAATCTACGCAAATGCCTCAGATTGGCGTCAAACTCGTCTTCGTACGGGTTTGCGGAAATGAGAAAGCGGTTAGAGAGTGGTTCATGACTACGGGGTAATCTAAATTACCTCTCTAATAGTCCCGAACGGGTAATCTAAGCAAATGCCTCGGCTCGGCCACAAACTCGTCTTCGTACGGGTTTGCGGAAATGAGAAAGCGGTTAGAGAGTGGTGCATGACAACGGGGTAATCTAAATTACCTCTCTAATAGTCCCGAACGGGTAATCTACGCAAATGCCTCGGCTCGGCCACAAACTCGTCTTCGTACGGGTTTGCGGAAATGGGAAAGCGGTTAGAGAGTGGTGCATGACAACGAGGTAATGTAAATTACCTCTCTAATAGTCCCGAACGGGTAATCTACGCAAATGCCTCGGCTCGGCCACAAACTCGTCTTCGTACGGGTTTGCGGAAATGGGAAAGCGGTTAGAGAGTGGTGCATGACAACGAGGTAATCTAAATTACCTCTCTAATAGTCCCGAACGGGTAATCTACGCAAATGCCTCAGATTGGCGTCAAACTCGTCTTCGTACGGGTTTGCGGAAATGAGAAAGCGGTTAGAGAGTGGTTCATGACTACGGGGTAATCTAAATTACCTCTCTAATAGTCCCGAACGGGTAATCTACGCAAATGCCTCGGCTCGGCCACAAACTCGTCTTCGTACGGGTTTGCGAAAATGGAAAAGCGGTTAGAGAGTGGTGCATGACAACGAGGTAATCTAAATTACCTCTCTAATCGTCCCGAACGTGTAATCTGCGCAAATGCCTCGGCTCGGCCACAAACTCGTCTTCGTACAGGTTTGCGGAAATGGGAAAGCGGTTAGAGAGTGGTGCATGACAACGAGGTAATCTAAATTACCTCTCTAATAGTCCCGAACGGGTAATCAACGCAAATGCCTCGGCTCGGCCACAAACTCGTCTTCGTACGGGTTTGCGGAAATGGGAAAGCGGTTAGAGAGTGGTGCATGACAACGAGGTAATCTAAATTACCTCTCTAATAGTCCCGAACGGGTACTCTACGCAAATGCCTCAGATTTGCGTCAAACTCGTCTTCGTACGGGTTTGCGGAAATGAGAAAGCGGTTAGAGAGTGGTTCATGACTACGGGGTAATCTAAATTACCTCTCTAATAGTCCCGAACGGGTAATCTACGCAAATGCCTCAGATTGGCGTCAAACTCGTCTTCGTACGGGTTTGCGGAAATGAGAAAGCGGTTAGAGAGTGGTTCATGACTACGGGGTAATCTAAATTACCTCTCTAATAGTCTCGAACGGGTAATCTACGCAAATGCCTCGGCTCGGCCACAAACTCGTCTTCGTACGGGTTTGCGGAAATGAGAAAACGGTTAGAGAGTGGTGCATGACAACGGGGTAATCTAAATTACCTCTCTAATAGTCCCGAACGGGTAATCTACGCAAATGCCTCGGCTCGGCCACAAACTCGTCTTCGTACGGGTTTGCGGAAATGGGAAAGCGGTTAGAGAGTGGTGCATGACAACGAGGTAATCTAAATTACCTCTCTAATAGTCCCGAACGGGTAATCTACGCAAATGCCTCGGCTCGGCCACAAAATCGTCTTCGTACAGGTTTGCGTAAATGGGAAAGCGTTTAGAGAGTGGTGCATGACAACGGGGTAATCTAAATTATCTCTCTAATATTCCCAAACGGGTAATCTACGCAAATGCCTCGGTTCGGCCACAAACACGTCTTCGTACGGGTTTGCGGAAATGGGAAAGCGGTTAGAGAGTGGTGCATGACAACGAGGTAATCTAAATTACCTCTCTAATAGTCCCGAACGGGTAATCTACGCAAATGCCTCGGCTTCGCCTCAAACTCGTCTTCGTACGGGTTTGCGGAAATGAGAAAGCGGTTAGAGAGTGGTTCATGACTCCGGGGTAATCTAAATTACCTCTCTAATAGTCCCGAACGGGTAATCTACGCAAATGCCTCGGCTCGGCCACAAACTCGTCTTCGTACGGGTTTGCGAAAATGGAAAAGCGGTTAGAGAGTGGTGCATGACAACGAGGTAATCTAAATTACCTCTCTAATCGTCCCGAACGTGTAATATGCGCAAATGCCTCGGCTCGGCCACAAACTCGTCTTCGTACGGGTTTGCGAAAATGAGAAAGCGGTTAGAGAGTGGTGCATGACAACGGGGTAATCTAAATTACCTCTCTAATAGTCCCGAACGGGTAATCTACGCAAATGCCTCGGCTCGGCCACAAACTCGTCTTCGTACGGGTTTGCGGAAATGGGAAAGCGGTTAGAGAGTGGTGCATGACAACGAGGTAATCTAAATTACCTCTCTAATAGTCCCGAACGGGTAATCTACGCAAATGCCTCGGCTCGGCCACAAACTCGTCTTCGTACGGGTTTGCGGAAATGGGAAAGCGTTTAGAGAATGGTGCATGACAACGGGGTAATCTAAATTATCTCTCTAATAGTCCCGAACGGGTAATCTACGCAAATGCCTCGGTTCGGCCACAAACTCGTCTTCGTACAGGTTTGCGGAAATGGGAAAGCGGTTAGAGAGTGGTGCATGACAACGAGGTAATCTAAATTACCTCTCTAATAGTCCCGAACGGGTATTCTACGCCAATGCCTCGGCTTGGCCTCAAACTCGTCTTCGTACGGGTTTGCGGAAATGAGAAAGCGGTTAGAGAGTGGTTCATGACTCCGGGGTAATCTAAATTACCTCTCTAATAGTCCCGAACAGGTAATCAACGCAAATGCCTCGGCTCGGCCACAAACTCGTCTTCGTACGGGTTTGCGGAAATGGGAAAGCGGTTAGAGAGTGGTGCATGACAACGAGGTAATCTAAATTACCTCTCTAATAGTCTCGAACGGGTAATCTACGCAAATGCCTCGGCTCGGCCACAAACTCGTCTTCGTACGGGTTTGCGGAAATGGGAAAGCGGTTAGAGAGTGGTGCATGACAACGAGGTAATCTAAATTACCTCTCTAATAGTCCCGAACGGGTAATCTACGCAAATGCCTCGGCTCGGCCACAAACTCGTCTTCGTACGGGTTTGCGGAAATGGGAAAGCGTTTAGAGAGTGGTGCATGACAACGAGGTAATCTAAATTACCTCTCTAATAGTCCCGAACGGGTAATCTACGCAAATGCCTCGGTTCGGCCACAAACTCGTCTTCGTACAGGTTTGCGGAAATGGGAAAGCGGTTAGAGAGTGGTGCATGACAACGAGGTAATCTAAATTACCTCTCTAATAGTCCCGAACGGGTAATCTACGCAAATGCCTCAGATTGGCGTCAAACTCGTCTTCGTACGGGTTTGCGGAAATGAGAAAGCGGTTAGAGAGTGGTTCATGACTACGGGGTAATCTAAATTACCTCTCTAATAGTCCCGAACGGGTAATCTACGCAAATGCCTCAGATTGGCGTCAAACTCGTCTTCGTACGGGTTTGCGGAAATGAGAAAGCGGTTAGAGAGTGGTTCATGACTACGGGGTAATCTAAATTACCTCTCTAATAGTCCCGAACGGGTAATCAACGCAAATGCCTCGGCTCGGCCACAAACTCGTCTTCGTACGGGTTTGCGGAAATTGGAAAGCGGTTAGAGAGTGGTGCATGACAACGAGGTAATCTAAATTACCTCTCTAATAGTCCCGAACGGGTAATCTACGCAAATGCCTCAGATTGGCGTCAAACTCGTCTTCGTACGGGTTTGCGGAAATGAGAAAGCGGTTAGAGAGTGGTTCATGACTACGGGGTAATCTAAATTACCTCTCTAATAGTCCCGAACGGGTAATCTACGCAAATGCCTCGGCTCGGCCACAAACTCGTCTTCGTACGGGTTTGCGGAAATGAGAAAGCGGTTAGAGAGTGGTGCATGACAACGGGGTAATCTAAATTACCTCTCTAATAGTCCCAAACGGGTAATCTACGCAAATGCCTCGGCTCGGCCACAAACTCGTCTTCGTACGGGTTTGCGGAAATGGGAAAGCGTTTAGAGAATGGTGCATGACAACGGGGTAATCTAAATTATCTCTCTAATAGTCCCGAACGGGTAATCTACGCAAATGCCTCGGTTCGGCCACAAACTCGTCTTCGTACAGGTTTGCGGAAATGGAAAAGCGGTTAGAGAGTGGTGCATGACAACGAGGTAATCTAAATTACCTCTCTAATCGTCCCGAACGTGTAATCTGCGCAAATGCCTCGGCTCGGCCACAAACTCGTCTTCGTACGGGTTTGCGAAAATGAGAAAGCGGTTAGAGAGTGGTGCATGACAACGGGGTAATCTAAATTACCTCTCTAATAGTCCCGAACGGGTAATCTACGCAAATGCCTCGGCTCGGCCACAAACTCGTCTTCGTACGGGTTTGCGGAAATGGGAAAGCGTTTAGAGAATGGTGCATGACAACGGGGTAATCTAAATTATCTCTCTAATAGTCCCGAACGGGTAATCTACGCAAATGCCTCGGTTCGGCCACAAACTCGTCTTCGTACAGGTTTGCGGAAATGGAAAAGCGGTTAGAGAGTGGTGCATGACAACGAGGTAATCTAAATTACCTCTCTAATCGTCCCGAACGTGTAATCTGCGCAAATGCCTCGGCTCGGCCACAAACTCGTCTTCGTACGGGTTTGCGAAAATGAGAAAGCGGTTAGAGAGTGGTGCATGACAACGGGGTAATCTAAATTACCTCTCTAATAGTCCCGAACGGGTAATCTACGCAAATGCCTCGGCTCGGCCACAAACTCGTCTTCGTACGGGTTTGCGGAAATGGGAAAGCGGTTAGAGAGTGGTGCATGACAACGAGGTAATCTAAATTACCTCTCTAATAGTCCCGAACGGGTAATCTACGCAAATGCCTCGGCTCGGCCACAAACTCGTCTTCGTACGGGTTTGCGGAAATGGGAAAGCGTTTAGAGAATGGTGCATGACAACGGGGTAATCTAAATTATCTCTCTAATAGTCCCGAACGGGTAATCTACGCAAATGCCTCGGTTCGGCCACAAACTCGTCTTCGTACAGGTTTGCGGAAATGGGAAAGCGGTTAGAGAGTGGTGCATGACAACGAGGTAATCTAAATTACCTCTCTAATAGTCCCGAACGGGTAATCTACGCCAATGCCTCGGCTTGGCCTCAAACTCGTCTTCGTACGGGTTTGCGGAAATGAGAAAGCGGTTAGAGAGTGGTTCATGACTCCGGGGTAATCTAAATTACCTCTCTAATAGTCCCGAACGGGTAATCAACGCAAATGCCTCGGCTCGGCCACAAACTCGTCTTCGTACGGGTTTGCGGAAATGGGAAAGCGGTTAGAGAGTGGTGCATGACAACGAGGTAATCTAAATTACCTCTCTAATAGTCTCGAACGGGTAATCTACGCAAATGCCTCGGCTCGGCCACAAACTCGTCTTCGTACGGGTTTGCGGAAATGGGAAAGCGGTTAGAGAGTGGTGCATGACAACGAGGTAATCTAAATTACCTCTCTAATAGTCCCGAACGGGTAATCTACGCAAATGCCTCGGCTCGGCCACAAACTCGTCTTCGTACGGGTTTGCGGAAATGGGAAAGCGTTTAGAGAGTGGTGCATGACAACGAGGTAATCTAAATTACCTCTCTAATAGTCCCGAACGGGTAATCTACGCAAATGCCTCAGATTGGCGTCAAACTCGTCTTCGTACGGGTTTGCGGAAATGAGAAAGCGGTTAGAGAGTGGTTCATGACTACGGGGTAATCTAAATTACCTCTCTAATAGTCCCGAACGGGTAATCTACGCAAATGCCTCAGATTGGCGTCAAACTCGTCTTCGTACGGGTTTGCGGAAATGAGAAAGCGGTTAGAGAGTGGTTCATGACTACGGGGTAATCTAAATTACCTCTCTAATAGTCCCGAACGGGTAATCAACGCAAATGCCTCGGCTCGGCCACAAACTCATCTTCGTACGGGTTTGCGGAAATTGGAAAGCGGTTAGAGAGTGGTGCATGACAACGAGGTAATCTAAATTACCTCTCTAATAGTCCCGAACGGGTAATCTACGCAAATGCCTCAGATTGGCGTCAAACTCGTCTTCGTACGGGTTTGCGGAAATGAGAAAGCGGTTAGAGAGTGGTTCATGACTACGGGGTAATCTAAATTACCTCTCTAATAGTCCCGAACGGGTAATCTACGCAAATGCCTCGGCTCGGCCACAAACTCGTCTTCGTACGGGTTTGCGGAAATGAGAAAGCGGTTAGAGAGTGGTGCATGACAACGGGGTAATCTAAATTACCTCTCTAATAGTCCCGAACGGGTAATCTACGCAAATGCCTCGGCTCGGCCACAAACTCGTCTTCGTACGGGTTTGCGGAAATGGGAAAGCGGTTAGAGAGTGGTGCATGACAACGAGGTAATGTAAATTACCTCTCTAATAGTCCCGAACGGGTAATCTACGCAAATGCCTCGGCTCGGCCACAAACTCGTCTTCGTACGGGTTTGCGGAAATGGGAAAGTGTTTAGAGAATGGTGCATGACAACGGGGTAATCTAAATTATCTCTCTAATAGTCCCGAACGGGTAATCTACGCAAATGCCTCGGTTCGGCCACAAACTCGTCTTCGTACAGGTTTGCGGAAATGGGAAAGCGGTTAGAGAGTGGTGCATGACAACGAGGTAATCTAAATTACCTCTCTAATAGTCCCGAACGGGTAATCTACGCAAATGCCTCGGCTCGGCCTCAAACTCGTCTTCGTACGGGTTTGCGGAAATGGAAAAGCGGTTAGAGAGTGGTTCATGACAACGGGGTAATCTAAATTACCTCTCTAATAGTCCCGAACGGGTAATCTACGCAAATGCCTCGGCTCGGCCACAAACTCGTCTTCGTACGGGTTTGCGGAAATGGGAAAGCGGTTAGAGAGTGGTGCATGACAACGAGGTAATCTAAATTACCTCTCTAATAGTCCCGAACGGGTAATCTACGCAAATGCCTCGGCTCGGCTACAAACTCGTCTTCGTACGGGTTTGCGGAAATGGGAAAGCGTTTAGAGAATGGTGCATGACAACGGGGTAATCTAAATTATCTCTCTAATAGTCCCGAACGGGTAATCTACGCAAATGCCTCGGTTCGGCCACAAACTCGTCTTCGTACAGGTTTGCGGAAATGGGAAAGCGGTTAGAGAGTGGTGCATGACAACGAGGTAATCTAAATTACCTCTCTAATAGTCCCGAACGGGTAATCTACGCCAATGCCTCGGCTTGGCCTCAAACTCGTCTTCGTACGGGTTTGCGGAAATGAGAAAGCGGTTAGAGAGTGGTTCATGACTCCGGGGTAATCTAAATTACCTCTCTAATAGTCCCGAACGGGTAATCAACGCAAATGCCTCGGCTCGGCCACAAACTCGTCTTCGTACGGGTTTGCGGAAATGGGAAAGCGGTTAGAGAGTGGTGCATGACAACGAGGTAATCTAAATTACCTCTCTAATAGTCTCGAACGGGTAATCTACGCAAATGCCTCGGCTCGGCCACAAACTCGTCTTCGTACGGGTTTGCGGAAATGGGAAAGCGGTTAGAGAGTGGTGCATGACAACGAGGTAATCTAAATTACCTCTCTAATAGTCCCAAACGGGTAATCTACGCAAATGCCTCGGCTCGGCCACAAACTCGTCTTCGTACGGGTTTGCGGAAATGGGAAAGCGTTTAGAGAGTGGTGCATGACAACGAGGTAATCTAAATTACCTCTCTAATAGTCCCGAACGGGTAATCTACGCAAATGCCTCAGATTGGCGTCAAACTCGTCTTCGTACGGGTTTGCGGAAATGAGAAAGCGGTTAGAGAGTGGTTCATGACTACGGGGTAATCTAAATTACCTCTCTAATAGTCCCGAACGGGTAATCTACGCAAATGCCTCAGATTGGCGTCAAACTCGTCTTCGTACGGGTTTGCGGAAATGAGAAAGCGGTTAGAGAGTGGTTCATGACTACGGGGTAATCTAAATTACCTCTCTAATAGTCCCGAACGGGTAATCAACGCAAATGCCTCGGCTCGGCCACAAACTCATCTTCGTACGGGTTTGCGGAAATTGGAAAGCGGTTAGAGAGTGGTGCATGACAACGAGGTAATCTAAATTACCTCTCTAATAGTCCCGAACGGGTAATCTACGCAAATGCCTCAGATTGGCGTCAAACTCGTCTTCGTACGGGTTTGCGGAAATGAGAAAGCGGTTAGAGAGTGGTTCATGACTACGGGGTAATCTAAATTACCTCTCTAATAGTCCCGAACGGGTAATCTACGCAAATGCCTCGGCTCGGCCAAAAACTCGTCTTCGTACGGGTTTGCGGAAATGAGAAAGCGGTTAGAGAGTGGTGCATGACAACGGGGTAATCTAAATTACCTCTCTAATAGTCCCGAACGGGTAATCTACGCAAATGCCTCGGCTCGGCCACAAACTCGTCTTCGTACGGGTTTGCGGAAATGGGAAAGCGGTTAGAGAGTGGTGCATGACAACGAGGTAATGTAAATTACCTCTCTAATAGTCCCGAACGGGTAATCTACGCAAATGCCTCGGCTCGGCCACAAACTCGTCTTCGTACGGGTTTGCGGAAATGGGAAAGTGTTTAGAGAATGGTGCATGACAACGGGGTAATCTAAATTATCTCTCTAATAGTCCCGAACGGGTAATCTACGCAAATGCCTCGGTTCGGCCACAAACTCGTCTTCGTACAGGTTTGCGGAAATGGGAAAGCGGTTAGAGAGTGGTGCATGACAACGAGGTAATCTAAATTACCTCTCTAATAGTCCCGAACGGGTAATCTACGCAAATGCCTCGGCTCGGCCTCAAACTCGTCTTCGTACGGGTTTGCGGAAATGGAAAAGCGGTTAGAGAGTGGTTCATGACAACGGGGTAATCTAAATTACCTCTCTAATAGTCCCGAACGGGTAATCTACGCAAATGCCTCGGCTCGGCCACAAACTCGTCTTCGTACGGGTTTGCGGAAATGGGAAAGCGGTTAGAGAGTGGTGCATGACAACGAGGTAATCTAAATTACCTCTCTAATAGTCCCGAACGGGTAATCTTTGCAAATGCCTCGGCTCGGCCACAAACTCGTCTTCGTACGGGTTTGCGGAAATGGGAAAGCGTTTAGAGAATGGTGCATGACAACGGGGTAATCTAAATTATCTCTCTAATAGTCCCGAACGGGTAATCTACGCAAATGCCTCGGTTCGGCCACAAACTCGTCTTCGTACAGGTTTGCGGAAATGGGAAAGCGGTTAGAGAGTGGTGCATGACAACGAGGTAATCTAAATTACCTCTCTAATAGTCCCGAACGGGTAATCTACGCCAATGCCTCGGCTTGGCCTCAAACTCGTCTTCGTACGGGTTTGCGGAAATGAGAAAGCGGTTAGAGAGTGGTTCATGACTCCGGGGTAATCTAAATTACCTCTCTAATAGTCCCGAACGGGTAATCAACGCAAATGCCTCGGCTCGGCCACAAACTCGTCTTCGTACGGGTTTGCGGAAATGGGAAAGCGGTTAGAGAGTGGTGCATGACAACGAGGTAATCTAAATTACCTCTCTAATAGTCTCGAACGGGTAATCTACGCAAATGCCTCGGCTCGGCCACAAACTCGTCTTCGTACGGGTTTGCGGAAATGGGAAAGCGGTTAGAGAGTGGTGCATGACAACGAGGTAATCTAAATTACCTCTCTAATAGTCCCGAACGGGTAATCTACGCAAATGCCTCGGCTCGGCCACAAACTCGTCTTCGTACGGGTTTGCGGAAATGGGAAAGCGTTTAGAGAGTGGTGCATGACAACGAGGTAATCTAAATTACCTCTCTAATAGTCCCGAACGGGTAATCTACGCAAATGCCTCAGATTGGCGTCAAACTCGTCTTCGTACGGGTTTGCGGAAATGAGAAAGCGGTTAGAGAGTGGTTCATGACTACGGGGTAATCTAAATTACCTCTCTAATAGTCCCGAACGGGTAATCTACGCAAATGCCTCAGATTGGCGTCAAACTCGTCTTCGTACGGGTTTGCGGAAATGAGAAAGCGGTTAGAGAGTGGTTCATGACTACGGGGTAATCTAAATTACCTCTCTAATAGTCCCGAACGGGTAATCAACGCAAATGCCTCGGCTCGGCCACAAACTCATCTTCGTACGGGTTTGCGGAAATTGGAAAGCGGTTAGAGAGTGGTGCATGACAACGAGGTAATCTAAATTACCTCTCTAATAGTCCCGAACGGGTAATCTACGCAAATGCCTCAGATTGGCGTCAAACTCGTCTTCGTACGGGTTTGCGGAAATGAGAAAGCGGTTAGAGAGTGGTTCATGACTACGGGGTAATCTAAATTACCTCTCTAATAGTCCCGAACGGGTAATCTACGCAAATGCCTCGGCTCGGCCACAAACTCGTCTTCGTACGGGTTTGCGGAAATGAGAAAGCGGTTAGAGAGTGGTGCATGACAACGGGGTAATCTAAATTACCTCTCTAATAGTCCCGAACGGGTAATCTACGCAAATGCCTCGGCTCGGCCACAAACTCGTCTTCGTACGGGTTTGCGGAAATGGGAAAGCGGTTAGAGAGTGGTGCATGACAACGAGGTAATGTAAATTACCTCTCTAATAGTCCCGAACGGGTAATCTACGCAAATGCCTCGGCTCGGCCACAAACTCGTCTTCGTACGGGTTTGCGGAAATGGGAAAGTGTTTAGAGAATGGTGCATGACAACGGGGTAATCTAAATTATCTCTCTAATAGTCCCGAACGGGTAATCTACGCAAATGCCTCGGTTCGGCCACAAACTCGTCTTCGTACAGGTTTGCGGAAATGGGAAAGCGGTTAGAGAGTGGTGCATGACAACGAGGTAATCTAAATTACCTCTCTAATAGTCCCGAACGGGTAATCTACGCAAATGCCTCGGCTCGGCCTCAAACTCGTCTTCGTACGGGTTTGCGGAAATGGAAAAGCGGTTAGAGAGTGGTTCATGACAACGGGGTAATCTAAATTACCTCTCTAATAGTCCCGAACGGGTAATCTACGCAAATGCCTCGGCTCGGCCACAAACTCGTCTTCGTACAGGTTTGCGGAAATGGGAAAGCGGTTATAGAGTGGTGCATGACAACGAGGTAATCTAAATTACCTCTCTAATAGTCCCGAACGGGTAATCTACGCAAATGCCTCGGCTCGGCCACAAACTCGTCTTCGTACGGGTTTGCGGAAATGGGAAAGCGTTTAGAGAGTGGTGCATGACAACGGGGTAATCTAAATTATCTCTCTAATAGTCCCGAACGGGTAATCTACGCAAATGCCTCGGTTCGGCCACAAACTCGTCTTCGTATGGGTTTGCGGAAATGGGAAAGCGGTTAGAGAGTGGTGCATGACAACGAGGTAATCTAAATTACCTCTCTAATAGTCCCGAACGGGTAATCTACGCAAATGCCTCAGATTGGCGTCAAACTCGTCTTCGTACGGGTTTGCGGAAATGAGAAAGCGGTTAGAGAGTGGTTCATGACTACGGGGTAATCTAAATTACCTCTCTAATAGTCCCGAACGGGTAATCTACGCAAATGCCTCAGATTGGCGTCAAACTCGTCTTCGTACGGGTTTGCGGAAATGAGAAAGCGGTTAGAGAGTGGTTCATGACTACGGGGTAATCTAAATTACCTCTCTAATAGTCCCGAACGGGTAATCAACGCAAATGCCTCGACTCGGCCACAAACTCGTCTTCGTACGGGTTTGCGGAAATTGGAAAGCGGTTAGAGAGTGGTGCATGACAACGAGGTAATCTAAATTACCTCTCTAATAGTCCCGAACGGGTAATCTACGCAAATGCCTCAGATTGGCGTCAAACTCGTCTTCGTACGGGTTTGCGGAAATGAGAAAGCGGTTAGAGAGTGGTTCATGACTACGGGGTAATCTAAATTACCTCTCTAATAGTCCCGAACGGGTAATCTACGCAAATGCCTCGGCTCGGCCACAAACTCGTCTTCGTACTGGTTTGCGGAAATGAGAAAGCGGTTAGAGAGTGGTGCATGACAACGGGGTAATCTAAATTACCTCTCTAATAGTCCCGAACGGGTAATCTACGCAAATGCCTCGGCTCGGCCACAAACTCGTCTTCGTACGGGTTTGCGGAAATGGGAAAGCGGTTAGAGAGTGGTGCATGACAACGAGGTAATGTAAATTACCTCTCTAATAGTCCCGAACGGGTAATCTACGCAAATGCCTCGGCTCGGCCACAAACTCGTCTTCGTACGGGTTTGCGGAAATGGGAAAGCGTTTAGAGAGTGGTGCATGACAACGAGGTAATCTAAATTACCTCTCTAATAGTCCCGAACGGGTAATCTACGCAAATGCCTCAGATTGGCGTCAAACTCGTCTTCGTACGGGTTTGCGGAAATGAGAAAGCGGTTAGAGAGTGGTTCATGACTACGGGGTAATCTAAATTACCTCTCTAATAGTCCCGAACGGGTAATCTACGCAAATGCCTCAGATTGGCGTCAAACTCGTCTTCGTACGGGTTTGCGGAAATGAGAAAGCGGTTAGAGAGTGGTTCATGACTACGGGGTAATCTAAATTACCTCTCTAATAGTCCCGAACGGGTAATCAACGCAAATGCCTCGGCTCGGCCACAAACTCATCTTCGTACGGGTTTGCGGAAATTGGAAAGCGGTGAGAGAGTGGTGCATGACAACGAGGTAATCTAAATTACCTCTCTAATAGTCCCGAACGGGTAATCTACGCAAATGCCTCAGATTGGCGTCAAACTCGTCTTCGTACGGGTTTGCGGAAATGAGAAAGCGGTTAGAGAGTGGTTCATGACTACGGGGTAATCTAAATTACCTCTCTAATAGTCCCGAACGGGTAATCTACGCAAATGCCTCGGCTCGGCCACAAACTCGTCTTCGTACGGGTTTGCGGAAATGAGAAAGCGGTTAGAGAGTGGTGCATGACAACGGGGTAATCTAAATTACCTCTCTAATAGTCCCGAACGGGTAATCTACGCAAATGCCTCGGCTCGGCCACAAACTCGTCTTCGTACGGGTTTGCGGAAATGGGAAAGCGGTTAGAGAGTGGTGCATGACAACGAGGTAATGTAAATTACCTCTCTAATAGTCCCGAACGGGTAATCTACGCAAATGCCTCGGCTCGGCCACAAACTCGTCTTCGTACGGGTTTGCGGAAATGGGAAAGTGTTTAGAGAATGGTGCATGACAACAGGGTAATCTAAATTATCTCTCTAATAGTCCCGAACGGGTAATCTACGCAAATGCCTCGGTTCGGCCACAAACTCGTCTTCGTACAGGTTTGCGGAAATGGGAAAGCGGTTAGAGAGTGGTGCATGACAATGAGGTAATCTAAATTACCTCTCTAATAGTCCCGAACGGGTAATCTACGCAAATGCCTCGGCTCGGCCTCAAACTCGTCTTCGTACGGGTTTGCGGAAATGGAAAAGCGGTTAGAGAGTGGTTCATGACAACGGGGTAATCTAAATTACCTCTCTAATAGTCCCGAACGGGTAATCTACGCAAATGCCTCGGCTCGGCCACAAACTCGTCTTCGTACAGGTTTGCGGAAATGGGAAAGCGGTTATAGAGTGGTGCATGACAACGAGGTAATCTAAATTACCTCTCTAATAGTCCCGAACGGGTAATCTACGCAAATGCCTCGGCTCGGCCACAAACTCGTCTTCGTACGGGTTTGCGGAAATGGGAAAGCGTTTAGAGAGTGGTGCATGACAACGGGGTAATCTAAATTATCTCTCTAATAGTCCCGAACGGGTAATCTACGCAAATGCCTCGGTTCGGCCACAAACTCGTCTTCGTATGGGTTTGCGGAAATGGGAAAGCGGTTAGAGAGTGGTGCATGACAACGAGGTAATCTAAATTACCTCTCTAATAGTCCCGAACGGGTAATCTACGCAAATGCCTCAGATTGGCGTCAAACTCGTCTTCGTACGGGTTTGCGGAAATGAGAAAGCGGTTAGAGAGTGGTTCATGACTACGGGGTAATCTAAATTACCTCTCTAATAGTCCCGAACGGGTAATCTACGCAAATGCCTCAGATTGGCGTCAAACTCGTCTTCGTACGGGTTTGCGGAAATGAGAAAGCGGTTAGAGAGTGGTTCATGACTACGGGGTAATCTAAATTACCTCTCTAATAGTCCCGAACGGGTAATCAACGCAAATGCCTCGACTCGGCCACAAACTCGTCTTCGTACGGGTTTGCGGAAATTGGAAAGCGGTTAGAGAGTGGTGCATGACAACGAGGTAATCTAAATTACCTCTCTAATAGTCCCGAACGGGTAATCTACGCAAATGCCTCAGATTGGCGTCAAACTCGTCTTCGTACGGGTTTGCGGAAATGAGAAAGCGGTTAGAGAGTGGTTCATGACTACGGGGTAATCTAAATTACCTCTCTAATAGTCCCGAACGGGTAATCTACGCAAATGCCTCGGCTCGGCCACAAACTCGTCTTCGTACGGGTTTGCGGAAATGAGAAAGCGGTTAGAGAGTGGTGCATGACAACGGGGTAATCTAAATTACCTCTCTAATAGTCCCGAACGGGTAATCTACGCAAATGCCTCGGCTCGGCCACAAACTCGTCTTCGTACGGGTTTGCGGAAATGGGAAAGCGGTTAGAGAGTGGTGCATGACAACGAGGTAATGTAAATTACCTCTCTAATAGTCCCGAACGGGTAATCTACGCAAATGCCTCGGCTCGGCCACAAACTCGTCTTCGTACGGGTTTGCGGAAATGGGAAAGCGTTTAGAGAATGGTGCATGACAACGGGGTAATCTAAATTATCTCTCTAATAGTCCCGAACGGGTAATCTACGCAAATGCCTCGGTTCGGCCACAAACTCGTCTTTGTACAGGTTTGCGGAAATGGGAAAGCGGTTAGAGAGTGGTGCATGACAACGAGGTAATCTAAATTACCTCTCTAATAGTCCCGAACGGGTAATCTACGCAAATGCCTCGGCTCGGCCTCAAACTCGTCTTCGTACGGGTTTGCGGAAATGGAAAAGCGGTTAGAGAGTGGTTCATGACAACGGGGTAATCTAAATTACCTCTCTAATAGTCCCGAACGGGTAATCTACGCAAATGCCTCAGCTCGGCCACAAACTCGTCTTCGTACGGGTTTGCGGAAATGGGAAAGCGGTTAGAGAGTGGTGCATGACAACGAGGTAATCTAAATTACCTCTCTAATAGTCCCGAACGGGTAATCTACGCAAATGCCTCGGCTCGGCCACAAACTCGTCTTCGTACGGGTTTGCGGAAATGGGAAAGCGTTTAGAGAGTGGTGCATGACAACGGGGTAATCTAAATTATCTCTCTAATAGTCCCGAACGGGTAATCTACGCAAATGCCTCGGTTCGGCCACAAACTCGTCTTCGTATGGGTTTGCGGAAATGGGAAAGCGGTTAGAGAGTGGTGCATGACAACGAGGTAATCTAAATTACCTCTCTAATAGTCCCGAACGGGTAATCTACGCAAATGCCTCGGCTTGGCCTCAAACTCGTCTTCGTACGGGTTTGCGGAAATGAGAAAGCGGTTAGAGAGTGGTTCATGACTCCGGGGTAATCTAAATTACCTCTCTAATAGTCCCGAACGGGTAATCAACGCAAATGCCTCGGCTCGGCCACAAACTCGTCTTCGTACGGGTTTGCGGAAATGGGAAAGCGGTTAGAGAGTGGTGCATGACAACGAGGTAATCTAAATTACCTCTCTAATAGTCCCGAACGGGTAATCTACGCAAATGCCTCGGCTCGGCCACAAACTCGTCTTCGTACGGGTTTGCGGAAATGGGAAAGCGTTTAGAGAGTGGTGCATGACAACGGGGTAATCTAAATTATCTCTCTAATAGTCCCGAACGGGTAATCTACGCAAATGCCTCGGTTCGGCCACAAACTCGTCTTCGTACGGGTTTGCGGAAATGGGAAAGCGGTTAGAGAGTGGTGCATGACAACGAGGTAATCTAAATTACCTCTCTAATAGTCCCGAACGGGTAATCTACGCAAATGCCTTGGCTTGGCCTCAAACTCGTCTTCGTACGGGTTTGCGGAAATGAGAAAGCGGTTAGAGAGTGGTTCATGACTCGGGGGTAATCTAAATTACCTCTCTAATAGTCCCGAACGGGTAATCAACGCAAATGCCTCGGCTCGGCCACAAACTCGTCTTCGTACGGGTTTGCGGAAATGGGAAAGCGTTTAGAGAGTGGTGCATGACAACGGGGTAATCTAAATTATCTCTCTAATAGTCCCGAACGGGTAATCTACGCAAATGCCTCGGTTCGGCCACAAACTCGTCTTCGTATGGGTTTGCGGAAATGGGAAAGCGGTTAGAGAGTGGTGCATGACAACGAGGTAATCTAAATTACCTCTCTAATAGTCCCGAACGGGTAATCTACGCAAATGCCTCGGCTTGGCCTCAAACTCGTCTTCGTACGGGTTTGCGGAAATGAGAAAGCGGTTAGAGAGTGGTTCATGACTCCGGGGTAATCTAAATTACCTCTCTAATAGTCCCGAACGGGTAATCTACGCAAATGCCTCGGCTCGGCCACAAACTCGTCTTCGTACATGTTTGCGGAAATGGGAAAGCGGTTAGAGAGTGGTGCATGACAACGAGGTAATCTAAATTACCTCTCTAATAGTCCCGAACGGGTAATCTACGCAAATGCCTCGGCTCGGCCACAAACTCGTCTTCGTACGGGTTTGCGGAAATGGGAAAGCGTTTAGAGAGTGGTGCATGACAACGGGGTAATCTAAATTATCTCTCTAATAGTCCCGAACGGGTAATCTACGCAAATGCCTCGGTTCGGCCACAAACTCGTCTTCGTACGGGTTTGCGGAAATGGGAAAGCGGTTAGAGAGTGGTGCATGACAACGAGGTAATCTAAATTACCTCTCTAATAGTCCCGAACGGGTAATCTACGCAAATGCCTTGGCTTGGCCTCAAACTCGTCTTCGTACGGGTTTGCGGAAATGAGAAAGCGGTTAGAGAGTGGTTCATGACTCGGGGGTAATCTAAATTACCTCTCTAATAGTCCCGAACGGGTAATCAACGCAAATGCCTCGGCTCGGCCACAAACTCGTCTTCGTACGGGTTTGCGGAAATGGGAAAGCGGTTAGAGAGTGGTGCATGACAACGAGGTAATCTAAATTACCTCTCTAATAGTCTCGAACGGGTAATCTACGCAAATGCCTCGGCTCGGCCACAAACTCGTCTTCGTACGGGTTTGCGGAAATGGGAAAGCGGTTAGAGAGTGGTGCATGACAACGAGGTAATCTAAATTACCTCTCTAATAGTCCCGAATGGGTAATCTACGCAAATGCCTCGGCTCGGCCACAAACTCGTCTTCGTACGGGTTTGCGGAAATGGGAAAGCGTTTAGAGAGTGGTGCATGACAACGAGGTAATCTAAATTACCTCTCTAATAGTCCCGAACGGGTAATCTACGCAAATGCCTCAGATTGGCGTCAAACTCGTCTTCGTACGGGTTTGCGGAAATGAGAAAGCGGTTAGAGAGTGGTTCATGACTACGGGGTAATCTAAATTACCTCTCTAATAGTCCCGAACGGGTAATCTACGCAAATGCCTCGGCTCGGCCACAAACTCGTCTTCGTACGGGTTTGCGGAAATGGGAAAGCGTTTAGAGAGTGGTGCATGACAACGGGGTAATCTAAATTATCTCTCTAATAGTCCCGAACGGGTAATCTACGCAAATGCCTCGGTTCGGCCACAAACTCGTCTTCGTATGGGTTTGCGGAAATGGGATAGCGGTTAGAGAGTGGTGCATGACAACGAGGTAATCTAAATTACCTCTCTAATAGTCCCGAACGGGTAATCTACGCAAATGCCTCAGATTGGCGTCAAACTCGTCTTCGTACGGGTTTGCGGAAATGAGAAAGCGGTTAGAGAGTGGTTCATGACTACGGGGTAATCTAAATTACCTCTCTAATAGTCCCGAACGGGTAATCTACGCAAATGCCTCAGATTGGCGTCAAACTCGTCTTCGTACGGGTTTGCGGAAATGAGAAAGCGGTTAGAGAGTGGTTCATGACTACGGGGTAATCTAAATTACCTCTCTAATAGTCCCGAACGGGTAATCAACGCAAATGCCTCGACTCGGCCACAAACTCGTCTTCGTACGGGTTTGCGGAAATTGGAAAGCGGTTAGAGAGTGGTGCATGACAACGAGGTAATCTAAATTACCTCTCTAATAGTCCCGAACGGGTAATCTACGCAAATGCCTCAGATTGGCGTCAAACTCGTCTTCGTACGGGTTTGCGGAAATGAGAAAGCGGTTAGAGAGTGGTTCATGACTACGGGGTAATCTAAATTACCTCTCTAATAGTCCCGAACGGGTAATCTACGCAAATGCCTCGGCTCGGCCACAAACTCGTCTTCGTACGGGTTTGCGGAAATGAGAAAGCGGTTAGAGAGTGGTGCATGACAACGGGGTAATCTAAATTACCTCTCTAATAGTCCCGAACGGGTAATCTACGCAAATGCCTCGGCTCGGCCACAAACTCGTCTTCGTACGGGTTTGCGGAAATGGGAAAGCGGTTAGAGAGTGGTGCATGACAACGAGGTAATGTAAATTACCTCTCTAATAGTCCCGAACGGGTAATCTACGCAAATGCCTCGGCTCGGCCACAAACTCGTCTTCGTACGGGTTTGCGGAAATGGGAAAGCGTTTAGAGAATGGTGCATGACAACGGGGTAATCTAAATTATCTCTCTAATAGTCCCGAACGGGTAATCTACGCAAATGCCTCGGTTCGGCCACAAACTCGTCTTTGTACAGGTTTGCGGAAATGGGAAAGCGGTTAGAGAGTGGTGCATGACAACGAGGTAATCTAAATTACCTCTCTAATAGTCCCGAACGGGTAATCTACGCAAATGCCTCGGCTCGGCCTCAAACTCGTCTTCGTACGGGTTTGCGGAAATGGAAAAGCGGTTAGAGAGTGGTTCATGACAACGGGGTAATCTAAATTACCTCTCTAATAGTCCCGAACGGGTAATCTACGCAAATGCCTCAGCTCGGCCACAAACTCGTCTTCGTACGGGTTTGCGGAAATGGGAAAGCGGTTAGAGAGTGGTGCATGACAACGAGGTAATCTAAATTACCTCTCTAATAGTCCCGAACGGGTAATCTACGCAAATGCCTCGGCTCGGCCACAAACTCGTCTTCGTACGGGTTTGCGGAAATGGGAAAGCGTTTAGAGAGTGGTGCATGACAACGGGGTAATCTAAATTATCTCTCTAATAGTCCCGAACGGGTAATCTACGCAAATGCCTCGGTTCGGCCACAAACTCGTCTTCGTATGGGTTTGCGGAAATGGGAAAGCGGTTAGAGAGTGGTGCATGACAACGAGGTAATCTAAATTACCTCTCTAATAGTCCCGAACGGGTAATCTACGCAAATGCCTCGGCTTGGCCTCAAACTCGTCTTCGTACGGGTTTGCGGAAATGAGAAAGCGGTTAGAGAGTGGTTCATGACTCCGGGGTAATCTAAATTACCTCTCTAATAGTCCCGAACGGGTAATCAACGCAAATGCCTCGGCTCGGCCACAAACTCGTCTTCGTACGGGTTTGCGGAAATGGGAAAGCGGTTAGAGAGTGGTGCATGACAACGAGGTAATCTAAATTACCTCTCTAATAGTCCCGAACGGGTAATCTACGCAAATGCCTCGGCTCGGCCACAAACTCGTCTTCGTACATGTTTGCGGAAATGGGAAAGCGGTTAGAGAGTGGTGCATGACAACGAGGTAATCTAAATTACCTCTCTAATAGTCCCGAACGGGTAATCTACGCAAATGCCTCGGCTCGGCCACAAACTCGTCTTCGTACGGGTTTGCGGAAATGGGAAAGCGTTTAGAGAGTGGTGCATGACAACGGGGTAATCTAAATTATCTCTCTAATAGTCCCGAACGGGTAATCTACGCAAATGCCTCGGTTCGGCCACAAACTCGTCTTCGTACGGGTTTGCGGAAATGGGAAAGCGGTTAGAGAGTGGTGCATGACAACGAGGTAATCTAAATTACCTCTCTAATAGTCCCGAACGGGTAATCTACGCAAATGCCTTGGCTTGGCCTCAAACTCGTCTTCGTACGGGTTTGCGGAAATGAGAAAGCGGTTAGAGAGTGGTTCATGACTCGGGGGTAATCTAAATTACCTCTCTAATAGTCCCGAACGGGTAATCAACGCAAATGCCTCGGCTCGGCCACAAACTCGTCTTCGTACGGGTTTGCGGAAATGGGAAAGCGGTTAGAGAGTGGTGCATGACAACGAGGTAATCTAAATTACCTCTCTAATAGTCTCGAACGGGTAATCTACGCAAATGCCTCGGCTCGGCCACAAACTCGTCTTCGTACGGGTTTGCGGAAATGGGAAAGCGGTTAGAGAGTGGTGCATGACAACGAGGTAATCTAAATTACCTCTCTAATAGTCCCGAACGGGTAATCTACGCAAATGCCTCGGCTCGGCCACAAACTCGTCTTCGTACGGGTTTGCGGAAATGGGAAAGCGTTTAGAGAGTGGTGCATGACAACGAGGTAATCTAAATTACCTCTCTAATAGTCCCGAACGGGTAATCTACGCAAATGCCTCAGATTGGCGTCAAACTCGTCTTCGTACGGGTTTGCGGAAATGAGAAAGCGGTTAGAGAGTGGTTCATGACTACGGGGTAATCTAAATTACCTCTCTAATAGTCCCGAACGGGTAATCTACGCAAATGCCTCAGATTGGCGTCAAACTCGTCTTCGTACGGGTTTGCGGAAATGAGAAAGCGGTTAGAGAGTGGTTCATGACTACGGGGTAATCTAAATTACCTCTCTAATAGTCCCAAACGGGTAATCAACGCAAATGCCTCGACTCGGCCACAAACTCGTCTTCGTACGGGTTTGCGGAAATTGGAAAGCGGTTAGAGAGTGGTGCATGACAACGAGGTAATCTAAATTACCTCTCTAATAGTCCCGAACGGGTAATCTACGCAAATGCCTCAGATTGGCGTCAAACTCGTCTTCGTACGGGTTTGCGGAAATGAGAAAGCGGTTAGAGAGTGGTTCATGACTACGGGGTAATCTAAATTACCTCTCTAATAGTCCCGAACGGGTAATCTACGCAAATGCCTCGGCTCGGCCACAAACTCGTCTTCGTACGGGTTTGCGGAAATGAGAAAGCGGTTAGAGAGTGGTGCATGACAACGGGGTAATCTAAATTACCTCTCTAATAGTCCCGAACGGGTAATCTACGCAAATGCCTCGGCTCGGCCACAAACTCGTCTTCGTACGGGTTTGCGGAAATGGGAAAGCGGTTAGAGAGTGGTGCATGACAACGAGGTAATGTAAATTACCTCTCTAATAGTCCCGAACGGGTAATCTACGCAAATGCCTCGGCTCGGCCACAAACTCGTCTTCGTACGGGTTTGCGGAAATGGGAAAGCGTTTAGAGAATGGTGCATGACAACGGGGTAATCTAAATTATCTCTCTAATAGTCCCGAACGGGTAATCTACGCAAATGCCTCGGTTCGGCCACAAACTCGTCTTTGTACAGGTTTGCGGAAATGGGAAAGCGGTTAGAGAGTGGTGCATGACAACGAGGTAATCTAAATTACCTCTCTAATAGTCCCGAACGGGTAATCTACGCAAATGCCTCGGCTCGGCCTCAAACTCGTCTTCGTACGGGTTTGCGGAAATGGAAAAGCGGTTAGAGAGTGGTTCATGACAACGGGGTAATCTAAATTACCTCTCTAATAGTCCCGAACGGGTAATCTACGCAAATGCCTCAGCTCGGCCACAAACTCGTCTTCGTACGGGTTTGCGGAAATGGGAAAGCGGTTAGAGAGTGGTGCATGACAACGAGGTAATCTAAATTACCTCTCTAATAGTCCCGAACGGGTAATCTACGCAAATGCCTCGGCTCGGCCACAAACTCGTCTTCGTACGGGTTTGCGGAAATGGGAAAGCGTTTAGAGAGTGGTGCATGACAACGGGGTAATCTAAATTATCTCTCTAATAGTCCCGAACGGGTAATCTACGCAAATGCCTCGGTTCGGCCACAAACTCGTCTTCGTATGGGTTTGCGGAAATGGGAAAGCGGTTAGAGAGTGGTGCATGACAACGAGGTAATCTAAATTACCTCTCTAATAGTCCCGAACGGGTAATCTACGCAAATGCCTCGGCTTGGCCTCAAACTCGTCTTCGTACGGGTTTGCGGAAATGAGAAAGCGGTTAGAGAGTGGTTCATGACTCCGGGGTAATCTAAATTACCTCTCTAATAGTCCCGAACGGGTAATCAACGCAAATGCCTCGGCTCGGCCACAAACTCGTCTTCGTACGGGTTTGCGGAAATGGGAAAGCGGTTAGAGAGTGGTGCATGACAACGAGGTAATCTAAATTACCTCTCTAATAGTCCCGAACGGGTAATCTACGCAAATGCCTCGGCTCGGCCACAAACTCGTCTTCGTACATGTTTGCGGAAATGGGAAAGCGGTTAGAGAGTGGTGCATGACAACGAGGTAATCTAAATTACCTCTCTAATAGTCCCGAACGGGTAATCTACGCAAATGCCTCGGCTCGGCCACAAACTCGTCTTCGTACGGGTTTGCGGAAATGGGAAAGCGTTTAGAGAGTGGTGCATGACAACGGGGTAATCTAAATTATCTCTCTAATAGTCCCGAACGGGTAATCTACGCAAATGCCTCGGTTCGGCCACAAACTCGTCTTCGTACGGGTTTGCGGAAATGGGAAAGCGGTTAGAGAGTGGTGCATGACAACGAGGTAATCTAAATTACCTCTCTAATAGTCCCGAACGGGTAATCTACGCAAATGCCTTGGCTTGGCCTCAAACTCGTCTTCGTACGGGTTTGCGGAAATGAGAAAGCGGTTAGAGAGTGGTTCATGACTCGGGGGTAATCTAAATTACCTCTCTAATAGTCCCGAACGGGTAATCAACGCAAATGCCTCGGCTCGGCCACAAACTCGTCTTCGTACGGGTTTGCGGAAATGGGAAAGCGGTTAGAGAGTGGTGCATGACAACGAGGTAATCTAAATTACCTCTCTAATAGTCTCGAACGGGTAATCTACGCAAATGCCTCGGCTCGGCCACAAACTCGTCTTCGTACGGGTTTGCGGAAATGGGAAAGCGGTTAGAGAGTGGTGCATGACAACGAGGTAATCTAAATTACCTCTCTAATAGTCCCGAATGGGTAATCTACGCAAATGCCTCGGCTCGGCCACAAACTCGTCTTCGTACGGGTTTGCGGAAATGGGAAAGCGTTTAGAGAGTGGTGCATGACAACGAGGTAATCTAAATTACCTCTCTAATAGTCCCGAACGGGTAATCTACGCAAATGCCTCAGATTGGCGTCAAACTCGTCTTCGTACGGGTTTGCGGAAATGAGAAAGCGGTTAGAGAGTGGTTCATGACTACGGGGTAATCTAAATTACCTCTCTAATAGTCCCGAACGGGTAATCTACGCAAATGCCTCGGCTCGGCCACAAACTCGTCTTCGTACGGGTTTGCGGAAATGGGAAAGCGTTTAGAGAGTGGTGCATGACAACGGGGTAATCTAAATTATCTCTCTAATAGTCCCGAACGGGTAATCTACGCAAATGCCTCGGTTCGGCCACAAACTCGTCTTCGTATGGGTTTGCGGAAATGGGATAGCGGTTAGAGAGTGGTGCATGACAACGAGGTAATCTAAATTACCTCTCTAATAGTCCCGAACGGATAATCTACGCAAATGCCTCAGATTGGCGTCAAACTCGTCTTCGTACGGGTTTGCGGAAATGAGAAAGCGGTTAGAGAGTGGTTCATGACTACGGGGTAATCTAAATTACCTCTCTAATAGTCCCGAACGGGTAATCTACGCAAATGCCTCAGATTGGCGTCAAACTCGTCTTCGTACGGGTTTGCGGAAATGAGAAAGCGGTTAGAGAGTGGTTCATGACTACGGGGTAATCTAAATTACCTCTCTAATAGTCCCGAACGGGTAATCAACGCAAATGCCTCGACTCGGCCACAAACTCGTCTTCGTACGGGTTTGCGGAAATTGGAAAGCGGTTAGAGAGTGGTGCATGACAACGAGGTAATCTAAATTACCTCTCTAATAGTCCCGAACGGGTAATCTACGCAAATGCCTCAGATTGGCGTCAAACTCGTCTTCGTACGGGTTTGCGGAAATGAGAAAGCGGTTAGAGAGTGGTTCATGACTACGGGGTAATCTAAATTACCTCTCTAATAGTCCCGAACGGGTAATCTACGCAAATGCCTCGGCTCGGCCACAAACTCGTCTTCGTACGGGTTTGCGGAAATGAGAAAGCGGTTAGAGAGTGGTGCATGACAACGGGGTAATCTAAATTACCTCTCTAATAGTCCCGAACGGGTAATCTACGCAAATGCCTCGGCTCGGCCACAAACTCGTCTTCGTACGGGTTTGCGGAAATGGGAAAGCGGTTAGAGAGTGGTGCATGACAACGAGGTAATGTAAATTACCTCTCTAATAGTCCCGAACGGGTAATCTACGCAAATGCCTCGGCTCGGCCACAAACTCGTCTTCGTACGGGTTTGCGGAAATGGGAAAGCGTTTAGAGAATGGTGCATGACAACGGGGTAATCTAAATTATCTCTCTAATAGTCCCGAACGGGTAATCTACGCAAATGCCTCGGTTCGGCCACAAACTCGTCTTTGTACAGGTTTGCGGAAATGGGAAAGCGGTTAGAGAGTGGTGCATGACAACGAGGTAATCTAAATTACCTCTCTAATAGTCCCGAACGGGTAATCTACGCAAATGCCTCGGCTCGGCCTCAAACTCGTCTTCGTACGGGTTTGCGGAAATGGAAAAGCGGTTAGAGAGTGGTTCATGACAACGGGGTAATCTAAATTACCTCTCTAATAGTCCCGAACGGGTAATCTACGCAAATGCCTCAGCTCGGCCACAAACTCGTCTTCGTACGGGTTTGCGGAAATGAGAAAGCGGTTAGAGAGTGGTGCATGAAAACGGGGTAATCTAAATTACCTCTCTAATAGTCCCGAACGGGTAATCTACGCAAATGCCTCGGTTCGGCCACAAACTCGTCTTCGTATGGGTTTGCGGAAATGGGAAAGCGGTTAGAGAGTGGTGCATGACAACGAGGTAATCTAAATTACCTCTCTAATAGTCCCGAACGGGTAATCTACGCAAATGCCTCGGCTTGGCCTCAAACTCGTCTTCGTACGGGTTTGCGGAAATGAGAAAGCGGTTAGAGAGTGGTTCATGACTCCGGGGTAATCTAAATTACCTCTCTAATAGTCCCGAACGGGTAATCAACGCAAATGCCTCGGCTCGGCCACAAACTCGTCTTCGTACGGGTTTGCGGAAATGGGAAAGCGGTTAGAGAGTGGTGCATGACAACGAGGTAATCTAAATTACCTCTCTAATAGTCCCGAACGGGTAATCTACGCAAATGCCTCGGCTCGGCCACAAACTCGTCTTCGTACATGTTTGCGGAAATGGGAAAGCGGTTAGAGAGTGGTGCATGACAACGAGGTAATCTAAATTACCTCTCTAATAGTCCCGAACGGGTAATCTACGCAAATGCCTCGGCTCGGCCACAAACTCGTCTTCGTACGGGTTTGCGGAAATGGGAAAGCGTTTAGAGAGTGGTGCATGACAACGGGGTAATCTAAATTATCTCTCTAATAGTCCCGAACGGGTAATCTACGCAAATGCCTCGGTTCGGCCACAAACTCGTCTTCGTACGGGTTTGCGGAAATGGGAAAGCGGTTAGAGAGTGGTGCATGACAACGAGGTAATCTAAATTACCTCTCTAATAGTCCCGAACGGGTAATCTACGCAAATGCCTTGGCTTGGCCTCAAACTCGTCTTCGTACGGGTTTGCGGAAATGAGAAAGCGGTTAGAGAGTGGTTCATGACTCGGGGGTAATCTAAATTACCTCTCTAATAGTCCCGAACGGGTAATCAACGCAAATGCCTCGGCTCGGCCACAAACTCGTCTTCGTACGGGTTTGCGGAAATGGGAAAGCGGTTAGAGAGTGGTGCATGACAACGAGGTAATCTAAATTACCTCTCTAATAGTCTCGAACGGGTAATCTACGCAAATGCCTCGGCTCGGCCACAAACTCGTCTTCGTACGGGTTTGCGGAAATGGGAAAGCGGTTAGAGAGTGGTGCATGACAACGAGGTAATCTAAATTACCTCTCTAATAGTCCCGAATGGGTAATCTACGCAAATGCCTCGGCTCGGCCACAAACTCGTCTTCGTACGGGTTTGCGGAAATGGGAAAGCGTTTAGAGAGTGGTGCATGACAACGAGGTAATCTAAATTACCTCTCTAATAGTCCCGAACGGGTAATCTACGCAAATGCCTCAGATTGGCGTCAAACTCGTCTTCGTACGGGTTTGCGGAAATGAGAAAGCGGTTAGAGAGTGGTTCATGACTACGGGGTAATCTAAATTACCTCTCTAATAGTCCCGAACGGGTAATCTACGCAAATGCCTCGGCTCGGCCACAAACTCGTCTTCGTACGGGTTTGCGGAAATGGGAAAGCGTTTAGAGAGTGGTGCATGACAACGGGGTAATCTAAATTATCTCTCTAATAGTCCCGAACGGGTAATCTACGCAAATGCCTCGGTTCGGCCACAAACTCGTCTTCGTATGGGTTTGCGGAAATGGGATAGCGGTTAGAGAGTGGTGCATGACAACGAGGTAATCTAAATTACCTCTCTAATAGTCCCGAACGGATAATCTACGCAAATGCCTCAGATTGGCGTCAAACTCGTCTTCGTACGGGTTTGCGGAAATGAGAAAGCGGTTAGAGAGTGGTTCATGACTACGGGGTAATCTAAATTACCTCTCTAATAGTCCCGAACGGGTAATCTACGCAAATGCCTCAGATTGGCGTCAAACTCGTCTTCGTACGGGTTTGCGGAAATGAGAAAGCGGTTAGAGAGTGGTTCATGACTACGGGGTAATCTAAATTACCTCTCTAATAGTCCCGAACGGGTAATCAACGCAAATGCCTCGACTCGGCCACAAACTCGTCTTCGTACGGGTTTGCGGAAATTGGAAAGCGGTTAGAGAGTGGTGCATGACAACGAGGTAATCTAAATTACCTCTCTAATAGTCCCGAACGGGTAATCTACGCAAATGCCTCAGATTGGCGTCAAACTCGTCTTCGTACGGGTTTGCGGAAATGAGAAAGCGGTTAGAGAGTGGTTCATGACTACGGGGTAATCTAAATTACCTCTCTAATAGTCCCGAACGGGTAATCTACGCAAATGCCTCGGCTCGGCCACAAACTCGTCTTCGTACGGGTTTGCGGAAATGAGAAAGCGGTTAGAGAGTGGTGCATGACAACGGGGTAATCTAAATTACCTCTCTAATAGTCCCGAACGGGTAATCTACGCAAATGCCTCGGCTCGGCCACAAACTCGTCTTCGTACGGGTTTGCGGAAATGGGAAAGCGGTTAGAGAGTGGTGCATGACAACGAGGTAATGTAAATTACCTCTCTAATAGTCCCGAACGGGTAATCTACGCAAATGCCTCGGCTCGGCCACAAACTCGTCTTCGTACGGGTTTGCGGAAATGGGAAAGCGTTTAGAGAATGGTGCATGACAACGGGGTAATCTAAATTATCTCTCTAATAGTCCCGAACGGGTAATCTACGCAAATGCCTCGGTTCGGCCACAAACTCGTCTTTGTACAGGTTTGCGGAAATGGGAAAGCGGTTAGAGAGTGGTGCATGACAACGAGGTAATCTAAATTACCTCTCTAATAGTCCCGAACGGGTAATCTACGCAAATGCCTCGGCTCGGCCTCAAACTCGTCTTCGTACGGGTTTGCGGAAATGGAAAAGCGGTTAGAGAGTGGTTCATGACAACGGGGTAATCTAAATTACCTCTCTAATAGTCCCGAACGGGTAATCTACGCAAATGCCTCAGCTCGGCCACAAACTCGTCTTCGTACGGGTTTGCGGAAATGGGAAAGCGGTTAGAGAGTGGTGCATGACAACGAGGTAATCTAAATTACCTCTCTAATAGTCCCGAACGGGTAATCTACGCAAATGCCTCGGCTCGGCCACAAACTCGTCTTCGTACGGGTTTGCGGAAATGGGAAAGCGTTTAGAGAGTGGTGCATGACAACGGGGTAATCTAAATTATCTCTCTAATAGTCCCGAACGGGTAATCTACGCAAATGCCTCGGTTCGGCCACAAACTCGTCTTCGTATGGGTTTGCGGAAATGGGAAAGCGGTTAGAGAGTGGTGCATGACAACGAGGTAATCTAAATTACCTCTCTAATAGTCCCGAACGGGTAATCTACGCAAATGCCTCGGCTTGGCCTCAAACTCGTCTTCGTACGGGTTTGCGGAAATGAGAAAGCGGTTAGAGAGTGGTTCATGACTCCGGGGTAATCTAAATTACCTCTCTAATAGTCCCGAACGGGTAATCAACGCAAATGCCTCGGCTCGGCCACAAACTCGTCTTCGTACGGGTTTGCGGAAATGGGAAAGCGGTTAGAGAGTGGTGCATGACAACGAGGTAATCTAAATTACCTCTCTAATAGTCCCGAACGGGTAATCTACGCAAATGCCTCGGCTCGGCCACAAACTCGTCTTCGTACATGTTTGCGGAAATGGGAAAGCGGTTAGAGAGTGGTGCATGACAACGAGGTAATCTAAATTACCTCTCTAATAGTCCCGAACGGGTAATCTACGCAAATGCCTCGGCTCGGCCACAAACTCGTCTTCGTACGGGTTTGCGGAAATGGGAAAGCGTTTAGAGAGTGGTGCATGACAACGGGGTAATCTAAATTATCTCTCTAATAGTCCCGAACGGGTAATCTACGCAAATGCCTCGGTTCGGCCACAAACTCGTCTTCGTACGGGTTTGCGGAAATGGGAAAGCGGTTAGAGAGTGGTGCATGACAACGAGGTAATCTAAATTACCTCTCTAATAGTCCCGAACGGGTAATCTACGCAAATGCCTTGGCTTGGCCTCAAACTCGTCTTCGTACGGGTTTGCGGAAATGAGAAAGCGGTTAGAGAGTGGTTCATGACTCGGGGGTAATCTAAATTACCTCTCTAATAGTCCCGAACGGGTAATCAACGCAAATGCCTCGGCTCGGCCACAAACTCGTCTTCGTACGGGTTTGCGGAAATGGGAAAGCGGTTAGAGAGTGGTGCATGACAACGAGGTAATCTAAATTACCTCTCTAATAGTCTCGAACGGGTAATCTACGCAAATGCCTCGGCTCGGCCACAAACTCGTCTTCGTACGGGTTTGCGGAAATGGGAAAGCGGTTAGAGAGTGGTGCATGACAACGAGGTAATCTAAATTACCTCTCTAATAGTCCCGAACGGGTAATCTACGCAAATGCCTCGGCTCGGCCACAAACTCGTCTTCGTACGGGTTTGCGGAAATGGGAAAGCGTTTAGAGAGTGGTGCATGACAACGAGGTAATCTAAATTACCTCTCTAATAGTCCCGAACGGGTAATCTACGCAAATGCCTCAGATTGGCGTCAAACTCGTCTTCGTACGGGTTTGCGGAAATGAGAAAGCGGTTAGAGAGTGGTTCATGACTACGGGGTAATCTAAATTACCTCTCTAATAGTCCCGAACGGGTAATCTACGCAAATGCCTCAGATTGGCGTCAAACTCGTCTTCGTACGGGTTTGCGGAAATGAGAAAGCGGTTAGAGAGTGGTTCATGACTACGGGGTAATCTAAATTACCTCTCTAATAGTCCCGAACGGGTAATCAACGCAAATGCCTCGGCTCGGCCACAAACTCATCTTCGTACGGGTTTGCGGAAATTGGAAAGCGGTTAGAGAGTGGTGCATGACAACGAGGTAATCTAAATTACCTCTCTAATAGTCCCGAACGGGTAATCTACGCAAATGCCTCAGATTGGCGTCAAACTCGTCTTCGTACGGGTTTGCGGAAATGAGAAAGCGGTTAGAGAGTGGTTCATGACTACGGGGTAATCTAAATTACCTCTCTAATAGTCCCGAACGGGTAATCTACGCAAATGCCTCGGCTCGGCCACAAACTCGTCTTCGTACGGGTTTGCGGAAATGAGAAAGCGGTTAGAGAGTGGTGCATGACAACGGGGTAATCTAAATTACCTCTCTAATAGTCCCGAACGGGTAATCTACGCAAATGCCTCGGCTCGGCCACAAACTCGTCTTCGTACGGGTTTGCGGAAATGGGAAAGCGGTTAGAGAGTGGTGCATGACAACGAGGTAATGTAAATTACCTCTCTAATAGTCCCGAACGGGTAATCTACGCAAATGCCTCGGCTCGGCCACAAACTCGTCTTCGTACGGGTTTGCGGAAATGGGAAAGTGTTTAGAGAATGGTGCATGACAACGGGGTAATCTAAATTATCTCTCTAATAGTCCCGAACGGGTAATCTACGCAAATGCCTCGGTTCGGCCACAAACTCGTCTTCGTACAGGTTTGCGGAAATGGGAAAGCGGTTAGAGAGTGGTGCATGACAACGAGGTAATCTAAATTACCTCTCTAATAGTCCCGAACGGGTAATCTACGCAAATGCCTCGGCTCGGCCTCAAACTCGTCTTCGTACGGGTTTGCGGAAATGGAAAAGCGGTTAGAGAGTGGTTCATGACAACGGGGTAATCTAAATTACCTCTCTAATAGTCCCGAACGGGTAATCTACGCAAATGCCTCGGCTCGGCCACAAACTCGTCTTCGTACAGGTTTGCGGAAATGGGAAAGCGGTTATAGAGTGGTGCATGACAACGAGGTAATCTAAATTACCTCTCTAATAGTCCCGAACGGGTAATCTACGCAAATGCCTCGGCTCGGCCACAAACTCGTCTTCGTACGGGTTTGCGGAAATGGGAAAGCGTTTAGAGAGTGGTGCATGACAACGGGGTAATCTAAATTATCTCTCTAATAGTCCCGAACGGGTAATCTACGCAAATGCCTCGGTTCGGCCACAAACTCGTCTTCGTATGGGTTTGCGGAAATGGGAAAGCGGTTAGAGAGTGGTGCATGACAACGAGGTAATCTAAATTACCTCTCTAATAGTCCCGAACGGGTAATCTACGCAAATGCCTCAGATTGGCGTCAAACTCGTCTTCGTACGGGTTTGCGGAAATGAGAAAGCGGTTAGAGAGTGGTTCATGACTACGGGGTAATCTAAATTACCTCTCTAATAGTCCCGAACGGGTAATCTACACAAATGCCTCAGATTGGCGTCAAACTCGTCTTCGTACGGGTTTGCGGAAATGAGAAAGCGGTTAGAGAGTGGTTCATGACTACGGGGTAATCTAAATTACCTCTCTAATAGTCCCGAACGGGTAATCAACGCAAATGCCTCGACTCGGCCACAAACTCGTCTTCGTACGGGTTTGCGGAAATTGGTAAGCGGTTAGAGAGTGGTGCATGACAACGAGGTAATCTAAATTACCTCTCTAATAGTCCCGAACGGGTAATCTACGCAAATGCCTCAGATTGGCGTCAAACTCGTCTTCGTACGGGTTTGCGGAAATGAGAAAGCGGTTAGAGAGTGGTTCATGACTACGGGGTAATCTAAATTACCTCTCTAATAGTCCCGAACGGGTAATCTACGCAAATGCCTCGGCTCGGCCACAAACTCGTCTTCGTACGGGTTTGCGGAAATGAGAAAGCGGTTAGAGAGTGGTGCATGACAACGGGGTAATCTAAATTACCTCTCTAATAGTCCCGAACGGGTAATCTACGCAAATGCCTCGGCTCGGCCACAAACTCGTCTTCGTACGGGTTTGCGGAAATGGGAAAGCGGTTAGAGAGTGGTGCATGACAACGAGGTAAGGTAAATTACCTCTCTAATAGTCCCGAACGGGTAATCTACGCAAATGCCTCGGCTCGGCCACAAACTCGTCTTCGTACGGGTTTGCGGAAATGGGAAAGCGTTTAGAGAATGGTGCATGACAACGGGGTAATCTAAATTATCTCTCTAATAGTCCCGAACGGGTAATCTACGCAAATGCCTCGGTTCGGCCACAAACTCGTCTTTGTACAGGTTTGCGGAAATGGGAAAGAGGTTAGAGAGTGGTGCATGACAACGAGGTAATCTAAATTACCTCTCTAATAGTCCCGAACGGGTAATCTACGCAAATGCCTCGGCTCGGCCTCAAACTCGTCTTCGTACGGGTTTGCGGAAATGGAAAAGCGGTTAGAGAGTGGTTCATGACAACGGGGTAATCTAAATTACCTCTCTAATAGTCCCGAACGGGTAATCTACGCAAATGCCTCAGCTCGGCCACAAACTCGTCTTCGTACGGGTTTGCGGAAATGGGAAAGCGGTTAGAGAGTGGTGCATGACAACGAGGTAATCTAAATTACCTCTCTAATAGTCCCGAACGGGTAATCTACGCAAATGCCTCGGCTCGGCCACAAACTCGTCTTCGTACGGGTTTGCGGAAATGGGAAAGCGTTTAGAGAGTGGTGCATGACAACGGGGTAATCTAAATTATCTCTCTAATAGTCCCGAACGGGTAATCTACGCAAATGCCTCGGTTCGGCCACAAACTCGTCTTCGTATGGGTTTGCGGAAATGGGAAAGCGGTTAGAGAGTGGTGCATGACAACGAGGTAATCTAAATTACCTCTCTAATAGTCCCGAACGGGTAATCTACGCAAATGCCTCGGCTTGGCCTCAAACTCGTCTTCGTACGGGTTTGCGGAAATGAGAAAGCGGTTAGAGAGTGGTTCATGACTCCGGGGTAATCTAAATTACCTCTCTAATAGTCCCGAACGGGTAATCAACGCAAATGCCTCGGCTCGGCCACAAACTCGTCTTCGTACGGGTTTGCGGAAATGGGAAAGCGGTTAGAGAGTGGTGCATGACAACGAGGTAATCTAAATTACCTCTCTAATAGTCCCGAACGGGTAATCTACGCAAATGCCTCGGCTCGGCCACAAACTCGTCTTCGTACATGTTTGCGGAAATGGGAAAGCGGTTAGAGAGTGGTGCATGACAACGAGGTAATCTAAATTACCTCTCTAATAGTCCCGAACGGGTAATCTACGCAAATGCCTCGGCTCGGCCACAAACTCGTCTTCGTACGGGTTTGCGGAAATGGGAAAGCGTTTAGAGAGTGGTGCATGACAACGGGGTAATCTAAATTATCTCTCTAATAGTCCCGAACGGGTAATCTACGCAAATGCCTCGGTTCGGCCACAAACTCGTCTTCGTACGGGTTTGCGGAAATGGGAAAGCGGTTAGAGAGTGGTGCATGACAACGAGGTAATCTAAATTACCTCTCTAATAGTCCCGAACGGGTAATCTACGCAAATGCCTTGGCTTGGCCTCAAACTCGTCTTCGTACGGGTTTGCGGAAATGAGAAAGCGGTTAGAGAGTGGTTCATGACTCGGGGGTAATCTAAATTACCTCTCTAATAGTCCCGAACGGGTAATCAACGCAAATGCCTCGGCTCGGCCACAAACTCGTCTTCGTACGGGTTTGCGGAAATGGGAAAGCGGTTAGAGAGTGGTGCATGACAACGAGGTAATCTAAATTACCTCTCTAATAGTCTCGAATGGGTAATCTACGCAAATGCCTCGGCTCGGCCACAAACTTGTCTTCGTACGGGTTTGCGGAAATGGAAAAGCGGTTAGAGAGTGGTTCATGACAACGGGGTAATCTAAATTACCTCTCTAATAGTCCCGAACGGGTAATCTACGCAAATGCCTCGGCTCGGCCACAAACTCGTCTTCGTACGGGTTTGCGAAAATGGAAAGCGGTTAGAGAGTGGTGCATGACAACGAGGTAATCTAAATTACCTCTCTAATAGTCCCGAACGAGTAATCTACGCAAATGCCTCGGCTCGGCCACAAACTCGTCTTCGTACGGGTTTGCGGAAATGAGAAAGCGGTTAGAGAGTGGTGCATGACAACGGGGTAATCTAAATTACCTCTCTAATAGTCCCGAACGGGTAATCTACGCAAATGCCTCGGCTCGGCCACAAACTCGTCTATCGTACGGGTTTGCGGAAATGGGAAAGCGGTTAGAGAGTGGTTCATGACTACGGGGTAATCTAAATTACCTCTCTAATAGTCCCGAACGGGTAATCTACGCAAATGCCTCGGCTCGGCCACAAACTCGTCTTCGTACGGGTTTGCGGAAATGGGAAAGCGGTTAGAGAGTGGTGCATGACAACGAGGTAATCTAAATTACCTCTCTAATAGTCTCGAACGGGTAATCTACGCAAATGCCTCGGCTCGGCCTCAAACTCGTCTTCGTACGGGTTTGCGGAAATGGAAAAGCGGTTAGAGAGTGGTTCATGACAACGGGGTAATCTAAATTACCTCTCTAATAGTCCCGAACGGGTAATCTACGCAAATGCCTCGGCTCGGCCACAAACTCGTCTTCGTACGGGTTTGCGAAAATGGAAAGCGGTTAGAGAGTGGTGCATGACAACGAGGTAATCTAAATTACCTCTCTAATAGTCCCGAACGTGTAATCTGCGCAAATGCCTCAGATTGGCGTCAAACTAGTCTTCGTACGGGTTTGCGGAAATGAGAAAGCGGTTAGAGAGTGGTTCATGACAACGGGGTAATCTAAATTACCTCTCTAATAGTCCCGAACGGGTAATCTACGCAAATGCCTCGGCTCGGCCACAAACTCGTCTTCGTACGGGTTTGCGAAAATGGAAAGCGGTTAGAGAGTGGTGCATGACAA
This sequence comes from Lepidium didymum, assembly GCA_963920545.1. NCBI lineage: Eukaryota > Viridiplantae > Streptophyta > Magnoliopsida > Brassicales > Brassicaceae > Lepidium > Lepidium didymum. Next base: position 7,878,178 of record OY986988.1, read on the forward strand.
CGAGGTAATCTAAATTACCTCTCTAATCGTCCCGAACGTGTAATCTGCACAAATGCCTCAGATTGGCGTCAAACTAGTCTTCGTACGGGTTTGCGGAAATGAGAAAGCGGTTAGAGAGTGGTTCATGACAACGGGGTAATCTAAATTACCTCTCTAATAGTCCCGAACGGGTAATCTACGCAAATGCCTCGGCTCGGCCACAAACTCGTCTTCGTACGGGTTTGAAGAAATGGAAAAGCGGTTAGAGAGTGGTGCATGACAACGAGGTAATCTAAATTTCCTCCCTAATAGTCCCGAACGGGTAATCAACGCAAATGCCTCGGCTCGGCCACAAACTCGTCTTCGTACGGGTTTGCGGAAATGGGAAAGCGTTTAGAGAGTGGTGCATGACAACGGGGTAATCTAAATTATCTCTCTAATAGTCCCGAACGGGTAATCTACGCAAATGCCTCGGTTCGGCCACAAACTCGTCTTCGTACGGGTTTGCGGAAATGGGAAAGCGGCGAGGTAATCTAAATTACCTCTCTAATAGTCCCGAACGGGTAATCTACGCAAATGCCTCGGCTTGGCCTCAAACTCGTCTTCGTAAGGGTTTGCGGAAATGAGAAAGCGGTTAGAGAGTGGTTCATGACTCCGGGGTAATCTAAATTACCTCTCTAATAGTCCCGAACGGGTAATCAACGCAAATGCCTCGGCTCGGCCACAAACTCGTCTTCGTACGGGTTTGCGGAAATGGGAAAGCGGTTAGAGAGTGGTGCATGACAACGAGGTAATCTAAATTACCTCTCTAATAGTCCCGAACGGGTAATCTACGCAAATGCCTCGGCTCGGCCACAAACTCGTCTTCGTACGGGTTTGCGGAAATGGGAAAGCGGTTAGAGAGTGGTGCATGACAACGAGGTAATCAAAATTACCTCTCTAATAGTCCCGAACGGGTAATCTACGCAAATGCCTCGGCTCGGCCACAAACTCGTCTTCGTACGGGTTTGCGGAAATGAGAAAGCGGTTAGAGAGTGGTTCATGACTCCGGGGTAATCTAAATTACCTCTCTAATAGTCCCGAACGGGTAATCAACGCAAATGCCTTGGCTCGGCCACAAACTCGTCTTCGTACGGGTTTGCGGAAATGGGAAAGCGGTTAGAGAGTGGTGCATGACAACGAGGTAATCTAAATTACCTCTCTAATAGTCTCGAACGGGTAATCTACGCAAATGCCTCGGCTCGGCCTCAAACTCGTCTTCGTACGGGTTTGCGGAAATGGAAAAGCGGTTAGAGAGTGGTGCATGACAACGAGGTAATCTAAATTACCTCTCTAATAGTCCCGAACGGGTAATCTACGCAAATGCCTCGGCTCGGCCACAAACTCGTCTTCGTACGGGTTTGCGAAAATGGAAAGCGGTTAGAGAGTGGTGCATGACAACGAGGTAATCTAAATTACCTCTCTAATCGTCCCGAACGTGTAATCTGTGCAAGTGCCTCAGATTGGCGTCAAACTAGTCTTCGTACGGGTTTGCGGAAATGAGAAAGCGGTTAGAGAGTGGTTCATTACTACGGGGTAATCTAAATTACCTCTCTAATAGTCCCGAACGAGTAATCTACGCAAATGCCTCGGCTCGGCCACAAACTCGTCTTCGTACGGGTTTGCGGAAATGAGAAAGCGGTTAGAGAGTGGTGCATGACAACGGGGTAATCTAAATTACCTCTCTAATAGTCCCGAACGGGTAATCTACGCAAATGCCTCGGCTCGGCCACAAACTCGTCTTCGTACGGGTTTGCGGAAATGGGAAAGCGGTTAGAGAGTGGTTCATGACTACGGGGTAATCTAAATTACCTCTCTAATAGTCCCGAACGGGTAATCTACGCAAATGCCTCGGCTCGGCCACAAACTCGTCTTCGTACGGGTTTGCGGAAATGGGAAAGCGTTTAGAGAGTGGTGCATGACAACGGGGTAATCTAAATTATCTCTCTAATAGTCCCGAACGGGTAATCTACGCAAATGCCTCGGTTCGGCCACAAACTCGTCTTCGTACGGGTTTGCGGAAATGGGAAAGCGGTTAGAGAGTGGTGCATGACAACGAGGTAATCTAAATTACCTCTCTAATAGTCCCGAACGGGTAATCTACGCAAATGCCTCGGCTCGGCCACAAACTCGTCTTCGTACGGGTTTGCGGAAATGGGAAAGCGGTTAGAGAGTGGTGCATGACCACGAGGTAATCTAAATTACCTCTCTAATAGTCCCGAACGGGTAATCTACGCAAATGCCTCGGCTCGGCCTCAAACTCGTTTTCGTACGGGTTTGCGAAAATGGAAAAGCGGTTAGAGAGTGGTGCATGACAACGAGGTAATCTAAATTACCTCTCTAATAGTCCCGAACGTGTAATCTGCGCAAATGCCTCGGCTCGGCCACAAACTCGTCTTCGTACGGGTTTGTGAAAATGGAAAAGCGGTTAGAGAGTGGTTCATGACAACGGGGTAATCTAAATTACCTCTCTAATCGTCCCGAACGTGTAATCTGCGCAAATGCCTCAGATTGGCGTCAAACTAGTCTTCGTACGGGTTTGCGGAAATGAGAAAGCGGTTAGAGAGTGGTTCATGACTACGGGGTAATCTAAATTACCTCTCTAGTAGTCCCGAACGAGTAATCTACGCAAATGCCTCGGCTCGGCCACAAACTCGTCTTCGTACGGGTTTGCGGAAATGAGAAAGCGGTTAGAGAGTGGTGCATGACAACGGGGTAATCTAAATTACCTCTCTAATAGTCCCGAACGGGTAATCTACGCAAATGCCTCGGCTCGGCCACAAACTCGTCTTCGTACGGGTTTGCGGAAATGGGAAAGCGGTTAGAGAGTGGTGCATGACAACGAGGTAATCTAAATTACCTCTCTAATAGTCCCGAACGGGTAATCTACGCAAATGCCTCGGCTCGGCCACAAACTCGTCTTCGTACGGGTTTGCGGAAATGGGAAAGCGGTTAGAGAGTGGTGCATGACAACGAGGTAATCTAAATTACCTCTCTAATAGTCCCGAACGGGTAATCTACGTAAATGCCTCGGCTCGGCCACAAACTCGTCTTCGTACGGGTTTGTGGAAATGGGAAAGCGGTTAGAGAATGGTGCATGAAAACGAGGTAATCTAAATTACCTCTCTAATAGTCCCGAACGGGTAATCTACGCAAATGCCTCGGCTTGGCCTCAAACTCGTCTTCGTAAGGGTTTGCGGAAATGAGAAAGCGGTTAGAGAGTGGTTCATGACTCCGGGGTAATCTAAATTACCTCTCTAATAGTCCCGAACGGTTAATCAACGCAAATGCCTCGGCTCGGCCACAAACTCGTCTTCGTACGGGTTTGCGGAAATGGGAAAGCGGTTAGAGAGTGGTGCATGACAACGAGGTAATCTAAATTACCTCTCTAATAGTCCCGAACGGGTAATCTACGCAAATGCCTCCGCTCGGCCACAAACTCGTCTTCGTACGGGTTTGCGGAAATGGGAAAGCGGTTAGAGAGTGGTGCATGACAACGAGGTAATCTAAATTACCTCTCTAATAGTCCCGAACGGGTAATCTACGCAAATGCCTCGGCTCGGCCACAAACTCGTCTTCGTACGGGTTTGCGGAAATGGGAAAGCGTTTAGAGAGTGGTGCATGACAACGGGGTAATCTAAATTATCTCTCTAATAGTCCCGAACGGGTAATCTACGCAAATGCCTCGGTTCGGCCACAAACTCGTCTTCGTACGGGTTTGCGGAAATGGGAAAGCGGTTAGAGAGTGGTGCATGACAACGAGGTAATCTAAATTACCTCTCTAATAGTCCCGAACGGGTAATCTACGCAAATGCCTCGGCTTGGCCTCAAACTCGTCTTCGTACGGGTTTGCGGAAATGAGAAAGCGGTTAGAGAGTGGTTCATGACTCCGGGGTAATCTAAATTACCTCTCTAATAGTCCCGAACGGGTAATCAACGCAAATGCCTCGGCTCCGCCACAAACTCGTCTTCGTACGGGTTTGCGGAAATGGGAAAGCGGTTAGAGAGTGGTGCATGACAACGAGGTAATCTAAATTACCTCTCTAATAGTCTCGAACGGGTAATCTACGCAAATGCCTCGGCTCGGCCTCAAACTCGTCTTCGTACGGGTTTGCGGAAATGGAAAAGCGGTTAGAGAGTGGTTCATGACAACGGGGTAATCTAAATTACCTCTCTAATAGTCCCGAACGGGTAATCTACGCAAATGCCTCGGCTCGGCCACAAACTCGTCTTCGTACGGGTTTGCGAAAATGGAAAGCGGTTAGAGAGTGGTGCATGACAACGAGGTAATCTAAATTACCTCTCTAATAGTCCCGAACGTGTAATCTGCGCAAATGCCTCAGATTGGCGTCAAACTAGTCTTCGTACGGGTTTGCGGAAATGAGAAAGCGGTTAGAGAGTGGTTCATGACAACGGGGTAATCTAAATTACCTCTCTAATAGTCCCGAACGGGTAATCTACGCAAATGCCTCGGCTCGGCCACAAACTCGTCTTCGTACGGGTTTGCGAAAATGGAAAGCGGTTAGAGAGTGGTGCATGACAACGAGGTAATCTAAATTACCTCTCTAATCGTCCCGAACGTGTAATCTGCACAAATGGCTCAGATTGGCGTCAAACTAGTCTTCGTACGGGTTTGCGGAAATGAGAAAGCGGTTAGAGAGTGGTTCATGACAACGGGGTAATCTAAATTACCTCTCTAATAGTCCCGAACGGGTAATCTACGCAAATGCCTCGGCTCGGCCACAAACTCGTCTTCGTACGGGTTTGAAGAAATGGAAAAGCGGTTAGAGAGTGGTGCATGACAACGAGGTAATCTAAATTTCCTCCCTAATAGTCCCGAACGGGTAATCAACGCAAATGCCTCGGCTCGGCCACAAACTCGTCTTCGTACGGGTTTGCGGAAATGGGAAAGCGTTTAGAGAGTGGTGCATGACAACGGGGTAATCTAAATTATCTCTCTAATAGTCCCGAACGGGTAATCTACGCAAATGCCTCGGTTCGGCCACAAACTCGTCTTCGTACGGGTTTGCGGAAATGGGAAAGCGGCGAGGTAATCTAAATTACCTCTCTAATAGTCCCGAACGGGTAATCTACGCAAATGCCTCGGCTTGGCCTCAAACTCGTCTTCGTAAGGGTTTGCGGAAATGAGAAAGCGGTTAGAGAGTGGTTCATGACTCCGGGGTAATCTAAATTACCTCTCTAATAGTCCCGAACGGGTAATCAACGCAAATGCCTCGGCTCGGCCACAAACTCGTCTTCGTACAGGTTTGCGGAAATGGGAAAGCGGTTAGAGAGTGGTGCATGACAACGAGGTAATCTAAATTACCTCTCTAATAGTCCCGAACGGGTAATCTACGCAAATGCCTCGGCTCGGCCACAAACTCGTCTTCGTACGGGTTTGCGGAAATGGGAAAGCGGTTAGAGAGTGGTGCATGACAACGAGGTAATCAAAATTACCTCTCTAATAGTCCCGAACGGGTAATCTACGCAAATGCCTCGGCTCGGCCACAAACTCGTCTTCGTACGGGTTTGCGGAAATGGGAAAGCGTTTAGAGAGTGGTGCATGACAACGGGGTAATCTAAATTATCTCTCTAATAGTCCCGAACGGGTAATCTACGCAAATGCCTCGGTTCGGCCACAAACTCGTCTTCGTACGGGTTTGCGGAAATGGGAAAGCGGTTAGAGAGTGGTGCATGACAACGAGGTAATCTAAATTACCTCTCTAATAGTCCCGAACGGGTAATCTACGCAAATGCCTCGGCTTGGCCTCAAACTCGTCTTCGTACGGGTTTGCGGAAATGAGAAAGCGGTTAGAGAGTGGTTCATGACTCCGGGGTAATCTAAATTACCTCTCTAATAGTCCCGAACGGGTAATCAACGCAAATGCCTTGGCTCGGCCACAAACTCGTCTTCGTACGGGTTTGCGGAAATGGGAAAGCGGTTAGAGAGTGGTGCATGACAACGAGGTAATCTAAATTACCTCTCTAATAGTCTCGAACGGGTAATCTACGCAAATGCCTCGGCTCGGCCTCAAACTCGTCTTCGTACGGGTTTGCGGAAATGGAAAAGCGGTTAGAGAGTGGTGCATGACAACGAGGTAATCTAAATTACCTCTCTAATAGTCCCGAACGGGTAATCTACGCAAATGCCTCGGCTCGGCCACAAACTCGTCTTCGTACGGGTTTGCGAAAATGGAAAGCGGTTAGAGAGTGGTGCATGACAACGAGGTAATCTAAATTACCTCTCTAATCGTCCCGAACGTGTAATCTGTGCAAGTGTCTCAGATTGGCGTCAAACTAGTCTTCGTACGGGTTTGCGGAAATGAGAAAGCGGTTAGAGAGTGGTTCATTACTACGGGGTAATCTAAATTACCTCTCTAATAGTCCCGAACGAGTAATCTACGCAAATGCCTCGGCTCGGCCACAAACTCGTCTTCGTACGGGTTTGCGGAAATGAGAAAGCGGTTAGAGAGTGGTGCATGACAACGGGGTAATCTAAATTACCTCTCTAATAGTCCCGAACGGGTAATCTACGCAAATGCCTCGGCTCGGCCACAAACTCGTCTTCGTACGGGTTTGCGGAAATGGGAAAGCGGTTAGAGAGTGGTTCATGACTACGGGGTAATCTAAATTACCTCTCTAATAGTCCCGAACGGGTAATCTACGCAAATGCCTCGGCTCGGCCACAAACTCGTCTTCGTACGGGTTTGCGGAAATGAGAAAGCGGTTAGAGAGTGGTGCATGACAACGGGGTAATCTAAATTACCTCTCTAATAGTCCCGAACGGGTAATCTACGCAAATGCCTCGGCTCGGCCACAAACTCGTCTTCGTACGGTTTTGCGAAAATGGGAAAGCGGTTAGAGAATGGTGCATGACAACGAGGTAATCTAAATTACCTCTCTAATAGTCCCGAACGGGTAATCTACGCAAATGCCTCGGCTCGGCCACAAACTCGTCTTCGTACGGGTTTGCGGAAATGGGAAAGCGGTTAGAGAGTGGTGCATGACCACGAGGTAATCTAAATTACCTCTCTAATAGTCCCGAACGGGTAATCTACGCAAATGCCTCGGCTCGGCCTCAAACTCGTTTTCGTACGGGTTTGCGAAAATGGAAAAGCGGTTAGAGAGTGGTGCATGACAACGAGGTAATCTAAATTACCTCTCTAATAGTCCCGAACGTGTAATCTGCGCAAATGCCTCGGCTCGGCCACAAACTCGTCTTCGTACGGGTTTGTGAAAATGGAAAAGCGGTTAGAGAGTGGTTCATGACAACGGGGTAATCTAAATTACCTCTCTAATCGTCCCGAACGTGTAATCTGCGCAAATGCCTCAGATTGGCGTCAAACTAGTCTTCGTACGGGTTTGCGGAAATGAGAAAGCGGTTAGAGAGTGGTTCATGACTACGGGGTAATCTAAATTACCTCTCTAGTAGTCCCGAACGAGTAATCTACGCAAATGCCTCGGCTCGGCCACAAACTCGTCTTCGTACGGGTTTGCGGAAATGAGAAAGCGGTTAGAGAGTGGTGCATGACAACGGGGTAATCTAAATTACCTCTCTAATAGTCCCGAACGGGTAATCTACGCAAATGCCTCGGCTCGGCCACAAACTCGTCTTCGTACGGGTTTGCGGAAATGGGAAAGCGGTTAGAGAGTGGTGCATGACAACGAGGTAATCTAAATTACCTCTCTAATAGTCCCGAACGGGTAATCTACGCAAATGCCTCGGCTCGGCCACAAACTCGTCTTCGTACGGGTTTGCGGAAATGGGAAAGCGGTTAGAGAGTGGTGCATGACAACGAGGTAATCTAAATTACCTCTCTAATAGTCCCGAACGGGTAATCTACGTAAATGCCTCGGCTCGGCCACAAACTCGTCTTCGTACGGGTTTGTGGAAATGGGAAAGCGGTTAGAGAATGGTGCATGAAAACGAGGTAATCTAAATTACCTCTCTAATAGTCCCGAACGGGTAATCTACGCAAATGCCTCGGCTTGGCCTCAAACTCGTCTTCGTAAGGGTTTGCGGAAATGAGAAAGCGGTTAGAGAGTGGTTCATGACTCCGGGGTAATCTAAATTACCTCTCTAATAGTCCCGAACGGTTAATCAACGCAAATGCCTCGGCTCGGCCACAAACTCGTCTTCGTACGGGTTTGCGGAAATGGGAAAGCGGTTAGAGAGTGGTGCATGACAACGAGGTAATCTAAATTACCTCTCTAATAGTCCCGAACGGGTAATCTACGCAAATGCCTCCGCTCGGCCACAAACTCGTCTTCGTACGGGTTTGCGGAAATGGGAAAGCGGTTAGAGAGTGGTGCATGACAACGAGGTAATCTAAATTACCTCTCTAATAGTCCCGAACGGGTAATCTACGCAAATGCCTCGGCTCGGCCACAAACTCGTCTTCGTACGGGTTTGCGGAAATGGGAAAGCGTTTAGAGAGTGGTGCATGACAACGGGGTAATCTAAATTATCTCTCTAATAGTCCCGAACGGGTAATCTACGCAAATGCCTCGGTTCGGCCACAAACTCGTCTTCGTACGGGTTTGCGGAAATGGGAAAGCGGTTAGAGAGTGGTGCATGACAACGAGGTAATCTAAATTACCTCTCTAATAGTCCCGAACGGGTAATCTACGCAAATGCCTCGGCTTGGCCTCAAACTCGTCTTCGTACGGGTTTGCGGAAATGAGAAAGCGGTTAGAGAGTGGTTCATGACTCCGGGGTAATCTAAATTACCTCTCTAATAGTCCCGAACGGGTAATCAACGCAAATGCCTCGGCTCCGCCACAAACTCGTCTTCGTACGGGTTTGCGGAAATGGGAAAGCGGTTAGAGAGTGGTGCATGACAACGAGGTAATCTAAATTACCTCTCTAATAGTCTCGAACGGGTAATCTACGCAAATGCCTCGGCTCGGCCTCAAACTCGTCTTCGTACGGGTTTGCGGAAATAGAAAAGCGGTTAGAGAGTGGTTCATGACAACGGGGTAATCTAAATTACCTCTCTAATAGTCCCGAACGGGTAATCTACGCAAATGCCTCGGCTCGGCCACAAACTCGTCTTCGTACGGGTTTGCGAAAATGGAAAGCGGTTAGAGAGTGGTGCATGACAACGAGGTAATCTAAATTACCTCTCTAATCGTCCCGAACGTGTAATCTGTGCAAGTGCCTCAGATTGGCGTCAAACTAGTCTTCGTACGGGTTTGCGGAAATGAGAAAGCGGTTAGAGAGTGGTTCATTACTACGGGGTAATCTAAATTACCTCTCTAATAGTCCCGAACGAGTAATCTACGCAAATGCCTCGGCTCGGCCACAAACTCGTCTTCGTACGGGTTTGCGGAAATGAGAAAGCGGTTAGAGAGTGGTGCATGACAACGGGGTAATCTAAATTACCTTTCTAATAGTCCCGAACGGGTAATCTACGCAAATGCCTCGGCTCGGCCACAAACTCGTCTTCGTACGGGTTTGCGGAAATGGGAAAGCGGTTAGAGAGTGGTGCATGACAACGAGGTAATCTAAATTACCTCTCTAATAGTCCCGAACGGGTAATCTACGCAAATGCCTCGGCTCGGCCACAAACTCGTCTTCGTACGGGTTTGCGGAAATGGGAAACCGGTTAGAGAGTGGTGCATGACAACGAGGTAATCTAAATTACCTCTCTAATAGTCCCGAACGGGTAATCTACGCAAATGCCTCGGCTCGGCCACAAATTCGTCTTCGTACGGGTTTGCGGAAATGGGAAAGCGGTTAGAGAGTGGTGCATGACAACGAGGTAATCTAAATTACCTCTCTAATAGTCCCGAACGGGTAATCTACGCAAATGCCTCGGCTCGGCCACAAACTCGTCTTCGTACGGGTTTGCGGAAATGGGAAAGCGGTTAGAGAATGGTGCATGAAAACGAGGTAATCTAAATTACCTCTCTAATAGTCCCGAACGGGTAATCTACGCAAATGCCTCGGCTTGGCCTCAAACTCGTCTTCGTAAGGGTTTGCGGAAATGAGAAAGCGGTTAGAGAGTGGTTCATGACTCCGGGGTAATCTAAATTACCTCTCTAATAGTCCCGAACGGTTAATCAACGCAAATGCCTCGGCTCGGCCACAAACTCGTCTTCGTACGGGTTTGCGGAAATGGGAAAGCGGTTAGAGAGTGGTGCATGACAACGAGGTAATCTAAATTACCTCTCTAATAGTCCCGAACGGGTAATCTACGCAAATGCCTCGGCTCGGCCACAAACTCGTCTTCGTACGGGTTTGCGGAAATGGGAAAGCGGTTAGAGAGTGGTGCATGACAACGAGGTAATCTAAATTACCTCTCTAATAGTCCCGAACGGGTAATCTACGCAAATGCCTCGGCTCGGCCACAAACTCGTCTTCGTACGGGTTTGCGGAAATGGGAAAGCGTTTAGAGAGTGGTGCATGACAACGGGGTAATCTAAATTATCTCTCTAATAGTCCCGAACGGGTAATCTACGCAAATGCCTCGGTTCGGCCACAAACTCGTCTTCGTACGGGTTTGCGGAAATGGGAAAGCGGTTAGAGAGTGGTGCATGACAACGAGGTAATCTAAATTACCTCTCTAATAGTCCCGAACGGGTAATCTACGCAAATGCCTCGGCTTGGCCTCAAACTCGTCTTCGTACGGGTTTGCGGAAATGAGAAAGCGGTTAGAGAGTGGTTCATGACTCCGGGGTAATCTAAATTACCTCTCTAATAGTCCCGAACGGGTAATCAACGCAAATGCCTCGGCTCCGCCACAAACTCGTCTTCGTACGGGTTTGCGGAAATGGGAAAGCGGTTAGAGAGTGGTGCATGACAACGAGGTAATCTAAATTACCTCTCTAATAGTCTCGAACGGGTAATCTACGCAAATGCCTCGGCTCGGCCTCAAACTCGTCTTCGTACGGGTTTGCGGAAATAGAAAAGCGGTTAGAGAGTGGTTCATGACAACGGGGTAATCTAAATTACCTCTCTAATAGTCCCGAACGGGTAATCTACGCAAATGCCTCGGCTCGGCCACAAACTCGTCTTCGTACGGGTTTGCGAAAATGGAAAGCGGTTAGAGAGTGGTGCATGACAACGAGGTAATCTAAATTACCTCTCTAATCGTCCCGAACGTGTAATCTGTGCAAGTGCCTCAGATTGGCGTCAAACTAGTCTTCGTACGGGTTTGCGGAAATGAGAAAGCGGTTAGAGAGTGGTTCATTACTACGGGGTAATCTAAATTACCTCTCTAATAGTCCCGAACGAGTAATCTACGCAAATGCCTCGGCTCGGCCACAAACTCGTCTTCGTACGGGTTTGCGGAAATGAGAAAGCGGTTAGAGAGTGGTGCATGACAACGGGGTAATCTAAATTACCTCTCTAATAGTCCCGAACGGGTAATCTACGCAAATGCCTCGGCTCGGCCACAAACTCGTCTTCGTACGGGTTTGCGGAAATGGGAAAGCTGTTAGAGAGTGGTGCATGACAACGAGGTAATCTAAATTACCTCTCTAATAGTCCCGAACGGGTAATCTACGCAAATGCCTCGGCTCGGCCACAAACTCGTCTTCGTACGGGTTTGCGGAAATGGGAAAGCGGTTAGAGAGTGGTGCATGACAACGAGGTAATCTAAATTACCTCTCTAATAGTCCCGAACGGGTAATCTACGCAAATGCCTCGGCTCGGCCACAAACTCGTCTTCGTACGGGTTTGCGGAAATGGGAAACCGGTTAGAGAGTGGTGCATGACAACGAGGTAATCTAAATTACCTCTCTAATAGTCCCGAACGGGTAATCTACGCAAATGCCTCGGCTCGGCCACAAACTCGTCTTCGTACGGGTTTGCGGAAATGGGAAAGCGTTTAGAGAGTGGTGCATGACAACGGGGTAATCTAAATTATCTCTCTAATAGTCCCGAACGGGTAATCTACGCAAATGCCTCGGTTCGGCCACAAACTCGTCTTCGTACGGGTTTGCGGAAATGGGAAATCGGTTAGAGAGTGGTGCATGACAACGAGGTAATCTAAATTACCTCTCTAATAGTCCCGAACGGGTAATCTACGCAAATGCCTCGGCTTGGCCTCAAACTCGTCTTCGTACGGGTTTGCGGAAATGAGAAAGCGGTTAGAGAGTGGTTCATGACTCCGGGGTAATCTAAATTACCTCTCTAATAGTCCCGAACGGGTAATCAACGCAAATGCCTCGGCTCGGCCACAAACTCGTTTTCGTACGGGTTTGCGGAAATGGGAAAGCGGTTAGAGAGTGGTGCATGACAACGAGGTAATCTAAATTACCTCTCTAATAGTCTCGAACGGGTAATCTACGCAAATGCCTCGGCTCGGCCTCAAACTCGTCTTCGTACGGGTTTGCAGAAATAGAAAAGCGGTTAGAGAGTGGTTCATGACAACGGGGTAATCTAAATTACCTCTCTAATAGTCCCGAACGGGTAATCTACGCAAATGCCTCGGCTCGGCCACAAACTCGTCTTCGTACGGGTTTGCGAAAATGGAAAGCGGTTAGAGAGTGGTGCATGACAACGAGGTAATCTAAATTACCTCTCTAATCGTCCCGAACGTGTAATCTGTGCAAGTGCCTCAGATTGGCGTCAAACTAGTCTTCGTACGGGTTTGCGGAAATGAGAAAGCGGTTAGAGAGTGGTTCATTACTACGGGGTAATCTAAATTACCTCTCTAATAGTCCCGAACGAGTAATCTACGCAAATGCCTCGGCTCGGCCACAAACTCGTCTTCGTACGGGTTTGCGGAAATGGGAAAGCGGTTAGAGAGTGGTGCATGACAACGAGGTAATCTAAATTACCTCTCTAATAGTCCCGAACGGGTAATCTACGCAAATGCCTCGGCTTGGCCTCAAACTCGTCTTCGTACGGGTTTGCGGAAATGAGAAAGCGGTTAGAGAGTGGTTCATGACTCCGGGGTAATCTAAATTACCTCTCTAATAGTCCCGAACGGGTAATCAACGCAAATGCCTCGGCTCGGCCACAAACTCGTCTTCGTACGGGTTTGCGGAAATGGGAAAGCGGTTAGAGAGTGGTGCATGACAACGAGGTAATCTAAATTACCTCTCTAATAGTCTCGAACGGGTAATCTACGCAAATGCCTCGGCTCGGCCTCAAACTCGTCTTCGTACGGGTTTGCGGAAATAGAAAAGCGGTTAGAGAGTGGTTCATGACAACGGGGTAATCTAAATTACCTCTCTAATAGTCCCGAACGGGTAATCTACGCAAATGCCTCGGCTCGGCCACAAACTCGTCTTCGTACGGGTTTGCGAAAATGGAAAGCGGTTAGAGAGTGGTGCATGACAACGAGGTAATCTAAATTACCTCTCTAATCGTCCCGAACGTGTAATCTGTGCAAGTGCCTCAGATTGGCGTCAAACTAGTCTTCGTACGGGTTTGCGGAAATGAGAAAGCGGTTAGAGAGTGGTTCATTACTACGGGGTAATCTAAATTACCTCTCTAATAGTCCCGAACGAGTAATCTACGCAAATGCCTCGGCTCGGCCACAAACTCGTCTTCGTACGGGTTTGCGGAAATGAGAAAGCGGTTAGAGAGTGGTGCATGACAACAGGGTAATCTAAATTACCTCTCTAATAGTCCCGAACGGGTAATCTACGCAAATGCCTCGGCTCGGCCACAAACTCGTCTTCGTACGGGTTTGCGGAAATGGGAAAGCGGTTAGAGAGTGGTGCATGACAACGAGGTAATCTAAATTACCTCTCTAATAGTCCCGAACGGGTAATCTACGCAAATGCCTTGGCTCGGCCACAAACTCGTCTTCGTACGGGTTTGCGGAAATGGGAAAGCGGTTAGAGAGTGGTGCATGACAACGAGGTAATCTAAATTACCTCTCTAATAGTCTCGAACGGGTACTCTACGCAAATGCCTCGGCTCGGCCTCAAACTCGTTTTCGTACGGTTTTGCGGAATTGGAAAAGCGGTTAGAGAGTGGTGCATGACAACGGGGTAATCTAAATTACCTCTCTAATCCTCCCGAACGTGTAATCTGCGCAAATGCCTCGGCTCGGCCACAAACTCGTCTTCGTACGGGTTTGCGGAAATGGAAAAGCGGTTAGAGAGTGGTGCATGACAACGAGGTAATCTAAATTACCTCTCTAATAGTCCCGAACGGGTAATCTACGCAAATGCCTCGGCTCGGCCACAAACTCGTCTTCGTACGGGTTTGCGAAAATGGGAAAGCGGTTAGAGAATGGTGCATGACAACGAGGTAATCTAAATTATCTCTCTAATAGTCCCGAACGGGTAATCTACGCAAATGCCTCGGCTCGGCCACAAACTCGTCTTCGTACGGGTTTGCGGAAATGGGAAAGCGGTTAGAGAGTGGTGCATGACCACGAGGTAATCTAAATTACCTCTCTAATAGTCCCGAACGGGTAATCTACGCAAATGCCTCGGCTCGGCCTCAAACTCGTTTTCGTACAGGTTTGCGGAAATGGAAAAGCGGTTAGAGAGTGGTGCATGACAACGAGGTAATCTAAATTACCTCTCTAATAGTCCCGAACGTGTAATCTGCGCAAATGCCTCGGCTCGGCCACAAACTCGTCTTCGTACGGGTTTGTGGAAATGGAAAAGCGGTTAGAGAGTGGTTCATGACAACGGGGTAATCTAAATTACCTCTCTAATCGTCCCGAACGGGTAATCTACGCAAATGCCTCAGATTGGCGTCAAACTAGTCTTCGTACGGGTTTGCGGAAATGAGAAAGCGGTTAGAGAGTGGTTCATGACTACGGGGTAATCTAAATTACCTCTCTAATAGTCCCGAACGAGTAATCTACGCAAATGCCTCGGCTCGGCCACAAACTCGTCTTCGTACGGGTTTGCGGAAATGAGAAAGCGGTTAGAGAGTGGTGCATGACAACGGGGTAATCTAAATTACCTCTCTAATAGTCCCGAACGGGTAATCTACGCAAATGCCTCGGCTCGGCCACAAACTCGTCTTCGTACGGTTTTGCGAAAATGGGAAAGCGGTTAGAGAATGGTGCATGACAACGAGGTAATCTAAATTATCTCTCTAATAGTCCCGAACGGGTAATCTACGCAAATGCCTCGGCTCGGCCACAAACTCGTCTTCGTACGGGTTTGCGGAAATGGGAAAGCGGTTAGAGAGTGGTGCATGACCACGAGGTAATCTAAATTACCTCTCTAATAGTCCCGAACGGGTAATCTACGCAAATGCCTCGGCTCGGCCTCAAACTCGTTTTCGTACAGGTTTGCGGAAATGGAAAAGCGGTTAGAGAGTGGTGCATGACAACGAGGTAATCTAAATTACCTCTCTAATAGTCCCGAACGTGTAATCTGCGCAAATGCCTCGGCTCGGCCACAAACTCGTCTTCGTACGGGTTTGTGGAAATGGAAAAGCGGTTAGAGAGTGGTTCATGACAACGGGGTAATCTAAATTACCTCTCTAATAGTCCCGAACGGGTAATCTACGCAAATGCCTCAGATTGGCGTCAAACTAGTCTTCGTACGGGTTTGCGGAAATGAGAAAGCGGTTAGAGAGTGGTTCATGACTACGGGGTAATCTAAATTACCTCTCTAATAGTCCCGAACGGGTAATCTACGCAAATGCCTCGGCTCGGCCACAAACTCGTCTTCATACGGGTTTGCGGAAATGAGAAAGCGGTTAGAGAGTGGTGCATGACAACGGGGTAATCTAAATTACCTCTCTAATAGTCCCGAACGGGTAATCTACGCAAATGCCTAAGCTCGGCCACAAACTCGTCTTCGTACGGGTTTGCGGAAATGGGAAAGCGGTTAGAGAGTGGTGCATGACAACGAGGTAATCTAAATTACCTCTCTAATAGTCCCGAACGGGTAATCTACGCAAATGCCTCGGCTCGGCCACAAACTCGTCTTCGTACGGGTTTGCGGAAATGGGAAAGCGGTTAGAGAGTGGTGCATGACAACGAGGTAATCTAAATTACCTCTCTAATAGTCCCGAACGGGTAATCTACGCAAATGCCTCGGCTCGGCCACAAACTTGTCTTCGTACGGGTTTGCGGAAATGGGAAAGCGGTTAGAGAGTGGTGCATGAAAACGAGGTAATCTAAATTACCTCTCTAATCCTCCCGAACGGGTAATCTACGCAAATGCCTCAGATTGGCGTCAAACTCGTCTTCGTACGGGTTTGCGGAAATGAGAAAGCGGTTAGAGAGTGGTTCATGACTACGGGGTAATCTAAATTACCTCTCTAATAGTCCCGAACGGGTAATCTACGCAAATGCCTCGGCTCGGCCACAAACTCGTCTTCGTACGGGTTTGCGGAAATGAGAAAGCGGTTAGAGAGTGGTGCATGACAACGGGGTAATCTAAATTACCTCTCTAATAGTCCCGAACGGGTAATCTACGCAAATGCCTAAGCTCGGCCACAAACTCGTCTTCGTACGGGTTTGCGGAAATGGGAAAGCGGTTAGAGAGTGGTGCATGACAACGAGGTAATCTAAATTACCTCTCTAATAGTCCCGAACGGGTAATCTACGCAAATGCCTCGGCTCGGCCACAAACTCGTCTTCGTACGGGTTTGCGGAAATGGGAAAGCGGTTAGAGAGTGGTGCATGACAACGAGGTAATCTAAATTACCTCTCTAATAGTCCCGAACGGGTAATCTACGCAAATGCCTCGGCTCGGCCACAAACTTGTCTTCGTACGGGTTTGCGGAAATGGGAAAGCGGTTAGAGAGTGGTGCATGAAAACGAGGTAATCTAAATTACCTCTCTAATCCTCCCGAACGGGTAATCTACGCAAATGCCTCAGATTGGCGTCAAACTCGTCTTCGTACGGGTTTGCGGAAATGAGAAAGCGGTTAGAGAGTGGTTCATGACTACGGGGTAATCTAAATTACCTCTCTAATAGTCCCGAACGGGTAATCTACGCAAATGCCTCGGCTCGGCCACAAACTCGTCTTCGTACGGGTTTGCGGAAATGGAAAAGCGGTTAGAGAGTGGTGCATGACAACGAGGTAATCTAAATTACCTCTCTAATAGTCTCGAACGGGTAATCTACGCAAATGCCTCGGCTCGGCCTCAAACTCGTCTTCGTACGGGTTTGCGGAAATGGAAAAGCGGTTAGAGAGTGGTGCATGACAACGAGGTAATCTAAATTACCTCTCTAATAGTTCCGAACGGGTAATCTACGCAAATGCCTCGGCTCGGCCACAAACTCGTCTTCGTACGGGTTTGCGGAAATGGAAAAGCGGTTAGAGAGTGGTGCATGACAACGAGGTAATCTAAATTACCTCTCTAATAGTCCCGAACGTGTAATCTGCGCAAATGCCTCGGCTCGGCCACAAACTCGTCTTCGTACGGGTTTGCGGAAATGGGAAAGCGGTTAGAGAGTGGTGCATGACAACGAGGTAATCTAAATTACCTCTCTAATAGTCCCGAACGGGTAATCAACGCAAATGCCTCGGCTCGGCCACAAACTCGTCTTCGTACGGGTTTGCGGAAATGGGAAAGCGGTTAGAGAGTGGTGCATGACAACGAGGTAATCTAAATTACCTCTCTAATAGTCCCGAACGGGTACTCTACGCAAATGCCTCGGCTCGGCCTCAAACTCGTTTTCGTACGGGTTTGCGGAATTGGAAAAGCGGTTAGAGAGTGGTGCATGACAACGAGGTAATCTAAATTACCTCTCTAATAGTCCCGAACGTGTAATCTGCGCAAATGCCTCGGCTCGGCCACAAACTCGTCTTCGTACGGGTTTGCGGAAATGGAAAAGCGGTTAGAGAGTGGTGCATGACAACGAGGTAATCTAAATTACCTCTCTAATAGTCCCGAACGTGTAATCTGCGCAAATGCTTCGGCTCGGCCACAAACTCGTCTTCGTACGGGTTTGCGGAAATGGGAAAGCGGTTAGAGAGTGGTGCATGACAACGAGGTAATCTAAATTACCTCTCTAATAGTCCCGAACGGGTACTCTACGCAAATGCCTCGGCTCGGCCTCAAACTCGTTTTCGTACGGGTTTGCGGAAATGGAAAAGCGGTTAGAGAGTGGTGCATGACAACGAGGTAATCTAAATTACCTCTCTAATAGTCCCGAACGGGTAATCAACGCAAATGCCTCGGCTCGGCCACAAACTCGTCTTCGTACGGGTTTGCGGAAATGGGAAAGCGGTTAGAGAGTGGTGCATGACAACGAGGTAATCTAAATTACCTCTCTAATAGTCCCGAACGGGTACTCTACGCAAATGCCTCGGCTCGGCCTCAAACTCGTTTTCGTACGGGTTTGCGGAATTGGAAAAGCGGTTAGAGAGTGGTGCATGACAACGAGGTAATCTAAATTACCTCTCTAATAGTCCCGAACGTGTAATCTGCGCAAATGCCTCGGCTCGGCCACAAACTCGTCTTCGTACGGGTTTGCGGAAATGGAAAAGCGGTTAGAGAGTGGTGCATGACAACGGGGTAATCTAAATTACCTCTCTAATAGTCCCGAACGGGTAATCTACGCAAATACCTCGGCTCGGCCTCAAACTCGTTTTCGTACGGTTTTGCGGATTTGGAAAAGCGGTTAGAGAGTGGTTCATGACTACGGGGTAATCTAAATTACCTCTCTAATCGTCCCGAACGTGTAATCTGCGCAAATGCCTCAGATTGGCGTCAAACTAGTCTTCGTACGGGTTTGCGGAAATGAGAAAGCGGTTAGAGAGTGGTTCATGACTACGGGGTAATCTAAATTACCTCTCTAATAGTCCCGAACGAGTAATCTACGCAAATGCCTCGGCTCGGCCACAAACTCGTCTTCGTACGGGTTTGCGGAAATGAGAAAGCGGTTAGAGAGTGGTGCATGACAACGGGGTAATCTAAATTACCTCTCTAATAGTCCCGAACGGGTAATCTACGCAAATGCCTCGGCTCGGCCACAAACTCGTCTTCGCACGGGTTTGCGGAAATGGGAAAGCGGTTAGAGAGTGGTGCATGACAACGAGGTAATCTAAATTAGCTCTCTAATAGTCCCGAACGGGTAATCTACGCAAATGCCTCGGCTCGGCCACAAACTCGTCTTCGTACGGGTTTGCGGAAATGGGAAAGCGGTTAGAGAGTGGTGCATGACAACGAGGTAATCTAAATTACCTCTCTAATAGTCCCGAACGGGTACTCTACGCAAATGCCTCGGCTCGGCCTCAAACTCGTTTTCGTACGGTTTTGCGGAATTGGAAAAGCGGTTAGAGAGTGGTGCAAGACAACGAGGTAATCTAAATTACCTCTCTAATCCTCCCGAACGTGTAATCTGCGCAAATGCCTCGGCTCGGCCACAAACTCGTCTTCGTACGGGTTTGCGGAAATGGAAAAGCGGTTAGAGAGTGGTGCATGACAACGAGGTAATCTAAATTACCTCTCTAATAGTCCCGAACGGGTAATCTACGCAAATGCCTCGGCTCGGCCACAAACTCGTCTTCGTACGGGTTTGCGAAAATGGGAAAGCGGTTAGAGAATGGTGCATGACAACGAGGTAATCTAAATTATCTCTCTAATAGTCCCGAACGGGTAATCTACGCAAATGCCTCGGCTCGGCCACAAACTCGTCTTCGTATGGGTTTGCGGAAATGGGAAAGCGGTTAGAGAGTGGTGCATGACCACGAGGTAATCTAAATTACCTCTCTAATCCTCCCGAACGGGTAATCTACGCAAATGCCTCGGCTCGGCCACAAACTCGTCTTCGTACGGGTTTGCGGAAATGGAAAAGCGGTTAGAGAGTGGTGCATGACAACGAGGTAATCTAAATTACCTCTCTAATAGTCCCGAACGTGTAATCTGCGCAAATGCCTCGGCTCGGCCACAAACTCGTCTTCGTACGGGTTTGCGGAAATGAGAAAGCGGTTAGAGAGTGGTTCATGACTACGGGGTAATCTAAATTACCTCTCTAATAGTCCCGAACGAGTAATCTACGCAAATGCCTCGGCTCGGCCACAAACTCGTCTTCGTACGGGTTTGCGGAAATGGGAAAGCGGTTAGAGAGTGGTGCATGACAACGAGGTAATCTAAATTAGCTCTCTAATAGTCCCGAACGGGTAATCTACGCAAATGCCTCGGCTCGGCCACAAACTCGTCTTCGTACGGGTTTGCGGAAATGGGAAAGCGGTTAGAGAGTGGTGCATGACAACGAGGTAATCTAAATTACCTCTCTAATAGTCCCGAACGGGTACTCTACGCAAATGCCTCGGCTCGGCCTCAAACTCGTTTTCGTACGGTTTTGCGGAATTGGAAAATCGGTTAGAGAGTGGTGCAAGACAACGAGGTAATCTAAATTACCTCTCTAATCCTCCCGAACGTGTAATCTGCGCAAATGCCTCGGCTCGGCCACAAACTCGTCTTCGTACGGGTTTGCGGAAATGGAAAAGCGGTTAGAGAGTGGTGCATGACAACGAGGTAATCTAAATTACCTCTCTAATAGTCCCGAACGGGTAATCTACGCAAATGCCTCTGCTCGGCCACAAACTCGTCTTCGTACGGGTTTGCGAAAATGGGAAAGCGGTTAGAGAATGGTGCATGACAACGAGGTAATCTAAATTATCTCTCTAATAGTCCCGAACGGGTAATCTACGCAAATGCCTCGGCTCGGCCACAAACTCGTCTTCGTACGGGTTTGCGGAAATGGGAAAGCGGTTAGAGAGTGGTGCATGACCACGAGGTAATCTAAATTACCTCTCTAATCCTCCCGAACGGGTAATCTACGCAAATGCCTCGGCTCGGCCACAAACTCGTCTTCGTACGGGTTTGCGGAAATGGGAAAGCGGTTAGAGAGTGGTGCATGACAACCAGGTAATCTAAATTACCTCTCTAATCCTCCCGAACGGGTAATCTACGCAAATGCCTCGGCTCGGCCACAAACTCGTCTTCGTACGGGTTTGCGGAAATGGAAAAGCGGTTAGAGAGTGGTGCATGACAACGAGGTAATCTAAATTACCTCTCTAATAGTCCCGAACGTGTAATCTGCGCAAATGCTTCGGCTCGGCCACAAACTCGTCTTCGTACGGGTTTGCGGAAATGGGAAAGCGGTTAGAGAGTGGTGCATGACAATGAGGTAATCTAAATTACCTCTCTAATAGTCCCGAACGGGTAATCAACGCAAATGCCTCGGCTCGGCCACAAACTCGTCTTCGTACGGGTTTGCGGAAATGGGAAAGCGGTTAGAGAGTGGTGCATGACAACCAGGTAATCTAAATTACCTCTCTAATCCTCCCGAACGGGTAATCTACGCAAATGCCTCGGCTCGGCCACAAACTCGTCTTCGTACGGGTTTGCGGAAATGGAAAAGCGGTTAGAGAGTGGTGCATGACAACGGGGTAATCTAAATTACCTCTCTAATAGTCCCGAACGGGTAATCTACGCAAATGCCTCGGCTCGGCCACAAACTCGTCTTCGTACGGGTTTGCGGAAATGGGAAAGCGGTTAGAGAGTGGTGCATGACAACGAGGTAATCTAAATTACCTCTCTAATAGTCCCGAACGGGTAATCAACGCAAATGCCTCGGCTCGGCCACAAACTCGTCTTCGTACGGGTTTGCGGAAATGGGAAAGCGGTTAGAGAGTGGTGCATGACAACGAGGTAATCTAAATTACCTCTCTAATAGTCCCGAACGGGTACTCTACGCAAATGCCTCGGCTCGGCCTCAAACTCGTTTTCGTACGGTTTTGCGGAATTGGAAAAGCGGTTAGAGAGTGGTGCAAGACAACGAGGTAATCTAAATTACCTCTCTAATCCTCCCGAACGTGTAATCTGCGCAAATGCCTCGGCTCGGCCACAAACTCGTCTTCGTACGGGTTTGCGGAAATGGGAAAGCGGTTAGAGAGTGGTGCATGACAACCAGGTAATCTAAATTACCTCTCTAATCCTCCCGAACGGGTAATCTACGCAAATGCCTCGGCTCGGCCACAAACTCGTCTTCGTACGGGTTTGCGGAAATGGAAAAGCGGTTAGAGAGTGGTGCATGACAACGAGGTAATCTAAATTACCTCTCTAATAGTCCCGAACGTGTAATCTGCGCAAATGCTTCGGCTCGGCCACAAACTCGTCTTCGTACGGGTTTGCGGAAATGGGAAAGCGGTTAGAGAGTGGTGCATGACAACGAGGTAATCTAAATTACCTCTCTAATAGTCCCGAACGGGTAATCAACGCAAATGCCTCGGCTCGGCCACAAACTCGTCTTCGTACGGGTTTGCGGAAATGGGAAAGCGGTTAGAGAGTGGTGCATGACAACCAGGTAATCTAAATTACCTCTCTAATCCTCCCGAACGGGTAATCTACGCAAATGCCTCGGCTCGGCCACAAACTCGTCTTCGTACGGGTTTGCGGAAATGGAAAAGCGGTTAGAGAGTGGTGCATGACAACGGGGTAATCTAAATTACCTCTCTAATAGTCCCGAACGGGTAATCTACGCAAATGCCTCGGCTCGGCCACAAACTCGTCTTCGTACGGGTTTGCGGAAATGGGAAAGCGGTTAGAGAGTGGTGCATGACAACCAGGTAATCTAAATTAGCTCTCTAATAGTCCCGAACGGGTAATCTACGCAAATGCCTCGGCTCGGCCACAAACTCGTCTTCGTACGGGTTTGCGGAAATGGGAAAGCGGTTAGAGAGTGGTGCATGACAACGAGGTAATCTAAATTACCTCTCTAATAGTCCCGAACGGGTACTCTACGCAAATGCCTCGGCTCGGCCTCAAACTCGTTTTCGTACGGTTTTGCGGAATTGGAAAAGCGGTTAGAGAGTGGTGCAAGACAACGAGGTAATCTAAATTACCTCTCTAATCCTCCCGAACGTGTAATCTGCGCAAATGCCTCGGCTCGGCCACAAACTCGTCTTCGTACGGGTTTGCGGAAATGGAAAAGCGGTTAGAGAGTGGTGCATGACAACGAGGTAATCTAAATTACCTCTCTAATAATCCCGAACGGGTAATCTACGCAAATGCCTCGGCTCGGCCACAAACTCGTCTTCGTACGGGTTTGCGGAAATGGAAAAGCGGTTAGAGAGTGGTGCATGACAACGAGGTAATCTAAATTACCTCTCTAATACTCCCGAACGGGTAATCTACGCAAATGCCTCGGCTCGGCCACAAACTCGTCTTCGTACGGGTTTGCGAAAATGGGAAAGCGGTTAGAGAATGGTGCATGACAACGAGGTAATCTAAATTATCTCTCTAATAGTCCCGAACGGGTAATCTACGCAAATGCCTCGGCTCGGCCACAAACTCGTCTTCGTACGGGTTTGCGGGAATGGGAAAGCGGTTAGAGAGTGGTGCATGACAACGAGGTAATCTAAATTACCTCTCTAATAGTCCCGAACGGGTACTCTACGCAAATGCCTCGGCTCGGCCTTAAACTCGTTTTCGTACGGGTTTGCGGAATTGGAAAAGCGGTTAGAGAGTGGTGCATGACAACGAGGTAATCTAAATTACCTCTCTAATAGTCCCGAACGTGTAATCTGCGCAAATGCCTCGGCTCGGCCACAAACTCGTCTTCGTACGGGTTTGCGGAAATGGGAAAGCGGTTAGAGAGTGGTGCATGACAACGAGGTAATCTAAATTACCTCTCTAATAGTCCCGAACGGGTACTCTACGCAAATGCCTCGCCTCGGCCTCAAACTCGTTTTCGTACAGTTTTGCGGAATTGGAAAAGCGGTTAGAGAGTGGTGCAAGACAACGAGGTAATCTAAATTACCTCTCTAATCCTCCCGAACGTGTAATCTGCGCAAATGCCTCGGCTCGGCCACAAACTCGTCTTCGTACGGGTTTGCGGAAATGGGAAAGCGGTTAGAGAGTGGTGCATGACAACCAGGTAATCTAAATTACCTCTCTAATCCTCCCGAACGGGTAATCTACGCAAATGCCTCGGCTCGGCCACAAACTCGTCTTCGTACGGGTTTGCGGAAATGGAAAAGCGGTTAGAGAGTGGTGCATGACAACGAGGTAATCTAAATTACCTCTCTAATAGTCCCGAACGTGTAATCTGCGCAAATGCTTCGGCTCGGCCACAAACTCGTCTTTGTACGGGTTTGCGGAAATGGGAAAGCGGTTAGAGAGTGGTGCATGACAACGAGGTAATCTAAATTACCTCTCTAATAGTCCCGAACGGGTAATCAACGCAAATGCCTCGGCTCGGCCACAAACTCGTCTTCGTACGGGTTTGCGGAAATGGGAAAGCGGTTAGAGAGTGGTGCATGACAACGAGGTAATCTAAATTACCTCTCTAATAGTCCCGAACGGGTACTCTACGCAAATGCCTCGGCTCGGCCTCAAACTCGTTTTCGTACGGGTTTGCGGAATTGGAAAAGCGGTTAGAGAGTGGTGCAAGACAACGAGGTAATCTAAATTACCTCTCTAATCCTCCCGAACGTGTAATCTGCGCAAATGTCTCGGCTCGGCCACAAACTCGTCTTCGTACGGGTTTGCGGAAATGGGAAAGCGGTTAGAGAGTGGTGCATGACCACGAGGTAATCTAAATTACCTCTCTAATAGTCCCGAACGGGTAATCTACGCAAATGCCTCGGCTCGGCCTCAAACTCGTTTTCGTACAGGTTTGCGGAAATGGAAAAGCGGTTAGAGAGTGGTGAATGACAACGAGGTAATCTAAATTACCTCTCTAATAGTCCCGAACGTGTAATCTGCGCAAATGCCTTGGCTCGGCCACAAACTCGTCTTCGTACGGGTTTGTGGAAATGGAAAAGCGGTTAGAGAGTGGTTCATGACAACGGGGTAATCTAAATTACCTCTCTAATAGTCCCGAACGGGTAATCTACGCAAATACCTCAGATTGGCGTCAAACTAGTCTTCGTACGGGTTTGCGGAAATGAGAAAGCGGTTAGAGAGTGGTTCATGACTACGGGGTAATCTAAATTACCTCTCTAATAGTCCCGAACGGGTAATCTACGCAAATGCCTCGGCTCGGCCACAAACTCGTCTTCGTACGGGTTTGCGGAAATGAGAAAGCGGTTAGAGAGTGGTGCATGACAACGGGGTAATCTAAATTCCCTCTCTAATAGTCCCGAACGGGTAATCTACGCAAATGCCTCGGCTCGGCCACAAACTCGTCTTCGTACGGGTTTGCGGAAATGGGAAAGCGGTTAGAGAGTGGTGCATGACAACGAGGTAATCTAAATTAGCTCTCTAATAGTCCCGAACGGGTAATCTACGCAAATGCCTCGGCTCGGCCACAAACTCGTCTTCGTACGGGTTTGCGGAAATGGGAAAGCGGTTAGAGAGTGGTGCATGACAACGAGGTAATCTAAATTACCTCTCTAATAGTCCCGAACGGGTACTCTACGCAAATGCCTCGGCTCGGCCTCAAACTCGTTTTCGTACGGTTTTGCGGAATTGGAAAAGCGGTTAGAGAGTGGTGCAAGACAACGAGGTAATCTAAATTACCTCTCTAATCCTCCCGAACGTGTAATCTGCGCAAATGCCTCGGCTCGGCCACAAACTCGTCTTCGTACGGGTTTGCGGAAATGGAAAAGCGGTTAGAGAGTGGTGCATGACAACGAGGTAATCTAAATTACCTCTCTAATAATCCCGAACGGGTAATCTACGCAAATGCCTCGGCTCGGCCACAAACTCGTCTTCGTACGGGTTTGCGGAAATGGAAAAGCGGTTAGAGAGTGGTGCATGACAACGAGGTAATCTAAATTACCTCTCTAATACTCCCGAACGGGTAATCTACGCAAATGCCTCGGCTCGGCCACAAACTCGTCTTCGTACGGGTTTGCGAAAATGGGAAAGCGGTTAGAGAATGGTGCATGACAACGAGGTAATCTAAATTATCTCTCTAATAGTCCCGAACGGGTAATCTACGCAAATGCCTCGGCTCGGCCACAAACTCGTCTTCGTACGGGTTTGCGGGAATGGGAAAGCGGTTAGAGAGTGGTGCATGACAACGAGGTAATCTAAATTACCTCTCTAATAGTCCCGAACGGGTACTCTACGCAAATGCCTCGGCTCGGCCTTAAACTCGTTTTCGTACGGGTTTGCGGAATTGGAAAAGCGGTTAGAGAGTGGTGCATGACAACGAGGTAATCTAAATTACCTCTCTAATAGTCCCGAACGTGTAATCTGCGCAAATGCCTCGGCTCGGCCACAAACTCGTCTTCGTACGGGTTTGCGGAAATGGGAAAGCGGTTAGAGAGTGGTGCATGACAACGAGGTAATCTAAATTACCTCTCTAATAGTCCCGAACGGGTACTCTACGCAAATGCCTCGCCTCGGCCTCAAACTCGTTTTCGTACAGTTTTGCGGAATTGGAAAAGCGGTTAGAGAGTGGTGCAAGACAACGAGGTAATCTAAATTACCTCTCTAATCCTCCCGAACGTGTAATCTGCGCAAATGCCTCGGCTCGGCCACAAACTCGTCTTCGTACGGGTTTGCGGAAATGGGAAAGCGGTTAGAGAGTGGTGCATGACAACCAGGTAATCTAAATTACCTCTCTAATCCTCCCGAACGGGTAATCTACGCAAATGCCTCGGCTCGGCCACAAACTCGTCTTCGTACGGGTTTGCGGAAATGGAAAAGCGGTTAGAGAGTGGTGCATGACAACGAGGTAATCTAAATTACCTCTCTAATAGTCCCGAACGTGTAATCTGCGCAAATGCTTCGGCTCGGCCACAAACTCGTCTTCGTACGGGTTTGCGGAAATGGGAAAGCGGTTAGAGAGTGGTGCATGACAACGAGGTAATCTAAATTACCTCTCTAATAGTCCCGAACGGGTAATCAACGCAAATGCCTCGGCTCGGCCACAAACTCGTCTTCGTACGGGTTTGCGGAAATGGGAAAGCGGTTAGAGAGTGGTGCATGACAACGAGGTAATCTAAATTACCTCTCTAATAGTCCCGAACGGGTACTCTACGCAAATGCCTCGGCTCGGCCTCAAACTCGTTTTCGTACGGGTTTGCGGAATTGGAAAAGCGGTTAGAGAGTGGTGCATGACAACGAGGTAATCTAAATTACCTCTCTAATAGTCCCGAACGTGTAATCTGCGCAAATGCCTCGGCTCGGCCACAAACTCGTCTTCGTACGGGTTTGCGGAAATGGAAAAGCGGTTAGAGAGTGGTGCATGACAACGGGGTAATCTAAATTACCTCTCTAATAGTCCCGAACGGGTAATCTACGCAAATGCCTCGGCTCGGCCTCAAACTCGTTTTCGTACGGTTTTGCGGATTTGGAAAAGCGGTTAGAGAGTGGTTCATGACTACGGGGTAATCTAAATTACCTCTCTAATCGTCCCGAACGTGTAATCTGCGCAAATGCCTCAGATTGGCGTCAAACTAGTCTTCGTACGGGTTTGCGGAAATGAGAAAGCGGTTAGAGAGTGGTTCATGACTACGGGGTAATCTAAATTACCTCTTTAATAGTCCCGAACGAGTAATCTACGCAAATGCCTCGGCTCGGCCACAAACTCGTCTTCGTACGGGTTTGCGGAAATGAGAAAGCGGTTAGAGAGTGGTGCATGACAACGGGGTAATCTAAATTACCTCTCTAATAGTCCCGAACGGGTAATCTACGCAAATGCCTCGGCTCGGCCACAAACTCGTCTTCGTACGGGTTTGCGGAAATGGGAAAGCGGTTAGAGAGTGGTGCATGACAACGAGGTAATCTAAATTAGCTCTCTAATAGTCCCGAACGGGTAATCTACGCAAATGCCTCGGCTCGGCCACAAACTCGTCTTCGTACGGGTTTGCGGAAATGGGAAAGCGGTTAGAGAGTGGTGCATGACAACGAGGTAATCTAAATTACCTCTCTAATAGTCCCGAACGGGTACTCTACGCAAATGCCTCGGCTCGGCCTCAAACTCGTTTTCGTACGGTTTTGCGGAATTGGAAAAGCGGTTAGAGAGTGGTGCAAGACAACGAGGTAATCTAAATTACCTCTCTAATCCTCCCGAACGTGTAATCTGCGCAAATGCCTCGGCTCGGCCACAAACTCGTCTTCGTACGGGTTTGCGGAAATGGAAAAGCGGTTAGAGAGTGGTGCATGACAACGAGGTAATCTAAATTACCTCTCTAATAATCCCGAACGGGTAATCTACGCAAATGCCTCGGCTCGGCCACAAACTCGTCTTCGTACGGGTTTGCGGAAATGGAAAAGCGGTTAGAGAGTGGTGCATGACAACGAGGTAATCTAAATTACCTCTCTAATACTCCCGAACGGGTAATCTACGCAAATGCCTCGGCTCGGCCACAAACTCGTCTTCGTACGGGTTTGCGAAAATAGGAAAGCGGTTAGAGAATGGTGCATGACAACGAGGTAATCTAAATTATCTCTCTAATAGTCCCGAACGGGTAATCTACGCAAATGCCTCGGCTCGGCCACAAACTCGTCTTCGTACGGGTTTGCGGAAATGGGAAAGCGGTTAGAGAGTGGTGCATGACCACGAGGTAATCTAAATTACCTCTCTAATAGTCCCGAACGGGTAATCTACGCAAATGCCTCGGCTCGGCCTCAAACTCGTTTTCGTACAGGTTTGCGGAAATGGAAAAGCGGTTAGAGAGTGGTGAATGACAACGAGGTAATCTAAATTACCTCTCTAATAGTCCCGAACGTGTAATCTGCGCAAATGCCTTGGCTCGACCACAAACTCGTCTTCGTACGGGTTTGTGGAAATGGAAAAGCGGTTAGAGAGTGGTTCATGACAACGGGGTAATCTAAATTACCTCTCTAATAGTCCCGAACGGGTAATCTACGCAAATACCTCAGATTGGCGTCAAACTAGTCTTCGTACGGGTTTGCGGAAATGAGAAAGCGGTTAGAGAGTGGTTCATGACTACGGGGTAATCTAAATTACCTCTCTAATAGTCCCGAACGGGTAATGTACGCAAATGCCTCGGCTCGGCCACAAACTCGTCTTCGTACGGGTTTGCGGAAATGAGAAAGCGGTTAGAGAGTGGTGCATGACAACGGGGTAATCTAAATTACCTCTCTAATAGTCCCGAACGGGTAATCTACGCAAATGCCTCGGCTCGGCCACAAACTCGTCTTCGTACGGGTTTGCGGAAATGGGAAAGCGGTTAGAGAGTGGTGCATGACAACGAGGTAATCTAAATTAGCTCTCTAATAGTCCCGAACGGGTAATCTACGCAAATGCCTCGGCTCGGCCACAAACTCGTCTTCGTACGGGTTTGCGGAAATGGGAAAGCGGTTAGAGAGTGGTGCATGACAACGAGGTAATCTAAATTACCTCTCTAATAGTCCCGAACGGGTAATCTACGCAAATGCCTCGGCTCGGCCACAAACTCGTCCTCGTACGGGTTTGCGGAAATGGGAAAGCGGTTAGAGAGTGGTGCATGAAAACGAGGTAATCTAAATTACCTCTCTAATCCTCCCGAACGGGTAATCTACGCAAATGCCTCAGATTGGCGTCAAACTCGTCTTCGTACGGGTTTGCGGAAATGAGAAAGCGGTTAGAGAGTGGTTCATGACTACGGGGTAATCTAAATTACCTCTCTAATAGTCCCGAACGGGTAATCTACGCAAATGCCTCGGCTCGGCCACAAACTCGTCTTCGTACGGGTTTGCGGAAATGGAAAAGCGGTTAGAGAGTGGTGCATGACAACGAGGTAATCTAAATTACCTCTCTAATAGTCTCGAACGGGTAATCTACGCAAATGCCTCGGCTCGGCCTCAAACTCGTCTTCGTACGGGTTTGCGGAAATGGAAAAGCGGTTAGAGAGTGGTGCATGACAACGAGGTAATCTAAATTACCTCTCTAATAGTCCCGAACGGGTAATCTACGCAAATGCCTCGGCTCGGCCACAAACTCGTCTTCGTACGGGTTTGCGGAAATGGGAAAGCGGTTAGAGAGTGGTGCATGACAACCAGGTAATCTAAATTACCTCTCTAATCCTCCCGAACGGGTAATCTACGCAAATGCCTCGGCTCGGCCACAAACTCGTCTTCGTACGGGTTTGCGGAAATGGGAAAGCGGTTAGAGAGTGGTGCATGACAACGAGGTAATCTAAATTACCTCTCTAATAGTCCCGAACGTGTAATCTGCTCAAATGCCTCGGCTCGGCCACAAACTCGTCTTCGTACGGGTTTGTGGAAATGGAAAAGCGGTTAGAGAGTGGTTCATGACAACGGGGTAATCTAAATTACCTCTCTAATAGTCCCGAACGGGTAATCAACGCAAATGCCTCGGCTCGGCCACAAACTCGTCTTCGTACGGGTTTGCGGAAATGGGAAAGCGGTTAGAGAGTGGTGCAAGACAACGAGGTAATCTAAATTACCTCTCTAATCCTCCCGAACGTGTAATCTGCGCAAATGCCTCGGCTCGGCCACAAACTCGTCTTCGTACGGGTTTGCGGAAGTGGAAAAGCGGTTAGAGAGTGGTGCATGACAACGAGGTAATCTAAATTACCTCTCTAATAATCCCGAACGGGTAATCTACGCAAATGCCTCGGCTCGGCCACAAACTCGTCTTCGTACGGGTTTGCGGAAATGGAAAAGCGGTTAGAGAGTGGTGCATGACAACGAGGTAATCTAAATTACCTCTCTAATACTCCCGAACGGGTAATCTACGCAAATACCTCAGATTGGCGTCAAACTAGTCTTCGTACGGGTTTGCGGAAATGAGAAAGCGGTTAGAGAGTGGTTCATGACTACGGGGTAATCTAAATTACCTCTCTAATAGTCCCGAACGGGTAATCTACGCAAATGCCTTGGCTCGGCCACAAACTCGTCTTCGTACGGGTTTGCGGAAATGAGAAAGCGGTTAGAGAGTGGTGCATGACAACGGGGTAATCTAAATTACCTCTCTAATAGTCCCGAACGGGTAATCTACGCAAATGCCTCGGCTCGGCCACAAACTCGTCTTCGTACGGGTTTGCGGAAATGGGAAAGCGGTTAGAGAGTGGTGCATGACAACGAGGTAATCTAAATTAGCTCTCTAATAGTCCCGAACGGGTAATCTACGCAAATGCCTCGGCTCGGCCACAAACTCGTCTTCGTACGGGTTTGCGGAAATGGGAAAGCGGTTAGAGAGTGGTGCATGACAACGAGGTAATCTAAATTACCTCTCTAATAGTCCCGAACGGGTAATCTACGCAAATGCCTCGGCTCGGCCACAAACTCGTCCTCGTACGGGTTTGCGGAAATGGGAAAGCGGTTAGAGAGTGGTGCATGAAAACGAGGTAATCTAAATTACCTCTCTAATCCTCCCGAACGGGTAATCTACGCAAATGCCTCAGATTGGCGTCAAACTCGTCTTCGTACGGGTTTGCGGAAATGAGAAAGCGGTTAGAGAGTGGTTCATGACTACGGGGTAATCTAAATTACCTCTCTAATAGTCCCGAACGGGTAATCTACGCAAATGCCTCGGCTCGGCCACAAACTCGTCTTCGTACGGGTTTGCGGAAATGGAAAAGCGGTTAGAGAGTGGTGCATGACAACGAGGTAATCTAAATTACCTCTCTAATAGTCTCGAACGGGTAATCTACGCAAATGCCTCGGCTCGGCCTCAAACTCGTCTTCGTACGGGTTTGCGGAAATGGAAAAGCGGTTAGAGAGTGGTGCATGACAACGAGGTAATCTAAATTACCTCTCTAATAGTCCCGAACGGGTAATCTACGCAAATGCCTCGGCTCGGCCACAAACTCGTCTTCGTACGGGTTTGCGGAAATGGGAAAGCGGTTAGAGAGTGGTGCATGACAACCAGGTAATCTAAATTACCTCTCTAATCCTCCCGAACGGGTAATCTACGCAAATGCCTCGGCTCGGCCACAAACTCGTCTTCGTACGGGTTTGCGGAAATGGGAAAGCGGTTAGAGAGTGGTGCATGACAACGAGGTAATCTAAATTACCTCTCTAATAGTCCCGAACGTGTAATCTGCTCAAATGCCTCGGCTCGGCCACAAACTCGTCTTCGTACGGGTTTGTGGAAATGGAAAAGCGGTTAGAGAGTGGTTCATGACAACGGGGTAATCTAAATTACCTCTCTAATAGTCCCGAACGGGTAATCAACGCAAATGCCTCGGCTCGGCCACAAACTCGTCTTCGTACGGGTTTGCGGAAATGGGAAAGCGGTTAGAGAGTGGTGCATGACAACGAGGTAATCTAAATTACCTCTCTAATAGTCCCGAACGGGTACTCTACGCAAATGCCTCGGCTCGGCCTCAAACTCGTTTTCGTACGGGTTTGCGGAATTGGAAAAGCGGTTAGAGAGTGGTGCATGACAACGAGGTAATCTAAATTACCTCTCTAATAGTCCCGAACGTGTAATCTGCGCAAATGCCTCGGCTCGGCCACAAACTCGTCTTCGTACGGGTTTGCGGAAATGGAAAAGCGGTTAGAGAGTGGTGCATGACAACGAGGTAATCTAAATTACCTCTCTAATAGTCCCGAACGGGTAATCTACGCAAATGCCTCGGCTCGGCCACAAACTCGTCTTCGTACGGGTTTGCGAAAATGGGAAAGCGGTTAGAGAATGGTGCATGACAACGAGGTAATCTAAATTACCTCTCTAATAGTCCCGAACGTGTAATCTGCTCAAATGCCTCGGCTCGGCCACAAACTCGTCTTCGTACGGGTTTGTGGAAATGGAAAAGCGGTTAGAGAGTGGTTCATGACAACGGGGTAATCTAAATTACCTCTCTAATAGTCCCGAACGGGTAATCTACGCAAATGCCTCAGATTGGCGTCAAACTAGTCTTCGTACGGGTTTGCGGAAATGAGAAAGCGGTTAGAGAGTGGTTCATGACTACGGGGTAATCTAAATTACCTCTCTAATAGTCCCGAATGGGTAATCTACGCAAATGCCTCGGCTCGGCCACAAACTCGTCTTCGTACGGGTTTGCGGAAATGAGAAAGCGGTTAGAGAGTGGTGCATGACAACGGGGTAATCTAAATTACCTCTCTAATAGTCCCGAACGGGTAATCTACGCAAATGCATCGGCTCGGCCACAAACTCGTTTTCGTACGGGTTTGCGGAAATGGGAAAGCGGTTAGAGAGTGGTGAATGACAACGAGGTAATCTAAATTACCTCTCTAATAGTCCCGAACGTGTAATCTGCGCAAATGCCTTGGCTCGGCCACAAACTCGTCTTCGTACGGGTTTGTGGAAATGGAAAAGCGGTTAGAGAGTGGTTCATGACAACGGGGTAATCTAAATTACCTCTCTAATAGTCCCGAACGGGTAATCTACGCAAATACCTCAGATTGGCGTCAAACTAGTCTTCGTACGGGTTTGCGGAAATGAGAAAGCGGTTAGAGAGTGGTTCATGACTACGGGGTAATCTAAATTACCTCTCTAATAGTCCCGAACGGGTAATCTACGCAAATGCCTCGGCTCGGCCACAAACTCGTCTTCGTACGGGTTTGCGGAAATGAGAAAGCGGTTAGAGAGTGGTGCATGACAACGGGGTAATCTAAATTACCTCTCTAATAGTCCCGAACGGGTAATCTACGCAAATGCCTCGGCTCGGCCACAAACTCGTCTTCGTACGGGTTTGCGGAAATGGGAAAGCGGTTAGAGAGTGGTGCATGACAACGAGGTAATCTAAATTAGCTCTCTAATAGTCCCGAACGGGTAATCTACGCAAATGCCTCGGCTCGGCCACAAACTCGTCTTCGTACGGGTTTGCGGAAATGGGAAAGCGGTTAGAGAGTGGTGCATGACAACGAGGTAATCTAAATTACCTCTCTAATAGTCCCGAACGGGTAATCTACGCAAATGCCTCGGATCGGCCACAAACTCGTCCTCGTACGGGTTTGCGGAAATGGGAAAGCGGTTAGAGAGTGGTGCATGAAAACGAGGTAATCTAAATTACCTCTCTAATCCTCCCGAACGGGTAATCTAC
The DNA here is from genome assembly GCA_963920545.1 of Lepidium didymum. Classification (NCBI taxonomy): domain Eukaryota; kingdom Viridiplantae; phylum Streptophyta; class Magnoliopsida; order Brassicales; family Brassicaceae; genus Lepidium; species Lepidium didymum. Next base: position 7,911,974 of record OY986988.1, read on the forward strand.
GCAAATGCCTCAGATTGGCGTCAAACTCGTCTTCGTACGGGTTTGCGGAAATGGAAAAGCGGTTAGAGAGTGGTGCATGACAACGAGGTAATCTAAATTACCTCTCTAATAGTCCCGAACGGGTAATCTACGCAAATGCCTCGGCTCGGCCACAAACTCGTCTTCGTACGGGTTTGCGAAAATGGGAAAGCGGTTAGAGAATGGTGCATGACAACGAGGTAATCTAAATTACCTCTCTAATAGTCCCGAACGTGTAATCTGCTCAAATGCCTCGGCTCGGCCACAAACTCGTCTTCGTACGGGTTTGTGGAAATGGAAAAGCGGTTAGAGAGTGGTTCATGACAACGGGGTAATCTAAATTACCTCTCTAATAGTCCCGAACGGGTAATCTACGCAAATGCCTCAGATTGGCGTCAAACTAGTCTTCGTACGGGTTTGCGGAAATGAGAAAGCGGTTAGAGAGTGGTTCATGACTACGGGGTAATCTAAATTACCTCTCTAATAGTCCCGAACGGGTAATCTACGCAAATGCCTCGGCTCGGCCACAAACTCGTCTTCGTACGGGTTTGCGGAAATGAGAAAGCGGTTAGAGAGTGGTGCATGACAACGGGGTAATCTAAATTACCTCTCTAATAGTCCCGAACGGGTAATCTACGCAAATGCATCGGCTCGGCCACAAACTCGTTTTCGTACGGGTTTGCGGAAATGGGAAAGCGGTTAGAGAGTGGTGCATGACAACGAGGTAATCTAAATTACCTCTCTAATAGTCCCGAACGGGTAATCTACGCAAATGCCTCGGCTCGGCCACAAACTCGTCTTCGTACGGGTTTGCGGAAATGGGAAAGCGGTTAGAGAGTGGTGCATGACAACGAGGTAATCTAAATTACCTCTCTAATAGTCCCGAACGGGTAATCTACGCAAATGCCTCGGCTCGGCCACAAATTAGTCTTCGTACGGGTTTGCGGAAATGGGAAAGCGGTTAGAGAGTGGTGCATGACCACGAGGTAATCTAAATTACCTCTCTAATAGTCCCGAACGGGTAATCTACGCAAATGCCTCGGCTCGGCCACAAACTCGTCTTCGTACGGGTTTGCGGAAATGGGAAAGCGGTTAGAGAGTGGTGCATGACAACGAGGTAATCTAAATTACCTCTCTAATAGTCCCGAACGGGTAATCTACGCAAATGCCTCGGCTCGGCCACAAACTCGTCTTCGTACGGGTTTGCGGAAATGGGAAAGCGGTTAGAGAGTGGTGCATGACAACGAGGTAATCTAAATTACCTCTCTAATAGTCCCGAACGGGTAATCTACGCAAATGCCTCGGCTCGGCCACAAACTCGTCTTCGTACGGGTTTGTGGAAATGGAAAAGCGGTTAGAGAGTGGTTCATGACAACGGGGTAATCTAAATTACCTCTCTAATAGTCCCGAACGGGTAATCTACGCAAATACCTCAGATTGGCGTCAAACTAGTCTTCGTACGGGTTTGCGGAAATGAGAAAGCGGTTAGAGAGTGGTTCATGACTACGGGGTAATCTAAATTACCTCTCTAATAGTCCCGAACGGGTAATCTACGCAAATGCCTCGGCTCGGCCACAAACTCGTCTTCGTACGGGTTTGCGGAAATGAGAAAGCGGTTAGAGAGTGGTGCATGACAACGGGGTAATCTAAATTACCTCTTTAATAGTCCCGAACGGGTAATCTACGCAAATGCCTCGGCTCGGCCACAAACTCGTCTTCGTACGGGTTTGCAAAAATGGGAAAGCGGTTAGAGAGTGGTGCATGACAACGAGGTAATCTAAATTACCTCTCTAATAGTCCCGAACGGGTAATCTACGCAAATGCCTCGGCTCGGCCACAAACTCGTCTTCGTACGGGTTTGCGGAAATGGGAAAGCGGTTAGAGAGTGGTGCATGACAACGAGGTAATCTAAATTACCTCTCTAATAGTCCCGAACGGGTAATCTACGCAAATGCCTCGGCTCGGCCACAAACTCGTCCTCGTACGGGTTTGCGGAAATGGGAAAGCGGTTAGAGAGTGGTGCATGAAAACGAGGTAATCTAAATTACCTCTCTAATCCTCCCGAACGGGTAATCTACGCAAATGCCTCAGATTGGCGTCAAACTCGTCTTCGTACGGGTTTGCGGAAATGAGAAAGCGGTTAGAGAGTGGTTCATGACTACGGGGTAATCTAAATTACCTCTCTAATAGTCCCGAACGGGTAATCTACGCAAATGCCTCGGCTCGGCCACAAACTCGTCTTCGTACGGGTTTGCGAAAATGGGAAAGCGGTTAGAGAATGGTGCATGACAACGAGGTAATCTAAATTACCTCTCTAATAGTCCCGAACGTGTAATCTGCTCAAATGCCTCGGCTCGGCCACAAACTCGTCTTCGTACGGGTTTGTGGAAATGGAAAAGCGGTTAGAGAGTGCTTCATGACAACGGGGTAATCTAAATTACCTCTCTAATAGTCCCGAACGGGTAATCTACGCAAATGCCTCAGATTGGCGTCAAACTAGTCTTCGTACGGGTTTGCGGAAATGAGAAAGCGGTTAGAGAGTGGTTCATGACTACGGGGTAATCTAAATTACCTCTCTAATAGTCCCGAACGGGTAATCTACGCAAATGCCTCGGCTCGGCCACAAACTCGTCTTCGTACGGGTTTGCGGAAATGAGAAAGCGGTTAGAGAGTGGTGCATGACAACGGGGTAATCTAAATTACCTCTCTAATAGTCCCGAACGGGTAATCTACGCAAATGCCTCGGCTCGGCCACAAACTCGTTTTCGTACGGGTTTGCGGAAATGGGAAAGCGGTTAGAGAGTGGTGCATGACAACGAGGTAATCTAAATTACCTCTCTAATAGTCCCGAACGGGTAATCTACGCAAATGCCTCGGCTCGGCCACAAACTCGTCTTCGTACGGGTTTGCGGAAATGGGAAAGCGGTTAGAGAGTGGTGCATGACAACGAGGTAATCTAAATTACCTCTCTAATAGTCCCGAACGGGTAATCTACGCAAATGCCTCGGCTCGGCCACAAATTAGTCTTCGTACGGGTTTGCGGAAATGGGAAAGCGGTTAGAGAGTGGTGCATGACAACGAGGTAATCTAAATTACCTCTCTAATAGTCTCGAACGGGTAATCTACGCAAATGCCTCAGATTGGCGTCAAACTCGTCTTCGTACGGGTTTGCGGAAATGAGAAAGCGGTTAGAGAGTGGTTCATGACTACGGGGTAATCTAAATTACCTCTCTAATAGTCCCGAACGGGTAATCTACGCAAATGCCTCGGCTCCGCCACAAACTCGTCTTCGTACGGGTTTGCGGAAATGGAAAAGCGGTTACAGAGTGGTGCATGACAACGAGGTAATCTAAATTACCTCTCTAATAGTCCCGAACGGGTAATCTACGCAAATGCCTCGGCTCGGCCACAAACTCGTCTTCGTACGGGTTTGCGGAAATGGGAAAGCGGTTAGAGAGTGGTGCATGACAACGAGGTAATCTAAATTACCTCTCTAATCCTCCCGAACGGGTAATCTACGCAAATGCCTCGGCTCGGCCACAAACTCGTCTTCGTACAGGTTTGCGGAAATGGAAAAACGGTTAGAGAGTGGTGCATGACAACGAGGTAATCTAAACAACCTCTCTAATAGTCCCGAACGTGTAATCTGCGCAAATGCCTCGGCTCGGCCACAAACTCGTCTTCGTACGGGTTTGCGGAAATGGGAAAGCGGTTAGAGAGTGGTGCATGACAACGAGGTAATCTAAATTACCTCTCTAATAGTCCCGAACGGGTAATCAACGCAAATGCCTCGGCTCGGCCACAAACTCGTCTTCGTACGGGTTTGCGGAAATGGGAAAGCGGTTAGAGAGTGGTGCATGACAACGAGGTAATCTAAATTACCTCTCTAATAGTCCTGAACGGGTACTCTACGCAAATGCCTCGGCTCGGCCTCAAACTCGTTTTCGTACGGGTTTGCGGAATTGGAAAAGCGGTTAGAGAGTGGTGCATGACAACGAGGTAATCTAAATTACCTCTCTAATAGTCCCGAACGTGTAATCTGCGCAAATGCCTCGGCTCGGCCACAAACTCGTCTTCGTACGGGTTTGCGGAAATGGAAAAGCGGTTAGAGAGTGGTGCATGACAACGAGGTAATCTAAATTACCTCTCTAATAGTCCCGAACGGGTAATCTACGCAAATGCCTCGGCTCGGCCACAAACTCGTCTTCGTACGGGTTTGCGAAAATGGGAAAGCGGTTAGAGAGTGGTGCATGACAACGAGGTAATCTAAATTATCTCTTTAATAGTCCCGAACGGGTAATCTACACAAATGCCTCGGCTCGGCCACAAACTCATCTTCGTACGGGTTTGCGGAAATGGGAAAGCGGTTAGAGAGTGGTGCATGACCACGAGGTAATCTAAATTACCTCTCTAATAGTCCCGAACGGGTAATCTACGCAAATGCCTCGGCTCGGCCTCAAACTCGTTTTCGTACAGGTTTGCGGAAATGGAAAAGCGGTTAGAGAGTGGTGCATGACAACGAGGTAATCTAAATTACCTCTCTAATAGTCTCGAACGTGTAATATGCGCAAATGCCTCGGCTCGGCCACAAACTCGTCTTCGTACGGGTTTGCGGAAATGGAAAAGCGGTTAGAGAGTGGTTCATGACAACGGGGTAATCTAAATTACCTCTCTAATAGTCCCGAACGGGTAATCTACGCAAATGCCTCAGATTGGCGTCAAACTCGTCTTCGTACGAGTTTGCGGAAATGAGAAAGCGGTTAGAGAGTGGTTCATGACTACGGGGTAATCTAAATTACCTCTCTAATAGTCCCGAACGGGTAATCTACGCAAATGCCTCGGCTCGGCCACAAATTCGTCTTCGTACGGGTTTGCGGAAATGGAAAAGCGGTTAGAGAGTGGTGCATGACAACGAGGTAATCTAAATTACCTCTCTAATAGTCTCGAACGGGGAATCTACGCAAATGCCTCGGCTCGGCCTCAAACTCGTCTTCGTACGGGTTTGCGGAAATGGAAAAGCGGTTAGAGAGTGGTTCATGACAACGGGGTAATCTAAATTACCTCTCTAATAGTCCCGAACGGGTAATCTACGCAAATGCCTCAGATTGGCGTCAAACTCGTCTTCGTACGAGTTTGCGGAAATGAGAAAGCGGTTAGAGAGTGGTTCATGACTACGGGGTAATCTAAATTACCTCTCTAATAGTCCCGAACGGGTAATCTACGCAAATGCCTCGGCTCGGCCACAAATTCGTCTTCGTACGGGTTTGCGGAAATGGAAAGGCGGTTAGAGAGTGGTGCATGACAACGAGGTAATCTAAATTACCTCTCTAATAGTCTCGAACGGGGAATCTACGCAAATGCCTCGGCTCGGCCACAAACTCGTCTTCGTACGGGTTTGCGAAAATGGGAAAGCGGTTAGAGAATGGTGCATGACAACGAGGTAATCTAAATTACCTCTCTAATAGTCCCGAACGTGTAATCTGCTCAAATGCCTCGGCTCGGCCACAAACTCGTCTTCGTACGGGTTTGTGGAAATGGAAAAGCGGTTAGAGAGTGGTTCATGACAACGGGGTAATCTAAATTACCTCTCTAATAGTCCCGAACGGGTAATCTACGCAAATGCCTCAGATTGGCGTCAAACTAGTCTTCGTACGGGTTTGCGGAAATGAGAAAGCGGTTAGAGAGTGGTTCATGACTACGGGGTAATCTAAATTACCTCTCTAATAGTCCCGAATGGGTAATCTACGCAAATGCCTCGGCTCGGCCACAAACTCGTCTTCGTACGGGTTTGCGGAAATGAGAAAGCGGTTAGAGAGTGGTGCATGACAACGGGGTAATCTAAATTACCTCTCTAATAGTCCCGAACGGGTAATCTACGCAAATGCATCGGCTCGGCCACAAACTCGTTTTCGTACGGGTTTGCGGAAATGGGAAAGCGGTTAGAGAGTGGTGAATGACAACGAGGTAATCTAAATTACCTCTCTAATAGTCCCGAACGTGTAATCTGCGCAAATGCCTTGGCTCGGCCACAAACTCGTCTTCGTACGGGTTTGTGGAAATGGAAAAGCGGTTAGAGAGTGGTTCATGACAACCGGGTAATCTAAATTACCTCTCTAATAGTCCCGAACGGGTAATCTACGCAAATACCTCAGATTGGCGTCAAACTAGTCTTCGTACGGGTTTGCGGAAATGAGAAAGCGGTTAGAGAGTGGTTCATGACTACGGGGTAATCTAAATTACCTCTCTAATAGTCCCGAACGGGTAATCTACGCAAATGCCTCGGCTCGGCCACAAACTCGTCTTCGTACGGGTTTGCGGAAATGAGAAAGCGGTTAGAGAGTGGTGCATGACAACGGGGTAATCTAAATTACCTCTCTAATAGTCCCGAACGGGTAATCTACGCAAATGCCTCGGCTCGGCCACAAACTCGTCTTCGTACGGGTTTGCGGAAATGGGAAAGCGGTTAGAGAGTGGTGCATGACAACGAGGTAATCTAAATTAGCTCTCTAATAGTCCCGAACGGGTAATCTACGCAAATGCCTCGGCTCGGCCACAAACTCGTCTTCGTACGGGTTTGCGGAAATGGGAAAGCGGTTAGAGAGTGGTGCATGACAACGAGGTAATCTAAATTACCTCTCTAATAGTCCCGAACGGGTAATCTACGCAAATGCCTCGGATCGGCCACAAACTCGTCCTCGTACGGGTTTGCGGAAATGGGAAAGCGGTTAGAGAGTGGTGCATGAAAACGAGGTAATCTAAATTACCTCTCTAATCCTCCCGAACGGGTAATCTACGCAAATGCCTCAGATTGGCGTCAAACTCGTCTTCGTACGGGTTTGCGGAAATGAGAAAGCGGTTAGAGAGTGGTTCATGACTACGGGGTAATCTAAATTACCTCTCTAATAGTCCCGAACGGGTAATCTACGCAAATGCCTCGGCTCGGCCACAAACTCGTCTTCGTACGGGTTTGCGGAAATGGAAAAGCGGTTAGAGAGTGGTGCATGACAACGAGGTAATCTAAATTACCTCTCTAATAGTCTCGAACGGGTAATCTACGCAAATGCCTCGGCTCGGCCTCAAACTCGTCTTCGTACGGGTTTGCGGAAATGGAAAAGCGGTTAGAGAGTGGTGCATGACAACGAGGTAATCTAAATTACCTCTCTAATAGTCCCGAACGGGTAATCTACGCAAATGCCTCGGCTCGGCCACAAACTCGTCTTCGTACGGGTTTGCGGAAATGGGAAAGCGGTTAGAGAGTGGTGCATGACAACCAGGTAATCTAAATTACCTCTCTAATCCTCCCGAACGGGTAATCTACGCAAATGCCTCGGCTCGGCCACAAACTCGTCTTCGTACGGGTTTGCGGAAATGGGAAAGCGGTTAGAGAGTGGTGCATGACAACGAGGTAATCTAAATTACCTCTCTAATAGTCCCGAACGTGTAATCTGCTCAAATGCCTCGGCTCGGCCACAAACTCGTCTTCGTACGGGTTTGTGGAAATGGAAAAGCGGTTAGAGAGTGGTTCATGACAACGGGGTAATCTAAATTACCTCTCTAATAGTCCCGAACGGGTAATCAACGCAAATGCCTCGGCTCGGCCACAAACTCGTCTTCGTACGGGTTTGCGGAAATGGGAAAGCGGTTAGAGAGTGGTGCATGACAACGAGGTAATCTAAATTACCTCTCTAATAGTCCCGAACGGGTACTCTACGCAAATGCCTCGGCTCGGCCTCAAACTCGTTTTCGTACGGGTTTGCGGAATTGGAAAAGCGGTTAGAGAGTGGTGCATGACAACGAGGTAATCTAAATTACCTCTCTAATAGTCCCGAACGTGTAATCTGCGCAAATGCCTCGGCTCGGCCACAAACTCGTCTTCGTACGGGTTTGCGGAAATGGAAAAGCGGTTAGAGAGTGGTGCATGACAACGAGGTAATCTAAATTACCTCTCTAATAGTCCCGAACGGGTAATCTACGCAAATGCCTCGGCTCGGCCACAAACTCGTCTTCGTACGGGTTTGCGAAAATGGGAAAGCGGTTAGAGAATGGTGCATGACAACGAGGTAATCTAAATTACCTCTCTAATAGTCCCGAACGTGTAATCTGCTCAAATGCCTCGGCTCGGCCACAAACTCGTCTTCGTACGGGTTTGTGGAAATGGAAAAGCGGTTAGAGAGTGGTTCATGACAACGGGGTAATCTAAATTACCTCTCTAATAGTCCCGAACGGGTAATCTACGCAAATGCCTCAGATTGGCGTCAAACTAGTCTTCGTACGGGTTTGCGGAAATGAGAAAGCGGTTAGAGAGTGGTTCATGACTACGGGGTAATCTAAATTACCTCTCTAATAGTCCCGAACGGGTAATCTACGCAAATGCCTCGGCTCGGCCACAAACTCGTCTTCGTACGGGTTTGCGGAAATGAGAAAGCGGTTAGAGAGTGGTGCATGACAACGGGGTAATCTAAATTACCTCTCTAATAGTCCCGAACGGGTAATCTACGCAAATGCATCGGCTCGGCCACAAACTCGTTTTCGTACGGGTTTGCGGAAATGGGAAAGCGGTTAGAGAGTGGTGCATGACAACGAGGTAATCTAAATTACCTCTCTAATAGTCCCGAACGGGTAATCTACGCAAATGCCTCGGCTCGGCCACAAACTCGTCTTCGTACGGGTTTGCGGAAATGGGAAAGCGGTTAGAGAGTGGTGCATGACAACGAGGTAATCTAAATTACCTCTCTAATAGTCCCGAACGGGTAATCTACGCAAATGCCTCGGCTCGGCCACAAATTAGTCTTCGTACGGGTTTGCGGAAATGGGAAAGCGGTTAGAGAGTGGTGCATGACCACGAGGTAATCTAAATTACCTCTCTAATAGTCCCGAACGGGTAATCTACGCAAATGCCTCGGCTCGGCCACAAACTCGTCTTCGTACGGGTTTGCGGAAATGGGAAAGCGGTTAGAGAGTGGTGCATGACAACGAGGTAATCTAAATTACCTCTCTAATAGTCCCGAACGGGTAATCTACGCAAATGCCTCGGCTCGGCCACAAACTCGTCTTCGTACGGGTTTGCGGAAATGGGAAAGCGGTTAGAGAGTGGTGCATGACAACGAGGTAATCTAAATTACCTCTCTAATAGTCCCGAACGGGTAATCTACGCAAATGCCTCGGCTCGGCCACAAACTCGTCTTCGTACGGGTTTGTGGAAATGGAAAAGCGGTTAGAGAGTGGTTCATGACAACGGGGTAATCTAAATTACCTCTCTAATAGTCCCGAACGGGTAATCTACGCAAATACCTCAGATTGGCGTCAAACTAGTCTTCGTACGGGTTTGCGGAAATGAGAAAGCGGTTAGAGAGTGGTTCATGACTACGGGGTAATCTAAATTACCTCTCTAATAGTCCCGAACGGGTAATCTACGCAAATGCCTCGGCTCGGCCACAAACTCGTCTTCGTACGGGTTTGCGGAAATGAGAAAGCGGTTAGAGAGTGGTGCATGACAACGGGGTAATCTAAATTACCTCTTTAATAGTCCCGAACGGGTAATCTACGCAAATGCCTCGGCTCGGCCACAAACTCGTCTTCGTACGGGTTTGCGAAAATGGGAAAGCGGTTAGAGAGTGGTGCATGACAACGAGGTAATCTAAATTACCTCTCTAATAGTCCCGAACGGGTAATCTACGCAAATGCCTCGGCTCGGCCACAAACTCGTCTTCGTACGGGTTTGCGGAAATGGGAAAGCGGTTAGAGAGTGGTGCATGACAACGAGGTAATCTAAATTACCTCTCTAATAGTCCCGAACGGGTAATCTACGTAAATGCCTCGGCTCGGCCACAAACTCGTCCTCGTACGGGTTTGCGGAAATGGGAAAGCGGTTAGAGAGTGGTGCATGAAAACGAGGTAATCTAAATTACCTCTCTAATCCTCCCGAACGGGTAATCTACGCAAATGCCTCAGATTGGCGTCAAACTCGTCTTCGTACGGGTTTGCGGAAATGAGAAAGCGGTTAGAGAGTGGTTCATGACTACGGGGTAATCTAAATTACCTCTCTAATAGTCCCGAACGGGTAATCTACGCAAATGCCTCGGCTCGGCCACAAACTCGTCTTCGTACGGGTTTGCGAAAATGGGAAAGCGGTTAGAGAATGGTGCATGACAACGAGGTAATCTAAATTACCTCTCTAATAGTCCCGAACGTGTAATCTGCTCAAATGCCTCGGCTCGGCCACAAACTCGTCTTCGTACGGGTTTGTGGAAATGGAAAAGCGGTTAGAGAGTGCTTCATGACAACGGGGTAATCTAAATTACCTCTCTAATAGTCCCGAACGGGTAATCTACGCAAATGCCTCAGATTGGCGTCAAACTAGTCTTCGTACGGGTTTGCGGAAATGAGAAAGCGGTTAGAGAGTGGTTCATGACTACGGGGTAATCTAAATTACCTCTCTAATAGTCCCGAACGGGTAATCTACGCAAATGCCTCGGCTCGGCCACAAACTCGTCTTCGTACGGGTTTGCGGAAATGAGAAAGCGGTTAGAGAGTGGTGCATGACAACGGGGTAATCTAAATTACCTCTCTAATAGTCCCGAACGGGTAATCTACGCAAATGCCTCGGCTCGGCCACAAACTCGTTTTCGTACGGGTTTGCGGAAATGGGAAAGCGGTTAGAGAGTGGTGCATGACAACGAGGTAATCTAAATTACCTCTCTAATAGTCCCGAACGGGTAATCTACGCAAATGCCTCGGCTCGGCCACAAACTCGTCTTCGTACGGGTTTGCGGAAATGGGAAAGCGGTTAGAGAGTGGTGCATGACAACGAGGTAATCTAAATTACCTCTCTAATAGTCCCGAACGGGTAATCTACGCAAATGCCTCGGCTCGGCCACAAATTAGTCTTCGTACGGGTTTGCGGAAATGGGAAAGCGGTTAGAGAGTGGTGCATGACAACGAGGTAATCTAAATTACCTCTCTAATAGTCTCGAACGGGTAATCTACGCAAATGCCTCAGATTGGCGTCAAACTCGTCTTCGTACGGGTTTGCGGAAATGAGAAAGCGGTTAGAGAGTGGTTCATGACTACGGGGTAATCTAAATTACCTCTCTAATAGTCCCGAACGGGTAATCTACGCAAATGCCTCGGCTCCGCCACAAACTCGTCTTCGTACGGGTTTGCGGAAATGGAAAAGCGGTTACAGAGTGGTGCATGACAACGAGGTAATCTAAATTACCTCTCTAATAGTCCCGAACGGGTAATCTACGCAAATGCCTCGGCTCGGCCACAAACTCGTCTTCGTACGGGTTTGCGGAAATGGGAAAGCGGTTAGAGAGTGGTGCATGACAACGAGGTAATCTAAATTACCTCTCTAATCCTCCCGAACGGGTAATCTACGCAAATGCCTCGGCTCGGCCACAAACTCGTCTTCGTACAGGTTTGCGGAAATGGAAAAACGGTTAGAGAGTGGTGCATGACAACGAGGTAATCTAAACAACCTCTCTAATAGTCCCGAACGTGTAATCTGCGCAAATGCCTCGGCTCGGCCACAAACTCGTCTTCGTACGGGTTTGCGGAAATGGGAAAGCGGTTAGAGAGTGGTGCATGACAACGAGGTAATCTAAATTACCTCTCTAATAGTCCCGAACGGGTAATCAACGCAAATGCCTCGGCTCGGCCACAATATCGTCTTCGTACGGGTTTGCGGAAATGGGAAAGCGGTTAGAGAGTGGTGCATGACAACGAGGTAATCTAAATTACCTCTCTAATAGTCCTGAACGGGTACTCTACGCAAATGCCTCGGCTCGGCCTCAAACTCGTTTTCGTACGGGTTTGCGGAATTGGAAAAGCGGTTAGAGAGTGGTGCATGACAACGAGGTAATCTAAATTACCTCTCTAATAGTCCCGAACGTGTAATCTGCGCAAATGCCTCGGCTCGGCCACAAACTCGTCTTCGTACGGGTTTGCGGAAATGGAAAAGCGGTTAGAGAGTGGTGCATGACAACGAGGTAATCTAAATTACCTCTCTAATAGTCCCGAACGGGTAATCTACGCAAATGCCTCGGCTCGGCCACAAACTCGTCTTCGTACGGGTTTGCGAAAATGGGAAAGCGGTTAGAGAGTGGTGCATGACAACGAGGTAATCTAAATTATCTCTTTAATAGTCCCGAACGGGTAATCTACACAAATGCCTCGGCTCGGCCACAAACTCGTCTTCGTACGGGTTTGCGGAAATGGGAAAGCGGTTAGAGAGTGGTGCATGACCACGAGGTAATCTAAATTACCTCTCTAATAGTCCCGAACGGGTAATCTACGCAAATGCCTCGGCTCGGCCTCAAACTCGTTTTCGTACAGGTTTGCGGAAATGGAAAAGCGGTTAGAGAGTGGTGCATGACAACGAGGTAATCTAAATTACCTCTCTAATAGTCTCGAACGTGTAATATGCGCAAATGCCTCGGCTCGGCCACAAACTCGTCTTCGTACGGGTTTGCGGAAATGGAAAAGCGGTTAGAGAGTGGTTCATGACAACGGGGTAATCTAAATTACCTCTCTAATAGTCCCGAACGGGTAATCTACGCAAATGCCTCAGATTGGCGTCAAACTCGTCTTCGTACGAGTTTGCGGAAATGAGAAAGCGGTTAGAGAGTGGTTCATGACTACGGGGTAATCTAAATTACCTCTCTAATAGTCCCGAACGGGTAATCTACGCAAATGCCTCAGCTCGGCCACAAATTCGTCTTCGTACGGGTTTGCGGAAATGGAAAAGCGGTTAGAGAGTGGTGCATGACAACGAGGTAATCTAAATTACCTCTCTAATAGTCTCGAACGGGGAATCTACGCAAATGCCTCGGCTCGGCCTCAAACTCGTCTTCGTACGGGTTTGCGGAAATGGAAAAGCGGTTAGAGAGTGGTTCATGACAACGGGGTAATCTAAATTACCTCTCTAATAGTCCCGAATGGGTAATCTACGCAAATGCCTCGGCTCGGCCACAAACTCGTCTTCGTACGGGTTTGCGGAAATGGGAAAGCGGTTAGAGAGTGGTGCATGACAACGAGGTAATCTAAATTACCTCTCTAATAGTCCCGAACGGGTAATCTACGCAAATGCCTCGGCTCGGCCACAAACTCGTCTTCGTACGGGTTTGCGGAAATGGAAAAGCGGTTAGAGAGTGGTGCATGACAACGAGGTAATCTAAATTACCTCTCTAATAGTCCCGAACGTGTAATCTGCGCAAATGCCTCGGCTCGGCCACAAACTCGTCTTCGTACGGGTTTGCGGAAATGGGAAAGCGGTTAGAGAGTGGTGCATGACAACGAGGTAATCTAAATTACCTCTCTAATAGTCCCGAACGGGTAATCAACGCAAATGCCTCGGCTCGGCCACAAACTCGTCTTCATACGGGTTTGCGGAAATGGGAAAGCGGTTAGAGAGTGGTGCATGACAACGAGGTAATCTAAATTACCTCTCTAATAGTCCCGAACGTGTAATCTGCGCAAATGCCTCGGCTCGGCCACAAACTCGTCTTCGTACGGGTTTGTGGAAATGGAAAAGCGGTTAGAGAGTGGTTCATGACAACGGGGTAATCTAAATTACCTCTCTAATAGTCCCGAACGGGTAATCTACGCAAATGCCTCAGATTGGCGTCAAACTAGTCTTCGTACGGGTTTGCGGAAATGAGAAAGCGGTTAGAGAGTGGTTCATGACTACGGGGTAATCTAAATTACCTCTCTAATAGTCCCGAACAGGTAATCTACGCAAATGCCTCGGCTCGGCCACAAACTCGTCTTCGTACGGGTTTGCGGAAATGAGAAAGCGGTTAGAGAGTGGTGCATGACAACGGGGTAATCTAAATTACCTCTCTAATAGTCCCGAACGGGTAATCTACGCAAATGCCTCGGTTCAGCCAAAAACTCGTGTTCGTACGGGTTTGCGGAAATGGAAAAGCGGTTAGAGAGTGGTGCATGACAACGAGGTAATCTAAATTACCTCTCTAATAGTCTCGAACGGGTAATCTACGCAAATGCCTCAGCTCAGCCTCAAACTCGTCTTCGTACGGGTTTGCGGAAATGGAAAAGCGGTTAGAGAGTGGTGCATGACAACGGGGTAATCTAAATTACCTCTCTAATAGTCCCGAACGGGTAATCTACGCAAATGCCTCGGCTCGGCCACAAACTCGTCTTCATACGGGTTTGCGGAAATGGGAAAGCGGTTAGAGAGTGGTGCATGACAACGAGGTAATCTAAATTACCTCTCTAATAGTCCCGAACGTGTAATCTGCGCAAATGCCTCGGCTCGGCCACAAACTCGTCTTCGTACGGGTTTGTGGAAATGGAAAAGCGGTTAGAGAGTGGTTCATGACAACAGGGTAATCTAAATTACCTCTCTAATAGTCCCGAACGGGTAATCTACGCAAATGCCTCAGATTGGCGTCAAACTAGTCTTCGTACGGGTTTGCGGAAATGAGAAAGCGGTTAGAGAGTGGTTCATGACTACGGGGTAATCTAAATTACCTCTCTAATAGTCCCGAACAGGTAATCTACGCAAATGCCTCGGCTCGGCCACAAACTCGTCTTCGTACAAGTTTGCGGAAATGAGAAAGCGGTTAGAGAGTGGTGCATGACAACGGGGTAATCTAAATTACCTCTCTAATAGTCCCGAACGGGTAATCTACGCAAATGCCTCGGTTCAGCCAAAAACTCGTCTTCGTACGGGTTTGCGGAAATGGAAAAGCGGTTAGAGAGTGGTGCATGACAACGAGGTAATCTAAATTACCTCTCTAATAGTCTCGAACGGGTAATCTACGCAAATGCCTCGGCTCGGCCTCAAACTCGTCTTCCTACGGGTTTGCGGAAATGGAAAAGCGGTTAGAGAGTGGTGCATGACAACGGGGTAATCTAAATTACCTCTCTAATAGTCCCGAACGGGTAATCTACGCAAATGCCTCGGCTCGGCCACAAACTCGTCTTCGTACGGGTTTGCGGAAATGGGAAAGCGGTTAGAGAGTGGTGCATGACAACGAGGTAATCTAAATTACCTCTCTAATAGTCCCGAACGGGTAATCAACGCAAATGCCTCGGCTCGGCCACAAACTCGTCTTCATACGGGTTTGCGGAAATGGGAAAGCGGTTAGAGAGTGGTGCATGACAACGAGGTAATCTAAATTACCTCTCTAATAGTCCCGAACGTGTAATCTGCGCAAATGCCTCGGCTCGGCCACAAACTCGTCTTCGTACGGGTTTGTGGAAATGGAAAAGCGGTTAGAGAGTGGTTCATGACAACGGGGTAATCTAAATTACCTCTCTAATAGTCCCGAACGGGTAATCTACGCAAATGCCTCAGATTGGCGTCAAACTAGTCTTCGTACGGGTTTGCGGAAATGAGAAAGCGGTTAGAGAGTGGTTCATGACTACGGGGTAATCTAAATTACCTCTCTAATAGTCCCGAACAGGTAATCTACGCAAATGCCTCGGCTCGGCCACAAACTCGTCTTCGTACGGGTTTGCGGAAATGAGAAAGCGGTTAGAGAGTGGTGCATGACAACGGGGTAATCTAAATTACCTCTCTAATAGTCCCGAACGGGTAATCTACGCAAATGCCTCGGTTCAGCCAAAAACTCGTCTTCGTACGGGTTTGCGGAAATGGAAAAGCGGTTAGAGAGTGGTGCATGACAACGAGGTAATCTAAATTACCTCTCTAATAGTCTCGAACGGGTAATCTACGCAAATGCCTCAGCTCGGCCTCAAACTCGTCTTCGTACGGGTTTGCGGAAATGGAAAAGCGGTTAGAGAGTGGTGCATGACAACGGGGTAATCTAAATTACCTCTCTAATAGTCCCGAACGGGTAATCTACGCAAATGCCTCGGCTCGGCCACAAACTCGTCTTCATACGGGTTTGCGGAAATGGGAAAGCGGTTAGAGAGTGGTGCATGACAACGAGGTAATCTAAATTACCTCTCTAATAGTCCCGAACGTGTAATCTGCGCAAATGCCTCGGCTCGGCCACAAACTCGTCTTCGTACGGGTTTGTGGAAATGGAAAAGCGGTTAGAGAGTGGTTCATGACAACAGGGTAATCTAAATTACCTCTCTAATAGTCCCGAACGGGTAATCTACGCAAATGCCTCAGATTGGCGTCAAACTAGTCTTCGTACGGGTTTGCGGAAATGAGAAAGCGGTTAGAGAGTGGTTCATGACTACGGGGTAATCTAAATTACCTCTCTAATAGTCCCGAACGGGTAATCTACGCAAATGCCTCGGTTCAGCCAAAAACTCGTCTTCGTACGGGTTTGCGGAAATGGAAAAGCGGTTAGAGAGTGGTGCATGACAACGAGGTAATCTAAATTACCTCTCTAATAGTCTCGAACGGGTAATCTACGCAAATGCCTCGGCTCGGCCTCAAACTCGTCTTCGTACGGGTTTGCGGAAATGGAAAAGCGGTTAGAGAGTGGTGCATGACAACGGGGTAATCTAAATTACCTCTCTAATAGTCCCGAACGGGTAATCTACGCAAATGCCTCGGCTCGGCCACAAACTCGTCTTCG
The DNA here is from genome assembly GCA_963920545.1 of Lepidium didymum. Taxonomy (NCBI): domain Eukaryota; kingdom Viridiplantae; phylum Streptophyta; class Magnoliopsida; order Brassicales; family Brassicaceae; genus Lepidium; species Lepidium didymum. The sequence continues at coordinate 7,928,515 of OY986988.1, forward strand.
TACGGGTTTGCGGAAATGGGAAAGCGGTTAGAGAGTGGTGCATGACAACGAGGTAATCTAAATTACCTCTCTAATAGTCTCGAACGGGTAATCTACGCAAATGCCTCGGCTCGGCCTCAAACTCGTCTTCGTACGGGTTTGCGGAAATGGAAAAGCGGTTAGAGAGTGGTGCATGACAACGGGGTAATCTAAATTACCTCTCTAATAGTCCCGAACGGGTAATCTACGCAAATGCCTCGGCTCGGCCACAAACTCGTCTTCGTACGGGTTTGCGGAAATGAGAAAGCGGTTAGAGAGTGGTTCATGACTACGGGGTAATCTAAATTACCTCTCTAATAGTCCCGAACAGGTAATCTACGCAAATGCCTCGGCTCGGCCACAAACTCGTCTTCGTACGGGTTTGCGGAAATGAGAAAGCGGTTAGAGAGTGGTGCATGACAACGGGGTAATCTAAATTACCTATCTAATAGTCCCGAACGGGTAATCTACGCAAATGCCTCGGTTCGGCCAAAAACTCGTCTTCGTACGGGTTTGCGGAAATGGAAAAGCGGTTAGAGAGTGGTGCATGACAACGAGGTAATCTAAATTACCTCTCTAATAGTCTCGAACGGGTAATCTACGCAAATGCCTCGGCTCGGCCTCAAACTCGTCTTCGTACGGGTTTGCGGAAATGGAAAAGCGGTTAGAGAGTGGTGCATGACAACGGGGTAATCTAAATTACCTCTCTAATAGTCCCGAACGGGTAATCTACGCAAATGCCTCGGCTCGGCCACAAACTCGTCTTCGTACGGGTTTGCGGAAATGGGAAAGCGGTTAGAGAGTGGTGCATGACAACGAGGTAATCTAAATTACCTCTCTAATAGTCTCGAACGGGTAATCTACGCAAATGCCTCGGCTCGGCCTCAAACTCGTCTTCGTACGGGTTTGCGGAAATGGAAAAGCGGTTAGAGAGTGGTGCATGACAACGGGGTAATCTAAATTACCTCTCTAATAGTCCCGAACGGGTAATCTACGCAAATGCCTCGGCTCGGCCACAAACTCGTCTTCGTACGGGTTTGCGGAAATGGGAAAGCGGTTAGAGAGTGGTGCATGACAACGAGGTAATCTAAATTACCTCTCTAATAGTCCCGAACGGGTAATCTACGCAAATGCCTCGGCTCGCCCACAAACTCGTCTTCGTACGGGTTTGCGGAAATGGAAAAGCGGTTAGAGAGTGGTGCATGACAACGAGGTAATCTAAATTACCTCTCTAATAGTCTCGAACGGGTAATCTACGCAAATGCCTCGGCTCGGCCTCAAACTCGTCTTCGTACGGGTTTGCGGAAATGGAAAAGCGGTTAGAGAGTGGTGCATGACAACGGGGTAATCTAAATTACCTCTCTAATAGTCCCGAACGGGTAATCTACGCAAATGCCTCGGCTCGGCCACAAACTCGTCTTCGTACGGGTTTGCGGAAATGGGAAAGCGGTTAGAGAGTGGTGCATGACAACGAGGTAATCTAAATTACCTCTCTAATAGTCTCGAACGGGTAATCTACGCAAATGCCTCGGCTCGGCCTCAAACTCGTCTTCGTACGGGTTTGCGGAAATGGAAAAGCGGTTAGAGAGTGGTGCATGACAACGGGGTAATCTAAATTACCTCTCTAATAGTCCCGAACGGGTAATCTACGCAAATGCCTCGGCTCGGCCACAAACTCGTCTTCGTACGGGTTTGCGGAAATGGGAAAGCGGTTAGAGAGTGGTGCATGACAACGAGGTAATCTAAATTACCTCTCTAATAGTCCCGAACGGGTAATCTACGCAAATGCCTCGGCTCGGCCACAAACTCGTCTTCGTACGGGTTTGCGGAAATGGAAAAGCGGTTAGAGAGTGGTGCATGACAAAGAGGTAATCTAAATTACCTCTCTAATAGTCCCGAACGTGTAATCTGCGCAAATGCCTCGGCTCGGCCACAAACTCGTCTTCGTACGGGTTTGCGGAAATGGGAAAGCGCTTAGAGAGTGGTGCATGACAACGAGGTAATCTAAATTACCTCTCTAATAGTCCCGAACGGGTAATCAACGCAAATGCCTCGGCTCGGCCACAAACTCGTCTTCGTACGGGTTTGCGGAAATGGGAAAGCGGTTAGAGAGTGGTGCATGACAACGAGGTAATCTAAATTACCTCTCTAATCGTCCCGAACGTGTAATCTGCGCAAATGCCTCGGCTCGGCCACAAACTCGTCTTCGTACGGGTTTGCGGAAATGGAAAAGCGGTTAGAGAGTGGTGCATGACAAAGAGGTAATCTAAATTACCTCTCTAATAGTCCCGAACGTGTAATCTGCGCAAATGCCTCGGCTCGGCCACAAACTCGTCTTCGTACGGGTTTGCGGAAATGGGAAAGCGGTTAGAGAGTGGTGCATGACAACGGGGTAATCTAAATTACCTCTCTAATAGTCCCGAACGGGTAATCTACGCAAATGCCTCGGCTCGGCCACAAACTCGTCTTCGTACGGGTTTGCGGAAATGGGAAAGCGGTTAGAGAGTGGTGCATGACAACGGGGTAATCTAAATTACCTCTCTAATAGTCCCGAACGTGTAATCTGCGCAAATGCCTCGGCTCGGCCACAAACTCGTTTTCGTACGGGTTTGCGGAAATGGAAAAGCGGTTAGAGAGTGGTTCATGACAACGGGGTAATCTAAATTACCTCTCTAATAGTCCCGAACGGGTAATCTACGCAAATGCCTCAGATTGGTGTCAAACTCGTCTTCGTACGGGTTTGCGGAAATGAGAAAGCGGTTAGAGAGTGGTTCATGACTACGGGGTAATCTAAATTACCTCTCTAATAGTCCCGAACAGGTAATCTACGCAAATGCCTCGGCTCGGCCACAAACTCGTCTTCGTACGGGTTTGCGGAAATGGGAAAGCGCTTAGAGAGTGGTGCATGACAACGAGGTAATCTAAATTACCTCTCTAATAGTCCCGAACGGGTAATCAACGCAAATGCCTCGGCTCGGCCACAAACTCGTCTTCGTACGGGTTTGCGGAAATGGGAAAGCGGTTAGAGAGTGGTGCATGACAACGAGGTAATCTAAATTACCTCTCTAATCGTCCCGAACGTGTAATCTGCGCAAATGCCTCGGCTCGGCCACAAACTCGTCTTCGTACGGGTTTGCGGAAATGGAAAAGCGGTTAGAGAGTGGTGCATGACAAAGAGGTAATCTAAATTACCTCTCTAATAGTCCCGAACGTGTAATCTGCGCAAATGCCTCGGCTCGGCCACAAACTCGTCTTCGTACGGGTTTGCGGAAATGGGAAAGCGGTTAGAGAGTGGTGCATGACAACGGGGTAATCTAAATTACCTCTCTAATAGTCCCGAACGGGTAATCTACGCAAATGCCTCGGCTCGGCCACAAACTCGTCTTCGTACGGGTTTGCGGAAATGGGAAAGCGGTTAGAGAGTGGTGCATGACAACGGGGTAATCTAAATTACCTCTCTAATAGTCCCGAACGTGTAATCTGCGCAAATGCCTCGGCTCGGCCACAAACTCGTTTTCGTACGGGTTTGCGGAAATGGAAAAGCGGTTAGAGAGTGGTTCATGACAACGGGGTAATCTATATTACCTCTCTAATAGTCCCGAACGGGTAATCTACGCAAATGCCTCAGATTGGTGTCAAACTCGTCTTCGTACGGGTTTGCGGAAATGAGAAAGCGGTTAGAGAGTGGTTCATGACTACGGGGTAATCTAAATTACCTCTCTAATAGTCCCGAACAGGTAATCTACGCAAATGCCTCGGCTCGGCCACAAACTCGTCTTCGTACGGGTTTGCGGAAATGAGAAAGCGGTTAGAGAGTGGTGCATGACAACGGGGTAATCTAAATTACCTCTCTAATAGTCCCGAACGGGTAATCTACGCAAATGCCTCGGTTCGGCCAAAAACTCGTCTTCGTACGGGTTTGCGGAAATGGAAAAGCGGTTAGAGAGTGGTGCATGACAACGAGGTAATCTAAATTACATCTCTAATAGTCTCGAACGGGTAATCTACGCAAATGCCTCGGCTCGGCCTCAAACTCGTCTTCGTACGGGTTTGCGGAAATGGAAAAGCGGTTAGAGAGTGGTGCATGACAACGGGGTAATCTAAATTACCTCTCTAATAGTCCCGAACGGGTAATCTACGCAAATGCCTCAGCTCGGCCACAAACTCGTCTTCGTACGGGTTTGCGGAAATGGGAAAGCGGTTAGAGAGTGGTGCATGACAACGAGGTAATCTAAATTACCTCTCTAATAGTCTCGAACGGGTAATCTACGCAAATGCCTCGGCTCGGCCTCAAACTCGTCTTCGTACGGGTTTGCGGAAATGGAAAAGCGGATAGAGAGTGGTGCATGACAACGGGGTAATCTAAATTACCTCTCTAATAGTCCCGAACGGGTAATCTACGCAAATGCCTCGGCTCGGCCACAAACTCGTCTTCGTACGGGTTTGCGGAAATGGGAAAGCGGTTAGAGAGTGGTGCATGACAACGAGGTAATCTAAATTACATCTCTAATAGTCTCGAACGGGTAATCTACGCAAATGCCTCGGCTCGGCCTCAAACTCGTCTTCGTACGGGTTTGCGGAAATGGAAAAGCGGTTAGAGAGTGGTGCATGACAACGGGGTAATCTAAATTACCTCTCTAATAGTCCCGAACGGGTAATCTACGCAAATGCCTCGGCTCGGCCACAAACTCGTCTTCGTACGGGTTTGCGGAAATGGGAAAGCGGTTAGAGAGTGGTGCATGACAACGAGGTAATCTAAATTACCTCTCTAATAGTCTCGAACGGGTAATCTACGCAAATGCCTCGGCTCGGCCTCAAACTCGTCTTCGTACGGGTTTGCGGAAATGGAAAAGCGGTTAGAGAGTGGTGCATGACAACGGGGTAATCTAAATTACCTCTCTAATAGTCCCGAACGGGTAATCTACGCAAATGCTTCGGCTCGGCCACAAACTCGTCTTCGTACGGGTTTGCGGAAATGGGAAAGCGGTTAGAGAGTGGTGCATGACAACGAGGTAATCTAAATTACCTCTCTAATAGTCCCGAACGGGTAATCTACGCAAATGCCTCGGCTCGGCCACAAACTCGTCTTCGTACGGGTTTGCGGAAATGGAAAAGCGGTTAGAGAGTGGTGCATGACAAAGAGGTAATCTAAATTACCTCTCTAATAGTCCCGAACGTGTAATCTGCGCAAATGCCTCGGCTCGGCCACAAACTCGTCTTCGTACGGGTTTGCGGAAATGGGAAAGCGGTTAGAGAGTGGTGCATGACAACGAGGTAATCTAAATTACCTCTCTAATCGTCCCGAACGTGTAATCTGCGCAAATGCCTCGGCTCGGCCACAAACTCGTCTTCGTACGGGTTTGCGGAAATGGAAAAGCGGTTAGAGAGTGGTGCATGACAAAGAGGTAATCTAAATTACCTCTATAATAGTCCCGAACGTGTAATCTGCGCAAATGCCTCGGCTCGGCCACAAACTCGTCTTCGTACGGGTTTGCGGAAATGGGAAAGCGGTTAGAGAGTGGTGCATGACAACGAGGTAATCTAAATTACCTCTCTAATAGTCCCGAACGTGTAATCTGCGCAAATGCCTCGGCTCGGCCACAAACTCGTCTTCGTACGGGTTTGCGGAAATGGGAAAGCGGTTAGAGAGTGGTGCATGACAACGAGGTAATCTAAATTACCTCTCTAATAGTCCCGAACGGGTAATCAACGCAAATGCCTCGGCTCGGCCACAAATTCGTCTTCGTACGGGTTTGCGGAAATGGGAAAGCGGTTAGAGAGTGGTGCATGACAACGAGGTAATCTAAATTACCTCTCTAATCGTCCCGAACGTATAATCTGCGCAAATGCCTCGGCTCGGCCACAAACTCGTCTTCGTACGGGTTTGCGGAAATGTGAAAGCGGTTAGAGAGTGGTGCATGACAACGAGGTAATCTAAATTACCTCTCTAATCGTCCCGAACGTGTAATCTGCGCAAATGCCTCGGCTCGGCCACAAACTCGTCTTCGTACGGGTTTGCGGAAATGGGAAAGCGGTTAGAGAGTGGTGCATGACAACGAGGTAATCTAAATTACCTCTCTAATAGTCCCGAACGGGTAATCAACGCAAATGCCTCGGCTCGGCCACAAACTCGTTTTCGTACGGGTTTGCGGAAATGGAAAAGCGGTTAGAGAGTGGTGCATGACAACGAGGTAATCTAAATTACCTCTCTAATAGTCTCGAACGGGTAATCTACGCAAATGCCTCGGCTCGGCCACAAACTCGTTTTCGTACGGGTTTGCGGAAATGGAAAAGCGGTTAGAGAGTGGTTCATGACAACGGGGTAATCTAAATTACCTCTCTAATAGTCCCGAACGGGTAATCTACGCAAATGCCTCAGCTCGGCCACAAACTCGTCTTCGTACGGGTTTGCGGAAATGAGAAAGCGGTTAGAGAGTGGTGCATGACAACGGGGTAATCTAAATTACCTCTCTAATAGTCCCGAACGGGTAATCTACGCAAATGCCTCGGTTCGGCCAAAAACTCGTCTTCGTACGGGTTTGCGGAAATGGAAAAGCGGTTAGAGAGTGGTGCATGACAACGGGGTAATCTAAATTACCTCTCTAATAGTCCCGAACGGGTAATCTACGCAAATGCCTCGGCTCGGCCACAAACTCGTCTTCGTACGGGTTTGCGGAAATGGGAAAGCGGTTAGAGAGTGGTGCATGACAACGGGGTAATCTAAATTACCTCTCTAATAGTCCCGAACGTGTAATCTGCGCAAATGCCTCGGCTCGGCCACAAACTCGTTTTCGTACGGGTTTGCGGAAATGGAAAAGCGGTTAGAGAGTGGTTCATGACAACGGGGTAATCTAAATTACCTCTCTAATAGTCCCGAACGGGTAATCTACGCAAATGCCTCAGATTGGTGTCAAACTCGTCTTCGTACGGGTTTGCGGAAATGAGAAAGCGGTTAGAGAGTGGTTCATGACTACGGGGTAATCTAAATTACCTCTCTAATAGTCCCGAACAGGTAATCTACGCAAATGCCTCGGCTCGGCCACAAACTCGTCTTCGTACGGGTTTGCGGAAATGAGAAAGCGGTTAGAGAGTGGTGCATGACAACGGGGTAATCTAAATTACCTCTCTAATAGTCCCGAACGGGTAATCTACGCAAATGCCTCGGTTCGGCCAAAAACTCGTCTTCGTACGGGTTTGCGGAAATGGAAAAGCGGTTAGAGAGTGGTGCATGACAACGAGGTAATCTAAATTACATCTCTAATAGTCTCGAACGGGTAATCTACGCAAATGCCTCGGCTCGGCCTCAAACTCGTCTTCGTACGGGTTTGCGGAAATGGAAAAGCGGTTAGAGAGTGGTGCATGACAACGGGGTAATCTAAATTACCTCTCTAATAGTCCCGAACGGGTAATCTACGCAAATGCCTCGGTTCGGCCAAAAACTCGTCTTCGTACGGGTTTGCGGAAATGGAAAAGCGGTTAGAGAGTGGTGCATGACAACGAGGTAATCTAAATTACCTCTCTAATAGTCTCGAACGGGTAATCTACGCAAATGCCTCGGCTCGGCCTCAAACTCGTCTTCGTACGGGTTTGCGGAAATGGAAAAGCGGTTAGAGAGTGGTGCATGACAACGGGGTAATCTAAATTACCTCTCTAATAGTCCCGAACGGGTAATCTACGCATATGCCTCGGCTCGGCCACAAACTCGTCTTCGTACGGGTTTGCGGAAATGGGAAAGCGGTTAGAGAGTGGTGCATGACAACGAGGTAATCTAAATTACCTCTCTAATAGTCTCGAACGGGTAATCTACGCAAATGCCTCGGCTCGGCCTCAAACTCGTCTTCGTACGGGTTTGCGGAAATGGGAAAGCGGTTAGAGAGTGGTGCATGACAACGAGGTAATCTAAATTACCTCTCTAATAGTCCCGAACGGGTAATCTACGCAAATGCCTCGGCTCGGCCACAAACTCGTCTTCGTACGGGTTTGCGGAAATGGAAAAGCGGTTAGAGAGTGGTGCATGACAAAGAGGTAATCTAAATTACCTCTCAAATAGTCCCGAACGTGTAATCTGCGCAAATGCCTCGGCTCGGCCTCAAACTCGTCTTCGTACGGGTTTGCGGAAATGGAAAAGCGGTTAGAGAGTGGTGCATGACAACAGGGTAATCTAAATTACCTCTCTAATAGTCCCGAACGGGTAATCTACGCAAATGCCTCGGCTCGGCCTCAAACTCGTCTTCGTACGGGTTTGCGGAAATGGAAAAGCGGTTAGAGAGTGGTGCATGACAACGGGGTAATCTAAATTACCTCTCTAATAGTCCCGAACGGGTAATCTACGCAAATGCCTCGGCTCGGCCACAAACTCGTTTTCGTACGGGTTTGCGGAAATGGAAAAGCGGTTAGAGAGTGGTTCATGACAACGGGGTAATCTAAATTACCTCTCTAATAGTCCCGAACGGGTAATCTACGCAAATGCCTCAGCTCGGCCACAAACTCGTCTTCGTACGGGTTTGCGGAAATGAGAAAGCGGTTAGAGAGTGGTGCATGACAACGGGGTAATCTAAATTACCTCTCTAATAGTCCCGAACGGGTAATCTACGCAAATGCCTCGGTTCGGCCAAAAACTCGTCTTCGTACGGGTTTGCGGAAATGGAAAAGCGGTTAGAGAGTGGTGCATGACAACGAGGTAATCTAAATTACCTCTCTAATAGTCTCGAACGGGTAATCTACGCAAATGCCTCGGCTCGGCCTCAAACTCGTCTTCGTACGGGTTTGCGGAAATGGAAAAGCGGTTAGAGAGTGGTGCATGACAACGGGGTAATCTAAATTACCTCTCTAATAGTCCCGAACGGGTAATCTACGCATATGCCTCGGCTCGGCCACAAACTCGTCTTCGTACGGGTTTGCGGAAATGGGAAAGCGGTTAGAGAGTGGTGCATGACAACGAGGTAATCTAAATTACCTCTCTAATAGTCCCGAACGGGTAATCTACGCAAATGCCTCGGCTCGGCCACAAACTCGTCTTCGTACGGGTTTGCGGAAATGGAAAAGCGGTTAGAGAGTGGTGCATGACAAAGAGGTAATCTAAATTACCTCTCTAATAGTCCCGAACGTGTAATCTGCGCAAATGCCTCGGCTCGGCCACAAACTCGTCTTCGTACGGGTTTGCGGAAATGGGAAAGCGGTTAGAGAGTGGTGCATGACAACGAGGTAATCTAAATTACCTCTCTAATCGTCCCGAACGTGTAATCTGCGCAAATGCCTCGGCTCGGCCACAAACTCGTCTTCGTACGGGTTTGCGGAAATGGAAAAGCGGTTAGAGAGTGGTGCATGACAAAGAGGTAATCTAAATTACCTCTATAATAGTCCCGAACGTGTAATCTGCGCAAATGCCTCGGCTCGGCCACAAACTCGTCTTCGTACGGGTTTGCGGAAATGGGAAAGCGGTTAGAGAGTGGTGCATGACAACGAGGTAATCTAAATTACCTCTCTAATAGTCCCGAACGGGTAATCTACGCAAATGCCTCGGCTCGGCCACAAACTCGTCTTCGTACGGGTTTGCGGAAATGGAAAAGCGGTTAGAGAGTGGTGCATGACAAAGAGGTAATCTAAATTACCTCTCTAATAGTCCCGAACGTGTAATCTGCGCAAATGCCTCGGCTCGGCCACAAACTCGTCTTCGTACGGGTTTGCGGAAATGGGAAAGCGGTTAGAGAGTGGTGCATGACAACGAGGTAATCTAAATTACCTCTCTAATAGTCCCGAACGGGTAATCAACGCAAATGCCTCGGCTCGGCCACAAATTCGTCTTCGTACGGGTTTGCGGAAATGGGAAAGCGGTTAGAGAGTGGTGCATGACAACGAGGTAATCTAAATTACCTCTCTAATCGTCCCGAACGTATAATCTGCGCAAATGCCTCGGCTCGGCCACAAACTCGTCTTCGTACGGGTTTGCGGAAATGTGAAAGCGGTTAGAGAGTGGTGCATGACAACGAGGTAATCTAAATTACCTCTCTAATCGTCCCGAACGTGTAATCTGCGCAAATGCCTCGGCTCGGCCACAAACTCGTCTTCGTACGGGTTTGCGGAAATGGGAAAGCGGTTAGAGAGTGGTGCATGACAACGAGGTAATCTAAATTACCTCTCTAATAGTCCCGAACGGGTAATCAACGCAAATGCCTCGGCTCGGCCACAAACTCGTTTTCGTACGGGTTTGCGGAAATGGAAAAGCGGTTAGAGAGTGGTGCATGACAACGAGGTAATCTAAATTACCTCTCTAATAGTCCCGAACGGGTAATCTACGCAAATGCCTCGGCTCGGCCACAAACTCGTTTTCGTACGGGTTTGCGGAAATGGAAAAGCGGTTAGAGAGTGGTTCATGACAACGGGGTAATCTAAATTACCTCTCTAATAGTCCCGAACGGGTAATCTACGCAAATGCCTCAGCTCGGCCACAAACTCGTCTTCGTACGGGTTTGCGGAAATGAGAAAGCGGTTAGAGAGTGGTGCATGACAACGGGGTAATCTAAATTACCTCTCTAATAGTCCCGAACGGGTAATCTACGCAAATGCCTCGGTTCGGCCAAAAACTCGTCTTCGTACGGGTTTGCGGAAATGGAAAAGCGGTTAGAGAGTGGTGCATGACAACGGGGTAATCTAAATTACCTCTCTAATAGTCCCGAACGGGTAATCTACGCAAATGCCTCGGCTCGGCCACAAACTCGTCTTCCTACGGGTTTGCGGAAATGGGAAAGCGGTTAGAGAGTGGTGCATGACAACGGGGTAATCTAAATTACCTCTCTAATAGTCCCGAACGTGTAATCTGCGCAAATGCCTCGGCTCGGCCACAAACTCGTTTTCGTACGGGTTTGCGGAAATGGAAAAGCGGTTAGAGAGTGGTTCATGACAACGGGGTAATCTAAATTACCTCTCTAATAGTCCCGAACGGGTAATCTACGCAAATGCCTCAGATTGGTGTCAAACTCGTCTTCGTACGGGTTTGCGGAAATGAGAAAGCGGTTAGAGAGTGGTTCATGACTACGGGGTAATCTAAATTACCTCTCTAATAGTCCCGAACAGGTAATCTACGCAAATGCCTCGGCTCGGCCACAAACTCGTCTTCGTACGGGTTTGCGGAAATGAGAAAGCGGTTAGAGAGTGGTGCATGACAACGGGGTAATCTAAATTACCTCTCTAATAGTCCCGAACGGGTAATCTACGCAAATGCCTCGGTTCGGCCAAAAACTCGTCTTCGTACGGGTTTGCGGAAATGGAAAAGCGGTTAGAGAGTGGTGCATGACAACGAGGTAATCTAAATTACATCTCTAATAGTCTCGAACGGGTAATCTACGCAAATGCCTCGGCTCGGCCTCAAACTCGTCTTCGTACGGGTTTGCGGAAATGGAAAAGCGGTTAGAGAGTGGTGCATGACAACGGGGTAATCTAAATTACCTCTCTAATAGTCCCGAACGGGTAATCTACGCAAATGCCTCAGCTCGGCCACAAACTCGTCTTCGTACGGGTTTGCGGAAATGGGAAAGCGGTTAGAGAGTGGTGCATGACAACGAGGTAATCTAAATTACCTCTCTAATAGTCTCGAACGGGTAATCTACGCAAATGCCTCGGCTCGGCCTCAAACTCGTCTTCGTACGGGTTTGCGGAAATGGAAAAGCGGATAGAGAGTGGTGCATGACAACGGGGTAATCTAAATTACCTCTCTAATAGTCCCGAACGGGTAATCTACGCAAATGCCTCGGCTCGGCCACAAACTCGTCTTCGTACGGGTTTGCGGAAATGGGAAAGCGGTTAGAGAGTGGTGCATGACAACGAGGTAATCTAAATTACATCTCTAATAGTCTCGAACGGGTAATCTACGCAAATGCCTCGGCTCGGCCTCAAACTCGTCTTCGTACGGGTTTGCGGAAATGGAAAAGCGGTTAGAGAGTGGTGCATGACAACGGGGTAATCTAAATTACCTCTCTAATAGTCCCGAACGGGTAATCTACGCAAATGCCTCGGCTCGGCCACAAACTCGTCTTCGTACGGGTTTGCGGAAATGGGAAAGCGGTTAGAGAGTGGTGCATGACAACGAGGTAATCTAAATTACCTCTCTAATAGTCTCGAACGGGTAATCTACGCAAATGCCTCGGCTCGGCCTCAAACTCGTCTTCGTACGGGTTTGCGGAAATGGAAAAGCGGTTAGAGAGTGGTGCATGACAACGGGGTAATCTAAATTACCTCTCTAATAGTCCCGAACGGGTAATCTACGCAAATGCCTCGGCTCGGCCACAAACTCGTCTTCGTACGGGTTTGCGGAAATGGGAAAGCGGTTAGAGAGTGGTGCATGACAACGAGGTAATCTAAATTACCTCTCTAATAGTCCCGAACGGGTAATCTACGCAAATGCCTCGGCTCGGCCACAAACTCGTCTTCGTACGGGTTTGGGGAAATGGAAAAGCGGTTAGAGAGTGGTGCATGACAAAGAGGTAATCTAAATTACCTCTCTAATAGTCCCGAACGTGTAATCTGCGCAAATGCCTCGGCTCGGCCACAAACTCGTCTTCGTACGGGTTTGCGGAAATGGGAAAGCGGTTAGAGAGTGGTGCATGACAACGAGGTAATCTAAATTACCTCTCTAATCGTCCCGAACGTGTAATCTGCGCAAATGCCTCGGCTCGGCCACAAACTCGTCTTCGTACGGGTTTGCGGAAATGGAAAAGCGGTTAGAGAGTGGTGCATGACAAAGAGGTAATCTAAATTACCTCTATAATAGTCCCGAACGTGTAATCTGCGCAAATGCCTCGGCTCGGCCACAAACTCGTCTTCGTACGGGTTTGCGGAAATGGGAAAGCGGTTAGAGAGTGGTGCATGACAACGAGGTAATCTAAATTACCTCTCTAATAGTCCCGAACGGGTAATCTACGCAAATGCCTCGGCTCGGCCACAAACTCGTCTTCGTACGGGTTTGCGGAAATGGAAAAGCGGTTAGAGAGTGGTGCATGACAAAGAGGTAATCTAAATTACCTCTCTAATAGTCCCGAACGTGTAATCTGCGCAAATGCCTCGGCTCGGCCACAAACTCGTCTTCGTACGGGTTTGCGGAAATGGGAAAGCGGTTAGAGAGTGGTGCATGACAACGAGGTAATCTAAATTACCTCTCTAATAGTCCCGAACGGGTAATCAACGCAAATGCCTCGGCTCGGCCACAAATTCGTCTTCGTACGGGTTTGCGGAAATGGGAAAGCGGTTAGAGAGTGGTGCATGACAACGAGGTAATCTAAATTACCTCTCTAATCGTCCCGAACGTATAATCTGCGCAAATGCCACGGCTCGGCCACAAACTCGTCTTCGTACGGGTTTGCGGAAATGTGAAAGCGGTTAGAGAGTGGTGCATGACAACGAGGTAATCTAAATTACCTCTCTAATCGTCCCGAACGTGTAATCTGCGCAAATGCCTCGGCTCGGCCACAAACTCGTCTTCGTACGGGTTTGCGGAAATGGGAAAGCGGTTAGAGAGTGGTGCATGACAACGAGGTAATCTAAATTACCTCTCTAATAGTCCCGAACGGGTAATCAACGCAAATGCCTCGGCTCGGCCACAAACTCGTTTTCGTACGGGTTTGCGGAAATGGAAAAGCGGTTAGAGAGTGGTGCATGACAACGAGGTAATCTAAATTACCTCTCTAATAGTCCCGAACGGGTAATCTACGCAAATGCCTCGGCTCGGCCACAAACTCGTTTTCGTACGGGTTTGCGGAAATGGAAAAGCGGTTAGAGAGTGGTTCATGACAACGGGGTAATCTAAATTACCTCTCTAATAGTCCCGAACGGGTAATCTACGCAAATGCCTCAGCTCGGCCACAAACTCGTCTTCGTACGGGTTTGCGGAAATGAGAAAGCGGTTAGAGAGTGGTGCATGACAACGAGGTAATCTAAATTACCTCTCTAATAGTCTCGAACGGGTAATCTACGCAAATGCCTCGGCTCGGCCTCAAACTCGTCTTCGTACGGGTTTGCGGAAATGGAAAAGCGGTTAGAGAGTGGTGCATGACAACGGGGTAATCTAAATTACCTCTCTAATAGTCCCGAACGGGTAATCTACGCATATACCTCGGCTCGGCCACAAACTCGTCTTCGTACGGGTTTGCGGAAATGGGAAAGCGGTTAGAGAGTGGTGCATGACAACGAAGTAATCTAAATTACCTCTCTAATAGTCTCGAACGGGTAATCTACGCAAATGCCTCGGCTCGGCCTCAAACTCGTCTTCGTACGGGTTTGCGGAAATGGGAAAGCGGTTAGAGAGTGGTGCATGACAACGAGGTAATCTAAATTACCTCTCTAATAGTCCCGAACGGGTAATCTACGCAAATGCCTCGGCTCGGCCACAAACTCGTCTTCGTACGGGTTTGCGGAAATGGAAAAGCGGTTAGAGAGTGGTGCATGACAAAGAGGTAATCTAAATTACCTCTCAAATAGTCCCGAACGTGTAATCTGCGCAAATGCCTCGGCTCGGCCACAAACTCGTCTTCGTACGGGTTTGCGGAAATGGGAAAGCGGTTAGAGAGTGGTGCATGACAACGAGGTAATCTAAATTACCTCTCTAATAGTCCCGAACGGGTAATCAACGCAAATGCCTCGGCTCGGCCACAAACTCGTCTTCGTACGGGTTTGCGGAAATGGGAAAGCGGTTAGAGAGTGGTGCATGACAACGAGGTAATCTAAATTACCTCTCTAATCGTCCCGAACGTGTAATCTGCGCAAATGCCTCGGCTCGGCCACAAACTCGTCTTCGTACGGGTTTGCGGAAATGGGAAAGCGGTTAGAGAGTGGTGCATGACAACGAGGTAATCTAAATTACCTCTCTAATAGTCCCGAACGGGTAATCAACGCAAATGCCTCGGCTCGGCCACAAACTCGTTTTCGTACGGGTTTGCGGAAATGGAAAAGCGGTTAGAGAGTGGTTCATGACAACGGGGTAATCTAAATTACCTCTCTAATAGTCCCGAACGGGTAATCTACGCAAATGCCTCGGCTCGGCCACAAACTCGTCTTCGTACGGGTTTGCGGAAATGGGAAAGCGGTTAGAGAGTGGTGCATGACAACGAGGTAATCTAAATTACCTCTCTAATAGTCTCGAACGGGTAATCTACGCAAATGCCTCGGCTCGGCCTCAAACTCGTCTTCGTACGGGTTTGCGGAAATGGGAAAGCGGTTAGAGAGTGGTGCATGACAACGAGGTAATCTAAATTACCTCTCTAATAGTCCCGAACGGGTAATCTACGCAAATGCCTCGGCTCGGCCACAAACTCGTCTTCGTACGGGTTTGCGGAAATGGAAAAGCGGTTAGAGAGTGGTGCATGACAAAGAGGTAATCTAAATTACCTCTCAAATAGTCCCGAACGTGTAATCTGCGCAAATGCCTCGGCTCGGCCACAAACTCGTCTTCGTACGGGTTTGCGGAAATGGGAAAGCGGTTAGAGAGTGGTGCATGACAACGAGGTAATCTAAATTACCTCTCTAATAGTCCCGAACGGGTAATCAACGCAAATGCCTCGGCTCGGCCACAAACTCGTCTTCGTACGGGTTTGCGGAAATGGGAAAGCGGTTAGAGAGTGGTGCATGACAACGAGGTAATCTAAATTACCTCTCTAATCGTCCCGAACGTGTAATCTGCGCAAATGCCTCGGCTCGGCCACAAACTCGTCTTCGTACGGGTTTGCGGAAATGGGAAAGCGGTTAGAGAGTGGTGCATGACAACGAGGTAATCTAAATTACCTCTCTAATAGTCCCGAACGGGTAATCAACGCAAATGCCTCGGCTCGGCCACAAACTCGTTTTCGTACGGGTTTGCGGAAATGGAAAAGCGGTTAGAGAGTGGTTCATGACAACGGGGTAATCTAAATTACCTCTCTAATAGTCCCGAACGGGTAATCTACGCAAATGCCTCGGCTCGGCCACAAACTCGTTTTCGTACGGGTTTGCGGAAATGGAAAAGCGGTTAGAGAGTGGTTCATGACAACGGGGTAATCTAAATTACCTCTCTAATAGTCCCGAACGGGTAATCTACGCAAATGCCTCAGATTGGCGTCAAACTCGTCTTCGTACGGGTTTGCGGAAATGAGAAAGCGGTTAGAGAGTGGTTCATGACTACAGGGTAATCTAAATTACCTCTCTAATAGTCCCGAACAGGTAATCTACGCAAATGCCTCGGCTCGGCCACAAACTCGTCTTCGTACGGGTTTGCGGAAATGAGAAAGCGGTTAGAGAGTGGTGCATGACAACGGGGTAATCTAAATTACCTCTCTAATAGTCCCGAACGGGTAATCTACGCAAATGCCTCGGTTCGGCCAAAAACTCGTCTTCGTACGGGTTTGCGGAAATGGAAAAGCGGTTAGAGAGTGGTGCATGACAACGAGGTAATCTAAATTACCTCTCTAATAGTCTCGAACGGGTAATCTACGCAAATGCCTCGGCTCGGCCTCAAACTCGTCTTCGTACGGGTTTGCGGAAATGGAAAAGCGGTTAGAGAGTGGTGCATGACAAAGAGGTAATCTAAATTACCTCTCTAATCGTCCCGAACGTGTAATCTGCGCAAATGCCTCGGCTCGGCCACAAACTCGTCTTCGTACGGGTTTGCGGAAATGGGAAAGCGGTTAGAGAGTGGTGCATGACAACGAGGTAATCTAAATTACCTCTCTAATAGTCCCGAACGGGTAATCTACGCAAATGCCTCGGCTCGGCCACAAACTCGTCTTCGTACGGGTTTGCGGAAATGGAAAAGCGGTTAGAGAGTGGTGCATGACAAAGAGGTAATCTAAATTACCTCTCAAATAGTCCCGAACGTGTAATCTGCGCAAATGCCTCGGCTCGGCCACAAATTCGTCTTCGTACGGGTTTGCGGAAATGGGAAAGCGGTTAGAGAGTGGTGCATGACAACGAGGTAATCTAAATTACCTCTCTAATAGTCCCGAACGGGTAATCAACGCAAATGCCTCGGCTCGGCCACAAATTCGTCTTCGTACGGGTTTGCGGAAATGGGAAAGCGGTTAGAGAGTGGTGCATGACAACGAGGTAATCTAAATTACCTCTCTAATCGTCCCGAACGTGTAATCTGCGCAAATGCCTCGGCTCGGCCACAAACTCGTCTTCGTACGGGTTTGCGGAAATGTGAAAGCGGTTAGAGAGTGGTGCATGACAACGAGGTAATCTAAATTACCTCTCTAATCGTCCCGAACGTGTAATCTGCGCAAATGCCTCGGCTCGGCCACAAACTCGTCTTCGTACGGGTTTGCGGAAATGGGAAAGCGGTTAGAGAGTGGTGCATGACAACGAGGTAATCTAAATTACCTCTCTAATAGTCCCGAACGGGTAATCAACGCAAATGCCTCGGCTCGGCCACAAACTCGTTTTCGTACGGGTTTGCGGAAATGGAAAAGCGGTTAGAGAGTGGTGCATGACAACGAGGTAATCTAAATTACCTCTCTAATAGTCCCGAACGGGTAATCTACGCAAATGCCTCGGCTCGGCCACAAACTCGTTTTCGTACGGGTTTGCGGAAATGGAAAAGCGGTTAGAGAGTGGTTCATGACAACGGGGTAATCTAAATTACCTCTCTAATAGTCCCGAACGGGTAATCTACGCAAATGCCTCAGCTCGGCCACAAACTCGTCTTCGTACGGGTTTGCGGAAATGAGAAAGCGGTTAGAGAGTGGTGCATGACAACGGGGTAATCTAAATTACCTCTCTAATAGTCCCGAACGGGTAATCTACGCAAATGCCTCGGTTCGGCCAAAAACTCGTATTCGTACGGGTTTGCGGAAATGGAAAAGCGGTTAGAGAGTGGTGCATGACAACGAGGTAATCTAAATTACCTCTCTAATAGTCTCGAACGGGTAATCTACGCAAATGCCTCGGCTCGGCCTCAAACTCGTCTTCGTACGGGTTTGCGGAAATGGAAAAGCGGTTAGAGAGTGGTGCATGACAACGGGGTAATCTAAATTACCTCTCTAATAGTCCCGAACGGGTAATCTACGCATATGCCTCGGCTCGGCCACAAACTCGTCTTCGTACGGGTTTGCGGAAATGGGAAAGCGGTTAGAGAGTGGTGCATGACAACGAGGTAATCTAAATTACCTCTCTAATAGTCTCGAACGGGTAATCTACGCAAATGCCTCGGCTCGGCCTCAAACTCGTCTTCGTACGGGTTTGCGGAAATGGGAAAGCGGTTAGAGAGTGGTGCATGACAACGAGGTAATCTAAATTACCTCTCTAATAGTCCCGAACGGGTAATCTACGCAAATGCCTCGGCTCGGCCACAAACTCGTCTTCGTACGGGTTTGCGGAAATGGAAAAGCGGTTAGAGAGTGGTGCATGACAAAGAGGTAATCTAAATTACCTCTCAAATAGTCCCGAACGTGTAATCTGCGCAAATGCCTCGGCTCGGCCACAAACTCGTCTTCGTACGGGTTTGCGGAAATGGGAAAGCGGTTAGAGAGTGGTGCATGACAACGAGGTAATCTAAATTACCTCTCTAATAGTCCCGAACGGGTAATCAACGCAAATGCCTCGGCTCGGCCACAAACTCGTCTTCGTACGGGTTTGCGGAAATGGGAAAGCGGTTAGAGAGTGGTGCATGACAACGAGGTAATCTAAATTACCTCTCTAATCGTCCCGAACGTGTAATCTGCGCAAATGCCTCGGCTCGGCCACAAACTCGTCTTCGTACGGGTTTGCGGAAATGGGAAAGCGGTTAGAGAGTGGTGCATGACAACGAGGTAATCTAAATTACCTCTCTAATAGTCCCGAACGGGTAATCAACGCAAATGCCTCGGCTCGGCCACAAACTCGTTTTCGTACGGGTTTGCGGAAATGGAAAAGCGGTTAGAGAGTGGTGCATGACAACGAGGTAATCTAAATTACCTCTCTAATAGTCCCGAACGGGTAATCTACGCAAATGCCTCGGCTCGGCCACAAACTCGTTTTCGTACGGGTTTGCGGAAATGGAAAAGCGGTTAGAGAGTGGTTCATGACAACGGGGTAATCTAAATTACCTCTCTAATAGTCCCGAACGGGTAATCTACGCAAATGCCTCAGCTCGGCCACAAACTCGTCTTCGTACGGGTTTGCGGAAATGAGAAAGCGGTTAGAGAGTGGTGCATGACAACGGGGTAATCTAAATTACCTCTCTAATAGTCCCGAACGGGTAATCTACGCAAATGCCTCGGTTCGGCCAAAAACTCGTCTTCGTACGGGTTTGCGGAAATGGAAAAGCGGTTAGAGAGTGGTGCATGACAACGAGGTAATCTAAATTACCTCTCTAATAGTCTCGAACGGGTAATCTACGCAAATGCCTCGGCTCGGCCTCAAACTCGTCTTCGTACGGGTTTGCGGAAATGGAAAAGCGGTTAGAGAGTGGTGCATGACAACGGGGTAATCTAAATTACCTCTCTAATAGTCCCGAACGGGTAATCTACGCATATGCCTCGGCTCGGCCACAAACTCGTCTTCGTACGGGTTTGCGGAAATGGGAAAGCGGTTAGAGAGTGGTGCATGACAACGAGGTAATCTAAATTACCTCTCTAATAGTCTCGAACGGGTAATCTACGCAAATGCCTCGGCTCGGCCTCAAACTCGTCTTCGTACGGGTTTGCGGAAATGGGAAAGCGGTTAGAGAGTGGTGCATGACAACGAGGTAATCTAAATTACCTCTCTAATAGTCCCGAACGGGTAATCTACGCAAATGCCTCGGCTCGGCCACAAACTCGTCTTCGTACGGGTTTGCGGAAATGGAAAAGCGGTTAGAGAGTGGTGCATGACAAAGAGGTAATCTAAATTACCTCTCAAATAGTCCCGAACGTGTAATCTGCGCAAATGCCTCGGCTCGGCCACAAACTCGTCTTCGTACGGGTTTGCGGAAATGGGAAAGCGGTTAGAGAGTGGTGCATGACAACGAGGTAATCTAAATTACCTCTCTAATAGTCCCGAACGGGTAATCAACGCAAATGCCTCGGCTCGGCCACAAACTCGTCTTCGTACGGGTTTGCGGAAATGGGAAAGCGGTTAGAGAGTGGTGCATGACAACGAGGTAATCTAAATTACCTCTCTAATCGTCCCGAACGTGTAATCTGCGCAAATGCCTCGGCTCGGCCACAAACTCGTCTTCGTACGGGTTTGCGGAAATGGGAAAGCGGTTAGAGAGTGGTGCATGACAACGAGGTAATCTAAATTACCTCTCTAATAGTCCCGAACGGGTAATCAACGCAAATGCCTCGGCTCGGCCACAAACTCGTTTTCGTACGGGTTTGCGGAAATGGAAAAGCGGTTAGAGAGTGGTTCATGACAACGGGGTAATCTAAATTACCTCTCTAATAGTCCCGAACGGGTAATCTACGCAAATGCCTCGGCTCGGCCACAAACTCGTTTTCGTACGGGTTTGCGGAAATGGAAAAGCGGTTAGAGAGTGGTTCATGACAACGGGGTAATCTAAATTACCTCTCTAATAGTCCCGAACGGGTAATCTACGCAAATGCCTCAGATTGGCGTCAAACTCGTCTTCGTACGGGTTTGCGGAAATGAGAAAGCGGTTAGAGAGTGGTTCATGACTACAGGGTAATCTAAATTACCTCTCTAATAGTCCCGAACAGGTAATCTACGCAAATGCCTCGGCTCGGCCACAAACTCGTCTTCGTACGGGTTTGCGGAAATGAGAAAGCGGTTAGAGAGTGGTGCATGACAACGGGGTAATCTAAATTACCTCTCTAATAGTCCCGAACGGGTAATCTACGCAAATGCCTCGGTTCGGCCAAAAACTCGTCTTCGTACGGGTTTGCGGAAATGGAAAAGCGGTTAGAGAGTGGTGCATGACAACGAGGTAATCTAAATTACCTCTCTAATAGTCTCGAACGGGTAATCTACGCAAATGCCTCGGCTCGGCCTCAAACTCGTCTTCGTACGGGTTTGCGGAAATGGAAAAGCGGTTAGAGAGTGGTGCATGACAAAGAGGTAATCTAAATTACCTCTCTAATCGTCCCGAACGTGTAATCTGCGCAAATGCCTCGGCTCGGCCACAAACTCGTCTTCGTACGGGTTTGCGGAAATGGGAAAGCGGTTAGAGAGTGGTGCATGACAACGAGGTAATCTAAATTACCTCTCTAATAGTCCCGAACGGGTAATCTACGCAAATGCCTCGGCTCGGCCACAAACTCGTCTTCGTACGGGTTTGCGGAAATGGAAAAGCGGTTAGAGAGTGGTGCATGACAAAGAGGTAATCTAAATTACCTCTCAAATAGTCCCGAACGTGTAATCTGCGCAAATGCCTCGGCTCGGCCACAAACTCGTCTTCGTACGGGTTTGCGGAAATGGGAAAGCGGTTAGAGAGTGGTGCATGACAACGAGGTAATCTAAATTACCTCTCTAATAGTCCCGAACGGGTAATCAACGCAAATGCCTCGGCTCGGCCACAAATTCGTCTTCGTACGGGTTTGCGGAAATGGGAAAGCGGTTAGAGAGTGGTGCATGACAACGAGGTAATCTAAATTACCTCTCTAATCGTCCCGAACGTGTAATCTGCGCAAATGCCTCGGCTCGGCCACAAACTCGTCTTCGTACGGGTTTGCGGAAATGTGAAAGCGGTTAGAGAGTGGTGCATGACAACGAGGTAATCTAAATTACCTCTCTAATCGTCCCGAACGTGTAATCTGCGCAAATGCCTCGGCTCGGCCACAAACTCGTCTTCGTACGGGTTTGCGGAAATGGAAAAGCGGTTAGAGAGTGGTGCATGACAACGGGGTAATCTAAATTACCTCTCTAATAGTCCCGAACGGGTAATCTACGCATATGCCTCGGCTCGGCCACAAACTCGTCTTCGTACGGGTTTGCGGAAATGGGAAAGCGGTTAGAGAGTGGTGCATGACAACGAGGTAATCTAAATTACCTCTCTAATAGTCTCGAACGGGTAATCTACGCAAATGCCTCGGCTCGGCCTCAAACTCGTCTTCGTACGGGTTTGCGGAAATGGGAAAGCGGTTAGAGAGTGGTGCATGACAACGAGGTAATCTAAATTACCTCTCTAATAGTCCCGAACGGGTAATCTACGCAAATGCCTCGGCTCGGCCACAAACTCGTCTTCGTACGGGTTTGCGGAAATGGAAAAGCGGTTAGAGAGTGGTGCATGACAAAGAGGTAATCTAAATTACCTCTCAAATAGTCCCGAACGTGTAATCTGCGCAAATGCCTCGGCTCGGCCACAAACTCGTCTTCGTACGGGTTTGCGGAAATGGGAAAGCGGTTAGAGAGTGGTGCATGACAACGAGGTAATCTAAATTACCTCTCTAATAGTCCCGAACGGGTAATCAACGCAAATGCCTCGGCTCGGCCACAAACTCGTCTTCGTACGGGTTTGCGGAAATGGGAAAGCGGTTAGAGAGTGGTGCATGACAACGAGGTAATCTAAATTACCTCTCTAATCGTCCCGAACGTGTAATCTGCGCAAATGCCTCGGCTCGGCCACAAACTCGTCTTCGTACGGGTTTGCGGAAATGGGAAAGCGGTTAGAGAGTGGTGCATGACAACGAGGTAATCTAAATTACCTCTCTAATAGTCCCGAACGGGTAATCAACGCAAATGCCTCGGCTCGGCCACAAACTCGTTTTCGTACGGGTTTGCGGAAATGGAAAAGCGGTTAGAGAGTGGTGCATGACAACGAGGTAATCTAAATTACCTCTCTAATAGTCCCGAACGGGTAATCTACGCAAATGCCTCGGCTCGGCCACAAACTCGTTTTCGTACGGGTTTGCGGAAATGGAAAAGCGGTTAGAGAGTGGTTCATGACAACGGGGTAATCTAAATTACCTCTCTAATAGTCCCGAACGGGTAATCTACGCAAATGCCTCAGCTCGGCCACAAACTCGTCTTCGTACGGGTTTGCGGAAATGAGAAAGCGGTTAGAGAGTGGTGCATGACAACGGGGTAATCTAAATTACCTCTCTAATAGTCCCGAACGGGTAATCTACGCAAATGCCTCGGTTCGGCCAAAAACTCGTCTTCGTACGGGTTTGCGGAAATGGAAAAGCGGTTAGAGAGTGGTGCATGACAACGAGGTAATCTAAATTACCTCTCTAATAGTCTCGAACGGGTAATCTACGCAAATGCCTCGGCTCGGCCTCAAACTCGTCTTCGTACGGGTTTGCGGAAATGGAAAAGCGGTTAGAGAGTGGTGCATGACAACGGGGTAATCTAAATTACCTCTCTAATAGTCCCGAACGGGTAATCTACGCATATGCCTCGGCTCGGCCACAAACTCGTCTTCGTACGGGTTTGCGGAAATGGGAAAGCGGTTAGAGAGTGGTGCATGACAACGAGGTAATCTAAATTACCTCTCTAATAGTCTCGAACGGGTAATCTACGCAAATGCCTCGGCTCGGCCTCAAACTCGTCTTCGTACGGGTTTGCGGAAATGGGAAAGCGGTTAGAGAGTGGTGCATGACAACGAGGTAATCTAAATTACCTCTCTAATAGTCCCGAACGGGTAATCTACGCAAATGCCTCGGCTCGGCCACAAACTCGTCTTCGTACGGGTTTGCGGAAATGGAAAAGCGGTTAGAGAGTGGTGCATGACAAAGAGGTAATCTAAATTACCTCTCTAATAGTCCCGAACGGGTAATCTACGCAAATGCCTCGGTTCGGCCAAAAACTCGTCTTCGTACGGGTTTGCGGAAATGGAAAAGCGGTTAGAGAGTGGTGCATGACAACGAGGTAATCTAAATTACCTCTCTAATAGTCTCGAACGGGTAATCTACGCAAATGCCTCGGCTCGGCCTCAAACTCGTCTTCGTACGGGTTTGCGGAAATGGAAAAGCGGTTAGAGAGTGGTGCATGACAAAGAGGTAATCTAAATTACCTCTCTAATCGTCCCGAACGTGTAATCTGCGCAAATGCCTCGGCTCGGCCACAAACTCGTCTTCGTACGGGTTTGCGGAAATGGGAAAGCGGTTAGAGAGTGGTGCATGACAACGAGGTAATCTAAATTACCTCTCTAATAGTCCCGAACGGGTAATCTACGCAAATGCCTCGGCTCGGCCACAAACTCGTCTTCGTACGGGTTTGCGGAAATGGAAAAGCGGTTAGAGAGTGGTGCATGACAACGGGGTAATCTAAATTACCTCTCTAATAGTCCCGAACGGGTAATCTACGCATATGCCTCGGCTCGGCCACAAACTCGTCTTCGTACGGGTTTGCGGAAATGGGAAAGCGGTTAGAGAGTGGTGCATGACAACGAGGTAATCTAAATTACCTCTCTAATAGTCTCGAACGGGTAATCTACGCAAATGCCTCGGCTCGGCCTCAAACTCGTCTTCGTACGGGTTTGCGGAAATGGGAAAGCGGTTAGAGAGTGGTGCATGACAACGAGGTAATCTAAATTACCTCTCTAATAGTCCCGAACGGGTAATCTACGCAAATGCCTCGGCTCGGCCACAAACTCGTCTTCGTACGGGTTTGCGGAAATGGAAAAGCGGTTAGAGAGTGGTGCATGACAAAGAGGTAATCTAAATTACCTCTCAAATAGTCCCGAACGTGTAATCTGCGCAAATGCCTCGGCTCGGCCACAAACTCGTCTTCGTACGGGTTTGCGGAAATGGGAAAGCGGTTAGAGAGTGGTGCATGACAACGAGGTAATCTAAATTACCTCTCTAATAGTCCCGAACGGGTAATCAACGCAAATGCCTCGGCTCGGCCACAAACTCGTCTTCGTACGGGTTTGCGGAAATGGGAAAGCGGTTAGAGAGTGGTGCATGACAACGAGGTAATCTAAATTACCTCTCTAATCGTCCCGAACGTGTAATCTGCGCAAATGCCTCGGCTCGGCCACAAACTCGTCTTCGTACGGGTTTGCGGAAATGGGAAAGCGGTTAGAGAGTGGTGCATGACAACGAGGTAATCTAAATTACCTCTCTAATAGTCCCGAACGGGTAATCAACGCAAATGCCTCGGCTCGGCCACAAACTCGTTTTCGTACGGGTTTGCGGAAATGGAAAAGCGGTTAGAGAGTGGTGCATGACAACGAGGTAATCTAAATTACCTCTCTAATAGTCCCGAACGGGTAATCTACGCAAATGCCTCGGCTCGGCCACAAACTCGTTTTCGTACGGGTTTGCGGAAATGGAAAAGCGGTTAGAGAGTGGTTCATGACAACGGGGTAATCTAAATTACCTCTCTAATAGTCCCGAACGGGTAATCTACGCAAATGCCTCAGCTCGGCCACAAACTCGTCTTCGTACGGGTTTGCGGAAATGGGAAAGCGGTTAGAGAGTGGTGCATGACAACGAGGTAATCTAAATTACCTCTCTAATAGTCCCGAACGGGTAATCTACGCAAATGCCTCGGCTCGGCCACAAACTCGTTTTCGTACGGGTTTGCGGAAATGGAAAAGCGGTTAGAGAGTGGTTCATGACAACGGGGTAATCTAAATTACCTCTCTAATAGTCCCGAACGGGTAATCTACGCAAATGCCTCAGCTCGGCCACAAACTCGTCTTCGTACGGGTTTGCGGAAATGAGAAAGCGGTTAGAGAGTGGTGCATGACAACGGGGTAATCTAAATTACCTCTCTAATAGTCCCGAACGGGTAATCTACGCAAATGCCTCGGTTCGGCCAAAAACTCGTCTTCGTACGGGTTTGCGGAAATGGAAAAGCGGTTAGAGAGTGGTGCATGACAACGAGGTAATCTAAATTACCTCTCTAATAGTCTCGAACGGGTAATCTACGCAAATGCCTCGGCTCGGCCTCAAACTCGTCTTCGTACGGGTTTGCGGAAATGGAAAAGCGGTTAGAGAGTGGTGCATGACAACGGGGTAATCTAAATTACCTCTCTAATAGTCCCGAACGGGTAATCTACGCATATGCCTCGGCTCGGCCACAAACTCGTCTTCGTACGGGTTTGCGGAAATGGGAAAGCGGTTAGAGAGTGGTGCATGACAACGAGGTAATCTAAATTACCTCTCTAATAGTCTCGAACGGGTAATCTACGCAAATGCCTCGGCTCGGCCTCAAACTCGTCTTCGTACGGGTTTGCGGAAATGGGAAAGCGGTTAGAGAGTGGTGCATGACAACGAGGTAATCTAAATTACCTCTCTAATAGTCCCGAACGGGTAATCTACGCAAATGCCTCGGCTCGGCCACAAACTCGTCTTCGTACGGGTTTGCGGAAATGGAAAAGCGGTTAGAGAGTGGTGCATGACAAAGAGGTAATCTAAATTACCTCTCTAATAGTCCCGAACGGGTAATCTACGCAAATGCCTCGGTTCGGCCAAAAACTCGTCTTCGTACGGGTTTGCGGAAATGGAAAAGCGGTTAGAGAGTGGTGCATGACAACGAGGTAATCTAAATTACCTCTCTAATAGTCTCGAACGGGTAATCTACGCAAATGCCTCGGCTCGGCCTCAAACTCGTCTTCGTACGGGTTTGCGGAAATGGAAAAGCGGTTAGAGAGTGGTGCATGACAAAGAGGTAATCTAAATTACCTCTCTAATCGTCCCGAACGTGTAATCTGCGCAAATGCCTCGGCTCGGCCACAAACTCGTCTTCGTACGGGTTTGCGGAAATGGGAAAGCGGTTAGAGAGTGGTGCATGACAACGAGGTAATCTAAATTACCTCTCTAATAGTCCCGAACGGGTAATCTACGCAAATGCCTCGGCTCGGCCACAAACTCGTCTTCGTACGGGTTTGCGGAAATGGAAAAGCGGTTAGAGAGTGGTGCATGACAAAGAGGTAATCTAAATTACCTCTCAAATAGTCCCGAACGTGTAATCTGCGCAAATGCCTCGGCTCGGCCACAAACTCGTCTTCGTACGGGTTTGCGGAAATGGGAAAGCGGTTAGAGAGTGGTGCATGACAACGAGGTAATCTAAATTACCTCTCTAATAGTCCCGAACGGGTAATCAACGCAAATGCCTCGGCTCGGCCACAAATTCGTCTTCGTACGGGTTTGCGGAAATGGGAAAGCGGTTAGAGAGTGGTGCATGACAACGAGGTAATCTAAATTACCTCTCTAATCGTCCCGAACGTGTAATCTGCGCAAATGCCTCGGCTCGGCCACAAACTCGTCTTCGTACGGGTTTGCGGAAATGTGAAAGCGGTTAGAGAGTGGTGCATGACAACGAGGTAATCTAAATTACCTCTCTAATCGTCCCGAACGTGTAATCTGCGCAAATGCCTCGGCTCGGCCACAAACTCGTCTTCGTACGGGTTTGCGGAAATGGAAAAGCGGTTAGAGAGTGGTGCATGACAACGGGGTAATCTAAATTACCTCTCTAATAGTCCCGAACGGGTAATCTACGCATATGCCTCGGCTCGGCCACAAACTCGTCTTCGTACGGGTTTGCGGAAATGGGAAAGCGGTTAGAGAGTGGTGCATGACAACGAGGTAATCTAAATTACCTCTCTAATAGTCTCGAACGGGTAATCTACGCAAATGCCTCGGCTCGGCCTCAAACTCGTCTTCGTACGGGTTTGCGGAAATGGGAAAGCGGTTAGAGAGTGGTGCATGACAACGAGGTAATCTAAATTACCTCTCTAATAGTCCCGAACGGGTAATCTACGCAAATGCCTCGGCTCGGCCACAAACTCGTCTTCGTACGGGTTTGCGGAAATGGAAAAGCGGTTAGAGAGTGGTGCATGACAAAGAGGTAATCTAAATTACCTCTCAAATAGTCCCGAACGTGTAATCTGCGCAAATGCCTCGGCTCGGCCACAAACTCGTCTTCGTACGGGTTTGCGGAAATGGGAAAGCGGTTAGAGAGTGGTGCATGACAACGAGGTAATCTAAATTACCTCTCTAATAGTCCCGAACGGGTAATCAACGCAAATGCCTCGGCTCGGCCACAAACTCGTCTTCGTACGGGTTTGCGGAAATGGGAAAGCGGTTAGAGAGTGGTGCATGACAACGAGGTAATCTAAATTACCTCTCTAATCGTCCCGAACGTGTAATCTGCGCAAATGCCTCGGCTCGGCCACAAACTCGTCTTCGTACGGGTTTGCGGAAATGGGAAAGCGGTTAGAGAGTGGTGCATGACAACGAGGTAATCTAAATTACCTCTCTAATAGTCCCGAACGGGTAATCAACGCAAATGCCTCGGCTCGGCCACAAACTCGTTTTCGTACGGGTTTGCGGAAATGGAAAAGCGGTTAGAGAGTGGTGCATGACAACGAGGTAATCTAAATTACCTCTCTAATAGTCCCGAACGGGTAATCTACGCAAATGCCTCGGCTCGGCCACAAACTCGTTTTCGTACGGGTTTGCGGAAATGGAAAAGCGGTTAGAGAGTGGTTCATGACAACGGGGTAATCTAAATTACCTCTCTAATAGTCCCGAACGGGTAATCTACGCAAATGCCTCAGCTCGGCCACAAACTCGTCTTCGTACGGGTTTGCGGAAATGAGAAAGCGGTTAGAGAGTGGTGCATGACAACGGGGTAATCTAAATTACCTCTCTAATAGTCCCGAACGGGTAATCTACGCAAATGCCTCGGTTCGGCCAAAAACTCGTCTTCGTACGGGTTTGCGGAAATGGAAAAGCGGTTAGAGAGTGGTGCATGACAACGAGGTAATCTAAATTACCTCTCTAATAGTCTCGAACGGGTAATCTACGCAAATGCCTCGGCTCGGCCTCAAACTCGTCTTCGTACGGGTTTGCGGAAATGGAAAAGCGGTTAGAGAGTGGTGCATGACAACGGGGTAATCTAAATTACCTCTCTAATAGTCCCGAACGGGTAATCTACGCATATGCCTCGGCTCGGCCACAAACTCGTCTTCGTACGGGTTTGCGGAAATGGGAAAGCGGTTAGAGAGTGGTGCATGACAACGAGGTAATCTAAATTACCTCTCTAATAGTCTCGAACGGGTAATCTACGCAAATGCCTCGGCTCGGCCTCAAACTCGTCTTCGTACGGGTTTGCGGAAATGGGAAAGCGGTTAGAGAGTGGTGCATGACAACGAGGTAATCTAAATTACCTCTCTAATAGTCCCGAACGGGTAATCTACGCAAATGCCTCGGCTCGGCCACAAACTCGTCTTCGTACGGGTTTGCGGAAATGGAAAAGCGGTTAGAGAGTGGTGCATGACAAAGAGGTAATCTAAATTACCTCTCAAATAGTCTCGAACGTGTAATCTGCGCAAATGCCTCGGCTCGGCCACAAACTCGTCTTCGTACGGGTTTGCGGAAATGGGAAAGCGGTTAGAGAGTGGTGCATGACAACGAGGTAATCTAAATTACCTCTCTAATAGTCCCGAACGGGTAATCAACGCAAATGCCTCGGCTCGGCCACAAACTCGTCTTCGTACGGGTTTGCGGAAATGGGAAAGCGGTTAGAGAGTGGTGCATGACAACGAGGTAATCTAAATTACCTCTCTAATCGTCCCGAACGTGTAATCTGCGCAAATGCCTCGGCTCGGCCACAAACTCGTCTTCGTACGGGTTTGCGGAAATGGGAAAGCGGTTAGAGAGTGGTGCATGACAACGAGGTAATCTAAATTACCTCTCTAATAGTCCCGAACGGGTAATCAACGCAAATGCCTCGGCTCGGCCACAAACTCGTTTTCGTACGGGTTTGCGGAAATGGAAAAGCGGTTAGAGAGTGGTGCATGACAACGAGGTAATCTAAATTACCTCTCTAATAGTCCCGAACGGGTAATCTACGCAAATGCCTCGGCTCGGCCACAAACTCGTTTTCGTACGGGTTTGCGGAAATGGAAAAGCGGTTAGAGAGTGGTTCATGACAACGGGGTAATCTAAATTACCTCTCTAATAGTCTCGAACGGGTAATCTACGCAAATGCCTCAGATTGGCGTCAAACTCGTCTTCGTACGGGTTTGCGGAAATGAGAAAGCGGTTAGAGAGTGGTTCATGACTACAGGGTAATCTAAATTACCTCTCTAATAGTCCCGAACAGGTAATCTACGCAAATGCCTCGGCTCGGCCACAAACTCGTCTTCGTACGGGTTTGCGGAAATGAGAAAGCGGTTAGAGAGTGGTGCATGACAACGGGGTAATCTAAATTACCTCTCTAATAGTCCCGAACGGGTAATCTACGCAAATGGCTCGGTTCGGCCAAAAACTCGTCTTCGTACGGGTTTGCGGAAATGGAAAAGCGGTTAGAGAGTGGTGCATGACAACGAGGTAATCTAAATTACCTCTCTAATAGTCTCGAACGGGTAATCTACGCAAATGCCTCGGCTCGGCCTCAAACTCGTCTTCGTACGGGTTTGCGGAAATGGAAAAGCGGTTAGAGAGTGGTGC
Organism: Lepidium didymum; assembly: GCA_963920545.1. NCBI lineage: Eukaryota > Viridiplantae > Streptophyta > Magnoliopsida > Brassicales > Brassicaceae > Lepidium > Lepidium didymum. The sequence goes on from OY986988.1 coordinate 7,958,817, forward strand.
ATGACAAAGAGGTAATCTAAATTACCTCTCTAATCGTCCCGAACGTGTAATCTGCGCAAATGCCTCGGCTCGGCCACAAACTCGTCTTCGTACGGGTTTGCGGAAATGGGAAAGCGGTTAGAGAGTGGTGCATGACAACGAGGTAATCTAAATTACCTCTCTAATAGTCCCGAACGGGTAATCTACGCAAATGCCTCGGCTCGGCCACAAACTCGTCTTCGTACGGGTTTGCGGAAATGGAAAAGCGGTTAGAGAGTGGTGCATGACAAAGAGGTAATCTAAATTACCTCTCAAATAGTCCCGAACGTGTAATCTGCGCAAATGCCTCGGCTCGGCCACAAACTCGTCTTCGTACGGGTTTGCGGAAATGGGAAAGCGGTTAGAGAGTGGTGCATGACAACGAGGTAATCTAAATTACCTCTCTAATAGTCCCGAACGGGTAATCAACGCAAATGCCTCGGCTCGGCCACAAATTCGTCTTCGTACGGGTTTGCGGAAATGGGAAAGCGGTTAGAGAGTGGTGCATGACAACGAGGTAATCTAAATTACCTCTCTAATCGTCCCGAACGTGTAATCTGCGCAAATGCCTCGGCTCGGCCACAAACTCGTCTTCGTACGGGTTTGCGGAAATGTGAAAGCGGTTAGAGAGTGGTGCATGACAACGAGGTAATCTAAATTACCTCTCTAATCGTCCCGAACGTGTAATCTGCGCAAATGCCTCGGCTCGGCCACAAACTCGTCTTCGTACGGGTTTGCGGAAATGGGAAAGCGGTTAGAGAGTGGTGCATGACAACGAGGTAATCTAAATTACCTCTCTAATAGTCCCGAACGGGTAATCAACGCAAATGCCTCGGCTCGGCCACAAACTCGTTTTCGTACGGGTTTGCGGAAATGGAAAAGCGGTTAGAGAGTGGTGCATGACAACGAGGTAATCTAAATTACCTCTCTAATAGTCCCGAACGGGTAATCTACGCAAATGCCTCGGCTCGGCCACAAACTCGTTTTCGTACGGGTTTGCGGAAATGGAAAAGCGGTTAGAGAGTGGTTCATGACAACGGGGTAATCTAAATTACCTCTCTAATAGTCCCGAACGGGTAATCTACGCAAATGCCTCAGCTCGGCCACAAACTCGTCTTCGTACGGGTTTGCGGAAATGAGAAAGCGGTTAGAGAGTGGTGCATGACAACGGGGTAATCTAAATTACCTCTCTAATAGTCCCGAACGGGTAATCTACGCAAATGCCTCGGTTCGGCCAAAAACTCGTCTTCGTACGGGTTTGCGGAAATGGAAAAGCGGTTAGAGAGTGGTGCATGACAACGAGGTAATCTAAATTACCTCTCTAATAGTCTCGAACGGGTAATCTACGCAAATGCCTCGGCTCGGCCTCAAACTCGTCTTCGTACGGGTTTGCGGAAATGGAAAAGCGGTTAGAGAGTGGTGCATGACAACGGGGTAATCTAAATTACCTCTCTAATAGTCCCGAACGGGTAATCTACGCATATGCCTCGGCTCGGCCACAAACTCGTCTTCGTACGGGTTTGCGGAAATGGGAAAGCGGTTAGAGAGTGGTGCATGACAACGAGGTAATCTAAATTACCTCTCTAATAGTCTCGAACGGGTAATCTACGCAAATGCCTCGGCTCGGCCTCAAACTCGTCTTCGTACGGGTTTGCGGAAATGGGAAAGCGGTTAGAGAGTGGTGCATGACAACGAGGTAATCTAAATTACCTCTCTAATAGTCCCGAACGGGTAATCTACGCAAATGCCTCGGCTCGGCCACAAACTCGTCTTCGTACGGGTTTGCGGAAATGGAAAAGCGGTTAGAGAGTGGTGCATGACAAAGAGGTAATCTAAATTACCTCTCAAATAGTCCCGAACGTGTAATCTGCGCAAATGCCTCGGCTCGGCCACAAACTCGTCTTCGTACGGGTTTGCGGAAATGGGAAAGCGGTTAGAGAGTGGTGCATGACAACGAGGTAATCTAAATTACCTCTCTAATAGTCCCGAACGGGTAATCAACGCAAATGCCTCGGCTCGGCCACAAACTCGTCTTCGTACGGGTTTGCGGAAATGGGAAAGCGGTTAGAGAGTGGTGCATGACAACGAGGTAATCTAAATTACCTCTCTAATCGTCCCGAACGTGTAATCTGCGCAAATGCCTCGGCTCGGCCACAAACTCGTCTTCGTACGGGTTTGCGGAAATGGGAAAGCGGTTAGAGAGTGGTGCATGACAACGAGGTAATCTAAATTACCTCTCTAATAGTCCCGAACGGGTAATCAACGCAAATGCCTCGGCTCGGCCACAAACTCGTTTTCGTACGGGTTTGCGGAAATGGAAAAGCGGTTAGAGAGTGGTGCATGACAACGAGGTAATCTAAATTACCTCTCTAATAGTCCCGAACGGGTAATCTACGCAAATGCCTCGGCTCGGCCACAAACTCGTTTTCGTACGGGTTTGCGGAAATGGAAAAGCGGTTAGAGAGTGGTTCATGACTACAGGGTAATCTAAATTACCTCTCTAATAGTCCCGAACAGGTAATCTACGCAAATGCCTCGGCTCGGCCACAAACTCGTCTTCGTACGGGTTTGCGGAAATGAGAAAGCGGTTAGAGAGTGGTGCATGACAACGGGGTAATCTAAATTACCTCTCTAATAGTCCCGAACGGGTAATCTACGCAAATGCCTCGGTTCGGCCAAAACCTCGTCTTCGTACGGGTTTGCGGAAATGGAAAAGCGGTTAGAGAGTGGTGCATGACAACGAGGTAATCTAAATTACCTCTCTAATAGTCTCGAACGGGTAATCTACGCAAATGCCTCGGCTCGGCCTCAAACTCGTCTTCGTACGGGTTTGCGGAAATGGAAAAGCGGTTAGAGAGTGGTGCATGACAACGGGGTAATCTAAATTACCTCTCTAATAGTCCCGAACGGGTAATCTACGCAAATGCCTCAGCTCGGCCACAAACTCGTCTTCGTACGGGTTTGCGGAAATGGGAAAGCGGTTAGAGAGTGGTGCATGACAACGAGGTAATCTAAATTACCTCTCTAATAGTCTCGAACGGGTAATCTACGCAAATGCCTCGGCTCGGCCTCAAACTCGTCTTCGTACGGGTTTGCGGAAATGGAAAAGCGGTTAGAGAGTGGTGCATGACAACGGGGTAATCTAAATTACCTCTCTAATAGTCCCGAACGGGTAATCTACGCAAATGCCTCGGCTCGGCCACAAACTCGTCTTCGTACGGGTTTGCGGAAATGGGAAAGCGGTTAGAGAGTGGTGCATGACAACGAGGTAATCTAAATTACCTCTCTAATAGTCCCGAACGGGTAATCTACGCAAATGCCTCGGCTCGACCACAAACTCGTCTTCGTACGGGTTTGCGGAAATGGAAAAGCGGTTAGAGAGTGGTGCATGACAAAGAGGTAATCTAAATTACCTCTCTAATAGTCCCGAACGTGTAATCTGCGCAAATGCCTCGGTTCGGCCACAAAATCGTCTTCGTACGGGTTTGCGGAAATGGGAAAGCGGTTAGAGAGTGGTGCATGACAACGAGGTAATCTAAATTACCTCTCTAATAGTCCCGAACGGGTAATCAACGCAAATGCCTCGGCTCGGCCACAAACTCGTCTTCGTACGGGTTTGCGGAAATGGGAAAGCGGTTAGAGAGTGGTGCATGACAACGAGGTAATCTAAATTACCTCTGTAATCGTCCCGAATGTGTAATCTGCGCAAATGCCTCGGCTCGGCCACAAACTCGTCTTCGTACGGGTTTGCGGAAATGGAAAAGCGGTTAGAGAGTGGTGCATGACAACGGGGTAATCTAAATTACCTCTCTAATAGTCCCGAACGGGTAATCTACGCAAATGCCTCAGCTCGGCCACAAACTCGTCTTCGTACGGGTTTGCGGAAATGGGAAAGCGGTTAGAGAGTGGTGCATGACAACGAGGTAATCTAAATTACCTCTCTAATAGTCTCGAACGGGTAATCTACGCAAATGCCTCGGCTCGGCCTCAAACTCGTCTTCGTACGGGTTTGCGGAAATGGAAAAGCGGTTAGAGAGTGGTGCATGACAACGGGGTAATCTAAATTACCTCTCTAATAGTCCCGAACGGGTAATCTACGCAAATGCCTCGGCTCGGCCACAAACTCGTCTTCGTACGGGTTTGCGGAAATGGGAAAGCGGTTAGAGAGTGGTGCATGACAACGAGGTAATCTAAATTACCTCTCTAATAGTCCCGAACGGGTAATCTACGCAAATGCCTCGGCTCGACCACAAACTCGTCTTCGTACGGGTTTGCGGAAATGGAAAAGCGGTTAGAGAGTGGTGCATGACAAAGAGGTAATCTAAATTACCTCTCTAATAGTCCCGAACGTGTAATCTGCGCAAATGCCTCGGTTCGGCCACAAAATCGTCTTCGTACGGGTTTGCGGAAATGGGAAAGCGGTTAGAGAGTGGTGCATGACAACGAGGTAATCTAAATTACCTCTCTAATAGTCCCGAACGGGTAATCAACGCAAATGCCTCGGCTCGGCCACAAACTCGTCTTCGTACGGGTTTGCGGAAATGGGAAAGCGGTTAGAGAGTGGTGCATGACAACGAGGTAATCTAAATTACCTCTGTAATCGTCCCGAATGTGTAATCTGCGCAAATGCCTCGGCTCGGCCACAAACTCGTCTTCGTACGGGTTTGCGGAAATGGAAAAGCGGTTAGAGAGTGGTGCATGACAACGGGGTAATCTAAATTACCTCTCCAATAGTCCCGAACGGGTAATCTACGCAAATGCCTCGGCTCGGCCACAAACTCGTCTTCGTACGGGTTTGCGGAAATGGGAAAGCGGTTAGAGAGTGGTGCATGACAACGAGGTAATCTAAATTACCTCTCTAATAGTCCCGAACGGGTAATCTACGTAAATGCCTCGGCTCGGCCACAAACTCGTCTTCGTACGGGTTTGCGGAAATGGAAAAGCGGTTAGAGAGTGGTGCATGACAAAGAGGTAATCTAAATTACCTCTCTAATAGTCCCGAACGTGTAATCTGCGCAAATGCCTCGGCTCGGCCACAAACTCGTCTTCGTACGGGTTTGCGGAAATGGGAAAGCGGTTAGAGAGTGGTGCATGACAACGAGGTAATCTAAATTACCTCTCTAATAGTCCCGAACGGGTAATCAACGCAAATGCCTCGGCTCGGCCACAAACTCGTCTTCGTACTGGTTTGCGGAAATGGGAAAGCGGTTAGAGAGTGGTGCATGACAACGAGGTAATCTAAATTACCTCTCTAATCGTCCCGAATGTGTAATCTGCGCAAATGCCTCGGCTCGGCCACAAACTCGTCTTCGTACGGGTTTGCGGAAATGGAAAAGCGGTTAGAGAGTGGTGCATGACAACGAGGTAATCTAAATTACCTCTCTAATAGTCCCGAACGGGTAATCAACGCAAATGCCTCGGCTCGGCCACAAACTCGTCTTCGTACGGGTTTGCGGAAATGGGAAAGCGGTTAGAGAGTGGTGCATGACAACGAGGTAATCTAAATTACCTCTCTAATAGTCCCGAACGGGTACTCTACGCAAATGCCTCGGCTCGGCCTCAAACTCGTTTTCGTACGGGTTTGCGGAATTGGAAAAGCGGTTAGAGAGTGGTGCATGACAACGAGGTAATCTAAATTACCTCTCTAATAGTCCCGAACGTGTAATCTGCGCAAATGCCTCGGCTCGGCCACAAACTCGTCTTCGTACGGGTTTGCGGAAATGGAAAAGCGGTTAGAGAGTGGTGCATGACAACGGGGTAATCTAAATTACCTCTCTAATAGTCCCGAACGGGTAATCTACGCAAATACCTCGGCTCGGCCTCAAACTCGTTTTCGTACGGTTTTGCGGATTTGGAAAAGCGGTTAGAGAGTGGTTCATGACTACGGGGTAATCTAAATTACCTCTCTAATCGTCCCGAACGTGTAATCTGCGCAAATGCCTCAGATTGGCGTCAAACTAGTCTTCGTACGGGTTTGCGGAAATGAGAAAGCGGTTAGAGAGTGGTTCATGACTACGGGGTAATCTAAATTACCTCTCTAATAGTCCCGAACGAGTAATCTACGCAAATGCCTCGGCTCGGCCACAAACTCGTCTTCGTACGGGTTTGCGGAAATGAGAAAGCGGTTAGAGAGTGGTGCATGACAACGGGGTAATCTAAATTACCTCTCTAATAGTCCCGAACGGGTAATCTACGCAAATGCCTCGGCTCGGCCACAAACTCGTCTTCGTACGGGTTTGCGGAAATGGGAAAGCGGTTAGAGAGTGGTGCATGACAACGAGGTAATCTAAATTAGCTCTCTAATAGTCCCGAACGGGTAATCTACGCAAATGCCTCGGCTCGGCCACAAACTCGTCTTCGTACGGGTTTGCGGAAATGGGAAAGCGGTTAGAGAGTGGTGCATGACAACGAGGTAATCTAAATTACCTCTCTAATAGTCCCGAACGGGTACTCTACGCAAATGCCTCGGCTCGGCCTCAAACTCGTTTTCGTACGGTTTTGCGGAATTGGAAAAGCGGTTAGAGAGTGGTGCAAGACAACGAGGTAATCTAAATTACCTCTCTAATCCTCCCGAACGTGTAATCTGCGCAAATGCCTCGGCTCGGCCACAAACTCGTCTTCGTACGGGTTTGCGGAAATGGAAAAGCGGTTAGAGAGTGGTGCATGACAACGAGGTAATCTAAATTACCTCTCTAATAGTCCCGAACGGGTAATCTACGCAAATGCCTCGGCTCGGCCACAAACTCGTCTTCGTACGGGTTTGCGAAAATGGGAAAGCGGTTAGAGAATGGTGCATGACAACGAGGTAATCTAAATTATCTCTCTAATAGTCCCGAACGGGTAATCTACGCAAATGCCTCGGCTCGGCCACAAACTCGTCTTCGTACGGGTTTGCGGAAATGGGAAAGCGGTTAGAGAGTGGTGCATGACCACGAGGTAATCTAAATTACCTCTCTAATCCTCCCGAACGGGTAATCTACGCAAATGCCTCGGCTCGGCCACAAACTCGTCTTCGTACGGGTTTGCGGAAATGGAAAAGCGGTTAGAGAGTGGTGCATGACAACGAGGTAATCTAAATTACCTCTCTAATAGTCCCGAACGTGTAATCTGCGCAAATGCCTCGGCTCGGCCACAAACTCGTCTTCGTACGGGTTTGCGGAAATGAGAAAGCGGTTAGAGAGTGGTTCATGACTACGGGGTAATCTAAATTACCTCTCTAATAGTCCCGAACGAGTAATCTACGCAAATGCCTCGGCTCGGCCACAAACTCATCTTCGTACGGGTTTGCGGAAATGAGAAAGCGGTTAGAGAGTGGTGCATGACAACGGGGTAATCTAAATTACCTCTCTAATAGTCCCGAACGGGTAATCTACGCAAATGCCTCGGCTCGGCCACAAACTCGTCTTCGTACGGGTTTGCGGAAATGGGAAAGCGGTTAGAGAGTGGTGCATGACAACGAGGTAATCTAAATTACCTCTCTAATCCTCCCGAACGGGTAATCTACGCAAATGCCTCGGCTCGGCCACAAACTCGTCTTCGTACGGGTTTGCGGAAATGGGAAAGCGGTTAGAGAGTGGTGCATGACAACGAGGTAATCTAAATTACCTCTCTAATAGTCCCGAACGGGTACTCTACGCAAATGCCTCGGCTCGGCCTCAAACTCGTTTTCGTACGGTTTTGCGGAATTGGAAAAGCGGTTAGAGAGTGGTGCAAGACAACGAGGTAATCTAAATTACCTCTCTAATCCTCCCGAACGTGTAATCTGCGCAAATGCCTCGGCTCGGCCACAAACTCGTCTTCGTACGGGTTTGCGGAAATGGAAAAGCGGTTAGAGAGTGGTGCATGACAACGAGGTAATCTAAATTACCTCTCTAATAGTCCCGAACGGGTAATCTACGCAAATGCCTCGGCTCGGCCACAAACTCGTCTTCGTACGGGTTTGCGAAAATGGGAAAGCGGTTAGAGAATGGTGCATGACAACGAGGTAATCTAAATTATCTCTCTAATAGTCCCGAACGGGTAATCTACGCAAATGCCTCGGCTCGGCCACAAACTCGTCTTCGTACGGGTTTGCGGAAATGGGAAAGCGGTTAGAGAGTGGTGCATGACCACGAGGTAATCTAAATTACCTCTCTAATCCTCCCGAACGGGTAATCTACGCAAATGCCTCGGCTCGGCCACAAACTCGTCTTCGTACGGGTTTGCGGAAATGGAAAAGCGGTTAGAGAGTGGTGCATGACAACGAGGTAATCTAAATTACCTCTCTAATAGTCCCGAACGTGTAATCTGCGCAAATGCCTCGGCTCGGCCACAAACTCGTCTTCGTACGGGTTTGCGGAAATGAGAAAGCGGTTAGAGAGTGGTTCATGACTACGGGGTAATCTAAATTACCTCTCTAATAGTCCCGAACGAGTAATCTACGCAAATGCCTCGGCTCGGCCACAAACTCATCTTCGTACGGGTTTGCGGAAATGAGAAAGCGGTTAGAGAGTGGTGCATGACAACGGGGTAATCTAAATTACCTCTCTAATAGTCCCGAACGGGTAATCTACGCAAATGCCTCGGCTCGGCCACAAACTCGTCTTCGTACGGGTTTGCGGAAATGGGAAAGCGGTTAGAGAGTGGTGCATGACAACGAGGTAATCTAAATTAGCTCTCTAATAGTCCCGAACGGGTAATCTACGCAAATGCCTCGGCTCGGCCACAAACTCGTCTTCGTACGGGTTTGCGGAAATGGGAAAGCGGTTAGAGAGTGGTGCATGACAACGAGGTAATCTAAATTACCTCTCTAATAGTCCCGAACGGGTACTCTACGCAAATGCCTCGGCTCGGCCTCAAACTCGTTTTCGTACGGTTTTGCGGAATTGGAAAATCGGTTAGAGAGTGGTGCAAGACAACGAGGTAATCTAAATTACCTCTCTAATCCTCCCGAACGTGTAATCTGCGCAAATGCCTCGGCTCGGCCACAAACTCGTCTTCGTACGGGTTTGCGGAAATGGAAAAGCGGTTAGAGAGTGGTGCATGACAACGAGGTAATCTAAATTACCTCTCTAATAGTCCCGAACGGGTAATCTACGCAAATGCCTCGGCTCGGCCACAAACTCGTCTTCGTACGGGTTTGCGAAAATGGGAAAGCGGTTAGAGAATGGTGCATGACAACGAGGTAATCTAAATTATCTCTCTAATAGTCCCGAACGGGTAATCTACGCAAATGCCTCGGCTCGGCCACAAACTCGTCTTCGTACGGGTTTGCGGAAATGGGAAAGCGGTTAGAGAGTGGTGCATGACCACGAGGTAATCTAAATTACCTCTCTAATCCTCCCGAACGGGTAATCTACGCAAATGCCTCGGCTCGGCCACAAACTCGTCTTCGTACGGGTTTGCGGAAATGGGAAAGCGGTTAGAGAGTGGTGCATGACAACCAGGTAATCTAAATTACCTCTCTAATCCTCCCGAACGGGTAATCTACGCAAATGCCTCGGCTCGGCCACAAACTCGTCTTCGTACGGGTTTGCGGAAATGGAAAAGCGGTTAGAGAGTGGTGCATGACAACGAGGTAATCTAAATTACCTCTCTAATAGTCCCGAACGTGTAATCTGCGCAAATGCTTCGGCTCGGCCACAAACTCGTCTTCGTACGGGTTTGCGGAAATGGGAAAGCGGTTAGAGAGTGGTGCATGACAACGAGGTAATCTAAATTACCTCTCTAATAGTCCCGAACGGGTACTCTACGCAAATGCCTCGGCTCGGCCTCAAACTCGTTTTCGTACGGGTTTGCGGAATTGGAAAAGCGGTTAGAGAGTGGTGCATGACAACGAGGTAATCTAAATTACCTCTCTAATAGTCCCGAACGTGTAATCTGCGCAAATGCCTCGGCTCGGCCACAAACTCGTCTTCGTACGGGTTTGCGAAAATGGAAAAGCGGTTAGAGAGTGGTGCATGACAACGAGGTAATCTAAATTACCTCTCTAATAGTCTCGAACGGGTAATCTACGTAAATGCCTCGGCTCGGCCTCAAACTCGTCTTCGTACGGGTTTGCGGAAATGGAAAAGCGGTTAGAGAGTGGTGGATGACAACCAGGTAATCTAAATTACCTCTCTAATCCTCCCGAACGGGTAATCTACGCAAATGCCTCGGCTCGGCCACAAACTCGTCTTCGTACGGGTTTGCGGAAATGGAAAAGCGGTTAGAGAGTGGTGCATGACAACGAGGTAATCTAAATTACCTCTCTAATAATCCCGAACGGGTAATCTACGCAAATGCCTCGGCTCGGCCACAAACTCGTCTTCGTACGGGTTTGCGGAAATGGAAAAGCGGTTAGAGAGTGGTGCATGACAACGAGGTAATCTAAATTACCTCTCTAATACTCCCGAACGGGTAATCTACGCAAATGCCTCGGCTCGGCCACAAACTCGTCTTCGTACGGGTTTGCGAAAATGGGAAAGCGGTTAGAGAATGGTGCATGACAACGAGGTAATCTAAATTATCTCTCTAATAGTCCCGAACGGGTAATCTACGCAAATGCCTCGGCTCGGCCACAAACTCGTCTTCGTACGGGTTTGCGGAAATGGGAAAGCGGTTAGAGAGTGGTGCATGACCACGAGGTAATCTAAATTACCTCTCTAATAGTCCCGAACGGGTAATCTACGCAAATGCCTCGGCTCGGCCTCAAACTCGTTTTCGTACAGGTTTGCGGAAATGGAAAAGCGGTTAGAGAGTGGTGAATGACAACGAGGTAATCTAAATTACCTCTCTAATAGTCCCGAACGTGTAATCTGCGCAAATGCCTTGGCTCGGCCACAAACTCGTCTTCGTACGGGTTTGTGGAAATGGAAAAGCGGTTAGAGAGTGGTTCATGACAACGGGGTAATCTAAATTACCTCTCTAATAGTCCCGAACGGGTAATCTACGCAAATACCTCAGATTGGCGTCAAACTAGTCTTCGTACGGGTTTGCGGAAATGAGAAAGCGGTTAGAGAGTGGTTCATGACTACGGGGTAATCTAAATTACCTCTCTAATAGTCCCGAACGGGTAATCTACGCAAATGCCTCGGCTCGGCCACAAACTCGTCTTCGTACGGGTTTGCGGAAATGGGAAAGCGGTTAGAGAGTGGTGCATGACAACGAGGTAATCTAAATTACCTCTCTAATAGTCTCGAACGGGTACTCTACGCAAATGCCTCGGCTCGGCCTCAAACTCGTTTTCGTACGGGTTTGCGGAATTGGAAAAGCGGTTAGAGAGTGGTGCATGACAACGAGGTAATCTAAATTACCTCTCTAATAGTCCCGAACGGGTAATCTACGCAAATGCCTCGGCTCGGCCACAAACTCGTCTTCGTACGGGTTTGCGGAAATGGGAAAGCGGTTAGAGAGTGGTGCATGACAACGAGGTAATCTAAATTAGCTCTCTAATAGTCCCGAACGGGTAATCTACGCAAATGCCTCGGCTCGGCCACAAACTCGTCTTCGTACGGGTTTGCGGAAATGGGAAAGCGGTTAGAGAGTGGTGCATGACAACGAGGTAATCTAAATTACCTCTCTAATAGTCCCGAACGGGTACTCTACGCAAATGCCTCGGCTCGGCCTCAAACTCGTTTTCGTACGGTTTTGCGGAATTGGAAAAGCGGTTAGAGAGTGGTGCAAGACAACGAGGTAATCTAAATTACCTCTCTAATCCTCCCGAACGTGTAATCTGCGCAAATGCCTCGGCTCGGCCACAAACTCGTCTTCGTACGGGTTTGCGGAAATGGAAAAGCGGTTAGAGAGTGGTGCATGACAACGAGGTAATCTAAATTACCTCTCTAATAGTCCCGAACGGGTAATCTACGCAAATGCCTCGGCTCGGCCACAAACTCGTCTTCGTACGGGTTTGCGAAAATGGGAAAGCGGTTAGAGAATGGTGCATGACAACGAGGTAATCTAAATTATCTCTCTAATAGTCCCGAACGGGTAATCTACGCAAATGCCTCGGCTCGGCCACAAACTCGTCTTCGTACGGGTTTGCGGAAATGGGAAAGCGGTTAGAGAGTGGTGCATGACCACGAGGTAATCTAAATTACCTCTCTAATCCTCCCGAACGGGTAATCTACGCAAATGCCTCGGCTCGGCCACAAACTCGTCTTCGTACGGGTTTGCGGAAATGGAAAAGCGGTTAGAGAGTGGTGCATGACAACGAGGTAATCTAAATTACCTCTCTAATAGTCCCGAACGTGTAATCTGCGCAAATGCCTCGGCTCGGCCACAAACTCGTCTTCGTACGGGTTTGCGGAAATGGAAAAGCGGTTAGAGAGTGGTGCATGACAACGAGGTAATCTAAATTACCTCTCTAATAATCCCGAACGGGTAATCTACGCAAATGCCTCGGCTCGGCCACAAACTCGTCTTCGTACGGGTTTGCGGAAATGGAAAAGCGGTTAGAGAGTGGTGCATGACAACGAGGTAATCTAAATTACCTCTCTAATACTCCCGAACGGGTAATCTACGCAAATGCCTCGGCTCGGCCACAAACTCGTCTTCGTACGGGTTTGCGAAAATGGGAAAGCGGTTAGAGAATGGTGCATGACAACGAGGTAATCTAAATTATCTCTCTAATAGTCCCGAACGGGTAATCTACGCAAATGCCTCGGCTCGGCCACAAACTCGTCTTCGTACGGGTTTGCGGAAATGGGAAAGCGGTTAGAGAGTGGTGCATGACAACGAGGTAATCTAAATTACCTCTCTAATAGTCCCGAACGGGTACTCTACGCAAATGCCTCGGCTCGGCCTCAAACTCGTTTTCGTACGGGTTTGCGGAATTGGAAAAGCGGTTAGAGAGTGGTGCATGACAACGAGGTAATCTAAATTACCTCTCTAATAGTCCCGAACGTGTAATATGCGGAAATGCCTCGGCTCGGCCACAAACTCGTCTTCGTACGGGTTTGCGGAAATGGGAAAGCGGTTAGAGAGTGGTGCATGACAACGAGGTAATCTAAATTACCTCTCTAATAGTCCCGAACGGGTACTCTACGCAAATGCCTCGGCTCGGCCTCAAACTCGTTTTCGTACGGTTTTGCGGAATTGGAAAAGCGGTTAGAGAGTGGTGCAAGACAACGAGGTAATCTAAATTACCTCTCTAATCCTCCCGAACGTGTAATCTGCGCAAATGCCTCGGCTCGGCCACAAACTCGTCTTCGTACGGGTTTGCGGAAATGGGAAAGCGGTTAGAGAGTGGTGCATGACAACCAGGTAATCTAAATTACCTCTCTAATCCTCCCGAACGGGTAATCTACGCAAATGCCTCGGCTCGGCCACAAACTCGTCTTCGTACGGGTTTGCGGAAATGGAAAAGCGGTTAGAGAGTGGTGCATGACAACGAGGTAATCTAAATTACCTCTCTAATAGTCCCGAACGTGTAATCTGCGCAAATGCTTCGGCTCGGCCACAAACTCGTCTTCGTACGGGTTTGCGGAAATGGGAAAGCGGTTAGAGAGTGGTGCATGACAACGAGGTAATCTAAATTACCTCTCTAATAGTCCCGAACGGGTAATCTACGCAAATACCTCAGATTGGCGTCAAACTAGTCTTCGTACGGGTTTGCGGAAATGAGAAAGCGGTTAGAGAGTGGTTCATGACTACGGGGTAATCTAAATTACCTCTCTAATAGTCCCGAACGGGTAATCTACGCAAATGCCTCGGCTCGGCCACAAACTCGTCTTCGTACGGGTTTGCGGAAATGAGAAAGCGGTTAGAGAGTGGTGCATGACAACGGGGTAATCTAAATTACCTCTCTAATAGTCCCGAACGGGTAATCTACGCAAATGCCTCGGCTCGGCCACAAACTCGTCTTCGTACGGGTTTGCGGAAATGGGAAAGCGGTTAGAGAGTGGTGCATGACAACGAGGTAATCTAAATTAGCTCTCTAATAGTCCCGAACGGGTAATCTACGCAAATGCCTCGGCTCGGCCACAAACTCGTCTTCGTACGGGTTTGCGGAAATGGGAAAGCGGTTAGAGAGTGGTGCATGACAACGAGGTAATCTAAATTACCTCTCTAATAGTCCCGAACGGGTACTCTACGCAAATGCCTCGGCTCGGCCTCAAACTCGTTTTCGTACGGTTTTGCGGAATTGGAAAAGCGGTTAGAGAGTGGTGCAAGACAACGAGGTAATCTAAATTACCTCTCTAATCCTCCCGAACGTGTAATCTGCGCAAATGCCTCGGCTCGGCCACAAACTCGTCTTCGTACGGGTTTGCGGAAATGGAAAAGCGGTTAGAGAGTGGTGCATGACAACGAGGTAATCTAAATTACCTCTCTAATAATCCCGAACGGGTAATCTACGCAAATGCCTCGGCTCGGCCACAAACTCGTCTTCGTACGGGTTTGCGGAAATGGAAAAGCGGTTAGAGAGTGGTGCATGACAACGAGGTAATCTAAATTACCTCTCTAATACTCCCGAACGGGTAATCTACGCAAATGCCTCGGCTCGGCCACAAACTCGTCTTCGTACGGGTTTGCGAAAATGGGAAAGCGGTTAGAGAATGGTGCATGACAACGAGGTAATCTAAATTATCTCTCTAATAGTCCCGAACGGGTAATCTACGCAAATGCCTCGGCTCGGCCACAAACTCGTCTTCGTACGGGTTTGCGGAAATGGGAAAGCGGTTAGAGAGTGGTGCATGACAACGAGGTAATCTAAATTACCTCTCTAATAGTCCCGAACGGGTACTCTACGCAAATGCCTCGGCTCGGCCTCAAACTCGTTTTCGTACGGGTTTGCGGAATTGGAAAAGCGGTTAGAGAGTGGTGCATGACAACGAGGTAATCTAAATTACCTCTCTAATAGTCCCGAACGTGTAATATGCGGAAATGCCTCGGCTCGGCCACAAACTCGTCTTCGTACGGGTTTGCGGAAATGGGAAAGCGGTTAGAGAGTGGTGCATGACAACGAGGTAATCTAAATTACCTCTCTAATAGTCCCGAACGGGTACTCTACGCAAATGCCTCGGCTCGGCCTCAAACTCGTTTTCGTACGGTTTTGCGGAATTGGAAAAGCGGTTAGAGAGTGGTGCAAGACAACGAGGTAATCTAAATTACCTCTCTAATCCTCCCGAACGTGTAATCTGCGCAAATGCCTCGGCTCGGCCACAAACTCGTCTTCGTACGGGTTTGCGGAAATGGGAAAGCGGTTAGAGAGTGGTGCATGACAACCAGGTAATCTAAATTACCTCTCTAATCCTCCCGAACGGGTAATCTACGCAAATGCCTCGGCTCGGCCACAAACTCGTCTTCGTACGGGTTTGCGGAAATGGAAAAGCGGTTAGAGAGTGGTGCATGACAACGAGGTAATCTAAATTACCTCTCTAATAGTCCCGAACGTGTAATCTGCGCAAATGCTTCGGCTCGGCCACAAACTCGTCTTCGTACGGGTTTGCGGAAATGGGAAAGCGGTTAGAGAGTGGTGCATGACAACGAGGTAATCTAAATTACCTCTCTAATAGTCCCGAACGGGTAATCAACGCAAATCCCTCGGCTCGGCCACAAACTCGTCTTCGTACGGGTTTGCGGAAATGGGAAAGCGGTTAGAGAGTGGTGCATGACAACGAGGTAATCTAAATTACCTCTCTAATAGTCCCGAACGGGTACTCTACGCAAATGCCTCGGCTCGGCCTCAAACTCGTTTTCGTACGGGTTTGCGGAATTGGAAAAGCGGTTAGAGAGTGGTGCATGACAACGAGGTAATCTAAATTACCTCTCTAATAGTCCCGAACGTGTAATCTGCGCAAATGCCTCGGCTCGGCCACAAACTCGTCTTCGTACGGGTTTGCGGAAATGGAAAAGCGGTTAGAGAGTGGTGCATGACAACGGGGTAATCTAAATTACCTCTCTAATAGTCCCGAACGGGTAATCTACGCAAATGCCTCGGCTCGGCCTCAAACTCGTTTTCGTACGGTTTTGCGGATTTGGAAAAGCGGTTAGAGAGTGGTTCATGACTACGGGGTAATCTAAATTACCTCTCTAATCGTCCCGAACGTGTAATCTGCGCAAATGCCTCAGATTGGCGTCAAACTAGTCTTCGTACGGGTTTGCGGAAATGAGAAAGCGGTTAGAGAGTGGTTCATGACTACGGGGTAATCTAAATTACCTCTCTAATAGTCCCGAACGAGTAATCTACGCAAATGCCTCGGCTCGGCCACAAACTCGTCTTCGTACGGGTTTGCGGAAATGAGAAAGCGGTTAGAGAGTGGTGCATGACAACGGGGTAATCTAAATTACCTCTCTAATAGTCCCGAACGGGTAATCTACGCAAATGCCTCGGCTCGGCCACAAACTCGTCTTCGTACGGGTTTGCGGAAATGGGAAAGCGGTTAGAGAGTGGTGCATGACAACGAGGTAATCTAAATTAGCTCTCTAATAGTCCCAAACGGGTAATCTACGCAAATGCCTCGGCTCGGCCACAAACTCGTCTTCGTACGGGTTTGCGGAAATGGGAAAGCGGTTAGAGAGTGGTGCATGACAACGAGGTAATCTAAATTACCTCTCTAATAGTCCCGAACGGGTACTCTACGCAAATGCCTCGGCTCGGCCTCAAACTCGTTTTCGTACGGTTTTGCGGAATTGGAAAAGCGGTTAGAGAGTGGTGCAAGACAACGAGGTAATCTAAATTACCTCTCTAATCCTCCCGAACGTGTAATCTGCGCAAATGCCTCGGCTCGGCCACAAACTCGTCTTCGTACGGGTTTGCGGAAATGGAAAAGCGGTTAGAGAGTGGTGCATGACAACGAGGTAATCTAAATTACCTCTCTAATAATCCCGAACGGGTAATCTACGCAAATGCCTCGGCTCGGCCACAAACTCGTCTTCGTACGGGTTTGCGGAAATGGAAAAGCGGTTAGAGAGTGGTGCATGACAACGAGGTAATCTAAATTACCTCTCTAATACTCCCGAACGGGTAATCTACGCAAATGCCTCGGCTCGGCCACAAACTCGTCTTCGTACGGGTTTGCGAAAATGGGAAAGCGGTTAGAGAATGGTGCATGACAACGAGGTAATCTAAATTATCTCTCTAATAGTCCCGAACGGGTAATCTACGCAAATGCCTCGGCTCGGCCACAAACTCGTCTTCGTACGGGTTTGCGGAAATGGGAAAGCGGTTAGAGAGTGGTGCATGACCACGAGGTAATCTAAATTACCTCTCTAATAGTCCCGAACGGGTAATCTACGCAAATGCCTCGGCTCGGCCTCAAACTCATTTTCGTACAGGTTTGCGGAAATGGAAAAGCGGTTAGAGAGTGGTGAAGGACAACGAGGTAATCTAAATTACCTCTCTAATAGTCCCGAACGTGTAATCTGCGCAAATGCCTTGGCTCGGCCACAAACTCGTCTTCGTACGGGTTTGTGGAAATGGAAAAGCGGTTAGAGAGTGGTTCATGACAACGGGGTAATCTAAATTACCTCTCTAATAGTCCCGAACGGGTAATCTACGCAAATACCTCAGATTGGCGTCAAACTAGTCTTCGTACGGGTTTGCGGAAATGAGAAAGCGGTTAGAGAGTGGTTCATGACTACGGGGTAATCTAAATTACCTCTCTAATAGTCCCGAACGGGTAATCTACGCAAATGCCTCGGCTCGGCCACAAACTCGTCTTCGTACGGGTTTGCGGAAATGAGAAAGCGGTTAGAGAGTGGTGCATGACAACGTGGTAATCTAAATTACCTCTCTAATAGTCCCGAACGGGTAATCTACGCAAATGCCTCGGCTCGGCCACAAACTCGTCTTCGTACGGGTTTGCGGAAATGGGAAAGCGGTTAGAGAGTGGTGCATGACAACGAGGTAATCTAAATTACCTCTCTAATAGTCCCGAACGGGTACTCTACGCAAATGCCTCGGCTCGGCCTCAAACTCGTTTTCGTACGGGTTTGCGGAATTGGAAAAGCGGTTAGAGAGTGGTGCATGACAACGAGGTAATCTAAATTACCTCTCTAATAGTCCCGAACGTGTAATCTGCGCAAATGCCTCGGCTCGGCCACAAACTCGTCTTCGTACGGGTTTGCGGAAATGGAAAAGCGGTTAGAGAGTGGTGCATGACAACGGGGTAATCTAAATTACCTCTCTAATAGTCCCGAACGGGTAATCTACGCAAATGCCTCGGCTCGGCCTCAAACTCGTTTTCGTACGGTTTTGCGGATTTGGAAAAGCGGTTAGAGAGTGGTTCATGACTACGGGGTAATCTAAATTACCTCTCTAATCGTCCCGAACGTGTAATCTGCGCAAATGCCTCAGATTGGCGTCAAACTAGTCTTCGTACGGGTTTGCGGAAATGAGAAAGCGGTTAGAGAGTGGTTCATGACTACGGGGTAATCTAAATTACCTCTCTAATAGTCCCGAACGAGTAATCTACGCAAATGCCTCGGCTCGGCCACAAACTCGTCTTCGTACGGGTTTGCGGAAATGAGAAAGCGGTTAGAGAGTGGTGCATGACAACGGGGTAATCTAAATTACCTCTCTAATAGTCCCGAACGGGTAATCTACGCAAATGCCTCGGCTCGGCCACAAACTCGTCTTCGTACGGGTTTGCGGAAATGGGAAAGCGGTTAGAGAGTGGTGCATGACAACGAGGTAATCTAAATTAGCTCTCTAATAGTCCCAAACGGGTAATCTACGCAAATGCCTCGGCTCGGCCACAAACTCGTCTTCGTACGGGTTTGCGGAAATGGGAAAGCGGTTAGAGAGTGGTGCATGACAACGAGGTAATCTAAATTACCTCTCTAATAGTCCCGAACGGGTACTCTACGCAAATGCCTCGGCTCGGCCTCAAACTCGTTTTCGTACGGTTTTGCGGAATTGGAAAAGCGGTTAGAGAGTGGTGCAAGACAACGAGGTAATCTAAATTACCTCTCTAATCCTCCCGAACGTGTAATCTGCGCAAATGCCTCGGCTCGGCCACAAACTCGTCTTCGTACGGGTTTGCGGAAATGGAAAAGCGGTTAGAGAGTGGTGCATGACAACGAGGTAATCTAAATTACCTCTCTAATAATCCCGAACGGGTAATCTACGCAAATGCCTCGGCTCGGCCACAAACTCGTCTTCGTACGGGTTTGCGGAAATGGAAAAGCGGTTAGAGAGTGGTGCATGACAACGAGGTAATCTAAATTACCTCTCTAATACTCCCGAACGGGTAATCTACGCAAATGCCTCGGCTCGGCCACAAACTCGTCTTCGTACGGGTTTGCGAAAATGGGAAAGCGGTTAGAGAATGGTGCATGACAACGAGGTAATCTAAATTATCTCTCTAATAGTCCCGAACGGGTAATCTACGCAAATGCCTCGGCTCGGCCACAAACTCGTCTTCGTATGGGTTTGCGGAAATGGGAAAGCGGTTAGAGAGTGGTGCATGACCACGAGGTAATCTAAATTACCTCTCTAATAGTCCCGAACGGGTAATCTACGCAAATGCCTCGGCTCGGCCTCAAACTCGTTTTCGTACAGGTTTGCGGAAATGGAAAAGCGGTTAGAAAGTGGTGAAGGACAACGAGGTAATCTAAATTACCTCTCTAATAGTCCCGAACGTGTAATCTGCGCAAATGCCTTGGCTCGGCCACAAACTCGTCTTCGTACGGGTTTGTGGAAATGGAAAAGCGGTTAGAGAGTGGTTCATGACAACGGGGTAATCTAAATTACCTCTCTAATAGTCCCGAACGGGTAATCTACGCAAATACCTCAGATTGGCGTCAAACTAGTCTTCGTACGGGTTTGCGGAAATGAGAAAGCGGTTAGAGAGTGGTTCATGACTACGGGGTAATCTAAATTACCTCTCTAATAGTCCCGAACGGGTAATCTACGCAAATGCCTCGGCTCGGCCACAAACTCGTCTTCGTACGGGTTTGCGGAAATGAGAAAGCGGTTAGAGAGTGGTGCATGACAACGGGGTAATCTAAATTACCTCTCTAATAGTCCCGAACGGGTAATCTACGCAAATGCCTCGGCTCGGCCACAAACTCGTCTTCGTACGGGTTTGCGGAAATGGGAAAGCGGTTAGAGAGTGGTGCATGACAACGAGGTAATCTAAATTAGCTCTCTAATAGTCCCGAACGGGTAATCTACGCAAATGCCTCGGCTCGGCCACAAACTCGTCTTCGTACGGGTTTGCGGAAATGGGAAAGCGGTTAGAGAGTGGTGCATGACAACGAGGTAATCTAAATTACCTCTCTAATAGTCCCGAACGGGTAATCTACGCAAATGCCTCGGCTCGGCCACAAACTCGTCCTCGTACGGGTTTGCGGAAATGGGAAAGCGGTTAGAGAGTGGTGCATGAAAACGAGGTAATCTAAATTACCTCTCTAATCCTCCCGAACGGGTAATCTACGCAAATGCCTCAGATTGGCGTCAAACTCGTCTTCGTACGGGTTTGCGGAAATGAGAAAGCGGTTAGAGAGTGGTTCATGACTACGGTGTAATCTAAATTACCTCTCTAATAGTCCCGAACGGGTAATCTACGCAAATGCCTCGGCTCGGCCACAAACTCGTCTTCGTACGGGTTTGCGGAAATGGAAAAGCGGTTAGAGAGTGGTGCATGACAACGAGGTAATCTAAATTACCTCTCTAATAGTCTCGAACGGGTAATCTACGCAAATGCCTCGGCTCGGCCTCAAACTCGTCTTCGTACGGGTTTGCGGAAATGGAAAAGCGGTTAGAGAGTGGTGCATGACAACGAGGTAATCTAAATTACCTCTCTAATCCTCCCGAACGGGTAATCTACGCAAATGCCTCGGCTCGGCCACAAACTCGTCTTCGTACGGGTTTGCGGAAATGGGAAAGCGGTTAGAGAGTGGTGCATGACAACGAGGTAATCTAAATTACCTCTCTAATAGTCCCGAACGTGTAATCTGCTCAAATGCCTCGGCTCGGCCACAAACTCGTCTTCGTACGGGTTTGTGGAAATGGAAAAGCGGTTAGAGAGTGGTTCATGACAACGGGGTAATCTAAATTACCTCTCTAATAGTCCCGAACGGGTAATCAACGCAAATGCCTCGGCTCGGCCACAAAATCGTCTTCGTACGGGTTTGCGGAAATGGGAAAGCGGTTAGAGAGTGGTGCATGACAACGAGGTAATCTAAATTACCTCTCTAATAGTCCCGAACGGGTACTCTACGCAAATGCCTCGGCTCGGCCTCAAACTCGTTTTCGTACGGGTTTGCGGAATTGGAAAAGCGGTTAGAGAGTGGTGCATGACAACGAGGTAATCTAAATTACCTCTCTAATAGTCCCGAACGTGTAATCTGCGCAAATGCCTCGGCTCGGCCACAAACTCGTCTTCGTACGGGTTTGCGGAAATGGAAAAGCGGTTAGAGAGTGGTGCATGACAACGAGGTAATCTAAATTACCTCTCTAATAGTCCCGAACGGGTAATCTACGCAAATGCCTCGGCTCGGCCACAAACTCGTCTTCGTACGGGTTTGCGAAAATGGGAAAGCGGTTAGAGAATGGTGCATGACAACGAGGTAATCTAAATTACCTCTCTAATAGTCCCGAACGTGTAATCTGCTCAAATGCCTCGGCTCGGCCACAAACTCGTCTTCGTACGGGTTTGTGGAAATGGAAAAGCGGTTAGAGAGTGGTTCATGACAACGGGGTAATCTAAATTACCTCTCTAATAGTCCCGAACGGGTAATCTACGCAAATGCCTCAGATTGGCGTCAAACTAGTCTTCGTACGGGTTTGCGGAAATGAGAAAGCGGTTAGAGAGTGGTTCATGACTACGGGGTAATCTAAATTACCTCTCTAATAGTCCCGAACGGGTAATCTACGCAAATGCCTCGGCTCGGCCACAAACTCGTCTTCGTACGGGTTTGCGGAAATGAGAAAGCGGTTAGAGAGTGGTGCATGACAACGGGGTAATCTAAATTACCTCTCTAATAGTCCCGAACGGGTAATCTACGCAAATGCATCGGCTCGGCCACAAACTCGTTTTCGTACGGGTTTGCGGAAATGGGAAAGCGGTTAGAGAGTGGTGAATGACAACGAGGTAATCTAAATTACCTCTCTAATAGTCCCGAACGTGTAATCTGCGCAAATGCCTTGGCTCGGCCACAAACTCGTCTTCGTACGGGTTTGTGGAAATGGAAAAGCGGTTAGAGAGTGGTTCATGACAACGGGGTAATCTAAATTACCTCTCTAATAGTCCCGAACGGGTAATCTACGCAAATACCTCAGATTGGCGTCAAACTAGTCTTCGTACGGGTTTGCGGAAATGAGAAAGCGGTTAGAGAGTGGTTCATGACTACGGGGTAATCTAAATTACCTCTCTAATAGTCCCGAACGGGTAATCTACGCAAATGCCTCGGCTCGGCCACAAACTCGTCTTCGTACGGGTTTGCGGAAATGAGAAAGCGGTTAGAGAGTGGTGCATGACAACGGGGTAATCTAAATTACCTCTCTAATAGTCCCGAACGGGTAATCTACGCAAATGCCTCGGCTCGGCCACAAACTCGTCTTCGTACGGGTTTGCGGAAATGGGAAAGCGGTTAGAGAGTGGTGCATGACAACGAGGTAATCTAAATTAGCTCTCTAATAGTCCCGAACGGGTAATCTACGCAAATGCCTCGGCTCGGCCACAAACTCGTCTTCGTACGGGTTTGCGGAAATGGGAAAGCGGTTAGAGAGTGGTGCATGACAACGAGGTAATCTAAATTACCTCTCTAATAGTCCCGAACGGGTAATCTACGCAAATGCCTCGGCTCGGCCTCAAACTCGTCTTCGTACGGGTTTGCGGAAATGGAAAAGCGGTTAGAGAGTGGTGCATGACAACGAGGTAATCTAAATTACCTCTCTAATAGTCCCGAACGGGTAATCTACGCAAATGCCTCGGCTCGGCCACAAACTCGTCCTCGTACGGGTTTACGGAAATGGGAAAGCGGTTAGAGAGTGGTGCATGAAAACGAGGTAATCTAAATTACCTCTCTAATCCTCCCGAACGGGTAATCTACGCAAATGCCTCAGATTGGCGTCAAACTCGTCTTCGTACGGGTTTGCGGAAATGAGAAAGCGGTTAGAGAGTGGTTCATGACTACGGTGTAATCTAAATTACCTCTCTAATAGTCCCGAACGGGTAATCTACGCAAATGCCTCGGCTCGGCCACAAACTCGTCTTCGTACGGGTTTGCGGAAATGGGAAAGCGGTTAGAGAGTGGTGCATGAAAACGAGGTAATCTAAATTACCTCTCTAATCCTCCCGAACGGGTAATCTACGCAAATGCCTCAGATTGGCGTCAAACTCGTCTTCGTACGGGTTTGCGGAAATGAGAAAGCGGTTAGAGAGTGGTTCATGACTACGGGGTAATCTAAATTACCTCTCTAATAGTCCCGAACGGGTAATCTACGCAAATGCCTCGGCTCGGCCACAAACTCGTCTTCGTACGGGTTTGCGGAAATGGAAAAGCGGTTAGAGAGTGGTGCATGACAACGAGGTAATCTAAATTACCTCTCTAATAGTCTCGAACGGGTAATCTACGCAAATGCCTCGGCTCGGCCTCAAACTCGTCTTCGTACGGGTTTGCGGAAATGGAAAAGCGGTTAGAGAGTGGTGCATGACAACGAGGTAATCTAAATTACCTCTCTAATAGTCCCGAACGGGTAATCTACGCAAATGCCTCGGCTCGGCCTCAAACTCGTCTTCGTACGGGTTTGCGGAAATGGAAAAGCGGTTAGAGAGTGGTGCATGACAACGAGGTAATCTAAATTACCTCTCTAATAGTCCCGAACGGGTAATCTACGCAAATGCCTCGGCTCGGCCACAAACTCGTCCTCGTACGGGTTTACGGAAATGGGAAAGCGGTTAGAGAGTGGTGCATGAAAACGAGGTAATCTAAATTACCTCTCTAATCCTCCCGAACGGGTAATCTACGCAAATGCCTCAGATTGGCGTCAAACTCGTCTTCGTACGGGTTTGCGGAAATGAGAAAGCGGTTAGAGAGTGGTTCATGACTACGGTGTAATCTAAATTACCTCTCTAATAGTCCCGAACGGGTAATCTACGCAAATGCCTCGGCTCGGCCACAAACTCGTCTTCGTACGGGTTTGCGGAAATGGAAAAGCGGTTAGAGAGTGGTGCATGACAACGAGGTAATCTAAATTACCTCTCTAATAGTCTCGAACGGGTAATCTACGCAAATGCCTCGGCTCGGCCTCAAACTCGTCTTCGTACGGGTTTGCGGAAATGGAAAAGCGGTTAGAGAGTGGTGCATGACAACGAGGTAATCTAAATTACCTCTCTAATCCTCCCGAACGGGTAATCTACGCAAATGCCTCGGCTCGGCCACAAACTCGTCTTCGTACGGGTTTGCGGAAATGGGAAAGCGGTTAGAGAGTGGTGCATGACAACGAGGTAATCTAAATTACCTCTCTAATAGTCCCGAACGTGTAATCTGCTCAAATGCCTCGGCTCGGCCACAAACTCGTCTTCGTACGGGTTTGTGGAAATGGAAAAGCGGTTAGAGAGTGGTTCATGACAACGGGGTAATCTAAATTACCTCTCTAATAGTCCCGAACGGGTAATCAACGCAAATGCCTCGGCTCGGCCACAAAATCGTCTTCGTACGGGTTTGCGGAAATGGGAAAGCGGTTAGAGAGTGGTGCATGACAACGGGGTAATCTAAATTACCTCTCTAATAGTCCCGAACGGGTACTCTACGCAAATGCCTCGGCTCGGCCTCAAACTCGTTTTCGTACGGGTTTGCGGAATTGGAAAAGCTGTTAGAGAGTGGTGCATGACAACGAGGTAATCTAAATTACCTCTCTAATAGTCCCGAACGTGTAATCTGCGCAAATGCCTCGGCTCGGCCACAAACTCGTCTTCGTACGGGTTTGCGGAAATGGAAAAGCGGTTAGAGAGTGGTGCATGACAACGAGGTAATCTAAATTACCTCTCTAATAGTCCCGAACGGGTAATCTACGCAAATGCCTCGGCTCGGCCACAAACTCGTCTTCGTACGGGTTTGCGAAAATGGGAAAGCGGTTAGAGAATGGTGCATGACAACGAGGTAATCTAAATTACCTCTCTAATAGTCCCGAACGTGTAATCTGCTCAAATGCCTCGGCTCGGCCACAAACTCGTCTTCGTACGGGTTTGTGGAAATGGAAAAGCGGTTAGAGAGTGGTTCATGACAACGGGGTAATCTAAATTACCTCTCTAATAGTCCCGAACGGGTAATCTACGCAAATGCCTCAGATTGGCGTCAAACTAGTCTTCGTACGGGTTTGCGGAAATGAGAAAGCGGTTAGAGAGTGGTTCATGACTACGGGGTAATCTAAATTACCTCTCTAATAGTCCCGAACGGGTAATCTACGCAAATGCCTCGGCTCGGCCACAAACTCGTCTTCGTACGGGTTTGCGGAAATGAGAAAGCGGTTAGAGAGTGGTGCATGACAACGGGGTAATCTAAATTACCTCTCTAATAGTCCCGAACGGGTAATCTACGCAAATGCATCGGCTCGGCCACAAACTCGTTTTCGTACGGGTTTGCGGAAATGGGAAAGCGGTTAGAGAGTGGTGAATGACAACGAGGTAATCTAAATTACCTCTCTAATAGTCCCGAACGTGTAATCTGCGCAAATGCCTTGGCTCGGCCACAAACTCGTCTTCGTACGGGTTTGTGGAAATGGAAAAGCGGTTAGAGAGTGGTTCATGACAACGGGGTAATCTAAATTACCTCTCTAATAGTCCCGAACGGGTAATCTACGCAAATACCTCAGATTGGCGTCAAACTAGTCTTCGTACGGGTTTGCGGAAATGAGAAAGCGGTTAGAGAGTGGTTCATGACTACGGGGTAATCTAAATTACCTCTCTAATAGTCCCGAACGGGTAATCTACGCAAATGCCTCGGCTCGGCCACAAACTCGTCTTCGTACGGGTTTGCGGAAATGAGAAAGCGGTTAGAGAGTGGTGCATGACAACGGGGTAATCTAAATTACCTCTCTAATAGTCCCGAACGGGTAATCTACGCAAATGCCTCGGCTCGGCCACAAACTCGTCTTCGTACGGGTTTGCGGAAATGGGAAAGCGGTTAGAGAGTGGTGCATGACAACGAGGTAATCTAAATTAGCTCTCTAATAGTCCCGAACGGGTAATCTACGCAAATGCCTCGGCTCGGCCACAAACTCGTCTTCGTACGGGTTTGCGGAAATGGGAAAGCGGTTAGAGAGTGGTGCATGACAACGAGGTAATCTAAATTACCTCTCTAATAGTCCCGAACGGGTAATCTACGCAAATGCCTCGGCTCGGCCACAAACTCGTCCTCGTACGGGTTTGCGGAAATGGGAAAGCGGTTAGAGAGTGGTGCATGAAAACGAGGTAATCTAAATTACCTCTCTAATCCTCCCGAACGGGTAATCTACGCAAATGCCTCAGATTGGCGTCAAACTCGTCTTCGTACGGGTTTGCGGAAATGAGAAAGCGGTTAGAGAGTGGTTCATGACTACGGGGTAATCTAAATTACCTCTCTAATAGTCCCGAACGGGTAATCTACGCAAATGCCTCGGCTCGGCCACAAACTCGTCTTCGTACGGGTTTGCGGAAATGGAAAAGCGGTTAGAGAGTGGTGCATGACAACGAGGTAATCTAAATTACCTCTCTAATAGTCTCGAACGGGTAATCTACGCAAATGCCTCGGCTCGGCCTCAAACTCGTCTTCGTACGGGTTTGCGGAAATGGAAAAGCGGTTAGAGAGTGGTGCATGACAACGAGGTAATCTAAATTACCTCTCTAATAGTCCCGAACGGGTAATCTACGCAAATGCCTCGGCTCGGCCACAAACTCGTCTTCGTACGGGTTTGCGGAAATGGGAAAGCGGTTAGAGAGTGGTGCATGACAACCAGGTAATCTAAATTACCTCTCTAATCCTCCCGAACGGGTAATCTACGCAAATGCCTCGGCTCGGCCACAAACTCGTCTTCGTACGGGTTTGCGGAAATGGGAAAGCGGTTAGAGAGTGGTGCATGACAACGAGGTAATCTAAATTACCTCTCTAATAGTCCCGAACGTGTAATCTGCTCAAATGCCTCGGCTCGGCCACAAACTCGTCTTCGTACGGGTTTGTGGAAATGGAAAAGCGGTTAGAGAGTGGTTCATGACAACGGGGTAATCTAAATTACCTCTCTAATAGTCCCGAACGGGTAATCAACGCAAATGCCTCGGCTCGGCCACAAACTCGTCTTCGTACGGGTTTGCGGAAATGGGAAAGCGGTTAGAGAGTGGTGCATGACAACGAGGTAATCTAAATTACCTCTCTAATAGTCCCGAACGGGTACTCTACGCAAATGCCTCGGCTCGGCCTCAAACTCGTTTTCGTACGGGTTTGCGGAATTGGAAAAGCGGTTAGAGAGTGGTGCATGACAACGAGGTAATCTAAATTACCTCTCTAATAGTCCCGAACGTGTAATCTGCGCAAATGCCTCGGCTCGGCCACAAACTCGTCTTCGTACGGGTTTGCGGAAATGGAAAAGCGGTTAGAGAGTGGTGCATGACAACGAGGTAATCTAAATTACCTCTCTAATAGTCCCGAACGGGTAATCTACGCAAATGCCTCGGCTCGGCCACAAACTCGTCTTCGTACGGGTTTGCGAAAATGGGAAAGCGGTTAGAGAATGGTGCATGACAACGAGGTAATCTAAATTACCTCTCTAATAGTCCCGAACGTGTAATCTGCTCAAATGCCTCGGCTCGGCCACAAACTCGTCTTCGTACGGGTTTGTGGAAATGGAAAAGCGGTTAGAGAGTGGTTCATGACAACGGGGTAATCTAAATTACCTCTCTAATAGTCCCGAACGGGTAATCTACGCAAATGCCTCAGATTGGCGTCAAACTAGTCTTCGTACGGGTTTGCGGAAATGAGAAAGCGGTTAGAGAGTGGTTCATGACTACGGGGTAATCTAAATTACCTCTCTAATAGTCCCGAACGGGTAATCAACGCAAATGCCTCGGCTCGGCCACAAACTCGTCTTCGTACGGGTTTGCGGAAATGGAAAAGCGGTTAGAGAGTGGTGCATGACAACGAGGTAATCTAAATTACCTCTCTAATAGTCTCGAACGGGTAATCTACGCAAATGCCTCGGCTCGGCCTCAAACTCGTCTTCGTACGGGTTTGCGGAAATGGAAAAGCGGTTAGAGAGTGGTGCATGACAACGAGGTAATCTAAATTACCTCTCTAATAGTCCCGAACGGGTAATCTACGCAAATGCCTCGGCTCGGCCACAAACTCGTCTTCGTACGGGTTTGCGGAAATGGGAAAGCGGTTAGAGAGTGGTGCATGACAACCAGGTAATCTAAATTACCTCTCTAATCCTCCCGAACGGGTAATCTACGCAAATGCCTCGGCTCGGCCACAAACTCGTCTTCGTACGGGTTTGCGGAAATGGGAAAGCGGTTAGAGAGTGGTGCATGACAACGAGGTAATCTAAATTACCTCTCTAATAGTCCCGAACGTGTAATCTGCTCAAATGCCTCGGCTCGGCCACAAACTCGTCTTCGTACGGGTTTGTGGAAATGGAAAAGCGGTTAGAGAGTGGTTCATGACAACGGGGTAATCTAAATTACCTCTCTAATAGTCCCGAACGGGTAATCAACGCAAATGCCTCGGCTCGGCCACAAACTCGTCTTCGTACGGGTTTGCGGAAATGGGAAAGCGGTTAGAGAGTGGTGCATGACAACGAGGTAATCTAAATTACCTCTCTAATAGTCCCGAACGGGTACTCTACGCAAATGCCTCGGCTCGGCCTCAAACTCGTTTTCGTACGGGTTTGCGGAATTGGAAAAGCGGTTAGAGAGTGGTGCATGACAACGAGGTAATCTAAATTACCTCTCTAATAGTCCCGAACGTGTAATCTGCGCAAATGCCTCGGCTCGGCCACAAACTCGTCTTCGTACGGGTTTGCGGAAATGGAAAAGCGGTTAGAGAGTGGTGCATGACAACGAGGTAATCTAAATTACCTCTCTAATAGTCCCGAACGGGTAATCTACGCAAATGCCTCGGCTCGGCCACAAACTCGTCTTCGTACGGGTTTGCGAAAATGGGAAAGCGGTTAGAGAATGGTGCATGACAACGAGGTAATCTAAATTACCTCTCTAATAGTCCCGAACGTGTAATCTGCTCAAATGCCTCGGCTCGGCCACAAACTCGTCTTCGTACGGGTTTGTGGAAATGGAAAAGCGGTTAGAGAGTGGTTCATGACAACGGGGTAATCTAAATTACCTCTCTAATAGTCCCGAACGGGTAATCTACGCAAATGCCTCAGATTGGCGTCAAACTAGTCTTCGTACGGGTTTGCGGAAATGAGAAAGCGGTTAGAGAGTGGTTCATGACTACGGGGTAATCTAAATTACCTCTCTAATAGTCCCGAACGGGTAATCTACGCAAATGCCTCGGCTCGGCCACAAACTCGTCTTCGTACGGGTTTGCGGAAATGAGAAAGCGGTTAGAGAGTGGTGCATGACAACGGGGTAATCTAAATTACCTCTCTAATAGTCCCGAACGGGTAATCTACGCAAATGCATCGGCTCGGCCACAAACTCGTTTTCGTACGGGTTTGCGGAAATGGGAAAGCGGTTAGAGAGTGGTGCATGACAACGAGGTAATCTAAATTACCTCTCTAATAGTCCCGAACGGGTAATCTACGCAAATGCCTCGGCTCGGCCACAAACTCGTCTTCGTACGGGTTTGCGGAAATGGGAAAGCGGTTAGAGAGTGGTGCATGACAACGAGGTAATCTAAATTACCTCTCTAATAGTCCCGAACGGGTAATCTACGCAAATGCCTCGGCTCGGCCACAAACTCGTCTTCGTACGGGTTTGCGAAAATGGGAAAGCGGTTAGAGAATGGTGCATGACAACGAGGTAATCTAAATTACCTCTCTAATAGTCCCGAACGTGTAATCTGCTCAAATGCCTCGGCTCGGCCACAAACTCGTCTTCGTACGGGTTTGTGGAAATGGAAAAGCGGTTAGAGAGTGGTTCATGACAACGGGGTAATCTAAATTACCTCTCTAATAGTCCCGAACGGGTAATCTACGCAAATGCCTCAGATTGGCGTCAAACTAGTCTTCGTACGGGTTTGCGAAAATGG
Source organism: Lepidium didymum (assembly GCA_963920545.1). Lineage (NCBI taxonomy): Eukaryota > Viridiplantae > Streptophyta > Magnoliopsida > Brassicales > Brassicaceae > Lepidium > Lepidium didymum. The sequence continues at coordinate 7,988,925 of OY986988.1, forward strand.
GAAAGCGGTTAGAGAATGGTGCATGACTACGGGGTAATCTAAATTACCTCTCTAATAGTCCCGAACGGGTAATCTACGCAAATGCCTCGGCTCGGCCACAAACTCGTCTTCGTACGGGTTTGCGGAAATGAGAAAGCGGTTAGAGAGTGGTGCATGACAACGGGGTAATCTAAATTACCTCTCTAATAGTCCCGAACGGGTAATCTACGCAAATGCATCGGCTCGGCCACAAACTCGTTTTCGTACGGGTTTGCGGAAATGGGAAAGCGGTTAGAGAGTGGTGCATGACAACGAGGTAATCTAAATTACCTCTCTAATAGTCCCGAACGGGTAATCTACGCAAATGCCTCGGCTCGGCCACAAACTCGTCTTCGTACGGGTTTGCGGAAATGGGAAAGCGGTTAGAGAGTGGTGCATGACAACGAGGTAATCTAAATTACCTCTCTAATAGTCCCGAACGGGTAATCTACGCAAATGCCTAGGCTCGGCCACAAATTAGTCTTCGTACGGGTTTGCGGAAATGGGAAAGCGGTTAGAGAGTGGTGCATGACCACGAGGTAATCTAAATTACCTCTCTAATAGTCCCGAACGGGTAATCTACGCAAATGCCTCGGCTCGGCCACAAACTCGTCTTCGTACGGGTTTGCGGAAATGGGAAAGCGGTTAGAGAGTGGTGCATGACAACGAGGTAATCTAAATTACCTCTCTAATAGTCCCGAACGGGTAATCTACGCAAATGCCTCGGCTCGGCCACAAACTCGTCTTCGTACGGGTTTGCGGAAATGGGAAAGCGGTTAGAGAGTGGTGCATGACAACGAGGTAATCTAAATTACCTCTCTAATAGTCCCGAACGGGTAATCTACGCAAATGCCTCGGCTCGGCCACAAACTCGTCTTCGTACGGGTTTGTGGAAATGGAAAAGCGGTTAGAGAGTGGTTCATGACAACGGGGTAATCTAAATTACCTCTCTAATAGTCCCGAACGGGTAATCTACGCAAATACCTCAGATTGGCGTCAAACTAGTCTTCGTACGGGTTTGCGGAAATGAGAAAGCGGTTAGAGAGTGGTTCATGACTACGGGGTAATCTAAATTACCTCTCTAATAGTCCCGAACGGGTAATCTACGCAAATGCCTCGGCTCGGCCACAAACTCGTCTTCGTACGGGTTTGCGGAAATGAGAAAGCGGTTAGAGAGTGGTGCATGACAACGGGGTAATCTAAATTACCTCTCTAATAGTCCCGAACGGGTAATCTACGCAAATGCCTCGGCTCGGCCACAAACTCGTCTTCGTACGGGTTTGCGAAAATGGGAAAGCGGTTAGAGAGTGGTGCATGACAACGAGGTAATCTAAATTACCTCTCTAATAGTCCCGAACGGGTAATCTACGCAAATGCCTCGGCTCGGCCACAAACTCGTCTTCGTACGGGTTTGCGGAAATGGGAAAGCGGTTAGAGAGTGGTGCATGACAACGAGGTAATCTAAATTACCTCTCTAATAGTCCCGAACGGGTAATCTACGCAAATGCCTCGGCTCGGCCACAAACTCGTCCTCGTACGGGTTTGCGGAAATGGGAAAGCGGTTAGAGAGTGGTGCATGAAAACGAGGTAATCTAAATTACCTCTCTAATCCTCCCGAACGGGTAATCTACGCAAATGCCTCAGATTGGCGTCAAACTCGTCTTCGTACGGGTTTGCGGAAATGAGAAAGCGGTTAGAGAGTGGTTCATGACTACGGGGTAATCTAAATTACCTCTCTAATAGTCCCGAACGGGTAATCTACGCAAATGCCTCGGCTCGGCCACAAACTCGTCTTCGTACGGGTTTGCGAAAATGGGAAAGCGGTTAGAGAATGGTGCATGACAACGAGGTAATCTAAATTACCTCTCTAATAGTCCCGAACGTGTAATCTGCTCAAATGCCTCGGCTCGGCCACAAACTCGTCTTCGTACGGGTTTGTGGAAATGGAAAAGCGGTTAGAGAGTGCTTCATGACAACGGGGTAATCTAAATTACCTCTCTAATAGTCCCGAACGGGTAATCTACGCAAATGCCTCAGATTGGCGTCAAACTAGTCTTCGTACGGGTTTGCGGAAATGAGAAAGCGGTTAGAGAGTGGTTCATGACTACGGGGTAATCTAAATTACCTCTCTAATAGTCCCGAACGGGTAATCTACGCAAATGCCTCGGCTCGGCCACAAACTCGTCTTCGTACGGGTTTGCGGAAATGAGAAAGCGGTTAGAGAGTGGTGCATGACAACGGGGTAATCTAAATTACCTCTCTAATAGTCCCGAACGGGTAATCTACGCAAATGCCTCGGCTCGGCCACAAACTCGTTTTCGTACGGGTTTGCGGAAATGGGAAAGCGGTTAGAGAGTGGTGCATGACAACGAGGTAATCTAAATTACCTCTCTAATAGTCCCGAACGGGTAATCTACGCAAATGCCTCGGCTCGGCCACAAACTCGTCTTCGTACGGGTTTGCGGAAATGGGAAAGCGGTTAGAGAGTGGTGCATGACAACGAGTTAATCTAAATTACCTCTCTAATAGTCCCGAACGGGTAATCTACGCAAATGCCTCGGCTCGGCCACAAATTAGTCTTCGTACGGGTTTGCGGAAATGGGAAAGCGGTTAGAGAGTGGTGCATGACAACGAGGTAATCTAAATTACCTCTCTAATAGTCTCGAACGGGTAATCTACGCAAATGCCTCAGATTGGCGTCAAACTCGTCTTCGTACGGGTTTGCGGAAATGAGAAAGCGGTTAGAGAGTGGTTCATGACTACGGGGTAATCTAAATTACCTCTCTAATAGTCCCGAACGGGTAATCTACGCAAATGCCTCGGCTCCGCCACAAACTCGTCTTCGTACGGGTTTGCGGAAATGGAAAAGCGGTTACAGAGTGGTGCATGACAACGAGGTAATCTAAATTACCTCTCTAATAGTCCCGAACGGGTAATCTACGCAAATGCCTCGGCTCGGCCACAAACTCGTCTTCGTACGGGTTTGCGGAAATGGGAAAGCGGTTAGAGAGTGGTGCATGACAACGAGGTAATCTAAATTACCTCTCTAATCCTCCCGAACGGGTAATCTACGCAAATGCCTCGGCTCGGCCACAAACTCGTCTTCGTACAGGTTTGCGGAAATGGAAAAGCGGTTAGAGAGTGGTGCATGACAACGAGGTAATCTAAATTACCTCTCTAATAGTCCCGAACGTGTAATCTGCGCAAATGCCTCGGCTCGGCCACAAACTCGTCTTCGTACGGGTTTGCGGAAATGGGAAAGCGGTTAGAGAGTGGTGCATGACAACGAGGTAATCTAAATTACCTCTCTAATAGTCCCGAACGGGTAATCAACGCAAATGCCTCGGCTCGGCCACAAACTCGTCTTCGTACGGGTTTGCGGAAATGGGAAAGCGGTTAGAGAGTGGTGCATGACAACGAGGTAATCTAAATTACCTCTCTAATAGTCCTGAACGGGTACTCTACGCAAATGCCTCGGCTCGGCCTCAAACTCGTTTTCGTACGGGTTTGCGGAATTGGAAAAGCGGTTAGAGAGTGGTGCATGACAACGAGGTAATCTAAATTACCTCTCTAATAGTCCCGAACGTGTAATCTGCGCAAATGCCTCGGCTCGGCCACAAACTCGTCTTCGTACGGGTTTGCGGAAATGGGAAAGCGGTTAGAGAGTGGTGCATGACAACGAGGTAATCTAAATTACCTCTCTAATAGTCCCGAACGGGTAATCAACGCAAATGCCTCGGCTCGGCCACAAACTCGTCCTCGTACGGGTTTGCGGAAATGGGAAAGCGGTTAGAGAGTGGTGCATGAAAACGAGGTAATCTAAATTACCTCTCTAATCCTCCCGAACGGGTAATCTACGCAAATGCCTCAGATTGGCGTCAAACTCGTCTTCGTACGGGTTTGCGGAAATGAGAAAGCGGTTAGAGAGTGGTTCATGACTACGGGGTAATCTAAATTACCTCTCTAATAGTCCCGAACGGGTAATCTACGCAAATGCCTCGGCTCGGCCACAAACTCGTCTTCGTACGGGTTTGCGAAAATGGGAAAGCGGTTAGAGAATGGTGCATGACAACGAGGTAATCTAAATTACCTCTCTAATAGTCCCGAACGTGTAATCTGCTCAAATGCCTCGGCTCGGCCACAAACTCGTCTTCGTACGGGTTTGTGGAAATGGAAAAGCGGTTAGAGAGTGCTTCATGACAACGGGGTAATCTAAATTACCTCTCTAATAGTCCCGAACGGGTAATCTACGCAAATGCCTCAGATTGGCGTCAAACTAGTCTTCGTACGGGTTTGCGGAAATGAGAAAGCGGTTAGAGAGTGGTTCATGACTACGGGGTAATCTAAATTACCTCTCTAATAGTCCCGAACGGGTAATCTACGCAAATGCCTCGGCTCGGCCACAAACTCGTCTTCGTACGGGTTTGCGGAAATGGGAAAGCGGTTAGAGAGTGGTGCATGACAACGAGGTAATCTAAATTACCTCTCTAATAGTCCCGAACGGGTAATCTACGCAAATGCCTCGGCTCGGCCACAAATTAGTCTTCGTACGGGTTTGCGGAAATGGGAAAGCGGTTAGAGAGTGGTGCATGACAACGAGGTAATCTAAATTACCTCTCTAATAGTCTCGAACGGGTAATCTAAGCAAATGCCTCAGATTGGCGTCAAACTCGTCTTCGTACGGGTTTGCGGAAATGAGAAAGCGGTTAGAGAGTGGTTCATGACTACGGGGTAATCTAAATTACCTCTCTAATAGTCCCGAACGGGTAATCTACGCAAATGCCTCGGCTCCGCCACAAACTCGTCTTCGTACGGGTTTGCGGAAATGGAAAAGCGGTTACAGAGTGGTGCATGACAACAAGGTAATCTAAATTACCTCTCTAATAGTCCCGAACGGGTAATCTACGCAAATGCCTCGGCTCGGCCACAAACTCGTCTTCGTACGGGTTTGCGGAAATGGGAAAGCGGTTAGAGAGTGGTGCATGACAACGAGGTAATCTAAATTACCTCTCTAATCCTCCCGAACGGGTAATCTACGCAAATGCCTCGGCTCGGCCACAAACTCGTCTTCGTACAGGTTTGCGGAAATGGAAAAGCGGTTAGAGAGTGGTGCATGACAACGAGGTAATCTAAATTACCTCTCTAATAGTCCCGAACGTGTAATCTGCGCAAATGCCTCGGCTCGGCCACAAACTCGTCTTCGTACGGGTTTGCGGAAATGGGAAAGCGGTTAGAGAGTGGTGCATGACAACGAGGTAATCTAAATTACCTCTCTAATAGTCCCGAACGGGTAATCAACGCAAATGCCTCGGCTCGGCCACAAACTCGTCTTCGTACGGGTTTGCGGAAATGGGAAAGCGGTTAGAGAGTGGTGCATGACAACGAGGTAATCTAAATTACCTCTCTAATAGTCCTGAACGGGTACTCTACGCAAATGCCTCGGCTCGGCCTCAAACTCGTTTTCGTACGGGTTTGCGGAATTGGAAAAGCGGTTAGAGAGTGGTGCATGACAACGAGGTAATCTAAATTACCTCTCTAATAGTCCCGAACGTGTAATCTGCGCAAATGCCTCGGCTCGGCCACAAACTCGTCTTCGTACGGGTTTGCGGAAATGGAAAAGCGGTTAGAGAGTGGTGCATGACAACGAGGTAATCTAAATTACCTCTCTAATAGTCCCGAACGGGTAATCTACGCAAATGCCTCGGCTCGGCCACAAACTCGTCTTCGTACGGGTTTGCGAAAATGGGAAAGCGGTTAGAGAGTGGTGCATGACAACGAGGTAATCTAAATTATCTCTTTAATAGTCCCGAACGGGTAATCTACACAAATGCCTCGGCTCGGCCACAAACTCGTCTTCGTACGGGTTTGCGGAAATGGGAAAGCGGTTAGAGAGTGGTGCATGACAACGAGGTAATCTAAATTACCTCTCTAATAGTCCCGAACGGGTAATCTACGCAAATGCCTCGGCTCGGCCACAAACTCGTCTTCGTACGGGTTTGTGGAAATGGAAAAGCGGTTAGAGAGTGGTTCATGACAACGGGGTAATCTAAATTACCTCTCTAATAGTCCCGAACGGGTAATCTACGCAAATACCTCAGATTGGCGTCAAACTAGTCTTCGTACGGGTTTGCGGAAATGAGAAAGCGGTTAGAGAGTGGTTCATGACTACGGGGTAATCTAAATTACCTCTCTAATAGTCCCGAACGGGTAATCTACGCAAATGCCTCGGCTCGGCCACAAACTCGTCTTCGTACGGGTTTGCGGAAATGAGAAAGCGGTTAGAGAGTGGTGCATGACAACGGGGTAATCTAAATTACCTCTCTAATAGTCCCGAACGGGTAATCTACGCAAATGCCTCGGCTCGGCCACAAACTCGTCTTCGTACGGGTTTGCGAAAATGGGAAAGCGGTTAGAGAGTGGTGCATGACAACGAGGTAATCTAAATTACCTCTCTAATAGTCCCGAACGGGTAATCTACGCAAATGCCTCGGCTCGGCCACAAACTCGTCTTCGTACGGGTTTGCGGAAATGGGAAAGCGGTTAGAGAGTGGTGCATGACAACGAGGTAATCTAAATTACCTCTCTAATAGTCCCGAACGGGTAATCTACGCAAATGCCTCGGCTCGGCCACAAACTCGTCCTCGTACGGGTTTGCGGAAATGGGAAAGCGGTTAGAGAGTGGTGCATGAAAACGAGGTAATCTAAATTACCTCTCTAATCCTCCCGAACGGGTAATCTACGCAAATGCCTCAGATTGGCGTCAAACTCGTCTTCGTACGGGTTTGCGGAAATGAGAAAGCGGTTAGAGAGTGGTTCATGACTACGGGGTAATCTAAATTACCTCTCTAATAGTCCCGAACGGGTAATCTACGCAAATGCCTCGGCTCGGCCACAAACTCGTCTTCGTACGGGTTTGCGAAAATGGGAAAGCGGTTAGAGAATGGTGCATGACAACGAGGTAATCTAAATTACCTCTCTAATAGTCCCGAACGTGTAATCTGCTCAAATGCCTCGGCTCGGCCACAAACTCGTCTTCGTACGGGTTTGTGGAAATGGAAAAGCGGTTAGAGAGTGCTTCATGACAACGGGGTAATCTAAATTACCTCTCTAATAGTCCCGAACGGGTAATCTACGCAAATGCCTCAGATTGGCGTCAAACTAGTCTTCGTACGGGTTTGCGGAAATGAGAAAGCGGTTAGAGAGTGGTTCATGACTACGGGGTAATCTAAATTACCTCTCTAATAGTCCCGAACGGGTAATCTACGCAAATGCCTCGGCTCGGCCACAAACTCGTCTTCGTACGGGTTTGCGGAAATGAGAAAGCGGTTAGAGAGTGGTGCATGACAACGGGGTAATCTAAATTACCTTTCTAATAGTCCCGAACGGGTAATCTACGCAAATGCCTCGGCTCGGCCACAAACTCGTTTTCGTACGGGTTTGCGGAAATGGGAAAGCGGTTAGAGAGTGGTGCATGACAACGAGGTAATCTAAATTACCTCTCTAATAGTCCCGAACGGGTAATCTACGCAAATGCCTCGGCTCGGCCACAAACTCGTCTTCGTACGGGTTTGCGGAAATGGGAAAGCGGTTAGAGAGTGGTGCATGACAACGAGTTAATCTAAATTACCTCTCTAATAGTCCCGAACGGGTAATCTACGCAAATGCCTCGGCTCGGCCACAAATTAGTCTTCGTACGGGTTTGCGGAAATGGGAAAGCGGTTAGAGAGTGGTGCATGACAACGAGGTAATCTAAATTACCTCTCTAATAGTCTCGAACGGGTAATCTACGCAAATGCCTCAGATTGGCGTCAAACTCGTCTTCGTACGGGTTTGCGGAAATGAGAAAGCGGTTAGAGAGTGGTTCATGACTACGGGGTAATCTAAATTACCTCTCTAATAGTCCCGAACGGGTAATCTACGCAAATGCCTCGGCTCCGCCACAAACTCGTCTTCGTACGGGTTTGCGGAAATGGAAAAGCGGTTACAGAGTGGTGCATGACAACGAGGTAATCTAAATTACCTCTCTAATAGTCCCGAACGGGTAATCTACGCAAATGCCTCGGCTCGGCCACAAACTCGTCTTCGTACGGGTTTGCGGAAATGGGAAAGCGGTTAGAGAGTGGTGCATGACAACGAGGTAATCTAAATTACCTCTCTAATCCTCCCGAACGGGTAATCTACGCAAATGCCTCGGCTCGGCCACAAACTCGTCTTCGTACAGGTTTGCGGAAATGGAAAAGCGGTTAGAGAGTGGTGCATGACAACGAGGTAATCTAAATTACCTCTCTAATAGTCCCGAACGTGTAATCTGCGCAAATGCCTCGGCTCGGCCACAAACTCGTCTTCGTACGGGTTTGCGGAAATGGGAAAGCGGTTAGAGAGTGGTGCATGACAACGAGGTAATCTAAATTACCTCTCTAATAGTCCCGAACGGGTAATCAACGCAAATGCCTCGGCTCGGCCACAAACTCGTCTTCGTACGGGTTTGCGGAAATGGGAAAGCGGTTAGAGAGTGGTGCATGACAACGAGGTAATCTAAATTACCTCTCTAATAGTCCTGAACGGGTACTCTACGCAAATGCCTCGGCTCGGCCTCAAACTCGTTTTCGTACGGGTTTGCGGAATTGGAAAAGCGGTTAGAGAGTGGTGCATGACAACGAGGTAATCTAAATTACCTCTCTAATAGTCCCGAACGTGTAATCTGCGCAAATGCCTCGGCTCGGCCACAAACTCGTCTTCGTACGGGTTTGCGGAAATGGAAAAGCGGTTAGAGAGTGGTGCATGACAACGAGGTAATCTAAATTACCTCTCTAATAGTCCCGAACGGGTAATCTACGCAAATGCCTCGGCTCGGCCACAAACTCGTCTTCGTACGGGTTTGCGAAAATGGGAAAGCGGTTAGAGAGTGGTGCATGACAACGAGGTAATCTAAATTATCTCTTTAATAGTCCCGAACGGGTAATCTACACAAATGCCTCGGCTCGGCCACAAACTCGTCTTCGTACGGGTTTGCGGAAATGGGAAAGCGGTTAGAGAGTGGTGCATGACCACGAGGTAATCTAAATTACCTCTCTAATAGTCCCGAACGGGTAATCTACGCAAATGCCTCGGCTCGGCCTCAAACTCGTTTTCGTACAGGTTTGCGGAAATGGAAAAGCGGTTAGAGAGTGGTGCATGACAACGAGGTAATCTAAATTACCTCTCTAATAGTCCCGAACGGGTAATCTACGCAAATGCCTCGGCTCGGCCACAAACTCGTCTTCGTACGGGTTTGCGAAAATGGGAAAGCGGTTAGAGAGTGGTGCATGACAACGAGGTAATCTAAATTATCTCTTTAATAGTCCCGAACGGGTAATCTACACAAATGCCTCGGCTCGGCCACAAACTCGTCTTCGTACGGGTTTGCGGAAATGGGAAAGCGGTTAGAGAGTGGTGCATGACCACGAGGTAATCTAAATTACCTCTCTAATAGTCCCGAACGGGTAATCTACGCAAATGCCTCGGCTCGGCCACAAACTCGTCTTCGTACGGGTTTGCGGAAATGGAAAAGCGGTTAGAGAGTGGTTCATGACAACGGGGTAATCTAAATTACCTCTCTAATAGTCCCGAATGGGTAATCTACGCAAATGCCTCGGCTCGGCCACAAACTCGTCTTCGTACGGGTTTGCGGAAATGGGAAAGCGGTTAGAGAGTGGTGCATGACAACGAGGTAATCTAAATTACCTCTCTAATAGTCCCGAACGGGTAATCTACGCAAATGCCTCGGCTCGGCCACAAACTCGTCTTCGTACGGGTTTGCGGAAATGGAAAAGCGGTTAGAGAGTGGTTCATGACAACGGGGTAATCTAAATTACCTCTCTAATAGTCCCGAATGGGTAATCTACGCAAATGCCTCGGCTCGGCCACAAACTCGTCTTCGTACGGGTTTGCGGAAATGGGAAAGCGGTTAGAGAGTGGTGCATGACAACGAGGTAATCTAAATTACCTCTCTAATAGTCCCGAACGGGTAATCTACGCAAATGCCTCGGCTCGGCCACAAACTCGTCTTCGTACGGGTTTGCGGAAATGGAAAAGCGGTTAGAGAGTGGTGCATGACAACGAGGTAATCTAAATTACCTCTCTAATAGTCCCGAACGTGTAATCTGCGCAAATGCCTCGGCTCGGCCACAAACTCGTCTTCGTACGGGTTTGCGGAAATGGGAAAGCGGTTAGAGAGTGGTGCATGACAACGAGGTAATCTAAATTACCTCTCTAATAGTCCCGAACGGGTAATCAACGCAAATGCCTCGGCTCGGCCACAAACTCGTCTTCATACGGGTTTGCGGAAATGGGAAAGCGGTTAGAGAGTGGTGCATGACAACGAGGTAATCTAAATTACCTCTCTAATAGTCCCGAACGTGTAATCTGCGCAAATGCCTCGGCTCGGCCACAAACTCGTCTTCGTACGGGTTTGTGGAAATGGAAAAGCGGTTAGAGAGTGGTTCATGACAACGGGGTAATCTAAATTACCTCTCTAATAGTCCCGAACGGGTAATCTACGCAAATGCCTCAGATTGGCGTCAAACTAGTCTTCGTACGGGTTTGCGGAAATGAGAAAGCGGTTAGAGAGTGGTTCATGACTACGGGGTAATCTAAATTACCTCTCTAATAGTCCCGAACAGGTAATCTACGCAAATGCCTCGGCTCGGCCACAAACACGTCTTCGTACGGGTTTGCGGAAATGAGAAAGCGGTTAGAGAGTGGTGCATGACAACGGGGTAATCTAAATTACCTCTCTAATAGTCCCGAACGGGTAATCTACGCAAATGCCTCGGTTCAGCCAAAAACTCGTCTTCGTACGGGTTTGCGGAAATGGAAAAGCGGTTAGAGAGTGGTGCATGACAACGAGGTAATCTAAATTACCTCTCTAATAGTCTCGAACGGGTAATCTACGCAAATGCCTCAGCTCGGCCTCAAACTCGTCTTCGTACGGGTTTGCGGAAATGGAAAAGCGGTTAGAGAGTGGTGCATGACAACGGGGTAATCTAAATTACCTCTCTAATAGTCCCGAACGTGTAATCTGCGCAAATGCCTCGGCTCGGCCACAAACTCGTCTTCGTACGGGTTTGCGGAAATGGGAAAGCGGTTAGAGAGTGGTGCATGACAACGAGGTAATCTAAATTACCTCTCTAATAGTCCCGAACGTGTAATCTGCGCAAATGCCTCGGCTCGGCCACAAACTCGTCTTCGTACGGGTTTGTGGAAATGGAAAAGCGGTTAGAGAGTGGTTCATGACAACAGGGTAATCTAAATTACCTCTCTAATAGTCCCGAACGGGTAATCTACGCAAATGCCTCAGATTGGCGTCAAACTAGTCTTCGTACGGGTTTGCGGAAATGAGAAAGCGGTTAGAGAGTGGTTCATGACTACGGGGTAATCTAAATTACCTCTCTAATAGTCCCGAACAGGTAATCTACGCAAATGCCTCGGCTCGGCCACAAACTCGTCTTCGTACGGGTTTGCGGAAATGAGAAAGCGGTTAGAGAGTGGTGCATGACAACGGGGTAATCTAAATTACCTCTCTAATAGTCCCGAACGGGTAATCTACGCAAATGCCTCGGTTCAGCCAAAAACTCGTCTTCGTACGGGTTTGCGGAAATGGAAAAGCGGTTAGAGAGTGGTGCATGACAACGAGGTAATCTAAATTACCTCTCTAATAGTCTCGAACGGGTAATCTACGCAAATGCCTCGGCTCGGCCTCAAACTCGTCTTCGTACGGGTTTGCGGAAATGGAAAAGCGGTTAGAGAGTGGTGCATGACAACGGGGTAATCTAAATTACCTCTCTAATAGTCCCGAACGGGTAATCTACGCAAATGCCTCGGCTCGGCCACAAACTCGTCTTCGTACGGGTTTGCGGAAATGGGAAAGCGGTTAGAGAGTGGTGCATGACAACGAGGTAATCTAAATTACCTCTCTAATAGTCTCGAACGGGTAATCTACGCAAATGCCTCGGCTCGGCCTCAAACTCGTCTTCGTACGGGTTTGCGGAAATGGAAAAGCGGTTAGAGAGTGGTGCATGACAACGGGGTAATCTAAATTACCTCTCTAATAGTCCCGAACGGGTAATCTACGCAAATGCCTCGGCTCGGCCACAAACTCGTCTTCGTACGGGTTTGCGGAAATGAGAAAGCGGTTAGAGAGTGGTTCATGACTACGGGGTAATCTAAATTACCTCTCTAATAGTCCCGAACAGGTAATCTACGCAAATGCCTCGGCTCGGCGACAAACTCGTCTTCGTACGGGTTTGCGGAAATGAGAAAGCGGTTAGAGAGTGGTGCATGACAACGGGGTAATCTAAATTACCTATCTAATAGTCCCGAACGGGTAATCTACGCAAATGCCTCGGTTCGGCCAAAAACTCGTCTTCGTACGGGTTTGCGGAAATGGAAAAGCGGTTAGAGAGTGGTGCATGACAACGAGGTAATCTAAATTACCTCTCTAATAGTCTCGAACGGGTAATCTACGCAAATACCTCGGCTCGGCCTCAAACTCGTCTTCGTACGGGTTTGCGGAAATGGAAAAGCGGTTAGAGAGTGGTGCATGACAACGGGGTAATCTAAATTACCTCTCTAATAGTCCCGAACGGGTAATCTACGCAAATGCCTCGGCTCGGCCACAAACTCGTCTTCGTACGGGTTTGCGGAAATGGGAAAGCGGTTAGAGAGTGGTGCATGACAACGAGGTAATCTAAATTACCTCTCTAATAGTCTCGAACGGGTAATCTACGCAAATGCCTCGGCTCGGCCTCAAACTCGTCTTCGTACGGGTTTGCGGAAATGGAAAAGCGGTTAGAGAGTGGTGCATGACAACGGGGTAATCTAAATTACCTCTCTAATAGTCCCGAACGGGTAATATAGCAAATGCCTCGGCTCGGCCACAAACTCGTCTTCGTACGGGTTTGCGGAAATGGGAAAGCGGTTAGAGAGTGGTGCATGACAACGAGGTAATCTAAATTACCTCTCTAATAGTCCCGAACGGGTAATCTACGCAAATGCCTCGGCTCGGCCACAAACTCGTCTTCGTACGGGTTTGCGGAAATGGAAAAGCGGTTAGAGAGTGGTGCATGACAAAGAGGTAATCTAAATTACCTCTCTAATAGTCCCGAACGTGTAATCTGCGCAAATGCCTCGGCTCGGCCACAAACTCGTCTTCGTACGGGTTTGCGGAAATGGGAAAGCGCTTAGAGAGTGGTGCATGACAACGAGGTAATCTAAATTACCTCTCTAATAGTCCCGAACGGGTAATCAACGCAAATGCCTCGGCTCGGCCACAAACTCGTCTTCGTACGGGTTTGCGGAAATGGGAAAGCGGTTAGAGAGTGGTGCATGACAACGAGGTAATCTAAATTACCTCTCTAATCGTCCCGAACGTGTAATCTGCGCAAATGCCTCGGCTCGGCCACAAACTCGTCTTCGTACGGGTTTGCGGAAATGGAAAAGCGGTTAGAGAGTGGTGCATGACAAAGAGGTAATCTAAATTACCTCTCTAATAGTCCCGAACGTGTAATCTGCGCAAATGCCTCGGCTCGGCCACAAACTCGTCTTCGTACGGGTTTGCGGAAATGGGAAAGCGGTTAGAGAGTGGTGCATGACAACGGGGTAATCTAAATTACCTCTCTAATAGTCCCGAACGGGTAATCTACGCAAATGCCTCGGCTCGGCCACAAACTCGTCTTCGTACGGGTTTGCGGAAATGGGAAAGCGGTTAGAGAGTGGTGCATGACGACGGGGTAATCTAAATTACCTCTCTAATAGTCCCGAACGTGTAATCTGCGCAAATGCCTCGGCTCGGCCACAAACTCGTTTTCGTACGGGTTTGCGGAAATGGAAAAGCGGTTAGAGAGTGGTTCATGACAACGGGGTAATCTAAATTACCTCTCTAATAGTCCCGAACGGGTAATCTACGCAAATGCCTCAGATTGGTGTCAAACTCGTCTTCGTACGGGTTTGCGGAAATGAGAAAGCGGTTAGAGAGTGGTTCATGACTACGGGGTAATCTAAATTACCTCTCTAATAGTCCCGAACAGGTAATCTACGCAAATGCCTCGGCTCGGCCACAAACTCGTCTTCGTACGGGTTTGCGGAAATGGGAAAGCGCTTAGAGAGTGGTGCATGACAACGAGGTAATCTAAATTACCTCTCTAATAGTCCCGAACGGGTAATCAACGCAAATGCCTCGGCTCGGCCACAAACTCGTCTTCGTACGGGTTTGCGGAAATGGGAAAGCGGTTAGAGAGTGGTGCATGACAACGAGGTAATCTAAATTACCTCTCTAATCGTCCCGAACGTGTAATCTGCGCAAATGCCTCGGCTCGGCCACAAACTCGTCTTCGTACGGGTTTGCGGAAATGGAAAAGCGGTTAGAGAGTGGTGCATGACAAAGAGGTAATCTAAATTACCTCTCTAATAGTCCCGAACGTGTAATCTGCGCAAATGCCTCGGCTCGGCCACAAACTCGTCTTCGTACGGGTTTGCGGAAATGGGAAAGCGGTTAGAGAGTGGTGCATGACAACGGGGTAATCTAAATTACCTCTCTAATAGACCCGAACGGGTAATCTACGCAAATGCCTCGGCTCGGCCACAAACTCGTCTTCGTACGGGTTTGCGGAAATGGGAAAGCGGTTAGAGAGTGGTGCATGACAACGGGGTAATCTAAATTACCTCTCTAATAGTCCCGAACGTGTAATCTGCGCAAATGCCTCGGCTCGGCCACAAACTCGTTTTCGTACGGGTTTGCGGAAATGGAAAAGCGGTTAGAGAGTGGTTCATGACAACGGGGTAATCTAAATTACCTCTCTAATAGTCCCGAACGGGTAATCTACGCAAATGCCTCAGATTGGTGTCAAACTCGTCTTCGTACGGTTTTGCGGAAATGAGAAAGCGGTTAGAGAGTGGTTCATGACTACGGGGTAATCTAAATTACCTCTCTAATAGTCCCGAACAGGTAATCTACGCAAATGCCTCGGCTCGGCCACAAACTCGTCTTCGTACGGGTTTGCGGAAATGAGAAAGCGGTTAGAGAGTGGTGCATGACAACGGGGTAATCTAAATTACCTCTCTAATAGTCCCGAACGGGTAATCTACGCAAATGCCTCGGTTCGGCCAAAAACTCGTCTTCGTACGGGTTTGCGGAAATGGAAAAGCGGTTAGAGAGTGGTGCATGACAACGAGGTAATATAAATTACATCTCTAATAGTCTCGAACGGGTAATCTACGCAAATGCCTCGGCTCGGCCTCAAACTCGTCTTCGTACGGGTTTGCGGAAATGGAAAAGCGGTTAGAGAGTGGTGCATGACAACGGGGTAATCTAAATTACCTCTCTAATAGTCCCGAACGGGTAATCTACGCAAATGCCTCGGCTCGGCCACAAACTCGTCTTCGTACGGGTTTGCGGAAATGGGAAAGCGGTTAGAGAGTGGTGCATGACAACGAGGTAATCTAAATTACCTCTCTAATAGTCTCGAACGGGTAATATACGCAAATGCCTCGGCTCGGCCTCAAACTCGTCTTCGTACGGGTTTGCGGAAATGGAAAAGTGGTTAGAGAGTGGTGCATGACAACGGGGTAATCTAAATTACCTCTCTAATAGTCCCGAACGGGTAATCTACGCAAATGCCTCGGCTCGGCCACAAACTCGTCTTCGTACGGGTTTGCGGAAATGGGAAAGCGGTTAGAGAGTGGTGCATGACAACGAGGTAATCTAAATTACCTCTCTAATAGTCCCGAACGGGTAATCTACGCAAATGCCTCGGCTCGGCCACAAACTCGTCTTCGTACGGGTTTGCGGAAATGGAAAAGCGGTTAGAGAGTGGTGCATGACAAAGAAGTAATCTAAATTACCTCTCTAATAGTCCCGAACGTGTAATCTGCGCAAATGCCTCGGCTCGGCCACAAACTCGTCTTCGTACGGGTTTGCGGAAATGGGAAAGCGGTTAGAGAGTGGTGCATGACAACGAGGTAATCTAAATTACCTCTCTAATCGTCCCGAACGTGTAATCTGCGCAAATGCCTCGGCTCGGCCACAAACTCGTCTTCGTACGGGTTTGCGGAAATGGAAAAGCGGTTAGAGAGTGGTGCATGACAAAGAGGTAATCTAAATTACCTCTCTAATAGTCCCGAACGTGTAATCTGCGCAAATGCCTCGGCTCGGCCACAAACTCGTCTTCGTACGGGTTTGCGGAAATGGGAAAGCGGTTAGAGAGTGGTGCATGACAACGGGGTAATCTAAATTACCTCTCTAATAGTCCCGAACGGGTAATCTACGCAAATGCCTCGGCTCGGCCACAAACTCGTCTTCGTACGGGTTTGCGGAAATGGGAAAGCGGTTAGAGAGTGGTTCATGACAACGGGGTAATCTAAATTACCTCTCTAATAGTCCCGAACGGGTAATCTACGCAAATGCCTCAGATTGGTGTCAAACTCGTCTTCGTACGGGTTTGCGGAAATGAGAAAGCGGTTAGAGAGTGGTTCATGACTACGGGGTAATCTAAATTACCTCTCTAATAGTCCCGAACAGGTAATCTACGCAAATGCCTCGGCTCGGCCACAAACTCGTCTTCGTACGGGTTTGCGGAAATGGGAAAGCGGTTAGAGAGTGGTGCATGACAACGAGGTAATCTAAATTACCTCTCTAATCGTCCCGAACGTGTAATCTGCGCAAATGCCTCGGCTCGGCCACAAACTCGTCTTCGTACGGGTTTGCGGAAATGGGAAAGCGGTTAGAGAGTGGTGCATGACAACGAGGTAATCTAAATTACCTCTCTAATAGTCCCGAACGGGTAATCAACGCAAATGCCTCGGCTCGGCCACAAACTCGTTTTCGTACGGGTTTGCGGAAATGGAAAAGCGGTTAGAGAGTGGTGCATGACAACGAGGTAATCTAAATTACCTCTCTAATAGTCCCGAACGGGTAATCTACGCAAATGCCTCGGCTCGGCCAAAAACTCGTTTTCGTACGGGTTTGCGGAAATGGAAAAGCGGTTAGAGAGTGGTTCATGACAACGGGGTAATCTAAATTACCTCTCTAATAGTCCCGAACGGGTAATCTACGCAAATGCCTCAGCTCGGCCACAAACTCGTCTTCGTACGGGTTTGCGGAAATGAGAAAGCGGTTAGAGAGTGGTGCATGACAACGGGGTAATCTAAATTACCTCTCTAATAGTCCCGAACGGGTAATCTACGCAAATGCCTCGGTTCGGCCAAAAACTCGTCTTCGTACGGGTTTGCGGAAATGGAAAAGCGGTTAGAGAGTGGTGCATGACAACGAAGTAATCTAAATTACCTCTCTAATAGTCTCGAACGGGTAATCTACGCAAATGCCTCGGCTCGGCCTCAAACTTGTCTTCGTACGGGTTTGCGGAAATGGAAAAGCGGTTAGAGAGTGGTGCATGACAACGGGGTAATCTAAATTACCTCTCTAATAGTCCCGAACGGGTAATCTACGCATATGCCTCGGCTCGGCCACAAACTCGTCTTCGTACGGGTTTGCGGAAATGGGAAAGCGGTTAGAGAGTGGTGCATGACAACGAGGTAATCTAAATTACCTCTCTAATAGTCTCGAACGGGTAATCTACGCAAATGCCTCGGCTCGGCCTCAAACTCGTCTTCGTACGGGTTTGCGGAAATGGGAAAGCGGTTAGAGAGTGGTGCATGACAACGAGGTAATCTAAATTACCTCTCTAATAGTCCCGAACGGGTAATCTACGCAAATGCCTCGGCTCGGCCACAAACTCGTCTTCGTACGGGTTTGCGGAAATGGAAAAGCGGTTAGAGAGTGGTGCATGACAAAGAGGTAATCTAAATTACCTCTCAAATAGTCCCGAACGTGTAATCTGCGCAAATGCCTCGGCTCGGCCACAAACTCGTCTTCGTACGGGTTTGCGGAAATGGGAAAGCGGTTAGAGAGTGGTGCATGACAACGAGGTAATCTAAATTACCTCTCTAATAGTCCCGAACGGGTAATCAACGCAAATGCCTCGGCTCGGCCACAAACTCGTCTTCGTACGGGTTTGCGGAAATGGGAAAGCGGTTAGAGAGTGGTGCATGACAACGAGGTAATCTAAATTACCTCTCTAATCGTCCCGAACGTGTAATCTGCGCAAATGCCTCGGCTCGGCCACAAACTCGTCTTCGTACGGATTTGCGGAAATGGGAAAGCGGTTAGAGAGTGGTGCATGACAACGAGGTAATCTAAATTACCTCTCTAATAGTCCCGAACGGGTAATCAACGCAAATGCCTCGGCTCGGCCACAAACTCGTTTTCGTACGGGTTTGCGGAAATGGAAAAGCGGTTAGAGAGTGGTGCATGACAACGAGGTAATCTAAATTACCTCTCTAATAGTCCCGAACGGGTAATCTACGCAAATGCCTCGGCTCGGCCTCAAACTCGTCTTCGTACGGGTTTGCGGAAATGGAAAAGCGGTTAGAGAGTGGTGCATGACAACGGGGTAATCTAAATTACCTCTCTAATAGTCCCGAACGGGTAATCTACGCAAATGCCTGGGCTCGGCCACAAACTCGTCTTCGTACGGGTTTGCGGAAATGGGAAAGCGGTTAGAGAGTGGTGCATGACAACGAGGTAATCTAAATTACCTCTCTAATAGTCCCGAACGGGTAATCTACGCAAATGCCTCGGCTCGGCCACAAACTCGTCTTCGTACGGGTTTGCGGAAATGGAAAAGCGGTTAGAGAGTGGTGCATGACAAAGAGGTAATCTAAATTACCTCTCTAATAGTCCCGAACGTGTAATCTGCGCAAATGCCTCGGCTCGGCCAAAAACTCGTCTTCGTACGGGTTTGCGGAAATGGAAAAGCGGTTAGAGAGTGGTGCATGACAACGAGGTAATCTAAATTACCTCTCTAATAGTCTCGAACGGGTAATCTACGCAAATGCCTCGGCTCGGCCTCAAACTCGTCTTCGTACGGGTTTGCGGAAATGGAAAAGCGGTTAGAGAGTGGTGCATGACAAAGAGGTAATCTAAATTACCTCTCTAATCGTCCCGAACGTGTAATCTGCGCAAATGCCTCGGCTCGGCCACAAACTCGTCTTCGTACGGGTTTGCGGAAATGGGAAAGCGGTTAGAGAGTGGTGCATGACAACGAGGTAATCTAAATTACCTCTCTAATAGTCCCGAACGGGTAATCTACGCAAATGCCTCGGCTCGGCCACAAACTCGTCTTCGTACGGGTTTGCGGAAATGGAAAAGCGGTTAGAGAGTGGTGCATGACAAAGAGGTAATCTAAATTACCTCTCAAATAGTCCCGAACGTGTAATCTGCGCAAATGCCTCGGCTCGGCCACAAACTCGTCTTCGTACGGGTTTGCGGAAATGGGAAAGCGGTTAGAGAGTGGTGCATGACAACGAGGTAATCTAAATTACCTCTCTAATAGTCCCGAACGGGTAATCAACGCAAATGCCTCGGCTCGGCCACAAATTCGTCTTCGTACGGGTTTGCGGAAATGGGAAAGCGGTTAGAGAGTGGTGCATGACAACGAGGTAATCTAAATTACCTCTCTAATCGTCCCGAACGTGTAATCTGCGCAAATGCCTCGGCTCGGCCACAAACTCGTCTTCGTACGGGTTTGCGGAAATGTGAAAGCGGTTAGAGAGTGGTGCATGACAACGAGGTAATCTAAATTACCTCTCTAATCGTCCTGAACGTGTAATCTGCGCAAATGCCTCGGCTCGGCCACAAACTCGTCTTCGTACGGGTTTGCGGAAATGGGAAAGCGGTTAGAGAGTGGTGCATGACAACGAGGTAATCTAAATTACCTCTCTAATAGTCCCGAACGGGTAATCAACGCAAATGCCTCGGCTCGGCCACAAACTCGTTTTCGTACGGGTTTGCGGAAATGGAAAAGCGGTTAGAGAGTGGTGCATGACAACGAGGTAATCTAAATTACCTCTCTAATAGTCCCGAACGGGTAATCTACGCAAATGCCTCGGCTCGGCCACAAACTCGTTTTCGTACGGGTTTGCGGAAATGGAAAAGCGGTTAGAGAGTGGTTCATGACAACGGGGTAATCTAAATTACCTCTCTAATAGTCCCGAACGGGTAATCTACGCAAATGCCTCAGCTCGGCCACAAACTCGTCTTCCTACGGGTTTGCGGAAATGAGAAAGCGGTTAGAGAGTGGTGCATGACAACGGGGTAATCTAAATTACCTCTCTAATAGTCCCGAACGGGTAATCTACGCAAATGCCTCGGTTCGGCCAAAAACTCGTCTTCGTACGGGTTTGCGGAAATGGAAAAGCGGTTAGAGAGTGGTGCATGACAACGAGGTAATCTAAATTACCTCTCTAATAGTCTCGAACGGGTAATCTACGCAAATGCCTCGGCTCGGCCTCAAACTCGTCTTCGTACGGGTTTGCGGAAATGGGAAAGCGGTTAGAGAGTGGTGCATGACAACGAGGTAATCTAAATTACCTCTCTAATAGTCTCGAACGGGTAATCTACGCAAATGCCTCGGCTCGGCCTCAAACTCGTCTTCGTACGGGTTTGCGGAAATGGGAAAGCGGTTAGAGAGTGGTGCATGACAACGAGGTAATCTAAATTACCTCTCTAATAGTCCCGAACGGGTAATCTACGCAAATGCCTCGGCTCGGCCACAAACTCGTCTTCGTACGGGTTTGCGGAAATGGAAAAGCGGTTAGAGAGTGGTGCATGACAAAGAGGTAATCTAAATTACCTCTCAAATAGTCCCGAACGTGTAATCTGCGCAAATGCCTCGGCTCGGCCACAAACTCGTCTTCGTACGGGTTTGCGGAAATGGGAAAGCGGTTAGAGAGTGGTGCATGACAACGAGGTAATCTAAATTACCTCTCTAATAGTCCCGAACGGGTAATCAACGCAAATGCCTCGGCTCGGCCACAAACTCGTCTTCGTACGGGTTTGCGGAAATGGGAAAGCGGTTAGAGAGTGGTGCATGACAACGAGGTAATCTAAATTACCTCTCTAATCGTCCCGAACGTGTAATCTGCGCAAATGCCTCGGCTCGGCCACAAACTCGTCTTCGTACGGGTTTGCGGAAATGGGAAAGCGGTTAGAGAGTGGTGCATGACAACGAGGTAATCTAAATTACCTCTCTAATAGTCCCGAACGGGTAATCAACGCAAATGCCTCGGCTCGGCCACAAACTCGTTTTCGTACGGGTTTGCGGAAATGGAAAAGCGGTTAGAGAGTGGTGCATGACAACGAGGTAATCTAAATTACCTCTCTAATAGTCCCGAACGGGTAATCTACGCAAATGCCTCGGCTCGGCCACAAACTCGTTTTCGTACGGGTTTGCGGAAATGGAAAAGCGGTTAGAGAGTGGTTCATGACAACGGGGTAATCTAAATTACCTCTCTAATAGTCCCGAACGGGTAATCTACGCAAATGCCTCAGATTGGCGTCAAACTCGTCTTCGTACGGGTTTGCGGAAATGAGAAAGCGGTTAGAGAGTGGTTCATGACTACAGGGTAATCTAAATTACCTCTCTAATAGTCCCGAACAGGTAATCTACGCAAATGCCTCGGCTCGGCCACAAACTCGTCTTCGTACGGGTTTGCGGAAATGAGAAAGCGGTTAGAGAGTGGTGCATGACAACGGGGTAATCTAAATTACCTCTCTAATAGTCCCGAACGGGTAATCTACGCAAATGCCTCGGTTCGGCCAAAAACTCGTCTTCGTACGGGTTTGCGGAAATGGAAAAGCGGTTAGAGAGTGGTGCATGACAACGAGGTAATCTAAATTACCTCTCTAATAGTCTCGAACGGGTAATCTACGCAAATGCCTCGGCTCGGCCTCAAACTCGTCTTCGTACGGGTTTGCGGAAATGGAAAAGCGGTTAGAGAGTGGTGCATGACAACGGGGTAATCTAAATTACCTCTCTAATAGTCCCGAACGGGTAATCTACGCAAATGCCTCAGCTCGGCCACAAACTCGTCTTCGTACGGGTTTGCGGAAATGGGAAAGCGGTTAGAGAGTGGTGCATGACAACGAGGTAATCTAAATTACCTCTCTAATAGTCTCGAACGGGTAATCTACGCAAATGCCTCGGCTCGGCCTCAAACTCGTCTTCGTACGGGTTTGCGGAAATGGAAAAGCGGTTAGAGAGTGGTGCATGACAACGGGGTAATCTAAATTACCTCTCTAATAGTCCCGAACGGGTAATCTACGCAAATGCCTCGGCTCGGCCACAAACTCGTCTTCGTACGGGTTTGCGGAAATGGGAAAGCGGTTAGAGAGTGGTGCATGACAACGAGGTAATCTAAATTACCTCTCTAATAGTCCCGAACGGGTAATCTACGCAAATGCCTCGGCTCGACCACAAACTCGTCTTCGTACGGGTTTGCGGAAATGGAAAAGCGGTTAGAGAGTGGTGCATGACAAAGAGGTAATCTAAATTACCTCTCTAATAGTCCCGAACGTGTAATCTGCGCAAATGCCTCGGTTCGGCCACAAACTCGTCTTCGTACGGGTTTGCGGAAATGGGAAAGCGGTTAGAGAGTGGTGCATGACAACGAGGTAATCTAAATTACCTCTCTAATAGTCCCGAACGGGTAATCAACGCAAATGCCTCGGCTCGGCCACAAACTCGTCTTCGTACGGGTTTGCGGAAATGGGAAAGCGGTTAGAGAGTGGTGCATGACAACGAGGTAATCTAAATTACCTCTGTAATCGTCCCGAATGTGTAATCTGCACAAATGCCTCGGCTCGGCCACAAACTCGTCTTCGTACGGGTTTGCGGAAATGGAAAAGCGGTTAGAGAGTGGTGCATGACAACGGGGTAATCTAAATTACCTCTCTAATAGTCCCGAACGGGTAATCTACGCAAATGCCTCGGCTCGGCCACAAACTCGTCTTCGTACGGGTTTGCGGAAATGGGAAAGCGGTTAGAGAGTGGTGCATGACAACGAGGTAATCTAAATTACCTCTCTAATAGTCCCGAACGGGTAATCTACGTAAATGCCTCGGCTCGGCCACAAACTCGTCTTCGTACGGGTTTGCGGAAATGGAAAAGCGGTTAGAGAGTGGTGCATGACAAAGAGGTAATCTAAATTACCTCTCTAATAGTCCCGAACGTGTAATCTGCGCAAATGCCTCGGCTCGGCCACAAACTCGTCTTCGTACGGGTTTGCGGAAATGGGAAAGCGGTTAGAGAGTGGTTCATGACAACGAGGTAATCTAAATTACCTCTCTAATAGTCCCGAACGGGTAATCAACGCAAATGCCTCGGCTCGGCCACAAACTCGTCTTCGTACTGGTTTGCGGAAATGGGAAAGCGGTTAGAGAGTGGTGCATGACAACGAGGTAATCTAAATTACCTCTCTAATCGTCCCGAATGTGTAATCTGCGCAAATGCCTCGGCTCGGCCACAAACTCGTCTTCGTACGGGTTTGCGGAAATGGAAAAGCGGTTAGAGAGTGGTGCATGACAACGAGGTAATCTAAATTACCTCTCTAATAGTCCCGAACGGGTAATCTACGCAAATGCCTCGGCTCGGCCACAAACTCGTTTTCGTACGGGTTTGCGAAAATGGGAAAGCGGTTAGAGAATGGTGCATGACAACGAGGTAATCTAAATTATCTCTCTAATAGTCCCGAACGGGTAATCTACGCAAATGCCTCGGCTCGGCCACAAACTCGTCTTCGTACGGGTTTGCGGAAATGGGAAAACGGTTAGAGAGTGGTGCATGACAACGAGGTAATCTAAATTACCTCTCTAATCGTCCCGAACGTGTAATCTGCGCAAATGCCTCGGCTCGGCCACAAACTCGTCTTCGTACGGGTTTGCGGAAATGGAAAAGCGGTTAGAGAGTGGTGCATGACAACGAGGTAATCTAAATTACCTCTCTAATAGTCCCGAACGGGTAATCTACGCAAATGCCTCGGCTCGGCCACAAATTCGTTTTCGTACGGGTTTGCGAAAATGGGAAAGCGGTTAGAGAATGGTGCATGACAACGAGGTAATCTAAATTATCTCTCTAATAGTCCCGAACGGGTAATCTACGCAAATGCCTCGGCTCGGCCACAAACTCGTCTTCGTACGGGTTTGCGGAAATGGGAAAGCGGTTAGAGAGTGGTGCATGACAACGAGGTAATCTAAATTACCTCTCTAATCGTCCCGAACGTGTAATCTGCGCAAATGCCTCGGCTCGGCCACAAACTCGTCTTCGTACGGGTTTGCGGAAATGGAAAAGCGGTTAGAGAGTGGTGCATGACAACGAGGTAATCTAAATTACCTCTCTAATAGTCCCGAACGGGTAATCTACGCAAATGCCTCGGTTCGGCCACAAACTCGTCTTCGTACGGGTTTGCGGAAATGGAAAAGCGGTTAGAGAGTGGTGCATGACAACGAGGTAATCTAAATTACCTCTCTAATAGTCTCGAACGGGTAATCTACGCAAATGCCTCGGCTCGGCCTCAAACTCGTCTTCGTACGGGTTTGCGGAAATGGAAAAGCGGTTAGAGAGTGGTTCATGACAACGGGGTAATCTAAATTACCTCTCTAATAGTCCCGAATGGGTAATCTACGCAAATGCCTCGGCTCGGCCACAAACTCGTCTTCGTACGGGTTTGCGGAAATGGGAAAGCGGTTAGAGAGTGGTGCATGACAACGAGGTAATCTAAATTACCTCTCTAATAGTCCCGAACGGGTAATCTACGCAAATGCCTCAGCTCGGCCACAACCTCGTCTTCGTACGGGTTTGCGGAAATGGAAAAGCGGTTAGAGAGTGGTGCATGACAACGAGGTAATCTAAATTACCTCTCTAATAGTCCCGAACGTGTAATCTGCGCAAATGCCTCGGCTCGGCCACAAACTCGTCTTCGTACGGGTTTGCGGAAATGGGAAAGCGGTTAGAGAGTGGTGCATGACAACGAGGTAATCTAAATTACCTCTCTAATAGTCCCGAACGGGTAATCAACGCAAATGCCTCGGCTCGGCCACAAACTCGTCTTCGTACGGGTTTGCGGAAATGGGAAAGCGGTTAGAGAGTGGTGCATGACAACGAGGTAATCTAAATTACCTCTCTAATAGTCCCGAACGGGTACTCTATGCAAATGCCTCGGCTCGGCCTCAAACTCGTTTTCGTACGGGTTTGCGGAATTGGAAAAGCGGTTAGAGAGTGGTGCATGACAACGAGGTAATCTAAATTACCTCTCTAATCGTCCCGAACGTGTAATCTGCGCAAATGCCTCGGCTCGGACACAAACTCGTCTTCGTACGGGTTTGCGGAAATGGAAAAGCGGTTAGAGAGTGGTTCATGACAACGGGGTAATCTAAATTACCTCTCTAATAGTCCCGAACGGGTAATCTACGCAAATGCCTCGGCTCGGCCAAAAACTCGTTTTCGTACGGGTTTGCGAAAATGGGAAAGCGGTTAGAGAATTGATGCGGCCATCTACACCACACCAAGCCGGATCGCGGACAGCCGATCCGTTCCATTCATACCAAATGAGATCATGACAAGGGGCAAGGCTCAAAAACTTAAAGGGAAGATCCAGACTTTCATCCACAAGCTACGGGAACAAGAAGAAGAAGTGGATCGCAGCAGCCACCCCGCGACCGAGCTAGAACCCGCGACCATACAACACGCGTTGGCCCACACCTCGGACTTAACACACTTAAGGTCTCGGACATGCAGCCTTGGGGACAAGGTCTTGTGTGTTCTCACAATCCATCCGTGAGAACACAACCAAAAAGACCTTGGATTATTAGAGTACTCTTTCCCTACCCCTAGTTCACCGTGTTGGGATCTAGGGAAGGGTTTTAACGAGGCTTGAACATCTAAGGCATCACATCTCTTATCCCACTTAAGACTCACTTGGAAACATTGGAGTGACAAGTATGATCTTAAGGAGATGTGATTCTATCTAGGAAAACACTCTACCATTTTTTCCTTTGTTTACTTTCGGTCTTTGTTGATTTTACTTTGTGACCGTTGGGAGCTTTGTTGACCAAAGGGTTGACTAGGGCAATCCCTTGGGTTTTCTTGTAGCCTATTTAAAGGCAAACACTCTTTTATTCAAGGGCAACCATTTAAGAAAAGACTTGAAACAAGGCCACCGCCTTCCTTCCTCTCTATTGAGTTTTCCTCTAGATTGGATCCTCCTTGAAGCTAGATTGAGTGTGTCTCTCTTCTTCCAGGCCGAGGCTGTATCAAGGGTTTACCACCCCCCTTGTGGTTCGCTTCATCACTCCTCCATCTATCTCATATTCGCACGCTCAAATCTATCACCAACACCATCGGATTTCAAGAGATTGAACCACATCTCTCTTGAGTCCTCCTTCCGCCATCACCGTCATCTTCTACACGGATCCAAGGGCTCAAGCTCGGACCTCGGATCATATCATTTTGGTATCAGAGCCAAAACATCCTAAAGGTTGCATCTTTCCTCACTAAAGCTTCCACCTTTCTCTCATTGTCGGATTTTTGCTAGTTCTTGATAAAACTTGAACCTTTGAGCTTGTTTGAGTGCTGAATCTAGCTAGGGTGTTTAGCTTTGCTTGCTGAGGTTGTTTACTCTTGATTTAAGGTTAATAGGTCTAGAAATTTTGAGTTTCAAGCTGGTTCAAATCGTTTGCTTGCTGATTTCTAAAGACTCAAAATTTCCGTCTAAAACTTGCTCCGTTAAAGCCATTTGCTAGCTTAGGCCACTTTGTGAACTTGAGATGTGCTTGCTGTTATTGTTATTCATGTTAGCTAGGTTGTTTCCTCTGGTTTTTTAGCAGCTTAAACCGCCATTGTTGAAGCTCTCTCCAAAGAGAGGGCCTTTGTGCAATTTTGTAAAAAGTGGTGTGGACCACTTTGTACTAGTTTGTCTTCTTGTGAGTGCTGGCAAAACCAAGTGGTCCTGCCTTGGTGGCGCCCAAAATTTGAATTGTTACTGCAGTAACTCCCTCTTGCTTGTGGTTAAACCCTTAGGCCCCTAAAATTTATCCGCACCCTATCATTTTAATCCCGCGGAAGCTTATTATCCATAATTTGTACGGACCGCACTAAGATTGTTTTGAACTTTCTTTCCTTGCAAGGTACGTGTGATGGCCGAACCACCAGACCTCTCAGCCCTCCTCACGGGCATTCAAGCCCAACTCCAACAGCTTGGAGAACGCCTAGGCCGAGTCGAACAGCCGCGACCACAAGCACCTCCACCAAACGTTGATCCGGGCGTTGAGGGGCTATCCGAGGAAGATTACTTCCAGCCTCCTCCTTTTAGGAGATCAAGGCCAAGAGAAGGTCGAAATCATGATGAAAGAGGACAACGAGGCCAGCCCCGAGCTCTCTCACCTCACTTGCGGATCACACCACCAACCTTTGCGGGTAAAGTGGATCCGGAAGCTTACCTTGATTGGGAGCGTAGGATGGATCACATCTTTGAAGTCTACGGCTATGAAGAGCCCAGAAAGGTGTCCTACGCAGCCGCACAACTCACTGATCACGCCCTAACCTGGTGGGATAGAGATGCGGCCAAGAGAAGAAGAAATGGCGATGTTCCGGTCCAATCGTGGGAGATCATGAAGTTCATGATGAAGGCTAGATATGTACCTCCCCTTTACCACCGAGAGCTCCAGAAGAAGTTTAGAAAACTTGTGCAAGGCAGTAAGAGCGTAGAGGAATACTATGAGGAGTTTGAACACTTAAGGAACCGTCTCAACTTGGAAGACACGGAAGAGACTCTCATGGCTCAATTCCTTGACGGTCTTCAAGATCGGATCGCACATAAGGTGGAGATGCACACCTACAGCGACTTCAACGAGCTCCTCCACCTAGCTATTTAGGTTGAGGGTCACATCAAGAAGAAGTCCCGGACCAGACCACTCACCAATTCTCCATGGAAGGCTCAAGCCTCCGGTTCAAACCCGAACCCTCCTAAGTACCAAGATAGGGGTAAAGGAGTGGCCAATGAAACTCGGGTTCCTTTTAAGCCCCGAGAGCCTACCACTGAGACTAGAGCTGACCCAAGAGGAGCCTCCACGATCCAAAAGACTCGAGACATCATGTGCTACAAGTGTAGAGGCCGCGGCCACTACGCTAGAGAGTGTCCCAATCCGAGAGCCATGATCATCACTTCCGCCGGTGAATATGAGTCTCAAGACGAGATGGAACATCAAGAGGAGGAAGTTGATGCCGAGGAAGAGATTGAGTATCCGGATGTAGGTGACATCTTAGTCACCATGAGGGCTTTAAGTGCAACGCAAGGACCGGATGAGACCGCTCAACGTGAGAACATCTTTCATACAAGATGTACGGTAAGAGGAAAGGTTTGCTCTCTTATCATTGATGGTGGCTCTTGCACTAATGTGGCTAGCTCATACATGGTAGAAAAATTACAGCTAGACACCACTAAACATCCGCATCCATATAAACTTAGGTGGCTAAATGATAAAACCGAATTAAAAATTAATGAACAAGTCAAGATATCATTTAGTATTGGAAAGTATTGTGATGAAGTGTTGTGTGATGTTGTTCCTATGCAAGCTACTCATATTTTGTTAGGTCGGCCATGGCAATTTGATAGGGAAGTTGTGCATGATGGTAGAACTAATAGGTACTCATTGATGCATGATAAAAGACGGATTAGTTTAGCGCCTTTGTTGCCTTCTCAAGTCCGTGAAATGCAATTGAAGTTGTCTAAGGAGAAGTGTAGTTCTAAGCCTAATTTCCTCATTACTTCTAGTAATATTAGGAAAGCAATTCATGATCCTACTTGTCATGTGGTATTAATGGTCTACAAAGAACTTTTGAGTGTAGGTGAATCCGAGATCACATTGCCAAAGGAAGTGCAACAAGTCCTTGATCGATTTAAGGAAGTGTTTCCGGAAGAGCTACCGCCGGGGCTGCCTCCTCAAAGGGGTATTGAACACCAAATAGACTTCATTCCCGGGGCACAACTACCTAATCGACCAGCCTATAGGGTAAATCCAAACGAAGCCAAGGAGCTCGAGAAACAAGTCCGAGACTTGATGGATAAGGGATATGTGCGGGAAAGCTTGAGCCCTTGTGCCGTTCCGGTCTTGTTGGTACCTAAGAAAGATGGTACATACCGAATGTGTGTGGATTGCCGAGCCATCAACAACATCACTATCAAATATAGGCATCCCATACCGCGGCTAGACGACATGTTGGACGAGCTAAGTGGAGCGACCCTCTTCTCCAAAATTGATCTCAAGAGTGGATACCACCAAGTACGCATGAAAGAAGGAGATGAGTGGAAGACCGCCTTCAAAACCAAGCATGGCCTATACGAATGGCTTGTGATGCCTTTCGGCCTCACCAATGCACCGAGTACCTTCATGAGGCTCATGAACCATATCCTTCGACCATATATAAGTAAATTCGTAGTAGTTTACTTTGATGATATATTGATCTATAGTACTTGCTTGGTTGATCATGTGGAACATTTAGGACTAGTCTTAGAAACGCTTAGGTTGGAAGGTCTATATGCGAATCTTAAGAAGTGTACGTTTTGTGCTAGTGAGCTTGTTTTTCTTGGCTTTGTGGTTAGCTCACAGGGACTTCGAGTGGACTTAGAAAAGATTGAAGCCATTAGGGGCTGGCCTAGACCCACTAACATCAGCCAAGTTCGGAACTTCCACGGCTTAGCAAGTTTCTACCGCCGGTTTGTTAAAGATTTCAGCACATTGGCCGCACCTTTGACATCGGTGATCAAGAAGAGTGTTGGCTTTGAGTGGGGAGAAGCTCAAGAGAGGTCATTCTTAGACCTCAAGTACCATCTCACACATGCTCCCATACTCGTCTTGCCAGATTTCAACAAGACTTTTGAAGTGGAATGTGATGCCTCCGGTGTAGGTATTGGTGCTGTTTTGACTCAAGGAGGCAAGCCGGTTGCATACTTTAGTGAGAAGCTAAGTGGGGCTTCTCTCAACTACCCCACTTATGACAAGGAACTCTATGCCTTGGTGCGGGCAATGCAAACATGGCAGCACTACCTCTTGTCCAAAGAATGTGTCATCCATACCGATCACGAGACACTACAACATCTAAGGGGTCAAACCACTTTGAAGAAACGCCATGCTAAGTGGCTGGAGTTCATAGAGACCTTCCCTTATGTCATCAAGTACAAGAAAGGCAAAGAAAACGTGGTGGCCGATGCACTTTCTAGGAGACATACGCTTATCACCACCATGGAATCGAAGATGCTTGGGTTTGAGTCACTTAAGAGTTTATATGAAGAAGACCCAGACTTGAAGGATGCGTTTACAGGACATGGAGCCAATTCTTACACTAAGTTTTACATCCATGATGGCTTCCTATTCAAGGACAAGCGGCTATGCATCCCCCAAAGCTCAATAAGAGAGTTGTTGGTCAAAGAGGCTCACGGTGGAGGATTAATGGGACACTTTGGTGTTGAGAAGACGTTAAGTGTGTTGAAGGAACATTTTTATTGGCCAAGGATGAAAAAGATGGTGGTAACTCATTGTGATCGATGCGTGGTTTGCAAAAGGGCCAAGTCTAAGGTTCACCCGCACGGGTTATACCTTCCATTGCCGATTCCTACATTACCTTGGGTGGACATCTCTATGGACTTCGTTTTGGGGCTGCCTAAGGTACATCATAAGGACTCAATCTTTGTGGTGGTTGATAGGTTTTCCAAGATGGCTCACTTCATCCCATGCGCCAAGACTAATGACGCATCACAAACCGCCACTCTATTCTTCAAGGAAGTGGTGCGGCTTCATGGCATTCCTAGAACCATCGTCTCCGACCGGGACACAAAATTCTTATCACACTTTTGGAGAACCTTGTGGAAGAAACTAGGGACTAAATTGCTGTTCTCTACCACATGTCATCCTCAAACGGACGGCCAAACCGAAGTAGTCAACCGCACACTTGGAGCTCTTCTCCGATCTACGATTGGCAGCAACTTGAACAATTGGGTTGAGTGTCTTCCCCTTGTGGAGTTCGCATATAACTCGGCTAGACACTCGACAACTAAGCTATCACCTTTTGAAGTGGTGTATGGACGTAACCCGGACACTCCTTTGAGCCTTACACCATTGCCACCAGCCGAGCAAATGGACGTTGAAGGGTCCACCAAAGCCGAGACCATGAAGAAGCTCTTCGAGAAGGTGTTCGATAATATAGAGAAGCGGAATGAACAAGTCATGGCCCGGGTCAATAAAAGGAGGAAGCAAGTCTTGTTCCAGCCAGGAGATTGGGTGTGGTTGCACATGAGACCCGAGAGATTTCCCACCAAAAGGAAACACAAGCTCGACTATCGCGGAGACGGACCATTCAAAGTGGTCGAGAAAATCAATGACAACGCCTACCGCCTCGAACTTCCGGGTGAGTTTAATGTCTCTACCACATTTAATGTTACTGACTTGACTCCTTTTGATGTAGGAGATGTTAAACCTTTGGAGACCAAAGATCTTGAAGAGGGAGGGAATGATGCGGCCATCTACACCACACCAAGCCGGATCGCGGACAGCCGATCCGTTCCATTCATACCAAATGAGATCATGACAAGGGGCAAGGCTCAAAAACTTAAAGGGAAGATCCAGACTTTCATCCACAAGCTACGGGAACAAGAAGAAGAAGTGGATCGCAGCAGCCACCCCGCGACCGAGCTAGAACCCGCGACCATACAACACGCGTTGGCCCACACCTCGGACTTAACACACTTAAGGTCTCGGACATGCAGCCTTGGGGACAAGGTCTTGTGTGTTCTCACAATCCATCCGTGAGAACACAACCAAAAAGACCTTGGATTATTAGAGTACTCTTTCCCTACCCCTAGTTCACCGTGTTGGGATCTAGGGAAGGGTTTTAACGAGGCTTGAACATCTAAGGCATCACATCTCTTATCCCACTTAAGACTCACTTGGAAACATTGGAGTGACAAGTATGATCTTAAGGAGATGTGATTCTATCTAGGAAAACACTCTACCATTTTTTCCTTTGTTTACTTTCGGTCTTTGTTGATTTTACTTTGTGACCGTTGGGAGCTTTGTTGACCAAAGGGTTGACTAGGGCAATCCCTTGGGTTTTCTTGTAGCCTATTTAAAGGCAAACACTCTTTTATTCAAGGGCAACCATTTAAGAAAAGACTTGAAACAAGGCCACCGCCTTCCTTCCTCTCTATTGAGTTTTCCTCTAGATTGGATCCTCCTTGAAGCTAGATTGAGTGTGTCTCTCTTCTTCCAGGCCGAGGCTGTATCAAGGGTTTACCACCCCCCTTGTGGTTCGCTTCATCACTCCTCCATCTATCTCATATTCGCACGCTCAAATCTATCACCAACACCATCGGATTTCAAGAGATTGAACCACATCTCTCTTGAGTCCTCCTTCCGCCATCACCGTCATCTTCTACACGGATCCAAGGGCTCAAGCTCGGACCTCGGATCATATCAAGAATGGTGCATGACAACGAGGTAATCTAAATTATCTCTCTAATAGTCCCGAACGGGTAATCTACGCAAATGCCTCGGCTCGGCCACAAACTCGTCTTCGTACGGGTTTGCGGAAATGGGAAAGCGGTTAGAGAGTGGTGCATGACAACGAGGTAATCTAAATTACCTCTCTAATCGTCCCGAACGTGTAATCTGCGCAAATGCCTCGGCTCGGCCACAAACTCGTCTTCGTACGGGTTTGCGGAAATGGAAAAGCGGTTAGAGAGTGGTGCATGACAACGAGGTAATCTAAATTACCTCTCTAATAGTCCCGAACGGGTAATCTACGCAAATGCCTCGGCTCGGCCACAAATTCGTTTTTGTACGGGTTTGCGAAAATGGGAAAGCGGTTAGAGAATGGTGCATGACAACGAGGTAATCTAAATTATCTCTCTAATAGTCCCGAACGGGTAATCTACGCAAATGCCTCGGCTCGGCCACAAACTCGTCTTCGTACGGGTTTGCGGAAATGGGAAAGCGGTTAGAGAGTGGTGCATGACTACGAGGTAATGTAAATTACCTCTCTAATAGTCCCAAACAGGTAATCTACACAAATGCCTCGGCTCGGCCTCAAACTCTTCTTCGTACGGGTTTGCGGAAATGGAAAAGCGGTTAGAGAGTGGTTCATGACAACGGGGTAATCTAAATTACCTCTCTAATAGTCCCGAATGGGTAATCTACGCAAATGCCTCGGCTCGGCCACAAACTCGTCTTCGTACGGGTTTGCGGAAATGGGAAAGCGGTTAGAGAGTGGTGCATGACAACGAGGTAATCTAAATTACCTCTCTAATAGTCCCGAACGGGTAATCTACGCAAATGCCTCAGCTCGGCCACAAACTCGTCTTCGTACGGGTTTGCGGAAATGGAAAAGCGGTTAGAGAGTGGTGCATGACAACGAGGTAATCTAAATTACCTCTCTAATAGTCCCGAACGTGTAATCTGCGCAAATGCCTCGGCTCGGCCACAAACTCGTCTTCGTACGGGTTTGCGGAAATGGGAAAGCGGTTAGAGAGTGGTGCATGACAACGAGGTAATCTAAATTACCTCTCTAATAGTCCCGAACGGGTAATCAACGCAAATGCCTCGGCTCGGCCACAAACTCGTCTTCGTACGGGTTTGCGGAAATGGGAAAGCGGTTAGAGAGTGGTGCATGACAACGAGGTAATCTAAATTACCTCTCTAATAGTCCCGAACGGGTACTCTACGCAAATGCCTCGGCTCGGCCTCAAACTCGTTTTCGTACGGGTTTGCGGAATTGGAAAAGCGGTTAGAGAGTGGTGCATGACAACGAGGTAATCTAAATTACCTCTCTAATCGTCCCGAACGTGTAATCTACGCAAATGCCTCGGCTCGGCCACAAACTCGTCTTCGTACGGGTTTGCGGAAATGGAAAAGCGGTTAGAGAGTGGTTCATGACAACGGGGTAATCTAAATTACCTCTCTAATAGTCCCGAACGGGTAATCTACGCAAATGCCTCAGATTGGCGTCAAACTCATCTTCGTACGGGTTTGCGGAAATGAGAAAGCGGTTAGAGAGTGGTGCATGACAACGAGGTAATCTAAATTACCTCTCTAATAGTCCCGAACGGGTAATCAACGCAAATGCCTCGGCTCGGCCACAAACTCGTCTTCGTACGGGTTTGCGGAAATGGGAAAGCGGTTAGAGAGTGGTGCATGACAACGAGGTAATCTAAATTACCTCTCTAATCGTCCCGAACGTGTAATCTGCGCAAATGCCTCGGCTCGGCCACAAACTCGTCTTCGTACGGGTTTGCGGAAATGGAAAAGCGGTTAGAGAGTGGTGCATGACAACGAGGTAATCTAAATTACCTCTCTAATAGTCCCGAATGGGTAATCTACGCAAATGCCTCGGCTCGGCCACAAACTCGTTTTCGTACGGGTTTGCGAAAATGGGAAAGCGGTTAGAGAATGGTGCATGACAACGAGGTAATCTAAATTATCTCTCTAATAGTCCCGAACGGGTAATCTACGCAAATGCCTCGGCTCGGCCACAAACTCGTCTTCGTACGGGTTTGCGGAAATGGGAAAGCGGTTAGAGAGTGGTGCATGACAACGAGGTAATCTAAATTACCTCTCTAATCGTCCCGAACGTGTAATCTGCGCAAATGCCTCGGCTCGGCCACAAACTCGTCTTCGTACGGGTTTGCGGAAATGGGAAAGCGGTTAAAGAGTGGTGCATGACAACGAGGTAATCTAAATTACCTCTCTAATAGTCCCGAACGGGTAATCAACGCAAATGCCTCGGTTCGGCCACAAACTCGTCTTCGTACGGGTTTGCGGAAATGGAAAAGCGGTTAGAGAGTGGTGCATGACAACGAGGTAATCTAAATTACCTCTCTAATAGTCTCGAACGGGTAATCTACGCAAATGCCTCGGCTCGGCCTCAAACTCGTCTTCGTACGAGTTTGCGGAAATGGAAAAGCGGTTAGAGAGTGGTTCATGACAACGGGATAATCTAAATTACCTCTCTAATAGTCCCGAATGGGTAATCTACGCAAATGCCTCGGCTCGGCCACAAACTCATCTTCGTACGGGTTTGCGGAAATGGGAAAGCGGTTAGAGAGTGGTGCATGACAACGAGGTAATCTAAATTACCTCTCTAATAGTCCCGAACGGGTAATCTACGCAAATGCCTCAGCTCGGCCACAAACTCGTCTTCGTACGGGTTTGCGGAAATGGAAAAGCGGTTAGAGAGTGGTGCATGACAACGAGGTAATCTAAATTACCTCTCTAATAGTCCCGAACGTGTAATCTGCGCAAATGCCTCGGCTCGGCCACAAACTCGTCTTCGTACGGGTTTGCGGAAATGGGAAAGCGGTTAGAGAGTGGTGCATGACAACGAGGTAATCTAAATTACCTCTCTAATAGTCCCGAACGGGTAATCAACGCAAATACCTCGGCTCGGCCACAAACTCGTCTTCGTACGGGTTTGCGGAAATGGGAAAGCGGTTAGAGAGTGGTGCATGACAACGAGGTAATCTAAATTACCTCTCTAATAGTCCCGAACGGGTACTCTACGCAAATGCCTCGGCTCGGCCTCAAACTCGTTTTCGTACGGGTTTGCGGAATTGGAAAAGCGGTTAGAGAGTGGTGCATGACAACGAGGTAATCTAAATTACCTCTCTAATCGTCCCGAACGTGTAATCTGCGCAAATGCCTCGGCTCGGCCACAAACTCGTCTTCGTACGGGTTTGCGGAAATGGAAAAGCGGTTAGAGAGTGGTTCATGACAACGGGGTAATCTAAATTACCTCTCTAATAGTCCCGAACGGGTAATCTACGCAAATGCCTCAGATTGGCGTCAAACTCATCTTCGTACGGGTTTGCGGAAATGAGAAAGCGGTTAGAGAGTGGTTCATGACTACGGGGTAATCTAAATTACCTCTCTAATAGTCCCGAACAGGTAATCTACGCAAATGCCTCGGCTCGGCCACAAACTCGTCTTCGTACGGGTTTGCGGAAATGAGAAAGCGGTTA
The DNA here is from genome assembly GCA_963920545.1 of Lepidium didymum. NCBI lineage: Eukaryota > Viridiplantae > Streptophyta > Magnoliopsida > Brassicales > Brassicaceae > Lepidium > Lepidium didymum. The sequence goes on from OY986988.1 coordinate 8,024,877, forward strand.
GAGAGTGGTGCATGACAACGGGGTAATCTAAATTACCTCTCTAATAGTCTCGAACGGGTAATCTACGCAAATGCCTCGGTTCGGCCACAAACTCGTCTTCGTACGGGTTTGCGGAAATGGAAAAGCGGTTAGAGAGTGGTGCATGACAACGAGGTAATCTAAATTACCTCTCTAATAGTCTCGAACGGGTAATCTACGCAAATGCCTCGGCTCGGCCTCAAACTCGTCTTCGTACGGGTTTGCGGAAATGGAAAAGCGGTTAGAGAGTGGTTCATGACAACGGGGTAATCTAAATTACCTCTCTAATAGTCCCGAATGGGTAATCTACGCAAATGTCTCGGCTCGGCCACAAACTCGTCTTCGTACGGGTTTGCGGAAATGGGAAAGCGGTTAGAGAGTGGTGCATGACAACGAGGTAATCTAAATTACCTCTCTAATAGTCCCGAACGGGTAATCTACGCAAATGCCTCGGCTCGGCCACAAACTCGTCTTCGTACGGGTTTGCGGAAATGGAAAAGCGGTTAGAGAGTGGTGCATGACAACGAGGTAATCTAAATTACCTCTCTAATAGTCCCGAACGTGTAATCTGCGCAAATGCCTCGGCTCGGCCACAAACTCGTCTTCGTACGGGTTTGCGGAAATGGAAAAGCGGTTAGAGAGTGGTTCATGACAACGGGGTAATCTAAATTACCTCTCTAATAGTCCCGAACGGGTAATCTACGCAAATGCCTCAGATTGGCGTCAAACTCATCTTCGTACGGGTTTGCGGAAATGAGAAAGCGGTTAGAGAGTGGTGCATGACAACGAGGTAATCTAAATTACCTCTCTAATAGTCCCGAACGGGTAATCAACGCAAATGCCTCGGCTCGGCCACAAACTCGTCTTCGTACGGGTTTGCGGAAATGGGAAAGCGGTTAGAGAGTGGTGCATGACAACGAGGTAATCTAAATTACCTCTCTAATCGTCCCGAACGTGTAATCTGCGCAAATGCCTCGGCTCGGCCACAAACTCGTCTTCGTACGGGTTTGCGGAAATGGAAAAGCGGTTAGAGAGTGGTGCATGACAACGAGGTAATCTAAATTACCTCTCTAATAGTCCCGAACGGGTAATCTACGCAAATGCCTCGGCTCGGCCACAAACTCGTTTTCGTACGGGTTTGCGAAAATGGGAAAGCGGTTAGAGAATGGTGCATGACAACGAGGTAATCTAAATTATCTCTCTAATAGTCCCGAACGGGTAATCTACGCAAATGCCTCGGCTCGGCCACAAACTCGTCTTCGTACGGGTTTGCGGAAATGGGAAAGCGGTTAGAGAGTGGTGCATGACAACGAGGTAATCTAAATTACCTCTCTAATCGTCCCGAACGTGTAATCTGCGCAAATGCCTCGGCTCGGCCATAAACTCGTCTTCGTACGGGTTTGCGGAAATGGAAAAGCGGTTAGAGAGTGGTGCATGACAACGAGGTAATCTAAATTACCTCTCTAATAGTCCCGAACGGGTAATCTACGCAAATGCCTCGGCTCGGCCACAAACTCGTTTTCGTACGGGTTTGCGAAAATGGGAAAGCGGTTAGAGAATGGTGCATGACAACGAGGTAATCTAAATTATCTCTCTAATAGTCCCGAACGGGTAATCTACGCAAATGCCTCGGCTCGGCCACAAACTCGTCTTCGTACGGGTTTGCGGAAATGGGAAAGCGGTTAGAGAGTGGTGCATGACAACGAGGTAATCTAAATTACCTCTCTAATCGTCCCGAACGTGTAATCTGCGCAAATGCCTCGGCTCGGCCACAAACTCGTCTTCGTACGGGTTTGCGGAAATGGAAAAGCGGTTAGAGAGTGGTGCATGACAACGAGGTAATCTAAATTACCTCTCTAATAGTCCCGAACGGGTAATCTACGCAAATGCCTCGGTTCGGCCACAAACTCGTCTTCGTACGGGTTTGCGGAAATGGAAAAGGGGTTAGAGAGTGGTGCATGACAACGAGGTAATCTAAATTACCTCTCTAATAGTCTCGAACGGGTAATCTACGCAAATGCCTCGGCTCGGCCTCAAACTCGTCTTCGGACGGGTTTGCGGAAATGGAAAAGCGGTTAGAGAGTGGTTCATGACAACGGGGTAATCTAAATTACCTCTCTAATAGTCCCGAATGGGTAATCTACGCAAATGCCTCGGCTCGGCCACAAACTCGTCTTCGTACGGGTTTGCGGAAATGGGAAAGCGGTTAGAGAGTGGTGCATGACAACGAGGTAATCTAAATTACCTCTCTAATAGTCCCGAACGGGTAATCTACGCAAATGCCTCAGCTCGGCCACAAACTCGTCTTCGTACGGGTTTGCGGAAATGGAAAAGCGGTTAGAGAGTGGTGCATGACAACGAGGTAATCTAAATTACCTCTCTAATAGTCCCGAACGTGTAATCTGCGCAAATGCCTCGGCTCGGCCACAAACTCGTCTTCGTACGGGTTTGCGGAAATGGGAAAGCGGTTAGAGAGTGGTGCATGACAACGAGGTAATCTAAATTACCTCTCTAATAGTCCCGAACGGGTAATCAACGCAAATGCCTCGGCTCGGCCACAAACTCGTCTTCGTACGGGTTTGCGGAAATGGGAAAGCGGTTAGAGAGTGGTGCATGACAACGAGGTAATCTAAATTACCTCTCTAATAGTCCCGAACGGGTACTCTACGCAAATGCCTCGGCTCGGCCTCAAACTCGTTTTCGTACGGGTTTGCGGAATTGGAAAAGCGGTTAGAGAGTGGTGCATGACAACGAGGTAATCTAAATTACCTCTCTAATCGTCCCGAACGTGTAATCTACGCAAATGCCTCGGCTCGGCCACAAACTCGTCTTCGTACGGGTTTGCGGAAATGGAAAAGCGGTTAGAGAGTGGTTCATGACAACGGGGTAATCTAAATTACCTCTCTAATAGTCCCGAACGGGTAATCTACGCAAATGCCTCAGATTGGCGTCAAACTCATCTTCGTACGGGTTTGCGGAAATGAGAAAGCGGTTAGAGAGTGGTGCATGACAACGAGGTAATCTAAATTACCTCTCTAATAGTCCCGAACGGGTAATCAACGCAAATGCCTCGGCTCGGCCACAAACTCGTCTTCGTACGGGTTTGCGGAAATGGGAAAGCGGTTAGAGAGTGGTGCATGACAACGAGGTAATCTAAATTACCTCTCTAATCGTCCCGAACGTGTAATCTGCGCAAATGCCTCGGCTCGGCCACAAACTCGTCTTCGTACGGGTTTGCGGAAATGGAAAAGCGGTTAGAGAGTGGTGCATGACAACGAGGTAATCTAAATTACCTCTCTAATAGTCCCGAATGGGTAATCTACGCAAATGCCTCGGCTCGGCCACAAACTCGTTTTCGTACGGGTTTGCGAAAATGGGAAAGCGGTTAGAGAATGGTGCATGACAACGAGGTAATCTAAATTATCTCTCTAATAGTCCCGAACGGGTAATCTACGCAAATGCCTCGGCTCGGCCACAAACTCGTCTTCGTACGGGTTTGCGGAAATGGGAAAGCGGTTAGAGAGTGGTGCATGACAACGAGGTAATCTAAATTACCTCTCTAATCGTCCCGAACGTGTAATCTGCGCAAATGCCTCGGCTCGGCCACAAACTCGTCTTCGTACGGGTTTGCGGAAATGGGAAAGCGGTTAGAGAGTGGTGCATGACAACGAGGTAATCTAAATTACCTCTCTAATAGTCCCGAACGGGTAATCAACGCAAATGCCTCGGTTCGGCCACAAACTCGTCTTCGTACGGGTTTGCGGAAATGGAAAAGCGGTTAGAGAGTGGTGCATGACAACGAGGTAATCTAAATTACCTCTCTAATAGTCTCGAACGGGTAATCTACGCAAATGCCTCGGTTCGGCCTCAAACTCGTCTTCGTACGGGTTTGCGGAAATGGAAAAGCGGTTAGAGAGTGGTTCATGACAACGGGGTAATCTAAATTACCTCTCTAATAGTCCCGAATGGGTAATCTACGCAAATGCCTCGGCTCGGCCACAAACTCATCTTCGTACGGGTTTGCGGAAATGGGAAAGCGGTTAGAGAGTGGTGCATGACAACGAGGTAATCTAAATTACCTCTCTAATAGTCCCGAACGGGTAATCTACGCAAATGCCTCAGCTCGGCCACAAACTCGTCTTCGTACGGGTTTGCGGAAATGGAAAAGCGGTTAGAGAGTGGTGCATGACAACGAGGTAATCTAAATTACCTCTCTAATAGTCCCGAACGTGTAATCTGCGCAAATGCCTCGGCTCGGCCACAAACTCGTCTTCGTACGGGTTTGCGGAAATGGGAAAGCGGTTAGAGAGTGGTGCATGACAACGAGGTAATCTAAATTACCTCTCTAATAGTCCCGAACGGGTAATCAACGCAAATGCCTCGGCTCGGCCACAAACTCGTCTTCGTACGGGTTTGCGGAAATGGGAAAGCGGTTAGAGAGTGGTGCATGACAACGAGGTAATCTAAATTACCTCTCTAATAGTCCCGAACGGGTACTCTACGCAAATGCCTCGGCTCGGCCTCAAACTCGTTTTCGTACGGGTTTGCGGAATTGGAAAAGCGGTTAGAGAGTGGTGCATGACAACGAGGTAATCTAAATTACCTCTCTAATCGTCCCGAACGTGTAATCTGCGCAAATGCCTCGGCTCGGCCACAAACTCGTCTTCGTACGGGTTTGCGGAAATGGAAAAGCGGTTAGAGAGTGGTTCATGACAACGGGGTAATCTAAATTACCTCTCTAATAGTCCCGAACGGGTAATTTACGCAAATGCCTCAGATTGGCGTCAAACTCATCTTCGTACAGGTTTGCGGAAATGAGAAAGCGGTTAGAGAGTGGTTCATGACTACGGGGTAATCTAAATTACCTCTCTAATAGTCCCGAACAGGTAATCTACGCAAATGCCTCGGCTCGGCCACAAACTCGTCTTCGTACGGGTTTGCGGAAATGAGAAAGCGGTTAGAGAGTGGTGCATGACAACGGGGTAATCTAAATTACCTCTCTAATAGTCTCGAACGGGTAATCTACGCAAATGCCTCGGTTCGGCCACAAACTCGTCTTCGTACGGGTTTGCGGAAATGGAAAAGCGGTTAGAGAGTGGTGCATGACAACGAGGTAATCTAAATTACCTCTCTAATAGTCTCGAACTGGTAATCTACGCAAATGCCTCGGCTCGGCCTCAAACTCGTCTTCGTACGGGTTTGCGGAAATGGAAAAGCGGTTAGAGAGTGGTTCATGACAACGGGGTAATCTAAATTACCTCTCTAATAGTCCCGAATGGGTAATCTACGCAAATGTCTCGGCTCGGCCACAAACTCGTCTTCGTACGGGTTTGCGGAAATGGGAAAGCGGTTAGAGAGTGGTGCATGACAACGAGGTAATCTAAATTACCTCTCTAATAGTCCCGAACGGGTAATCTACGCAAATGCCTCGGCTCGGCCACAAACTCGTCTTCGTACGGGTTTGCGGAAATGGAAAAGCGGTTAGAGAGTGGTGCATGACAACGAGGTAATCTAAATTACCTCTCTAATAGTCCCGAACGTGTAATCTGCGCAAATGCCTCGGCTCGGCCACAAACTCGTCTTCGTACGGGTTTGCGGAAATGGAAAAGCGGTTAGAGAGTGGTTCATGACAACGGGGTAATCTAAATTACCTCTCTAATAGTCCCGAACGGGTAATCTACGCAAATGCCTCAGATTGGCGTCAAACTCATCTTCGTACGGGTTTGCGGAAATGAGAAAGCGGTTAGAGAGTGGTGCATGACAACGAGGTAATCTAAATTACCTCTCTAATAGTCCCGAACGGGTAATCAACGCAAATGCCTCGGCTCGGCCACAAACTCGTCTTCGTACGGGTTTGCGGAAATGGGAAAGCGGTTAGAGAGTGGTGCATGACAACGAGGTAATCTAAATTACCTCTCTAATCGTCCCGAACGTGTAATCTGCGCAAATGCCTCGGCTCGGCCACAAACTCGTCTTCGTACGGGTTTGCGGAAATGGAAAAGCGGTTAGAGAGTGGTGCATGACAACGAGGTAATCTAAATTACCTCTCTAATAGTCCCGAACGGGTAATCTACGCAAATGCCTCGGCTCGGCCACAAACTCGTTTTCGTACGGGTTTGCGAAAATGGGAAAGCGGTTAGAGAATGGTGCATGACAACGAGGTAATCTAAATTATCTCTCTAATAGTCCCGAACGGGTAATCTACGCAAATGCCTCGGCTCGGCCACAAACTCGTCTTCGTACGGGTTTGCGGAAATGGGAAAGCGGTTAGAGAGTGGTGCATGACAACGAGGTAATCTAAATTACCTCTCTAATCGTCCCGAACGTGTAATCTGCGCAAATGCCTCGGCTCGGCCACAAACTCGTCTTCGTACGGGTTTGCGGAAATGGAAAAGCGGTTAGAGAGTGGTGCATGACAACGAGGTAATCTAAATTACCTCTCTAATAGTCCCGAACGGGTAATCTACGCAAATGCCTCGGTTCGGCCACAAACTCGTCTTCGTACGGGTTTGCGGAAATGGAAAAGGGGTTAGAGAGTGGTGCATGACAACGAGGTAATCTAAATTACCTCTCTAATAGTCTCGAACGGGTAATCTACGCAAATGCCTCGGCTCGGCCTCAAACTCGTCTTCGTACGGGTTTGCGGAAATGGAAAAGCGGTTAGAGAGTGGTTCATGACAACGGGGTAATCTAAATTACCTCTCTAATAGTCCCGAATGGGTAATCTACGCAAATGCCTCGGCTCGGCCACAAACTCGTCTTCGTACGGGTTTGCGGAAATGGGAAAGCGGTTAGAGAGTGGTGCATGACAACGAGGTAATCTAAATTACCTCTCTAATAGTCCCGAACGGGTAATCTACGCAAATGCCTCAGCTCGGCCACAAACTCGTCTTCGTACGGGTTTGCGGAAATGGAAAAGCGGTTAGAGAGTGGTGCATGACAACGAGGTAATCTAAATTACCTCTCTAATAGTCCCGAACGTGTAATCTGCGCAAATGCCTCGGCTCGGCCACAAACTCGTCTTCGTACGGGTTTGCGGAAATGGGAAAGCGGTTAGAGAGTGGTGCATGACAACGAGGTAATCTAAATTACCTCTCTAATAGTCCCGAACGGGTAATCAACGCAAATGCCTCGGCTCGGCCACAAACTCGTCTTCGTACGGGTTTGCGGAAATGGGAAAGCGGTTAGAGAGTGGTGCATGACAACGAGGTAATCTAAATTACCTCTCTAATAGTCCCGAACGGGTACTCTACGCAAATGCCTCGGCTTGGCCTCAAACTCGTTTTCGTACGGGTTTGCGGAATTGGAAAAGCGGTTAGAGAGTGGTGCATGACAACGAGGTAATCTAAATTACCTCTCTAATCGTCCCGAACGTGTAATCTGCGCAAATGCCTCGGCTCGGCCACAAACTCGTCTTCGTACGGGTTTGCGGAAATGGAAAAGCGGTTAGAGAGTGGTTCATGACAACGGGGTAATCTAAATTACCTCTCTAATAGTCCCGAACGGGTAATCTACGCAAATGCCTCGGCTCGGCCACAAACTCGTCTTCGTACGGGTTTGCGGAAATGGGAAAGCGGTTAGAGAGTGGTGCATGACAACGAGGTAATCTAAATTACCTCTCTAATAGTCCCGAACGGGTACTCTACGCAAATGCCTCGGCTTGGCCTCAAACTCGTTTTCGTACGGGTTTGCGGAATTGGAAAAGCGGTTAGAGAGTGGTGCATGACAACGAGGTAATCTAAATTACCTCTCTAATCGTCCCGAACGTGTAATCTGCGCAAATGCCTCGGCTCGGCCACAAACTCGTCTTCGTACGGGTTTGCGGAAATGGAAAAGCGGTTAGAGAGTGGTTCATGACAACGGGGTAATCTAAATTACCTCTCTAATAGTCCCGAACGGGTAATCTACGCAAATGCCTCAGATTGGCGTCAAACTCATCTTCGTACGGGTTTGCGGAAATGAGAAAGCGGTTAGAGAGTGGTTCATGACTACGGGGTAATCTAAATTACCTCTCTAATAGTCCCGAACAGGTAATCTACGCAAATGCCTCGGCTCGGCCACAAACTCGTCTTCGTACGGGTTTGCCGAAATGAGAAAGCGGTTAGAGAGTGGTGCATGACAACGGGGTAATCTAAATTACCTCTCTAATAGTCCCGAACGGGTAATCTACGCAAATGCCTCGGTTCGGCCACAAACTCGTCTTCGTACGGGTTTGCGGAAATGGAAAAGCGGTTAGAGAGTGGTGCATGACAACGAGGTAATCTAAATTACCTCTCTAATAGTCTCGAACGGGTAATCTACGCAAATGCCTCGGCTCGGCCTCAAACTCGTCTTCGTACGGGTTTGCGGAAATGGAAAAGCGGTTAGAGAGTGGTTCATGACAACGGGGTAATCTAAATTACCTCTCTAATAGTCCCGAATGGGTAATCTACGCAAATGTCTCGGCTCGGCCACAAATTCGTCTTCGTACGGGTTTGCGGAAATGGGAAAGCGGTTAGAGAGTGGTGCATGACAACGAGGTAATCTAAATTACCTCTCTAATAGTCCCGAACGGGTAATCTACGCAAATGCCTCGGCTCGGCCACAAACTCGTCTTCGTACGGGTTTGCGGAAATGGAAAAGCGGTTAGAGAGTGGTGCATGACAACGAGGTAATCTAAATTACCTCTCTAATAGTCCCGAACGTGTAATCTGCGCAAATGCCTCGGCTCGGCCACAAACTCGTCTTCGTACGGGTTTGCGGAAATGGGAAAGCGGTTAGAGAGTGGTGCATGACAACGAGGTAATCTAAATTACCTCTCTAATAGTCCCGAACGGGTAATCAACGCAAATGCCTCGGCTCGGCCACAAACTCGTCTTCGTACGGGTTTGCGGAAATGGGAAAGCGGTTAGAGAGTGGTGCATGACAACAAGGTAATCTAAATTACCTCTCTAATAGTCCCGAACGGGTACTCTACGCAAATACCTCGGCTCGGCCTCAAACTCGTTTTCGTACGGGTTTGCGGAATTGGAAAAGCGGTTAGAGAGTGGTGCATGACAACGAGGTAATCTAAATTACCTCTCTAATCGTCCCGAACGTGTAATCTGCGCAAATGCCTCGGCTCGGCCACAAACTCGTCTTCGTACGGGTTTGCGGAAATGGAAAAGCGGTTAGAGAGTGGTGCATGACAACGAGGTAATCTAAATTACCTCTCTAATAGTCCCGAACGGGTAATCTACGCAAATGCCTCGGCTCGGCCACAAACTCGTCTTCGTACGGGTTTGCGAAAATGGGAAAGCGGTTAGAGAATGGTGCATGACAACGAGGTAATCTAAATTATCTCTCTAATAGTCCCGAACGGGTAATCTACGCAAATGCCTCGGCTCGGCCACAAACTCGTCTTCGTACGGGTTTGCGGAAATGGGAAAGCGGTTAGAGAGTGGTGCATGACAACGAGGTAATCTAAATTACCTCTCTAATAGTCCCGAACGGGTAATCTACGCAAATGCCTCGGCTCGGCCACAAACTCGTCTTCGTACGGGTTTGCGGAAATGGAAAAGCGGTTAGAGAGTGGTGCATGACAACGAGGTAATCTAAATTACCTCTCTAATAGTCCCGAACGGGTAATCAACGCAAATGCCTCGGCTCGGCCACAAACTCGTCTTCGTACGGGTTTGCGGAAATGGGAAAGCGGTTAGAGAGTGGTGCATGACAACAAGGTAATCTAAATTACCTCTCTAATAGTCCCGAACGGGTACTCTACGCAAATACCTCGGCTCGGCCTCAAACTCGTTTTCGTACGGGTTTGCGGAATTGGAAAAGCGGTTAGAGAGTGGTGCATGACAATGAGGTAATCTAAATTACCTCTCTAATCGTCCCGAACGTGTAATCTGCGCAAATGCCTCGGCTCGGCCACAAACTCGTCTTCGTACGGGTTTGCGGAAATGGAAAAGCGGTTAGAGAGTGGTGCATGACAACGAGGTAATCTAAATTACCTCTCTAATAGTCCCGAACGGGTAATCTACGCAAATGCCTCGGCTCGGCCACAAACTCGTCTTCGTACGGGTTTGCGAAAATGGGAAAGCGGTTAGAGAATGGTGCATGACAACGAGGTAATCTAAATTATCTCTCTAATAGTCCCGAACGGGTAATCTACGCAAATGCCTCGGCTCGGCCACAAACTCGTCTTCGTACGGGTTTGCGGAAATGGGAAAGCGGTTAGAGAGTGGTGCATGACAACGAGGTAATCTAAATTACCTCTCTAATAGTCCCGAACGGGTAATCTACGCAAATGCCTCGGCTCGGCCACAAACTCGTCTTCGTTCGGGTTTGCGGAAATGGAAAAGCGGTTAGAGAGTGGTGCATGACAACGAGGTAATCTAAATTACCTCTCTAATAGTCCCGAACGTGTAATCTGCGCAAATGCCTCGGCTCGGCCACAAACTCGTCTTCGTACGGGTTTGCGGAAATGGGAAAGCGGTTAGAGAGTGGTGCATGACAACGAGGTAATCTAAATTACCTCTCTAATAGTCCCGAACGGGTAATCAACGCAAATGCCTCGGCTCGGCCACAAACTCGTCTTCGTACGGGTTTGCGGAAATGGGAAAGCGGTTAGAGAGTGGTGCATGACAACAAGGTAATCTAAATTACCTCTCTAATAGTCCCAAACGGGTACTCTACGCAAATACCTCGGCTCGGCCTCAAACTCGTTTTCGTACGGGTTTGCGGAATTGGAAAAGCGGTTAGAGAGTGGTGCATGACAACGAGGTAATCTAAATTACCTCTCTAATCGTCCCGAACGTGTAATCTGCGCAAATGCCTCGGCTCGGCCACAAACTCGTCTTCGTACGGGTTTGCGGAAATGGAAAAGCGGTTAGAGAGTGGTGCATGACAACGAGGTAATCTAAATTACCTCTCTAATAGTCCCGAACGGGTAATCTACGCAAATGCCTCGGCTCGGCCACAAACTCGTCTTCGTACGGGTTTGCGAAAATGGGAAAGCGGTTAGAGAATGGTGCATGACAACGAGGTAATCTAAATTATCTCTCTAATAGTCCCGAACGGGTAATCTACGCAAATGCCTCGGCTCGGCCACAAACTCGTCTTCGTACGGGTTTGCGGAAATGGGAAAGCGGTTAGAGAGTGGTGCATGACAACGAGGTAATCTAAATTACCTCTCTAATAGTCCCGAACGGGTAATCTACGGAAATGCCTCGGCTCGGCCACAAACTCGTCTTTGTACGGGTTTGCGGAAATGGAAAAGCGGTTAGAGAGTGGTGCATGACAACAAGGTAATCTAAATTACCTCTCTAATAGTCCCGAACGTGTAATCTGCGCAAATGCCTCGGCTCGGCCACAAACTCGTTTTCGTACGGGTTTGCGGAAATGGAAAAGCGGTTAGAGAGTGGTTCATGACAACGGGGTAATCTAAATTACCTCTCTAATAGTCCCGAACGGGTAATCTACGCAAATGCCTCAGATTGGCGTCAAACTCGTCTTCGTACGGGTTTGCGGAAATGAGAAAGCGGTTAGAGAGTGGTTCATGACTACGGGGTAATCTAAATTACCTCTCTAATAGTCCCGAACAGGTAATCTACGCAAATGCCTCGGCTCGGCCACAAACTCGTCTTCGTACGGCTTTGCGGAAATGAGAAAGCGGTTAGAGAGTGGTGCATGACAACGGGGTAATCTAAATTACCTCTCTAATAGTCCCGAACGTGTAATCTACGCAAATGCCTCGGTTCGGCCACAAACTCGTCTTCGTACGGGTTTGCGAAAATGGAAAAGCGGTTAGAGAGTGGTGCATGACAACGAGGTAATCTAAATTACCTCTCTAATAGTCTCGAACGGGTAATCTACGCAAATGCCTCGGCTCGGCCTCAAACTCGTCTTCGTACGGGTTTGCGGAAATGGAAAAGCGGTTAGAGAGTGGTTCATGACAACGGGGTAATCTAAATTACCTCTCTAATAGTCCCGAATGGGTAATCTACGCAAATGCCTCGGCTCGGCCACAAACTCGTCTTCGTACGGGTTTGCGGAAATGGGAAAGCGGTTAGAGAGTGGTGCATGACAACGAGGTAATCTAAATTACCTCTCTAATAGTCCCGAACGGGTAATCTACGCAAATGCCTCAGCTCGGCCACAAACTCGTCTTCGTACGGGTTTGCGGAAATGGAAAAGCGGTTAGAGAGTGGTGCATGACAACGAGGTAATCTAAATTACCTCTCTAATAGTCCCGAACGTGTAATCTGCGCAAATGCCTCGGCTCGGCCACAAACTCGTCTTCGTACGGGTTTGCGGAAATGGGAAAGCGGTTAGAGAGTGGTGCATGACAACGAGGTAATCTAAATTACCTCTCTAATAGTCCCGAACGGGTAATCAACGCAAATGCCTCGGCTCGGCCACAAACTCGTCTTCGTACGGGTTTGCGGAAATGGAAAAGCGGTTAGAGAGTGGTGCATGACAACGAGGTAATCTAAATTACCTCTCTAATAGTCCCGAACGTGTAATCTGCGCAAATGCCTCGGCTCGGCCACAAACTCGTCTTCGTACGGGTATGCGGAAATGGGAAAGCGGTTAGAGAGTGGTGCATGACAACGAGGTAATCTAAATTACCTCTCTAATAGTCCCGAACGGGTAATCAACGCAAATGCCTCGGCTCGGCCACAAACTCGTCTTCGTACGGGTTTGTGGAAATGGGAAAGCGGTTAGAGAGTGGTGCATGACAACGAGGTAATCTAAATTACCTCTCTAATAGTCCCGAACGGGTAATCAACGCAAATGCCTCGGCTCGGCCACAAACTCGTCTTCGTACGGGTTTGCGGAAATGGGAAAGCGATTAGAGAGTGGTGCATGACAACGAGGTAATCTAAATTACCTCTCTAATAGTCCCGAACGGGTACTCTACGCAAATGCCTCGGCTTGGCCTCAAACTCGTTTTCGTACGGGTTTGCGGAAATGGAAAAGCGGTTAGAGAGTGGTGCATGACAACGAGGTAATCTAAATTACCTCTCTAATCGTCCCGAACGTGTAATCTGCGCAAATGCCTTGACTCGGCCACAAACTCGTCTTCGTACGGGTTTGCGGAAATGGTAAAGCGGTTAGAGAGTGGTGCATGACAACGAGGTAATCTAAATTACCTCTCTAATAGTCCCGAACGGGTAATCTACGCAAATGCCTCGGCTCGGCCACAAACTCGTCTTCGTACGGGTTTGCGGAAATGGGAAAGCGGTTAGAGAGTGGTGCATGACAACGAGGTAATCTAAATTACCTCTCTAATAGTCCCGAATGGGTAATCTACGCAAATGCCTCGGCTCGGCCACAAACTCGTCTTCGTACGGGTTTGCGGAAATGGGAAAGCGGTTAGAGAATGGTGCATGACAACGAGGTAATCTAAATTATCTCTCTAATAGTCCCGAACGGGTAATCTACGCAAATGCCTCGGCTCGGCCACAAACTCGTCTTCGTACGGGTTTGCGGAAATGGGAAAGCGGTTAGAGAGTGGTGCATGACAACGAGGTAATCTAAATTACCTCTCTAATAGTCCCGAACGGGTAATCTACGCAAATGCCTCGGCTCGGCCACAAACTCGTCTTCGTACGGGTTTGCGGAAATGGAAAAGCGGTTAGAGAGTGGTGCATGACAACGAGGTAATCTAAATTACCTCTCTAATAGTCCCGAACGGGTAATCAACGCAAATGCCTCGGCTCGGCCACAAACTCGTCTTCGTACGGGTTTGCGGAAATGGAAAAGCGGTTAGAGAGTGGTGCATGACAACAAGGTAATCTAAATTACCTCTCTAATAGTCCCGAACGGGTACTCTACGCAAATACCTCGGCTCGGCCTCAAACTCGTTTTCGTACGGGTTTGCGGAATTGGAAAAGCGGTTAGAGAGTGGTGCATGACAATGAGGTAATCTAAATTACCTCTCTAATCGTCCCGAACGTGTAATCTGCGCAAATGCCTCGGCTCGGCCACAAACTTGTCTTCGTACGGGTTTGCGGAAATGGAAAAGCGGTTAGAGAGTGGTGCATGACAACGAGGTAATCTAAATTACCTCTCTAATGGTCACGAACGGGTAATCTACGCAAATGCCTCGGCTCGGCCACAAACTCGTCTTCGTACGGGTTTGCGAAAATGGGAAAGCGGTTAGAGAATGGTGCATGACAACGAGGTAATCTAAATTATCTCTCTAATAGTCCCGAACGGGTAATCTACGCAAATGCCTCGGCTCGGCCACAAACTCTTCTTCGTACGGGTTTGCGGAAATGGGAAAGCGGTTAGAGAGTGGTGCATGACAACGAGGTAATCTAAATTACCTCTCTAATAGTCCCGAACGGGTAATCTACGCAAATGCCTCGGCTCGGCCACAAACTCGTCTTCGTACGGGTTTGCGGAAATGGAAAAGCGGTTAGAGAGTGGTGCATGACAACGAGGTAATCTAAATTACCTCTCTAATAGTCCCGAACGTGTAATCTGCGCAAATGCCTCGGCTCGGCCACAAACTCGTCTTCGTACGGGTTTGCGGAAATGGAAAAGCGGTTAGAGAGTGGTGCATGACAACGAGGTAATCTAAATTACCTCTCTAATAGTCCCGAACGTGTAATCTGCGCAAATGCCTCGGCTCGGCCACAAACTCGTCTTCGTACGGGTTTGCGGAAATGGGAAAGCGGTTAGAGAGTGGTGCATGACAACGAGGTAATCTAAATTACCTCTCTAATAGTCCCGAACGGGTAATCAACGCAAATGCCTCGGCTCGGCCACAAACTCGTCTTCGTACGGGTTTGCGGAAAAGGGAAAGCGGTTAGAGAGTGGTGCATGACAACAAGGTAATCTAAATTACCTCTCTAATAGTCCCGAACGGGTACTCTACGCAAATACCTCGGCTCGGCCTCAAACTCGTTTTCGTACGGGTTTGCGGAATTGGAAAAGCGGTTAGAGAGTGGTGCATGACAACGAGGTAATCTAAATTACCTCTCTAATCGTCCCGAACGTGTAATCTGCGCAAATGCCTCGGCTCGGCCACAAACTCGTCTTCGTACGGGTTTGCGGAAATGGAAAAGCGGTTAGAGAGTGGTGCATGACAACGAGGTAATCTAAATTACCTCTCTAATAGTCCCGAACGGGTAATCTACGCAAATGCCTCGGCTCGGCCACAAACTCGTCTTCGTACGGGTTTGCGAAAATGGGAAAGCGGTTAGAGAATGGTGCATGACAACGAGGTAATCTAAATTATCTCTCTAATAGTCCCGAACGGGTAATCTACGCAAATGCCTCGGCTCGGCCAAAAACTCGTCTTCGTACGGGTTTGCGGAAATGGGAAAGCGGTTAGAGAGTGGTGCATGACAACGAGGTAATCTAAATTACCTCTCTAATAGTCCCGAACGGGTACTCTACGCAAATACCTCGGCTCCGCCTCAAACTCGTTTTCGTACGGGTTTGCGGAATTGGAAAAGCGATTAGAGAGTGGTGCATGACAACGAGGTAATCTAAATTACCTCTCTAATCGTCCCGAACGTGTAATCTGCGCAAATGCCTCGGCTCGGCCACAAACTCGTCTTCGTACGGGTTTGCGGAAATGGGAAAGCGGTTAGAGAGTGGTGCATGACAACGAGGTAATCTAAATTACCTCTCTAATAGTCCCGAACGGGTAATCAACGCAAATGCCTCGGCTCGGCCACAAACTCGTCTTCGTACGGGTTTGCGGAAATGGGAAAGCGGTTAGAGAGTGGTGCATGACAACGAGGTAATCTAAATTACCTCTCTAATAGTCCCGAACGGGTAATCTACGCAAATGCCTCGGCTCGGCCACAAACTCGTCTTCGTACGGGTTTGCGGAAATGGAAAAGCGGTTAGAGAGTGGTGCATGACAACGAGGTAATCTAAATTACCTCTCTAATAGTCCCGAACGGGTAATCAACGCAAATGCCTCGGCTCGGCCACAAACTCGTCTTCGTACGGGTTTGCGGAAATGGGAAAGCGGTTAGAGAGTGGTGCATGACAACAAGGTAATCTAAATTACCTCTCTAATAGTCCCGAACGGGTACTCTACGCAAATACCTCGGCTCGGCCTCAAACTCGTTTTCGTACGGGTTTGCGGAATTGGAAAAGCGGTTAGAGAGTGGTGCATGACAATGAGGTAATCTAAATTACCTCTCTAATCGTCCCGAACGTGTAATCTGCGCAAATGCCTCGGCTCGGCCACAAACTCGTCTTCGTACGGGTTTGCGGAAATGGAAAAGCGGTTAGAGAGTGGTGCATGACAACGAGGTAATCTAAATTACCTCTCTAATGGTCACGAACGGGTAATCTACGCAAATGCCTCGGCTCGGCCACAAACTCGTCTTCGTACGGGTTTGCGAAAATGGGAAAGCGGTTAGAGAATGGTGCATGACAACGAGGTAATCTAAATTATCTCTCTAATAGTCCCGAACGGGTAATCTACGCAAATGCCTCGGCTCGGCCACAAACTCGTCTTCGTACGGGTTTGCGAAAATGGGAAAGCGGTTAGAGAATGGTGCATGACAACGAGGTAATCTAAATTATCTCTCTAATAGTCCCGAACGGGTAATCTACGCAAATGCCTCGGCTCGGCCACAAACTCTTCTTCGTACGGGTTTGCGGAAATGGAAAAGCGGTTAGAGAGTGGTGCATGACAACGAGGTAATCTAAATTACCTCTCTAATAGTCCCGAACGGGTAATCTACGCAAATGCCTCGGCTCGGCCACAAACTCGTCTTCGTACGGGTTTGCGAAAATGGGAAAGCGGTTAGAGAATGGTGCATGACAACGAGGTAATCTAAATTATCTCTCTAATAGTCCCGAACGGGTAATCTACGCAAATGCCTCGGCTCGGCCACAAACTCGTCTTCGTACGGGTTTGCGGAAATGGGAAAGCGGTTAGAGAGTGGTGCATGACAACGAGGTAATCTAAATTACCTCTCTAATAGTCCCGAACGGGTAATCTACGGAAATGCCTCGGCTCGGCCACAAACTCGTCTTCGTACGGGTATGCGGAAATGGGAAAGCGGTAAGAGAGTGGTGCATGACAACGAGGTAATCTAAATTACCTCTCTAATCGTCCCGAACGTGTAATCTGCGCAAATGCCTCGGCTCGGCCACAAACTCGTCTTCGTACGGGTTTGCGGAAATGGGAAAGCGGTTAGAGAGTGGTGCATGACAACGAGGTAATCTAAATTACCTCTCTAATAGTCCCGAACAGGTAATCAACGCAAATGCCTCGGCTCGGCCACAAACTCGTCTTCGTACGGGTTTGCGGAAATGGGAAAGCGGTTAGAGAGTGGTGCATGACAACAAGGTAATCTAAATTACCTCTCTAATAGTCCCGAACGGGTACTCTACGCAAATACCTCGGCTCGGCCTCAAACTCGTTTTCGTACGGGTTTGCGGAATTGGAAAAGCGATTAGAGAGTGGTGCATGAAAACGAGGTAATCTAAATTACCTCTCTAATCGTCCCGAACGTGTAATCTGCGCAAATGCCTCGGCTCGGCCACAAACTCGTCTTCGTACGGGTTTGCGGAAATGGAAAAGCGGTTAGAGAGTGGTGCATGACAACGAGGTAATCTAAATTACCTCTCTAATAGTCCCGAACGGGTAATCTACGCAAATGCCTCGGCTCGGCCACAAACTCGTCTTTGTACGGGTTTGCGAAAATGGGAAAGCGGTTAGAGAATGGTGCATGACAACGAGGTAATCTAAATTATCTCTCTAATAGTCCCGAACGGGTAATCTACGCAAATGCCTCGGCTCGGCCACAAACTCGTCTTCGTACGGCTTTGCGGAAATGAGAAAGCGGTTAGAGAGTGGTGCATGACAACGGGGTAATCTAAATTACCTCTCTAATAGTCCCGAACGGGTAATCTACGCAAATGCCTCGGTTCGGCCACAAACTCGTCTTCGTACGGGTTTGCGAAAATGGAAAAGCGGTTAGAGAGTGGTGCATGACAACGAGGTAATCTAAATTACCTCTCTAATAGTCTCGAACGGGTAATCTACGCAAATGCCTCGGCTCGGCCTCAAACTCGTCTTCGTACGGGTTTGCGGAAATGGAAAAGCGGTTAGAGAGTGGTTCATGACAACGGGGTAATCTAAATTACCTCTCTAATAGTCCCGAATGGGTAATCTACGCAAATGCCTCGGCTCGGCCACAAACTCGTCTTCGTACGGGTTTGCGGAAATGGGAAAGCGGTTAGAGAGTGGTGCATGACAACGAGGTAATCTAAATTACCTCTCTAATAGTCCCGAACGGGTAATCTACGCAAATGCCTCAGCTCGGCCACAAACTCGTCTTCGTACGGGTTTGCGGAAATGGAAAAGCGGTTAGAGAGTGGTGCATGACAACGAGGTAATCTAAATTACCTCTCTAATAGTCCCGAACGTGTAATCTGCGCAAATGCCTCGGCTCGGCCACAAACTCGTCTTCGTACGGGTTTGCGGAAATGGGAAAGCGGTTAGAGAGTGGTGCATGACAACGAGGTAATCTAAATTACCTCTCTAATAGTCCCGAACGGGTAATCAACGCAAATGCCTCGGCTCGGCCACAAACTCGTCTTCGTACGGGTTTGCGGAAATGGGAAAGCGGTTAGAGAGTGGTGCATGACAACGAGGTAATCTAAATTACCTCTCTAATAGTCCCGAACGTGTAATCTGCGCAAATGCCTCGGCTCGGCCACAAACTCGTCTTCGTACGGGTATGCGGAAATGGGAAAGCGGTTAGAGAGTGGTGCATGACAACGAGGTAATCTAAATTACCTCTCTAATAGTCCCGAACGGGTAATCAACGCAAATGCCTCGGCTCGGCCACAAACTCGTCTTCGTACGGGTTTGTGGAAATGGGAAAGCGGTTAGAGAGTGGTGCATGACAACGAGGTAATCTAAATTACCTCTCTAATAGTCCCGAACCGGTAATCAACGCAAATGCCTCGGCTCGGCCACAAACTCGTCTTCGTACGGGTTTGCGGAAATGGGAAAGCGGTTAGAGAGTGGTGCATGACAACGAGGTAATCTAAATTACCTCTCTAATAGTCCCGAACGGGTAATCTACGCAAATGCCTCGGCTCGGCCACAAACTCGTCTTCGTACGGGTTTGCGAAAATGGGAAAGCGGTTAGAGAATGGTGCATGACAACGAGGTAATCTAAATTATCTCTCTAATAGTCCCGAACGGGTAATCTACGCAAATGCCTCGGCTCGGCCACAAACTCGTCTTCGTACGGGTTTGCGGAAATGGGAAAGCGGTTAGAGAGTGGTGCATGACAACGAGGTAATCTAAATTACCTCTCTAATAGTCCCGAACGGGTAATCTACGCAAATGCCTCGGCTCGGCCACAAACTCGTCTTCGTACGGGTTTGCGGAAATGGAAAAGCGGTTAGAGAGTGGTGCATGACAACGAGGTAATCTAAATTACCTCTCTAATAGTCCCGAACGTGTAATCTGCGCAAATGCCTCGGCTCGGCCACAAACTCGTCTTCGTACGGGTTTGCGGAAATGGGAAAGCGGTTAGAGAGTGGTGCATGACAACGAGGTAATCTAAATTACCTCTCTAATAGTCCCGAACGGGTAATCAACGCAAATGCCTCGGCTCGGCCACAAACTCGTCTTCGTACGGGTTTGCGGAAATGGGAAAGCGGTTAGAGAGTGGTGCATGACAACAAGGTAATCTAAATTACCTCTCTAATAGTCCCGAACGGGTACTCTACGCAAATACCTCGGCTCGGCCTCAAACTCGTTTTCGTACGGGTTTGCGGAATTGGAAAAGCGGTTAGAGAGTGGTGCATGACAACGAGGTAATCTAAATTACCTCTCTAATCGTCCCGAACGTGTAATCTGCGCAAATGCCTCGGCTCGGCCACAAACTCGTCTTCGTACGGGTTTGCGGAAATGGAAAAGCGGTTAGAGAGTGGTGCATGACAACGAGGTAATCTAAATTACCTCTCTAATAGTCCCGAACGGGTAATCTACGCAAATGCCTCGGCTCGGCCACAAACTCGTCTTCGTACGGGTTTGCGAAAATGGGAAAGCGGTTAGAGAATGGTGCATGACAACGAGGTAATCTAAATTATCTCTCTAATAGTCCCGAACGGGTAATCTACGCAAATGCCTCGGCTCGGCCACAAACTCGTCTTCGTACGGCTTTGCGGAAATGAGAAAGCGGTTAGAGAGTGGTGCATGACAACGGGGTAATCTAAATTACCTCTCTAATAGTCCCGAACGGGTAATCTACGCAAATGCCTCGGTTCGGCCACAAACTCGTCTTCGTACGGGTTTGCGAAAATGGAAAAGCGGTTAGAGAGTGGTGCATGACAACGAGGTAATCTAAATTACCTCTCTAATAGTCTCGAACGGGTAATCTACGCAAATGCCTCGGCTCGGCCTCAAACTCGTCTTCGTACGGGTTTGCGGAAATGGAAAAGCGGTTAGAGAGTGGTTCATGACAACGGGGTAATCTAAATTACCTCTCTAATAGTCCCGAATGGGTAATCTACGCAAATGCCTCGGCTCGGCCACAAACTCGTCTTCGTACGGGTTTGCGGAAATGGGAAAGCGGTTAGAGAGTGGTGCATGACAACGAGGTAATCTAAATTACCTCTCTAATAGTCCCGAACGGGTAATCTACGCAAATGCCTCAGCTCGGCCACAAACTCGTCTTCGTACGGGTTTGCGGAAATGGAAAAGCGGTTAGAGAGTGGTGCATGACAACGAGGTAATCTAAATTACCTCTCTAATAGTCCCGAACGTGTAATCTGCGCAAATGCCTCGGCTCGGCCACAAACTCGTCTTCGTACGGGTTTGCGGAAATGGGAAAGCGGTTAGAGAGTGGTGCATGACAACGAGGTAATCTAAATTACCTCTCTAATAGTCCCGAACGGGTAATCAACGCAAATGCCTCGGCTCGGCCACAAACTCGTCTTCGTACGGGTTTGCGGAAATGGAAAAGCGGTTAGAGAGTGGTGCATGACAACGAGGTAATCTAAATTACCTCTCTAATAGTCCCGAACGTGTAATCTGCGCAAATGCCTCGGCTCGGCCACAAACTCGTCTTCGTACGGGTATGCGGAAATGGGAAAGCGGTTAGAGAGTGGTGCATGACAACGAGGTAATCTAAATTACCTCTCTAATAGTCCCGAACGGGTAATCAACGCAAATGCCTCGGCTCGGCCACAAACTCGTCTTCGTACGGGTTTGTGGAAATGGGAAAGCGGTTAGAGAGTGGTGCATGACAACGAGGTAATCTAAATTACCTCTCTAATAGTCCCGAACGGGTAATCAACGCAAATGCCTCGGCTCGGCCACAAACTCGTCTTCGTACGGGTTTGCGGAAATGGGAAAGCGGTTAGAGAGTGGTGCATGACAACGAGGTAATCTAAATTACCTCTCTAATAGTCCCGAACGGGTAATCTACGCAAATGCCTCGGCTCGGCCACAAACTCGTCTTCGTACGGGTTTGCGAAAATGGGAAAGCGGTTAGAGAATGGTGCATGACAACGAGGTAATCTAAATTATCTCTCTAATAGTCCCGAACGGGTAATCTACGCAAATGCCTCGGCTCGGCCACAAACTCGTCTTCGTACGGGTTTGCGGAAATGGGAAAGCGGTTAGAGAGTGGTGCATGACAACGAGGTAATCTAAATTACCTCTCTAATAGTCCCGAACGGGTAATCTACGCAAATGCCTCGGCTCGGCCACAAACTCGTCTTCGTACGGGTTTGCGGAAATGGAAAAGCGGTTAGAGAGTGGTGCATGACAACGAGGTAATCTAAATTACCTCTCTAATAGTCCCGAACGTGTAATCTGCGCAAATGCCTCGGCTCGGCCACAAACTCGTCTTCGTACGGGTTTGCGGAAATGGGAAAGCGGTTAGAGAGTGGTGCATGACAACGAGGTAATCTAAATTACCTCTCTAATAGTCCCGAACGGGTAATCAACGCAAATGCCTCGGCTCGGCCACAAACTCGTCTTCGTACGGGTTTGCGGAAATGGGAAAGCGGTTAGAGAGTGGTGCATGACAACAAGGTAATCTAAATTACCTCTCTAATAGTCCCGAACGGGTACTCTACGCAAATACCTCGGCTCGGCCTCAAACTCGTTTTCGTACGGGTTTGCGGAATTGGAAAAGCGGTTAGAGAGTGGTGCATGACAACGAGGTAATCTAAATTACCTCTCTAATCGTCCCGAACGTGTAATCTGCGCAAATGCCTCGGCTCGGCCACAAACTTGTCTTCGTACGGGTTTGCGGAAATGGAAAAGCGGTTAGAGAGTGGTGCATGACAACGAGGTAATCTAAATTACCTCTCTAATAGTCCCGAACGGGTAATCTACGCAAATGCCTCGGCTCGGCCACAAACTCGTCTTCGTACGGGTTTGCGAAAATGGGAAAGCGGTTAGAGAATGGTGCATGACAACGAGGTAATCTAAATTATCTCTCTAATAGTCCCGAACGGGTAATCTACGCAAATGCCTCGGCTCGGCCACAAACTCGTCTTCGTACGGCTTTGCGGAAATGAGAAAGCGGTTAGAGAGTGGTGCATGACAACGGGGTAATCTAAATTACCTCTCTAATAGTCCCGAACGGGTAATCTACGCAAATGCCTCGGTTCGGCCACAAACTCGTCTTCGTACAGGTTTGCGAAAATGGAAAAGCGGTTAGAGAGTGGTGCATGACAACGAGGTAATCTAAATTACCTCTCTAATAGTCTCGAACGGGTAATCTACGCAAATGCCTCGGCTCGGCCTCAAACTCGTCTTCGTACGGGTTTGCGGAAATGGAAAAGCGGTTAGAGAGTGGTTCATGACAACGGGGTAATCTAAATTACCTCTCTAATAGTCCCGAATGGGTAATCTACGCAAATGCCTCGGCTCGGCCACAAACTCGTCTTCGTACGGGTTTGCGGAAATGGGAAAGCGGTTAGAGAGTGGTGCATGACAACGAGGTAATCTAAATTACCTCTCTAATAGTCCCGAACGGGTAATCTACGCAAATGCCTCAGCTCGGCCACAAACTCGTCTTCGTACGGGTTTGCGGAAATGGAAAAGCGGTTAGAGAGTGGTGCATGACAACGAGGTAATCTAAATTACCTCTCTAATAGTCCCGAACGTGTAATCTGCGCAAATGCCTCGGCTCGGCCACAAACTCGTCTTCGTACGGGTTTGCGGAAATGGGAAAGCGGTTAGAGAGTGGTGCATGACAACGAGGTAATCTAAATTACCTCTCTAATAGTCCCGAACGGGTAATCAACGCAAATGCCTCGGCTCGGCCACAAACTCGTCTTCGTACGGGTTTGCGGAAATGGAAAAGCGGTTAGAGAGTGGTGCATGACAACGAGGTAATCTAAATTACCTCTCTAATAGTCCCGAACGTGTAATCTGCGCAAATGCCTCGGCTCGGCCACAAACTCGTCTTCGTACGGGTATGCGGAAATGGGAAAGCGGTTAGAGAGTGGTGCATGACAACGAGGTAATCTAAATTACCTCTCTAATAGTCCCGAACGGGTAATCAACGCAAATGCCTCGGCTCGGCCACAAACTCATCTTCGTACGGGTTTGTGGAAATGGGAAAGCGGTTAGAGAGTGGTGCATGACAACGAGGTAATCTAAATTACCTCTCTAATAGTCCCGAACGGGTAATCAACGCAAATGCCTCGGCTCGGCCACAAACTCGTCTTCGTACGGGTTTGCGGAAATGGGAAAGCGGTTAGAGAGTGGTGCATGACAACGAGGTAATCTAAATTACCTCTCTAATAGTCCCGAACGGGTACTCTACGCAAATGCCTCGGCTTGGCCTCAAACTCGTTTTCGTACGGGTTTGCGGAAATGGAAAAGCGGTTAGAGAGTGGTGCATGACAACGAGGTAATCTAAATTACCTCTCTAATCGTCCCGAACGTGTAATCTGCGCAAATGCCTTGACTCGGCCACAAACTCGTCTTCGTACGGGTTTGCGGAAATGGTAAAGCGGTTAGAGAGTGGTGCATGACAACGAGGTAATCTAAATTACCTCTCTAATAGTCCCGAACGGGTAATCTACGCAAATGCCTCGGCTCGGCCACAAACTCGTCTTCGTACGGGTTTGCGGAAATGGGAAAGCGGTTAGAGAGTGGTGCATGACAACGAGGTAATCTAAATTACCTCTCTAATAGTCCCGAATGGGTAATCTACGCAAATGCCTCGGCTCGGCCACAAACTCGTCTTCGTACGGGTTTGCGGAAATGGGAAAGCGGTTAGAGAATGGTGCATGACAACGAGGTAATCTAAATTATCTCTCTAATAGTCCCGAACGGGTAATCTACGCAAATGCCTCGGCTCGGCCACAAACTCGTCTTCGTACGGGTTTGCGGAAATGGGAAAGCGGTTAGAGAGTGGTGCATGACAACGAGGTAATCTAAATTACCTCTCTAATAGTCCCGAACGGGTAATCTACGCAAATGCCTCGGCTCGGCCACAAACTCGTCTTCGTACGGGTTTGCGGAAATGGGAAAGCGGTTAGAGAGTGGTGCATGACAACGAGGTAATCTAAATTACCTCTCTAATAGTCCCGAACGGGTAATCTACGCAAATGCCTCGGCTCGGCCACAAACTCGTCTTCGTACGGGTTTGCGGAAATGGAAAAGCGGTTAGAGAGTGGTGCATGACAACGAGGTAATCTAAATTACCTCTCTAATAGTCCCGAACGTGTAATCTGCGCAAATGCCTCGGCTCGGCCACAAACTCGTCTTCGTACGGGTTTGCGGAAATGGGAAAGCGGTTAGAGAGTGGTGCATGACAACGAGGTAATCTAAATTACCTCTCTAATAGTCCCGAACGGGTAATCAACGCAAATGCCTCGGCTCGGCCACAAACTCGTCTTCGTACGGGTTTGCGGAAATGGGAAAGCGGTTAGAGAGTGGTGCATGACAACAAGGTAATCTAAATTACCTCTCTAATAGTCCCGAACGGGTACTCTACGCAAATACCTCGGCTCGGCCTCAAACTCGTTTTCGTACGGGTTTGCGGAATTGGAAAAGCGGTTAGAGAGTGGTGCATGACAACGAGGTAATCTAAATTACCTCTCTAATCGTCCCGAACGTGTAATCTGCGCAAATGCCTCGGCTCGGCCACAAACTTGTCTTCGTACGGGTTTGCGGAAATGGAAAAGCGGTTAGAGAGTGGTGCATGACAACGAGGTAATCTAAATTACCTCTCTAATAGTCCCGAACGGGTAATCTACGCAAATGCCTCGGCTCGGCCACAAACTCGTCTTCGTACGGGTTTGCGAAAATGGGAAAGCGGTTAGAGAATGGTGCATGACAACGAGGTAATCTAAATTATCTCTCTAATAGTCCCGAACGGGTAATCTACGCAAATGCCTCGGCTCGGCCACAAACTCGTCTTCGTACGGCTTTGCGGAAATGAGAAAGCGGTTAGAGAGTGGTGCATGACAACGGGGTAATCTAAATTACCTCTCTAATAGTCCCGAACGGGTAATCTACGCAAATGCCTCGGTTCGGCCACAAACTCGTCTTCGTACAGGTTTGCGAAAATGGAAAAGCGGTTAGAGAGTGGTGCATGACAACGAGGTAATCTAAATTACCTCTCTAATAGTCTCGAACGGGTAATCTACGCAAATGCCTCGGCTCGGCCTCAAACTCGTCTTCGTACGGGTTTGCGGAAATGGAAAAGCGGTTAGAGAGTGGTTCATGACAACGGGGTAATCTAAATTACCTCTCTAATAGTCCCGAATGGGTAATCTACGCAAATGCCTCGGCTCGGCCACAAACTCGTCTTCGTACGGGTTTGCGGAAATGGGAAAGCGGTTAGAGAGTGGTGCATGACAACGAGGTAATCTAAATTACCTCTCTAATAGTCCCGAACGGGTAATCTACGCAAATGCCTCAGCTCGGCCACAAACTCGTCTTCGTACGGGTTTGCGGAAATGGAAAAGCGGTTAGAGAGTGGTGCATGACAACGAGGTAATCTAAATTACCTCTCTAATAGTCCCGAACGTGTAATCTGCGCAAATGCCTCGGCTCGGCCACAAACTCGTCTTCGTACGGGTTTGCGGAAATGGGAAAGCGGTTAGAGAGTGGTGCATGACAACGAGGTAATCTAAATTACCTCTCTAATAGTCCCGAACGGGTAATCAACGCAAATGCCTCGGCTCGGCCACAAACTCGTCTTCGTACGGGTTTGCGGAAATGGAAAAGCGGTTAGAGAGTGGTGCATGACAACGAGGTAATCTAAATTACCTCTCTAATAGTCCCGAACGTGTAATCTGCGCAAATGCCTCGGCTCGGCCACAAACTCGTCTTCGTACGGGTATGCGGAAATGGGAAAGCGGTTAGAGAGTGGTGCATGACAACGAGGTAATCTAAATTACCTCTCTAATAGTCCCGAACGGGTAATCAACGCAAATGCCTCGGCTCGGCCACAAACTCGTCTTCGTACGGGTTTGTGGAAATGGGAAAGCGGTTAGAGAGTGGTGCATGACAACGAGGTAATCTAAATTACCTCTCTAATAGTCCCGAACGGGTAATCAACGCAAATGCCTCGGCTCGGCCACAAACTCGTCTTCGTACGGGTTTGCGGAAATGGGAAAGCGGTTAGAGAGTGGTGCATGACAACGAGGTAATCTAAATTACCTCTCTAATAGTCCCGAACGGGTACTCTACGCAAATGCCTCGGCTTGGCCTCAAACTCGTTTTCGTACGGGTTTGCGGAAATGGAAAAGCGGTTAGAGAGTGGTGCATGACAACGAGGTAATCTAAATTACCTCTCTAATCGTCCCGAACGTGTAATCTGCGCAAATGCCTTGACTCGGCCACAAACTCGTCTTCGTACGGGTTTGCGGAAATGGTAAAGCGGTTAGAGAGTGGTGCATGACAACGAGGTAATCTAAATTACCTCTCTAATAGTCCCGAACGGGTAATCTACGCAAATGCCTCGGCTCGGCCACAAACTCGTCTTCGTACGGGTTTGCGGAAATGGGAAAGCGGTTAGAGAGTGGTGCATGACAACGAGGTAATCTAAATTACCTCTCTAATAGTCCCGAATGGGTAATCTACGCAAATGCCTCGGCTCGGCCACAAACTCGTCTTCGTACGGGTTTGCGGAAATGGGAAAGCGGTTAGAGAATGGTGCATGACAACGAGGTAATCTAAATTATCTCTCTAATAGTCCCGAACGGGTAATCTACGCAAATGCCTCGGCTCGGCCACAAACTCGTCTTCGTACGGGTTTGCGGAAATGGGAAAGCGGTTAGAGAGTGGTGCATGACAACGAGGTAATCTAAATTACCTCTCTAATAGTCCCGAACGGGTAATCTACGCAAATGCCTCGGCTCGGCCACAAACTCGTCTTCGTACGGGTTTGCGGAAATGGAAAAGCGGTTAGAGAGTGGTGCATGACAACGAGGTAATCTAAATTACCTCTCTAATAGTCCCGAACGGGTAATCAACGCAAATGCCTCGGCTCGGCCACAAACTCGTCTTCGTACGGGTTTGCGGAAATGGGAAAGCGGTTAGAGAGTGGTGCATGACAACGAGGTAATCTAAATTACCTCTCTAATCGTCCCGAACGTGTAATCTGCGCAAATGCCTTGACTCGGCCACAAACTCGTCTTCGTACGGGTTTGCGGAAATGGTAAAGCGGTTAGAGAGTGGTGCATGACAACGAGGTAATCTAAATTACCTCTCTAATAGTCCCGAACGGGTAATCTACGCAAATGCCTCGGCTCGGCCACAAACTCGTCTTCGTACGGGTTTGCGGAAATGGAAAAGCGGTTAGAGAGTGGTGCATGACAACGAGGTAATCTAAATTATCTCTCTAATAGTCCCGAACGGGTAATCTACGCAAATGCCTCGGCTCGGCCACAAACTCGTCTTCGTACGGGTTTGCGGAAATGGGAAAGCGGTTAGAGAGTGGTGCATGACAACGAGGTAATCTAAATTACCTCTCTAATAGTCCCGAACGGGTAATCTACGCAAATGCCTCGGCTCGGCCACAAACTCGTCTTCGTACGGGTTTGCGGAAATGGAAAAGCGGTTAGAGAGTGGTGCATGACAACGAGGTAATCTAAATTACCTCTCTAATAGTCCCGAACGGGTAATCTACGCAAATGCCTCGGCTCGGCCACAAACTCGTCTTCGTACGGGTTTGCGGAAATGGAAAAGCGGTTAGAGAGTGGTGCATGACAACGAGGTAATCTAAATTACCTCTCTAATAGTCCCGAACGGGTACTCTACGCAAATACCTCGGCTCGGCCTCAAACTCGTTTTCGTACGGGTTTGCGGAATTGGAAAAGCGGTTAGAGAGTGGTGCATGACAATGAGGTAATCTAAATTACCTCTCTAATCGTCCCGAACGTGTAATCTGCGCAAATGCCTCGGCTCGGCCACAAACTCGTCTTCGTACGGGTTTGCGGAAATGGAAAAGCGGTTAGAGAGTGGTGCATGACAACGAGGTAATCTAAATTACCTCTCTAATAGTCCCGAACGGGTAATCTACGCAAATGCCTCGGCTCGGCCACAAACTCGTCTTCGTACGGGTTTGCGAAAATGGGAAAGCGGTTAGAGAATGGTGCATGACAACGAGGTAATCTAAATTATCTCTCTAATAGTCCCGAACGGGTAATCTACGCAAATGCCTCGGCTCGGCCACAAACTCGTCTTCGTACGGGTTTGCGGAAATGGGAAAGCGGTTAGAGAGTGGTGCATGACAACGAGGTAATCTAAATTACCTCTCTAATAGTCCCGAACGGGTAATCTACGCAAATGCCTAGGCTCGGCCACAAACTCGTCTTCGTACGGGTTTGCGGAAATGGAAAAGCGGTTAGAGAGTGGTGCATGACAACGAGGTAATCTAAATTACCTCTCTAATAGTCCCGAACGTGTAATCTGCGCAAATGCCTCGGCTCGGCCACAAACTCGTCTTCGTACGGGTTTGCGGAAATGGGAAAGCGGTTAGAGAGTGGTGCATGACAACGAGGTAATCTAAATTACCTCTCTAATAGTCCCGAACGGGTAATCAACGCAAATGCCTCGGCTCGGCCACAAACTCGTCTTCGTACGGGTTTGCGGAAATGGGAAAGCGGTTAGAGAGTGGTGCATGACAACAAGGTAATCTAAATTACCTCTCTAATAGTCCCGAACGGGTACTCTACGCAAATACCTCGGCTCGGCCTCAAACTCGTTTTCGTACGGGTTTGCGGAATTGGAAAAGCGGTTAGAGAGTGGTGCATGACAACGAGGTAATCTAAATTACCTCTCTAATCGTCCCGAACGTGTAATCTGCGCAAATGCCTCGGCTCGGCCACAAACTCGTCTTCGTACGGGTTTGCGGAAATGGAAAAGCGGTTAGAGAGTGGTGCATGACAACGAGGTAATCTAAATTACCTCTCTAATAGTCCCGAACGGGTAATCTACGCAAATGCCTCGGCTCGGCCACAAACTCGTCTTCGTACGGGTTTGCGAAAATGGGAAAGCGGTTAGAGAATGGTGCATGACAACGAGGTAATCTAAATTATCTCTCTAATAGTCCCGAACGGGTAATCTACGCAAATGCCTCGGCTCGGCCAAAAACTCGTCTTCGTACGGGTTTGCGGAAATGGGAAAGCGGTTAGAGAGTGGTGCATGACAACGAGGTAATCTAAATTACCTCTCTAATAGTCCCGAACGGGTAATCTACGGAAATGCCTCGGCTCGGCCACAAACTCGTCTTTGTACGGGTTTGCGGAAATGGGAAAGCGGTTAGAGAGTGGTGCATGACAACAAGGTAATCTAAATTACCTCTCTAATAGTCCGGAACGTGTAATCTGCGCAAATGCCTCGGCTCGGCCACAAACTCGTTTTCGTACGGGTTTGCGGAAATGGAAAAGCGGTTAGAGAGTGGTTCATGACAACAGGGTAATCTAAATTACCTCTCTAATAGTCCCGAACGGGTAATCTACGCAAATGCCTCAGATTGGCGTCAAACTCGTCTTCGTACGGGTTTGCGGAAATGAGAAAGCGGTTAGAGAGTGGTTCATGACTACGGGGTAATCTAAATTACCTCTCTAATAGTCCCGAACAGGTAATCTACGCAAATGCCTCGGCTCGGCCACAAACTCGTCTTCGTACGGCTTTGCGGAAATGAGAAAGCGGTTAGAGAGTGGTGCATGACAACGGGGTAATCTAAATTACCTCTCTAATAGTCCCGAACGGGTAATCTACGCAAATGCCTCGGTTCGGCCACAAACTCGTCTTCGTACGGGTTTGCGAAAATGGAAAAGCGGTTAGAGAGTGGTGCATGACAACGAGGTAATCTAAATTACCTCTCTAATAGTCTCGAACGGGTAATCTACGCAAATGCCTCGGCTCGGCCTCAAACTCGTCTTCGTACGGGTTTGCGGAAATGGAAAAGCGGTTAGAGAGTGGTTCATGACAACGGGGTAATCTAAATTACCTCTCTAATAGTCCCGAATGGGTAATCTACGCAAATGCCTCGGCTCGGCCACAAACTCGTCTTCGTACGGGTTTGCGGAAATGGGAAAGCGGTTAGAGAGTGGTGCATGACAACGAGGTAATCTAAATTACCTCTCTAATAGTCCCGAACGGGTAATCTACGCAAATGCCTCGGCTCGGCCACAAACTCGTCTTTGTACGGGTTTGCGGAAATGGAAAAGCGGTTAGAGAGTGGTGCATGACAACGAGGTAATCTAAATTACCTCTCTAATAGTCCCGAACGTGTAATCTGCGCAAATGCCTCGGCTCGGCCACAAACTCGTCTTCGTACGGGTTTGCGAAAATGGAAAAGCGGTTAGAGAGTGGTGCATGACAACGAGGTAATCTAAATTACCTCTCTAATCGTCCCGAACGTGTAATCTGCGCAAATGCCTCGGTTCGGCCACAAACTCGTCTTCGTACGGGTTTGCGAAAATGGAAAAGCGGTTAGAGAGTGGTGCATGACAACGAGGTAATCTAAATTACCTCTCTAATAGTCTCGAACGGGTAATCTACGCAAATGCCTCGGCTCGGCCTCAAACTCGTCTTCGTACGGGTTTGCGGAAATGGAAAAGCGGTTAGAGAGTGGTTCATGACAACGGGGTAATCTAAATTACCTCTCTAATAGTCCCGAATGGGTAATCTACGCAAATGCCTCGGCTCGGCCACAAACTCGTCTTCGTACGGGTTTGCGGAAATGGGAAAGCGGTTAGAGAGTGGTGCATGACAACGAGGTAATCTAAATTACCTCTCTAATAGTCCCGAACGGGTAATCTACGCAAATGCCTCGGCTCGGCCACAAACTCGTCTTTGTACGGGTTTGCGGAAATGGAAAAGCGGTTAGAGAGTGGTGCATGACAACGAGGTAATCTAAATTACCTCTCTAATAGTCCCGAACGTGTAATCTGCGCAAATGCCTCGGCTCGGCCACAAACTCGTCTTCGTACGGGTTTGCGGAAATGGGAAAGCGGTTAGAGAGTGGTGCATGACAACAAGGTAATCTAAATTACCTCTCTAATAGTCCCGAACGGGTAATCAACGCAAATGCCTCGGCTCGGCCACAAACTCGTCTTCGTACGGGTTTGCGGAAATGGAAAAGCGGTTAGAGAGTGGTGCATGACAACGAGGTAATCTAAATTACCTCTCTAATCGTCCCGAACGTGTAATCTGCGCAAATGCCTCGGCTCGGCCACAAACTCGTCTTCGTACGGGTTTGCGGAAATGGAAAAGCGGTTAGAGAGTGGTGCATGACAACGAGGTAATCTAAATTACCTCTCTAATAGTCCCGAACGGGTAATCTACGCAAATGCCTCGGCTCGGCCACAAACTCGTCTTCGTACGGGTTTGCGAAAATGGGAAAGCGGTTACAGAATGGTGCATGACAACGAGGTAATCTAAATTATCTCTCTAATAGTCCCGAACGGGTAATCTACGCAAATGCCTCGGCTCGGCCACAAACTCGTCTTCGTACGGGTTTGCGGAAATGGGAAAGCGGTTAGAGAGTGGTGCATGACAACGAGGTAATCTAAATTACCTCTCTAATAGTCCCGAACGGGTAATCTACGCAAATGCCTCGGCTCGGCCACAAACTCGTCTTCGTACGGGTTTGCGGAAATGGAAAAGCGGTTAGAGAGTGGTGCATGACAACGAGGTAATCTAAATTACCTCTCTAATAGTCCCGAACGTGTAATCTGCGCAAATGCCTCGGCTCGGCCACAAACTCGTCTTCGTACGGGTTTGCGGAAATGGGAAAGCGGTTAGAGAGTGGTGCATGACAACGAGGTAATCTAAATTACCTCTCTAATAGTCCCGAACGGGTAATCTACGCAAATGCCTCGGCTCGGCCACAAACTCGTCTTCGTACGGGTTTGCGGAAATGGGAAAGCGGTTAGAGAGTGGTGCATGACAACGAGGTAATCTAAATTACCTCTCTAATAGTCCCGAACGGGTAATCTACGCAAATGCCTCGGCTCGGCCACAAACTCGTCTTCGTACGGGTTTGCGGAAATGGGAAAGCGGTTAGAGAGTGGTGCATGACAACGAGGTAATCTAAATTATCTCTCTAATAGTCCCGAACGTGTAATCTGCGCAAATGCCTCGGCTCGGCCACAAACTCGTCTTCGTACGGGTTTGCGGAAATGGGAAAGCGGTTAGAGAGTGGTGCATGACAACGAGGTAATCTAAATTACCTCTCTAATAGTCCCGAACGGGTAATCTACGCAAATGCCTCGGCTCGGCCACAAACTCGTCTTCGTACGGGTTTGCGGAAATGGAAAAGCGGTTAGAGAGTGGTGCATGACAACGAGGTAATCTAAATTACCTCTCTAATAGTCCCGAACGGGTAATCAACGCAAATGCCTCGGCTCGGCCACAAACTCGTCTTCGTACGGGTTTGCGGAAATGGGAAAGCGGTTAGAGAGTGGTGCATGACAACAAGGTAATCTAAATTACCTCTCTAATAGTCCCGAACGGGTACTCTACGCAAATACCTCGGCTCGGCCTCAAACTCGTTTTCGTACGGGTTTGCGGAATTGGAAAAGCGGTTAGAGAGTGGTGCATGACAATGAGGTAATCTAAATTACCTCTCTAATCGTCCCGAACGTGTAATCTGCGCAAATGCCTCGGCTCGGCCACAAACTCGTCTTCGTACGGGTTTGCGAAAATGGAAAAGCGGTTAGAGAGTGGTGCATGACAACGAGGTAATCTAAATTACCTCTCTAATAGTCCCGAACGGGTAATCTACGCAAATGCCTCGGCTCGGCCACAAACTCGTCTTCGTACGGGTTTGCGAAAATGGGAAAGCGGTTAGAGAATGGTGCATGACAACGAGGTAATCTAAATTATCTCTCTAATAGTCCCGAACGGGTAATCTACGCAAATGCCTCGGCTCGGCCACAAACTCGTCTTCGTACGGGTTTGCGGAAATGGGAAAGCGGTTAGAGAGTGGTGCATGACAACGAGGTAATCTAAATTACCTCTCTAATAGTCCCGAACGGGTAATCTACGCAAATGCCTCGGCTCGGCCACAAACTCGTCTTCGTACGGGTTTGCGGAAATGGAAAAGCGGTTAGAGAGTGGTGCATGACAACGAGGTAATCTAAATTACCTCTCTAATAGTCCCGAACGTGTAATCTGCGCAAATGCCTCGGCTCGGCCACAAACTCGTCTTCGTACGGGTTTGCGGAAATGGGAAAGCGGTTAGAGAGTGGTGCATGACAACGAGGTAATCTAAATTACCTCTCTAATAGTCCCGAACGGGTAATCAACGCAAATGCCTCGGCTCGGCCACAAACTCGTCTTCGTACGGGTTTGCGGAAATGGGAAAGCGGTTAGAGAGTGGTGCATGACAACAAGGTAATCTAAATTACCTCTCTAATAGTCCCGAACGGGTACTCTACGCAAATACCTCGGCTCGGCCTCAAACTCGTTTTCGTACGGGTTTGCGGAATTGGAAAAGCGGTTAGAGAGTGGTGCATGACAATGAGGTAATCTAAATTACCTCTCTAATCGTCCCGAACGTGTAATCTGCGCAAATGCCTCGGCTCGGCCACAAACTCGTCTTCGTACGGGTTTGCGGAAATGGAAAAGCGGTTAGAGAGTGGTGCATGACAACGAGGTAATCTAAATTACCTCTCTAATAGTCCCGAACGGGTAATCTACGCAAATGCCTCGGCTCGGCCACAAACTCGTCTTCGTACGGGTTTGCGAAAATGGGAAAGCGGTTAGAGAATGGTGCATGACAACGAGGTAATCTAAATTATCTCTCTAATAGTCCCGAACGGGTAATCTACGCAAATGCCTCGGCTCGGCCACAAACTCGTCTTCGTACGGGTTTGCGGAAATGGGAAAGCGGTTAGAGAGTGGTGCATGACAACGAGGTAATCTAAATTACCTCTCTAATAGTCCCGAACGGGTAATCTACGCAAATGCCTCGGCTCGGCCACAAACTCGTCTTCGTACGGGTTTGCGGAAATGGAAAAGCGGTTAGAGAGTGGTGCATGACAACGAGGTAATCTAAATTACCTCTCTAATAGTCCCGAACGTGTAATCTGCGCAAATGCCTCGGCTCGGCCACAAACTCGTCTTCGTACGGGTTTGCGGAAATGGGAAAGCGGTTAGAGAGTGGTGCATGACAACGAGGTAATCTAAATTACCTCTCTAATAGTCCCGAACGGGTAATCAACGCAAATGCCTCGGCTCGGCCTCAAACTCGTTTTCGTACGGGTTTGCGGAATTGGAAAAGCGGTTAGAGAGTGGTGCATGACAACGAGGTAATCTAAATTACCTCTCTAATCGTCCCGAACGTGTAATCTGCGCAAATGCCTCGGCTCGGCCACAAACTCGTCTTCGTACGGGTTTGCGGAAATGGAAAAGCGGTTAGAGAGTGGTGCATGACAACGAGGTAATCTAAATTACCTCTCTAATAGTCCCGAACGGGTAATCTACGCAAATGCCTCGGCTCGGCCACAAACTCGTCTTCGTACGGGTTTGCGAAAATGGGAAAGCG
This sequence comes from Lepidium didymum, assembly GCA_963920545.1. Taxonomy (NCBI): domain Eukaryota; kingdom Viridiplantae; phylum Streptophyta; class Magnoliopsida; order Brassicales; family Brassicaceae; genus Lepidium; species Lepidium didymum. Next base: position 8,059,850 of record OY986988.1, read on the forward strand.
GTTAGAGAATGGTGCATGACAACGAGGTAATCTAAATTATCTCTCTAATAGTCCCGAACGGGTAATCTACGCAAATACCTCGGCTCGGCCACAAACTCGTCTTCGTACGGGTTTGCGGAAATGGGAAAGCGGTTAGAGAGTGGTGCATGACAACGAGGTAATCTAAATTACCTCTCTAATAGTCCCGAACGGGTAATCTACGGAAATGCCTCGGCTCGGCCACAAACTCGTCTTTGTACGGGTTTGCGGAAATGGGAAAGCGGTTAGAGAGTGGTGCATGACAACAAGGTAATCTAAATTAACTCTCTAATAGTCCGGAACGTGTAATCTGCGCAAATGCCTCGGCTCGGCCACAAACTCGTTTTCGTACGGGTTTGCGGAAATGGAAAAGCGGTTAGAGAGTGGTTCATGACAACGGGGTAATCTAAATTACCTCTCTAATAGTCCCGAACGGGTAATCTACGCAAATGCCTCAGATTGGCGTCAAACTCGTCTTCGTACGGGTTTGCGGAAATGAGAAAGCGGTTAGAGAGTGGTTCATGACTACGGGGTAATCTAAATTACCTCTCTAATAGTCCCGAACAGGTAATCTACGCAAATGCCTCGGCTCGGCCACAAACTCGTCTTCGTACGGCTTTGCGGAAATGAGAAAGCGGTTAGAGAGTGGTGCATGACAACGGGGTAATCTAAATTACCTCTCTAATAGTCCCGAACGGGTAATCTACGCAAATGCCTCGGTTCGGCCACAAACTCGTCTTCGTACGGGTTTGCGAAAATGGAAAAGCGGTTAGAGAGTGGTGCATGACAACGAGGTAATCTAAATTACCTCTCTAATAGTCTCGAACGGGTAATCTACGCAAATGCCTCGGCTCGGCCTCAAACTCGTCTTCGTACGGGTTTGCGGAAATGGAAAAGCGGTTAGAGAGTGGTTCATGACAACGGGGTAATCTAAATTACCTCTCTAATAATCCCGAATGGGTAATCTACGCAAATGCCTCGGCTCGGCCACAAACTCGTCTTCGTACGGGTTTGCGGAAATGGGAAAGCGGTTAGAGAGTGGTGCATGACAACGAGGTAATCTAAATTACCTCTCTAATAGCCCCGAACGGGTAATCTACGCAAATTCCTCGGCTCGGCCACAAACTCGTCTTCGTACGGGTTTGCGGAAATGGAAAAGCGGTTAGAGAGTGGTGCATGACAACGAGGTAATCTAAATTACCTCTCTAATAGTCCCGAACGGGTAATCAACGCAAATGCCTCGGCTCGGCCACAAACTCGTCTTCGTACGGGTTTGAGGAAATGGGAAAGCGGTTAGAGAGTGGTGCATGACAACAAGGTAATCTAAATTACCTCTCTAATAGTCCCGAACGGGTACTCTACGCAAATACCTCGGCTCGGCCTCAAACTCGTTTTCGTACGGGTTTGCGGAATTGGAAAAGCGGTTAGAGAGTGGTGCATGACAATGAGGTAATCTAAATTACCTCTCTAATCGTCCCGAACGTGTAATCTGCGCAAATGCCTCGGCTCGGCCACAAACTCGTCTTCGTACGGGTTTGCGGAAATGGAAAAGCGGTTAGAGAGTGGTGCATGACAACGAGGTAATCTAAATTACCTCTCTAATAGTCCCGAACGGGTAATCTACGCAAATGCCTCGGCTCGGCCACAAACTCGTCTTCGTACGGGTTTGCGAAAATGGGAAAGCGGTTAGAGAATGGTGCATGACAACGAGGTAATCTAAATTATCTCTCTAATAGTCCCGAACGGGTAATCTACGCAAATGCCTCGGCTCGGCCACAAACTCGTCTTCGTACGGGTTTGCGGAAATGGGAAAGCGGTTAGAGAGTGGTGCATGACAACGAGGTAATCTAAATTACCTCTCTAATAGTCCCGAACGGGTAATCTACGCAAATGCCTCGGCTCGGCCACAAACTCGTCTTCGTACGGGTTTGCGGAAATGGAAAAGCGGTTAGAGAGTGGTGCATGACAATGAGGTAATCTAAATTACCTCTCTAATCGTCCCGAACGTGTAATCTGCGCAAATGCCTCGGCTCGGCCACAAACTCGTCTTCGTACGGGTTTGCGGAAATGGAAAAGCGGTTAGAGAGTGGTGCATGACAACGAGGTAATCTAAATTACCTCTCTAATAGTCCCGAACGGGTAATCTACGCAAATGCCTCGGTTCGGCCACAAACTCGTCTTCGTACGGGTTTGCGAAAATGGAAAAGCGGTTAGAGAGTGGTGCATGACAACGAGGTAATCTAAATTACCTCTCTAATAGTCTCGAACGGGTAATCTACGCAAATGCCTCGGCTCGGCCTCAAACTCGTCTTCGTACGGGTTTGCGGAAATGGAAAAGCGGTTAGAGAGTGGTTCATGACAACGGGGTAATCTAAATTACCTCTCTAATAGTCCCGAATGGGTAATCTACGCAAATGCCTCGGCTCGGCCACAAACTCGTCTTCGTACGGGTTTGCGGAAATGGAAAAGCGGTTAGAGAGTGGTGCATGACAACGAGGTAATCTAAATTACCTCTCTAATAGTCCCGAACGTGTAATCTGCGCAAATGCCTCGGCTCGGCCACAAACTCGTCTTCGTACGGGTTTACGGAAATGGGAAAGCGGTTAGAGAGTGGTGCATGACAACGAGGTAATCTAAATTACCTCTCTAATAGTCCCGAACGGGTAATCAACGCAAATGCCTCGGCTCGGCCACAAACTCGTCTTCGTACGGGTTTGCGGAAATGGGAAAGCGGTTAGAGAGTGGTGCATGACAACAAGGTAATCTAAATTACCTCTCTAATAGTCCCGAACGGGTACTCTACGCAAATACCTCGGCTCGGCCTCAAACTCGTTTTCGTACGGGTTTGCGGAATTGGAAAAGCGGTTAGAGAGTGGTGCATGACAACGAGGTAATCTAAATTACCTCTCTAATCGTCCCGAACGTGTAATCTGCGCAAATGCCTCGGCTCGGCCACAAACTCGTCTTCGTACGGGTTTGCGGAAATGGAAAAGCGGTTAGAGAGTGGTGCATGACAACGAGGTAATCTAAATTACCTCTCTAATAGTCCCGAATGGGTAATCTACGCAAATGCCTCGGCTCGGCCACAAACTCGTCTTCGTACAGGTTTGCGAAAATGGGAAAGCGGTTAGAGAATGGTGCATGACAACGAGGTAATCTAAATTATCTCTCTAATAGTCCCGAACGGGTAATCTACGCAAATGCCTCGACTCGGCCACAAACTCGTCTTCGTACGGGTTTGCGGAAATGGGAAAGCGGTTAGAGAGTGGTGCATGACAACGAGGTAATCTAAATTACCTCTCTAATAGTCCCGAACGGGTAATCTACGGAAATGCCTCGGCTCGGCCACAAACTCGTCTTTGTACGGGTTTGCGGAAATGGGAAAGCGGTTAGAGAGTGGTGCATGACAACAAGGTAATCTAAATTACCTCTCTAATAGTCCGGAACGTGTAATCTGCGCAAATGCCTCGGCTCGGCCACAAACTCGTTTTCGTACGGGTTTGCGGAAATGGAAAAGCGGTTAGAGAGTGGTTCATGACAACGGGGTAATCTAAATTACCTCTCTAATAGTCCCGAACGGGTAATCTACGCAAATGCCTCAGATTGGCGTCAAACTCGTCTTCGTACGGGTTTGCGGAAATGAGAAAGCGGTTAGAGAGTGGTTCATGACTACGGGGTAATCTAAATTACCTCTCTAATAGTCCCGAACAGGTAATCTACGCAAATGCCTCGGCTCGGCCACAAACTCGTCTTCGTACGGCTTTGCGGAAATGAGAAAGCGGTTAGAGAGTGGTGCATGACAACGGGGTAATCTAAATTACCTCTCTAATAGTCCCGAACGGGTAATCTACGCAAATGCCTCGGTTCGGCCACAAACTCGTCTTCGTACGGGTTTGCGAAAATGGAAAAGCGGTTAGAGAGTGGTGCATGACAACGAGGTAATCTAAATTACCTCTCTAATAGTCTCGAACGGGTAATCTACGCAAATGCCTCGGCTCGGCCTCAAACTCGTCTTCGTACGGGTTTGCGGAAATGGAAAAGCGGTTAGAGAGTGGTTCATGACAACGGGGTAATCTAAATTACCTCTCTAATAGTCCCGAATGGGTAATCTACGCAAATGCCTCGGCTCGGCCACAAACTCGTCTTCGTACGGGTTTGCGGAAATGGGAAAGCGGTTAGAGAGTGGTGCATGACAACGAGGTAATCTAAATTACCTCTCTAATAGTCCCGAACGGGTAATCTACGCAAATGCCTCAGCTCGGCCACAAACTCGTCTTCGTACGGGTTTGCGGAAATGGAAAAGCGGTTAGAGAGTGGTGCATGACAACGAGGTAATCTAAATTACCTCTCTAATAGTCCCGAACGTGTAATTTGCGCAAATGCCTCGGCTCGGCCACAAACTCGTCTTCGTACGGGTTTGCGGAAATGGGAAAGCGGTTAGAGAGTGGTGCATGACAACGAGGTAATCTAAATTACCTCTCTAATAGTCCCGAACGGGTAATCAACGCAAATGCCTCGGCTCGGCCACAAACTCGTCTTCGTACGGTTTGCGGAAATGGAAAAGCGGTTAGAGAGTGGTGCATGACAACGAGGTAATCTAAATTACCTCTCTAATAGTCCCGAACGTGTAATCTGCGCAAATGCCTCGGCTCGGCCACAAACTCGTCTTCGTACGGGTTTGCGGAAATGGGAAAGCGGTTAGAGAGTGGTGCATGACAACGAGGTAATCTAAATTACCTCTCTAATAGTCCCGAACGGGTAATCAACGCAAATGCCTCGGCTCGGCCACAAACTCGTCTTCGTACGGGTTTGCGGAAATGGGAAAGCGGTTAGAGAGTGGTGCATGACAACAAGGTAATCTAAATTACCTCTCTAATAGTCCCGAACGGGTACTCTACGCAAATACCTCGGCTCGGCCTCAAACTCGTTTTCGTACGGGTTTGCGGAATTGGAAAAGCGGTTAGAGAGTGGTGCATGACAACGAGGTAATCTAAATTACCTCTCTAATCGTCCCGAACGTGTAATCTGCGCAAATGCCTCGGCTCGGCCACAAACTCGTCTTCGTACGGGTTTGCGGAAATGGAAAAGCGGTTAGAGAGTGGTGCATGACAACGAGGTAATCTAAATTACCTCTCTAATAGTCCCGAATGGGTAATCTACGCAAATGCCTCGGCTCGGCCACAAACTCGTCTTCGTACAGGTTTGCGAAAATGGGAAAGCGGTTAGAGAATGGTGCATGACAACGAGGTAATCTAAATTATCTCTCTAATAGTCCCGAACGGGTAATCTACGCAAATGCCTCGACTCGGCCACAAACTCGTCTTCGTACGGGTTTGCGGAAATGGGAAAGCGGTTAGAGAGTGGTGCATGACAACGAGGTAATCTAAATTACCTCTCTAATAGTCCCGAACGGGTAATCTACGGAAATGCCTCGGCTCGGCCACAAACTCGTCTTTGTACGGGTTTGCGGAAATGGGAAAGCGGTTAGAGAGTGGTGCATGACAACAAGGTAATCTAAATTACCTCTCTAATAGTCCGGAACGTGTAATCTGCGCAAATGCCTCGGCTCGGCCACAAACTCGTTTTCGTACGGGTTTGCGGAAATGGAAAAGCGGTTAGAGAGTGGTTCATGACAACGGGGTAATCTAAATTACCTCTCTAATAGTCCCGAACGGGTAATCTACGCAAATGCCTCAGATTGGCGTCAAACTCGTCTTCGTACGGGTTTGCGGAAATGAGAAAGCGGTTAGAGAGTGGTTCATGACTACGGGGTAATCTAAATTACCTCTCTAATAGTCCCGAACAGGTAATCTACGCAAATGCCTCGGCTCGGCCACAAACTCGTCTTCGTACGGCTTTGCGGAAATGAGAAAGCGGTTAGAGAGTGGTGCATGACAACGGGGTAATCTAAATTACCTCTCTAATAGTCCCGAACGGGTAATCTACGCAAATGCCTCGGTTCGGCCACAAACTCGTCTTCGTACGGGTTTGCGAAAATGGAAAAGCGGTTAGAGAGTGGTGCATGACAACGAGGTAATCTAAATTACCTCTCTAATAGTCTCGAACGGGTAATCTACGCAAATGCCTCGGCTCGGCCTCAAACTCGTCTTCGTACGGGTTTGCGGAAATGGAAAAGCGGTTAGAGAGTGGTTCATGACAACGGGGTAATCTAAATTACCTCTCTAATAGTCCCGAATGGGTAATCTACGCAAATGCCTCGGCTCGGCCACAAACTCGTCTTCGTACGGGTTTGCGGAAATGGGAAAGCGGTTAGAGAGTGGTGCATGACAACGAGGTAATCTAAATTACCTCTCTAATAGTCCCGAACGGGTAATCTACGCAAATGCCTCAGCTCGGCCACAAACTCGTCTTCGTACGGGTTTGCGGAAATGGAAAAGCGGTTAGAGAGTGGTGCATGACAACGAGGTAATCTAAATTACCTCTCTAATAGTCCCGAACGTGTAATTTGCGCAAATGCCTCGGCTCGGCCACAAACTCGTCTTCGTACGGGTTTGCGGAAATGGGAAAGCGGTTAGAGAGTGGTGCATGACAACGAGGTAATCTAAATTACCTCTCTAATAGTCCCGAACGGGTAATCAACGCAAATGCCTCGGCTCGGCCACAAACTCGTCTTCGTACGGTTTGCGGAAATGGAAAAGCGGTTAGAGAGTGGTGCATGACAACGAGGTAATCTAAATTACCTCTCTAATAGTCCCGAACGTGTAATCTGCGCAAATGCCTCGGCTCGGCCACAAACTCGTCTTCGTACGGGTTTGCGGAAATGGGAAAGCGGTTAGAGAGTGGTGCATGACAACGAGGTAATCTAAATTACCTCTCTAATAGTCCCGAACGGGTAATCAACGCAAATGCCTCGGCTCGGCCACAAACTCGTCTTCGTACGGGTTTGTGGAAATGGGAAAGCGGTTAGAGAGTGGTGCATGACAACGAGGTAATCTAAATTACCTCTCTAATAGTCCCGAACGGGTAATCAACGCAAATGCCTCGGCTCGGCCACAAACTCGTCTTCGTACGGGTTTGCGGAAATGGGAAAGCGGTTAGAGAGTGGTGCATGACAACGAGGTAATCTAAATTACCTCTCTAATAGTCCCGAACGGGTACTCTACGCAAATGCCTCGGCTTGGCCTCAAACTCGTTTTCGTACGGGTTTGCGAAAATGGAAAAGCGGTTAGAGAGTGGTGCATGACAACGAGGTAATCTAAATTACCTCTCTAATAGTCCCGAACGGGTAATCTACGCAAATGCCTCGGCTCGGCCACAAACTCGTCTTTGTACGGGTTTGCGGAAATGGGAAAGCGGTTAGAGAGTGGTGCATGACAACGAGGTAATCTAAATTACCTCTCTAATAGTCCCGAACGGGTAATCTACGCAAATGCCTCGGCTCGGCCTCAAACTCGTTTTCGTACGGGTTTGCGGAAATGGAAAAGCGGTTAGAGAGTGGTGCATGACAACGAGGTAATCTAAATTACCTCTCTAATAGTCCCGAACGTGTAATCTGCGCAAATGCCTCGGCTCGGCCACAAACTCGTCTTCGTACGGGTTTGCGGAAATGGAAAAGCGGTTAGAGAGTGGTTCATGACTACGGGGTAATCTAAATTACCTCTCTAATAGTCCCGAACGTGTAATCTGCGCAAATGCCTCGGCTCGGCCACAAACTCGTCTTCGTACGGGTTTGCGGAAATGGGAAAGCGGTTAGAGAGTGGTGCATGACAACGAGGTAATCTAAATTACCTCTCTAATAGTCCCGAACGGGTAATCTACGCAAATGCCTCGGCTCGGCCACAAACTCGTCTTCGTACGGGTTTGCGGAAATGGGAAAGCGGTTAGAGAGTGGTGCATGACAACGAGGTAATCTAAATTACCTCTCTAATAGTCCCGAACGGGTAATCTACGGAAATGCCTCGGCTCGGCCACAAACTCGTCTTTGTACGGGTTTGCGGAAATGGGAAAGCGGTTAGAGAGTGGTGCATGACAACAAGGTAATCTAAATTACCTCTCTAATAGTCTGGAACGTGTAATCTGCGCAAATGCCTCGGCTCGGCCACAAACTCGTTTTCGTACGGGTTTGCGGAAATGGAAAAGCGGTTAGAGAGTGGTTCATGACAACGGGGTAATCTAAATTACCTCTCTAATAGTCCCGAACGGGTAATCTACGCAAATGCCTCAGATTGGCGTCAAACTCGTCTTCGTACGGGTTTGCGGAAATGAGAAAGCGGTTAGAGAGTGGTTCATGACTACGGGGTAATCTAAATTACCTCTCTAATAGTCCCGAACAGGTAATCTACGCAAATGCCTCGGCTCGGCCACAAACTCGTCTTCGTACGGCTTTGCGGAAATGAGAAAGCGGTTAGAGAGTGGTGCATGACAACGGGGTAATCTAAATTACCTCTCTAATAGTCCCGAACGGGTAATCTACGCAAATGCCTCGGTTCGGCCACAAACTCGTCTTCGTACGGGTTTGCGGAAATGGGAAAGCGGTTAGAGAGTGGTGCATGACAACGAGGTAATCTAAATTACCTCTCTAATAGTCTCGAACGGGTAATCTACGCAAATGCCTCGGCTCGGCCTCAAACTCGTCTTCGTACGGGTTTGCGGAAATGGAAAAGCGGTTAGAGAGTGGTTCATGACAACGGGGTAATCTAAATTATCTCTCTAATAGTCCCGAACGGGTAATCTACGCAAATGCCTCGGTTCGGCCACAAACTCGTCTTCGTACGGGTTTGCGGAAATGGGAAAGCGGTTAGAGAGTGGTGCATGACAACGAGGTAATCTAAATTACCTCTCTAATAGTCCCGAACGGGTAATCTACGCAAATGCCTCGGCTCGGCCACAAACTCGTCTTTGTACGGGTTTGCGGAAATGGGAAAGCGGTTAGAGAGTGGTGCATGACAACGAGGTAATCTAAATTACCTCTCTAATAGTCCCGAACGGGTAATCTACGCAAATGCCTCGGCTCGGCCTCAAACTCGTTTTCGTACGGGTTTGCGGAAATGGAAAAGCGGTTAGAGAGTGGTTCATGACTACGGGGTAATCTAAATTACCTCTCTAATAGTCCCGAACGGGTAATCTACGCAAATGCCTCGGCTTGGCCTCAAACTCGTCTTCGTACGGGTTTGCGGAAATGGAAAAGCGGTTAGAGAGTGGTTCATGACTACGGGGAAATCTAAATTACCTCTCTAATAGTCCCGAACGGGTAATCTACGCAAATGCCTCAGCTTGGCCTCAAACTCGTCTTCGTATGGGTTTGCGGAAATGGGAAAGCGGTTAGAGAGTGGTGCATGACAACGAGGTAATCTAAATTACCTCTCTAATAGCCCCGAACGGGTAATCTACGCAAATTCCTCGGCTCGGCCACAAACTCGTCTTCGTACGGGTTTGCGGAAATGGAAAAGCGGTTAGAGAGTGGTGCATGACAACGAGGTAATCTAAATTACCTCTCTAATAGTCCCGAACGGGTAATCAACGCAAATGCCTCGGCTCGGCCACAAACTCGTCTTCGTACGGGTTTGCGGAAATGGGAAAGCGGTTAGAGAGTGGTGCATGACAACGAGGTAATCTAAATTACCTCTCTAATGGTCCCGAACGGGTAATCTACGCAAATGCCTCGGCTCGGCCACAAACTCGTCTTCGTACGGGTTTGCGGAAATGGGAAAGCGGTTAGAGAGTGGTGCATGACAACGAGGTAATCTAAATTACCTCTCTAATAGTCTCGAACGGGTAATCTACGCAAATGCCTCGGCTCGGCCTCAAACTCGTCTTCGTACGGGTTTGCGGAAATGGAAAAGCGGTTAGAGAGTGGTTCATGACAACGGGGTAATCTAAATTATCTCTCTAATAGTCCCGAACGGGTAATCTACGCAAATGCCTCGGTTCGGCCACAAACTCGTCTTCGTACGGGTTTGCGGAAATGGGAAAGCGGTTAGAGAGTGGTGCATGACAACGAGGTAATCTAAATTACCTCTCTAATAGTCCCGAACGGGTAATCTACGCAAATGCCTCGGCTCGGCCACAAACTCGTCTTTGTACGGGTTTGCGGAAATGGGAAAGCGGTTAGAGAGTGGTGCATGACAACGAGGTAATCTAAATTACCTCTCTAATAGTCCCGAACGGGTAATCTACGCAAATGCCTCGGCTCGGCCTCAAACTCGTTTTCGTACGGGTTTGCGGAAATGGAAAAGCGGTTAGAGAGTGGTTCATGACTACGGGGTAATCTAAATTACCTCTCTAATAGTCCCGAACGGGTAATCTACGCAAATGCCTCGGCTTGGCCTCAAACTCGTCTTCGTACGGGTTTGCGGAAATGGAAAAGCGGTTAGAGAGTGGTTCATGACTACGGGGAAATCTAAATTACCTCTCTAATAGTCCCGAACGGGTAATCTACGCAAATGCCTCAGCTTGGCCTCAAACTCGTCTTCGTATGGGTTTGCGGAAATGGGAAAGCGGTTAGAGAGTGGTGCATGACAACGAGGTAATCTAAATTACCTCTCTAATAGTCCCGAACGTGTAATCTGCGCAAATGCCTCGGCTCGGCCACAAACTCATCTTCGTACGGGTTTGCGGAAATGGAAAAGCGGTTAGAGAGTGGTTCATGACAACGGGGTAATCTAAATTACCTCTCTAATAGTCCCGAACGGGTAATCTACGCAAATGCCTCGGCTCGGCCACAAACTCGTCTTCGTACGGGTTTGCGGAAATGGGAAAGCGGTTAGAGAGTGGTGCATGACAACGAGGTAATCTAAATTACCTCTCTAATGGTCCCGAACGGGTAATCTACGCAAATGCCTCGGCTCGGCCACAAACTCGTCTTCGTACGGGTTTGCGGAAATGGGAAAGCGGTTAGAGAGTGGTGCATGACAACGAGGTAATCTAAATTACCTCTCTAATAGTCTCGAACGGGTAATCTACGCAAATGCCTCAGCTCGGCCTCAAACTCGTCTTCGTACGGGTTTGCGGAAATGGAAAAGCGGTTAGAGAGTGGTTCATGACAACGGGGTAATCTAAATTATCTCTCTAATAGTCCCGAACGGGTAATCTACGCAAATGCCTCGGTTCGGCCACAAACTCGTCTTCGTACGGGTTTGCGGAAATGGGAAAGCGGTTAGAGAGTGGTGCATGACAACGAGGTAATCTAAATTACCTCTCTAATAGTCCCGAACGGGTAATCTACGCAAATGCCTCGGCTCGGCCACAAACTCGACTTCGTACGGGTTTGCGGAAATGGGAAAGCGGTTAGAGAGTGGTGCATGACAACGAGGTAATCTAAATTACCTCTCTAATAGTCCCGAACGGGTAATCTACGCAAATGCCTCGGCTCGGCCACAAACTCGTCTTCGTACGGGTTTGCAGAAATGGGAAAGCGGTTAGAGAGTGGTGCATGACAACGAGGTAATCTAAATTACCTCTCTAATAGTCCCGAACGGGTAATCTACGCAAATGCCTCGGCTCGGCCACAAACTCGTCATCGTACGGGTTTGCGGAAATGGGAAAGCGTTTAGAGAGTGGTGCATGACAACGGGGTAATCTAAATTATCTCTCTAATAGTCCCGAACGGGTAATCTACGCAAATGCCTCGGTTCGGCCACAAACTCGTCTTCGTACGGGTTTGCGGAAATGGGAAAGCGGTTAGAGAGTGGTGCATGACAACGAGGTAATCTAAATTACCTCTCTAATAGTCCCGAACGGGTAATCTACGCAAATGCCTCGGCTCGGCCACAAACTCGTCTTCGTACGGGTTTGCGGAAATGGGAAAGCGGTTAGAGAGTGGTGCATGACAACGAGGTAATCTAAATTACCTCTCTAATAGTCCCGAACGGGTACTCTACGCAAATGCCTCGGCTCGGCCTCAAACTCGTTTTCGTACGGGTTTGCGGAAATGGAAAAGCGGTTAGAGAGTGGTGCATGACAACGAGGTAATCTAAATTACCTCTCTAATCGTCCCGAACGTGTAATCTGCGCAAATGCCTTGGCTCGGCCACAAACTCGTCTTCGTACGGGTTTGCGGAAATGGGAAAGCGGTTAGAGAGTGGTGCATGACAACGAGGTAATCTAAATTACCTCTCTAATAGTCCCGAACGGGTAATCTACGCAAATGCCTCGGCTCGGCCTCAAACTCGTTTTCGTACGGGTTTGCGGAAATGGAAAAGCGGTTAGAGAGTGGTGCATGACAACGAGGTAATCTAAATTACCTCTCTAATCGTCCCGAACGTGTAATCTGCGCAAATGCCTTGGCTCGGCCACAAACTCGTCTTCGTACGGGTTTGCGGAAATGGGAAAGCGGTTAGAGAGTGGTGCATGACAACGAGGTAATCTAAATTACCTCTCTAATAGTCCCGAACGGGTAATCTACGCAAATGCCTAGGCTCGGCCACAAACTCGTCTTTGTACGGGTTTGCGGAATTGGGAAAGCGGTTAGAGAGTGGTGCATGACAACGAGGTAATCTAAATTACCTCTCTAATAGTCCCGAACGGGTAATCTACGCAAATGCCTCGGCTCGGCCACAAACTCGTCTTCGTACGGCTTTGCGGAAATGAGAAAGCGGTTAGAGAGTGGTGCATGACAACGGGGTAATCTAAATTACCTCTCTAATAGTCCCGAACGGGTAATCTACGCAAATGCCTCGGCTCGGCCACAAACTCGTCTTCGTACGGGTTTGCGAAAATGGGAAAGCGGTTAGAGAATGGTGCATGACAACGAGGTAATCTAAATTATCTCTCTAATAGTCCCGAACAGGTAATCTACGCAAATGCCTCGGCTCGGCCACAAACTCGTCTTCGTACGGGTTTGCGGAAATGGGAAAGCGGTTAGAGAGTGGTGCATGACAACGAGGTAATCTAAATTACCTCTCTAATAGTCCCGAACGGGTAATCTACGCAAATGCCTCGGCTCGGCCACAAACTCGTCTTCGTACGGGTTTGCGGAAATGGAAAAGCGGTTAGAGAGTGGTGCATGACAACGAGGTAATCTAAATTACCTCTCTAATAGTCCCGAACGTGTAATCTGCGCAAATGCCTCGGCTCGGCCACAAACTCGTCTTCGTACGGGTTTGCGGAAATGGGAAAGCGGTTAGAGAGTGGTGCATGACAACGAGGTAATCTAAATTACCTCTCTAATAGTCCCGAACGGGTAATCAACGCAAATGCCTCGGCTCGGCCACAAACTCGTCTTCGTACGGGTTTGCGGAAATGGGAAAGCGGTTAGAGAGTGGTGCATGACAACAAGGTAATCTAAATTACCTCTCTAATAGTCCCGAACGGGTAATCTACGCAAATGCCTCGGCTCGGCCTCAAACTCGTTTTCGTACGGGTTTGGGGAAATGGAAAAGCGGTTAGAGAGTGGTGCATGACAACGAGGTAATCTAAATTACCTCTCTAATCGTCCCGAACGTGTAATCTGCGCAAATGCCTTGGCTCGGCCACAAACTCGTCTTCGTACGGGTTTGCGGAAATGGGAAAGCGGTTAGAGAGTGGTGCATGACAACGAGGTAATCTAAATTACCTCTCTAATAGTCCCGAACGGGTAATCTACGCAAATGCCTAGGCTCGGCCACAAACTCGTCTTTGTACGGGTTTGCGGAATTGGGAAAGCGGTTAGAGAGTGGTGCATGACAACGAGGTAATCTAAATTACCTCTCTAATAGTCCCGAACGGGTAATCTACGCAAATGCCTCGGCTCGGCCACAAACTCGTCTTCGTACGGCTTTGCGGAAATGAGAAAGCGGTTAGAGAGTGGTGCATGACAACGGGGTAATCTAAATTACCTCTCTAATAGTCCCGAACGGGTAATCTACGCAAATGCCTCGGCTCGGCCACAAACTCGTCTTCGTACGGGTTTGCGAAAATGGGAAAGCGGTTAGAGAATGGTGCATGACAACGAGGTAATCTAAATTATCTCTCTAATAGTCCCGAACGGGTAATCTACGCAAATGCCTCGGCTCGGCCACAAACTCGTCTTCGTACGGGTTTGCGGAAATGGGAAAGCGGTTAGAGAGTGGTGCATGACAACGAGGTAATCTAAATTACCTCTCTAATAGTCCCGAACGGGTAATCTACGCAAATGCCTCGGCTCGGCCACAAACTCGTCTTCGTACGGGTTTGCGGAAATGGAAAAGCGGTTAGAGAGTGGTGCATGACAACGAGGTAATCTAAATTACCTCTCTAATAGTCCCGAACGTGTAATCTGCGCAAATGCCTCGGCTCGGCCACAAACTCGTCTTCGTACGGGTTTGCGGAAATGGGAAAGCGGTTAGAGAGTGGTGCATGACAACGAGGTAATCTAAATTACCTCTCTAATAGTCCCGAACGGGTAATCAACGCAAATGCCTCGGCTCGGCCACAAACTCGTCTTCGTACGGGTTTGCGGAAATGGGAAAGCGGTTAGAGAGTGGTGCATGACAACAAGGTAATCTAAATTACCTCTCTAATAGTCCCGAACGGGTAATCTACGCAAATGCCTCGGCTCGGCCTCAAACTCGTTTTCGTACGGGTTTGCGGAAATGGAAAAGCGGTTAGAGAGTGGTGCATGACAACGAGGTAATCTAAATTACCTCTCTAATCGTCCCGAACGTGTAATCTGCGCAAATGCCTTGGCTCGGCCACAAACTCGTCTTCGTACGGGTTTGCGGAAATGGGAAAGCGGTTAGAGAGTGGTGCATGACAACGAGGTAATCTAAATTACCTCTCTAATAGTCCCGAACGGGTAATCTACGCAAATGCCTCGGCTCGGCCACAAACTCGTCTTTGTACGGGTTTGCGGAATTGGGAAAGCGGTTAGAGAGTGGTGCATGACAACGAGGTAATCTAAATTACCTCTCTAATAGTCCCGAACGGGTAATCTACGCAAATGCCTCGGCTCGGCCACAAACTCGTCTTCGTACGGCTTTGCGGAAATGAGAAAGCGGTTAGAGAGTGGTGCATGACAACGGGGTAATCTAAATTACCTCTCTAATAGTCCCGAACGGGTAATCTACGCAAATGCCTCGGCTCGGCCACAAACTCGTCTTCGTACGGGTTTGCGAAAATGGGAAAGCGGTTAGAGAATGGTGCATGACAACGAGGTAATCTAAATTATCTCTCTAATAGTCCCGAACGGGTAATCTACGCAAATGCCTCGGCTCGGCCACAAACTCGTCTTCGTACGGGTTTGCGGAAATGGGAAAGCGGTTAGAGAGTGGTGCATGACAACGAGGTAATCTAAATTACCTCTCTAATAGTCCCGAACGGGTAATCTACGCAAATGCCTCGGCTCGGCCACAAACTCGTCTTCGTACGGGTTTGCGGAAATGGAAAAGCGGTTAGAGAGTGGTGCATGACAACGAGGTAATCTAAATTACCTCTCTAATAGTCCCGAATGTGTAATCTGCGCAAATGCCTCGGCTCGGCCACAAACTCGTCTTCGTACGGGTTTGCGGAAATGGGAAAGCGGTTAGAGAGTGGTGCATGACAACGAGGTAATCTAAATTACCTCTCTAATAGTCCCGAACGGGTAATCAACGCAAATGCCTCGGCTCGGCCACAAACTCGTCTTCGTACGGGTTTGCGGAAATGGGAAAGCGGTTAGAGAGTGGTGCATGACAACAAGGTAATCTAAATTACCTCTCTAATAGTCCCGAACGGGTACTCTACGCAAATACCTCGGCTCGGCCTCAAACTCGTTTTCGTACGGGTTTGCGGAATTGGAAAAGCGGTTAGAGAGTGGTGCATGACAACGAGGTAATCTAAATTACCTCTCTAATAGTCCCGAACGGGTAATCTACGCAAATGCCTCGGCTCGGCCACAAACTCGTCTTCGTACGGGTTTGCGAAAATGGGAAAGCGGTTAGAGAATGGTGCATGACAACGAGGTAATCTAAATTATCTCTCTAATAGTCCAGAACGGGTAATCTACGCAAATGCCTCGGCTCGGCCACAAACTCGTCTTCGTACGGGTTTGCGGAAATGGGAAAGCGGTTAGAGAGTGGTGCATGACAACGAGGTAATCTAAATTACCTCTCTAATAGTCCCGAACGGGTAATCTACGGAAATGCCTCGGCTCGGCCACAAACTCGTCTTTGTACGGGTTTGCGGAAATGGGAAAGCGGTTAGAGAGTGGTGCATGACAACAAGGTAATCTAAATTACCTCTCTAATAGTCTGGAACGTGTAATCTGCGCAAATGCCTCGGCTCGGCCACAAACTCGTTTTCGTACGGGTTTGCGGAAATGGAAAAGCGGTTAGAGAGTGGTTCATGACAACGGGGTAATCTAAATTACCTCTCTAATAGTCCCGAACGGGTAATCTACGCAAATGCCTCAGATTGGCGTCAAACTCGTCTTCGTACGGGTTTGCGGAAATGAGAAAGCGGTTAGAGAGTGGTTCATGACTACGGGGTAATCTAAATTACCTCTCTAATAGTCCCGAACAGGTAATCTACGCAAATGCCTCGGCTCGGCCACAAACTCGTCTTCGTACGGCTTTGCGGAAATGAGAAAGCGGTTAGAGAGTGGTGCATGACAACGGGGTAATCTAAATTACCTCTCTAATAGTCCCGAACGGGTAATCTACGCAAATGCCTCGGTTCGGCCACAAACTCGTCTTCGTACGGGTTTGCGAAAATGGAAAAGCGGTTAGAGAGTGGTGCATGACAACGAGGTAATCTAAATTACCTCTCTAATAGTCTCGAACGGGTAATCTACGCAAATGCCTCGGCTCGGCCTCAAACTCGTCTTCGTACGGGTTTGCGGAAATGGAAAAGCGGTTAGAGAGTGGTTCATGACAACGGGGTAATCTAAATTACCTCTCTAATAGTCCCGAATGGGTAATCTACGCAAATGCCTCGGCTCGGCCACAAACTCGTCTTCGTACGGGTTTGCGGAAATGGGAAAGCGGTTAGAGAGTGGTGCATGACAACGAGGTAATCTAAATTACCTCTCTAATAGTCCCGAACGGGTAATCTACGCAAATGCCTCAGCTCGGCCACAAACTCGTCTTCGTACGGGTTTGCGGAAATGGAAAAGCGGTTAGAGAGTGGTGCATGACAACGAGGTAATCTAAATTACCTCTCTAATAGTCCCGAACGTGTAATTTGCGCAAATGCCTCGGCTCGGCCACAAACTCGTCTTCGTACGGGTTTGCGGAAATGGGAAAGCGGTTAGAGAGTGGTGCATGACAACGAGGTAATCTAAATTACCTCTCTAATAGTCCCGAACGGGTAATCAACGCAAATGCCTCGGCTCGGCCACAAACTCGTCTTCGTACGGGTTTGCGGAAATGGAAAAGCGGTTAGAGAGTGGTGCATGACAACGAGGTAATCTAAATTACCTCTCTAATAGTCCCGAACGTGTAATCTGCGCAAATGCCTCGGCTCGGCCACAAACTCGTCTTCGTACGGGTTTGCGGAAATGGGAAAGCGGTTAGAGAGTGGTGCATGACAACGAGGTAATCTAAATTACCTCTCTAATAGTCCCGAACGGGTAATCTACGCAAATGCCTCGGCTCGGCCACAAACTCGTCTTCGTACGGGTTTGCGAAAATGGGAAAGCGGTTAGAGAATGGTGCATGACAACGAGGTAATCTAAATTATCTCTCTAATAGTCCCGAACGGGTAATCTACGCAAATGCCTCGGCTCGGCCACAAACTCGTCTTCGTACGGGTTTGCGGAAATGGGAAAGCGGTTAGAGAGTGGTGCATGACAACGAGGTAATCTAAATTACCTCTCTAATAGTCCCGAACGGGTAATCTACGGAAATGCCTCGGCTCGGCCACAAACTCGTCTTTGTACGGGTTTGCGGAAATGGGAAAGCGGTTAGAGAGTGGTGCATGACAACAAGGTAATCTAAATTACCTCTCTAATAGTCTGGAACGTGTAATCTGCGCAAATGCCTCGGCTCGGCCACAAACTCGTTTTCGTACGGGTTTGCGGAAATGGAAAAGCGGTTAGAGAGTGGTTCATGACAACGGGGTAATCTAAATTACCTCTCTAATAGTCCCGAACGGGTAATCTACGCAAATGCCTCAGATTGGCGTCAAACTCGTCTTCGTACGGGTTTGCGGAAATGAGAAAGCGGTTAGAGAGTGGTTCATGACTACGGGGTAATCTAAATTACCTCTCTAATAGTCCCGAACAGGTAATCTACGCAAATGCCTCGGCTCGGCCACAAACTCGTCTTCGTACGGCTTTGCGGAAATGAGAAAGCGGTTAGAGAGTGGTGCATGACAACGGGGTAATCTAAATTACCTCTCTAATAGTCCCGAACGGGTAATCTACGCAAATGCCTCGGTTCGGCCACAAACTCGTCTTCGTACGGGTTTGCGAAAATGGAAAAGCGGTTAGAGAGTGGTGCATGACAACGAGGTAATCTAAATTACCTCTCTAATAGTCTCGAACGGGTAATCTACGCAAATGCCTCGGCTCGGCCTCAAACTCGTCTTCGTACGGGTTTGCGGAAATGGAAAAGCGGTTAGAGAGTGGTTCATGACAACGGGGTAATCTAAATTACCTCTCTAATAGTCCCGAATGGGTAATCTACGCAAATGCCTCGGCTCGGCCACAAACTCGTCTTCGTACGGGTTTGCGGAAATGGGAAAGCGGTTAGAGAGTGGTGCATGACAACGAGGTAATCTAAATTACCTCTCTAATAGTCCCGAACGGGTAATCTACGCAAATGCCTCAGCTCGGCCACAAACTCGTCTTCGTACGGGTTTGCGGAAATGGAAAAGCGGTTAGAGAGTGGTGCATGACAACGAGGTAATCTAAATTACCTCTCTAATAGTCCCGAACGTGTAATTTGCGCAAATGCCTCGGCTCGGCCACAAACTCGTCTTCGTACGGGTTTGCGGAAATGGGAAAGCGGTTAGAGAGTGGTGCATGACAACGAGGTAATCTAAATTACCTCTCTAATAGTCCCGAACGGGTAATCAACGCAAATGCCTCGGCTCGGCCACAAACTCGTCTTCGTACGGGTTTGCGGAAATGGAAAAGCGGTTAGAGAGTGGTGCATGACAACGAGGTAATCTAAATTACCTCTCTAATAGTCCCGAACGTGTAATCTGCGCAAATGCCTCGGCTCGGCCACAAACTCGTCTTCGTACGGGTTTGCGGAAATGGGAAAGCGGTTAGAGAGTGGTGCATGACAACGAGGTAATCTAAATTACCTCTCTAATAGTCCCGAACGGGTAATCAACGCAAATGCCTCGGCTCGGCCACAAACTCGTCTTCGTACGGGTTTGCGGAAATGGAAAAGCGGTTAGAGAGTGGTGCATGACAACGAGGTAATCTAAATTACCTCTCTAATAGTCCCGAACGTGTAATCTGCGCAAATGCCTCGGCTCGGCCACAAACTCGTCTTCGTACGGGTTTGCGGAAATGGGAAAGCGGTTAGAGAGTGGTGCATGACAACGAGGTAATCTAAATTACCTCTCTAATAGTCCCGAACGGGTAATCTACGCAAATGCCTCGGCTCGGCCACAAACTCGTCTTCGTACGGGTTTGCGGAAATGGGAAAGCGGTTAGAGAGTGGTGCATGACAACGAGGTAATCTAAATTACCTCTCTAATAGTCCCGAACGGGTAATCTACGGAAATGCCTCGGCTCGGCCACAAACTCGTCTTTGTACGGGTTTGCGGAAATGGGAAAGCGGTTAGAGAGTGGTGCATGACAACAAGGTAATCTAAATTACCTCTCTAATAGTCTGGAACGTGTAATCTGCGCAAATGCCTCGGCTCGGCCACAAACTCGTTTTCGTACGGGTTTGCGGAAATGGAAAAGCGGTTAGAGAGTGGTTCATGACAACGGGGTAATCTAAATTACCTCTCTAATAGTCCCGAACGGGTAATCTACGCAAATGCCTCAGATTGGCGTCAAACTCGTCTTCGTACGGGTTTGCGGAAATGAGAAAGCGGTTAGAGAGTGGTTCATGACTACGGGGTAATCTAAATTACCTCTCTAATAGTCCCGAACAGGTAATCTACGCAAATGCCTCGGCTCGGCCACAAACTCGTCTTCGTACGGCTTTGCGGAAATGAGAAAGCGGTTAGAGAGTGGTGCATGACAACGGGGTAATCTAAATTACCTCTCTAATAGTCCCGAACGGGTAATCTACGCAAATGCCTCGGTTCGGCCACAAACTCGTCTTCGTACGGGTTTGCGAAAATGGAAAAGCGGTTAGAGAGTGGTGCATGACAACGAGGTAATCTAAATTACCTCTCTAATAGTCTCGAACGGGTAATCTACGCAAATGCCTCGGCTCGGCCTCAAACTCGTCTTCGTACGGGTTTGCGGAAATGGAAAAGCGGTTAGAGAGTGGTTCATGACAACGGGGTAATCTAAATTACCTCTCTAATAGTCCCGAATGGGTAATCTACGCAAATGCCTCGGCTCGGCCACAAACTCGTCTTCGTACGGGTTTGCGGAAATGGGAAAGCGGTTAGAGAGTGGTGCATGACAACGAGGTAATCTAAATTACCTCTCTAATAGTCCCGAACGGGTAATCTACGCAAATGCCTCAGCTCGGCCACAAACTCGTCTTCGTACGGGTTTGCGGAAATGGAAAAGCGGTTAGAGAGTGGTGCATGACAACGAGGCAATCTAAATTACCTCTCTAATAGTCCCGAACGTGTAATTTGCGCAAATGCCTCGGCTCGGCCACAAACTCGTCTTCGTACGGGTTTGCGGAAATGGGAAAGCGGTTAGAGAGTGGTGCATGACAACGAGGTAATCTAAATTACCTCTCTAATAGTCCCGAACGGGTAATCAACGCAAATGCCTCGGCTCGGCCACAAACTCGTCTTCGTACGGGTTTGCGGAAATGGAAAAGCGGTTAGAGAGTGGTGCATGACAACGAGGTAATCTAAATTACCTCTCTAATAGTCCCGAACGTGTAATCTGCGCAAATGCCTCGGCTCGGCCACAAACTCGTCTTCGTACGGGTTTGCGGAAATGGGAAAGCGGTTAGAGAGTGGTGCATGACAACGAGGTAATCTAAATTACCTCTCTAATAGTCCCGAACGGGTAATCAACGCAAATGCCTCGGCTCGGCCACAAACTCGTCTTCGTACGGGTTTGTGGAAATGGGAAAGCGGTTAGAGAGTGGTGCATGACAACGAGGTAATCTAAATTACCTCTCTAATAGTCCCGAACGGGTAATCAACGCAAATGCCTCGGCTCGGCCACAAACTCGTCTTCGTACGGGTTTGCGGAAATGGGAAAGCGGTTAGAGAGTGGTGCATGACAACGAGGTAATCTAAATTACCTCTCTAATAGTCCCGAACGGGTACTCTACGCAAATGCCTCGGCTTGGCCTCAAACTCGTTTTCGTACGGGTTTGCGGAAATGGAAAAGCGGTTAGAGAGTGGTGCATGACAACGAGGTAATCTAAATTACCTCTCTAATAGTCCCGAACGGGTAATCTACGCAAATGCCTCGGCTCGGCCACAAACTCGTCTTTGTACGGGTTTGCGGAAATGGGAAAGCGGTTAGAGAGTGGTGCATGACAACGAGGTAATCTAAATTACCTCTCTAATAGTCCCGAACGGGTAATCTACGCAAATGCCTCGGCTCGGCCTCAAACTCGTTTTCGTACGGGTTTGCGGAAATGGAAAAGCGGTTAGAGAGTGGTGCATGACAACGAGGTAATCTAAATTACCTCTCTAATAGTCCCGAACGTGTAATCTGCGCAAATGCCTCGGCTCGGCCACAAACTCGTCTTCGTACGGGTTTGCGGAAATGGAAAAGCGGTTAGAGAGTGGTTCATGACTACGGGGTAATCTAAATTACCTCTCTAATAGTCCCGAACGGGTAATCTACGCAAATGCCTCGGCTTGGCCTCAAACTCGTCTTCGTACGGGTTTGCGGAAATGGAAAAGCGGTTAGAGAGTGGTTCATGACTACGGGGAAATCTAAATTACCTCTCTAATAGTCCCGAACGGGTAATCTACGCAAATGCCTCAGCTTGGCCTCAAACTCGTCTTCGTATGGGTTTGCGGAAATGGGAAAGCGGTTAGAGAGTGGTGCATGACAACGAGGTAATCTAAATTACCTCTCTAATAGTCCCGAACGTGTAATCTGCGCAAATGCCTCGGCTCGGCCACAAACTCATCTTCGTACGGGTTTGCGGAAATGGAAAAGCGGTTAGAGAGTGGTTCATGACAACGGGGTAATCTAAATTACCTCTCTAATAGTCCCGAACGGGTAATCTACGCAAATGCCTCGGCTCGGCCACAAACTCGTCTTCGTACGGGTTTGCGGAAATGGGAAAGCGGTTAGAGAGTGGTGCATGACAACGAGGTAATCTAAATTACCTCTCTAATGGTCCCGAACGGGTAATCTACGCAAATGCCTCGGCTCGGCCACAAACTCGTCTTCGTACGGGTTTGCGGAAATGGGAAAGCGGTTAGAGAGTGGTGCATGACAACGAGGTAATCTAAATTACCTCTCTAATAGTCTCGAACGGGTAATCTACGCAAATGCCTCGGCTCGGCCTCAAACTCGTCTTCGTACGGGTTTGCGGAAATGGAAAAGCGGTTAGAGAGTGGTTCATGACAACGGGGTAATCTAAATTACCTCTCTAATAGTCCCGAACGGGTAATCTACGCAAATGCCTCGGTTCGGCCACAAACTCGTCTTCGTACGGGTTTGCGGAAATGGGAAAGCGGTTAGAGAGTGGTGCATGACAACGAGGTAATCTAAATTACCTCTCTAATAGTCCCGAACGGGTAATCTACGCAAATGCCTCGGCTCGGCCACAAACTCGACTTCGTACGGGTTTGCGGAAATGGGAAAGCGGTTAGAGAGTGGTGCATGACAACGAGGTAATCTAAATTACCTCTCTAATAGTCCCGAACGGGTAATCTACGCAAATGCCTCGGCTCGGCCACAAACTCGTCTTCGTACGGGTTTGCGGAAATGGGAAAGCGGTTAGAGAGTGGTGCATGACAACGAGGTAATCTAAATTACCTCTCTAATAGTCCCGAACGGGTAATCTACGCAAATGCCTCGGCTCGGCCACAAACTCGTCTTCGTACGGGTTTGCGGAAATGGGAAAGCGTTTAGAGAGTGGTGCATGACAACGGGGTAATCTAAATTATCTCTCTAATAGTCCCGAACGGGTAATCTACGCAAATGCCTCGGTTCGGCCACAAACTCGTCTTCGTACGGGTTTGCGGAAATGGGAAAGCGGTTAGAGAGTGGTGCATGACAACGAGGTAATCTAAATTACCTCTCTAATAGTCCCGAACGGGTAATCTACGCAAATGCCTCGGCTCGGCCACAAACTCGTCTTCGTACGGGTTTGCGGAAATGGGAAAGCGGTTAGAGAGTGGTGCATGACAACGAGGTAATCTAAATTACCTCTCTAATAGTCCCGAACGGGTACTCTACGCAAATGCCTCGGCTCGGCCTCAAACTCGTTTTCGTACGGGTTTGCGGAAATGGAAAAGCGGTTAGAGAGTGGTGCATGACAACGAGGTAATCTAAATTACCTCTCTAATCGTCCCGAACGTGTAATCTGCGCAAATGCCTTGGCTCGGCCACAAACTCGTCTTCGTACGGGTTTGCGGAAATGGGAAAGCGGTTAGAGAGTGGTGCATGACAACGAGGTAATCTAAATTACCTCTCTAATAGTCCCGAACGGGTAATCTACGCAAATGCCTCGGCTCGGCCACAAACTCTTCTTCGTACGGGTTTGCGGAAATGGAAAAGCGGTTAGAGAGTGGTTCATGACTACGGGGTAATCTAAATTACCTCTCTAATAGTCTCGAACGGGTAATCTACACAAATGCCTCGGCTCGGCCACAAACTCGTCTTCGTACGGGTTTGCGGAAATGGGAATGCGGTTAGAGAGTGGTGCATGACAACGAGGTAATCTAAATTACCTCTCTAATAGTCCCGAACGGGTAATCTACGCAAATGCCTCGGCTCGGCCACAAACTCGTCTTTGTACGGGTTTGCGGAATTGGGAAAGCGGTTAGAGAGTGGTGCATGACAACGAGGTAATCTAAATTACCTCTCTAATAGTCCCGAACGGGTAATCTACGCAAATGCCTCGGCTCGGCCACAAACTCGTCTTTGTACGGGTTTGCGGAAATGGGAAAGCGGTTAGAGAGTGGTGCATGACAACGAGGTAATCTAAATTACCTCTCTAATAGTCCCGAACGGGTAATCTACGCAAATGCCTCGGCTCGGCCTCAAACTCGTTTTCGTACGGGTTTGCGGAAATGGAAAAGCGGTTAGAGAGTGGTGCATGACAACGAGGTAATCTAAATTACCTCTCTAATAGTCCCGAACGTGTAATCTGCGCAAATGCCTCGGCTCGGCCACAAACTCGTCTTCGTACGGGTTTGCGGAAATGGAAAAGCGGTTAGAGAGTGGTTCATGACTACGGGGTAATCTAAATTACCTCTCTAATAGTCCCGAACGGGTAATCTACGCAAATGCCTCGGCTTGGCCTCAAACTCGTCTTCGTACGGGTTTGCGGAAATGGAAAAGCGGTTAGAGAGTGGTTCATGACTACGGGGAAATCTAAATTACCTCTCTAATAGTCCCGAACGGGTAATCTACGCAAATGCCTCAGCTTGGCCTCAAACTCGTCTTCGTATGGGTTTGCGGAAATGGGAAAGCGGTTAGAGAGTGGTGCATGACAACGAGGTAATCTAAATTACCTCTCTAATAGTCCCGAACGTGTAATCTGCGCAAATGCCTCGGCTCGGCCACAAACTCATCTTCGTACGGGTTTGCGGAAATGGAAAAGCGGTTAGAGAGTGGTTCATGACAACGGGGTAATCTAAATTACCTCTCTAATAGTCCCGAACGGGTAATCTACGCAAATGCCTCGGCTCGGCCACAAACTCGTCTTCGTACGGGTTTGCGGAAATGGGAAAGCGGTTAGAGAGTGGTGCATGACAACGAGGTAATCTAAATTACCTCTCTAATGGTCCCGAACGGGTAATCTACGCAAATGCCTCGGCTCGGCCACAAACTCGTCTTCGTACGGGTTTGCGGAAATGGGAAAGCGGTTAGAGAGTGGTGCATGACAACGAGGTAATCTAAATTACCTCTCTAATAGTCTCGAACGGGTAATCTACGCAAATGCCTCGGCTCGGCCTCAAACTCGTCTTCGTACGGGTTTGCGGAAATGGAAAAGCGGTTAGAGAGTGGTTCATGACAACGGGGTAATCTAAATTACCTCTCTAATAGTCCCGAACGGGTAATCTACGCAAATGCCTCGGTTCGGCCACAAACTCGTCTTCGTACGGGTTTGCGGAAATGGGAAAGCGGTTAGAGAGTGGTGCATGACAACGAGGTAATCTAAATTACCTCTCTAATAGTCCCGAACGGGTAATCTACGCAAATGCCTCGGCTCGGCCACAAACTCGACTTCGTACGGGTTTGCGGAAATGGGAAAGCGGTTAGAGAGTGGTGCATGACAACGAGGTAATCTAAATTACCTCTCTAATAGTCCCGAACGGGTAATCTACGCAAATGCCTCGGCTCGGCCACAAACTCGTCTTCGTACGGGTTTGCGGAAATGGGAAAGCGGTTAGAGAGTGGTGCATGACAACGAGGTAATCTAAATTACCTCTCTAATAGTCCCGAACGGGTAATCTACGCAAATGCCTCGGCTCGGCCACAAACTCGTCTTCGTACGGGTTTGCGGAAATGGGAAAGCGTTTAGAGAGTGGTGCATGACAACGGGGTAATCTAAATTATCTCTCTAATAGTCCCGAACGGGTAATCTACGCAAATGCCTCGGTTCGGCCACAAACTCGTCTTCGTACGGGTTTGCGGAAATGGGAAAGCGGTTAGAGAGTGGTGCATGACAACGAGGTAATCTAAATTACCTCTCTAATAGTCCCGAACGGGTAATCTACGCAAATGCCTCGGCTCGGCCACAAACTCGTCTTCGTACGGGTTTGCGGAAATGGGAAAGCGGTTAGAGAGTGGTGCATGACAACGAGGTAATCTAAATTACCTCTCTAATAGTCCCGAACGGGTACT
Organism: Lepidium didymum; assembly: GCA_963920545.1. Classification (NCBI taxonomy): domain Eukaryota; kingdom Viridiplantae; phylum Streptophyta; class Magnoliopsida; order Brassicales; family Brassicaceae; genus Lepidium; species Lepidium didymum. Next base: position 8,085,852 of record OY986988.1, read on the forward strand.
CTACGCAAATGCCTCGGCTCGGCCTCAAACTCGTTTTCGTACGGGTTTGCGGAAATGGAAAAGCGGTTAGAGAGTGGTGCATGACAACGAGGTAATCTAAATTACCTCTCTAATCGTCCCGAACGTGTAATCTGCGCAAATGCCTTGGCTCGGCCACAAACTCGTCTTCGTACGGGTTTGCGGAAATGGGAAAGCGGTTAGAGAGTGGTGCATGACAACGAGGTAATCTAAATTACCTCTCTAATAGTCCCGAACGGGTAATCTACGCAAATGCCTCGGCTCGGCCACAAACTCTTCTTCGTACGGGTTTGCGGAAATGGAAAAGCGGTTAGAGATTGGTTCATGACTACGGGGTAATCTAAATTACCTCTCTAATAGTCTCGAACGGGTAATCTACACAAATGCCTCGGCTCGGCCACAAACTCGTCTTCGTACGGGTTTGCGGAAATGGGAATGCGGTTAGAGAGTGGTGCATGACAACGAGGTAATCTAAATTACCTCTCTAATAGTCCCGAACGGGTAATCTACGCAAATGCCTCGGCTCGGCCACAAACTCGTCTTTGTACGGGTTTGCGGAATTGGGAAAGCGGTTAGAGAGTGGTGCATGACAACGAGGTAATCTAAATTACCTCTCTAATAGTCCCGAACGGGTAATCTACGCAAATGCCTCGGCTCGGCCTCAAACTCGTTTTCGTACGGGTTTGCGGAAATGGAAAAGCGGTTAGAGAGTGGTGCATGACAACGAGGTAATCTAAATTACCTCTCTAATAGTCCCGAACGTGTAATCTGCGCAAATGCCTCGGCTCGGCCACAAACTCGTCTTCGTACGGGTTTGCGGAAATGGAAAAGCGGTTAGAGAGTGGTTCATGACTAAGGGGTAATCTAAATTACCTCTCTAATAGTCCCGAACGGGTAATCTACGCAAATGCCTCGGCTTGGCCTCAAACTCGTCTTCGTACGGGTTTGCGGAAATGAGAAAGCGGTTAGAGAGTGGTTCATGACTACGGGGTAATCTAAATTACCTCTCTAATAGTCCCGAACGGGTAATCTACGCAAATGCCTCGGCTCGGCCACAAACTCGTCTTCGTACGGGTTTGCGGAAATGGGAAAGCGGTTAGAGAGTGGTGCATGACAACGAGGTAATCTAAATTACCTCTCTAATAGTCCCGAACGTGTAATCTGCGCAAATGCCTCGGCTCGGCCACAAACTCATCTTCGTACGGGTTTGCGGAAATGGAAAAGCGGTTAGAGAGTGGTGCATGACAACGAGGTAATCTAAATTACCTCTCTAATAGTCCCGAACGTGTAATCTGCGCAAATGCCTCGGCTCGGCCACAAACTCTTCTTCGTACGGGTTTGCGGAAATGGAAAAGCGGTTAGAGAGTGGTTCATGACTACGGGGTAATCTAAATTACCTCTCTAATAGTCTCGAACGGGTAATCTACGCAAATGCCTCGGCTCGGCCACAAACTCGTCTTCGTACGGGTTTGCGGAAATGGGAATGCGGTTAGAGAGTGGTGCATGACAACGAGGTAATCTAAATTACCTCTCTAATAGTCCCGAACGGGTAATCTACGCAAATGCCTCGGCTCGGCCACAAACTCGTCTTCGTACGGGTTTGCGGAAATGGGAAAGCATTTAGAGAGTGGTGCATGACAACGGGGTAATCTAAATTATCTCTCTAATAGTCCCGAACGGGTAATCTACGCAAATGCCTCGGTTCGGCCACAAACTCGTCTTCGTACGGGTTTGCGGAAATGGGAAAGCGGTTAGAGAGTGGTGCATGACAACGAGGTAATCTAAATTACCTCTCTAATAGTCCCGAACGGGTAATCTAGGCAAATGCCTCGGCTCGGCCACAAACTCGTCTTCGTACGGGTTTGTGGAAATGGGAAAGCGGTTAGAGAGTGGTGCATGACAACGAGGTAATCTAAATTACCTCTCTAATAGTCCTGAACGGGTAATCAACGCAAATGCCTCGGCTCGGCCACAAACTCGTCTTCGTACGGGTTTACGGAAATGGGAAAGCGGTTAGAGAGTGGTGCATGACAACGAGGTAATCTAAATTACCTCTCTAATAGTCCCGAACGGGTACTCTACGCAAATGCCTAGGCTCGGCCTCAAACTCGTTTTCGTACGGGTTTGCGGAAATGGAAAAGCGGTTAGAGAGTGGTGCATGACAACGAGGTAATCTAAATTACCTCTCTAATCGTCCCGCACGTGTAATCTGCGCAAATGCCTTGGCTCGGCCACAAACTCGTCTTCGTACGGGTTTGCGGAAATGGGAAAGCGGTTAGAGAGTGGTGCATGACAACGAGGTAATCTAAATTACCTCTCTAATAGTCTCGAACGGGTAATCTACGCAAATGCCTCGGCTCGGCCACAAACTCGTCTTTGTACGGGTTTGCGGAAATGGGAAAGCGGTTAGAGAGTGGTGCATGACAACGAGGTAATCTAAATTACCTCTCTAATAGTCCCGAACGGGTAATCTACGCAAATGCCTCGGCTCGGCCTCAAACTCGTTTTCGTACGGGTTTGCGGAAATGGAAAAGCGGTTAGAGAGTGGTGCATGACAACGAGGTAATCTAAATTACCTCTCTAATAGTCCCGAACGGGTAATCTACGCAAATGCCTCGGCTCGGCCACAAACTCGTCTTCGTACGGGTTTGCGGAAATGGGAAAGCGTTTAGAGAGTGGTGCATGACAACGGGGTAATCTAAATTATCTCTCTAATAGTCCCGAACGGGTAATCTACGCAAATGCCTCGGCTCGGCCTCAAACTCGTTTTCGTACGGGTTTGCGGAAATGGAAAAGCGGTTAGAGAGTGGTGCATGACAACGAGGTAATCTAAATTACCTCTCTAATAGTCCCGAACGGGTAATCTACGCAAATGCCTCGGCTCGGCCACAAACTCGTCTTCGTACGGGTTTGCGGAAATGGGAAAGCGTTTAGAGAGTGGTGCATGACAACGGGGTAATCTAAATTATCTCTCTAATAGTCCCGAACGGGTAATCTACGCAAATGCCTCGGCTCGGCCACAAACTCGTCTTCGTACGGGTTTGCGGAAATGAGAAAGCGGTTAGAGAGTGGTTCATGACTACGGGGTAATCTAAATTACCTCTCTAATAGTCCCGAACGGGTAATCTACGCAAATGCCTCGGCTCGGCCACAAACTCGTCTTCGTACGGGTTTGCGGAAATGGGAAAGCGTTTAGAGAGTGGTGCATGACAACGGGGTAATCTAAATTATCTCTCTAATAGTCCCGAACGGGTAATCTACGCAAATGCCTCAGTTCGTCCACAAACTCGTCTTCGTACGGGTTTGCGGAAATGGGAAAGCGGTTAGAGAGTGGTGCATGACAACGAGGTAATCTAAATTACCTCTCTAATAGTCCCGAACGGGTAATCTACGGAAATGCCTCGGCTCGGCCACAAACTCGTCTTCGTACGGGTTTGCGGAAATGGGAAAGCAGTTAGAGAGTGGTGCATGACAACGAGGTAATCTAAATTACCTCTCTAATAGTCCCGAACGGGTAATCTACGCAAATGCCTCGGCTCGGCCTCAAACTCGTTTTCGTACGGGTTTGCGGAAATGGAAAAGCGGTTAGAGAGTGGTGCATGACAACGAGGTAATCTAAATTACCTCTCTAATAGTCCCGAACGTGTAATCTGCGCAAATGCCTCGGCTCGGCCACAAACTCGTCTTCGTACGGGTTTGCGGAAATGGGAAAGCGGTTAGAGAGTGGTGCATGACAACGAGGTAATCTAAATTACCTCTCTAATAGTCCCGAACGGGTAATCAACGCAAATGCCTCGGCTCGGCCACAAACTCGTCTTCGTACGGGTTTGCGGAAATGGAAAAGCGGTTAGAGAGTGGTGCATGACAACGAGGTAATCTAAATTACCTCTCTAATAGTCCCGAACGGGTAATCTACGCAAATGCCTCGGCTCGGTCTCAAACTCGTTTTCGTACGGGTTTGCGGAAATGGAAAAGCGGTTAGAGAGTGGTGCATGACAACGAGGTAATCTAAATTACCTCTCTAATAGTCCCGAACGTGTAATCTGCGCAAATGCCTCGGTTCGGCCACAAACTCGTCTTCGTACGGGTTTGCGGAAATGGGAAAGCGGTTAGAGAGTGGTGCATGACAACGAGGTAATCTAAATTACCTCTCTAATAGTCCCGAACGGGTAATCTACGCAAATGCCTCGGCTCGGCCACAAACTCGTCTTCGTACGGGTTTGCGGAAATGGGAAAGCGGTTAGAGAGTGGTGCATGACAACGAGGTAATCTAAATTACCTCTCTAATAGTCCCGAACGGGTAATCTACGCAAATGCCTCGGCTCGGCCTCAAACTCGTTTTCGTACGGGTTTGCGGAAATGGAAAAGCGGTTAGAGAGTGGTGCATGACAACGAGGTAATCTAAATTACCTCTCTAATCGTCCCGAACGTGTAATCTGCGCAAATGCCTTGGCTCGGCCACAAACTCGTCTTCGTACGGGTTTGCGGAAATGGGAAAGCGGTTAGAGAGTGGTGCATGACAACGAGGTAATCTAAATTACCTCTCTAATAGTCCCAAACGGGTAATCTACGCAAATGCCTCGGCTCGGCCACAAACTCGTCTTCGTACGGGTTTGCGGAAATGGGAAAGCGGTTAGAGAGTGGTGCATGACAACGAGGTAATCTAAATTACCACTCTAATAGTCCCGAACGGGTAATCTACGCAAATGCCTCGGCTCGGCCACAAACTCGTCTTCGTACGGGTTTGCGGAAATGGGAAAGCGTTTAGAGAGTGGTGCATGACAACGGGGTAATCTAAATTATCTCTCTAATAGTCCCGAACGGGTAATCTACGCAAATGCCTCGGTTCGGCCACAAACTCGTCTTCGTACGGGTTTGCGGAAATGGGAAAGCGGTTAGAGAGTGGTGCATGACAACGAGGTAATCTAAATTACCTCTCTAATAGTCCCGAACGGGTAATCTACGCAAATGCCTCGGCTCGGCCACAAACTCGTCTTCGTACGGGTTTGCGGAAATGGGAAAGCGGTTAGAGAGTGGTGCATGACAACGAGGTAATCTAAATTACCTCTCTAATAGTCCCAAACGGGTAATCTACGCAAATGCCTCGGCTCGGCCTCAAACTCGTTTTCGTACGGGTTTGCGGAAATGGAAAAGCGGTTAGAGAGTGGTGCATGACAACGGGGTAATCTAAATTACCTCTCTAATAGTCCCGAACGGGTAATCTACGCAAATGCCTCGGCTCGGCCACAAACTCGTCTTCGTACGGGTTTGCGGAAATGGGAAAGCGTTTAGAGAGTGGTGCATGACAACGGGGTAATCTAAATTATCTCTCTAATAGTCCCGAACGGGTAATCTACGCAAATGCCTCGGCTCGGCCACAAACTCGTCTTCGTACGGGTTTGCGGAAATGAGAAAGCGGTTAGAGAGTGGTTCATGACTACGGGGTAATCTAAATTACCTCTCTAATAGTCCCGAACGGGTAATCTACGCAAATGCCTCGGCTCGGCCACAAACTCGTCTTCGTACGGGTTTGCGGAAATGGGAAAGCGTTTAGAGAGTGGTGCATGACAACGGGGTAATCTAAATTATCTCTCTAATAGTCCCGAACGGGTAATCTACGCAAATGCCTCAGTTCGGCCACAAACTCGTCTTCGTACGGGTTTGCGGAAATGGGAAAGCGGTTAGAGAGTGGTGCATGACAACGAGGTAATCTAAATTACCTCTCTAATAGTCCCGAACGGGTAATCTACGCAAATGCCTCGGCTCGGCCACAAACTCGTCTTCGTACGGGTTTGCGGAAATGGGAAAGCGGTTAGAGAGTGGTGCATGACAACGAGGTAATCTAAATTACCTCTCTAATAGTCCCGAACGGGTAATCTACGCAAATGCCTCGGCTCGGCCTCAAACTCGTTTTCGTACGGGTTTGCGGAAATGGAAAAGCGGTTAGAGAGTGGTGCATGACAACGAGGTAATCTAAATTACCTCTCTAATAGTCCCGAACGGGTACTCTACGCAAATGCCTCGGCTCGGCCTCAAACTCGTTTTCGTACGGGTTTGCGGAAATGGAAAAGCGGTTAGAGAGTGGTGCATGACAACGAGGTAATCTAAATTACCTCTCTAATAGTCCCGAACGGGTAATCAACGCAAATGCCTCGGCTCGGCCACAAACTCGTCTTCGTACGGGTTTGCGGAAATGGAAAAGCGGTTAGAGAGTGGTGCATGACAACGAGGTAATCTAAATTACCTCTCTAATAGTCCCGAACGGGTAATCTACGCAAATGCCTCGGCTCGGTCTCAAACTCGTTTTCGTACGGGTTTGCGGAAATGGAAAAGCGGTTAGAGAGTGGTGCATGACAACGAGGTAATCTAAATTACCTCTCTAATAGTCCCGAACGTGTAATCTGCGCAAATGCCTCGGTTCGGCCACAAACTCGTCTTCGTACGGGTTTGCGGAAATGGGAAAGCGGTTAGAGAGTGGTGCATGACAACGAGGTAATCTAAATTACCTCTCTAATAGTCCCGAACGGGTAATCTACGCAAATGCCTCGGCTCGGCCACAAACTCGTCTTCGTACGGGTTTGCGGAAATGGGAAAGCGGTTAGAGAGTGGTGCATGACAACGAGGTAATCTAAATTACCTCTCTAATAGTCCCGAACGGGTAATCTACGCAAATGCCTCGGCTCGGCCTCAAACTCGTTTTCGTACGGGTTTGCGGAAATGGAAAAGCGGTTAGAGAGTGGTGCATGACAACGAGGTAATCTAAATTACCTCTCTAATCGTCCCGAACGTGTAATCTGCGCAAATGCCTTGGCTCGGCCACAAACTCGTCTTCGTACGGGTTTGCGGAAATGGGAAAGCGGTTAGAGAGTGGTGCATGACAACGAGGTAATCTAAATTACCTCTCTAATAGTCCCAAACGGGTAATCTACGCAAATGCCTCGGCTCGGCCACAAACTCGTCTTCGTACGGGTTTGCGGAAATGGGAAAGCGGTTAGAGAGTGGTGCATGACAACGAGGTAATCTAAATTACCACTCTAATAGTCCCGAACGGGTAATCTACGCAAATGCCTCGGCTCGGCCACAAACTCGTCTTCGTACGGGTTTGCGGAAATGGGAAAGCGTTTAGAGAGTGGTGCATGACAACGGGGTAATCTAAATTATCTCTCTAATAGTCCCGAACGGGTAATCTACGCAAATGCCTCGGTTCGGCCACAAACTCGTCTTCGTACGGGTTTGCGGAAATGGGAAAGCGGTTAGAGAGTGGTGCATGACAACGAGGTAATCTAAATTACCTCTCTAATAGTCCCGAACGGGTAATCTACGCAAATGCCTCGGCTCGGCCACAAACTCGTCTTCGTACGGGTTTGCGGAAATGGGAAAGCGGTTAGAGAGTGGTGCATGACAACGAGGTAATCTAAATTACCTCTCTAATAGTCCCAAACGGGTAATCTACGCAAATGCCTCGGCTCGGCCTCAAACTCGTTTTCGTACGGGTTTGCGGAAATGGAAAAGCGGTTAGAGAGTGGTGCATGACAACGGGGTAATCTAAATTACCTCTCTAATAGTCCCGAACGGGTAATCTACGCAAATGCCTCGGCTCGGCCACAAACTCGTCTTCGTACGGGTTTGCGGAAATGGGAAAGCGTTTAGAGAGTGGTGCATGACAACGGGGTAATCTAAATTATCTCTCTAATAGTCCCGAACGGGTAATCTACGCAAATGCCTCGGCTCGGCCACAAACTCGTCTTCGTACGGGTTTGCGGAAATGAGAAAGCGGTTAGAGAGTGGTTCATGACTACGGGGTAATCTAAATTACCTCTCTAATAGTCCCGAACGGGTAATCTACGCAAATGCCTCGGCTCGGCCACAAACTCGTCTTCGTACGGGTTTGCGGAAATGGGAAAGCGTTTAGAGAGTGGTGCATGACAACGGGGTAATCTAAATTATCTCTCTAATAGTCCCGAACGGGTAATCTACGCAAATGCCTCAGTTCGGCCACAAACTCGTCTTCGTACGGGTTTGCGGAAATGGGAAAGCGGTTAGAGAGTGGTGCATGACAACGAGGTAATCTAAATTACCTCTCTAATAGTCCCGAACGGGTAATCTACGCAAATGCCTCGGCTCGGCCACAAACTCGTCTTCGTACGGGTTTGCGGAAATGGGAAAGCGGTTAGAGAGTGGTGCATGACAACGAGGTAATCTAAATTACCTCTCTAATAGTCCCGAACGGGTAATCTACGCAAATGCCTCGGCTCGGCCTCAAACTCGTTTTCGTACGGGTTTGCGGAAATGGAAAAGCGGTTAGAGAGTGGTGCATGACAACGAGGTAATCTAAATTACCTCTCTAATAGTCCCGAACGGGTACTCTACGCAAATGCCTCGGCTCGGCCTCAAACTCGTTTTCGTACGGGTTTGCGGAAATGGAAAAGCGGTTAGAGAGTGGTGCATGACAACGAGGTAATCTAAATTACCTCTCTAATCGTCCCGAACGTGTAATCTGCGCAAATGCCTCGGCTCGGCCACAAACTCATCTTCGTACGGGTTTGCGGAAATGGGAAAGCGGTTAGAGAGTGGTGCATGACAACGAGGTAATCTAAATTACCTCTCTAATCATCCCGCACGTGTAATCTGCGCAAATGCCTTGGCTCGGCCACAAACTCGTCTTCGTACGGGTTTGCGGAAATGGGAAAGCGTTTAGAGAGTGGTGCATGGCAACGGGGTAATCTAAATTATCTCTCTAATAGTCCCGAACGGGTAATCTACGCAAATGCCTCGGTTCGGCCACAAACTCGTCTTCGTACGGGTTTGCGGAAATGGGAAAGCGGTTAGAGAGTGGTGCATGACAACGAGGTAATCTAAATTACCTCTCTAATAGTCCCGAACGGGTAATCTACGCAAATGCCTCGGCTCGGCCTCAAACTCGTTTTCGTACGGGTTTGCGGAAATGGAAAAGCGGTTAGAGAGTGGTGCATGACAACGAGGTAATCTAAATTACCTCTCTAATAGTCCCGAACGGGTAATCTACGCAAATGCCTCGGCTCGGCCACAAACTCGTCTTCGTACGGGTTTGCGGAAATGGGAAAGCGTTTAGAGAGTGGTGCATGACAACGGGGTAATCTAAATTATCTCTCTAATAGTCCCGAACGGGTAATCTACGCAAATGCCTCGGCTCGGCCTCAAACTCGTTTTCGTACGGGTTTGCGGAAATGGAAAAGCGGTTAGAGAGTGGTGCATGACAACGAGGTAATCTAAATTACCTCTCTAATAGTCCCGAACGGGTAATCTACGCAAATGCCTCGGCTCGGCCACAAACTCGTCTTCGTACGGGTTTGCGGAAATGGGAAAGCGTTTAGAGAGTGGTGCATGACAACGGGGTAATCTAAATTATCTCTCTAATAGTCCCGAACGGGTAATCTACGCAAATGCCTCGGCTCGGCCACAAACTCGTCTTCGTACGGGTTTGCGGAAATGAGAAAGCGGTTAGAGAGTGGTTCATGACTACGGGGTAATCTAAATTACCTCTCTAATAGTCCCGAACGGGTAATCTACGCAAATGCCTCGGCTCGGCCACAAACTCGTCTTCGTACGGGTTTGCGGAAATGGGAAAGCGTTTAGAGAGTGGTGCATGACAACGGGGTAATCTAAATTATCTCTCTAATAGTCCCGAACGGGTAATCTACGCAAATGCCTCAGTTCGGCCACAAACTCGTCTTCGTACGGGTTTGCGGAAATGGGAAAGCGGTTAGAGAGTGGTGCATGACAACGAGGTAATCTAAATTACCTCTCTAATAGTCCTGAACGGGTAATCTACGGAAATGCCTCGGCTCGGCCACAAACTCGTCTTCGTACGGGTTTGCGGAAATGGGAAAGCAGTTAGAGAGTGGTGCATGACAACGAGGTAATCTAAATTACCTCTCTAATAGTCCCGAACGGGTAATCTACGCAAATGCCTCGGCTCGGCCTCAAACTCGTTTTCGTACGGGTTTGCGGAAATGGAAAAGCGGTTAGAGAGTGGTGCATGACAACGAGGTAATCTAAATTACCTCTCTAATAGTCCCGAACGTGTAATCTGCGCAAATGCCTCGGCTCGGCCACAAACTCGTCTTCGTACGGGTTTGCGGAAATGGGAAAGCGGTTAGAGAGTGGTGCATGACAACGAGGTAATCTAAATTACCTCTCTAATAGTCCCGAACGGGTAATCAACGCAAATGCCTCGGCTCGGCCACAAACTCGTCTTCGTACGGGTTTGCGGAAATGGAAAAGCGGTTAGAGAGTGGTGCATGACAACGAGGTAATCTAAATTACCTCTCTAATAGTCCCGAACGGGTAATCTACGCAAATGCCTCGGCTCGGCCTCAAACTCGTTTTCGTACGGGTTTGCGGAAATGGAAAAGCGGTTAGAGAGTGGTGCATGACAACGAGGTAATCTAAATTACCTCTCTAATAGTCCCGAACGTGTAATCTGCGCAAATGCCTCGGTTCGGCCACAAACTCGTCTTCGTACGGGTTTGCGGAAATGGGAAAGCGGTTAGAGAGTGGTGCATGACAACGAGGTAATCTAAATTACCTCTCTAATAGTCCCGAACGGGTAATCTACGCAAATGCCTCGGCTCGGCCACAAACTCGTCTTCGTACGGGTTTGCGGAAATGGGAAAGCGGTTAGAGAGTGGTGCATGACAACGAGGTAATCTAAATTACCTCTCTAATAGTCCCGAACGGGTAATCTACGCAAATGCCTCGGCTCGGCCTCAAACTCGTTTTCGTACGGGTTTGCGGAAATGGAAAAGCGGTTAGAGAGTGGTGCATGACAACGAGGTAATCTAAATTACCTCTCTAATCGTCCCGAACGTGTAATCTGCGCAAATGCCTTGGCTCGGCCACAAACTCGTCTTCGTACGGGTTTGCGGAAATGGGAAAGCGGTTAGAGAGTGGTGCATGACAACGAGGTAATCTAAATTACCTCTCTAATAGTCCCAAACGGGTAATCTACGCAAATGCCTCGGCCCGGCCACAAACTCGTCTTCGTACGGGTTTGCGGAAATGGGAAAGCGGTTAGAGAGTGGTGCATGACAACGAGGTAATCTAAATTACCTCTCTAATAGTCCCGAACGGGTAATCTACGCAAATGCCTCGGCTCGGCCACAAACTCGTCTTCGTACGGGTTTGCGGAACTGGGAAAGCGTTTAGAGAGTGGTGCATGACAACGGGGTAATCTAAATTATCTCTCTAATAGTCCCGAACGGGTAATCTACGCAAATGCCTCGGTTCGGCCACAAACTCGTCTTCGTACGGGTTTGCGGAAATGGGAAAGCGGTTAGAGAGTGGTGCATGACAACGAGGTAATCTAAATTACCTCTCTAATAGTCCCGAACGGGTAATCTACGCAAATGCCTCGGCTCGGCCACAAACTCGTCTTCGTACGGGTTTGCGGAAATGGGAAAGCGGTTAGAGAGTGGTGCATGACAACGAGGTAATCTAAATTACCTCTCTAATAGTCCCGAACGGGTACTCTACGCAAATGCCTCGGCTCGGCCTCAAACTCGTTTTCGTACGGGTTTGCGGAAATGGAAAAGCGGTTAGAGAGTGGTGCATGACAACGAGGTAATCTAAATTACCTCTCTAATAGTCCCGAACGGGTAATCTACGCAAATGCCTCGGCTCGGCCACAAACTCGTCTTCGTACGGGTTTGCGGAAATGGGAAAGCGTTTAGAGAGTGGTGCATGACAACGGGGTAATCTAAATTATCTCTCTAATAGTCCCGAACGGGTAATCTACGCAAATGCCTCGGTTCGGCCACAAACTCGTCTTCGTACGGGTTTGCGGAAATGGGAAAGCGGTTAGAGAGTGGTGCATGACAACGAGGTAATCTAAATTACCTCTCTAATAGTCCCGAACGGGTAATCTACGCAAATGCCTCGGCTCGGCCACAAACTCGTCTTCGTACGGGTTTGCGGAAATGGGAAAGCGGTTAGAGAGTGGTGCATGACAACGAGGTAATCTAAATTAGCTCTCTAATAGTCCCGAACGGGTACTCTACGCAAATGCCTCGGCTCGGCCTCAAACTCGTTTTCGTACGGGTTTGCGGAAATGGAAAAGCGGTTAGAGAGTGGTGCATGACAACGAGGTAATCTAAATTACCTCTCTAATCGTCCCGAACGTGTAATCTGCGTAAATGCCTTGGCTCGGCCACAAACTCGTCTTCGTACGGGTTTGCGGAAATGGGAAAGCGGTTAGAGAGTGGTGCATGACAACGAGGTAATCTAAATTACCTCTCTAATAGTCCCGAACGGGTAATCTACGCAAATGCCTCGGCTCGGCCACAAACTCGTCTTTGTACGGGTTTGCGGAATTGGGAAAGCGGTTAGAGAGTGGTGCATGACAACGAGGTAATCTAAATTACCTCTCTAATAGTCCCGAACGGGTAATCTACGCAAATGCCTCGGCTCGGCCTCAAACTCGTTTTCGTACGGGTTTGCGGAAATGGAAAAGCGGTTAGAGAGTGGTGCATGACAACGAGGTAATCTAAATTACCTCTCTAATAGTCCCGAACGTGTAATCTGCGCAAATGCCTCGGCTCGGCCACAAACTCGTCTTCGTACGGGTTTGCGGAAATGGAAAAGCGGTTAGAGAGTGGTTCATGACTAAGGGGTAATCTAAATTACCTCTCTAATAGTCCCGAACGGGTAATCTACGCAAATGCCTCGGCTTGGCCTCAAACTCGTCTTCGTACGGGTTTGCGGAAATGAGAAAGCGGTTAGAGAGTGGTTCATGACTACGGGGTAATCTAAATTACCTCTCTAATAGTCCCGAACGGGTAATCTACGCAAATGCCTCGGCTCGGCCACAAACTCGTCTTCGTACGGGTTTGCGGAAATGGGAAAGCGGTTAGAGAGTGGTGCATGACAACGAGGTAATCTAAATTACCTCTCTAATAGTCCCGAACGTGTAATCTGCGCAAATGCCTCGGCTCGGCCACAAACTCATCTTCGTACGGGTTTGCGGAAATGGAAAAGCGGTTAGAGAGTGGTGCATGACAACGAGGTAATCTAAATTACCTCTCTAATAGTCCCGAACGTGTAATCTGCGCAAATGCCTCGGCTCGGCCACAAACTCTTCTTCGTACGGGTTTGCGGAAATGGAAAAGCGGTTAGAGAGTGGTTCATGACTACGGGGTAATCTAAATTACCTCTCTAATAGTCTCGAACGGGTAATCTACGCAAATGCCTCGGCTCGGCCACAAACTCGTCTTCGTACGGGTTTGCGGAAATGGGAATGCGGTTAGAGAGTGGTGCATGACAACGAGGTAATCTAAATTACCTCTCTAATAGTCCCGAACGGGTAATCTACGCAAATGCCTCGGCTCGGCCACAAACTCGTCTTCGTACGGGTTTGCGGAAATGGGAAAGCATTTAGAGAGTGGTGCATGACAACGGGGTAATCTAAATTATCTCTCTAATAGTCCCGAACGGGTAATCTACGCAAATGCCTCGGTTCGGCCACAAACTCGTCTTCGTACGGGTTTGCGGAAATGGGAAAGCGGTTAGAGAGTGGTGCATGACAACGAGGTAATCTAAATTACCTCTCTAATAGTCCCGAACGGGTAATCTACGCAAATGCCTCGGCTCGTCCACAAACTCGTCTTCGTACGGGTTTGTGGAAATGGGAAAGCGGTTAGAGAGTGGTGCATGACAACGAGGTAATCTAAATTACCTCTCTAATAGTCCTGAACGGGTAATCAACGCAAATGCCTCGGCTCGGCCACAAACTCGTCTTCGTACGGGTTTACGGAAATGGGAAAGCGGTTAGAGAGTGGTGCATGACAACGAGGTAATCTAAATTACCTCTCTAATAGTCCCGAACGTGTAATCTGCGCAAATGTCTCGGCTCGGCCACAAACTCATCTTCGTACGGGTTTGCGGAAATGGAAAAGCGGTTAGAGAGTGGTTCATGACTACGGGGTAATCTAAATTACCTCTCTAATAGTCCCGAACGGGTAATCTATGCAAATGCCTCAGCTCGGCCTCAAACTCTTCTTCGTACGGGTTTGCGGAAATGAGAAAGCGGTTAGAGAGTGGTTCATGACTACGGGGTAATCTAAATTACCTCTCTAATAGTCCCGAACGGGTAATCTACGCAAATGCCTCGGCTCGGCCACAAACTCGTCTTCGTACGGGTTTGCGGAAATGGGAAAGCGTTTAGAGAGTGGTGCATGACAACGGGGTAATCTAAATTATCTCTCTAATAGTCCCGAACGGGTAATCTACGCAAATGCCTCGGCTCGGCCTCAAACTTGTTTTCGTACGGGTTTGCGGAAATGGAAAAGCGGTTAGAGAGTGGTGCATGACAACGAGGTAATCTAAATTACCTCTCTAATCGTCCCGCACGTGTAATCTGCGCAAATGCCTTGGCTCGGCCACAAACTCGTCTTCGTACGGGTTTGCGGAAATGGGAAAGCGGTTAGAGAGTGGTGCATGACAACGAGGTAATCTAAATTACCTCTCTAATAGTCTCGAACGGGTAATCTACGCAAATGCCTCGGCTCGGCCACAAACTCGTCTTTGTACGGGTTTGCGGAAATGGGAAAGCGGTTAGAGAGTGGTGCATGACAACGAGGTAATCTAAATTACCTCTCTAATAGTCCCGAACGGGTAATCTACGCAAATGCCTCGGCTCGGCCTCAAACTCGTTTTCGTACGGGTTTGCGGAAATGGAAAAGCGGTTAGAGAGTGGTGCATGACAACGAGGTAATCTAAATTACCTCTCTAATAGTCCCGAACGGGTAATCTACGCAAATGCCTCGGCTCGGCCACAAACTCGTCTTCGTACGGGTTTGCGGAAATGGGAAAGCGTTTAGAGAGTGGTGCATGACAACGGGGTAATCTAAATTATCTCTCTAATAGTCCCGAACGGGTAATCTACGCAAATGCCTCGGCTCGGCCTCAAACTCGTTTTCGTACGGGTTTGCGGAAATGGAAAAGCGGTTAGAGAGTGGTGCATGACAACGAGGTAATCTAAATTACCTCTCTAATAGTCCCGAACGGGTAATCTACGCAAATGCCTCGGCTCGACCACAAACTCGTCTTCGTACGGGTTTGCGGAAATGGGAAAGCGTTTAGAGAGTGGTGCATGACAACGGGGTAATCTAAATTATCTCTCTAATAGTCCCGAACGGGTAATCTACGCAAATGCCTCGGCTCGGCCACAAACTCGTCTTCGTACGGGTTTGCGGAAATGAGAAAGCGGTTAGAGAGTGGTTCATGACTACGGGGTAATCTAAATTACCTCTCTAATAGTCCCGAACGGGTAATCTACGCAAATGCCTCGGCTCGGCCACAAACTCGTCTTCGTACGGGTTTGCGGAAATGGGAAAGCGTTTAGAGAGTGGTGCATGACAACGGGGTAATCTAAATTATCTCTCTAATAGTCCCGAACGGGTAATCTACGCAAATGCCTCAGTTCGGCCACAAACTCGTCTTCGTACGGGTTTGCGGAAATGGGAAAGCGGTTAGAGAGTGGTGCATGACAACGAGGTAATCTAAATTACCTCTCTAATAGTCCCGAACGGGTAATCTACGCAAATGCCTCGGCTCGGCCACAAACTCGTCTTCGTACGGGTTTGCGGAAATGGGAAAGCGGTTAGAGAGTGGTGCATGACAACGAGGTAATCTAAATTACCTCTCTAATAGTCCCGAACGGGTAATCTACGCAAATGCCTCGGCTCGGCCTCAAACTCGTTTTCGTACGGGTTTGCGGAAATGGAAAAGCGGTTAGAGAGTGGTGCATGACAACGAGGTAATCTAAATTACCTCTCTAATAGTCCCGAACGGGTACTCTACGCAAATGCCTCGGCTCGGCCTCAAACTCGTTTTCGTACGGGTTTGCGGAAATGGAAAAGCGGTTAGAGAGTGGTGCATGACAACGAGGTAATCTAAATTACCTCTCTAATCGTCCCGAACGTGTAATCTGCGCAAATGCCTCGGCTCGGCCACAAACTCATCTTCGTACGGGTTTGCGGAAATGGGAAAGCGGTTAGAGAGTGGTGCATGACAACGAGGTAATCTAAATTACCTCTCTAATCGTCCCGAACGTGTAATCTGCACAAATGCCTCAGCTCGGCCTCAAACTCGTTTTCGTACGGGTTTGCGGAAATGGAAAAGCGGTTAGAGAGTGGTGCATGACAACGAGGTAATCTAAATTACCTCTCTAATCGTCCCGAACGTGTAATCTGCGCAAATGCCTCGGCTCGACCACAAACTCGTCTTCGTACGGGTTTGCGGAAATGGAAAAGCGGTTAGAGAGTGGTGCATGACAACGAGGTAATCTAAATTACCTCTCTAATAGTCCCGAACGGGTAATCTATGCAAATGCCTCAGCTCGGCCTCAAACTCTTCTTCGTACGGGTTTGCGGAAATGAGAAAGCGGTTAGAGAGTGGTTCATGACTACGGGGTAATCTAAATTACCTCTCTAATAGTCCCGAACGGGTAATCTACGCAAATTCCTCGGCTTGGCCTCAAACTCGTCTTCGTACGGGTTTGCGGAAATGAGAAAGCGGTTAGAGAGTGGTTCATGACTACGGGGTAATCTAAATTACCTCTCTAATAGTCCCGAACATGTAATATACGCAAATGATTCGGCTCGGTCTCAAACTCGTTTTCGTACGGGTTTGCGGAAATGGAAAAGCGGTTAGAGAGTGGTGCATGACAACGAGGTAATCTAAATTACCTCTCTAATAGTCCCGAACGGGTACTCTACGCAAATGCCTCGGCTCGGCCTCAAACTCGTTTTCGTACGGGTTTGCGGAAATGGAAAAGCGGTTAGAGAGTGGTGCATGACAACGAGGTAATCTAAATTACCTCTCTAATCGTCCCGAACGTGTAATCTGCGCAAATGCCTCGGCTCGGCCACAAACTCATCTTCGTACGGGTTTGCGGAAATGGGAAAGCGGTTAGAGAGTGGTGCATGACAACGAGGTAATCTAAATTACCTCTCTAATCGTCCCGAACGTGTAATCTGCACAAATGCCTCAGCTTGGCCTCAAACTCGTCTTCGTACGGGTTTGCGGAAATGGAAAAGCGGTTAGAGAGTGGTGCATGACAACGAGGTAATCTAAATTACCTCTCTAATCGTCCCGAACGTGTAATCTGCGCAAATGCCTCGGCTCGACCACAAACTCGTCTTCGTACGGGTTTGCGGAAATGGAAAAGCGGTTAGAGAGTGGTGCATGACAACGAGGTAATCTAAATTACCTCTCTAATAGTCCCGAACGGGTAATCTATGCAAATGCCTCAGCTCGGCCTCAAACTCTTCTTCGTACGGGTTTGCGGAAATGAGAAAGCGGTTAGAGAGTGGTTCATGACTACGGGGTAATCTAAATTACCTCTCTAATAGTCCCGAACGGGTAATCTACGCAAATTCCTCGGCTTGGCCTCAAACTCGTCTTCGTACGGGTTTGCGGAAATGAGAAAGCGGTTAGAGAGTGGTTCATGACTACGGGGTAATCTAAATTACCTCTCTAATAGTCCCGAACATGTAATATACGCAAATGATTCGGCTCGGTCTCAAACTCGTCTTCGTATGGGTTTGCGGAAATGGGAAAGCAGTTAGAGAGTGGTTCATGACTACGGGGTAATGTAAATTACCTCTCTAATAGTCCTGAACGGGTAATCTACGCAAATGCCTCGGCTCGGCCACAAACTCGTCTTCGTACGGGTTTGCGGAAATGGAAAAGCGGTTAGAGAGTGGTGCATGACAACGAGGTAATCTAAATTACCTCTCTAATAGTCCCGAACGGGTAATCTACGCAAATGCCTCGGCTCGGCCTCAAACTCGTTTTCGTACGGATTTGCGGAAATGGAAAAGCGGTTAGAGAGTGGTGCATGACAACGAGGTAATCTAAATTACCTCTCTAATAGTCCCGAACGTGTAATCTGCGCAAATGCCTCGGCTCGGCCACAAACTCGTCTTCGTACGGGTTTGCGGAAATGGAAAAGCGGTTAGAGAGTGGTTCATGACTACGGGGTAATCTAAATTACCTCTCTAATAGTCCCGAACGGGTAATCTACGCAAATGCCTCGGCTTGGCCTCAAACTCGTCTTCGTACGGGTTTGCGGAAATGAGAAAGCGGTTAGAGAGTGGTTCATGACTACGGGGTAATCTAAATTACCTCTCTAATAGTCCCGAACGGGTAATCTACGCAAATGCCTCGGCTCGGCCACAAACTCGTCTTCGTACGGGTTTGCGGAAATGAGAAAGCGGTTAGAGAGTGGTGCATGACAACGGGGTAATCTAAATTACCTCTCTAATAGTCCCGAACGGGTAATCTACGCAAATGCCTCGGTTCGGCCACAAACTCGTCTTCGTACGGGTTTGCGGAAATGGAAAAGCGGTTAGAGAGTGGTTCATGACTACGGGGTAATCTAAATTACCTCTCTAATAGTCCCGAACGGGTAATCTACGCAAATGCCTCGGCTTGGCCTCAAACTCGTCTTCGTACGGGTTTGCGGAAATGAGAAAGCGGTTAGAGAGTGGTTCATGACTACGGGGTAATCTAAATTACCTCTCTAATAGTCCCGAACGGGTAATCTACGCAAATGCCTCGGCTCGGCCACAAACTCATCTTCGTACGGGTTTGCGGAAATGAGAAAGCGGTTAGAGAGTGGTGCATGACAACGGGGTAATCTAAATTACCTCTCTAATAGTCCCGAACGGGTAATCTACGCAAATGCCTCGGTTCGGCCACAAACTCGTCTTCGTACGGGTTTGCGGAAATGAGAAAGCAGATAGAGAGTGGTTCATGACTACGGGGTAATCTAAATTACCTCTCTAATAGTCCCGAACGGGTAATCTACGCAAATGCCTCGGCTTGGCCTCAAACTCGTCTTCGTACGGGTTTGCGGCAATGAGAAAGCGGTTAGAGAGTGGTTCATGACTACGGGGTAATCTAAATTACCTCTCTAATAGTCCCGAACGGGTAATCTACGCAAATGCCTCAGCTCGGCCACAAACTCGTCTTCGTACGGGTTTGCGGAAATGGGAAAGCGGTTAGAGAGTGGTGCATGACAACGAGGTAATCTAAATTACCTCTCTAATAGTCTCGAACGTGTAATCTGCGCAAATGCCTCGGCTCGGCCACAACCTCATCTTCGTACGGGTTTGCGGAAATGGAAAAGCGGTTAGAGAGTGGTTCATGACTACGGGGTAATCTAAATTACCTCTCTAATAGTCCCGAACGGGTAATCTATGCAAATGCCTCAGCTTGGCCTCAAACTCGTCTTCGTACGGGTTTGCGGAAATGAGAAAGCGGTTAGAGAGTGGTTCATGACTACGGGGTAATCTAAATACCTCTCTAATAGTCCCGAACGGGTAATCTACGCAAATGCCTCAGCTTGGCCTCAAACTCGTCTTCGTATGGGTTTGCGGAAATGGGAAAGCGGTTAGAGAGTGGTTCATGACTACGGGGTAATGTAAATTACCTCTCTAATAGTCCTGAACGGGTAATCTACGCAAATGCCTCGGCTCGGCCACAAACTCGTCTTCGTACGGGTTTGCGGAAATGGAAAAGCGGTTAGAGAGTGGTGCATGAAAACGAGGTAATCTAAATTACCTCTCTAATAGTCCCGAACGGGTAATCTACGCAAATGCCTCGGCTCGGCCTCAAACTCGTTTTCGTACGGATTTGCGGAAATGGAAAAGCGGTTAGAGAGTGGTGCATGACAACGAGGTAATCTAAATTACCTCTCTAATAGTCCCGAACGTGTAATCTGCGCAAATGCCTCGGCTCGGCCACAAACTCGTCTTCGTACGGGTTTGCGGAAATGGAAAAGCGGTTAGAGAGTGGTTCATGACTACGGGGTAATCTAAATTACCTCTCTAATAGTCCCGAACGGGTAATCTACGCAAATGCCTCGGCTTGGCCTCAAACTCGTCTTCGTACGGGTTTGCGGAAATGAGAAAGCGGTTAGAGAGTGGTTCATGACTACGGGGTAATCTAAATTACCTCTCTAATAGTCCCGAACGGGTAATCTACGCAAATGCCTCGGCTCGGCCACAAACTCGTCTTCGTACGGGTTTGCGGAAATGAGAAAGCGGTTAGAGAGTGGTGCATGACAACGGGGTAATCTAAATTACCTCTCTAATAGTCCCGAACGGGTAATCTACGCAAATGCCTCGGTTCGGCCACAAACTCGTCTTCGTACGGGTTTGCGGAAATGGAAAAGCGGTTAGAGAGTGGTGTATGACAACGAGGTAATCTAAATTACCTCTCTAATAGTCTCGAACGGGTAATCTACGCAAATGCCTCGGCTCGGCCACAAACTCGTCTTCGTACGGGTTTGCGGAAATGAGAAAGCGGTTAGACAGTGGTTCATGACTACGGGGTAATCTAAATTACCTCTCTAATAGTCCCGAACAGGTAATCTACGCAAATGCCTCGGCTCGGCCACAAACTCGTCTTCGTACGGGTTTGCGGAAATGGGAAAGCGGTTAGAGAGTGGTTCATGACTACGGGGTAATCTAAATTACCTCTCTAATAGTCCCGAACGGGTAATCTATGCAAATGCCTCAGCTTGGCCTCAAACTCGTCTTCGTACGGGTTTGCGGAAATGAGAAAGCAGATAGAGAGTGGTTCATGACTACGGGGTAATCTAAATTACCTCTCTAATAGTCCCGAACGGGTAATCTACGCAAATGCCTCGGCTTGGCCTCAAACTCGTCTTCGTACGGGTTTGCGGCAATGAGAAAGCGGTTAGAGAGTGGTTCATGACTACGGGGTAATCTAAATTACCTCTCTAATAGTCCCGAACGGGTAATCTACGCAAATGCCTCGGCTCGGCCACAAACTCGTCTTCGTACGGGTTTGCGGAAATGGGAAAGCGGTTAGAGAGTGGTGCATGACAACGAGGTAATCTAAATTACCTCTCTAATAGTCTCGAACGTGTAATCTGCGCAAATGCCTCGGCTCGGCCACAACCTCATCTTCGTACGGGTTTGCGGAAATGGAAAAGCGGATAGAGAGTGGTTCATGACTACGGGGTAATCTAAATTACCTCTCTAATAGTCCCGAACGGGTAATCTATGCAAATGCCTCAGCTTGGCCTCAAACTCGTCTTCGTACGGGTTTGCGGAAATGAGAAAGCGGTTAGAGAGTGGTTCATGACTACGGGGTAATCTAAATACCTCTCTAATAGTCCCGAACGGGTAATCTACGCAAATGCCTCAGCTTGGCCTCAAACTCGTCTTCGTATGGGTTTGCGGAAATGGGAAAGCAGTTAGAGAGTGGTTCATGACTACGGGGTAATGTAAATTACCTCTCTAATAGTCCTGAACGGGTAATCTACGCAAATGCCTCGGCTCGGCCACAAACTCGTCTTCGTACGGGTTTGCGGAAATGGAAAAGCGGTTAGAGAGTGGTGCATGACAACGAGGTAATCTAAATTACCTCTCTAATAGTCCCGAACGGGTAATCTACGCAAATGCCTCGGCTCGGCCTCAAACTCGTTTTCGTACGGATTTGCGGAAATGGAAAAGCGGTTAGAGAGTGGTGCATGACAACGAGGTAATCTAAATTACCTCTCTAATAGTCCCGAACGTGTAATCTGCGCAAATGCCTCGGCTCGGCCACAAACTCGTCTTCGTACGGGTTTGCGGAAATGGAAAAGCGGTTAGAGAGTGGTTCATGACTACGGGGTAATCTAAATTACCTCTCTAATAGTCCCGAACGGGTAATCTACGCAAATGCCTCGGCTTGGCCTCAAACTCGTCTTCGTACGGGTTTGCGGAAATGAGAAAGCGGTTAGAGAGTGGTTCATGACTACGGGGTAATCTAAATTACCTCTCTAATAGTCCCGAACGGGTAATCTACGCAAATGCCTCGGCTCGGCCACAAACTCGTCTTCGTACGGGTTTGCGGAAATGAGAAAGCGGTTAGAGAGTGGTGCATGACAACGGGGTAATCTAAATTACCTCTCTAATAGTCCCGAACGGGTAATCTACGCAAATGCCTCGGTTCGGCCACAAACTCGTCTTCGTACGGGTTTGCGGAAATGGAAAAGCGGTTAGAGAGTGGTGTATGACAACGAGGTAATCTAAATTACCTCTCTAATAGTCTCGAACGGGTAATCTACGCAAATGCCTCGGCTCGGCCTCAAACTCGTCTTCGTACGGGTTTGCGGAAATGGAAAAGCGGTTAGAGAGTGGTTCATGACAACGGGGTAATCTAAATTACCTCTCTAATAGTCCCGAACGGGTAATCTACGCAAATGCCTCGGCTCGGCCACAAACTCGTCTTCGTACGGGTTTGCGGAAATGGGAAAGCGGTTAGAGAGTGGTGCATGACAACGAGGTAATCTAAATTACCTCTCTAATAGTCCCGAACGGGTAATCTACGCAAATGCCTCGGCTCGGCCACACACTCGTCTTCATACGGGTTTGCGGAAATGGGAAAGCGTTTAGAGAGTGGTGCATGACAACAGGGTAATCTAAATTATCTCTCTAATAGTCCCGAACGGGTAATCTACGCAAATGCCTCGGCTCGGCCACAAACACGTCTTCGTACGGGTTTGCGGAAATGGGAAAGCGGTTAGAGAGTGGTGCATGACAACGAGGTAATCTAAATTACCTCTCTAATAGTCCCGAACGGGTAATCTACGCAAATGCCTCGGCTCGGCCACAAACTCGTCTTCGTACGGGTTTGCGGAAATGGGAAAGCGGTTAGAGAGTGGTGCATGACAACGAGGTAATCTAAATTACCTCTCTAATAGTCCCGAACGGGTACTCTACGGAAATGCCTCGGCTCGGCCTCAAACTCGTTTTCGTACGGGTTTGCGGAAATGGAAAAGCGGTTAGAGAGTGGTGCATGACAACGAGGTAATCTAAATTACCTCTCTAATCGTCCCGAACGTGTAATCTGCGCAAATGCCTTGGCTCGGCCACAAACTCGTCTTCGTACGGGTTTGCGGAAATGGGAAAGCGGTTAGAGATTGGTGCATGACAACGAGGTAATCTAAATTACCTCTCTAATAGTCCCGAACGGGTAATCTACGCAAATGCCTCGGCTCGGCCACAAACTCGTCTTTGTACTGGTTTGCGGAAATGGGAAAGCGGTTAGAGAGTGGTGCATGACAACGAGGTAATCTAAATTACCTCTCTAATAGTCCCGAACTGGTAATCTACGCAAATGCCTCGGCTCGGCCTCAAACTCGTTTTCGTACGGGTTTGCGGAAATGGAAAAGCGGTTAGAGAGTGGTGCATGACAACGAGGTAATCTAAATTACCTCTCTAATAGTCCCGAACGTGTAATCTGCGCAAATGCCTCGGTTCGGCCACAAACTCGTCTTCGTACGGGTTTGCGGAAATGGAAAAGCGGTTAGAGAGTGGTTCATGACTACGGGGTAATCTAAATTACCTCTCTAATAGTCCCGAACGGGTAATCTACGCAAATGCCTCGGCTTGGCCTCAAACTCGTCTTCGTACGGGTTTGCAGAAATGAGAAAGCGGTTAGAGAGTGGTTCATGACTACGGGGTAATCTAAATAACCTCTCTAATAGTCCCGAACGGGTAATCTACGCAAATGCCTCGGCTCGGCCACAAACTCGTCTTCGTACGGGTTTGCGGAAATGAGAAAGCGGTTAGGGAGTGGTGCATGACAACGGGGTAATCTAAATTACCTCTCTAATAGTCCCGAACGGGTAATCTACGCAAATGCCTCGGTTCGGCCACAAACTCGTCTTCGTACGGGTTTGCGGAAATGGAAAAGCGGTTAGAGAGTGGTGTATGACAACGAGGTAATCTAAATTACCTCTCTAATAGTCTCGAACGGGTAATCTACGCAAATGCCTCGGCTCGGCCTCAAACTCGTCTTCGTACGGGTTTGCAGAAATGGAAAAGCGGTTAGAGAGTGGTTCATGACAACGGGGTAATCTAAATTACCTCTCTAATAGTCCCGAACGGGTAATCTACGCAAATGCCTCGGCTCGGCCACAAACACGTCTTCGTACGGGTTTGCGGAAATGGGAAAGCGGTTAGAGAGTGGTGCATGACAACGAGGTAATCTAAATTACCTCTCTAATAGTCCCGAACGGGTAATCTACGCAAATGCCTCGGCTCGGCCACAAACTCGTCTTCATACGGGTTTGCGGAAATGGGAAAGCGTTTAGAGAGTGGTGCATGACAACAGGGTAATCTAAATTATCTCTCTAATAGTCCCGAACGGGTAATCTACGCAAATGCCTCGGCTCGGCCACAAACACGTCTTCGTACGGGTTTGCGGAAATGGGAAAGCGGTTAGAGAGTGGTGCATGACAACGAGGTAATCTAAATTACCTCTCTAATAGTCCCGAACGGGTAATCTACGCAAATGCCTCGGCTCGGCCACAAACTCGTCTTCGTACGGGTTTGTGGAAATGGGAAAGCGGTTAGAGAGTGGTGCATGACAACGAGGTAATCTAAATTACCTCTCTAATAGTCCCGAACGGGTAATCAACGCAAATGCCTCGGCTCGGCCACAAACTCGTCTTCGTACGGGTTTGCGGAAATGGGAAAGCGGTTAGAGAGTGGTGCATGACAACGAGGTAATCTAAATTACCTCTCTAATAGTCCCGAACGGGTAATCTACGCAAATGCCTCGGCTCGGCCACAAACTCGTCTTCGTACGGGTTTGCGGAAATGGAAAAGCGGTTAGAGAGTGGTTCATGACAACGGGGTAATCTAAATTACCTCTCTAATAGTCCCGAACGGGTAATCTACGCAAATGCCTCGGCTCGGCCACAAACTCGTCTTCGTACGGGTTTGCGGAAATGGGAAAGCGGTTAGAGAGTGGTGCATGACAACGAGGTAATCTAAATTACCTCTCTAATAGTCCCGAACGGGTAATCTACGCAAATGCCTCGGCTTGGCCTCAAACTCGTCTTCGTACGGGTTTGCGGAAATGAGAAAGCGGTTAGAGAGTGGTTCATGACTACGGGGTAATCTAAATTACCTCTCTAATAGTCCCGAACGGGTAATCTACGCAAATGCCTCGGCTCGGCCACAAACTCGTCTTCGTACGGGTTTGCGGAAATGAGAAAGCGGTTAGAGAGTGGTGCATGACAACGCGGTAATCTAAATTACCTCTCTAATAGTCCCGAACGGGTAATCTACGCAAATGCCTCGGTTCGGCCACAAACTCGTCTTCGTACGGGTTTGCGGAAATGGAAAAGCGGTTAGAGAGTGGTGTATGACAACGAGGTAATCTAAATTACCTCTCTAATAGTCTCGAACGGGTAATCTACGCAAATGCCTCGGCTCGGCCTCAAACTCGTCTTCGTACGGGTTTGCGGAAATGGAAAAGCGGTTAGAGAGTGGTTCATGACAACGGGGTAATCTAAATTACCTCTCTAATAGTCCCGAACGGGTAATCTACGCATATGCCTCGGCTCGGCCACAAACTCGTCTTCGTACGGGTTTGCGGAAATGGGAAAGCGGTTAGAGAGTGGTGCATGACAACGAGGTAATCTAAATTACCTCTCTAATAGTCCCGAACAGGTAATCTACGCAAATGCCTCGGCTCGGCCTCAAACTCATTTTCGTACGGGTTTGCAGAAATGGAAAAGCGGTTAGAGAGTGGTGCATGACAACGAGGTAATCTAAATTACCTCTCTAATAGTCCCGAACGTGTAATCTGCGCAAATGCCTCGGCTCGGCCACAAACTCGTCTTCGTACGGGTTTGCGGAAATGGAAAAGCGGTTAGAGAGTGGTTCATGACTACGGGGTAATCTAAATTACCTCTCTAATAGTCCCGAACGGGTAATCTACGCAAATGCCTCGGCTTGGCCTCAAACTCGTCTTCGTACGGGTTTGCAGAAATGAGAAAGCGGTTAGAGAGTGGTTCATGACAACGGGGTAATCTAAATTACCTCTCTAATAGTCCCGAACGGGTAATCTACGCAAATGCCTCGGCTCGGCCACAAACTCATCTTCGTACGGGTTTGCGGAAATGAGAAAGCGGTTAGAGAGTGGTGCATGACAACGGGGTAATCTAAATTACCTCTCTAATAGTCCCGAACGGGTAATCTACGCAAATGCCTCGGTTCGGCCACAAACTCGTCTTCGTACGGGTTTGCGGAAATGGGAAAGCGGTTAGAGAGTGGTGCATGACAACGAGGTAATCTAAATTACCTCTCTAATAGTCTCGAACGGGTAATCTACGCAAATGCCTCGGCTCGGCCACAAACACGTCTTCGTACGGGTTTGCGGAAATGGGAAAGCGGTTAGAGAGTGGTGCATGACAACGAGGTAATCTAAATTACCTCTCTAATAGTCCCGAACGGGTAATCTACGCAAATGCCTCGGCTCGGCCACAAACTCGTCTTCGTACGGGTTTGCGGAAATGGGAAAGCGGTTAGAGAGTGGTGCATGACAACGAGGTAATCTAAATTACCTCTCTAATAGTCCCGAACGGGTAATCAACGCAAATGCCTCGGCTCGGCCACAAACTCGTCTTCGTACGGGTTTGCGGAAATGGGAAAGCAGTTAGAGAGTGGTGCATGACAACGAGGTAATCTAAATTACCTCTCTAATAGTCCCGAACGGGTACTCTACGGAAATGCCTCGGCTCGGCCTCAAACTCGTTTTCGTACGGGTTTGCGGAAATGGAAAAGCGGTTAGAGAGTGGTGCATGACAACGAGGTAATCTAAATTACCTCTCTAATCGTCCCGAACGTGTAATCTGCGCAAATGCCTTGGCTCGGCCACAAACTCGTCTTCGTACGGGTTTGCGGAAATGGGAAAGCGGTTAGAGAGTGGTGCATGACAACGAGGTAATCTAAATTACCTCTCTAATAGTCCCGAAAGGGTAATCTACGCAAATGCCTCGGCTCGGCCACAAACTCGTCTTTGTACTGGTTTGCGGAAATGGGAAAACGGTTAGAGAGTGGTGCATGACAACGAGGTAATCTAAATTACCTCTCTAATAGTCCCGAACTGGTAATCTACGCAAATGCCTCGGCTCGGCCTCAAACTCATTTTCGTACGGGTTTGCAGAAATGGAAAAGCGGTTAGAGAGTGGTGCATGACAACGAGGTAATCTAAATTACCTCTCTAATAGTCCCGAACGTGTAATCTGCGCAAATGCCTCGGCTCGGCCACAAACTCGTCTTCGTACGGGTTTGCGGAAATGGAAAAGCGGTTAGAGAGTGGTTCATGACTACGGGGTAATCTAAATTACCTCTCTAATAGTCCCGAACGGGTAATCTACGCAAATGCCTCGGCTTGGCCTCAAACTCGTCTTCGTACGGGTTTGCAGAAATGAGAAAGCGGTTAGAGAGTGGTTCATGACAACGGGGTAATCTAAATTACCTCTCTAATAGTCCCGAACGGGTAATCTACGCAAATGCCTCGGCTCGGCCACAAACTCATCTTCGTACGGGTTTGCGGAAATGAGAAAGCGGTTAGAGAGTGGTGTATGACAACGGGGTAATCTAAATTACCTCTCTAATAGTCCCGAACGGGTAATCTACGCAAATGCCTCGGTTCGGCCACAAACTCGTCTTCGTACGGGTTTGCGGAAATGGGAAAGCGGTTAGAGAGTGGTGCATGACAACGAGGTAATCTAAATTACCTCTCTAATAGTCTCGAACGGGTAATCTACGCAAATGCCTCGGCTCGGCCACAAACTCGTCTTCATACGGGTTTGCGGAAATGGGAAAGCGTTTAGAGAGTGGTGCATGACAACAGGGTAATCTAAATTATCTCTCTAATAGTCCCGAACGGGTAATCTACGCAAATGCCTCAGCTCGGCCACAAACTCGTCTTCGTACGGGTTTGTGGAAATGGGAAAGCGGTTAGAGAGTGGTGCATGACAACGAGGTAATCTAAATTACCTCTCTAATAGTCCCGAACGGGTAATCAACGCAAATGCCTCGGCTCGGCCACAAACTCGTCTTCGTACGGGTTTGCGGAAATGGGAAAGCGGTTAGAGAGTGGTGCATGACAACGAGGTAATCTAAATTACCTCTCTAATAGTCCCGAACGGGTAATCAACGCAAATGCCTCGGCTCGGCCACAAACTCGTCTTCGTACGGGTTTGCGGAAATGGGAAAGCGGTTAGAGAGTGGTGCATGACAACGAGGTAATCTAAATTACCTCTCTAATAGTCCCGAACGGGTAATCAACGCAAATGCCTCGGCTCGGCCACAAACTCGTCTTCGTACGGGTTTGCGGAAATGGGAAAGCGGTTAGAGAGTGGTGCATGACAACGAGGTAATCTAAATTACCTCTCTAATAGTCCCGAACGGGTACTCTACGCAAATGCCTCGGCTCGGCCTCAAACTCGTTTTCGTACGGGTTTGCGGAAATGGAAAAGCGGTTAGAGAGTGGTGCATGACAACGAGGTAATCTAAATTACCTCTCTAATCGTCCCGAACGTGTAATCTGCGCAAATGCCTTGGCTCGGCCACAAACTCGTCTTCGTACGGGTTTGCGGAAATGGAAAAGCGGTTAGAGAGTGGTGTATGACAACGAGGTAATCTAAATTACCTCTCTAATAGTCTCGAACGGGTAATCTACGCAAATGCCTCGGCTCGGCCTCAAACTCGTCTTCGTACGGGTTTGCGGAAATGGAAAAGCGGTTAGAGAGTGGTTCATGACAACGGGGTAATCTAAATTACCTCTCTAATAGTCCCGAACGGGTAATCTACGCAAATGCCTCGGCTCGACCACAAACTCGTCTTCGTA
Organism: Lepidium didymum; assembly: GCA_963920545.1. Classification (NCBI taxonomy): domain Eukaryota; kingdom Viridiplantae; phylum Streptophyta; class Magnoliopsida; order Brassicales; family Brassicaceae; genus Lepidium; species Lepidium didymum. The sequence goes on from OY986988.1 coordinate 8,114,580, forward strand.
CGGGTTTGCGGAAATGGGAAAGCGGTTAGAGAGTGGTGCATGACAACGAGGTAATCTAAATTACCTCTCTAATAGTCCCGAACGGGTAATCTACGCAAATGCCTCGGCTCGGCCACAAACTCGTCTTCATACGGGTTTGCGGAAATGGGAAAGCGTTTAGAGAGTGGTGCATGACAACAGGGTAATCTAAATTATCTCTCTAATAGTCCCGAACGGGTAATCTACGCAAATGCCTCGGCTCGGCCACAAACACGTCTTCGTACGGGTTTGCGGAAATGGGAAAGCGGTTAGAGAGTGGTGCATGACAACGAGGTAATCTAAATTACCTCTCTAATAGTCCCGAACGGGTAATCTACGCAAATGCCTCGGCTCGGCCACAAACTCGTCTTCGTACGGGTTTGTGGAAATGGGAAAGCGGTTAGAGAGTGGTGCATGACAACGAGGTAATCTAAATTACCTCTCTAATAGTCCCGAACGGGTAATCAACGCAAATGCCTCGGCTCGGCCACAAACTCGTCTTCGTACGGGTTTGCGGAAATGGGAAAGCAGTTAGAGAGTGGTGCATGACAACGAGGTAATCTAAATTACCTCTCTAATAGTCCCGAACGGGTACTCTACGCAAATGCCTCGGCTCGGCCTCAAACTCGTTTTCGTACGGGTTTGCGGAAATGGAAAAGCGGTTAGAGAGTGGTGCATGACAACGAGGTAATCTAAATTACCTCTCTAATAGTCCCGAACGGGTAATCAACGCAAATGCCTCGGCTCGGCCACAAACTCGTCTTCGTACGGGTTTGCGGAAATGGGAAAGCGGTTAGAGAGTGGTGCATGACAACGAGGTAATCTAAATTACCTCTCTAATAGTCCCGAACGGGTAATCTACGCAAATGCCTCGGCTTGGCCACAAACTCGTCTTCGTACGGGTTTGCGGAAATGGGAAAGCGGTTAGAGAGTGGTGCATGACAACGAGGTAATCTAAATTACCTCTCTAATAGTCCCGAACGGGTACTCTACGCAAATGCCTCGGCTCGGCCTCAAACTCGTTTTCGTACGGGTTTGCGGAAATGGAAAAGCGGTTAGAGAGTGGTGCATGACAACGAGGTAATCTAAATTACCTCTCTAATCGTCCCGAACGTGTAATCTGCGCAAATGCCTTGGCTCGGCCACAAACTCGTCTTCGTACGGGTTTGCGGAAATGGAAAAGCGGTTAGAGAGTGGTGTATGACAACGAGGTAATCTAAATTACCTCTCTAATAGTCTCGAACGGGTAATCTACGCAAATGCCTCGGCTCGGCCTCAAACTCGTCTTCGTACGGGTTTGCGGAAATGGAAAAGCGGTTAGAGAGTGGTTCATGACAACGGGGTAATCTAAATTACCTCTCTAATAGTCCCGAACGGGTAATCTACGCAAATGCCTCGGCTCGACCACAAACTCGTCTTCGTACGGGTTTGCGGAAATGGGAAAGCGGTTAGAGAGTGGTGCATGACAACGAGGTAATCTAAATTACCTCTCTAATAGTCCCGAACGGGTAATCTACGCAAATGCCTCGGCTCGGCCACAAACTCGTCTTCATACGGGTTTGCGGAAATGGGAAAGCGTTTAGAGAGTGGTGCATGACAACAGGGTAATCTAAATTATCTCTCTAATAGTCCCGAACGGGTAATCTACGCAAATGCCTCGGCTCGGCCACAAACACGTCTTCGTACGGGTTTGCGGAAATGGGAAAGCGGTTAGAGAGTGGTGCATGACAACGAGGTAATCTAAATTACCTCTCTAATAGTCCCGAACGGGTAATCTACGCAAATGCCTCGGCTCGGCCACAAACTCGTCTTCGTACGGGTTTGTGGAAATGGGAAAGCGGTTAGAGAGTGGTGCATGACAACGAGGTAATCTAAATTACCTCTCTAATAGTCCCGAACGGGTAATCAACGCAAATGCCTCGGCTCGGCCACAAACTCGTCTTCGTACGGGTTTGCGGAAATGGGAAAGCGGTTAGAGAGTGGTGCATGACAACGAGGTAATCTAAATTACCTCTCTAATAGTCCCGAACGGGTACTCTACGCAAATGCCTCGGCTCGGCCTCAAACTCGTTTTCGTACGGGTTTGCGGAAATGGAAAAGCGGTTAGAGAGTGGTGCATGACAACGAGGTAATCTAAATTACCTCTCTAATCGTCCCGAACGTGTAATCTGCGCAAATGCCTTGGCTCAGCCACAAACTCGTCTTCGTACGGGTTTGCGGAAATGGGAAAGCGGTTAGAGAGTGGTGCATGACAACGAGGTAATCTAAATTACCTCTCTAATAGTCCCGAACTGGTAATCTACGCAAATGCCTCGGCTCGGCCTCAAACTCGTTTTCGTACGGGTTTGCGGAAATGGAAAAGCGGTTAGAGAGTGGTGCATGACAACGAGGTAATCTAAATTACCTCTCTAATAGTCCCGAACGGGTAATCTACGCAAATGCCTCGGCTCGGCCACAAACTCGTCTTCGTACGGGTTTGCGGAAATGGGAAAGCGGTTAGAGAGTGGTGCATGACAACGAGGTAATCTAAATTACCTCTCTAATAGTCCCGAACGGGTACTCTACGCAAATGCCTCGGCTCGGCCTCAAACTCGTTTTCGTACGGGTTTGCGGAAATGGAAAAGCGGTTAGAGAGTGGTGCATGACAACGAGGTAATCTAAATTACCTCTCTAATCGTCCCGAACGTGTAATCTGCGCAAATGCCTTGGCTCGGCCACAAACTCGTCTTCGTACGGGTTTGCGGAAATGGGAAAGCGGTTAGAGAGTGGTGCATGACAACGAGGTAATCTAAATTACCTCTCTAATAGTCCCGAACGGGTACTCTACGCAAATGCCTCGGCTCGGCCTCAAACTCGTTTTCGTACGGGTTTGCGGAAATGGAAAAGCGGTTAGAGAGTGGTGCATGACAACGAGGTAATCTAAATTACCTCTCTAATAGTCCCGAACGGGTAATCAACGCAAATGCCTCGGCTCGGCCACAAACTCGTCTTCGTACGGGTTTGCGGAAATGGGAAAGCGGTTAGAGAGTGGTGCATGACAACGAGGTAATCTAAATTACCTCTCTAATAGTCCCGAACGGGTAATCTACGCAAATGCCTCGGCTCGGCCACAAACTCGTCTTCGTACGGGTTTGCGGAAATGGGAAAGCGGTTAGAGAGTGGTGCATGACAACGAGGTAATCTAAATTACCTCTCTAATAGTCCCGAACGGGTACTCTACGCAAATGCCTCGGCTCGGCCTCAAACTCGTTTTCGTACGGGTTTGCGGAAATGGAAAAGCGGTTAGAGAGTGGTGCATGACAACGAGGTAATCTAAATTACCTCTCTAATCGTCCCGAACGTGTAATCTGCGCAAATGCCTTGGCTCGGCCACAAACTCGTCTTCGTACGGGTTTGCGGAAATGGAAAAGCGGTTAGAGAGTGGTGTATGACAACGAGGTAATCTAAATTACCTCTCTAATAGTCTCGAACGGGTAATCTACGCAAATGCCTCGGCTCGGCCTCAAACTCGTCTTCGTACGGGTTTGCGGAAATGGAAAAGCGGTTAGAGAGTGGTTCATGACAACGGGGTAATCTAAATTACCTCTCTAATAGTCCCGAACGGGTAATCTACGCAAATGCCTCGGCTCGACCACAAACTCGTCTTCGTACGGGTTTGCGGAAATGGGAAAGCGGTTAGAGAGTGGTGCATGACAACGAGGTAATCTAAATTACCTCTCTAATAGTCCCGAACGGGTAATCTACGCAAATGCCTCGGCTCGGCCACAAACTCGTCTTCATACGGGTTTGCGGAAATGGGAAAGCGTTTAGAGAGTGGTGCATGACAACAGGGTAATCTAAATTATCTCTCTAATAGTCCCGAACGGGTAATCTACGCAAATGCCTCGGCTCGGCCACAAACACATCTTCGTACGGGTTTGCGGAAATGGGAAAGCGGTTAGAGAGTGGTGCATGACAACGAGGTAATCTAAATTACCTCTCTAATAGTCCCGAACGGGTAATCTACGCAAATGCCTCGGCTCGGCCACAAACTCGTCTTCGTACGGGTTTGTGGAAATGGGAAAGCGGTTAGAGAGTGGTGCATGACAACAAGGTAATCTAAATTACCTCTCTAATAGTCCCGAACGGGTAATCAACGCAAATGCCTCGGCTCGGCCACAAACTCGTCTTCGTACGGGTTTGCGGAAATGGGAAAGCGGTTAGAGAGTGGTGCATGACAACGAGGTAATCTAAATTACCTCTCTAATAGTCCCGAACGGGTACTCTACGCAAATGCCTCGGCTCGGCCTCAAACTCGTTTTCGTACGGGTTTGCGGAAATGGAAAAGCGGTTAGAGAGTGGTGCATGACAACGAGGTAATCTAAATTACCTCTCTAATCGTCCCGAACGTGTAATCTGCGCAAATGCCTTGGCTCGGCCACAAACTCGTCTTCGTACGGGTTTGCGGAAATGGGAAAGCGGTTAGAGAGTGGTGCATGACAACGAGGTAATCTAAATTACCTCTCTAATAGTCCCGAACTGGTAATCTACGCAAATGCCTCGGCTCGGCCTCAAACTCGTTTTCGTACGGGTTTGCGGAAATGGAAAAGCGGTTAGAGAGTGGTGCATGACAACGAGGTAATCTAAATTACCTCTCTAATAGTCCCGAACGGGTAATCTACGCAAATGCCTCGGCTCGGCCACAAACTCGTCTTCGTACGGGTTTGCGGAAATGGGAAAGCGGTTAGAGAGTGGTGCATGACAACGAGGTAATCTAAATTACCTCTCTAATAGTCCCGAACGGGTACTCTACGCAAATGCCTCGGCTCGGCCTCAAACTCGTTTTCGTACGGGTTTGCGGAAATGGAAAAGCGGTTAGAGAGTGGTGCATGACAACGAGGTAATCTAAATTACCTCTCTAATCGTCCCGAACGTGTAATCTGCGCAAATGCCTTGGCTCGGCCACAAACTCGTCTTCGTACGGGTTTGCGGAAATGGGAAAGCGGTTAGAGAGTGGTGCATGACAACGAGGTAATCTAAATTACCTCTCTAATAGTCCCGAACGGGTAATCAACGCAAATGCCTCGGCTCGGCCACAAACTCGTCTTCGTACGGGTTTGCGGAAATGGGAAAGCGGTTAGAGAGTGGTGCATGACAACGAGGTAATCTAAATTACCTCTCTAATAGTCCCGAACGGGTACTCTACGCAAATGCCTCGGCTCGGCCTCAAACTCGTTTTCGTACGGGTTTGCGGAAATGGAAAAGCGGTTAGAGAGTGGTGCATGACAACGAGGTAATCTAAATTACCTCTCTAATCGTCCCGAACGTGTAATCTGCGCAAATGCCTTGGCTCGGCCACAAACTCGTCTTCGTACGGGTTTGCGGAAATGGGAAAGCGGTTAGAGAGTGGTGCATGACAACGAGGTAATCTAAATTACCTCTCTAATAGTCCCGAACGGGTAATCTACGCAAATGCCTCGGCTCGGCCACAAACTCGTCTTTGTACGGGTTTGCGGAAATGGGAAAGCGGTTAGAGAGTGGTTCATGACAACGGGGTAATCTAAATTACCTCTCTAATAGTCCCGAACGGGTAATCTACGCAAATGCCTCGGCTCGACCACAAACTCGTCTTCGTACGGGTTTGCGGAAATGGGAAAGCGGTTAGAGAGTGGTGCATGACAACGAGGTAATCTAAATTACCTCTCTAATAGTCCCGAACGGGTAATCTACGCAAATGCCTCGGCTCGGCCACAAACTCGTCTTCATACGGGTTTGCGGAAATGGGAAAGCGTTTAGAGAGTGGTGCATGACAACAGGGTAATCTAAATTATCTCTCTAATAGTCCCGAACGGGTAATCTACGCAAATGCCTCGGCTCGGCCACAAACACGTCTTCGTACGGGTTTGCGGAAATGGGAAAGCGGTTAGAGAGTGGTGCATGACAACGAGGTAATCTAAATTACCTCTCTAATAGTCCCGAACGGGTAATCTACGCAAATGCCTCGGCTCGGCCACAAACTCGTCTTCGTACGGGTTTGTGGAAATGGGAAAGCGGTTAGAGAGTGGTGCATGACAACGAGGTAATCTAAATTACCTCTCTAATAGTCCCGAACGGGTAATCAACGCAAATGCCTCGGCTCGGCCACAAACTCGTCTTCGTACGGGTTTGCGGAAATGGGAAAGCGGTTAGAGAGTGGTGCATGACAACGAGGTAATCTAAATTACCTCTCTAATAGTCCCGAACGGGTACTCTACGCAAATGCCTCGGCTCGGCCTCAAACTCGTTTTCGTACGGGTTTGCGGAAATGGAAAAGCGGTTAGAGAGTGGTGCATGACAACGAGGTAATCTAAATTACCTCTCTAATAGTCCCGAACGGGTAATCAACGCAAATGCCTCGGCTCGGCCACAAACTCGTCTTCGTACGGGTTTGCGGAAATGGGAAAGCGGTTAGAGAGTGGTGCATGACAACGAGGTAATCTAAATTACCTCTCTAATAGTCCCGAACGGGTAATCTACGCAAATGCCTCGGCTCGGCCACAAACTCGTCTTCGTACGGGTTTGCGGAAATGGGAAAGCGGTTAGAGAGTGGTGCATGACAACGAGGTAATCTAAATTACCTCTCTAATAGTCCCGAACGGGTACTCTACGCAAATGCCTCGGCTCGGCCTCAAACTCGTTTTCGTACGGGTTTGCGGAAATGGAAAAGCGGTTAGAGAGTGGTGCATGACAACGAGGTAATCTAAATTACCTCTCTAATCGTCCCGAACGTGTAATCTGCGCAAATGCCTTGGCTCGGCCACAAACTCGTCTTCGTACGGGTTTGCGGAAATGGAAAAGCGGTTAGAGAGTGGTGTATGACAACGAGGTAATCTAAATTACCTCTCTAATAGTCTCGAACGGGTAATCTACGCAAATGCCTCGGCTCGGCCTAAAACTCGTCTTCGTACGGGTTTGCGGAAATGGAAAAGCGGTTAGAGAGTGGTTCATGACAACGGGGTAATCTAAATTACCTCTCTAATAGTCCCGAACGGGTAATCTACGCAAATGCCTCGGCTCGACCACAAACTCGTCTTCGTACGGGTTTGCGGAAATGGGAAAGCGGTTAGAGAGTGGTGCATGACAACGAGGTAATCTAAATTACCTCTCTAATAGTCCCGAACGGGTAATCTACGCAAATGCTTCGGCTCGGCCACAAACTCGTCTTCATACGGGTTTGCGGAAATGGGAAAGCGTTTAGAGAGTGGTGCATGACAACAGGGTAATCTAAATTATCTCTCTAATAGTCCCGAACGGGTAATCTACGCAAATGCCTCGGCTCGGCCACAAACACGTCTTCGTACGGGTTTGCGGAAATGGGAAAGCGGTTAGAGAGTGGTGCATGACAACGAGGTAATCTAAATTACCTCTCTAATAGTCCCGAACGGGTAATCTACGCAAATGCCTCGGCTCGGCCACAAACTCGTCTTCGTACGGGTTTGTGGAAATGGGAAAGCGGTTAGAGAGTGGTGCATGACAACGAGGTAATCTAAATTACCTCTCTAATAGTCCCGAACGGGTAATCAACGCAAATGCCTCGGCTCGGCCACAAACTCGTCTTCGTACGGGTTTGCGGAAATGGGAAAGCGGTTAGAGAGTGGTGCATGACAACGAGGTAATCTAAATTACCTCTCTAATAGTCCCGAACGGGTACTCTACGCAAATGCCTCGGCTCGGCCTCAAACTCGTTTTCGTACGGGTTTGCGGAAATGGAAAAGCGGTTAGAGAGTGGTGCATGACAACGAGGTAATCTAAATTACCTCTCTAATCGTCCCGAACGTGTAATCTGCGCAAATGCCTTGGCTCGGCCACAAACTCGTCTTCGTACGGGTTTGCGGAAATGGGAAAGCGGTTAGAGAGTGGTGCATGACAACGAGGTAATCTAAATTACCTCTCTAATAGTCCCGAACTGGTAATCTACGCAAATGCCTCGGCTCGGCCTCAAACTCGTTTTCGTACGAGTTTGCGGAAATGGAAAAGCGGTTAGAGAGTGGTGCATGACAACGAGGTAATCTAAATTACCTCTCTAATAGTCCCGAACGGGTAATCTACGCAAATGCCTCGGCTCGGCCACAAACTCGTCTTCGTACGGGTTTGCGGAAATGGGAAAGCGGTTAGAGAGTGGTGCATGACAACGAGGTAATCTAAATTACCTCTCTAATAGTCCCGAACGGGTACTCTACGCAAATGCCTCGGCTCGGCCTCAAACTCGTTTTCGTACGGGTTTGCGGAAATGGAAAAGCGGTTAGAGAGTGGTGCATGACAACGAGGTAATCTAAATTACCTCTCTAATCGTCCCGAACGTGTAATCTGCGCAAATGCCTTGGCTCGGCCACAAACTCGTCTTCGTACGGGTTTGCGGAAATGGGAAAGCGTTTAGAGAGTGGTGCATGACAACAGGGTAATCTAAATTATCTCTCTAATAGTCCCGAACGGGTAATCTACGCAAATGCCTCGGCTCGGCCACAAACACGTCTTCGTACGGGTTTGCGGAAATGGGAAAGCGGTTAGAGAGTGGTGCATGACAACGAGGTAATCTAAATTACCTCTCTAATAGTCCCGAACGGGTAATCTACGCAAATGCCTCGGCTCGGCCACAAACTCGTCTTCGTACGGGTTTGTGGAAATGGGAAAGCGGTTAGAGAGTGGTGCATGACAACGAGGTAATCTAAATTACCTCTCTAATAGTCCCGAACGGGTAATCAACGCAAATGCCTCGGCTCGGCCACAAACTCGTCTTCGTACGGGTTTGCGGAAATGGGAAAGCGGTTAGAGAGTGGTGCATGACAACGAGGTAATCTAAATTACCTCTCTAATAGTCCCGAACGGGTACTCTACGCAAATGCCTCGGCTCGGCCTCAAACTCGTTTTCGTACGGGTTTGCGGAAATGGAAAAGCGGTTAGAGAGTGGTGCATGACAACGAGGTAATCTAAATTACCTCTCTAATCGTCCCGAACGTGTAATCTGCGCAAATGCCTTGGCTCGGCCACAAACTCGTCTTCGTACGGGTTTGCGGAAATGGGAAAGCGGTTAGAGAGTGGTGCATGACAACGAGGTAATCTAAATTACCTCTCTAATAGTCCCGAACGGGTAATCTACGCAAATGCCTCGGCTCGGCCACAAACTCGTTTTTGTACGGGTTTGCGGAAATGTGAAAGCGGTTAGAGAGTGGTGCATGACAACGAGGTAATCTAAATTACCTCTCTAATAGTCCCGAACGGGTAATCTACGCAAATGCCTCGGCTCGGCCTCAAACTCGTTTTCGTACGGGTTTGCGGAAATGGAAAAGCGGTTAGAGAGTGGTGCATGACAACGAGGTAATCTAAATTACCTCTCTAATAGTCCCGAACGTGTAATCTGCGCAAATGCCTCGGTTCGGCCACAAACTCGTCTTCGTACGGGTTTGCGGAAATGGGAAAGCGGTTAGAGAGTGGTGCATGACAACGAGGTAATCTAAATTACCTCTCTAATAGTCCCGAACGGGTAATCTACGCAAATGCCTCGGCTCGGCCACAAACTCGTTTTTGTACGGGTTTGCGGAAATGTGAAAGCGGTTAGAGAGTGGTGCATGACAACGAGGTAATCTAAATTACCTCTCTAATAGTCCCGAACGGGTAATCTACGCAAATGCCTCGGCTCGGCCTCAAACTCGTTTTCGTACGGGTTTGCGGAAATGGAAAACCGGTTAGAGAGTGGTGCATGACAACGAGGTAATCTAAATTACCTCTCTAATAGTCCCGAACGTGTAATCTGTGCAAATGCCTCAGTTCGGCCACAAACTCGTCTTCGTACGGGTTTGCGGAAATGGGAAAGCGGTTAGAGAGTGGTGCATGACAACGAGGTAATCTAAATTACCTCTCTAATAGTCCCGAACGGGTAATCTACGCAAATGCCTCGGCTCGGCCACAAACTCGTCTTCGTACGGGTTTGCGGAAATGGGAAAGCGGTTAGAGAGTGGTGCATGACAACGAGGTAATCTAAATTACCTCTCTAATAGTCCCGAACGGGTAATCTACGCAAATGCCTCGGCTCGGCCTCAAACTCGTTTTTGTACGGGTTTGCGGAAATGGAAAAGCGGTTAGAGAGTGGTGCATGACAACGAGGTAATCTAAATTACCTCTCTAATAGTCCCGAACGGGTACTCTACGCAAATGCCTCGGCTCGGCCTCAAACTCGTTTTCGTACGGGTTTGCGGAAATGGAAAAGCGGTTAGAGAGTGGTGCATGACAACGAGGTAATCTAAATTACCTCTCTAATCGTCCCGAACGTGTAATCTGCGCAAATGCCTTGGCTCGGCCACAAACTCGTCTTCGTACGGGTTTGCGGAAATGGGAAAGCGGTTAGAGAGTGGTGCATGACAACGAGGTAATCTAAATTACCTCTCTAATAGTCCCGAACGTGTAATCTGCGCAAATGCCTCGGCTCGGCCACAAACTCGTCTTCGTACGGGTTTGCGGAAATGGGAAAGCGGTTAGAGAGTGGTGCATGACAACGAGGTAATCTAAATTACCTCTCTAATAGTCCCGAACGGGTAATCTATGCAAATGCCTCAGCTTGGCCACAAACTCGTCTTCGTACGGGTTTGCGGAAATGAGAAAGCGGTTAGAGAGTGGTTCATGACTACGGGGTAATCTAAATTACCTCTCTAATAGTCCCGAACGGGTAATCTACGCAAATTCCTCGGCTTGGCCTCAAACTCGTCTTTGTACGAGTTTGCGGAAATGAGAAAGCGGTTAGAGAGTGGTTCATGACTACGGGGTAATCTAAATTACCTCTCTAATAGTCCCGAACGGGTAATCTACGCAAATGCCTCGGCTCGGCCACAAACTCGTCTTCGTACGGGTTTGCGGAAATGGGAAAGCGTTTAGAGAGTGGTGCATGACAACGGGGTAATCTAAATTATCTCTCTAATAGTCCCGAACGGGTAATCTACGCAAATGCCTCGGTTCGGCCACAAACTCGTCTTCGTACGGGTTTGCGGAAATGGGAAAGCGGTTAGAGAGTGGTGCATGACAACGAGGTAATCTAAATTACCTCTCTAATAGTCCCGAACGGGTAATCTACGCAAATGCCTCGGCTCGGCCACAAACTCGTCTTCGTACGGGTTTGTGGAAATGGGAAAGCGGTTAGAGAGTGGTGCATGACAACGAGGTAATCTAAATTACTTCTCTAATAGTCCTGAACGGGTAATCAACGCAAATGCCTCTGCTCGGCCACAAACTCGTCTTCGTACGGGTTTGCCGAAATGGGAAAGCGGTTAGAGAGTGGTGCATGACAACGAGGTAATCTAAATTACCTCTCTAATCGTCCCGAACGGGTAATCTACGCAAATGCCTCGGCTCGGCCACAAACACGTCTTCGTACGGGTTTGCGGAAATGGGAAAGCGGTTAGAGAGTGGTGCATGACAACGAGGTAATCTAAATTACCTCTCTAATAGTCCCGAACGGGTAATCTACGCAAATGCCTCGGCTCGGCCACAAACTCGTCTTCGTACGGGTTTGCGGAAATGGGAAAGCGGTTAGAGAGTGGTGCATGACAACGAGGTAATCTAAATTACCTCTCTAATAGTCCCGAACGGGTAATCAACGCAAATGCCTCGGCTCGGCCACAAACTCGTCTTCGTACGGGTTTGCGGAAATGGGAAAGCGGTTAGAGAGTGGTGCATGACAACGAGGTAATCTAAATTACCTCTCTAATAGTCCCGAACGGGTACTCTACGCAAATGCCTCGGCTCGGCCTCAAACTCGTTTTCGTACGGGTTTGCGGAAATGGAAAAGCGGTTAGAGAGTGGTGCATGACAACGAGGTAATCTAAATTACCTCTCTAATCGTCCCGAACGTGTAATCTGCGCAAATGCCTTGGCTCGGCCACAAACTCGTCTTCGTACGGGTTTGCGGAAATGGGAAAGCGGTTAGAGAGTGGTGCATGACAACGAGGTAATCTAAATTACCTCTCTAATAGTCCCGAACTGGTAATCTACGCAAATGCCTCGGCTCGGCCTCAAACTCGTTTTCGTACGAGTTTGCGGAAATGGAAAAGCGGTTAGAGAGTGGTGCATGACAACGAGGTAATCTAAATTACCTCTCTAATAGTCCCGAACGGGTAATCTACGCAAATGCCTCGGCTCGGCCACAAACTCGTCTTCGTACGGGTTTGCGGAAATGGGAAAGCGGTTAGAGAGTGGTGCATGACAACGAGGTAATCTAAATTACCTCTCTAATAGTCCCGAACGGGTACTCTACGCAAATGCCTCGGCTCGGCCTCAAACTCGTTTTCGTACGGGTTTGCGGAAATGGAAAAGCGGTTAGAGAGTGGTGCATGACAACGAGGTAATCTAAATTACCTCTCTAATCGTCCCGAACGTGTAATCTGCGCAAATGCCTTGGCTCGGCCACAAACTCGTCTTCGTACGGGTTTGCGGAAATGGGAAAGCGGTTAGAGAGTGGTGCATGACAACGAGGTAATCTAAATTACCTCTCTAATAGTCCCGAACGGGTAATCAACGCAAATGCCTCGGCTCGGCCACAAACTCGTCTTCGTACGGGTTTGCGGAAATGGGAAAGCGGTTAGAGAGTGGTGCATGACAACGAGGTAATCTAAATTACCTCTCTAATAGTCCCGAACGGGTACTCTACGCAAATGCCTCGGCTCGGCCTCAAACTCGTTTTCGTACGGGTTTGCGGAAATGGAAAAGCGGTTAGAGAGTGGTGCATGACAACGAGGTAATCTAAATTACCTCTCTAATCGTCCCGAACGTGTAATCTGCGCAAATGCCTTGGCTCGGCCACAAACTCGTCTTCGTACGGGTTTGCGGAAATGGGAAAGCGGTTAGAGAGTGGTGCATGACAACGAGGTAATCTAAATTACCTCTCTAATAGTCCCGAACGGGTAATCTACGCAAATGCCTCGGCTCGGCCACAAACTCGTCTTTGTACGGGTTTGCGGAAATGGGAAAGCGGTTAGAGAGTGGTGCATGACAACGAGGTAATCTAAATTACCTCTCTAATAGTCCCGAACTGGTAATCTACGCAAATGCCTCGGCTCGGCCTCAAACTCGTTTTCGTACGGGTTTGCGGAAATGGAAAAGCGGTTAGAGAGTGGTGCATGACAACGAGGTAATCCAAATTACCTCTCTAATAGTCCCGAACGTGTAATCTTCGCAAATGCCTCGGCTCGGCCACAAACTCGTCTTCGTACGGGTTTGCGGAAATGGAAAAGCGGTTAGAGAGTGGTTCATGACTACGGGGTAATCTAAATTACCTCTCTAATAGTCCCGAACGGGTAATCTACGCAAATGCCTCGGCTTGGCCTCAAACTCGTCTTCGTACGGGTTTGCGGAAATGGAAAAGCGGTTAGAGAGTGGTTCATGACTACGGGGAAATCTAAATTACCTCTCTAATAGTCCCGAACGGGTAATCTACGCAAATACCTCGGCTCGGCCACAAACTCGTCTTCGTACGGGTTTGCGGAAATGGGAAAGCGGTTAGAGAGTGGTGCATGACAACGAGGTAATCTAAATTACCTCTCTAATAGTCCCGAACGTGTAATCTGCGCAAATGCCTCGGCTCGGCCACAAACTCATCTTCGTACGGGTTTGCGGAAATGGAAAAGCGGTTAGAGAGTGTTTCATGACAACGGGGTAATCTAAATTACCTCTCTAATAGTCCCGAACGGGTAATCTACGCAAATGCCTCGGCTCGGCCACAAACTCGTCTTCGTACGGGTTTGCGGAAATGGGAAAGCGGTTAGAGAGTGGTGCATGACAACGAGGTAATCTAAATTACCTCTCTAATAGTCCCGAACGGGTAATCTACGCAAATGCCTCGGCTCGGCCTCAAACTCGTCTTCGTACGGGTTTGCGGAAATGGAAAAGCGGTTAGAGAGTGGTTCATGACAACGGGGTAATCTAAATTACCTCTCTAATAGTCCAGAAGGGTAATCTACGCAAATGCCTCGGCTCGGCCACAAACTCGTCTTCGTACGGGTTTGCGGAAATGGGAAAGCGGTTAGAGAGTGGTGCATGACAACGAGGTAATCTAAATTACCTCTCTAATATTCCCGAACGGGTAATCTACGCAAATGCCTCGGCTCGGCCACAAACTCGTCTTCGTACGGGTTTGCGGAAATGGAAAAGCGGTTAGAGAGTGGTGTATGACAACGAGGTAATCTAAATTACCTCTCTAATAGTCTCGAACGGGTAATCTACGCAAATGCCTCGGCTCGGCCTAAAACTCGTCTTCGTACGGGTTTGCGGAAATGGAAAAGCGGTTAGAGAGTGGTTCATGACAACGGGGTAATCTAAATTACCTCTCTAATAGTCCCGAACGGGTAATCTACGCAAATGCCTCGGCTCGACCACAAACTCGTCTTCGTACGGGTTTGCGGAAATGGGAAAGCGGTTAGAGAGTGGTGCATGACAACGAGGTAATCTAAATTACCTCTCTAATAGTCCCGAACGGGTAATCTACGCAAATGCTTCGGCTCGGCCACAAACTCGTCTTCATACGGGTTTGCGGAAATGGGAAAGCGTTTAGAGAGTGGTGCATGACAACAGGGTAATCTAAATTATCTCTCTAATAGTCCCGAACGGGTAATCTACGCAAATGCCTCGGCTCGGCCACAAACACGTCTTCGTACGGGTTTGCGGAAATGGGAAAGCGGTTAGAGAGTGGTGCATGACAACGAGGTAATCTAAATTACCTCTCTAATAGTCCCGAACGGGTAATCTACGCAAATGCCTCGGCTCGGCCACAAACTCGTCTTCGTACGGGTTTGTGGAAATGGGAAAGCGGTTAGAGAGTGGTGCATGACAACGAGGTAATCTAAATTACCTCTCTAATAGTCCCGAACGGGTAATCAACGCAAATGCCTCGGCTCGGCCACAAACTCGTCTTCGTACGGGTTTGCGGAAATGGGAAAGCGGTTAGAGAGTGGTGCATGACAACGAGGTAATCTAAATTACCTCTCTAATAGTCCCGAACGGGTACTCTACGCAAATGCCTCGGCTCGGCCTCAAACTCGTTTTCGTACGGGTTTGCGGAAATGGAAAAGCGGTTAGAGAGTGGTGCATGACAACGAGGTAATCTAAATTACCTCTCTAATCGTCCCGAACGTGTAATCTGCGCAAATGCCTTGGCTCGGCCACAAACTCGTCTTCGTACGGGTTTGCGGAAATGGGAAAGCGGTTAGAGAGTGGTGCATGACAACGAGGTAATCTAAATTACCTCTCTAATAGTCCCGAACTGGTAATCTACGCAAATGCCTCGGCTCGGCCTCAAACTCGTTTTCGTACGAGTTTGCGGAAATGGAAAAGCGGTTAGAGAGTGGTGCATGACAACGAGGTAATCTAAATTACCTCTCTAATAGTCCCGAACGGGTAATCTACGCAAATGCCTCGGCTCGGCCACAAACTCGTCTTCGTACGGGTTTGCGGAAATGGGAAAGCGGTTAGAGAGTGGTGCATGACAACGAGGTAATCTAAATTACCTCTCTAATAGTCCCGAACGGGTACTCTACGCAAATGCCTCGGCTCGGCCTCAAACTCGTTTTCGTACGGGTTTGCGGAAATGGAAAAGCGGTTAGAGAGTGGTGCATGACAACGAGGTAATCTAAATTACCTCTCTAATCGTCCCGAACGTGTAATCTGCGCAAATGCCTTGGCTCGGCCACAAACTCGTCTTCGTACGGGTTTGCGGAAATGGGAAAGCGGTTAGAGAGTGGTGCATGACAACGAGGTAATCTAAATTACCTCTCTAATAGTCCCGAACGTGTAATCTGCGCAAATGCCTCGGCTCGGCCACAAACTCGTCTTCGTACGGGTTTGCGGAAATGGGAAAGCGGTTAGAGAGTGGTGCATGACAACGAGGTAATCTAAATTACCTCTCTAATAGTCCCGAACGGGTAATCTATGCAAATGCCTCAGCTTGGCCACAAACTCGTCTTCGTACGGGTTTGCGGAAATGAGAAAGCGGTTAGAGAGTGGTTCATGACTACGGGGTAATCTAAATTACCTCTCTAATAGTCCCGAACGGGTAATCTACGCAAATTCCTCGGCTTGGCCTCAAACTCGTCTTTGTACGAGTTTGCGGAAATGAGAAAGCGGTTAGAGAGTGGTTCATGACTACGGGGTAATCTAAATTACCTCTCTAATAGTCCCGAACGGGTAATCTACGCAAATGCCTCGGCTCGGCCACAAACTCGTCTTCGTACGGGTTTGCGGAAATGGGAAAGCGTTTAGAGAGTGGTGCATGACAACGGGGTAATCTAACTTATCTCTCTAATAGTCCCGAACGGGTAATCTACGCAAATGCCTCGGTTCGGCCACAAACTCGTCTTCGTACGGGTTTGCGGAAATGGGAAAGCGGTTAGAGAGTGGTGCATGACAACGAGGTAATCTAAATTACCTCTCTAATAGTCCCGAACGGGTAATCTACGCAAATGCCTCGGCTCGGCCACAAACTCGTCTTCGTACGGGTTTGTGGAAATGGGAAAGCGGTTAGAGAGTGGTGCATGACAACGAGGTAATCTAAATTACTTCTCTAATAGTCCTGAACGGGTAATCAACGCAAATGCCTCTGCTCGGCCACAAACTCGTCTTCGTACGGGTTTGCCGAAATGGGAAAGCGGTTAGAGAGTGGTGCATGACAACGAGGTAATCTAAATTACCTCTCTAATAGTCCCGAACGGGTACTCTACGCAAATGCCTCGGCTCGGCCTCAAACTCGTTTTCGTACGGGTTTGCGGAAATGGAAAAGCGGTTAGAGAGTGGTGCATGACAACGAGGTAATCTAAATTACCTCTCTAATCGTCCCGAACGTGTAATCTGCGCAAATGCCTTGGCTCGGCCACAAACTCGTCTTCGTACGGGTTTGCGGAAATGGGAAAGCGGTTAGAGAGTGGTGCATGACAACGAGGTAATCTAAATTACCTCTCTAATAGTCCCGAACGGGTAATCTACGCAAATGCCTCGGCTCGGCCACAAACTCGTTTTTGTACGGGTTTGCGGAAATGTGAAAGCGGTTAGAGAGTGGTGCATGACAACGAGGTAATCTAAATTACCTCTCTAATAGTCCCGAACGGGTAATCTACGCAAATGCCTCGGCTCGGCCTCAAACTCGTTTTCGTACGGGTTTGCGGAAATGGAAAAGCGGTTAGAGAGTGGTGCATGACAACGAGGTAATCTAAATTACCTCTCTAATAGTCCCGAACGTGTAATCTGCGCAAATGCCTCGGTTCGGCCACAAACTCGTCTTCGTACGGGTTTGCGGAAATGGGAAAGCGGTTAGAGAGTGGTGCATGACAACGAGGTAATCTAAATTACCTCTCTAATAGTCCCGAACGGGTAATCTACGCAAATGCCTCGGCTCGGCCACAAACTCGTTTTTGTACGGGTTTGCGGAAATGTGAAAGCGGTTAGAGAGTGGTGCATGACAACGAGGTAATCTAAATTACCTCTCTAATAGTCCCGAACGGGTAATCTACGCAAATGCCTCGGCTCGGCCTCAAACTCGTTTTCGTACGGGTTTGCGGAAATGGAAAACCGGTTAGAGAGTGGTGCATGACAACGAGGTAATCTAAATTACCTCTCTAATAGTCCCGAACGTGTAATCTGTGCAAATGCCTCAGTTCGGCCACAAACTCGTCTTCGTACGGGTTTGCGGAAATGGGAAAGCGGTTAGAGAGTGGTGCATGACAACGAGGTAATCTAAATTACCTCTCTAATAGTCCCGAACGGGTAATCTACGCAAATGCCTCGGCTCGGCCACAAACTCGTCTTCGTACGGGTTTGCGGAAATGGGAAAGCGGTTAGAGAGTGGTGCATGACAACGAGGTAATCTAAATTACCTCTCTAATAGTCCCGAACGGGTAATCTACGCAAATGCCTCGGCTCGGCCTCAAACTCGTTTTTGTACGGGTTTGCGGAAATGGAAAAGCGGTTAGAGAGTGGTGCATGACAACGAGGTAATCTAAATTACCTCTCTAATAGTCCCGAACGGGTACTCTACGCAAATGCCTCGGCTCGGCCTCAAACTCGTTTTCGTACGGGTTTGCGGAAATGGAAAAGCGGTTAGAGAGTGGTGCATGACAACGAGGTAATCTAAATTACCTCTCTAATCGTCCCGAACGTGTAATCTGCGCAAATGCCTCGGCTCGGCCACAAACTCGTCTTCGTACGGGTTTGCGGAAATGGGAAAGCGGTTAGAGAGTGGTGCATGACAACGAGGTAATCTAAATTACCTCTCTAATAGTCCCGAACGTGTAATCTGCGCAAATGCCTCGGCTCGGCCACAAACTCATCTTCGTACGGGTTTGCGGAAATGGAAAAGCGGTTAGAGAGTGGTTCATGACTACGGGGTAATCTAAATTACCTCTCTAATAGTCCCGAACGGGTAATCTATGCAAATGCCTCAGCTCGGCCTCAAACTCTTCTTCGTACGGGTTTGCGGAAATGAGAAAGCGGTTAGAGAGTGGTTCATGACTACGGGGTAATCTAAATTACCTCTCTAATAGTCCCGAACGGGTAATCTACACAAATTCCTCGGCTTGGCCTCAAACTCGTCTTCGTACGGGTTTGCGGAAATGAGAAAGCGGTTAGAGAGTGGTTCATGACTACGGGGTAATCTAAATTACCTCTCTAATAGTCCCGAACGGGTAATCTACGCAAATGCCTCGGCTCGGCCACAAACTCGTCTTCGTACGGGTTTGCGGAAATGGGAAAGCGGTTAGAGAGTGGTGCATGACAACGAGGTAATCTAAATTACCTCTCTAATAGTCCCGAACGTGTAATCTGCGCAAATGCCTCGGCTCGACCACAAACTCATCTTCGTACGGGTTTGCGGAAATGGAAAAGCGGTTAGAGAGTGGTTCATGACTACGGGGTAATCTAAATTACCTCTCTAATAGTCCCGAACGGGTAATCTATGCAAATGCCTCAGCTTGGCCACAAACTCGTCTTCGTACGGGTTTGCGGAAATGAGAAAGCGGTTAGAGAGTGGTTCATGACTACGGGGTAATCTAAATTACCTCTCTAATAGTCCCGAACGGGTAATCTACGCAAATTCCTCGGCTTGGCCTCAAACTCGTCTTTGTACGAGTTTGCGGAAATGAGAAAGCGGTTAGAGAGTGGTTCATGACTACGGGGTAATCTAAATTACCTCTCTAATAGTCCCGAACGGGTAATCTACGCAAATGCCTCGGCTCGGCCACAAACTCGTCTTCGTACGGGTTTGCGGAAATGGGAAAGCGTTTAGAGAGTGGTGCATGACAACGGGGTAATCTAAATTATCTCTCTAATAGTCCCGAACGGGTAATCTACGCAAATGCCTCGGTTCGGCCACAAACTCGTCTTCGTACGGGTTTGCGGAAATGGGAAAGCGGTTAGAGAGTGGTGCATGACAACGAGGTAATCTAAATTACCTCTCTAATAGTCCCGAACGGGTAATCTACGCAAATGCCTCGGCTCGGCCACAAACTCGTCTTCGTACGGGTTTGTGGAAATGGGAAAGCGGTTAGAGAGTGGTGCATGACAACGAGGTAATCTAAATTACTTCTCTAATAGTCCTGAACGGGTAATCAACGCAAATGCCTCTGCTCGGCCACAAACTCGTCTTCGTACGGGTTTGCCGAAATGGGAAAGCGGTTAGAGAGTGGTGCATGACAACGAGGTAATCTAAATTACCTCTCTAATAGTCCCGAACGGGTACTCTACGCAAATGCCTCGGCTCGGCCTCAAACTCGTTTTCGTACGGGTTTGCGGAAATGGAAAAGCGGTTAGAGAGTGGTGCATGACAACGAGGTAATCTAAATTACCTCTCTAATCGTCCCGAACGTGTAATCTGCGCAAATGCCTTGGCTCGGCCACAAACTCGTCTTCGTACGGGTTTGCGGAAATGGGAAAGCGGTTAGAGAGTGGTGCATGACAACGAGGTAATCTAAATTACCTCTCTAATAGTCCCGAACGGGTAATCTATGCAAATGCCTCGGCTCGGCCACAAACTCGTTTTTGTACGGGTTTGCGGAAATGTGAAAGCGGTTAGAGAGTGGTGCATGACAACGAGGTAATCTAAATTACCTCTCTAATAGTCCCGAACGGGTAATCTACGCAAATGCCTCGGCTCGGCCTCAAACTCGTTTTCGTACGGGTTTGCGGAAATGGAAAAGCGGTTAGAGAGTGGTGCATGACAACGAGGTAATCTAAATTACCTCTCTAATAATCCCGAACGTGTAATCTGCGCAAATGCCTCGGTTCGGCCACAAACTCGTCTTCGTACGGGTTTGCGGAAATGGAAAAGCGGTTAGAGAGTGGTTCATGACTAAGGGGTAATCTAAATTACCTCTCTAATAGTCCCGAACGGGTAATCTACGCAAATGCCTCGGCTTGGCCTCAAACTCGTCTTCGTACGGGTTTGCGGAAATGAGAAAGCGGTTAGAGAGTGGTTCATGACTACATGGTAATCTAAATTACCTCTCTAATAGTCCCGAACGGGTAATCTACGCAAATGCCTCGGCTCGGCCATAAACTCGTCTTCGTACGGGTTTGCGGAAATGGGAAAGCGGTTAGAGAGTGGTGCATGAAAACGAGGTAATCTAAATTACCTCTCTATTAGTCCCGAACGGGTAATCTACGCAAATGCCTCGGCTCGGCCACAAACTCATCTTCGTACGGGTTTGCGGAAATGGAAAAGCGGTTAGAGAGTGGTTCATGACTACGGGGTAATCTAAATTACCTCTCTAATAGTCCCGAACGGGTAATCTATGCAAATGCCTCAGCTTGGCCTCAAACTCGTCTTCGTACGGGTTTGCGGAAATGAGAAAGCGGTTAGAGAGTGGTTCATGACTACGGGGTAATCTAAATTACCTCTCTAATAGTCCCGAACGTGTAATCTGCGCAAATGCCTCGGCTCGGCCACAAACTCGTCTTCGTACGGGTTTGCGGAAATGGAAAAGCGGTTAGAGAGTGGTTCATGACTACGGGGTAATCTAAATTACCTCTCTAATAGTCCCGAACGGGTAATCTATGCAAATGCCTCAGCTTGGCCACAAACTCGTCTTCGTACGGGTTTGCGGAAATGAGAAAGCGGTTAGAGAGTGGTTCATGACTACGGGGTAATATAAATTACCTCTCTAATAGTCCCGAACGGGTAATCTACGCAAATTCCTCGGCTTGGCCTCAAACTCGTCTTCGTACGGGTTTGCGGTAATGAGAAAGCGGTTAGAGAGTGGTTCATGACTACGGGGTAATCTAAATTACCTCTCTAATAGTCCCGAACGGGTAATCTACGCAAATGCCTCGGCTCGGCCACAAACTCGTCTTCGTACGGGTTTGCGGAAATGGGAAAGCGGTTAGAGAGTGGTGCATGACAACGGGGTAATCTAAATTACCTCTCTAATAGTCCCGAACGTGTAATCTGCGCAAATGCCTCGGCTCGGCCACAAACTCGTCTTCGTACGGGTTTGCGGAAATGGGAAAGCGGTTAGAGAGTGGTGCATGACAACGAGGTAATCTAAATTACCTCTCTAATAGTCCCGTACGGGTAATCTACGCAAATGCCTCGGCTCGGCCTCAAACTCGTTTTCGTACGGGTTTGCGGAAATGGGAAAGCGGTTAGAGAGTGGTGCATGACAACGAGGTAATCTAAATTATCTCTCTAATAGTCCCGAACGGGTAATCTACGCAAATGCCTCGGTTCGGCCACAAACTCGTCTTCGTACGGGTTTGCGGAAATGGGAAAGCGGTTAGAGAGTGGTGCATGACAACGAGGTAATCTAAATTACCTCTCTAATAGTCCCGAACGGGTAATCTACGGAAATGCCTCGGCTCGGCCACAAACTCGTCTTCGTACGGGTTTGCGGAAATGGGAAAGCGTTTAGAGATTGGTGCATGACAACGGGGTAATCTAAATTATCTCTCTAATAGTCCCGAACGGGTAATCTACGCAAATGCCTCGGTTCGGCCACAAACTCGTCTTCGTACGGGTTTGCGGAAATGGGAAAGCGGTTAGAGAGTGGTGCATGACGACGAGGTAATCTAAATTACCTCTCTAATAGTCCCGAACGGGTAATCTACGCAAATGCCTCGGCTCGGCCACAAACTCGTCTTCGTACGGGTTTGTGGAAATGGGAAAGCGGTTAGAGAGTGGTGCATGACAACGAGGTAATCTAAATTACCTCTCTAATAGTCCTGAACGGGTAATCAACGCAAATGCCTCGGCTCGGCCACAAACTCGTCTTCGTACGGGTTTGCGGAAATGGGAAAGCGGTTAGAGAGTGGTGCATGACAACGAGGTAATCTAAATTACCTCTCTAATAGTCCCGAACGGGTACTCTACGCAAATGCCTCGGCTCGGCCTCAAACTCGTTTTCGTACGGGTTTGCGGAAATGGAAAAGCGGTTAGAGAGTGGTGCATGACAACGAGGTAATCTAAATTACCTCTCTAATCGTCCCGAACGTGTAAGCTGCGCAAATGCCTTGGCTCGGCCACAAACTCGTCTTCGTACGGGTTTGCGGAAATGGGAAAGCGGTTAGAGAGTGGTGCATGACAACGAGGTAATCTAAATTACCTCTCTAATAGTCCCGAATAGGTAATCTACGTAAATGCCTCGGCTAGGCCACAAACTCGTCTTTGTACGGGTTTGCGGAAATGGGAAAGCGGTTAGAGAGTGGTGCATGACAACGAGGTAATCTAAATTACCTCTCTAATAGTCCCGAACGGGTAATCTACGCAAATGCCTCGGCTCGGCCTCAAACTCGTTTTCGTACGGGTTTGCGGAAATGGAAAAGCGGTTAGAGAGTGATGCATGACAACGAGGTAATCTAAATTACCTCTCTAATAGTCCCGAACGTGTAATCTGCGCAAATGCCTCGGCTCGGCCACAAACTCGTCTTCGTACGGGTTTGCGGAAATGGAAAAGCGGTTAGAGAGTGGTTCATGACTAAGGGGTAATCTAAATTACCTCTCTAATAGTCCCGAACGGGTAATCTACGCAAATGCCTCGGCTTGGCCTCAAACTCGTCTTCGTACGGGTTTGCGGAAATGAGAAAGCGGTTAGAGAGTGGTTCATGACTATGGGGTAATCTAAATTACCTCTCTAATAGTCCCGAACGGGTAATCTACGCAAATGCCTCGGCTCGGCCACAAACTCGTCTTCGTACGGGTTTGCGGAAATGGGAAAGCGGTTAGAGAGTGGTGCATGACAACGAGGTAATCTAAATTACCTCTCTAATAGTCCCGAACGTGTAATCTGCGCAAATGCCTCGGCTCGGCCACAAACTCATCTTCGTACGGGTTTGCGGAAATGGAAAAGCGGTTAGAGAGTGGTTCATGACTACGGGGTAATCTAAATTACCTCTCTAATAGTCCCGAACGGGTAATCTATGCAAATGCCTCAGCTTGGCCTCAAACTCGTCTTCGTACGGGTTTGCGGAAATGAGAAAGCGGTTAGAGAGTGGTTCATGACTACGGGGTAATCTAAATTACCTCTCTAATAGTCCCGAACGGGTAATCTACGCAAATTCCTCGGCTTGGCCTCAAACTCGTCTTCGTACGGGTTTTCGGAAATGAGAAAGCGGTTAGAGAGTGGTTCATGACTACGGGGTAATCTAAATTACCTCTCTAATAGTCTCGAACGGGTAATCTACGCAAATGCCTCGGCTCGGCCACAAACTCGTCTTCGTACGGGTTTGCGGAAATGGGAAAGCGGTTAGAGAGTGGTGCATGACAACGGGGTAATCTAAATTACCTCTCTAATAGTCCCGAACGTGTAATCTGCGCAAATGCCTCGGCTCGGCCACAAACTCGTCTTCGTACGGGTTTGCGGAAATGGGAAAGCGGTTAGAGAGTGGTGCATGACAACGAGGTAATCTAAATTACCTCTCTAATAGTCCCGAACGGGTAATCTACGCAAATGCCTCGGCTCAGCCTCAAACTCGTTTTCGTACGGGTTTGCGGAAATGGGAAAGCGGTTAGAGAGTGGTGCATGACAACGAGGTAATCTAAATTATCTCTCTAATAGTCCCGAACGGGTAATCTACGCAAATGCCTCGGTTCGGCCACAAACTCGTCTTCGTACGGGTTTGCGGAAATGGGAAAGCGGTTAGAGAGTGGTGCATGACAACGAGGTAATCTAAATTACCTCTCTAATAGTCCCGAACGGGTAATCTACGCAAGTGCCTCGGCTCGGCCACAAACTCATCTTCGTACGGGTTTGCGGAAATGGGAAAGCGTTTAGAGAGTGGTGCATGACAACGGGGTAATCTAAATTATCTCTCTAATAGTCCCGAACGGGTAATCTACGCAAATGCCTCGGTTCGGCCACAAACTCGTCTTCGTACGGGTTTGCGGAAATGGGAAAGCGGTTAGAGAGTGGTGCATGACAACGAGGTAATCTAAATTACCTCTCTAATAGTCCCGAACGGGTAATCTACGCAAATGCCTCGGCTCGGCCACAAACTCGTCTTCGTACGGGTTTGTGGAAATGGGAAAGCGGTTAGAGAGTGGTGCATGACAACGAGGTAATCTAAATTACCTCTCTAATAGTCCTGAACGGGTAATCAACGCAAATGCCTCGGCTCGGCCACAAACTCGTCTTCGTACGGGTTTGCGGAAATGGGAAAGCGGTTAGAGAGTGGTGCATGACAACGAGGTAATCTAAATTACCTCTCTAATAGTCCCGAACGGGTACTCTACGCAAATGCCTCGGCTCGGCCTCAAACTCGTTTTCGTACGGGTTTGCGGAAATGGAAAAGCGGTTAGAGAGTGGTGCATGACAACGAGGTAATCTAAATTACCTCTCTAATCGTCCCGAACGTGTAAGCTGCGCAAATGCCTTGGCTCGGCCACAAACTCGTCTTCGTACGGGTTTGCGGAAATGGGAAAGCGGTTAGAGAGTGGTGCATGACAACGAGGTAATCTAAATTACCTCTCTAATAGTCCCGAATAGGTAATCTACGTAAATGCCTCGGCTAGGCCACAAACTCGTCTTTGTACGGGTTTGCGGAAATGGGAAAGCGGTTAGAGAGTGGTGCATGACAACGAGGTAATCTAAATTACCTCTCTAATAGTCCCGAACGGGTAATCTACGCAAATGCCTCGGCTCGGCCTCAAACTCGTTTTCGTACGGGTTTGCGGAAATGGAAAAGCGGTTAGAGAGTGATGCATGACAACGAGGTAATCTAAATTACCTCTCTAATAGTCCCGAACGTGTAATCTGCGCAAATGCCTCGGCTCGGCCACAAACTCGTCTTCGTACGGGTTTGCGGAAATGGAAAAGCGGTTAGAGAGTGGTTCATGACTAAGGGGTAATCTAAATTACCTCTCTAATAGTCCCGAACGGGTAATCTACGCAAATGCCTCGGCTTGGCCTCAAACTCGTCTTCGTACGGGTTTGCGGAAATGAGAAAGCGGTTAGAGAGTGGTTCATGACTATGGGGTAATCTAAATTACCTCTCTAATAGTCCCGAACGGGTAATCTACGCAAATGCCTCGGCTCGGCCACAAACTCGTCTTCGTACGGGTTTGCGGAAATGGGAAAGCGGTTAGAGAGTGGTGCATGACAACGAGGTAATCTAAATTACCTCTCTAATAGTCCCGAACGTGTAATCTGCGCAAATGCCTCGGCTCGGCCACAAACTCATCTTCGTACGGGTTTGCGGAAATGGAAAAGCGGTTAGAGAGTGGTTCATGACTACGGGGTAATCTAAATTACCTCTCTAATAGTCCCGAACGGGTAATCTATGCAAATGCCTCAGCTTGGCCTCAAACTCGTCTTCGTACGGGTTTGCGGAAATGAGAAAGCGGTTAGAGAGTGGTTCATGACTACGGGGTAATCTAAATTACCTCTCTAATAGTCCCGAACGGGTAATCTACGCAAATTCCTCGGCTTGGCCTCAAACTCGTCTTCGTACGGGTTTTCGGAAATGAGAAAGCGGTTAGAGAGTGGTTCATGACTACGGGGTAATCTAAATTACCTCTCTAATAGTCTCGAACGGGTAATCTACGCAAATGCCTCGGCTCGGCCACAAACTCGTCTTCGTACGGGTTTGCGGAAATGGGAAAGCGGTTAGAGAGTGGTGCATGACAACGGGGTAATCTAAATTACCTCTCTAATAGTCCCGAACGTGTAATCTGCGCAAATGCCTCGGCTCGGCCACAAACTCGTCTTCGTACGGGTTTGCGGAAATGGGAAAGCGGTTAGAGAGTGGTGCATGACAACGAGGTAATCTAAATTACCTCTCTAATAGTCCCGAACGGGTAATCTACGCAAATGCCTCGGCTCAGCCTCAAAACTCGTTTTCGTACGGGTTTGCGGAAATGGGAAAGCGGTTAGAGAGTGGTGCATGACAACGAGGTAATCTAAATTATCTCTCTAATAGTCCCGAACGGGTAATCTACGCAAATGCCTCGGTTCGGCCACAAACTCGTCTTCGTACGGGTTTGCGGAAATGGGAAAGCGGTTAGAGAGTGGTGCATGACAACGAGGTAATCTAAATTACCTCTCTAATAGTCCCGAACGGGTAATCTACGCAAGTGCCTCGGCTCGGCCACAAACTCATCTTCGTACGGGTTTGCGGAAATGGGAAAGCGTTTAGAGAGTGGTGCATGACAACGGGGTAATCTAAATTATCTCTCTAATAGTCCCGAACGGGTTATCTACGCAAATGCCTCGGTTCGGCCACAAACTCGTCTTCGTACGGGTTTGCGGAAATGGGAAAGCGGTTAGAGAGTGGTGCATGACAACGAGGTAATCTAAATTACCTCTCTAATAGTCCCGAACGGGTAATCTACGCAAATACCTCGGCTCGGCCACAAACTCGTCTTCGTACGGGTTTGTGGAAATGGGAAAGCGGTTAGAGAGTGGTGCATGACAACGAGGTAATCTAAATTACCTCTCTAATAGTCCTGAACGGGTAATCAACGCAAATGCCTCGGCTCGGCCACAAACTCGTCTTCGTACGGGTTTGCGGAAATGGGAAAGCGGTTAGAGAGTGGTGCATGACAACGAGGTAATCTAAATTACCTCTCTAATAGTCCCGAACGGGTACTCTACGCAAATGCCTCGGCTCGGCCTCAAACTTGCTTTCGTACGGGTTTGCGAAAATGGAAAAGCGGTTAGAGAGTGGTTCATGACTAAGGGGTAATCTAAATTACCTCTCTAATAGTCCCGAACGGGTAATCTACACAAATGCCTCGGCTTGGCCTCAAACTCGTCTTCGTACGGGTTTGCGGAAATGAGAAAGCGGTTAGAGAGTGGTTCATGACTACGGGGTAATCTAAATTACCTCTCTAATAGTCCCGAATGGGTAATCTACGCAAATGCCTCGGCTCGGCCACAAAATCGTCTTCGTACGGGTTTGCGGAAATGGGAAAGCGGTTAGAGAATGGTGCATGACAACGAGGTAATCTAAATTACCTCTCTAATAGTCCCGAACGTGTAATCTGCGCAAATGCCTCGGCTCGGCCACAAACTCGTCTTCGTACGGGTTTGCGGAAATGGAAAAGCGGTTAGAGAGTGGTTCATGACTACGGGGTAATCTAAATTACCTCTCTAATAGTCCCGAACGGGTAATCTATGCAAATGCCTCAGCTTGGCCACAAACTCGTCTTCGTACGGGTTTGCGGAAATGAGAAAGCGGTTAGAGAGTGGTTCATGACTACGGGGTAATATAAATTACCTCTCTAATAGTCCCGAACGGGTAATCTACGCAAATTCCTCGGCTTGGCCTCAAACTCGTCTTCGTACGGGTTTGCGGTAATGAGAAAGCGGTTAGAGAGTGGTTCATGACTACGGGGTAATCTAAATTACCTCTCTAATAGTCCCGAACGGGTAATCTACGCAAATGCCTCGGCTCGGCCACAAACTCGTCTTCGTACGGGTTTGCGGAAATGGGAAAGCGGTTAGAGAGTGGTGCATGACAACGGGGTAATCTAAATTACCTCTCTAATAGTCCCGAACGTGTAATCTGCGCAAATGCCTCGGCTCGGCCACAAACTCGTCTTCGTACGGGTTTGCGGAAATGGGAAAGCGGTTAGAGAGTGGTTCATGACTACGGGGTAATCTAAATTACCTCTCTAATAGTCCCGTACGGGTAATCTACGCAAATGCCTCGGCTCGGCCTCAAACTCGTTTTCGTACGGGTTTGCGGAAATGGGAAAGCGGTTAGAGAGTGGTGCATGACAACGAGGTAATCTAAATTATCTCTCTAATAGTCCCGAACGGGTAATCTACGCAAATGCCTCGGTTCGGCCACAAACTCGTCTTCGTACGGGTTTGCGGAAATGGGAAAGCGGTTAGAGAGTGGTGCATGACAACGAGGTAATCTAAATTACCTCTCTAATAGTCCCGAACGGGTAATCTACGCAAATGCCTCGGCTCGGCCACAAACTCGTCTTCGTACGGGTTTGCGGAAATGGGAAAGCGTTTAGAGATTGGTGCATGACAACGGGGTAATCTAAATTATCTCTCTAATAGTCCCGAACGGGTAATCTACGCAAATGCCTCGGTTCGGCCACAAACTCGTCTTCGTACGGGTTTGCGGAAATGGGAAAGCGGTTAGAGAGTGGTGCATGACAACGAGGTAATCTAAATTACCTCTCTAATAGTCCCGAACGGGTAATCTACGCAAATGCCTCGGCTCGGCCACAAACTCGTCTTCGTACGGGTTTGCGGAAATGGGAAAGCGGTTAGAGAGTGGTGCATGACAACGAGGTAATCTAAATTACCTCTCTAATAGTCCCGAACGTGTAATCTGCGCAAATGCCTCGGCTCGGCCACAAACTCATCTTCGTACGGGTTTGCGGAAATGGAAAAGCGGTTAGAGAGTGGTTCATGACTACGGGGTAATCTAAATTACCTCTCTAATAGTCTCGAACGGGTAATCTACGCAAATGCCTCGGCTCGGCCACAAACTCGTCTTCGTACGGGTTTGCGGAAATGGGAAAGCGGTTAGAGAGTGGTGCATGACAACGAGGTAATCTAAATTACCTCTCTAATAGTCCCGAACGTGTAATCTGCGCAAATGCCTCGGCTCGGCCACAAACTCATCTTCGTACGGGTTTGCGGAAATGGAAAAGCGGTTAGAGAGTGGTTCATGACTACAGGGTAATCTAAATTACCTCTCTAATAGTCCCGAACGGGTAATCTATGCAAATGCCTCAGCTTGGCCACAAACTCGTCTTCGTACGGGTTTGCGGAAATGAGAAAGCGGTTAGAGAGTGGTTCATGACTACGGGGTAATATAAATTACCTCTCTAATAGTCCCGAACGGGTAATCTACGCAAATTCCTCGGCTTGGCCTCAAACTCGTCTTCGTACGGGTTTGCGGAAATGAGAAAGCGGTTAGAGAGTGGTTCATGACTACGGGGTAATCTAAATTACCTCTCTAATAGTCCGAACGGGTAATCTACGCAAATGCCTCGGCTCGGCCACAAACTCGTCTTCGTACGGGTTTGCGGAAATGGGAAAGCGGTTAGAGAGTGGTGCATGACAACGAGGTAATCTAAATTACCTCTCTAATAGTCCCGAACGTGTAATCTGCGCAAATGCCTCGGCTCGGCCACAAACTCATCTTCGTACAGGTTTGCGGAAATGGAAAAGCGGTTAGAGAGTGGTTCATGACTACGGGGTAATCTAAATTACCTCTCTAATAGTCCCGAACGGGTAATCTACGCAAATTCCTCGGCTTGGCCTCAAACTCGTCTTCGTACGGGTTTGCGGAAATGAGAAAGCGGTTAGAGAGTGGTTCATGACTACGGGGTAATCTAAATTACCTCTCCAATAGTCCCGAACGGGTAATCTACGCAAATGCCTCGGCTCGGCCACAAACTCGTCTTCGTACGGGTTTGCGGAAATGGGAAAGCGTTTAGAGAGTGGTGCATGACAACGGGGTAATCTAAATTATCTCTCTAATAGTCTCGAACGGGTAATCTACGCAAATTCCTCGGTTCGGCCAAAAACACGTCTTCGTACGGGTTTGCGGAAATGAGAAAGCGGTTAGAGAGTGGTGCATGACAACGAGGTAATCTAAATTACCTCTCTAATAGTCCCAAACGGGTAATCTACGCAAATGCCTCGGCTCGGCCACAAACTCGTCTTCGTACGGGTTTGCGGAAATGGGAAAGCGGTTAGAGAGTGGTGCATGACAACGAGGTAATCTAAATTACCTCTCTAATAGTCCCGAACGTGTAATCTGCGCAAATGCCTCGGCTCGGCCACAAACTCATCTTCGTACGGGTTTGCGGAAATGGAAAAGCGGTTAGAGAGTGGTGCATGACAACGAGGTAATCTAAATTACCTCTCTAATAGTCCGAACGTTTAATCTGCGCAAATGCCTCGGCTCGGCCACAAACTCATCTTCGTACGGGTTTGCGGAAATGGAAAAGCGGTTAGAGAGTGGTTCATGACTACGGGGTAATCTAAATTACCTCTCTAATAGTCTCGAACGGGTAATCTACGCAAATGCCTCGGCTCGGCCACAAACTCGTCTTCGTACGGGTTTGCGGAAATGGGAAAGCGGTTAGAGAGTGGTGCATGACAACGAGGTAATCTAAATGACCTCTCAATTAGTCCCGAACGGGTAATCTACGCAAATGCCTCGGCTCGGCCACAAACTCGTCTTCGTACGGGTTTGCGGAAATGGGAAAGCATTTAGAGAGTGGTGCATGACAACGGGGTAATCTAAATTATCTCTCTAATAGTCCCGAACGGGTAATCTACGCAAATGCCTCGGTTCGGCCACAAACTCGTCTTCGTACGGGTTTGCGGAAATGGGAAAGCGGTTAGAGAGTGGTGCATGACAACGAGGTAATCTAAATTACCTCTCTAATAGTCCCGAACGGGTAATCTACGCAAATGCCTCGGCTCGGCCACAAACTCGTCTTCGTACGGGTTTGTGGAAATGGGAAAGCGGTTAGAGAGTGGTGCATGACAACGAGGTAATCTAAATTACCTCTCTAATAGTCCTGAACGGGTAATCAACGCAAATGCCTCGGCTCGGCCACAAACTCGTCTTCGTACGGGTTTGCGGAAATGGGAAAGCGGTTAGAGAGTGGTGCATGACAACGAGGTAATCTAAATTACCTCTCTAATAGTCCCGAACGGGTACTCTACGCAAATGCCTCGGCTCGGCCTCAAACTCGTTTTCGTACGGGTTTGCGCAAATGGAAAAGCGGTTAGAGAGTGGTGCATGACAACGAGGTAATCTAAATTACCTCTCTAATCGTCCCGAACGTGTAATCTGCGCAAATGCCTTGGCTCGGCCACAAACTCGTCTTCGTACGGGTTTGCGGAAATGGGAAAGCGGTTAGAGAGTGGTGCATGACAACGAGGTAATCTAAATTACCTCTCTAATAGTCCCGAACGGGTAATCTACGCAAATGCCTCGGCTCGGCCACAAACTCGTTTTTGTACGGGTTTGCGGAAATGGGAAAGCGGTTAGAGAGTGGCGCATGACAACGAGGTAATCTAAATTACCTCTTTAATAGTCCCGAACGGGTAATCTACGCAAATGCCTCGGCTCGGCCTCAAACTCGTTTTCGTACGGGTTTGCGGAAATGGAAAAGCGGTTTGAGAGTGGTGCATGACAACGAGGTAATCTAAATTACCTCTCTAATAGTCCCGAACGTGTAATCTGCGCAAATGCCTCGGTTCGGCCACAAACTCGTCTTCGTACGGGTTTGCGGAAATGGAAAAGCGGTTAGAGAGTGGTTCATGACTAAGGGGTAATCTAAATTACCTCTCTAATAGTCCCGAACGGGTAATCTACGCAAATGCCTCGGCTTGGCCTCAAACTCGTCTTCGTACGGGTTTGCGGAAATGAGAAAGCGGTTAGAGAGTGGTTCATGACTACGGGGTAATCTAAATTACCTCTCTAATAGTCCCGAACGGGTAATCTACGCAAATGCCTCGGCTCGGCCACAAACTCGTCTTCGTACGGGTTTGCGGAAATGGGAAAGCGGTTAGAGAGTGGTGCATGACAACGAGGTAATCTAAATTACCTCTCTAATAGTCCCGAACGTGTAATCTGCGCAAATGCCTCGGCTCGGCCACAAACTCATCTTCGTACGGGTTTGCGGAAATGGAAAAGCGGTTAGAGAGTGGTTCATGACTACGGGGTAATCTAAATTACCTCTCTAATAGTCCCGAACGGGTAATCTATGCAAATGCCTCAGCTTGGCCTCAAACTCGTCTTCGTACGGGTTTGCGGAAATGAGAAAGCGGTTAGAGAGTGGTTCATGACTACGGGGTAATATAAATTACCTCTCTAATAGTCCCGAACGGGTAATCTACGCAAATTCCTCGGCTTGGCCTCAAACTCGTTTTCGTACGGGTTTGCGGAAATGGGAAAGCGGTTAGAGAGTGGTGCATGACAACGAGGTAATCTAAATTACCTCTCTAATAGTCCCGAACGGGTAATCTACGCAAATGCCTCGGCTCGGCCACAAACTCGTCTTCGTACGGGTTTGCGGAAATGGGAAAGCGTTTAGAGAGTGGTGCATGACTACGGGGTAATCTAAATTACCTCTCTAATAGTCCCGAACGGGTAATCTACGCAAATGCCTCGGCTCGGCCTCAAACTCGTTTTCGTACGGGTTTGCGCAAATGGAAAAGCGGTTAGAGAGTGGTGCATGACAACGAGGTAATCTAAATTACCTCTCTAATCGTCCCGAACGTGTAATCTGCGCAAATGCCTTGGCTCGGCCACAAACTCGTCTTCGTACGGGTTTGCGGAAATGGGAAAGCGGTTAGAGAGTGGTGCATGACAACGAGGTAATCTAAATTACCTCTCTAATAGTCCCGAACGGGTAATCTACGCAAATGCCTCGGCTCGGCCACAAACTCGTTTTTGTACGGGTTTGCGGAAATGGGAAAGCGGTTAGAGAGTGGCGCATGACAACGAGGTAATCTAAATTACCTCTTTAATAGTCCCGAACGGGTAATCTACGCAAATGCCTCGGCTCGGCCTCAAACTCGTTTTCGTACGGGTTTGCGGAAATGGAAAAGCGGTTAGAGAGTGGTGCATGACAACGAGGTAATCTAAATTACCTCTCTAATAGTCCCGAACGTGTAATCTGCGCAAATGCCTCGGTTCGGCCACAAACTCGTCTTCGTACGGGTTTGCGGAAATGGAAAAGCGGTTAGAGAGTGGTTCATGACTAAGGGGTAATCTAAATTACCTCTCTAATAGTCCCGAACGGGTAATCTACGCAAATGCCTCGGCTTGGCCTCAAACTCGTCTTCGTACGGGTTTGCGGAAATGAGAAAGCGGTTAGAGAGTGGTTCATGACTACGGGGTAATCTAAATTACCTCTCTAATAGTCCCGAACGGGTAATCTACGCAAATGCCTCGGCTCGGCCACAAACTCGTCTTCGTACGGGTTTGCGGAAATGGGAAAGCGGTTAGAGAGTGGTGCATGACAACGAGGTAATCTAAATTACCTCTCTAATAGTCCCGAACGTGTAATCTGCGCAAATGCCTCGGCTCGGCCACAAACTCATCTTCGTACGGGTTTGCGGAAATGGAAAAGCGGTTAGAGAGTGGTTCATGACTACGGGGTAATCTAAATTACCTCTCTAATAGTCCCGAACGGGTAATCTATGCAAATGCCTCAGCTTGGCCTCAAACTCGTCTTCGTATGGGTTTGCGGAAATGAGAAAGCGGTTAGAGAGTGGTTCATGACTACGGGGTAATATAAATTACCTCTCTAATAGTCCCGAACGGGTAATCTACGCAAATTCCTCGGCTTGGCCTCAAACTCGTTTTCGTACGGGTTTGCGGAAATGGGAAAGCGGTTAGAGAGTGGTGCATGACAACGAGGTAATCTAAATTATCTCTCTAATAGTCCCGAACGGGTAATCTACGCAAATGCCTCGGTTCGGCCACAAACTCGTCTTCGTACGGGTTTGCGGAAATGGGAAAGCGGTTAGAGAGTGGTGCATGACAACGAGGTAATCTAAATTACCTCTCTAATAGTCCCGAACGGGTAATCTACGCAAATGCCTCGGCTCGGCCACAAACTCGTCTTCGTACGGGTTTGCGGAAATGGGAAAGCGTTTAGAGAGTGGTGCATGACAACGGGGTAATCTAAATTATCTCTCTAATAGTCCCGAACGGGTAATCTACGCAAATGCCTCGGTTCGGCCACAAACTCGTCTTCGTACGGGTTTGCGGAAATGGGAAAGCGGTTAGAGAGTGGTGCATGACAACGAGGTAATCTAAATTACCTCTCTAATAGTTCCGAACGGGTAATCTACGCAAATGCCTCGGCTCGGCCACAAACTCGTCTTCGTACGGGTTTGTGGAAATGGGAAAGCGGTTAGAGAGTGGTGCATGACAACGAGGTAATCTAAATTACCTCTCTAATAGTCCTGAACGGGTAATCAACGCAAATGCCTCGGCTCGGCCACAAACTCGTCTTCGTACGGGTTTGCGGAAATGGGAAAGCGGTTAGAGAGTGGTGCATGACAACGAGGTAATCTAAATTACCTCTCTAATAGTCCCGAACGGGTACTCTACGCAAATGCCTCGGCTCGGCCTCAAACTTGTTTTCGTACGGGTTTGCGGAAATGGAAAAGCGGTTAGAGAGTGGTTCATGACTAAGGGGTAATCTAAATTACCTCTCTAATCGTCCCGAACGTGTAATCTGCGCAAATGCCTTGGCTCGGCCACAAACTCGTCTTCGTACGGGTTTGCGGAAATGGGAAAGCGGTTAGAGAGTGGTGCATGACAACGAGGTAATCTAAATTACCTCTCTAATAGTCCCGAACGGGTAATCTACGCAAATGCCTCGGCTCGGCCACAAACTCGTTTTTGTACGGGTTTGCGGAAATGGGAAAGCGGTTAGAGAGTGGCGCATGACAACGAGGTAATCTAAATTACCTCTTTAATAGTCCCGAACGGGTAATCTACGCAAATGCCTCGGCTCGGCCTCAAACTCGTTTTCGTACGGGTTTGCGGAAATGGAAAAGCGGTTAGAGAGTGGTGCATGACAACGAGGTAATCTAAATTACCTCTCTAATAGTCCCGAACGTGTAATCTGCGCAAATGCCTCGGTTCGGCCACAAACTCGTCTTCGTACGGGTTTGCGGAAATGGAAAAGCGGTTAGAGAGTGGTTCATGACTAAGGGGTAATCTAAATTACCTCTCTAATAGTCCCAAACGGGTAATCTACGCAAATGCCTCGGCTTGGCCTCAAACTCGTCTTCGTACGGGTTTGCGGAAATGAGAAAGCGGTTAGAAAGTGGTTCATGACTACGGGGTAATCTAAATTACCTCTCTAATAGTCCCGAACGGGTAATCTACGCAAATGCCTCGGCTCGGCCACAAACTCGTCTTTGTACGGGTTTGCGGAAATGGGAAAGCGGTTAGAGAGTGGTGCATGACAACGAGGTAATCTAAATTACCTCTCTAATAGTCCCGAACGGGTACTCTACGCAAATGCCTCGGCTCGGCCTCAAACTTGTTTTCGTACGGGTTTGCGGAAATGGAAAAGCGGTTAGAGAGTGGTTCATGACTAAGGGGTAATCTAAATTACCTCTCTAATAGTCCCGAACGGGTAATCTACACAAATGCCTCGGCTTGGCCTCAAACTCGTCTTCGTACGGGTTTGCGGAAATGAGAAAGCGGTTAGAGAGTGGTTCATGACTACGGGGTAATCTAAATTACCTTTCTAATAGTCCCGAATGGGTAATCTACGCAAATGCCTCGGCTCGGCCACAAACTCGTCTTCGTACGGGTTTGCGGAAATGGGAAAGCGGTTAGAGAGTGGTGCATGACAACGAGGTAATCTAAATTACCTCTCTAATAGTCCCGAACGTGTAATCTGCGCAAATGCCTCGGCTCGGCCACAAACTCGTCTTCGTACGGGTTTGCGGAAATGGAAAAGCGGTTAGAGAGTGGTTCATGACTACGGGGTAATCTAAATTACCTCTCTAATAGTCCCGAACGGGTAATCTACGCAAATTCCTCGGCTTGGCCTCAAACTCGTTTTCGTACGGGTTTGCGGAAATGGGAAAGCGGTTAGAGAGTGGTGCATGACAACGAGGTAATCTAAATTATCTCTCTAATAGTCCCGAACGGGTAATCTACGCAAATGCCTCGGCTCGGCCACAAACTCGTCTTCGTACGGGTTTGTGGAAATGGGAAAGCGGTTAGAGAGTGGTGCATGACAACGAGGTAATCTAAATTACCTCTCTAATAGTCCTGAACGGGTAATCAACGCAAATGCCTCGGCTCGGCCACAAACTCGTCTTCGTACGGGTTTGCGGAAATGGGAAAGCGGTTAGAGAGTGGTGCATGACAACGAGGTAATCTAAATTACCTCTCTAATAGTCCCGAACGGGTACTCTACGCAAATGCCTCGGCTCGGCCTCAAACTTGTTTTCGTACGGGTTTGCGGAAATGGAAAAGCGGTTAGAGAGTGGTTCATGACTAAGGGGTAATCTAAATTACCTCTCTAATAGTCCCGAACGGGTAATCTACACAAATGCCTCGGCTTGGCCTCAAACTCGTCTTCGTACGGGTTTGCGGAAATGAGAAAGCGGTTAGAGAGTGGTTCATGACTAAGGGGTAATCTAAATTACCTCTCTAATAGTCCCGAACGGGTAATCTACACAAATGCCTCGGCTCGGCCACAAACTCGTCTTCGTACGGGTTTGCGGAAATGGGAAAGCGGTTAGAGAGTGGTGCATGACAACGAGGTAATCTAAATTAACTCTCTAATAGTCCCGAACGTGTAATCTGCGCAAATGCCTCAGCTTGGCCACAAACTCGTCTTCGTACGGGTTTGCGGAAATGAGAAAGCGGTTAGAGAGTGGTTCATGACTACGGGGTAATCTAAATTACCTCTCTAATAGTCCCGAACGGGTAATCTACGCAAATGCCTCGGCTCGGCCACAAACTCGTCTTCGTACGGGTTTGCGGAAATGGGAAAGCGGTTAGAGAGTGGTGCATGACAACGAGGTAATCTAAATTACCTCTCTAATAGTCCCGAACGTGTAATCTGCGCAAATGCCTCGGCTCGGCCACAAACTCATCTTCGTACGGGTTTGCGGAAATGGAAAAGCGGTTAGAGAGTGGTTCATGACTACGGGGTAATCTAAATTACCTCTCTAATAGTCCCGAACGGGTAATCTACGCAAATTCCTCGGCTTGGCCTCAAACTCGTCTTCGTACGGGTTTGCGGAAATGAGAAAGCGGTTAGAGAGTGGTTCATGACTACGGGGTAATCTAAATTACCTCTCTAATAGTCCCCAACGGGTAATCTACGCAAATGCCTCGGCTCGGCCACAAACTCGTCTTCGTACGGGTTTGCGGAAATGGGAAAGCGTTTAGAGAGTGGTGCATGACAACGGGGTAATCTAAATTATCTCTCTAATAGTCTCGAACGGGTAATCTACACAAATTCCTCGGTTCGGCCACAAACACGTCTTCGTACGGGTTTGCGGAAATGAGAAAGCGGTTAGAGAGTGGTGCATGACAACGAGGTAATCTAAATTACCTCTCTAATAGTCCCAAACGGGTAATCTACGCAAATGCCTCGGCTCGGCCACAAACTCGTCTTCGTACGGGTTTGCGGAAATGGGAAAGCGGTTAGAGAGTGGTGCATGACAACGAGGTAATCTAAATTACCTCTCTAATAGTCCCGAACGGGTAATCTACGCAAATGCCTCGGCTCGGCCACAAACTCGTCTTCGTACGGGTTTGCGGAAATGGGAAAGCGGTTAGAGAGTGGTGCATGACAACGAGGTAATCTAAATTACCTCTCTAATAGTCCCGAACGTGTAATCTGCGCAAATGCCTCGGCTCGGCCACAAACTCATCTTCGTACGGGTTTACGGAAATGGAAAAGCGGTTAGAGAGTGGTTCATGACTACGGGGTAATCTAAATTACCTCTCTAATAGTCTCGAACGGGTAATCTACGCAAATGCCTCGGCTCGGCCACAAACTCGTCTTCGTACGGGTTTGCGGAAATGGGAAAGCGGTTAGAGAGTGGTGCATGACAACGAGGTAATCTAAATTACCTCTCTAATAGTCCCGAACGTGTAATCTGCGCAAATGCCTCGGCTCGGCCACAAACTCATCTTCGTACGGGTTTGCGGAAATGGAAAAGCGGTTAGAGAGTGGTTCATGACTACAGGGTAATCTAAATTACCTCTCTAATAGTCCCGAACGGGTAATCTATGCAAATGCCTCAGCTTGGCCACAAACTCGTCTTCGTACGGGTTTGCGGAAATGAGAAAGCGGTTAGAGAGTGGTTCATGACTACGGGGTAATATAAATTACCTCTCTAATAGTCCCGAACGGGTAATCTACGCAAATTCCTCGGCTTGGCCTCAAACTCGTCTTCGTACGGGTTTGCGGAAATGAGAAAGCGGTTAGAGAGTGGTTCATGACTACGGGGTAATCTAAATTACCTCTCTAATAGTCCCGAACGGGTAATCTACGCAAATGCCTCGGCTCGGCCACAAACTCGTCTTCGTACGGGTTTGCGGAAATGGGAAAGCGGTTAGAGAGTGGTGCATGACAACGAGGTAATCTAAATTACCTCTCTAATAGTCCCGAACGTGTAATCTGCGCAAATGCCTCGGCTCGCCCACAAACTCATCTTCGTACGGGTTTGCGGAAATGGAAAAGCGGTTAGAGAGTGGTTCATGACAACGGGGTAATCTAAATTACCTCTCTAATAGTCCCGAACGGGTAATCTACGCACATTCCTCGGCTTGGCCTCAAACTCGTCTTCGTACGGGTTTGCGGAAATGAGAAAGCGGTTAGAGAGTGGTTCATGACTACGGGGTAATCTAAATTACCTCTCTAATAGTCCCGAACGGGTAATCTACGCAAATGCCTCGGCTCGGCCACAAACTCGTCTTCGTACGGGTTTGCGGAAATGGGAAAGCGTTTAGAGAGTGGTCCATGACAACGGGGTAATCTAAATTATCTCTCTAATAGTCTCGAACGGGTAATCTACGCAAATTCCTCGGTTCGGCCACAAACACGTCTTCGTACGGGTTTGCGGAAATGAGAAAGCGGTTAGAGAGTGGTGCATGACAACGAGGTAATCTAAATTACCTCTCTAATAGTCCCAAACGGGTAATCTACGCAAATGCCTCGGCTCGGCCACAAACTCGTCTTCGTACGGGTTTGCGGAAATGGGAAAGCGGTTAGAGAGTGGTGCATGACAACGAGGTAATCTAAATTACCTCTCTAATAGTCCCGAACGTGTAATCTGCGCAAATGCCTCGGCTCGGCCACAAACTCATCTTCGTACGGGTTTGCGGAAATGGAAAAGCGGTTAGAGAGTGGTGCATGACAACGAGGTAATCTAAATTACCTCTCTAATAGTCCCGAACGTGTAATCTGCGCAAATGCCTCGGCTCGGCCACAAACTCATCTTCGTACGGGTTTGCGGAAATGGAAAAGCGGTTAGAGAGTGGTGCATGACAACGGGGTAATCTAAATTATCTCTCTAATAGTCTCGAACGGGTAATCTACACAAATTCCTCGGTTCGGCCACAAACACGTCTTCGTACGGGTTTGCGGAAATGAGAAAGCGGTTAGAGAGTGGTGCATGACAACGAGGTAATCTAAATTACCTCTCTAATAGTCCCAAACGGGTAATCTACGCAAATGCCTCGGCTCGGCCACAAACTCGTCTTCGTACGGGTTTGCGGAAATGGGAAAGCGGTTAGAGAGTGGTGCATGACAACGAGGTAATCTAAATTACCTCTCTAATAGTCCCGAACGGGTAATCTACGCAAATGCCTCGGCTCGGCCACAAACTCGTCTTCGTACGGGTTTGCGGAAATGGGAAAGCGGTTAGAGAGTGGTGCATGACAACGAGGTAATCTAAATTACCTCTCTAATAGTCCCGAACGTGTAATCTGCGCAAATGCCTCGGCTCGGCCACAAACTCATCTTCGTACGGGTTTACGGAAATGGAAAAGCGGTTAGAGAGTGGTTCATGACTACGGGGTAATCTAAATTACCTCTCTAATAGTCCCGAACGGGTAATCTACGCAAATGCCTCGGCTCGGCCACAAACTCGTCTTCGTACGGGTTTGCGGAAATGGGAAAGCGTTTAGAGAGTGGTGCATGACAACGGGGTAATCTAAATTATCTCTCTAATAGTCTCGAACGGGTAATCTACGCAAATTCCTCGGTTCGGCCACAAACACGTCTTCGTACGGGTTTGCGGAAATGAGAAAGCGGTTAGAGAGTGGTGCATGACAACGAGGTAATCTAAATCACCTCTCTAATAGTCCCAAACGGGTAATCTACGCAAATGCCTCGGCTCGGCCACAAACTCGTCTTCGTACGGGTTTGCGGAAATGGGAAAGCGGTTAGAGAGTGGTGCATCACAACGAGGTAATCTAAATTACCTCTCTAATAGTCCCGAACGTGTAATCTGCGCAAATGCCTCGGCTCGGCCACAAACTCGTCTTCGTACGGGTTTGCGGAAATGGGAAAGCGTTTAGAGAGTGGTGCATGACAACGGGGTAATCTAAATTATCTCTCTAATAGTCTCGAACGGGTAATCTACGCAAATTCCTCGGTTCGGCCACAAACACGTCTTCGTACGGGTTTGCGGAAATGAGAAAGCGGTTAGAGAGTGGTGCATGACAACGAGGTAATCTAAATTACCTCTCTAATAGTCCCAAACGGGTAATCTACGCAAATGCCTCGGCTCGGCCACAAACTCGTCTTCGTACGGGTTTGCGGAAATGGGAAAGCGGTTAGAGAGTGGTGCATCACAACGAGGTAATCTAAATTACCTCTCTAATAGTCCCGAACGTGTAATCTGCGCAAATGCCTCGGCTCGGCCACAAACTCATCTTCGTACGGGTTTGCGGAAATGGAAAAGCGGTTAGAGAGTGGTTCATGACTACGGGGTAATCTAAATTACCTCTCTAATAGTCTCGAACGGGTAATCTACGCAAATGCCTCGGGTCGGCCACAAACTCGTCTTCGTACGGGTTTGCGGAAATGGGAAAGCGGTTAGAGAGTGGTGCATGACAACGAGGTAATCTAAATTACCTCTCTATTAGTCCCGAACGGGTAATCTACGCAAATGCCTCGGCTCGGCCACAAACTCGTCTTCGTACGGGTTTGCGGAAATGGGAAAGCATTTAGAGAGTGGTGCATGACAACGGGGTAATCTAAATTATCTCTCTAATAGTCCCGAACGGGTAATCTACGCAAATGCCTCGGTTCGGCCACAAACTCGTCTTCGTACGGGTTTGCGGAAATGGGAAAGCGGTTAGAGAGTGGTGCATGACAACGAGGTAATCTAAATTACCTCTCTAATAGTCCCGAACGGGTAATCTACGCAAATGCCTCGGCTCGGCCACAAACTCGTCTTCGTACGGGTTTGTGGAAATGGGAAAGCGGTTAGAGAGTGGTGCATGACAACGAGGTAATCTAAATTACCTCTCTAATAGTCCTGAACGGGTAATCAACGCAAATGCCTCGGCTCGGCCACAAACTCGTCTTCGTACGGGTTTGCGGAAATGGGAAAGCGGTTAGAGAGTGGTGCATGACAACGAGGTAATCTAAATTACCTCTCTAATAGTCCCGAACGGGTACTCTACGCAAATGCCTCGGCTCGGCCTCAAACTCGTTTTCGTACGGGTTTGCGCAAATGGAAAAGCGGTTAGAGAGTGGTTCATGACTAAGGGGTAATCTAAATTACCTCTCTAATAGTCCCGAACGGGTAATCTACACAAATGCCTCGGCTTGGCCTCAAACTCGTCTTCGTACGGGTTTGCGGAAATGAGAAAGCGGTTAGAGAGTGGTTCATGACTACGGGGTAATCTAAATTACCTCTCTAATAGTCCCGAACGGGTAATCTATGCAAATGCCTCAGCTTGGCCACAAACTCGTCTTCGTACGGGTTTGCGGAAATGGAAAAGCGGTT
The DNA here is from genome assembly GCA_963920545.1 of Lepidium didymum. Lineage (NCBI taxonomy): Eukaryota > Viridiplantae > Streptophyta > Magnoliopsida > Brassicales > Brassicaceae > Lepidium > Lepidium didymum. The sequence continues at coordinate 8,156,525 of OY986988.1, forward strand.
AGAGAGTGGTTCATGACTACGGGGTAATCTAAATTACCTCTCTAATAGTCCCGAATGGGTAATCTACGCAAATGCCTCGGCTCGGCCACAAACTCGTCTTCGTACGGGTTTGCGGAAATGGGAAAGCGGTTAGAGAGTGGTGCATGACAACGAGGTAATCTAAATTACCTCTCTAATAGTCCCGAACGTGTAATCTGCGCAAATGCCTCGGCTCGGCCACAAACTCATCTTCGTACGGGTTTGCGGAAATGGAAAAGCGGTTAGAGAGTGGTTCATGACTACGGGGTAATCTAAATTACCTCTCTAATAGTCTCGAACGGGTAATCTACGCAAATGCCTCGGCTCGGCCACAAACTCGTCTTCGTACGGGTTTGCGGAAATGGGAAAGCGGTTAGAGAGTGGTGCATGACAACGAGGTAATCTAAATTACCTCTCTATTAGTCCCGAACGGGTAATCTACGCAAATGCCTCGGCTCGGCCACAAACTCGTCTTCGTACGGGTTTGCGGAAATGGGAAAGCATTTAGAGAGTGGTGCATGACAACGGGGTAATCTAAATTATCTCTCTAATAGTCCCGAACGGGTAATCTACGCAAATGCCTCGGTTCGGCCACAAACTCGTCTTCGTACGGGTTTGCGGAAATGGGAAAGCGGTTAGAGAGTGGTGCATGACAACGAGGTAATCTAAATTACCTCTCTAATAGTCCCGAACGGGTAATCTACGCAAATGCCTCGGCTCGGCCACAAACTCGTCTTCGTACGGGTTTGTGGAAATGGGAAAGCGGTTAGAGAGTGGTGCATGACAACGAGGTAATCTAAATTACCTCTCTAATAGTCCTGAACGGGTAATCAACGCAAATGCCTCGGCTCGGCCACAAACTCGTCTTCGTACGGGTTTGCGGAAATGGGAAAGCGGTTAGAGAGTGGTGCATGACAACGAGGTAATCTAAATTACCTCTCTAATAGTCCCGAACGGGTACTCTACGCAAATGCCTCGGCTCGGCCTCAAACTCGTTTTCGTACGGGTTTGCGCAAATGGAAAAGCGGTTAGAGAGTGGTGCATGACAACGAGGTAATCTAAATTACCTCTCTAATCGTCCCGAACGTGTAATCTGCGCAAATGCCTTGGCTCGGCCACAAACTCGTCTTCGTACGGGTTTGCGGAAATGGGAAAGCGGTTAGAGAGTGGTGCATGACAACGAGGTAATCTAAATTACCTCTCTAATAGTCCCGAACGGGTAATCTACGCAAATGCCTCGGCTCGGCCACAAACTCGTTTTTGTACGGGTTTGCGGAAATGGGAAAGCGGTTAGAGAGTGGCGCATGACAACGAGGTAATCTAAATTACCTCTTTAATAGTCCCGAACGGGTAATCTACGCAAATGCCTCGGCTCGGCCTCAAACTCGTTTTCGTACGGGTTTGCGGAAATGGAAAAGCGGTTAGAGAGTGGTGCATGACAATGAGGTAATCTAAATTACCTCTCTAATAGTCCCGAACGTGTAATCTGCGCAAATGCCTCGGTTCGGCCACAAACTCGTCTTCGTACGGGTTTGCGGAAATGGAAAAGCGGTTAGAGAGTGGTTCATGACTAAGGGGTAATCTAAATTACCTCTCTAATAGTCCCGAACGGGTAATCTACGCAAATGCCTCGGCTTGGCCTCAAACTCGTCTTCGTACGAGTTTGCGGAAATGAGAAAGCGGTTAGAGAGTGGTTCATGACTACGGGGTAATCTAAATTACCTCTCTAATAGTCCCGAACGGGTAATCTACGCAAATGCCTCGGCTCGGCCACAAAATCGTCTTCGTACGGGTTTGCGGAAATGGGAAAGCGGTTAGAGAGTGGTGCATGACAACGAGGTAATCTAAATTACCTCTCTAATAGTCCCGAACGTGTAATCTGCGCAAATGCCTTGGCTCGGCCACAAACTCATCTTCGTACGGGTTTGCGGAAATGGAAAAGCGGTTAGAGAGTGGTTCATGACTACGGGGTAATCTAAATTACCTCTCTAATAGTCCCGAACGGGTAATCTATGCAAATGCCTCAGCTTGGCCTCAAACTCGTCTTCGTACGGGTTTGCGGAAATGAGAAAGCGGTTAGAGAGTGGTTCATGACTACGGGGTAATCTAAATTACCTCTCTAATAGTCCCGAACGGGTAATCTACGCAAATGCCTCGGTTCGGCCACAAACTCGTCTTCGTACGGGTTTACGGAAATGGGAAAGCGGTTAGAGAGTGGTGCATGACAACGGGGTAATCTAAATTACCTCTCTAATAGTCCCGAACGTGTAATCTGCGCAAATGCCTCGGCTCGGCCACAAACTCATCTTCGTACGGGTTTGCGGAAATGGAAAAGCGGTTAGAGAGTGGTTCATGACTACGGGGTAATCTAAATTACCTCTCTAATAGTCCCGAACGGGTAATCTATGCAAATGCCTCAGCTTGGCCTCAAACTCGTCTTCGTACGGGTTTGCGGAAATGAGAAAGCGGTTAGAGAGTGGTTCATGACTACGGGGTAATCTAAATTACCTCTCTAATAGTCCCGAACGGGTAATCTACGCAAATTCCTCGGCTTGGCCTCAAACTCGTCTTCGTACGGGTTTGCGGAAATGAGAAAGCGGTTAGAGAGTGGTTCATGACTACGGGGTAATCTAAATTACCTCTCTAATAGTCCCGAACGGGTAATCTACGCAAATGCCTCGGCTCGGCCACAAACTCGTCTTCGTACGGGTTTGCGGAAATGGGAAAGCGGTTAGAGAGTGGTGCATGACAACGGGGTAATCTAAATTACCTCTCTAATAGTCCCGAACGTGTAATCTGCGCAAATGCCTCGGCTCGGCCACAAACTCGTCTTCGTACGGGTTTGCGGAAATGGGAAAGCGGTTAGAGAGTGGTGCATGACAACGAGGTAATCTAAATTACCTCTCTAATAGTCCCGAACGGGTAATCTACGCAAATGCCTCGGCTCGGCCACAAACTCGTCTTCGTACGGGTTTGCGGAAATGGGAAAGCGTTTAGAGAGTGGTGCATGACAACGGGGTAATCTAAATTATCTCTCTAATAGTCCCGAACGGGTAATCTACGCAAATGCCTCGGTTCGGCCACAAACTCGTCTTCGTACGGGTTTGCGGAAATGGGAAAGCGGTTAGAGAGTGGTGCATGACAACGAGGTAATCTAAATTACCTCTCTAATAGTCCCGAACGGGTAATCTACGCAAATGCCTCGGCTCGGCCACAAACTCGTCTTCGTACGGGTTTGTGGAAATGGGAAAGCGGTTAGAGAGTGGTGCATGACAACGAGGTAATCTAAATTACCTCTCTAATAGTCCCGAACGGGTAATCAACGCAAATGCCTCAGCTCGGCCACAAACTCGTCTTCGTACGGGTTTGCGGAAATGGGAAAGCGGTTAGAGAGTGGTGCATGACAACGAGGTAATCTATATTACCTCTCTAATAGTCCCGAACGGGTACTCTACGGAAATGCCTCGGCTCGGCCTCAAACTCGTTTTCGTACGGGTTTGCGGAAATGGAAAAGCGGTTAGAGAGTGGTGCATGACAACGAGGTAATCTAAATTACCTCTCTAATAGTCCCGAACGGGTACTCTACGCAAATGCCTCGGCTCGGCCTCAAACTCGTTTTCGTACGGGTTTGCGGAAATGGAAAAGCGGTTAGAGAGTGGTGCATGACAACGAGGTAATCTAAATTACCTCTCTAATCGTCCCGAACGTGTAAGCTGCGCAAATGCCTTGGCTCGGCCACAAACTCGTCTTCGTACGGGTTTGCGGAAATGGGAAAGCGGTTAGAGAGTGGTGCATGACAACGAGGTAATCTAAATTACCTCTCTAATAGTCCCGAACGGGTAATCTACGCAAATGCCTCGGCTCGGCCACAAACTCGTCTTTGTACGGGTTTGCGGAAATGGGAAAGCGGTTAGAGAGTGGTGCATGACAACGAGGTAATCTAAATTACCTCTCTAATAGTCCCGAACGGGTAATCTACGCAAATGCCTCGGCTCGGCCTCAAACTCGTTTTCGTACGGGTTTGCAGAAATGGAAAAGCGGTTAGAGAGTGGTGCATGACAACGAGGTAATCTAAATTACCTCTCTAATAGTCCCGAACGTGTAATCTGCGCAAATGCCTCGGCTCGGCCACAAACTCGTCTTCGTACGGGTTTGCGGAAATGGAAAAGCGGTTAGAGAGTGGTTCATGACTAAGGGGTAATCTAAATTACCTCTCTAATAGTCCCGAACGGGTAATCTACGCAAATGCCTCGGCTTGGCCTCAAACTCGTCTTCGTACGGGTTTGCGGAAATGAGAAAGCGGTTAGAGAGTGGTTCATGACTACGGGGTAATCTAAATTACCTCTCTAATAGTCCCGAACGGGTAATCTACGCAAATGCCTCGGCTCGGCCACAAACTCGTCTTCGTACGGGTTTGCGGAAATGGGAAAGCGGTTAGAGAGTGGTGCATGACAACGAGGTAATCTAAATTACCTCTCTAATAGTCCCGAACGTGTAATCTGCGCAAATGCCTCGGCTCGGCCACAAACTCATCTTCGTACGGGTTTGCGGAAATGGAAAAGCGGTTAGAGAGTGGTTCATGACTACGGGGTAATCTAAATTACCTCTCTAATAGTCCCGAATGGGTAATCTATGCAAATGCCTCAGCTTGGCCACAAACTCGTCTTCGTACGGGTTTGCGGAAATGAGAAAGCGGTTAGAGAGTGGTTCATGACTACGGGGTAATCTAAATTACCTCTCTAATAGTCCCGAACGGGTAAACTACGCAAATTCCTCGGCTTGGCCTCAAACTCGTCTTCGTACGGGTTTGCGGAAATGAGAAAGCGGTTAGAGAGTGGTTCATGACTACGGGGTAATCTAAATTACCTCTCTAATAGTCCCGAACAGGTAATCTACGCAAATGCCTCGGCTCGGCCACAAACTCGTCTTCGTACGGGTTTGCGGAAATGGGAAAGCGGTTAGAGAGTGGTGCATGACAACGAGGTAATCTAAATTACCTCTCTAATAGTCCCGAACGTGTAATCTGCGCAAATGCCTCGGCTCGGCCACAAACTCATCTTCGTACGGGTTTGCGGAAATGGAAAAGCGGTTAGAGAGTGGTGCATGACAACGAGGTAATCTAAATTACCTCTCTAATCGTCCCGAACGTGTAAGCTGCGCAAATGCCTTGGCTCGGCCACAAACTCGTCTTCGTACGGGTTTGCGGAAATGGGAAAGCGGTTAGAGAGTGGTGCATGACAACGAGGTAATCTAAATTACCTCTCTAATAGTCCCGAACGGGTAATCTACGCAAATGCCTCGGCTCGGCCACAAACTCGTCTTTGTACGGGTTTGCGGAAATGGGAAAGCGGTTAGAGAGTGGTGCTTGACAACGAGGTAATCTAAATTACCTCTCTAATAGTCCCGAACGGGTAATCTGCGCAAATGCCTCGGCTCGGCCTCAAACTCGTTTTCGTACGGGTTTGCGGAAATGGAAAAGCGGTTAGAGAGTGGTGCATGACAACGAGGTAATCTAAATTACCTCTCTAATAGTCCCGAACGTGTAATCTGCGCAAATGCCTCGGCTCGGCCACAAACTCGTCTTCGTACGGGTTTGCGGAAATGAGAAAGCGGTTAGAGAGTGGTTCATGACTTCGGGGTAATCTAAATTACCTCTCTAATAGTCCCGAACGGGTAATCTACGCAAATTCCTAGGCTTGGCCTCAAACTCGTCTTCGTACGGGTTTGCGGAAATGAGAAAGCGGTTAGAGAGTGGTTCATGACTACGGGGTAATCTAAATTACCTCTCTAATAGTCCCGAACGGGTAATCTACGCAAATGCCTCGGCTCGGCCACAAACTCGTCTTCGTACGGGTTTGCGGAAATGGGAAAGCGGTTAGAGAGTGGTGCATGACAACGAGGTAATCTAAATTACCTCTCTAATAGTCCCGAACGTGTAATCTGCGCAAATGCCTCGGCTCGGCCACAAACTCATCTTCGTACGGGTTTGCGGAAATGGAAAAGCGGTTAGAGAGTGGTTCATGACTACGGGGTAATCTAAATTACATCTCTAATAGTCCCGAACGAGTAATCTATGCAAATGCCTCAGCTTGGCCACAAACTCGTCTTCGTACGGGTTTGCGGAAATGAGAAAGCGGTTAGAGAGTGGTTCATGACTACGGGGTAATCTAAATTACCTCTCTAATAGTCCCGAACGGGTAATCTACGCAAATTCCTCGCCTTGGCCTCAAACTCGTCTTCGTACGGGTTTGCGGAAATGAGAAAGCGGTTAGAGAGTGGTTCATGACTACGGGGTAATCTAAATTACCTCTCTAATAGTCCCGAACGGGTAATCTACGCAAATGCCTCGGCTCGGCCACAAACTCGTCTTCGTACGGGTTTGCGGAAATGGGAAAGCGGTTAGAGAGTGGTGCATGACAACGAGGTAATCTAAATTACCTCTCTAATAGTCCCGAACGTGTAATCTGCGCAAATGCCTCGGCTCGGCCACAAACTCATCTTCGTACGGGTTTGCGGAAATGGAAAAGCGGTTAGAGAGTGGTGCATGACAACGAGGTAATCTAAATTACCTCTCTAATCGTCCCGAACGTGTAAGCTGCGCAAATGCCTTGGCTCGGCCACAAACTCGTCTTCGTACGGGTTTGCGGAAATGGGAAAGCGGTTAGAGAGTGGTGCATGACAACGAGGTAATCTAAATTACCTCTCTAATAGTCCCGAACGGGTAATCTACGCAAATGCCTCGGCTCGGCCACAAACTCGTCTTTGTACGGGTTTGCGGAAATGGGAAAGCGGTTAGAGAGTGGTGCATGACAACGAGGTAATCTAAATTACCTCTCTAATAGTCCCGAACGGGTAATCTACGCAAATGCCTCGGCTCGGCCTCAAACTCGTTTTCGTACGGGTTTGCGGAAATGGAAAAGCGGTTAGAGAGTGGTGCATGACAACGAGGTAATCTAAATTACCTCTCTAATCGTCCCGAACGTGTAAGCTGCGCAAATGCCTTGGCTCGGCTACAAACTCGTCTTCGTACGGGTTTGCGGAAATGGGAAAGCGGTTAGAGAGTGGTGCATGACAACGAGGTAATCTAAATTACCTCTCTAATAGTCCCGAACGGGTAATCTACGCAAATGCCTCGGCTCGGCCACAAACTCGTCTTTGTACGGGTTTGCGGAAATGGGAAAGCGGTTAGAGAGTGGTGCTTGACAACGAGGTAATCTAAATTACCTCTCTAATAGTCCCGAACGGGTAATCTGCGCAAATGCCTCGGCTCGGCCTCAAACTCGTTTTCGTACGGGTTTGCGGAAATGGAAAAGCGGTTAGAGAGTGGTGCATGACAACGAGGTAATCTAAATTACCTCTCTAATAGTCCCGAACGTGTAATCTGCGCAAATGCCTCGGCTCGGCCACAAACTCGTCTTCGTACGGGTTTGCGGAAATGAGAAAGCGGTTAGAGAGTGGTTCATGACTACGGGGTAATCTAAATTACCTCTCTAATAGTCCCGAACGGGTAATCTACGCAAATTCCTAGGCTTGGCCTCAAACTCGTCTTCGTACGGGTTTGCGGAAATGAGAAAGCGGTTAGAGAGTGGTTCATGACTACGGGGTAATCTAAATTACCTCTCTAATAGTCCCGAACGGGTAATCTACGCAAATGCCTCGGCTCGGCCACAAACTCGTCTTCGTACGGGTTTGCGGAAATGGGAAAGCGGTTAGAGAGTGGTGCATGACAACGAGGTAATCTAAATTACCTCTCTAATAGTCCCGAACGTGTAATCTGCGCAAATGCCTCGGCTCGGCCACAAACTCATCTTCGTACGGGTTTGCGGAAATGGAAAAGCGGTTAGAGAGTGGTTCATGACTACGGGGTAATCTAAATTACATCTCTAATAGTCCCGAACGAGTAATCTATGCAAATGCCTCAGCTTGGCCACAAACTCGTCTTCGTACGGGTTTGCGGAAATGAGAAAGCGGTTAGAGAGTGGTTCATGACTACGGGGTAATCTAAATTACCTCTCTAATAGTCCCGAACGGGTAATCTACGCAAATTCCTCGCCTTGGCCTCAAACTCGTCTTCGTACGGGTTTGCGGAAATGAGAAAGCGGTTAGAGAGTGGTTCATGACTACGGGGTAATCTAAATTACCTCTCTAATAGTCCCGAACGGGTAATCTACGCAAATGCCTCGGCTCGGCCACAAACTCGTCTTCGTACGGGTTTGCGGAAATGGGAAAGCGGTTAGAGAGTGGTGCATGACAACGAGGTAATCTAAATTACCTCTCTAATAGTCCCGAACGTGTAATCTGCGCAAATGCCTCGGCTCGGCCACAAACTCATCTTCGTACGGGTTTGCGGAAATGGAAAAGCGGTTAGAGAGTGGTGCATGACAACGAGGTAATCTAAATTACCTCTCTAATCGTCCCGAACGTGTAAGCTGCGCAAATGCCTTGGCTCGGCCACAAACTCGTCTTCGTACGGGTTTGCGGAAATGGGAAAGCGGTTAGAGAGTGGTGCATGACAACGAGGTAATCTAAATTACCTCTCTAATAGTCCCGAACGGGTAATCTACGCAAATGCCTCGGCTCGGCCACAAACTCGTCTTTGTACGGGTTTGCGGAAATGGGAAAGCGGTTAGAGAGTGGTGCATGACAACGAGGTAATCTAAATTACCTCTCTAATAGTCCCGAACGGGTAATCTACGCAAATGCCTCGGCTCGGCCTCAAACTCGTTTTCGTACGGGTTTGCGGAAATGGAAAAGCGGTTAGAGAGTGGTGCATGACAACGAGGTAATCTAAATTACCTCTCTAATAGTCCCGAACGTGTAATCTGCGCAAATGCCTCGGCTCGGCCACAAACTCGTCTTCGTACGGGTTTGCGGAAATGAGAAAGCGGTTAGAGAGTGGTTCATGACTACGGGGTAATCTAAATTACCTCTCTAATAGTCTCGAACGGGTAATCTACGCAAATGCCTCGGCTCGGCCACAAACTCGTCTTCGTACGGGTTTGCGGAAATGGGAAAGCGGTTAGAGAGTGGTGCATGACAACGAGGTAATCTAAATTACCTCTCTAATAGTCCCAAACGGGTAATCTACGCAAATGCCTCGGCTCGGCCTCAAACTCGTTTTCGTACGGGTTTGCGGAAATGGAAAAGCGGTTAGAGAGTGGTGCATGACAACGAGGTAATCTAAATTACCTCTCTAATAGTCCCGAACGTGTAATCTGCGCAATTACCTCGGCTCGGCCACAAACTCGTCTTCGTACGGGTTTGCGGAAATGAGAAAGCGGTTAGAGAGTGGTTCATGACTACGGGGTAATCTAAATTACCTCTCTAATAGTCCCGAACAGGTAATCTACGCAAATTCCTAGGCTTGGCCTCAAACTCGTCTTCGTACGGGTTTGCGGAAATGAGAAAGCGGTTAGAGAGTGGTTCATGACTACGGGGTAATCTAAATTACCTCTCTAATAGTCCCGAACGGGTAATCTACGCAAATGCCTTGGCTCGGCCACAAACTCGTCTTCGTACGGGTTTGCGGAAAAGGGAAAGCGGTTAGAGAGTGGTGCATGACAACGAGGTAATCTAAATTACCTCTCTAATAGTCCCGAACGTGTAATCTGCGCAAATGCCTCGGCTCGGCCACAAACTCGTCTTTGTACGGGTTTGCGGAAATGGGAAAGCGGTTAGAGAGTGGTGCATGACAACGAGGTAATCTAAATTACCTCTCTAATAGTCCCGAACGGGTAATCTACGCAAATGCCTCGGCTCGGCCTCAAACTCATTTTCGTACGGGTTTGCGGAAATGGAAAAGCGGTTAGAGAGTGGTGCATGACAACGAGGTAATCTTAATTACCTCTCTAATAGTCCCGAACGTGTAATCTGCGCAAATGCCTCGGCTCGGCCACAAACTCGTCTTAGTACGGGTTTGTGGAAATGGGAAAGCGGTTAGAGAGTGGTGCATGACAACGAGGTAATCTAAATTACCTCTCTAATAGTCCTGAACGGGTAATCTACGCAAATGCCTCGGCTCGGCCACAAACTCGTGTTCGTACGGGTTTGCGGAAATGGGAAAGCGGTTAGAGAGTGGTGCATGTCAACGAGGTAATCTAAATTACCTCTCTAATAGTCCCGAACGGGTACTCTACGCAAATGTCTCGGCTCGGCCTCAAACTCGTTTTCGTACGGGTTTGCGGAAATGGAAAGGCGGTTAGAGAGTGGTGCATGACAACGAGGTAATCTAAATTACCTCTCTAATCGTCCCGAACGTGTAAGCTGCGCAAATGCCTTGGCTCGGCCACAAACTCGTCTTCGTACGGGTTTGCGGAAATGGGAAAGCGGTTAGTGAGTGGTGCATGACAACGAGGTAATCTAAATTACCTCTCTAATAGTCCCGAACGGGTAATCTACGCAAATGCCTCGGCTCGGCCACAAACTCGTCTTTGTACGGGTTTGCGGAAATGGGAAAGCGGTTAGAGAGTGGTGCATGACAACGAGGTAATCTAAATTACCTCTCTAATAGTCCCGAACGGGTAATCTACGCAAATGCCTCGGCTCGGCCTCAAACTCGTTTTCGTACGGGTTTGCGGAAATGGAAAAGCGGTTAGAGAGTGGTGCATGACAACGAGGTAATCTAAATTACCTCTCTAATAGTCCCGAACGTGTAATCTGCGCAAATGCCTCGGCTCGGCCACAAACTCGTCTTCGTACGGGTTTGTGGAAATGAGAAAGCGGTTAGAGAGTGGTTCATGACTACGGGGTAATCTAAATTACCTCTCTAATAGTCCCGAACGGGTAATCTACGCAAATTCCTAGGCTTGGCCTCAAACTCGTCTTCGTACGGGTTTGCGGAAATGAGAAAGCGGTTAGAGAGTGGTTCATGACTACGGGGTAATCTAAATTACCTCTCTAATAGTCCCGAACGGGTAATCTACGCAAATGCCTCGGCTCGGCCACAAACTCGTCTTCGTACGGGTTTGCGGAAATGGGAAAGCGGTTAGAGAGTGGTGCATGACAACGAGGTAATCTAAATTACCTCTCTAATAGTCCCGAACGTGTAATCTGCGCAAATGCCTCGGCTCGGCCACAAACTCATCTTCGTACGGGTTTGCGGAAATGGAAAAGCGGTTAGAGAGTGGTGCATGACAACGAGGTAATCTAAATTACCTCTCTAATCGTCCCGAACGTGTAAGCTGCGCAAATAACTTGGCTCGGCCACAAACTCGTCTTCGTACGGGTTTGCGGAAATGGGAAAGCGTTTAGAGAGTGGTGCATGACAACGGGGTAATCTAAATTATCTCTCTAATAGTCCCGAACTGGTAATCTACGCAAATGCCTCGGTTCGGCCACAAACTCGTCTTCGTACGGGTTTGCGGAAATGGGAAAGCGGTTAGAGAGTGGTGCATGACAACGAGGTAATCTAAATTACCTCTCTAATAGTCCCGAACGGGTAATCTACGCAAATGCCTCGGCTCGGCCACAAACTCGTCTTCGTACGGGTTTGTGGAAATGGGAAAGCGGTTAGAGAGTGGTGCATGACAACGAGGTAATCTAAATTACCTCTCTAATAGTCCCGAACGGGTAATCAACGCAAATGCCTCGGCTCGGCCACAAACTCGTCTTCGTACGGGTTTGCGGAAATGGGAAAGCGGTTAGAGAGTGGTGCATGACAACGAGGTAATCTAAATTACCTCTCTAATAGTCCCGAACGGGTACTCTACGGAAATGCCTCGGCTCGGCCTCAAACTCGTTTTCGTACGGGTTTGCGGAAATGGAAAAGCGGTTAGAGAGTGGTGCATGACAACGAGGTAATCTAAATTACCTCTCTAATAGTCCCGAACGGGTACTCTACGTAAATGCCTCGGCTCGGCCTCAAACTCGTTTTCGTACGGGTTTGCGGAAATGGAAAAGCGGTTAGAGAGTGGTGCATGACAACGAGGTTGATGCGGCCATCTACACCACACCAAGCCGGATCGCGGACAGCCGATCCGTTCCATTCATACCAAATGAGATCATGACAAGGGGCAAGGCTCAAAAACTTAAAGGGAAGATCCAGACTTTCATCCACAAGCTACGGGAACAAGAAGAAGAAGTGGATCGCAGCAGCCACCCCGCGACCGAGCTAGAACCCGCGACCATACAACACGCGTTGGCCCACACCTCGGACTTAACACACTTAAGGTCTCGGACATGCAGCCTTGGGGACAAGGTCTTGTGTGTTCTCACAATCCATCCGTGAGAACACAACCAAAAAGACCTTGGATTATTAGAGTACTCTTTCCCTACCCCTAGTTCACCGTGTTGGGATCTAGGGAAGGGTTTTAACGAGGCTTGAACATCTAAGGCATCACATCTCTTATCCCACTTAAGACTCACTTGGAAACATTGGAGTGACAAGTATGATCTTAAGGAGATGTGATTCTATCTAGGAAAACACTCTACCATTTTTTTCTTTGTTTATTTTCGGTCTTTGTTGATTTTACTTTGTGACCGTTGGGAGCTTTGTTGACCAAAGGGTTGACTAGGGCAATCCCTTGGGTTTTCTTGTAGCCTATTTAAAGGCAAACACTCTTTTATTCAAGGGCAACCATTTAAGAAAAGACTTGAAACAAGGCCACCGCCTTCCTTCCTCTCTATTGAGTTTTCCTCTAGATTGGATCCTCCTTGAAGCTAGATTGAGTGTGTCTCTCTTCTTCCAGGCCGAGGCTGTATCAAGGGTTTACCACCCCCCTTGTGGTTCGCTTCATCACTCCTCCATCTATCTCATATTCGCACGCTCAAATCTATCACCAACACCATCGGATTTCAAGAGATTGAACCACATCTCTCTTGAGTCCTCCTTCCGCCATCACCGTCATCTTCTACACGGATCCAAGGGCTCAAGCTCGGACCTCGGATCATATCATTTTGGTATCAGAGCCAAAACATCCTAAAGGTTGCATCTTTCCTCACTAAAGCTTCCACCTTTCTCTCATTGTCGGATTTTTGCTAGTTCTTGATAAAACTTGAACCTTTGAGCTTGTTTGAGTGCTGAATCTAGCTAGGGTGTTTAGCTTTGCTTGCTGAGGTTGTTTACTCTTGATTTAAGGTTAATAGGTCTAGAAATTTTGAGTTTCAAGCTGGTTCAAATCGTTTGCTTGCTGATTTCTAAAGACTCAAAATTTCCGTCTAAAACTTGCTCCGTTAAAGCCATTTGCTAGCTTAGGCCACTTTGTGAACTTGAGATGTGCTTGCTGTTATTGTTATTCATGTTAGCTAGGTTGTTTCCTCTGGTTTTTTAGCAGCTTAAACCGCCATTGTTGAAGCTCTCTCCAAAGAGAGGGCCTTTGTGCAATTTTGTAAAAAGTGGTGTGGACCACTTTGTACTAGTTTGTCTTCTTGTGAGTGCTGGCAAAACCAAGTGGTCCTGCCTTGGTGGCACCCAAAATTTGAATTGTTACTGCAGTAACTCCCTCTTGCTTGTGGTTAAACCCTTAGGCCCCTAAAATTTATCCGCACCCTATCATTTTAATCCCGCGGAAGCTTATTATCCATAATTTGTACGGACCGCACTAAGATTGTTTTGAACTTTCTTTCCTTGCAAGGTACGTGTGATGGCCGAACCACCAGACCTCTCAGCCCTCCTCACGGGCATTCAAGCCCAACTCCAACAGCTTGGAGAACGCCTAGGCCGAGTCGAACAGCCGCGACCACAAGCACCTCCACCAAACGTTGATCCGGGCGTTGAGGGGCTATCCGAGGAAGATTACTTCCAGCCTCCTCCTTTTAGGAGATCAAGGCCAAGAGAAGGTCGAAATCATGATGAAAGAGGACAACGAGGCCAGCCCCGAGCTCTCTCACCTCACTTGCGGATCACACCACCAACCTTTGCGGGTAAAGTGGATCCGGAAGCTTACCTTGATTGGGAGCGTAGGATGGATCACATCTTTGAAGTCTACGGCTATGAAGAGCCCAGAAAGGTGTCCTACGCAGCCGCACAACTCACTGATCACGCCCTAACCTGGTGGGATAGAGATGCGGCCAAGAGAAGAAGAAATGGCGATGTTCCGGTCCAATCGTGGGAGATCATGAAGTTCATGATGAAGGCTAGATATGTACCTCCCCTTTACCACCGAGAGCTCCAGAAGAAGTTTAGAAAACTTGTGCAAGGCAGTAAGAGCGTAGAGGAATACTATGAGGAGTTTGAACACTTAAGGAACCGTCTCAACTTGGAAGACACGGAAGAGACTCTCATGGCTCAATTCCTTGACGGTCTTCAAGATCGGATCGCACATAAGGTGGAGATGCACACCTACAGCGACTTCAACGAGCTCCTCCACCTAGCTATTCAGGTTGAGGGTCACATCAAGAAGAAGTCCCGGACCAGACCACTCACCAATTCTCCATGGAAGGCTCAAGCCTCCGGTTCAAACCCGAACCCTCCTAAGTACCAAGATAGGGGTAAAGGAGTGGCCAATGAAACTCGGGTTCCTTTTAAGCCCCGAGAGCCTACCACTGAGACTAGAGCTGACCCAAGAGGAGCCTCCACGATCCAAAAGACTCGAGACATCATGTGCTACAAGTGTAGAGGCCGCGGCCACTACGCTAGAGAGTGTCCCAATCCGAGAGCCATGATCATCACTTCCGCCGGTGAATATGAGTCTCAAGACGAGATGGAACATCAAGAGGAGGAAGTTGATGCCGAGGAAGAGATTGAGTATCCGGATGTAGGTGACATCTTAGTCACCATGAGGGCTTTAAGTGCAACGCAAGGACCGGATGAGACCGCTCAACGTGAGAACATCTTTCATACAAGATGTACGGTAAGAGGAAAGGTTTGCTCTCTTATCATTGATGGTGGCTCTTGCACTAATGTGGCTAGCTCATACATGGTAGAAAAATTACAGCTAGACACCACTAAACATCCGCATCCATATAAACTTAGGTGGCTAAATGATAAAACCGAATTAAAAATTAATGAACAAGTCAAGATATCATTTAGTATTGGAAAGTATTGTGATGAAGTGTTGTGTGATGTTGTTCCTATGCAAGCTACTCATATTTTGTTAGGTCGGCCATGGCAATTTGATAGGGAAGTTGTGCATGATGGTAGAACTAATAGGTACTCATTGATGCATGATAAAAGACGGATTAGTTTAGCGCCTTTGTTGCCTTCTCAAGTCCGTGAAATGCAATTGAAGTTGTCTAAGGAGAAGTGTAGTTCTAAGCCTAATTTCCTCATTACTTCTAGTAATATTAGGAAAGCAATTCATGATCCTACTTGTCATGTGGTATTAATGGTCTACAAAGAACTTTTGAGTGTAGGTGAATCCGAGATCACATTGCCAAAGGAAGTGCAACAAGTCCTTGATCGATTTAAGGAAGTGTTTCCGGAAGAGCTACCGCCGGGGCTGCCTCCTCAAAGGGGTATTGAACACCAAATAGACTTCATTCCCGGGGCACAACTACCTAATCGACCAGCCTATAGGGTAAATCCAAACGAAGCCAAGGAGCTCGAGAAACAAGTCCGAGACTTGATGGATAAGGGATATGTGCGGGAAAGCTTGAGCCCTTGTGCCGTTCCGGTCTTGTTGGTACCTAAGAAAGATGGTACATACCGAATGTGTGTGGATTGCCGAGCCATCAACAACATCACTATCAAATATAGGCATCCCATACCGCGGCTAGACGACATGTTGGACGAGCTAAGTGGAGCGACCCTCTTCTCCAAAATTGATCTCAAGAGTGGATACCACCAAGTACGCATGAAAGAAGGAGATGAGTGGAAGACCGCCTTCAAAACCAAGCATGGCCTATACGAATGGCTTGTGATGCCTTTCGGCCTCACCAATGCACCGAGTACCTTCATGAGGCTCATGAACCATATCCTTCGACCATATATAAGTAAATTCGTAGTAGTTTACTTTGATGATATATTGATCTATAGTACTTGCTTGGTTGATCATGTGGAACATTTAGGACTAGTCTTAGAAACGCTTAGGTTGGAAGGTCTATATGCGAATCTTAAGAAGTGTACGTTTTGTGCTAGTGAGCTTGTTTTTCTTGGCTTTGTGGTTAGCTCACAGGGACTTCGAGTGGACTTAGAAAAGATTGAAGCCATTAGGGGCTGGCCTAGACCCACTAACATCAGCCAAGTTCGGAGCTTCCACGGCTTAGCAAGTTTCTACCGCCGGTTTGTTAAAGATTTCAGCACATTGGCCGCACCTTTGACATCGGTGATCAAGAAGAGTGTTGGCTTTGAGTGGGGAGAAGCTCAAGAGAGGTCATTCTTAGACCTCAAGTACCATCTCACACATGCTCCCATACTCGTCTTGCCAGATTTCAACAAGACTTTTGAAGTGGAATGTGATGCCTCCGGTGTAGGTATTGGTGCTGTTTTGACTCAAGGAGGCAAGCCGGTTGCATACTTTAGTGAGAAGCTAAGTGGGGCTTCTCTCAACTACCCCACTTATGACAAGGAACTCTATGCCTTGGTGCGGGCAATGCAAACATGGCAGCACTACCTCTTGTCCAAAGAATGTGTCATCCATACCGATCACGAGACACTACAACATCTAAGGGGTCAAACCACTTTGAAGAAACGCCATGCTAAGTGGCTGGAGTTCATAGAGACCTTCCCTTATGTCATCAAGTACAAGAAAGGCAAAGAAAACGTGGTGGCCGATGCACTTTCTAGGAGACATACGCTTATCACCACCATGGAATCGAAGATGCTTGGGTTTGAGTCACTTAAGAGTTTATATGAAGAAGACCCAGACTTGAAGGATGCGTTTACAGGACATGGAGCCAATTCTTACACTAAGTTTTACATCCATGATGGCTTCCTATTCAAGGACAAGCGGCTATGCATCCCCCAAAGCTCAATAAGGGAGTTGTTGGTCAAAGAGGCTCACGGTGGAGGATTAATGGGACACTTTGGTGTTGAGAAGACGTTAAGTGTGTTGAAGGAACATTTTTATTGGCCAAGGATGAAAAAGATGGTGGTAACTCATTGTGATCGATGCGTGGTTTGCAAAAGGGCCAAGTCTAAGGTTCACCCGCACGGGTTATACCTTCCATTGCCGATTCCTACATTACCTTGGGTGGACATCTCTATGGACTTCGTTTTGGGGCTGCCTAAGGTACATCATAAGGACTCAATCTTTGTGGTGGTTGATAGGTTTTCCAAGATGGCTCACTTCATCCCATGCGCCAAGACTAATGACGCATCACAAACCGCCACTCTATTCTTCAAGGAAGTGGTGCGGCTTCATGGCATTCCTAGAACCATCGTCTCCGACCGGGACACAAAATTCTTATCACACTTTTGGAGAACCTTGTGGAAGAAACTAGGGACTAAATTGCTGTTCTCTACCACATGTCATCCTCAAACGGACGGCCAAACCGAAGTAGTCAACCGCACACTTGGAGCTCTTCTCCGATCTACGATTGGCAGCAACTTGAACAATTGGGTTGAGTGTCTTCCCCTTGTGGAGTTCGCATATAACTCGGCTAGACACTCGACAACTAAGCTATCACCTTTTGAAGTGGTGTATGGACGTAACCCGGACACTCCTTTGAGCCTTACACCATTGCCACCAGCCGAGCAAATGGACGTTGAAGGGTCCACCAAAGCCGAGACCATGAAGAAGCTCTTCGAGAAGGTGTTCGATAATATAGAGAAGCGGAATGAACAAGTCATGGCCCGGGTCAATAAAAGGAGGAAGCAAGTCTTGTTCCAGCCAGGAGATTGGGTGTGGTTGCACATGAGACCCGAGAGATTTCCCACCAAAAGGAAACACAAGCTCGACTATCGCGGAGACGGACCATTCAAAGTGGTCGAGAAAATCAATGACAACGCCTACCGCCTCGAACTTCCGGGTGAGTTTAATGTCTCTACCACATTTAATGTTACTGACTTGACTCCTTTTGATGTAGGAGATGTTAAACCTTTGGAGACCAAAGATCTTGAAGAGGGAGGGAATGATGCGGCCATCTACACCACACCAAGCCGGATCGCGGACAGCCGATCCGTTCCATTCATACCAAATGAGATCATGACAAGGGGCAAGGCTCAAAAACTTAAAGGGAAGATCCAGACTTTCATCCACAAGCTACGGGAACAAGAAGAAGAAGTGGATCGCAGCAGCCACCCCGCGACCGAGCTAGAACCCGCGACCATACAACACGCGTTGGCCCACACCTCGGACTTAACACACTTAAGGTCTCGGACATGCAGCCTTGGGGACAAGGTCTTGTGTGTTCTCACAATCCATCCGTGAGAACACAACCAAAAAGACCTTGGATTATTAGAGTACTCTTTCCCTACCCCTAGTTCACCGTGTTGGGATCTAGGGAAGGGTTTTAACGAGGCTTGAACATCTAAGGCATCACATCTCTTATCCCACTTAAGACTCACTTGGAAACATTGGAGTGACAAGTATGATCTTAAGGAGATGTGATTCTATCTAGGAAAACACTCTACCATTTTTTCCTTTGTTTATTTTCGGTCTTTGTTGATTTTACTTTGTGACCGTTGGGAGCTTTGTTGACCAAAGGGTTGACTAGGGCAATCCCTTGGGTTTTCTTGTAGCCTATTTAAAGGCAAACACTCTTTTATTCAAGGGCAACCATTTAAGAAAAGACTTGAAACAAGGCCACCGCCTTCCTTCCTCTCTATTGAGTTTTCCTCTAGATTGGATCCTCCTTGAAGCTAGATTGAGTGTGTCTCTCTTCTTCCAGGCCGAGGCTGTATCAAGGGTTTACCACCCCCCTTGTGGTTCGCTTCATCACTCCTCCATCTATCTCATATTCGCACGCTCAAATCTATCACCAACACCATCGGATTTCAAGAGATTGAACCACATCTCTCTTGAGTCCTCCTTCCGCCATCACCGTCATCTTCTACACGGATCCAAGGGCTCAAGCTCGGACCTCGGATCATATCAGAGGTAATCTAAATTACCTCTCTAATCGTCCCGAACGTGTAAGCTGCGCAAATGCCTTGGCTCGGCCACAAACTCGTCTTCGTACGGGTTTGCGGAAATGGGAAAGCGGTTAGAGAGTGGTGCATGACAACGAGGTAATCTAAATTACCTCTCTAATAGTCCCGAACGGGTAATCTACGCAAATGCCTCGGCTCGGCCACAAACTCGTCTTTGTACGGGTTTGCGGAAATGGGAAAGCGGTTAGAGAGTGGTGCATGACAACGAGGTAATCTAAATTACCTCTCTAATAGTCCCGAACGGGTAATCTACGCAAATGCCTCGGCTCGGCCTCAAACTCGTTTTTGTACGGGTTATGGAAATGGAAAAGCGGTTAGAGAGTGGTGCATGACAACGAGGTAATCTAAATTACCTCTCTAATAGTCCCGAACGTGTAATCTGCGCAAATGCCTCGGCTCGGCCACAAACTCGTCTTCGTACGGGTTTGCGGAAATGGAAAAGCGGTTAGAGAGTGGTTCATGACTAAGGGGTAATCTAAATTACCTCTCTAATAGTCCCGAACGGGTAATCTACGCAAATGCCTCGGCTTGGCCTCAAACTCCTCTTCGTACGGGTTTGCGGAAATGAGAAAGCGGTTAGAGAGTGGTTCATGACTACGGGGTAATCTAAATTACCTCTCTAATAGTCCCGAACGGGTAATCTACGCAAATGCCTCGGCTCGGCCACAAACTCGTCTTCGTACGGGTTTGCGGAAATGGGAAAGCGGTTAGAGAGTGGTGCATGACAACGAGGTAATCTAAATTACCTCTCTAATAGTCCCAAACGTGTAATCTGCGCAAATGCCTCGGCTCGGCCACAAACTCATCTTCGTACGGGTTTGCGGAAATGGAAAAGCGGTTAGAGAGTGGTTCATGACTACGGGGTAATCTAAATTACCTCTCTAATAGTCCCGAACGGGTAATCTATGCAAATGCCTCAGCTTGGCCACAAACTCGTCTTCGTACGGGTTTGCGGAAATGAGAAAGCGGTTAGAGAGTGGTTCATGACTACGGGGTAATCTAAATTACCTCTCTAATAGTCCCGAACGGGTAATCTACGCAAATTTCTCGGCTTGGCCTCAAACTCGTCTTCGTACGGGTTTGCGGAAATGAGAAAGCGGTTAGAGAGTGGTTCATGACTACGGGGTAATCTAAATTACCTCTCTAATAGTCCCGAACGGGTAATCTACGCAAATGCCTCGGCTCGGCCTCAAACTCGTTTTCGTACGGGTTTGCGGAAATGGAAAAGCGGTTAGAGAGTGGTGCATGACAACGAGGTAATCTAAATTACCTCTCTAATAGTCCCGAACGTGTAATCTGCGCAAATGCCTCGGCTCGGCCACAAACTCGTCTTCGTACGGGTTTGCGGAAATGAGAAAGCGGTTAGAGAGTGGTTCATGACTACGGGGTAATCTAAATTACCTCTCTAATAGTCCCGAACGGGTAATCTACGCAAATTCCTAGGCTTGGCCTCAAACTCGTCTTCGTACGGGTTTGCGGAAATGAGAAAGCGGTTAGAGAGTGGTTCATGACTACGGGGTAATCTAAATTACCTCTCTAATAGTCCCGAACGGGTAATCTACGCAAATGCCTCGGCTCGGCCACAAACTCGTCTTCGTACGGGTTTGCGGAAATGGGAAAGCGGTTAGAGAGTGGTGCATGACACCGAGGTAATCTAAATTACCTCTCTAATAGTCCCGAACGTGTAATCTGCGCAAATGCCTCGGCTCGGCCACAAACTCATCTTCGTACGGGTTTGCGGAAATGGAAAAGCGGTTAGAGAGTGGTGCATGACAACGAGGTAATCTAAATTACCTCTCTAATCGTCCCGAACGTGTAAGCTGCGCAAATGCCTTGGCTCGGCCACAAACTCGTCTTCGTACGGGTTTGCGGAAATGGGAAAGCGGTTAGAGAGTGGTGCATGACAACGAGGTAATCTAAATTACCTCTCTAATAGTCCCGAACGGGTAATCTACGCAAATGCCTCGGCTCGGCCACAAACTCGTCTTTGTACGGGTTTGCGGAAATGGGAAAGCGGTTAGAGAGTGGTGCATGACAACGAGGTAATCTAAATTACCTCTCTAATAGTCCCGAACGGGTAATCTACGCAAATGCCTCGGCTCGGCCTCAAACTCGTTTTCGTACGGGTTTGCGGAAATGGAAAAGCGGTTAGAGAGTGGTGCATGACAACGAGGTAATCTAAATTACCTCTCTAATAGTCCCGAACGTGTAATCTGCGCAAATGCCTCGGCTCGGCCACAAACTCGTCTTCGTACGGGTTTGCGGAAATGAGAAAGCGGTTAGAGAGTGGTTCATGACTACGGGGTAATCTAAATTACCTCTCTAATAGTCCCGAACGGGTAATCTACGCAAATTCCTAGGCTTGGCCTCAAACTCGTCTTCGTACGGGTTTGCGGAAATGAGAAAGCGGTTAGAGAGTGGTTCATGACTACGGGGTAATCTAAATTACCTCTCTAATAGTCCCGAACGGGTAATCTACGCAAATGCCTCGGCTTGGCCACAAACTCGTCTTCGTACGGGTTTGCGGAAATGGGAAAGCGGTTAGAGAGTGGTGCATGACAACGAGGTAATCTAAATTACCTCTCTAATAGTCCCGAACGTGTAATCTGCGCAAATGCCTCGGCTCGGCCACAAACTCATCTTCGTACGGGTTTGCGGAAATGGAAAAGCGGTTAGAGAGTGGTGCATGACAACGAGGTAATCTAAATTACCTCTCTAATCGTCCCGAACGTGTAAGCTGCGCAAATGCCTTGGCTCGGCCACAAACTCGTCTTCGTACGGGTTTGCGGAAATGGGAAAGCGGTTAGAGAGTGGTGCATGACAACGAGGTAATCTAAATTACCTCTCTAATAGTCCCGAACGGGTAATCTACGCAAATGCCTCGGCTCGGCCACAAACTCGTCTTTGTACGGGTTTGCGGAAATGGGAAAGCGGTTAGAGAGTGGTGCATGACAACGAGGTAATCTAAATTACCTCTCTAATAGTCCCGAACGGGTAATCTACGCAAATGCCTCGGCTCGGCCTCAAACTCGTTTTCGTACGGGTTTGCGGAAATGGAAAAGCGGTTAGAGAGTGGTGCATGACAACGAGGTAATCTAAATTACCTCTCTAATAGTCCCGAACGTGTAATCTGCGCAAATGCCTCGGCTCGGCCACAAACTCGTCTTCGTACGGGTTTGCGGAAATGGAAAAGCGGTTAGAGAGTGGTTCATGACTAAGGGGTAATCTAAATTACCTCTCTAATAGTCCCGAACGGGTAATCTACGCAAATGCCTCGGCTTGGCCTCAAACTCGTCTTCGTACGGGTTTGCGGAAATGAGAAAGCGGTTAGAGAGTGGTTCATGACTACGGGGTAATCTAAATTACCTCTCTAATAGTCCCGAACGGGTAATCTACGCAAATGCCTCGGCTCGGCCACAAACTCGTCTTCGTACGGTATTGCGGAAATGGGAAAGCGGTTAGAGAGTGGTGCATGACAACGAGGTAATCTAAATTACCTCTCTAATAGTCCCGAACGTGTAATCTGCGCAAATGCCTCGGCTCGGCCACAAACTCATCTTCGTACGGGTTTGCGGAAATGGAAAAGCGGTTAGAGAGTGGTTCATGACTACGGGGTAATCTAAATTACCTCTCTAATAGTCCCGAACGGGTAATCTATGCAAATGCCTCAGCTTGGCCACAAACTCGTCTTCGTACGGGTTTGCGGAAATGAGAAAGCGGTTAGAGAGTGGTTCATGACTATGGGGTAATCTAAATTACCTCTCTAATAGTCCCGAACGGGTAATCTACGCAAATTCCACGGCTTGGCCTCAAACTCGTCTTCGTACGGGTTTGCGGAAATGAGAAAGCGGTTAGAGAGTGGTTCATGACTACGGGGTAATCTAAATTACCTCTCTAATAGTCCCGAACGGGTAATCTACGCAAATGCCTCGGCTCGGCCACAAACTCGTCTTCGTACGGGTTTGCGGAAATGGGAAAGCGGTTAGAGAGTGGTGCATGACAACGAGGTAATCTAAATTACCTCTCTAATAGTCCCGAACGTGTAATCTGCGCAAATGCCTCGGCTCGGCCACAAACTCATCTTCGTACGGGTTTGCGGAAATGGAAAAGCGGTTAGAGAGTGGTTCATGACTACGGGGTAATCTAAATTACCTCTCTAATAGTCTCGAACGGGTAATCTACGCAAATGCCTCGGCTCGGCCACAAACTCGTCTTCGTACGGGTTTGCGGAAATGGGAAAGCGGTTAGAGAGTGGTGCATGACAACGAGGTAATCTAAATTACCTCTCTAATAGTCCCGAACGGGTAATCTACGCAAATGCCTCGGCTCGGCCACAAACTCGTCTTTGTACGGGTTTGCGGAAATGGAAAGCGTTTAGAGAGTGGTGCATGACAACGGGGTAATCTAAATTATCTCTCTAATAGTCTCGAATGGGTAATCTACGCAAATGCCTCGGTTCGCCCACAAACACGTCTTCGTACGGGTTTGCGGAAATGAGAAAGCGGTTAGAGAGTGGTGCATGACAACGAGGTAATCTAAATTACCTCTCTAATAGTCCCAAACGGGTAATCTACGCAAATGCCTCGGCTCGGCCACAAACTCGTTTTCGTACGGGTTTGTGGAAATGGGAAAGCGGTTAGAGAGTGGTGCATGACAACGAGGTAATCTAAATTACCTCTCTAATAGTCCTGAACGGGTAATCAACGCAAATGCCTCGGCTCGGCCACAAACTCATCTTCATACGGGTTTGCGGAAATGGGAAAGCGGTTAGAGAGTGGTGCATGACAACGAGGTAATCTAAATTACCTCTCTAATAGTCCCGAACGGGTACTCTACGCAAATGTCTCGGCTCGGCCTCAAACTCGTTTTCGTACGGGTTTGCCGAAATGGAAAAGCGGTTAGAGAGTGGTGCATGACAACGAGGTAATCTAAATTACCTCTCTAATCGTCCCGAACGTGTAATCTGCGCAAATCCCTTGGCTCGGCCACAAACTCGTCTTCGTACGGGTTTGCGGAAATGGGAAAGCGGTTAGAGAGTGGTGCATGACAACGAGGTAATCTAAATTACCTCTCTAATAGTCCCGAACGGGTAATCTACGCAAATGCCTCGGCTCGGCCACAAACTCGTCTTTGTACGGGTTTGCGGAAATGGGAAAGCGGTTAGAGAGTGGTGCATGACAACGAGGTAATCTAAATTACCTCTCTAATAGTCCCGAACGGGTAATCTACGCAAATGCCTCGGCTCGGCCTCAAACTCGTTTTCGTACGGGTTTGCGGAAATGGAAAAGCGGTTAGAGAGTGGTGCATGACAACGAGGTAATCTAAATTACCTCTCTAATAGTCCCGAACGTGTAATCTGCGCAAATGCCTCGGCTCGGCTACAAACTCGTCTTCGTACGGGTTTGCGGAAATGGAAAAGCGGTTAGAGAGTGGTTCATGACTAAGGGGTAATCTAAATTACCTCTCTAATAGTCCCGAACGGGTAATCTACGCAAATGCCTCGGCTCGGCCACAAACTCGTCTTCGTACGGGTTTGCGGAAATGGGAAAGCGGTTAGAGAGTGGTGCATGACAACGAGGTAATCTAAATTACCTCTCTAATAGTCCCGAACGTGTAATCTGCGCAAATGCCTCGGCTCAGCCACAAACTCATCTTCGTACGGGTTTGCGGAAATGGAAAAGCGGTTAGAGAGTGGTTCATGACTACGGGGTAATCTAAATTACCTCTCTAATAGTCCCGAACGGGTAATCTACGCAAATGCCTCGGCTCGGCCACAAACTCGTCTTCGTACGGGTTTGCGGAAATGGGAAAGCGGTTAGAGAGTGGTGCATGACAACGAGGTAATCTAAATTACCTCTCTAATAGTCCCGAACGTGTAATCTGCGCAAATGCCTCGGCTCGGCCACAAACTCATCTTCGTACGGGTTTGCGGAAATGGAAAAGCGGTTAGAGAGTGGTTCATGACTACGGGGTAATCTAAATTACCTCTCTAATAGTCTCGAACGGGTAATCTACGCAAATGCCTCGGCTCGGCCACAAACTCGTCTTCGTACGGGTTTGCGGAAATGGGAAAGCGGTTAGAGAGTGGTGCATGACAACGAGGTAATCTAAATTACCTCTCTAATAGTCCCGAACGGGTAATCTACGCAAATGCCTCGGCTCGGCCACAAACTCGTCTTTGTACGGGTTTGCGGAAATGGAAAGCGTTTAGAGAGTGGTGCATGACAACGGGGTAATCTAAATTATCTCTCTAATAGTCTCGAATGGGTAATCTACGCAAATGCCTCGGTTCGCCCACAAACACGTCTTCGTACGGGTTTGCGGAAATGAGAAAGCGGTTAGAGAGTGGTGCATGACAACGAGGTAATCTAAATTACCTCTCTAATAGTCCCAAACGGGTAATCTACGCAAATGCCTCGGCTCGGCCACAAACTCGTTTTCGTACGGGTTTGTGGAAATGGGAAAGCGGTTAGAGAGTGGTGCATGACAACGAGGTAATCTAAATTACCTCTCTAATAGTCCTGAACGGGTAATCAACGCAAATGCCTCGGCTCGGCCACAAACTCATCTTCATACGGGTTTGCGGAAATGGGAAAGCGGTTAGAGAGTGGTGCATGACAACGAGGTAATCTAAATTACCTCTCTAATAGTCCCGAACGGGTACTCTACGCAAATGTCTCGGCTCGGCCTCAAACTCGTTTTCGTACGGGTTTGCCGAAATGGAAAAGCGGTTAGAGAGTGGTGCATGACAACGAGGTAATCTAAATTACCTCTCTAATCGTCCCGAACGTGTAATCTGCGCAAATCCCTTGGCTCGGCCACAAACTCGTCTTCGTACGGGTTTGCGGAAATGGGAAAGCGGTTAGAGAGTGGTGCATGACAACGAGGTAATCTAAATTACCTCTCTAATAGTCCCGAACGGGTAATCTACGCAAATGCCTCGGCTCGGCCACAAACTCGTCTTTGTACGGGTTTGCGGAAATGGGAAAGCGGTTAGAGAGTGGTGCATGACAACGAGGTAATCTAAATTACCTCTCTAATAGTCCCGAACGGGTAATCTACGCAAATGCCTCGGCTCGGCCTCAAACTCGTTTTCGTACGGGTTTGCGGAAATGGAAAAGCGGTTAGAGAGTGGTGCATGACAACGAGGTAATCTAAATTACCTCTCTAATAGTCCCGAACGTGTAATCTGCGCAAATGCCTCGGCTCGGCTACAAACTCGTCTTCGTACGGGTTTGCGGAAATGGAAAAGCGGTTAGAGAGTGGTTCATGACTAAGGGGTAATCTAAATTACCTCTCTAATAGTCCCGAACGGGTAATCTACGCAAATGCCTCGGCTCGGCCACAAACTCGTCTTCGTACGGGTTTGCGGAAATGGGAAAGCGGTTAGAGAGTGGTGCATGACAACGAGGTAATCTAAATTACCTCTCTAATAGTCCCGAACGTGTAATCTGCGCAAATGCCTCGGCTCAGCCACAAACTCATCTTCGTACGGGTTTGCGGAAATGGAAAAGCGGTTAGAGAGTGGTTCATGACTACGGGGTAATCTAAATTACCTCTCTAATAGTCCCGAACGGGTAATCTATGCAAATGCCTCAGCTTGGCCTCAAACTCGTCTTCGTACGGGTTTGCGGAAATGAGAAAGCGGTTAGAGAGTGGTTCATGACTACGGGGTAATCTAAATTACCTCTCTAATAGTCCCGAACGGGTAATCTACGCAAATTCCTCGGCTCGGCCACAAACTCGTCTTTGTACGGGTTTGCGGAAATGGGAAAGCGGTTAGAGAGTGGTGCATGACAACGAGGTAATCTAAATTACCTCTCTAATCGTCCCGAACGTGTAATCTGCGCAAATGCCTTGGCTCGGCCACAAACTCGTCTTCGTACGGGTTTGCGGAAATGGGAAAGCGGTTAGAGAGTGGTGAATGACAACGAGGTAATCTAAATTACCTCTCTAATAGTCCCGAACGGGTACTCTACGCAAATGCCTCGGCTCGGCCTCAAACTCGTTTTTGTACGGGTTTGCGGAAATGGAAAAGCGGTTAGAGAGTGGTGCATGACAATAAGGTAATCTAAATTACCTCTCCAATCGTCCCGAACGTGTAATCTGCGCAAATGCCTCGGCTCGGCCACAAACTCATCTTCGTACGGGTTTGCGAAAATGGAAAAGCGGTTAGAGAGTGGTTCATGACTACGGGGTAATCTAAATTACCTCTCTAATAGTCCCGAACGGGTAATATATGCAAATGCCTCAGCTTGGCCTCAAACTCGTCTTCGTACGGGTTTGCGGAAATGAGAAAGCGGTTAGAGAGTGGTTCATGACTACGGGGTAATCTAAATTACCTCTCTAATAGTCCCGAACGGGTAATCTACGCAAATTCCTCGGCTTGGCCTCAAACTCGTCTTCGTACGGGTTTGCGGAAATGAGAAAGCGGTTAGAGAGTGGTTCATGACTACGGGGTAATCTAAATTACCTCTCTAATAGTCCCGAACGGGTAATCTACGCAAATGCCTCGGCTCGGCCACAAACTCGTCTTCGTACGGGTTTGCGGAAATGGGAAAGCGGTTAGAGAGTGGTGCATGACAACGAGGTAATCTAAATTACCTCTCTAATAGTCACGAACGTGTAATCTGCGCAAATGCCTCGGCTCGGCCACAAACTCATCTTCGTACGGGTTTGCGGAAATGGAAAAGCGGTTAGAGAGTGGTGCATGACAACGAGGTAATCTAAATTACCTCTCTAATAGTCCCGAACGGGTACTCTACGCAAATGCCTCGGCTCGGCCTCAAACTCGTCTTCGTACGGGTTTGCGGAAATGGAAAAGCGGTTAGAGAGTGGTGCATGACAACGAGGTAATCTAAATTACCTCTCTAATCGTCCCGAACGTGTAATCTGCGCAAATGCCTTGGCTCGGCCACAAACTCGTCTTCGTACGGGTTTGCGGAAATGGGAAAGCGGTTAGAGAGTGGTGCATGACAACGAGGTAATCTAAATTACCTCTCTAATTGTCCCGAACGGGTAATCTACGCAAATGCCTCGGCTCGGCCACAAACTCGTCTTTGTACGGGTTTGCGGAAATGGGAAAGTGGTTAGAGAGTGGTGCATGACAACGAGGTAATCTAAATTACCTCTCTAATAGTCCCGAACGGGTAATCTACGCAAATGCCTCGGCTCGGCCTCAAACTCATTTTCGTACGGGTTTGCGGAAATGGAAAAGCGGTTAGAGAGTGGTGCATGACAACGAGGTAATCTAAATTACCTCTCTAATAGTCCCGAACGTGTAATCTGCGCAAATGCCTCGGCTCGGCCACAAACTCGTCTTAGTACGGGTTTGTGGAAATGGGAAAGCGGTTAGAGAGTGGTGCATGACAACGAGGTAATCTAAATTACCTCTCTAATAGTCCTGAACGGGTAATCTACGCAAATGCCTCGGCTCGGCCACAAACTCGTCTTCGTACGGGTTTGCGGAAATGGGAAAGCGGTTAGAGAGTGGTGCATGACAACGAGGTAATCTAAATTACCTCTCTAATAGTCCCGAACGGGTACTCTACGCAAATGCCTCGGCTCGGCCTCAAACTCGTTTTCGTACGGGTTTGCGGAAATGGAAAAGCGGTTAGAGAGTGGTGCATGACAACGAGGTAATCTAAATTACCTCTCTAATCGTTCCGAACGTGTAATCTGCGCAAATGCCTTGGCTCGGCCACAAACTCGTCTTCGTACGGGTTTGCGGAAATGGGAAAGCGGTTAGAGAGTGGTGCATGACAACGAGGTAATCTAAATTACCTCTCTAATAGTCCCGAACGGGTAATCTACGCAAATGCCTCGGCTCGGCCACAAACTCGTCTTTGTACGGGTTTGCGGAAATGGGAAAGCGGTTAGAGAGTGGTGCATGACAACGAGGTAATCTAAATTACCTCTCT
This sequence comes from Lepidium didymum, assembly GCA_963920545.1. NCBI lineage: Eukaryota > Viridiplantae > Streptophyta > Magnoliopsida > Brassicales > Brassicaceae > Lepidium > Lepidium didymum. The sequence goes on from OY986988.1 coordinate 8,185,433, forward strand.
AATCGTCCCGAACGTGTAATCTGCGCAAATGCCTTGGCTCGGCCACAAACTCGTCTTCGTACGGGTTTGCGGAAATGGGAAAGCGGTTAGAGAGTGGTGCATGACAACGAGGTAATCTAAATTACCTCTCTAATAGTCCCGAACGGGTAATCTACGCAAATGCCTCGGCTCGGCCACAAACTCGTCTTTGTACGGGTTTGCGGAAATGGGAAAGCGGTTAGAGAGTGGTGCATGACAACGAGGTAATCTAAATTACCTCTCTAATAGTCCCGAACGGGTAATCTACGCAAATGCCTCGGCTCGGCCTCAAACTCATTTTCGTACGGGTTTGCGGAAATGGAAAAGCGGTTAGAGAGTGGTGCATGACAACGAGGTAATCTAAATTACCTCTCTAATAGTCCCGAACGTGTAATCTGCGCAAATGCCTCAGCTCGGCCACAAACTCGTCTTAGTACGGGTTTGTGGAAATGGGAAAGCGGTTAGAGAGTGGTGCATGACAACGAGGTAATCTAAATTACCTCTCTAATAGTCCTGAACGGGTAATCAACGCAAATGCCTCGGCTCGGCCACAAACTCGTCTTCGTACGGGTTTGCGGAAATGGGAAAGCGGTTAGAGAGTGGTGCATGACAACGAGGTAATCTAAATTACCTCTCTAATAGTCCCGAACGGGTAATCAACGCAAATGCCTCGGCTTGGCCACAAACTCGTTTTCGTACGGGTTTGCGGAAATGGAAAAGCGGTTAGAGAGTGGTGCATGACAACGAGGTAATCTAAATTACCTCTCCAATCGTCCCGAACGTGTAATCTGCGCAAATGCCTCGGCTCGGCCACAAACTCATCTTCGTACGGGTTTGCGGAAATGGAAAAGCGGTTAGAGAGTGGTTCATGACTACGGGGTAATCTAAATTACCTCTCTAATAGTCCCGAACGGGTAATCTACGCAAATGCCTCGGCTCGGCCTCAAACTCATTTTCGTACGGGTTTGCGGAAATGGAAAAGCGGTTAGAGAGTGGTGCATGACAACGAGGTAATCTAAATTACCTCTCTAATAGTCCCGAACGTGTAATCTGCGCAAATGCCTCGGCTCGGCCACAAACTCGTCTTAGTACGGGTTTGTGGAAATGGGAAAGCGGTTAGAGAGTGGTGCATGACAACGAGGTAATCTAAATTACCTCTCTAATAGTCCTGAACGGGTAATCTACGCAAATGCCTCGGCTCGGCCTCAAACTCGTCTTCGTACGGGTTTGCGGAAATGGGAAAGCGGTTAGAGAGTGGTGCATGACAACGAGGTAATCTAAATTACCTCTCTAATAGTCCCGAACGGGTACTCTACGCAAATGCCTCGGCTCGGCCTCAAACTCGTTTTCGTACGGGTTTGCGGAAATGGAAAAGCGGTTAGAGAGTGGTGCATGACTACGGGGTAATCTAAATTACCTCTCTAATAGTCCCGAACGGGTAATCTATGCAAATGCCACAGCTTGGCCTCAAACTCGTCTTCGTACGGGTTTGCGCAAATGAGAAAGCGGTTAGAGAGTGGTTCATGACTACGGGGTAATCTAAATTACCTCTCTAATAGTCCCGAACGGGTAATCTACGCAAATGCCTCGGCTCGGCCACAAACTCGTCTTTGTACGGGTTTGCGGAAATGGGAAAGCGGTTAGAGAGTGGTGCATGACAACGAGGTAATCTAAATTACCTCTCTAATCGTCCCGAACGTGTAATCTGCGCAAATGCCTTGGCTCGGCCACAAACTCGTCTTCGTACGGGTTTGCGGAAATGGGAAAGCGGTTAGAGAGTGGTGCATGACAACGAGGTAATCTAAATTACCTCTCTAATAGTCCCGAACGGGTAATCTACGCAAATGCCTCGGCTCGGCCACAAACTCGTCTTTGTACGGGTTTGCGGAAATGGGAAAGCGGTTAGAGAGTGGTGCATGACAACGAGGTAATCTAAATTACCTCTCTAATAGTCCCGAACGGGTAATCTACGCAAATGCCTCGGCTCGGCCTCAAACTCATTTTCGTACGGGTTTGCGGAAATGGAAAAGCGGTTAGAGAGTGGTGCATGACAACGAGGTAATCTAAATTACCTCTCTAATAGTCCTGAACGTGTAATCTGCGCAAATGCCTCGGCTCGGCCACAAACTCGTCTTAGTACGGGTTTGTGGAAATGGGAAAGCGGTTAGAGAGTGGTGCATGACAACGAGGTAATCTAAATTACCTCTCTAATAGTCCTGAACGGGTAATCAACGCAAATGCCTCGGCTCGGCCACAAACTCGTCTTCGTACGGGTTTGAGGAAATGGGAAAGCGGTTAGAGAGTGGTGCATGACAACGAGGTAATCTAAATTACCTCTCTAATAGTCCCGAACGGGTAATCAACGCAAATGCCTCGGCTTGGCCACAAACTCGTTTTCATACGAGTTTGCGGAAATGGAAAAGCGGTTAGAGAGTGGTGCATGACAACGAGGTAATCTAAATTACCTCTCCAATCGTCCCGAACGTGTAATCTGCGCAAATGCCTCGGCTCGGCCACAAACTCATCTTCGTACGGGTTTGCGGAAATGGAAAAGCGGTTAGAGAGTGGTTCATGACTACGGGGTAATCTAAATTACCTCTCTAATAGTCCCGAACGGGTAATCTACGCAAATGCCTCGGCTCGGCCACAAACTCGTCTTCGTACGGGTTTGCGGAAATGGGAAAGCGGTTAGGGAGTGGTTCATGACAACGGGGTAATCTAAATTACCTCTCTAATAGTCCCGAACGGGTAATCTACGCAAATGCCTCAGATTGGCGTCAAACTCGTCTTCGTACGGGTTTGCGGAAATGAGAAAGCGGTTAGGGAGTGGTGCATGACAACGAGGTAATCTAAATTACCTCTCTAATAGTCCCGAACGGGTAATCTACGCAAATGCCTCGGCTCGGCCACAAACTCGTCTTCGTACGGGTTTGTGGAAATGGGAAAGCGGTTAGAGAGTGGTGCATGACAACGAGGTAATCTAAATTACCTCTCTAATAGTCCTGAACGGGTAATCAACGCAAATGCCTCGGCTTGGCCACAAACTCGTCTTCGTACGGGTTTGCGGAAATGGGAAAGCGGTTAGAGAGTGTTGCATGACAACGAGGTAATCTAAATTACCTCTCTAATAGTCCCGAACGGGTAATCTACGCAAATGCCTCGGCTCGGCCACAAACTCGTCTTCGTACGGGTTTGCGGAAATGGGAAAGCGTTTAGAGAGTGGTGCATGACAACGGGGTAATCTAAATTATCTCTCTAATAGTCCCGAACGGGTAATCTACGCAAATGCCTCGGTTCGGCCACAAACTCGTCTTCGTACGGGTTTGCGGAAATGGGAAAGCGGTTAGAGAGTGGTGCATGACAACGAGGTAATCTAAATTACCTCTCTAATAGTCCCGAACGGGTAATCTACGCAAATGCCTCGGCTCGGCCACAAACTCGTCTTCGTACGGGTTTGTGGAAATGGGAAAGCGGTTAGAGAGTGGTGCATGACAACGAGGTAATCTAAATTACCTCTCTAATAGTCCTGAACGGGTAATCAACGCAAATGCCTCGGCTAGGCCACAAACTCGTTTTCGTACGGGTTTGCGGAAATGGGAAAGCGGTTAGAGAGTGTTGCATGACAACGAGGTAATCTAAATTACCTCTCTAATAGTCCTGAACGGGTAATCTACGCAAATGCCTCGGCTCGGCCACAAACTCGTCTTCGTACGGGTTTGCGGAAATGGGAAAGCGGTTAGAGAGTGGTGCATGACAACGGGGTAATCTAAATTATCTCTCTAATAGTCCCGAACGGGTAATCTACGCAAATGCCTCGGCTCGGCCACAAACTCGTCTTCGTACGGGTTTGCGGAAATGGGAAAGCGGTTAGAGAGTGGTGCATGACAACGAGGTAATCTAAATTACTTCTCTAATAGTCCCGAACGGGTAATCTACGCAAATGCCTCGGCTCGGCCACAAACTCGTCTTCGTACGGGTTTGTGGAAATGGGAAAGCGGTTAGAGAGTGGTGCATGACAACGAGGTAATCTAAATTACCTCTCTAATAGTCCTGAACGGGTAATCAACGCAAATGCCTCGGCTCGGCCACAAACTCGTCTTCGTACGGGTTTGCGGAAATGGGAAAGCGGTTAGAGAGTGGTGCATGACAACGAGGTAATCTAAATTACCTCTCTAATAGTCCCGAACGGGTACTCTACGCAAATGCCTCGGCTCGGCCTCAAACTCGTTTTCGTACGGGTTTGCGGAAATGGAAAAGCGGTTAGAGAGTGGTGCATGACAACGAGGTAATCTAAATTACCTCTCTAATCGTCCCGAACGTGTAATCTGCGCAAATGCCTTGGCTCGGCCACAAACTCGTCTTCGTACGGGTTTGCGGAAATGGGAAAGCGGTTAGAGAGTGGTGCATGACAACGAGGTAATCTAAATTACCTCTCTAATAGTCCCGAACGGGTAATCTACGCAAATGCCTCGGCTCGGCCACAAACTCGTCTTTGTACGGGTTTGCGGAAATGGGAAAGCGGTTAGAGAGTGGTGCATGACAACGAGGTAATCTAAATTACCTCTCTAATCGTCCCGAACGTGTAATCTGCGCAAATGCCTTGGCTCGGCCACAAACTCGTCTTCGTACGGGTTTGCGAAAATGGGAAAGCGGTTAGAGAGTGGTGCATGACAACGAGGTAATCTAAATTACCTCTCTAATAGTCCCGAACGGGTAATCTACGCAAATGCCTCGGCTCGGCCACAAACTCGTCTTTGTACGGGTTTGCGGAAATGGGAAAGCGGTTAGAGAGTGGTGCATGACAACGAGGTAATCTAAATTACCTCTCTAATAGTCCCGAACGGGTAATCTACGCAAATGCCTCGGCTCGGCCTCAAACTCATTTTCGTACGGGTTTGCGGAAATGGAAAAGCGGTTAGAGAGTGGTGCATGACAACGAGGTAATCTAAATTACCTCTCTAATAGTCCCGAACGTGTAATCTGCGCAAATGCCTCGGCTCGGCCACAAACTCGTCTTAGTACGGGTTTGTGGAAATGGGAAAGCGGTTAGAGAGTGGTGCATGACAACGAGGTAATCTAAATTACCTCTCTAATAGTCCTGAACGGGTAATCAACGCAAATGCCTCGGCTCGGCCACAAACTCGTCTTCGTACGGGTTTGCGGAAATGGGAAAGCGGTTAGAGAGTGGTGCATGACAACGAGGTAATCTAAATTACCTCTCTAATAGTCCCGAACGGGTACTCTACGCAAATGCCTCGGCTCGGCCTCAAACTCGTTTTCGTACGGGTTTGCGGAAATGGAAAAGCGGTTAGAGAGTGGTGCATGACAACGAGGTAATCTAAATTACCTCTCCAATCGTCCCGAACGTGTAATCTGCGCAAATGCCTCGGCTCGGCCACAAACTCATCTTCGTACGGGTTTGCGGAAATGGAAAAGCGGTTAGAGAGTGGTTCATGACTACGGGGTAATCTAAATTACCTCTCTAATAGTCCCGAACGGGTAATCTATGCAAATGCCTCAGCTTGGCCTCAAACTCGTCTTCGTACGGGTTTGCGGAAATGAGAAAGCGGTTAGAGAGTGGTTCATGACTACGGGGTAATCTAAATTACCTCTCTAATAGTCCCGAACGGGTAATCTATGCAAATGCCTCAGCTTGGCCTCAAACTCGTCTTCGTACGGGTTTGCGGAAATGAGAAAGCGGTTAGAGAGTGGTTCATGACTACGGGGTAATCTAAATTACCTCTCTAATAGTCCCGAACGGGTAATCTACGCAAATTCCTCGGCTTGGCCTCAAACTCGTCTTCGTACGGGTTTGCGGAAATGAGAAAGCGGTTAGAGAGTGGTTCATGACTACGGGGTAATCTAAATTACCTCTCTAATAGTCCCGAACGGGTAATCTATGCAAATGCCACAGCTTGGCCTCAAACTCGTCTTCGTACGGGTTTGCGGAAATGAGAAAGCGGTTAGAGAGTGGTTCATGACTACGGGGTAATCTAAATTACCTCTCTAATCGTCCCGAACGTGTAATCTACGCAAATGCCTCGGCTCGGCCACAAACTCGTCTTTGTACGGGTTTGCGGAAATGGGAAAGCGGTTAGAGAGTGGTGCATGACAACGAGGTAATCTAAATTACCTCTCTAATCGTCCCGAACGTGTAATCTGCGCAAATGCCTTGGCTCGGCCACAAACTCGTCTTCGTACGGGTTTGCGGAAATGGAAAAGCGGTTAGAGAGTGGTTCATGACTACGGGGTAATCTAAATTACCTCTCTAATCGTCCCGAACGTGTAATCTGCGCAAATGCCTCGGCTCGGCCACAAACTCATCTTCGTACGGGTTTGCGGAAATGGAAAAGCGGTTTGAGAGTGGTTCATGACTACGGGGTAATCTAAATTACCTCTCTAATTGTCGCGAACGGGTAATCTATGCAACTGCCTCAGCTTGGCCTCAAACTCGTCTTCGTACGGGTTTGCGGAAATGAGAAAGCGGTTAGAGAGTGGTTCATGACTACGGGGTAATCTAAATTACCTCTCTAATAGTCCCGAACGGGTAATCTACGCAAATTCCTCGGCTTGGCCTCAAACTCGTCTTCGTACGGGTTTGCGGAAATGAGAAAGCGGTTAGAGAGTGGTTCATGACTACGGGGTAATCTAAATTACCTCTCTAATAGTCCCGAAGGGGTAATCTACGCTAATGCCTCGGCTCGGCTACAAACTCGTCTTCGTACGGGTTTGTGGAAATGGGAAAGCGGTTAGAGAGTGGTGCATGACAACGAGGTAATCTAAATTACCTCTCTAATAGTCCTGAACGGGTAATCAACGCAAATGCCTCGGCTCGGCCACAAACTCGTCTTCGTACGGGTTTGCGGAAATGGGAAAGCGGTTAGAGAGTGGTGCATGACAACGAGGTAATCTAAATTACCTCTCTAATAGTCCCGAACGGGTACTCTACGCAAATGCCTCGGCTCGGCCTCAAACTCGTTTTCGTACGGGTTTGCGGAAATGGAAAAGCGGTTAGAGAGTGGTGCATGACAACGAGGTAATCTAAATTACCTCTCCAATCGTCCCGAACGTGTAATCTGCGCAAATGCCTCGGCTCGGCCACAAACTCATCTTCGTACGGGTTTGCGGAAATGGAAAAGCGGTTAGAGAGTGGTTCATGACTACGGGGTAATCTAAATTACCTCTCTAATAGTCCCGAACGGGTAATCTATGCAAATGCCTCAGCTTGGCCTCAAACTCGTCTTCGTACGGGTTTGCGGAAATGAGAAAGCGGTTAGAGAGTGGTTCATGACTACGGGATAATCTAAATTACCTCTCTAATAGTCCCGAACGGGTAATCTACGCAAATTCCTCGGCTTGGCCTCAAACTCGTCTTCGTACGGGTTTGCGGAAATGAGAAAGCGGTTAGAGAGTGGTTCATGACTACGGGGTAATCTAAATTACCTCTCTAATAGTCCCGAACGGGTAATCTACGCAAATGCCTCGGCTCGGCCACAAACTCGTCTTCGTACGGGTTTGCGGAAATGGGAAAGCGGTTAGAGAGTGGTGCATGACAACGAGGTAATCTAAATTACCTCTCTAATAGTCCCGAACGTGTAATCTGCGCAAATGCCTCGGCTCGGCCACAAACTCATCTTCGTACGGGTTTGCGGAAATGGAAAAGCGGTTAGAGAGTGGTGCATGACAACGAGGTAATCTAAATTACCTCTCTAATAGTCCCGAACGGGTAATCTACGCAAATGCCTCGGCTCTGCCACAAACTCGTCTTCGTACGGGTTTGCGAAAATGGGAAAGCGGTTAGAGAATGGTGCATGACAACGAGGTAATCTAAATTATCTCTCTAATAGTCCCGAACGGGTAATCTACGCAAATGCCTCGGCTCGGCCACAAACTCGTCTTCGTACGGGTTTGCGGAAATGGGAAAGCGGTTAGATAGTGGTGCATGACCACGAGGTAATCTAAATTACCTCTCTAATAGTCTCGAACGGGTAATCTACGCAAATGCCTCGGCTCGGCCTCAAACTCGTTTTCGTAGGGTTTGCGGAAATGGAAAAGCGGTTAGAGAGTGGTGCATGACAACGAGGTAATCTAAATTACCTCTCTAATAGTCCCGAACGTGTAATCTGCGCAAATGCCTCGGCTCGGCCACAAACTCGTCTTCGTACAGGTTTGCGGAAATGGAAAAGCGGTTAGAGAGTGGTTCATGACTACGGGGTAATCTAAATTACCTCTCTAATAGTCCCGAACGGGTAATCTATGCAAATGCCTCAGCTTGGCCTCAAACTCGTCTTCGTACGGGTTTGCGAAAATGGGAAAGCGGTTAGAGAATGGTGCATGACAACGAGGTAATCTAAATTATCTCTCTAATAGTCCCGAACGGGTAATCTACGCAAATTCCTCGGCTTGGCCTCAAACTCGTCTTCGTACGGGTTTGCGGAAATGAGAAAGCAGTTAGAGAGTGGTTCATGACTACGGGGTAATCTAAATTACCTCTCTAATAGTCCCGAACGGGTAATCTACGCAAATGCCTCGGCTCGGCCACAAACTCGTCTTCGTACGGGTTTGCGGAAATGGGAAAGCGGTTAGAGAGTGGTGCATGACAACGAGGTAATCTAAATTACCTCTCTAATAGTCCCGAACGTGTAATCTGCGCAAATGCCTCGGCTCGGCCACAAACTCATCTTCGTACGGGTTTGCGGAAATGGAAAAGCGGTTAGAGAGTGGTGCATGACAACGAGGTAATCTAAATTACCTCTCTAATAGTCCCGAACGGGTAATCTATGCAAATGCCTCAGCTTGGCCTCAAACTCGTCTTCGTACGGGTTTGCGAAAATGGGAAAGCGGTTAGAGAATGGTGCATGACAACGAGGTAATCTAAATTATCTCTCTAATAGTCCCGAACGGGTAATCTACGCAAATGCCTTGGCTCGGCCACAAACTCGTCTTCGTACGGGTTTGCGGAAATGGGAAAGCGGTTAGAGAGTGGTGCATGACCACGAGGTAATCTAAATTACCTCTCTAATAGTCTCGAACGGGTAATCTACGCAAATGCCTCGGCTCGGCCTCAAACTCGTTTTCGTAGGGTTTGCGGAAATGGAAAAGCGGTTAGAGAGTGGTGCATGACAACGAGGTAATCTAAATTACCTCTCTAATAGTCCCGAACGTGTAATCTGCGCAAATGCCTCGGCTCGGCCACAAACTCGTCTTCGTACGGGTTTACGGAAATGGAAAAGCGGTTAGAGAGTGGTTCATGACAACGGGGTAATCTAAATTACCTCTCTAATAGTCCCGAACGGGTAATCTACGCAAATGCCTCAGATTGGCGTCAAACTCGTCTTCGTACGGGTTTGCGGAAATGAGAAAGCGGTTAGAGAGTGGTTCATGACTACGGGGTAATGTAAATTACCTCTCTAATAGTCCCGAACGGGTAATCTACGCAAATGCCTCAGCTTGGCCTCAAACTCGTCTTCGTATGGGTTTGCGGAAATGAGAAAGCGGTTAGAGAGTGGTGCATGACAACGGGGTAATGTAAATTACCTCTCTAATAGTCCCGAACGGGTAATCTACGCAAATGCCTCGGCTCGGCCACAAACTCGTCTTCGTACGGGTTTGCGGAAATGGGAAAGCGGTTAGAGAGTGGTGCATGACAACGAGGTAATCTAAATTACCTCTCTAATAGTCCTGAACGGGTAATCAACGCAAATGCCTCGGCTTGGCCACAAACTCGTCTTCGTACGGGTTTGCGGAAATGGGAAAGCGGTTAGAGAGTGTTGCATGACAACGAGGTAATCTAAATTACCTCTCTAATAGTCCCGAACGGGTAATCTACGCAAATGCCTCGGCTCGGCCACAAACTCGTCTTCGTACGGGTTTGCGGAAATGGGAAAGCGTTTAGAGAGTGGTGCATGACAACGACGTAATCTAAATTACCTCTCTAATAGTCCCGAACGGGTAATCTACGCAAATGCCTCGGCTCGGCCACAAACTCGTCTTCGTACGGGTTTGTGGAAATGGGAAAGCGGTTAGAGAGTGGTGCATGACAACGAGGTAATCTAAATTACATCTCTAATAGTCCTGAACGGGTAATCAACGCAAATGCCTCGGCTCGGCCACAAACTCGTCTTCGTACGGGTTTGCGGAAATGGGAAAGCGGTTAGAGAGTGGTGCATGACAACGAGGTAATCTAAATTACCTCTCTAATAGTCCCGAACGGGTACTCTACGCAAATGCCTCGGCTCGGCCTCAAACTCGTTTTCGTACGGGTTTGCGGAAATGGAAAAGCGGTTAGAGAGTGGTGCATGACAACGAGGTAATCTAAATTACCTCTCTAATCGTCCCGAACGTGTAATCTGCGAAAATGCCTTGGCTCGGCCACAAACTCGTCTTCGTACGGGTTTGCGGAAATGGGAAAGCGGTTAGAGAGTGGTGCATGACAACGAGGTAATCTAAATTACCTCTCTAATAGTCCCGAATGGGTAATCTACGCAAATGCCTCGGCTCGGCCACAAACTCGTCTTTGTACGGGTTTGCGGAAATGGGAAAGCGGTTAGAGAGTGGTGCATGACCACGAGGTAATCTAAATTACCTCTCTAATAGTCTCGAACGGGTAATCTACGCAAATGCCTCGGCTCGGCCTCAAACTCGTTTTCGTAGGGTTTGTGGAAATGGAAAAGCGGTTAGAGAGTGGAGCATGACAACGAGGTAATCTAAATTACCTCTCTAATAGTCCCGAACGTGTAATCTGCGCAAATGCCTCGGCTCGGCCACAAACTCGTCTTCGTACGGGTTTACGGAAATGGAAAAGCGGTTAGAGAGTGGTTCATGACAACGGGGTAATCTAAATTACCTCTCTAATAGTCCCGAACGGGTAATCTACGCAAATGCCTCAGATTGGCGTCAAACTCGTCTTCGTACGGGTTTTCGGAAATGAGAAAGCGGTTAGAGAGTGGTTCATGACTACGGGGTAATCTAAATTACCTCTCTAATAGTCCCGAACGGGTAATCTACGCAAATGCCTCAGCTTGGCCTCAAACTCGTCTTCGTATGGGTTTGCGGAAATGAGAAAGCGGTTAGAGAGTGGTGCATGACAACGGGGTAATGTAAATTACCTCTCTAATAGTCCCGAACGGGTAATCTACGCAAATGCCTCGGCTCGGCCACAAACTCGTCTTCGTACGGGTTTGCGGAAATGGGAAAGCGGTTAGGGAGTGGTTCATGACAACGGGGTAATCTAAATTACCTCTCTAATAGTCCCGAACGGGTAATCTACGCAAATGCCTCAGATTGGCGTCAAACTCGTCTTTGTACGGGTTTGCGGAAATGAGAAAGCGGTTAGGGAGTGGTGCATGACAACGAGGTAATCTAAATTACCTCTCTAATAGTCCCGAACGGGTAATCTACGCAAATGCCTCGGCTCGGCCACAAACTCGTCTTCGTACGGGTTTGTGGAAATGGGAAAGCGGTTAGAGAGTGGTGCATGACAACGAGGTAATCTAAATTACCTCTCTAATAGTCCTGAACGGGTAATCAACGCAAATGCCTCGGCTTGGCCACAAACTCGTCTTCGTACGGGTTTGCGGAAATGGGAAAGCGGTTAGAGAGTGTTGCATGACAACGAGGTAATCTAAATTACCTCTCTAATAGTCCCGAACGGGTAATCTACGCAAATGCCTCGGCTCGGCCACAAACTCGTCTTCGTACGGGTTTGCGGAAATGGGAAAGCGTTTAGAGAGTGGTGCATGACAACGGGGTAATCTAAATTATCTCTCTAATAGTCCCGAACGGGTAATCTACGCAAATGCCTCGGTTCGGCCACAAACTCGTCTTCGTACGGGTTTGCGGAAATGGGAAAGCGGTTAGAGAGTGGTGCATGACAACGAGGTAATCTAAATTACCTCTCTAATAGTCCCGAACGGGTAATCTACGCAAATGCCTCGGCTCGGCCACAAACTCGTCTTCGTACGGGTTTGTGGAAATGGGAAAGCGGTTAGAGAGTGGTGCATGACAACGAGGTAATCTAAATTACCTCTCTAATAGTCCTGAACGGGTAATCAACGCAAATGCCTCGGCTCGGCCACAAACTCGTCTTCGTACGGGTTAGCGGAAATGGGAAAGCGGTTAGAGAGTGGTGCATGACAACGAGGTAATCTAAATTACCTCTCTAATAGTCCCGAACGGGTACTCTACGCAAATGCCTCGGCTCGGCCTCAAACTCGTTTTCGTACGGGTTTGCAGAAATGGAAAAGCGGTTAGAGAGTGGTGCATGACAACGAGGTAATCTAAATTACCTCTCTAATCGTCCCGAACGTGTAATCTGCGCAAATGCCTCGGCTCGGCCACAAACTCGTCTTCGTACGGGTTTGCGGAAATGGGAAAGCGGTTAGAGAGTGGTTCATGACTACGGGGTAATGTAAATTACCTCTCTAATAGTCCCGAACGGGTAATCTACCCAAATGCCTCGGCTCGGCCACAAACTCGTCTTTGTACGGGTTTGTAGAAATGGGAAAGCGGTTAGAGAGTGGTGCATGACAACGAGGTAATCTAAATTACCTCTCTAATAGTCCTGAACGGGTAATCAACGCAAATGCCTCGGCTCGGCCACAAACTCGTCTTCGTACGGGTTTGCGGAAATGGGAAAGCGGTTAGAGAGTGGTGCATGACAACGAGGTAATCTAAATTACCTCTCTAATAGTCCCGAACGGGTAATCTACGCAAATGCCTCGGCTCGGCCTCAAACTCATTTTCGTAAGGGTTTGCGGAAATGGAAAAGCGGTTAGAGAGTGGTGCATGACAACGAGGTAATCTAAATTACCTCTCTAATAGTCCCGAACGTGTAATCTGCGCAAATGCCTCGGCTCGGCCACAAACTCGTCTTAGTACGGGTTTGTGGAAATGGGAAAGCGGTTAGAGAGTGGTGCATGACAACGAGGTAATCTAAATTACCTCTCTAATAGTCCTGAACGGGTAATCTACGCAAATTCCTCGGCTCGGCCACAAACTCGTCTTCGTACGGGTTTGTGGAAATGGGAAAGCGGTTAGAGAGTGGTGCATGACAACGAGGTAATCTAAATTACCTCTCTAATAGTCCTGAACGGGTAATCTACGCAAATTCCTCGGCTCGGCCACAAACTCGTCTTCGTACGGGTTTGCGGAAATGGGAAAGCGGTTAGAGAGTGGTGCATGACAACGAGGTAATCTAAATTACCTCTCTAATAGTCCTGAACGGGTAATCAACGCAAATGCCTCGGCTCGGCCACAAACTCGTCTTCGTACGGGTTTGCGGAAATGGGAAAGCGGTTAGAGAGTGGTGCATGACAACGAGGTAATCTAAATTACCTCTCTAATCGTCCCGAACGTGTAATCTGCGCAAATGCCTCGGCTCGGCCACAAACTCGTCTTCGTACGGGTTTGCGGAAATGGGAAAGCGGTTAGAGAGTGGTTCATGACTACGGGGTAATGTAAATTACCTCTCTAATAGTCCCGAACGGGTAATCTACCCAAATGCCTCGGCTCGGCCACAAACTCGTCTTTGTACGGGTTTGTAGAAATGGGAAAGCGGTTAGAGAGTGGTGCATGACAACGAGGTAATCTAAATTACCTCTCTAATAGTCCTGAACGGGTAATCAACGCAAATGCCTCGGCTCGGCCACAAACTCGTCTTCGTACGGGTTTGCGGAAATGGGAAAGCGGTTAGAGAGTGGTGCATGACAACGAGGTAATCTAAATTACCTCTCTAATAGTCCCGAACGGGTAATCTACGCAAATGCCTCGGCTCGGCCTCAAACTCATTTTCGTACGGGTTTGCGGAAATAGAAAAGCGGTTAGAGAGTGGTGCATGACAACGAGGTAATCTAAATTACCTCTCTAATAGTCCCGAACGTGTAATCTGCGCAAATGCCTCGGCTCGGCCACAAACTCGTCTTAGTACGGGTTTGTGGAAATGGGAAAGCGGTTAGAGAGTGGTGCATGACAACGAGGTAATCTAAATTACCTCTCTAATAGTCCTGAACGGGTAATCTACGCAAATTCCTCGGCTCGGCCACAAACTCGTCTTCGTACGGGTTTGCGGAAATGGGAAAGCGGTTAGAGAGTGGTGCATGACAACGAGGTAATCTAAATTACCTCTCTAATAGTCCTGAACGGGTAATCAACGCAAATGCCTCGGCTCGGCCACAAACTCGTCTTCGTACGGGTTTGCGGAAATGGGAAAGCGGTTAGAGAGTGGTGCATGACAACGAGGTAATCTAAATTACCTCTCTAATAGTCCCGAACGGGTACTCTACGCAAATGCCTCGGCTCGGCCTCAAACTCGTTTTCGTACGGGTTTGCGGAAATGGAAAAGCGGTTAGAGAGTGGTGCATGACAACGAGGTAATCTAAATTACCTCTCTAATCGTCCCGAACGTGTAATCTGCGCAAATGCCTTGGCTCGGCCACAAACTCGTCTTCGTACGGGTTTGCGGAAATGGGAAAGCGGTTAGAGAGTGGTGCATGACAACGAGGTAATCTAAATTACCTCTCTAATAGTCCCGAACGGGTAATCTACGCAAATGCCTCGGCTCGGCCACAAACTCGTCTTCGTACGGGTTTGTGGAAATGGGAAAGCGGTTAGAGAGTGGTGCATGACAACGAGGTAATCTAAATTACCTCTCTAATAGTCCTGAACGGGTAATCAACGCAAATGCCTCGGCTCGGCCACAAACTCGTCTTCGTACGGGTTTGCGGAAATGGGAAAGCGGTTAGAGAGTGGTGCATGACAACGAGGTAATCTAAATTACCTCTCTAATAGTCCCGAACGGGTAATCTACGCAAATGCCTCGGCTCGGCCTCAAACTAATTTTCGTACGGGTTTGCGGAAATGGAAAAGCGGTTAGAGAGTGGTGCATGACAACGAGGTAATCTAAATTACCTCTCTAATAGTCCCGAACGTGTAATCTGCGCAAATGCCTCGGCTCGGCCACAAACTCGTCTTAGTACGGGTTTGTGGAAATGGGAAAGCGGTTAGAGAGTGGTGCATGACAACGAGGTAATCTAAATTACCTCTCTAATAGTCCCGAACGTGTAATCTGCGCAAATGCCTCGGCTCGGCCTCAAACTCGTCTTCGTACGGGTTTGCGGAAATGAGAAAGCGGTTAGAGAGTGGTTCATGACTACGGGGTAATCTAATTACCTCTCTAATAGTCCCGAACGGGTAATCTACGCAAATGCCTCGGCTCGGCCACAAACTCGTCTTCGTACGGGTTTGCGGAAATGGGAAAGCGGTTAGAGAGTGGTGCATGACAACGAGGTAATCTAAATTACCTCTCTAATAGTCCCGAACGGGTACTCTACGCAAATGCCTCGGCTCGGCCTCAAACTCGTTTTCGTACGGGTTTGCAGAAATGGAAAAGCGGTTAGAGAGTGGTGCATGACAACGAGGTAATCTAAATTACCTCTCTAATCGTCCCGAACGTGTAATCTGCGCAAATGCCTCGGCTCGGCCACAAACTCGTCTTCGTACGGGTTTGCGGAAATGGGAAAGCGGTTAGAGAGTGGTTCATGACTACGGGGTAATGTAAATTACCTCTCTAATAGTCCCGAACGGGTAATCTACCCAAATGCCTCGGCTCGGCCACAAACTCGTCTTTGTACGGGTTTGTAGAAATGGGAAAGCGGTTAGAGAGTGGTGCATGACAACGAGGTAATCTAAATTACCTCTCTAATAGTCCTGAACGGGTAATCAACGCAAATGCCTCGGCTCGGCCACAAACTCGTCTTCGTACGGGTTTGCGGAAATGGGAAAGCGGTTAGAGAGTGGTGCATGACAACGAGGTAATCTAAATTACCTCTCTAATAGTCCCGAACGGGTAATCTACGCAAATGCCTCGGCTCGGCCTCAAACTCATTTTCGTAAGGGTTTGCGGAAATGGAAAAGCGGTTAGAGAGTGGTGCATGACAACGAGGTAATCTAAATTACCTCTCTAATAGTCCCGAACGTGTAATCTGCGCAAATGCCTCGGCTCGGCCACAAACTCGTCTTAGTACGGGTTTGTGGAAATGGGAAAGCGGTTAGAGAGTGGTGCATGACAACGAGGTAATCTAAATTACCTCTCTAATAGTCCTGAACGGGTAATCTACGCAAATTCCTCGGCTCGGCCACAAACTCGTCTTCGTACGGGTTTGTGGAAATGGGAAAGCGGTTAGAGAGTGGTGCATGACAACGAGGTAATCTAAATTACCTCTCTAATAGTCCTGAACGGGTAATCTACGCAAATTCCTCGGCTCGGCCACAAACTCGTCTTCGTACGGGTTTGCGGAAATGGGAAAGCGGTTAGAGAGTGGTGCATGACAACGAGGTAATCTAAATTACCTCTCTAATAGTCCTGAACGGGTAATCAACGCAAATGCCTCGGCTCGGCCACAAACTCGTCTTCGTACGGGTTTGCGGAAATGGGAAAGCGGTTAGAGAGTGGTGCATGACAACGAGGTAATCTAAATTACCTCTCTAATCGTCCCGAACGTGTAATCTGCGCAAATGCCTCGGCTCGGCCACAAACTCGTCTTCGTACGGGTTTGCGGAAATGGGAAAGCGGTTAGAGAGTGGTTCATGACTACGGGGTAATGTAAATTACCTCTCTAATAGTCCCGAACGGGTAATCTACCCAAATGCCTCGGCTCGGCCACAAACTCGTCTTTGTACGGGTTTGTAGAAATGGGAAAGCGGTTAGAGAGTGGTGCATGACAACGAGGTAATCTAAATTACCTCTCTAATAGTCCTGAACGGGTAATCAACGCAAATGCCTCGGCTCGGCCACAAACTCGTCTTCGTACGGGTTTGCGGAAATGGGAAAGCGGTTAGAGAGTGGTGCATGACAACGAGGTAATCTAAATTACCTCTCTAATAGTCCCGAACGTGTAATCTGCGCAAATGCCTCGGCTCGGCCACAAACTCGTCTTAGTACGGGTTTGTGGAAATGGGAAAGCGGTTAGAGAGTGGTGCATGACAACGAGGTAATCTAAATTACCTCTCTAATAGTCCTGAACGGGTAATCTACGCAAATTCCTCGGCTCGGCCACAAACTCGTCTTCGTACGGGTTTGCGGAAATGGGAAAGCGGTTAGAGAGTGGTGCATGACAACGAGGTAATCTAAATTACCTCTCTAATAGTCCTGAACGGGTAATCAACGCAAATGCCTCGGCTCGGCCACAAACTCGTCTTCGTACGGGTTTGCGGAAATGGGAAAGCGGTTAGAGAGTGGTGCATGACAACGAGGTAATCTAAATTACCTCTCTAATAGTCCCGAACGGGTACTCTACGCAAATGCCTCGGCTCGGCCTCAAACTCGTTTTCGTACGGGTTTGCAGAAATGGAAAAGCGGTTAGAGAGTGGTGCATGACAACGAGGTAATCTAAATTACCTCTCTAATCGTCCCGAACGTGTAATCTGCGCAAATGCCTCGGCTCGGCCACAAACTCGTCTTCGTACGGGTTTGCGGAAATGGGAAAGCGGTTAGAGAGTGGTTCATGACTACGGGGTAATGTAAATTACCTCTCTAATAGTCCCGAACGGGTAATCTACCCAAATGCCTCGGCTCGGCCACAAACTCGTCTTTGTACGGGTTTGTAGAAATGGGAAAGCGGTTAGAGAGTGGTGCATGACAACGAGGTAATCTAAATTACCTCTCTAATAGTCCTGAACGGGTAATCAACGCAAATGCCTCGGCTCGGCCACAAACTCGTCTTCGTACGGGTTTGCGGAAATGGGAAAGCGGTTAGAGAGTGGTGCATGACAACGAGGTAATCTAAATTACCTCTCTAATAGTCCCGAACGGGTAATCTACGCAAATGCCTCGGCTCGGCCTCAAACTCATTTTCGTAAGGGTTTGCGGAAATGGAAAAGCGGTTAGAGAGTGGTGCATGACAACGAGGTAATCTAAATTACCTCTCTAATAGTCCCGAACGTGTAATCTGCGCAAATGCCTCGGCTCGGCCACAAACTCGTCTTAGTACGGGTTTGTGGAAATGGGAAAGCGGTTAGAGAGTGGTGCATGACAACGAGGTAATCTAAATTACCTCTCTAATAGTCCTGAACGGGTAATCTACGCAAATTCCTCGGCTCGGCCACAAACTCGTCTTCGTACGGGTTTGTGGAAATGGGAAAGCGGTTAGAGAGTGGTGCATGACAACGAGGTAATCTAAATTACCTCTCTAATAGTCCTGAACGGGTAATCTACGCAAATTCCTCGGCTCGGCCACAAACTCGTCTTCGTACGGGTTTGCGGAAATGGGAAAGCGGTTAGAGAGTGGTGCATGACAACGAGGTAATCTAAATTACCTCTCTAATAGTCCTGAACGGGTAATCAACGCAAATGCCTCGGCTCGGCCACAAACTCGTCTTCGTACGGGTTTGCGGAAATGGGAAAGCGGTTAGAGAGTGGTGCATGACAACGAGGTAATCTAAATTACCTCTCTAATCGTCCCGAACGTGTAATCTGCGCAAATGCCTCGGCTCGGCCACAAACTCGTCTTCGTACGGGTTTGCGGAAATGGGAAAGCGGTTAGAGAGTGGTTCATGACTACGGGGTAATGTAAATTACCTCTCTAATAGTCCCGAACGGGTAATCTACCCAAATGCCTCGGCTCGGCCACAAACTCGTCTTTGTACGGGTTTGTAGAAATGGGAAAGCGGTTAGAGAGTGGTGCATGACAACGAGGTAATCTAAATTACCTCTCTAATAGTCCTGAACGGGTAATCAACGCAAATGCCTCGGCTCGGCCACAAACTCGTCTTCGTACGGGTTTGCGGAAATGGGAAAGCGGTTAGAGAGTGGTGCATGACAACGAGGTAATCTAAATTACCTCTCTAATAGTCCCGAACGGGTAATCTACGCAAATGCCTCGGCTCGGCCTCAAACTCATTTTCGTACGGGTTTGCGGAAATGGAAAAGCGGTTAGAGAGTGGTGCATGACAACGAGGTAATCTAAATTACCTCTCTAATAGTCCCGAACGTGTAATCTGCGCAAATGCCTCGGCTCGGCCACAAACTCGTCTTAGTACGGGTTTGTGGAAATGGGAAAGCGGTTAGAGAGTGGTGCATGACAACGAGGTAATCTAAATTACCTCTCTAATAGTCCTGAACGGGTAATCTACGCAAATTCCTCGGCTCGGCCACAAACTCGTCTTCGTACGGGTTTGCGGAAATGGGAAAGCGGTTAGAGAGTGGTGCATGACAACGAGGTAATCTAAATTACCTCTCTAATAGTCCTGAACGGGTAATCAACGCAAATGCCTCGGCTCGGCCACAAACTCGTCTTCGTACGGGTTTGCGGAAATGGGAAAGCGGTTAGAGAGTGGTGCATGACAACGAGGTAATCTAAATTACCTCTCTAATAGTCCCGAACGGGTACTCTACGCAAATGCCTCGGCTCGGCCTCAAACTCGTTTTCGTACGGGTTTGCGGAAATGGAAAAGCGGTTAGAGAGTGGTGCATGACAACGAGGTAATCTAAATTACCTCTCTAATCGTCCCGAACGTGTAATCTGCGCAAATGCCTTGGCTCGGCCACAAACTCGTCTTCGTACGGGTTTGCGGAAATGGGAAAGCGGTTAGAGAGTGGTGCATGACAACGAGGTAATCTAAATTACCTCTCTAATAGTCCCGAACGGGTAATCTACGCAAATGCCTCGGCTCGGCCACAAACTCGTCTTCGTACGGGTTTGTGGAAATGGGAAAGCGGTTAGAGAGTGGTGCATGACAACGAGGTAATCTAAATTACCTCTCTAATAGTCCTGAACGGGTAATCAACGCAAATGCCTCGGCTCGGCCACAAACTCGTCTTCGTACGGGTTTGCGGAAATGGGAAAGCGGTTAGAGAGTGGTGCATGACAACGAGGTAATCTAAATTACCTCTCTAATAGTCCCGAACGGGTAATCTACGCAAATGCCTCGGCTCGGCCTCAAACTCATTTTCGTACGGGTTTGCGGAAATGGAAAAGCGGTTAGAGAGTGGTGCATGACAACGAGGTAATCTAAATTACCTCTCTAATAGTCCCGAACGTGTAATCTGCGCAAATGCCTCGGCTCGGCCACAAACTCGTCTTAGTACGGGTTTGTGGAAATGGGAAAGCGGTTAGAGAGTGGTGCATGACAACGAGGTAATCTAAATTACCTCTCTAATAGTCCCGAACGTGTAATCTGCGCAAATGCCTCGGCTCGGCCTCAAACTCGTCTTCGTACGGGTTTGCGGAAATGAGAAAGCGGTTAGAGAGTGGTTCATGACTACGGGGTAATCTAATTACCTCTCTAATAGTCCCGAACGGGTAATCTACGCAAATGCCTCAGCTTGGCCTCAAACTCGTCTTCGTATGGGTTTGCGGAAATGAGAAAGCGGTTAGAGAGTGGTGCATGACAACGGGGTAATGTAAATTACCTCTCTAATAGTCCCGAACGGGTAATCTACGCAAATGCCTCGGCTCGGCCACAAACTCGTCTTCGTACGGGTTTGCGGAAATGGGAAAGCGGTTAGGGAGTGGTTCATGACAACGGGGTAATCTAAATTACCTCTCTAATAGTCCCGAACGGGTAATCTACGCAAATGCCTCAGATTGGCGTCAAACTCGTCTTCGTACGGGTTTGCGAAAATGAGAAAGCGGTTAGAGAGTGGTTCATGACTACGGGGTAATCTAACTCGTCTTCGTACGGGTTTGTGGAAATGGGAAAGCGGTTAGAGAGTGGTGCATGACAACGAGGTAATCTAAATTACCTCTCTAATAGTCCCGAACGGGTAATCTACGCAAATGCCTCGGCTCGGCCTCAAACTCATTTTCGTACGGGTTTGCGGAAATGGAAAAGCGGTTAGAGAGTGGTGCATGACAACGAGGTAATCTAAATTACCTCTCTAATAGTCCCGAACGGGTAATCTACGCAAATTCCTCGGCTCGGCCACAAACTCGTCTTCGTACGGGTTTGCGGAAATGGGAAAGCGGTTAGAGAGTGGTGCATGACAACGAGGTAATCTAAATTACCTCTCTAATAGTCCTGAACGGGTAATCTACGCAAATTCCTCGGCTCGGCCACAAACTCGTCTTCGTACGGGTTTGCGGAAATGGGAAAGCGGTTAGAGAGTGGTGCATGACAACGAGGTAATCTAAATTACCTCTCTAATAGTCCTGAACGGGTAATCAACGCAAATGCCTCGGCTCGGCCACAAACTCGTCTTCGTACGGGTTTGCGGAAATGGGAAAGCGGTTAGAGAGTGGTGCATGACAACGAGGTAATCTAAATTACCTCTCTAATAGTCCCGAACGGGTACTCTACGCAAATGCCTCGGCTCGGCCTCAAACTCGTTTTCGTACGGGTTTGCGGAAATGGAAAAGCGGTTAGAGAGTGGTGCATGACAACGAGGTAATCTAAATTACCTCTCTAATCGTCCCGAACGTGTAATCTGCGCAAATGCCTTGGCTCGGCCACAAACTCGTCTTCGTACGGGTTTGCGGAAATGGGAAAGCGGTTAGAGAGTGGTGCATGACAACGAGGTAATCTAAATTACCTCTCTAATAGTCCCGAACGGGTAATCTACGCAAATGCCTCGGCTCGGCCACAAACTCGTCTTCGTACGGGTTTGTGGAAATGGGAAAGCGGTTAGAGAGTGGTGCATGACAACGAGGTAATCTAAATTACCTCTCTAATAGTCCTGAACGGGTAATCAACGCAAATGCCTCGGCTCGGCCACAAACTCGTCTTCGTACGGGTTTGCGGAAATGGGAAAGCGGTTAGAGAGTGGTGCATGACAACGAGGTAATCTAAATTACCTCTCTAATAGTCCCGAACGGGTAATCTACGCAAATGCCTCGGCTCGGCCTCAAACTCATTTTCGTACGGGTTTGCGGAAATGGAAAAGCGGTTAGAGAGTGGTGCATGACAACGAGGTAATCTAAATTACCTCTCTAATAGTCCCGAACGTGTAATCTGCGCAAATGCCTCGGCTCGGCCACAAACTCGTCTTAGTACGGGTTTGTGGAAATGGGAAAGCGGTTAGAGAGTGGTGCATGACAACGAGGTAATCTAAATTACCTCTCTAATAGTCCCGAACGTGTAATCTGCGCAAATGCCTCGGCTCGGCCTCAAACTCGTCTTCGTACGGGTTTGCGGAAATGAGAAAGCGGTTAGAGAGTGGTTCATGACTACGGGGTAATCTAATTACCTCTCTAATAGTCCCGAACGGGTAATCTACGCAAATGCCTCAGCTTGGCCTCAAACTCGTCTTCGTATGGGTTTGCGGAAATGAGAAAGCGGTTAGAGAGTGGTGCATGACAACGGGGTAATGTAAATTACCTCTCTAATAGTCCCGAACGGGTAATCTACGCAAATGCCTCGGCTCGGCCACAAACTCGTCTTCGTACGGGTTTGCGGAAATGGGAAAGCGGTTAGGGAGTGGTTCATGACAACGGGGTAATCTAAATTACCTCTCTAATAGTCCCGAACGGGTAATCTACGCAAATGCCTCAGATTGGCGTCAAACTCGTCTTTGTACGGGTTTGCGGAAATGAGAAAGCGGTTAGGGAGTGGTGCATGACAACGAGGTAATCTAAATTACCTCTCTAATAGTCCCGAACGGGTAATCTACGCAAATGCCTCGGCTCGGCCACAAACTCGTCTTCGTACGGGTTTGTGGAAATGGGAAAGCGGTTAGAGAGTGGTGCATGACAACGAGGTAATCTAAATTACCTCTCTAATAGTCCCGAACGGGTAATCTACGCAAATGCCTCGGCTCGGCCTCAAACTCATTTTCGTACGGGTTTGCGGAAATGGAAAAGCGGTTAGAGAGTGGTGCATGACAACGAGGTAATCTAAATTACCTCTCTAATAGTCCCGAACGTGTAATCTGCGCAAATGCCTCGGCTCGGCCACAAACTCGTCTTAGTACGGGTTTGTGGAAATGGGAAAGCGGTTAGAGAGTGGTGCATGACAACGAGGTAATCTAAATTACCTCTCTAATAGTCCTGAACGGGTAATCTACGCAAATTCCTCGGCTCGGCCACAAACTCGTCTTCGTACGGGTTTGCGGAAATGGGAAAGCGGTTAGAGAGTGGTTCATGACTACGGGGTAATCTAAATTACCTCTCTAATAGTCCCGAACGGGTAATCTATGCAAATGCCTCAGCTTGGCCTCAAACTCGTCTTCGTACGGGTTTGCGGAAATGAGAAAGCGGTTAGAGAGTGGTTCATGACTACGGGGTAATCTAAATACCTCTCTAATAGTCCCGAACGGGTAATCTACGCAAATGCCTCAGCTTGGCCTCAAACTCGTCTTCGTATGGGTTTGCGCAAATGGGAAAGCGGTTAGAGAGTGGTTCATGACTACGGGGTAATGTAAATTACCTCTCTAATAGTCCCGAACGGGTAATCTACGCAAATGCCTCGGCTCGGCCACAAACTCGTCTTCGTACGGGTTTGCAGAAATGGGAAAGCGGTTAGAAAGTGGTGCATGACAACGAGGTAATCTAAATTACCTCTCTAATAGTCCCGAACGAGTAATCTACGCATATGCCTCGGCTCGGCCACAAACTCGTCTTCGTACAGGTTTGCGGAAATGGGAAAGCGGTTAGAGAGTGGTTCATGACTACGGGGTAATGTAAATTACCTCTCTAATAGTCCCGAACGGGTAATCTACGCAAATGCCTCGGCTCGGCCACAAACTCGTCTTCGTACAGGTTTAAGGAAATGGGAAAGCGGTTAGAGAGTGGTGCATGACAACGAGGTAATCTAAATTACCTCTCTAATAGTCCCGAACGGGTAATCTACGCAAATGCCTCGGCTCGGCCACAAACTCGTCTTCGTACGGGTTTGCGAAAATGGGAAAGCGGTTAGAGAGTGGTGCATGACAACGAGGTAATCTAAATTACCTCTCTAATAGTCCCGAACGGGTAATCTACGCAAATGCCTCGGCTCGGCCACAAACTCGTCTTCGTACAGGTTTGCGGAAATGGGAAAGCGGTTAGAGAGTGGTTCATGACTACGGGGTAATGTAAATTACCTCTCTAATAGTCCCGAACGGGTAATCTACGCAAATGCCTCGGCTCGGCCACAAACTCGTCTTCGTACGGGTTTGCAGAAATGGGAAAGCGGTTAGAAAGTGGTGCATGACAACGAGGTAATCTAAATTACCTCTCTAATAGTCCCGAACGGGTAATCTACGCATATGCCTCGGCTCGGCCACAAACTCGTCTTCGTACGGGTTTGCGGAAATGAGAAAGCGGTTAGAGAGTGGTTCATGACTACGGGGTAATCTAAATACCTCTCTAATAGTCCCGAACGGGTAATCTACGCAAATTCCTCAGCTTGGCCTCAAACTCGTCTTCGTATGGGTTTGCAGAAATGGGAAAGCGGTTAGAGAGTGGTTCATGACTACGGGGTAATGTAAATTACCTCTCTAATAGTCCCGAACGGGTAATCTACGCAAATGCCTCGGCTCGGCCACAAACTCGTCTTCGTACGGGTTTGCGGAAATGCAAAAGCGGTTAGAGAGTGGTGCATGACAACGAGGTAATCTAAATTACCTCTCTAATAGTCCCGAACGGGTAATCTACGCAAATGCCTCGGCTCGGCCTCAAACACGTTTTCGTACGGGTTTGCGGAAATAGAAAAGCGGTTAGAGAGTGGTGCATGACAACGAGGTAATCTAAATTACCTCTCTAATAGTCCCGAACGTGTAATCTGCGCAAATGCCTCGGCTCGGCCACAAACTCGTCTTCGTACGGGTTTGCGGAAATGGAAAAGCGGTTAGAGAGTGGTTCATGACTACGGGGTAATCTAAATTACCTCTCTAATAGTCCCGAACGGGTAATCTACGCAAATGCCTCGGCTCGGCCTCAAACACGTTTTCGTACGGGTTTGCGGAAATAGAAAAGCGGTTAGAGAGTGGTGCATGACAACGAGGTAATCTAAATTACCTCTCTAATAGTCCCGAACGTGTAATCTGCGCAAATGCCTCGGCTCGGCCACAAACTCGTCTTCGTACAGGTTTGCGGAAATGGGAAAGCGGTTAGAGAGTGGTGCATGACAACGGGGTAATGTAAATTACCTCTCTAATAGTCCCGAACGGGTAATCTACGCAAATGCCTCGGCTCGGCCACAAACTCGTCTTCGTACGGGTTTGCGGAAATGGGAAAGCGGTTAGGGAGTGGTTCATGACAACGGGGTAATCTAAATTACCTCTCTAATAGTCCCGAACGGGTAATCTACGCAAATGCCTCAGATTGGCGTCAAACTCGTCTTTGTACGGGTTTGCGGAAATGAGAAAGCGGTTAGGGAGTGGTGCATGACAACGAGGTAATCTAAATTACCTCTCTAATAGTCCCGAACGGGTAATCTACGCAAATGCCTCGGCTCGGCCACAAACTCGTCTTCGTACGGGTTTGTGGAAATGGGAAAGCGGTTAGAGAGTGGTGCATGACAACGAGGTAATCTAAATTACCTCTCTAATAGTCCCGAACGGGTAATCTACGCAAATGCCTCGGCTCGGCCTCAAACTCATTTTCGTACGGGTTTGCGGAAATGGAAAAGCGGTTAGAGAGTGGTGCATGACAACGAGGTAATCTAAATTACCTCTCTAATAGTCCCGAACGTGTAATCTGCGCAAATGCCTCGGCTCGGCCACAAACTCGTCTTAGTACGGGTTTGTGGAAATGGGAAAGCGGTTAGAGAGTGGTGCATGACAACGAGGTAATCTAAATTACCTCTCTAATAGTCCTGAACGGGTAATCTACGCAAATTCCTCGGCTCGGCCACAAACTCGTCTTCGTACGGGTTTGCGGAAATGGGAAAGCGGTTAGAGAGTGGTTCATGACTACGGGGTAATCTAAATTACCTCTCTAATAGTCCCGAACGGGTAATCTATGCAAATGCCTCAGCTTGGCCTCAAACTCGTCTTCGTACGGGTTTGCGGAAATGAGAAAGCGGTTAGAGAGTGGTTCATGACTACGGGGTAATCTAAATACCTCTCTAATAGTCCCGAACGGGTAATCTACGCAAATGCCTCAGCTTGGCCTCAAACTCGTCTTCGTATGGGTTTGCGCAAATGGGAAAGCGGTTAGAGAGTGGTTCATGACTACGGGGTAATGTAAATTACCTCTCTAATAGTCCCGAACGGGTAATCTACGCAAATGCCTCGGCTCGGCCACAAACTCGTCTTCGTACGGGTTTGCAGAAATGGGAAAGCGGTTAGAAAGTGGTGCATGACAACGAGGTAATCTAAATTACCTCTCTAATAGTCCCGAACGAGTAATCTACGCATATGCCTCGGCTCGGCCACAAACTCGTCTTCGTACAGGTTTGCGGAAATGGGAAAGCGGTTAGAGAGTGGTTCATGACTACGGGGTAATGTAAATTACCTCTCTAATAGTCCCGAACGGGTAATCTACGCAAATGCCTCGGCTCGGCCACAAACTCGTCTTCGTACAGGTTTAAGGAAATGGGAAAGCGGTTAGAGAGTGGTGCATGACAACGAGGTAATCTAAATTACCTCTCTAATAGTCCCGAACGGGTAATCTACGCAAATGCCTCGGCTCGGCCACAAACTCGTCTTCGTACGGGTTTGCGAAAATGGGAAAGCGGTTAGAGAGTGGTGCATGACAACGAGGTAATCTAAATTACCTCTCTAATAGTCCCGAACGGGTAATCTACGCAAATGCCTCGGCTCGGCCACAAACTCGTCTTCGTACAGGTTTGCGGAAATGGGAAAGCGGTTAGAGAGTGGTTCATGACTACGGGGTAATGTAAATTACCTCTCTAATAGTCCCGAACGGGAAATCTACGCAAATGCCTCGGCTCGGCCACAAACTCGTCTTCGTACGGGTTTGCAGAAATGGGAAACGGTTAGAAAGTGGTGCATGACAACGAGGTAATCTAAATTACCTCTCTAATAGTCCCGAACGGGTAATCTACGCATATGCCTCGGCTCGGCCACAAACTCGTCTTCGTACGGGTTTGCGGAAATGAGAAAGCGGTTAGAGAGTGGTTCATGACTACGGGGTAATCTAAATACCTCTCTAATAGTCCCGAACGGGTAATCTACGCAAATTCCTCAGCTTGGCCTCAAACTCGTCTTCGTATGGGTTTGCAGAAATGGGAAAGCGGTTAGAGAGTGGTTCATGACTACGGGGTAATGTAAATTACCTCTCTAATAGTCCCGAACGGGTAATCTACGCAAATGCCTCGGCTCGGCCACAAACTCGTCTTCGTACGGGTTTGCGGAAATGCAAAAGCGGTTAGAGAGTGGTGCATGACAACGAGGTAATCTAAATTACCTCTCTAATAGTCCCGAACGGGTAATCTACGCAAATGCCTCGGCTCGGCCTCAAACACGTTTTCGTACGGGTTTGCGGAAATAGAAAAGCGGTTAGAGAGTGGTGCATGACAACGAGGTAATCTAAATTACCTCTCTAATAGTCCCGAACGTGTAATCTGCGCAAATGCCTCGGCTCGGCCACAAACTCGTCTTCGTACGGGTTTGCGGAAATGGAAAAGCGGTTAGAGAGTGGTTCATGACTACGGGGTAATCTAAATTACCTCTCTAATAGTCCCGAACGGGTAATCTACGCAAATGCCTCGGCTCGGCCTCAAACACGTTTTCGTACGGGTTTGCGGAAATAGAAAAGCGGTTAGAGAGTGGTGCATGACAACGAGGTAATCTAAATTACCTTTCTAATAGTCCCGAACGTGTAATCTGCGCAAATGCCTCGGCTCGGCCACAAACTCGTCTTCGTACAGGTTTGCGGAAATGGGAAAGCGGTTAGAGAGTGGTTCATGACTACGGGGTAATGTAAATTACCTCTCTAATAGTCCCGAACGGGTAATCTACGCAAATGCCTCGGCTCGGCCACAAACTCGTCTTCGTACGGGTTTGCAGAAATGGGAAAGCGGTTAGAAAGTGGTGCATGACAACGAGGTAATCTAAATTACCTCTCTAATAGTCCCGAACGGGTAATCTACGCATATGCCTCGGCTCGGCCACAAACTCGTCTTCGTACGGGTTTGCGGAAATGAGAAAGCGGTTAGAGAGTGGTTCATGACTACGGGGTAATCTAAATACCTCTCTAATAGTCCCGAACGGGTAATCTACGCAAATTCCTCAGCTTGGCCTCAAACTCGTCTTCGTATGGGTTTGCAGAAATGGGAAAGCGGTTAGAGAGTGGTTCATGACTACGGGGTAATGTAAATTACCTCTCTAATAGTCCCGAACGGGTAATCTACGCAAATGCCTC
Source organism: Lepidium didymum (assembly GCA_963920545.1). Classification (NCBI taxonomy): domain Eukaryota; kingdom Viridiplantae; phylum Streptophyta; class Magnoliopsida; order Brassicales; family Brassicaceae; genus Lepidium; species Lepidium didymum. The sequence continues at coordinate 8,213,692 of OY986988.1, forward strand.
GGCTCGGCCACAAACTCGTCTTCGTACGGGTTTGCGGAAATGGGAAAGCGGTTAGAGAGTGGTGCATGACAACGAGGTAATCTAAATTACCTCTCTAATAGTCCCGAACGGGTACTCTACGCAAATGCCTCGGCTCGGCCTCAAACTCGTTTTCGTACGGGTTTGCGGAAATGGAAAAGCGGTTAGAGAGTGGTGCATGACAACGAGGTAATCTAAATTACCTCTCCAATCGTCCCGAACGTGTAATCTGCGCAAATGCCTCGGCTCGGCCACAAACTCATCTTCGTACGGGTTTGCGGAAATGGAAAAGCGGTTAGAGAGTGGTTCATGACTACGGGGTAATCTAAATTACCTCTCTAATAGTCCCGAACGGGTAATCTATGCAAATGCCTCAGCTTGGCCTCAAACTCGTCTTCGTACGGGTTTGCGGAAATGAGAAAGCGGTTAGAGAGTGGTTCATGACTACGGGGTAATCTAAATTACCTCTCTAATAGTCCCGAACGGGTAATCTACGCAAATTCCTCGGCTTGGCCTCAAACTCGTCTTCGTACGGGTTTGCGGAAATGAGAAAGCGGTTAGAGAGTGGTTCATGACTACGGGGTAATCTAAATTACCTCTCTAATAGTCCCGAACGGGTAATCTACGCAAATGCCTCGGCTCGGCTACAAACTCGTCTTCGTACGGGTTTGCGGAAATGGGAAAGCGGTTAGAGAGTGGTGCATGACAACAAGGTAATCTAAATTACCTCTCTAATAGTCCCGAACGGGTAATCTATGCAAATGCCTCAGCTTGGCCTCAAACTCGTCTTCGTACGGGTTTGCGGAAATGAGAAAGCGGTTAGAGAGTGGTTCATGACTACGGGGTAATCTAAATACCTCTCTAATAGTCCCGAACGGATAATCTACGCAAATGCCTCAGCTTGGCCTCAAACTCGTCTTCGTATGGGTTTGCGGAAATGGGAAAGCGGTTAGAGAGTGGTTCATGACTACGGGGTAATGTAAATTACCTCTCTAATAGTCCCGAACGGGTAATCTACGCAAATGCCTCGGCTCGGCCACAAACTCGTCTTCGTACGGGTTTGCAGAAATGGGAAAGCGGTTAGAAAGTGGTGCATGACAACGAGGTAATCTAAATTACCTCTCTAATAGTCCCGAACGGGTAATCTACGCATATGCCTCGGCTCGGCCACAAACTCGTCTTCGTACGGGTTTGCGGAAATGAGAAAGCGGTTAGAGAGTGGTTCATGACTACGGGGTAATCTAAATACCTCTCTAATAGTCCCGAACGGGTAATCTACGCAAATTCCTCAGCTTGGCCTCAAACTCGTCTTCGTATGGGTTTGCAGAAATGGGAAAGCGGTTAGAGAGTGGTTCATGACTACGGGGTAATGTAAATTACCTCTCTAATAGTCCCGAACGGGTAATCTACGCAAATGCCTCGGCTCGGCCACAAACTCGTCTTCGTACGGGTTTGCGGAAATGCAAAAGCGGTTAGAGAGTGGTGCATGACAACGAGGTAATCTAAATTACCTCTCTAATAGTCCCGAACGGGTAATCTACGCAAATGCCTCGGCTCGGCCTCAAACACGTTTTCGTACGGGTTTGCGGAAATAGAAAAGCGGTTAGAGAGTGGTGCATGACAACGAGGTAATCTAAATTACCTCTCTAATAGTCCCGAACGTGTAATCTACGCAAATGCCTCGGCTTGGCCACAAACTCGTCTTCGTACGGGTTTGCGGAAATGGGAAAGCGGTTAGAGAGTGGTGCATGACAACGAGGTAATCTAAATTACCTCTCTAATAGTCCCGAACGGGTACTCTACGCAAATGCCTCGGCTCGGCCTCAAACTCGTTTTCGTACGGGTTTGCGGAAATGGAAAAGCGGTTAGAGAGTGGTTCATGACTACGGGGTAATCTAAATTACCTCTCTAATAGTCCCGAACGGGTAATCTATGCAAATGCCTCAGCTTGGCCTCAAACTCGTCTTCGTACGGGTTTGCGGAAATGAGAAAGCGGTTAGAGAGTGGTTCATGACTACGGGGTAATCTAAATTACCTCTCTAATAGTCCCGAACGGGTAATCTACGCAAATTCCTCGGCTTGGCCTCAAACTCGTCTTCGTACGGGTTTGCGGAAATGAGAAAGCGGTTAGAGAGTGGTTCATGACTACGGGGTAATCTAAATTACCTCTCTAATAGTCCCGAACGGGTAATCTACGCAAATGCCTCGGCTCGGCTACAAACTCGTCTTCGTACGGGTTTGCGGAAATGGGAAAGCGGTTAGAGAGTGGTGCATGACAACGAGGTAATCTAAATTACCTCTCTAATAGTCCCGAACGGGTAATCTATGCAAATGCCTCATCTTGGCCTCAAACTCGTCTTCGTACGGGTTTGCGGAAATGAGAAAGCGGTTAGAGAGTGGTTCATGACTACGGGGTAATCTAAATACCTCTCTAATAGTCCCGAACGGGTAATCTACGCAAATGCCTCAGCTTGGCCTCAAACTCGTCTTCGTATGGGTTTGCGGAAATGGGAAAGCGGTTAGAGAGTGGTTCATGACTACGGGGTAATGTAAATTACCTCTCTAATAGTCCCGAACGGGTAATCTACGCAAATGCCTCAGCTTGGCCTCAAACTCGTCTTCGTATGGGTTTGCGGAAATGGGAAAGCGGTTAGAGAGTGGTTCATGACTACGGGGTAATGTAAATTACCTCTCTAATAGTCCCGAACGGGTAATCTACGCAAATGCCTCGGCTCGGCCACAAACTCGTCTTCGTACGGGTTTGCAGAAATGGGAAAGCGGTTAGAAAGTGGTGCATGACAACGAGGTAATCTAAATTACCTCTCTAATAGTCCCGAACGGGTAATCTACGCATATGCCTCGGCTCGGCCACAAACTCGTCTTCGTACGGGTTTGCGGAAATGAGAAAGCGGTTAGAGAGTGGTTCATGACTACGGGGTAATCTAAATACCTCTCTAATAGTCCCGAACGGGTAATCTACGCAAATTCCTCAGCTTGGCCTCAAACTCGTCTTCGTATGGGTTTGCAGAAATGGGAAAGCGGTTAGAGAGTGGTTCATGACTACGGGGTAATGTAAATTACCTCTCTAATAGTCCCGAACGGGTAATCTACGCAAATGCCTCGGCTCGGCCACAAACTCGTCTTCGTACGGGTTTGCGGAAATGCAAAAGCGGTTAGAGAGTGGTGCATGACAACGAGGTAATCTAAATTACCTCTCTAATAGTCCCGAACGGGTAATCTACGCAAATGCCTCGGCTCGGCCTCAAACACGTTTTCGTACGGGTTTGCGGAAATAGAAAAGCGGTTAGAGAGTGGTGCATGACAACGAGGTAATCTAAATTACCTCTCTAATAGTCCCGAACGTGTAATCTGCGCAAATGCCTCGGCTCGGCCACAAACTCGTCTTCGTACGGGTTTGCGGAAATGGAAAAGCGGTTAGAGAGTGGTTCATGACTACGGGGTAATCTAAATTACCTCTCTAATAGTCCCGAACGGGTAATCTACGCAAATGCCTCGGCTTGGCCTCAAACTCGTCTTCGTACGGGTTTGCGGAAATGAGAAAGCGGTTAGAGAGTGGTTCATGACTACGGGGTAATCTAAATTACCTCTCTAATAATCCCGAACGGGTAATCTACGCAAATGCCTCGGCTCGGCCACAAACTCGTCTTCGTACAGGTTTGCGGAAATGGGAAAGCGGTTAGAGAGTGGTTCATGACTACGGGGTAATGTAAATTACCTCTCTAATAGTCCCGAACGGGTAATCTACGCAAATGCCTCGGCTCGGCCACAAACTCGTCTTCGTACGGGTTTGCGAAAATGGGAAAGCGGTTAGAGAATGGTGCATGACAACGAGGTAATCTAAATTATCTCTCTAATAGTCCCGAACGGGTAATCTACGCAAATGCCTCGTCTCGGCCACAAACTCGTCTTCGTACGGGTTTGCGGAAATGGGAAAGCGGTTAGAGAGTGGTGCATGACAACGAGGTAATCTAAATTACCTCTCTAATAGTCCCGAACGGGTAATCTACGCAAATTCCTCAGCTTGGCCTCAAACTCGTCTTCGTATGGGTTTGCAGAAATGGGAAAGCGGTTAGAGAGTGGTTCATGACTACGGGGTAATCTAAATACCTCTCTAATAGTCCCGAACGGGTAATCTACGCAAATGCCTCGGCTCGGCCACAAACTCGTCTTCGTATGGGTTTGCGGAAATGGGAAAGCGGTTAGAGAGTGGTTCATGACTACGGGGTAATGTAAATTACCTCTCTAATAGTCCCGAACGGGTAATCTACGCAAATGCCTCGGCTCGGCCACAAACTCGTCTTCGTACGGGTTTGCAGAAATGGGAAAGCGGTTAGAAAGTGGTGCATGACAACGAGGTAATCTAAATTACCTCTCTAATAGTCCCGAACGGGTAATCTACGCATATGCCTCGGCTCGGCCACAAACTCGTCTTCGTACAGGTTTGCGAAAATGGGAAAGCGGTTAGAGAGTGGTTCATGACTACGGGGTAATGTAAATTACCTCTCTAATAGTCCCGAATGGGTAATCTACGCAAATGCCTCGGCTCGGCCACAAACTCGTCTTCGTACAGGTTTGCGGAAATGGGAAAGCGGTTAGAGAGTGGTGCATGACAACGAGGTAATCTAAATTACCTCTCTAATAGTCCCGAACGGGTAATCTACGCAAATGCCTCGGCTCGGCCACAAACTCGTCTTCGTACGGGTTTGCGAAAATGGGAAAGCGGTTAGAGAATGGTGCATGACAACGAGGTAATCTAAATTATCTCTCTAATAGTCCCGAACGGGTAATCTACGCAAATGCCTCGGCTCGGCCTCAAACTCGTTTTCGTAGGGTTTGCGGAAATGGAAAAGCGGTTAGAGAGTGGTGCATGACAACGAGGTAATCTAAATTACCTCTCTAATAGTCCCGAACGTGTAATCTGCGCAAATGCCTCGGCTTGGCCACAAACTCGTCTTCGTACAGGTTTACGGAAATGGAAAAGCGGTTAGAGAGTGGTTCATGACAACGGGGTAATCTAAATTACCTCTCTAATAGTCCCGAACGGGTAATCTACGCAAATGCCTCGGCTCGGCGTCAAACTCGTCTTCGTACGGGTTTGCGGAAATGAGAAAGCGGTTAGAGAGTGGATCATGACTACGGGGTAATCTAAATTACCTCTCTAATAGTCCCGAACGGGTAATCTACGCAAATGCCTCGGCTCGGCCACAAACTCGTCTTCGTACGGGTTTGCAGAAATGGGAAAGCGGTTAGAAAGTGGTGCATGACAACGAGGTAATCTAAATTACCTCTCTAATAGTCCCTAACGGGTAATCTACGCATATGCCTCGGCTCGGCCACAAACTCGTCTTCGTACAGGTTTGCGAAAATGGGAAAGCGGTTAGAGAGTGGTTCATGACTACGGGGTAATGTAAATTACCTCTCTAATAGTCCCGAACGGGTAATCTACGCAAATGCCTCGGCTCGGCCACAAACTCGTCTTCGTATGGGTTTGCGGAAATGGGAGAGCGGTTAGAGAGTGGTGCATGACAACGAGGTAATCTAAATTACCTCTCTAATAGTCCCGAACGGGTAATCTACGCAAATGCCTCGGCTCGGCCACAAACTCGTCTTCGTACGGGTTTGCGAAAATGGGAAAGCGGTTAGAGAATGGTGCATGACAACGAGGTAATCTAAATTATCTCTCTAATAGTCCCGAACGGGTAATCTACGCAAATGCCTCGGCTCGGCCTCAAACTCGTTTTCGTAGGGTTTGCGGAAATGGAAAAGCGGTTAGAGAGTGGTGCATGACAACGAGGTAATCTAAATTACCTCTCTAATAGTCCCGAACGTGTAATCTGCGCAAATGCCTCGGCTTGGCCACAAACTCGTCTTCGTACAGGTTTACGGAAATGGAAAAGCGGTTAGAGAGTGGTTCATGACAACGGGGTAATCTAAATTACCTCTCTAATAGTCCCGAACGGGTAATCTACGCAAATGCCTCAGATTGGCGTCAAACTCGTCTTCGTACGGGTTTGCGGAAATGAGAAAGCGGTTAGAGAGTGGATCATGACTACGGGGTAATCTAAATTACCTCTCTAATAGTCCCGAACGGGTAATCTACGCAAATTCCTCGGCTCGGCCACAAACTCGTCTTCGTACGGGTTTGCGGAAATGAGAAAGCGGTTAGAGAGTGGTGCATGACAACGGGGTAATCTAAATTACCTCTCTAATAGTCCCGAACGGGTAATCTACGCAAATGCCTCGGTTCGGCCACAAACTCGTCTTCGTACTGGTTTGCGAAAATGGGAAAGCGGTTAGAGAATGGTGCATGACAACGAGGTAATCTAAATTACCTCTCTAATAGTCCCGAACAGGTAATCTACGCAAATGCCTCGGCTCGGCCTCAAACTCGTTTTCGTACGGGTTTGCGAAAATGGGAAAGCGGTTAGAGAGTGGTGCATGACAACGAGGTAATCTAAATTATCTCTCTAATAGTCCCGAACGGGTAATCTACGCAAATGCCTCGGTTCAGCCACAAACTCGTCTTCGTACGGGTTTTCGGAAATGGGAAAGCGGTTAGAGAGTTGTGCATGACAACGAGGTAATCTAAATTACCTCTCTAATAGTCCCGAACGGGTAATCTACGCAAATGCCTCGGCTCGGCCTTAAACTCGTCTTCGTACGGGTTTGCGGAAATGGGAAAGCGGTTAGAGAGTGGTGCATGACAACGAGGTAATCTAAATTACCTCTCTAATAGTCCCGAACGGGTAATCTACGCAAATGCCTTGGCTCGGCCACAAACTCGTCTTCGTACGGGTTTGCGAAAATGGGAAAGCGGTTAGAGAATGGTGCATGACAACGAGGTAATCTAAATTATCTCTCTAATAGTCCCGAACGGGTAATCTACGCAAATGCCTCAGCTTGGCCTCAAACTCATCTTCGTACGGGTTTGCGGAAATGGGAAAGCGGTTAGAGAGTGGTTCATGACTACGAGGTAATGTAAATTACCTCTCTAATAGTCCCGAACGGATAATCTACGCAAATGCCTCTGCTCGGCCACAAACTCGTCTTCGTACGGGTTTGCAGAAATGGGAAAGCGGTTAGAAAGTGGTGCATGACAACGAGGTAATCTAAATTACCTCTCTAATAGTCCCGAACGGGTAATCTACGCAAATGCCTCTGCTCGGCCACAAACTCGTCTTCGTACAGGTTTGCGAAAATGGAAAAGCGGTTAGAGAGTGGTTCATGACTACGGGGTAATGTAAATTACCTCTCTAATAGTCCCGAACGGGTAATCTACGCAAATGCCTCGGCTCGGCCACAAACTCGTCTTCGTACGGGTTTGCGGAAATGGGAAAGCGGTTAGAGAGTGGTGCATGACAACGAGGTAACCTAAATTACCTCTCTAATAGTCCCGAACGGGTAATCTACGCAAATGCCTCGGCTCGGCCACAAACTCGTCTTCGTACGGGTTTGCGAAAATGGGAAAGCGGTTAGAGAATGGTGCATGACAACGAGGTAATCTAAATTATCTCTCTAATAGTCCCGAACGAGTAATCTACGCAAATGCCTCGGTTCAGCCACAAACTCGTCTTCGTACGGGTTTGCGGAAATGGGAAAGCGGTTAGAGAGTGGTGCATGACAACGAGGTAATCTAAATTACCTCTCTAATAGTCCCGAACGTGTAATCTGCGCAAATGCCTCGGCTCGGCCACAAACTCGTCTTCGTACGGGTTTGCGGAAATGGAAAAGCGGTTAGAGAGTGGTTCATGACTACGGGGTAATCTAAATTACCTCTCTAATAGTCCCGAACGGGTAATCTACGCAAATGCCTCGGCTTGGCCTCAAACTCGTCTTCGTACGGGTTTGCGGAAATGAGAAAGCGGTTAGAGAGTGGTTCATGACTACGGGGTAATCTAAATTACCTCTCTAATAGTCCCGAACGGGTAATCTACGCAAAAGCCTCGGCTCGGCCACAAACTCGTCTTTGTACGGGTTTGCGGAAATGGGAAAGCGGTTAGAGAGTGGTGCATGACAACGAGGTAATCTAAATTACCTCTCTAATAGTCCCGAACGTGTAATCTGCGCAAATGCCTCGGCTCGTCTACAAACTCATCTTCGTACGGGTTTGCGGAAATGGAAAAGCGGTTAGAGAGTGGTGCATGACAACGGGGTAATCTAAATTACCTCTCTAATAGTCCCGAACGGGTAATCTACACAAATGCCTCGGTTCGGCCACAAACTCGTCTTCGTACGGGTTTGCGAAAATGGGAAAGCGGTTAGAGAATGGTGCATGACAACGAGGTAATCTAAATTACCTCTCTAATAGTCCCGAACAGGTAATCTACGCAAATGCCTCGGCTCGGCCTCAAACTCGTTTTCGTACGGGTTTGCGAAAATGGGAAAGCGGTTAGAGAGTGGTGCATGACAACGAGGTAATCTAAATTATCTCTCTAATAGTCCCGAACGGGTAATCTACGCAAATGCCTCGGTTCAGCCACAAACTCGTCTTCGTACGGGTTTTCGGAAATGGGAAAGCGGTTAGAGAGTTGTGCATGACAACGAGGTAATCTAAATTACCTCTCTAATAGTCCCGAACGGGTAATCTACGCAAATGCCTAGGCTCGGCCACAAACTCGTCTTCATACGGGTTTGCGGAAATGGGAAAGCGGTTAGAGAGTGGTGCATGACAACGAGGTAATCTAAATTACCTCTCTAATAGTCCCGAACGGGTAATCTACGCAAATGCCTTGGCTCGGCCACAAACTCGTCTTCGTACGGGTTTGCGAAAATGGGAAAGCGGTTAGAGAATGGTGCATGACAACGAGGTAATCTAAATTATCTCTCTAATAGTCCCGAACGGGTAATCTACGCAAATGCCTCAGCTTGGCCTCAAACTCATCTTCGTACGGGTTTGCGGAAATGGGAAAGCGGTTAGAGAGTGGTTCATGACTACGAGGTAATGTAAATTACCTCTCTAATAGTCCCGAACGGGTAATCTACGCAAATGCCTCTGCTCGGCCACAAACTCGTCTTCGTACGGGTTTGCAGAAATGGGAAAGCGGTTAGAAAGTGGTGCATGACAACGAGGTAATCTAAATTACCTCTCTAATAGTCCCGAACGGGTAATCTACGCAAATGCCTCTGCTCGGCCACAAACTCGTCTTCGTACAGGTTTGCGAAAATGGAAAAGCGGTTAGAGAGTGGTTCATGACTACGGGGTAATGTAAATTACCTCTCTAATAGTCCCGAACGGGTAATCTACGCAAATGCCTCGGCTCGGCCACAAACTCGTCTTCGTACGGGTTTGCGGAAATGGGAAAGCGGTTAGAGAGTGGTGCATGACAACGAGGTAATCTAAATTACCTCTCTAATAGTCCCGAACGGGTAATCTACGCAAATGCCTCGGCTCGGCCACAAACTCGTCTTCGTACGGGTTTGCGAAAATGGGAAAGCGGTTAGAGAATGGTGCATGACAACGAGGTAATCTAAATTATCTCTCTAATAGTCCCGAACGAGTAATCTACGCAAATGCCTCGGTTCAGCCACAAACTCGTCTTCGTACGGGTTTGCGGAAATGGGAAAGCGGTTAGAGAGTGGTGCATGACAACGAGGTAATCTAAATTACCTCTCTAATAGTCCCGAACGTGTAATCTGCGCAAATGCCTCGGCTCGGCCACAAACTCGTCTTCGTACGGGTTTGCGGAAATGGAAAAGCGGTTAGAGAGTGGTTCATGACTACGGGGTAATCTAAATTACCTCTCTAATAGTCCCGAACGGGTAATCTACGCAAATGCCTCGGCTTGGCCTCAAACTCGTCTTCGTACGGGTTTGCGGAAATGAGAAAGCGGTTAGAGAGTGGTTCATGACTACGGGGTAATCTAAATTACCTCTCTAATAGTCCCGAACGGGTAATCTACGCAAAAGCCTCGGCTTGGCCTCAAACTCGTCTTCGTACGGGTTTGCGGAAATGAGAAAGCGGTTAGAGAGTGGTTCATGACTACGGGGTAATCTAAATTACCTCTCTAATAGTCCCGAACGGGTAATCTACGCAAAAGCCTCGGCTCGGCCACAAACTCGTCTTTGTACGGGTTTGCGGAAATGGGAAAGCGGTTAGAGAGTGGTGCATGACAACGGGGTAATCTAAATTACCTCTCTAATAGTCCCGAACGTGTAATCTGCGCAAATGCCTCGGCTCGTCTACAAACTCGTCTTCGTACGGGTTTGCGGAAATGAGAAAGCGGTTAGAGAGTGGTTCATGACTACGGGGTAATCTAAATTACCTCTCTAATAGTCCCGAACGGGTAATCTACACAAATGCCTCGGCTCGGCCACAAACTCGTCTTCGTACAGGTTTGCGGAAATGGGAAAGCGGTTAGAGAGTGGTTCATGACTACGGGGTAATCTAAATTACCTCTCTAATAGTCCCGAACAGGTAATCTACGCAAATGCCTCGGCTCGGCCTCAAACTCGTCTTCGTACAGGTTTGCGGAAATGGGAAAGCGGTTAGAGAGTGGTGCATGACAACGAGGTAATCTAAATTATCTCTCTAATAGTCCCGAACGGGTAATCTACGCAAATGCCTCGGCTCGGCCACAAACTCGTCTTCGTACGGGTTTGCGAAAATGGGAAAGCGGTTAGAGAGTGGTGCATGACAACGAGGTAATCTAAATTACCTCTCTAATAGTCCCGAACGGGTAATCTACGCAAATGCCTCGGCTCGGCCACAAACTCGTCTTCGTACAGGTTTGCGGAAATGGGAAAGCGGTTAGAGAGTGGTGCATGACAACGAGGTAATCTAAATTACCTCTCTAATAGTCCCGAACGGGTAATCTACGCAAATGCCTCGGCTCGGCCACAAACTCGTCTTCGTACGGGTTTGCGAAAATGGGAAAGCGGTTAGAGAATGGTGCATGACAACGAGGTAATCTAAATTATCTCTCTAATAGTCCCGAACGGGTAATCTACGCAAATGCCTCGGCTCGGCCACAAACTCGTCTTCGTACGGGTTTGCGGAAATGGGAAAGCGGTTAGAGAGTGGTGCATGACAACGAGGTAATCTAAATTACCTCTCTAATAGTCCCGAACGTGTAATCTGCGCAAATGCCTCGCCTCGGCCACAAACTCATCTTCGTACGGGTTTGCGGAAATGGAAAAGCGGTTAGAGAGTGGTTCATGACTACGGGGTAATCTAAATTACCTCTCTAATAGTCCCGAACGGGTAATCTATGCAAATGCCTCAGCTTGGCCTCAAACTCGTCTTCGTACGGGTTTGCGGAAATGAGAAAGCGGTTAGAGAGTGGTTCATGACTACGGGGTAATCTAAATACCTCTCTAATAGTCCCGAACGGGTAATCTACGCAAATGCCTCAGCTTGGCCTCAAACTCGTCTTCGTATGGGTTTGCGGAAATGGGAAAGCGGTTAGAGAGTGGTTCATGACTACGGGGTAATGTAAATTACCTCTCTAATAGTCCCGAACGGGTAATCTACGCAAATGCCTCGGCTCGGCCACAAACTCGTCTTCGTACGGGTTTGCGAAAATGGGAAAGCGGTTAGAGAATGGTGCATGACAACGAGGTAATCTAAATTATCTCTCTAATAGTCCCGAACGAGTAATCTACGCAAATGCCTCGGTTCAGCCACAAACTCGTCTTCGTACGGGTTTGCGGAAATGGGAAAGCGGTTAGAGAGTGGTGCATGACAACGAGGTAATCTAAATTACCTCTCTAATAGTCCCGAACGTGTAATCTGCGCAAATGCCTCGGCTCGGCCACAAACTCGTCTTCGTACGGGTTTGCGGAAATGGAAAAGCGGTTAGAGAGTGGTTCATGACTACGGGGTAATCTAAATTACCTCTCTAATAGTCCCGAACGGGTAATCTACGCAAATGCCTCGGCTTGGCCTCAAACTCGTCTTCGTACGGGTTTGCGGAAATGAGAAAGCGGTTAGAGAGTGGTTCATGACTACGGGGTAATCTAAATTACCTCTCTAATAGTCCCGAACGGGTAATCTACGCAAAAGCCTCGGCTCGGCCACAAACTCGTCTTTGTACGGGTTTGCGGAAATGGGAAAGCGGTTAGAGAGTGGTGCATGACAACGAGGTAATCTAAATTACCTCTCTAATATTCCCGAACGTGTAATCTGCGCAAATGCCTCGGCTCGTCTACAAACTCATCTTCGTACGGGTTTGCGGAAATGGAAAAGCGGTTAGAGAGTGGTTCATGACTACGGGGTAATCTAAATTACCTCTCTAATAGTCCCGAACGGGTAATCTATGCAAATGCCTCAGCTTGGCCTCAAACTCGTCTTCGTACGGGTTTGCGGAAATGAGAAAGCGGTTAGAGAGTGGTTCATGACTACGGGGTAATCTAAATACCTCTCTAATAGTCCCGAACAGGTAATCTACGCAAATGCCTCAGCTTGGCCTCAAACTCGTCTTCGTATGGGTTTGCGGAAATGGGAAAGCGGTTAGAGAGTGGTTCATGACTACGGGGTAATCTAAATTACCTCTCTAATAGTCCCGAACGGGTAATCTACGCAAATGCCTCGGCTTGGCCTCAAACTCGTCTTCGTACGGGTTTGCGGAAATGAGAAAGCGGTTAGAGAGTGGTTCATGACTACGGGGTAATCTAAATTACCTCTCTAATAGTCCCGAACGGGTAATCTACGCATATGCCTCGGCTCGGCCACAAACTCGTCTTCGTACAGGTTTGCGGAAATGGGAAAGCGGTTAGAGAGTGGTTCATGACTACGGGGTAATGTAAATTACCTCTCTAATAGTCCCGAACGGGTAATCTACGCAAATGCCTCGGCTCGGCCACAAACTCGTCTTCGTACAGGTTTGCGGAAATGGGAAAGCGGTTAGAGAGTGGTGCATGACAACGAGGTAATCTAAATTACCTCTCTAATAGTCCCGAACGGGTAATCTACGCAAATGCCTCGGCTCGGCCACAAACTCGTCTTCGTACGGGTTTGCGAAAATGGGAAAGCGGTTAGAGAGTGGTGCATGACAACGAGGTAATCTAAATTACCTCTCTAATAGTCCCGAACGGGTAATCTACGCAAATGCCTCGGCTCGGCCACAAACTCGTCTTCGTACAGGTTTGCGGAAATGGGAAAGCGGTTAGAGAGTGGTGCATGACAACGAGGTAATCTAAATTACCTCTCTAATAGTCCCGAACGGGTAATCTACGCAAATGCCTCGGCTCGGCCACAAACTCGTCTTCGTACGGGTTTGCGAAAATGGGAAAGCGGTTAGAGAATGGTGCATGACAACGAGGTAATCTAAATTATCTCTCTAATAGTCCCGAACGGGTAATCTACGCAAATGCCTCGGCTCGGCCACAAACTCGTCTTCGTACGGGTTTGCGGAAATGGGAAAGCGGTTAGAGAGTGGTGCATGACAACGTGGTAATCTAAATTACCTCTCTAATAGTCCCGAACGTGTAATCTGCGCAAATGCCTCGCCTCGGCCACAAACTCATCTCCGTACGGGTTTGCGGAAATGGAAAAGCGGTTAGAGAGTGGTTCATGACTACGGGGTAATCTAAATTACCTCTCTAATAGTCCCGAACGGGTAATCTATGCAAATGCCTCAGCTTGGCCTCAAACTCGTCTTCGTACGGGTTTGCAGAAATGAGAAAGCGGTTAGAGAGTGGTTCATGACTACGGGGTAATCTAAATACCTCTCTAATAGTCCCGAACGGGTAATCTACGCAAATGCCTCAGCTTGGCCTCAAACTCGTCTTCGTATGGGTTTGCGGAAATGGGAAAGCGGTTAGAGAGTGGTTCATGACTACGGGGTAATGTAAATTACCTCTCTAATAGTCCCGAACGGGTAATCTACGCAAATGCCTCGGCTCGGCCACAAACTCGTCTTCGTACGGGTTTGCAGAAATGGGAAAGCGGTTAGAAAGTGGTGCATGACAACGAGGTAATCTAAATTACCTCTCTAATAGTCCCGAACGGGTAATCTACGCATATGCCTCGGCTCGGCCACAAACTCGTCTTCGTACAGGTTTGCGAAAATGGGAAAGCGGTTAGAGAGTGGTTCATGACTACGGGGTAATGTAAATTACCTCTCTAATAGTCCCGAACGGGTAATCTACGCAAATGCCTCGGCTCGGCCACAAACTCGTCTTCGTACGGGTTTGCGGAAATGGGAAAGCGGTTAGAGAGTGGTGCATGACAACGAGGTAATCTAAATTACCTCTCTAATAGTCCCGAACGGGTAATCTACGCAAATGCCTCGGCTCGGCCACAAACTCGTCTTCGTACGGGTTTGCGAAAATGGGAAAGCGGTTAGAGAATGGTGCATGACAACGAGGTAATCTAAATTATCTCTCTAATTGTCCCGAACGGGTAATCTACGCAAATGCCTCGGCTCGGCCTCAAACTCGTTTTCGTAGGGTTTGCGGAAATGGAAAAGCGGTTAGAGAGTGGTGCATGACAACGAGGTAATCTAAATTACCTCTCTAATAGTCCCGAACGTGTAATCTGCGCAAATTCCTCGGCTCGGCCACAAACTCGTCTTCGTACAGGTTTACGGAAATGGAAAAGCGGTTAGAGAGTGGTTCATGACAACGGGGTAATCTAAATTACCTCTCTAATAGTCCCGAACGGGTAATCTACGCAAATGCCTCAGATTGGCGTCAAACTCGTCTTCGTACGGGGTTGCGGAAATGAGAAAGCAGTTAAAGAGTGGATCATGACTACGGGGTAATCTAAATTACCTCTCTAATAGTCCCGAACGGGTAATCTACGCAAATTCCTCGGCTCGGCCACAAACTCGTCTTCGTACGGGTTTGCGGAAATGAGAAAGCGGTTAGAGAGTGGTGCATGACAACGGGGTAATCTAAATTACCTCTCTAATAGTCCCGAACGGGTAATCTACGCAAATGCCTCGGTTCGGCCATAAACTCGTCTTCGTACAGGTTTGAGAAATTGGGAAAGCGGTTAGAGAATGGTGCATGACAACGAGGTAATCTAAATTACCTCTCTAATAGTCCCGAACAGGTAATCTACGCAAATGCCTCGGCTCGGCCTCAAACTCGTTTTCGTACGGGTTTGCGAAAATGGGAAAGCGGTTAGAGGGTGGTGCATGACAACGAGGTAATCTAAATTATCTCTCTAATAGTCCCGAACGGGTAATCTACGCAAATGCCTCGGTTCAGCCACAAACTGGTCTTCGTACGGGTTTTCGGAAATGGGAAAGCGGTTAGAGAGTTGTGCATGACAACGAGGTAATCTAAATTACCTCTCTAATAGTCCCGAACGGGTAATCTACGCAAATGCCTCGGCTCGGCCACAAACTCGTCTTCGTACGGGTTTGCGGAAATGGGAAAGCGGTTAGAGAGTGGTGCATGACAACGAGGTAATCTAAATTACCTCTCTAATAGTCCCGAACGGGTAATCTACGCAAATGCCTTGGCTCGGCCACAAACTCGTCTTCGTACGGGTTTGCGAAAATGGGAAAGCGGTTAGAGAATGGTGCATGACAACGAGGTAATCTAAATTATCTCTCTAATAGTCCCGAACGGGTAATCTACGCAAATGCCTCAGCTTGGCCTCAAACTCATCTTCGTACGGGTTTGCGGAAATGGGAAAGCGGTTAGAGAGTGGTTCATGACTACGAGGTAATGTAAATTACCTCTCTAATAGTCCCGAACGGGTAATCTACGCAAATGCCTCTGCTCGGCCACAAACTCGTCTTCGTACGGGTTTGCAGAAATGGGAAAGCGGTTAGAAAGTGGTGCATGACAACGAGGTAATCTAAATTACCTCTCTAATAGTCCCGAACGGGTAATCTACGCAAATGCCTCTGCTCGGCCACAAACTCGTCTTCGTACAGGTTTGCGAAAATGGAAAAGCGGTTAGAGAGTGGTTCATGACTACGGGGTAATGTAAATTACCTCTCTAATAGTCCCGAACGGGTAATCTACGCAAATGCCTCGGCTCGGCCACAAACTCGTCTTCGTACGGGTTTGCGGAAATGGGAAAGCGGTTAGAGAGTGGTGCATGACAATGAGGTAACCTAAATTACCTCTCTAATAGTCCCGAACGGGTAATCTACGCAAATGCCTCGGCTCGGCCACAAACTCGTCTTCGTACGGGTTTGCGAAAATGGGAAAGCGGTTAGAGAATGGTGCATGACAACGAGGTAATCTAAATTATCTCTCTAATAGTCCCGAACGAGTAATCTACGCAAATGCCTCGGTTCAGCCACAAACTCGTCTTCGTACGGGTTTGCGGAAATGGGAAAGCGGTTAGAGAGTGGTGCATGACAACGAGGTAATCTAAATTACCTCTCTAATAGTCCCGAACGTGTAATCTGCGCAAATGCCTCGGCTCGGCCACAAACTCGTCTTCGTACGGGTTTGCGGAAATGGAAAAGCGGTTAGAGAGTGGTTCATGACTACGGGGTAATCTAAATTACCTCTCTAATAGTCCCGAACGGGTAATCTACGCAAATGCCTCGGCTTGGCCTCAAACTCGTCTTCGTACGGGTTTGCGGAAATGAGAAAGCGGTTAGAGAGTGGTTCATGACTACGGGGTAATCTAAATTACCTCTCTAATAGTCCCGAACGGGTAATCTACGCAAAAGCCTCGGCTCGGCCACAAACTCGTCTTTGTACGGGTTTGCGGAAATGGGAAAGCGGTTAGAGAGTGGTGCATGACAACGAGGTAATCTAAATTACCTCTCTAATAGTCCCGAACGTGTAATCTGCGCAAATGCCTCGGCTCGTCTACAAACTCATCTTCGTACGGGTTTGCGGAAATGGAAAAGCGGTTAGAGAGTGGTGCATGACAACGGGGTAATCTAAATTACCTCTCTAATAGTCCCGAACGGGTAATCTACACAAATGCCTCGGTTCGGCCACAAACTCGTCTTCGTACGGGTTTGCGAAAATGGGAAAGCGGTTAGAGAATGGTGCATGACAACGAGGTAATCTAAATTACCTCTCTAATAGTCCCGAACAGGTAATCTACGCAAATGCCTCGGCTCGGCCTCAAACTCGTTTTCGTACGGGTTTGCGAAAATGGGAAAGCGGTTAGAGAGTGGTGCATGACAACGAGGTAATCTAAATTATCTCTCTAATAGTCCCGAACGGGTAATCTACGCAAATGCCTCGGTTCAGCCACAAACTCGTCTTCGTACGGGTTTTCGGAAATGGGAAAGCGGTTAGAGAGTTGTGCATGACAACGAGGTAATCTAAATTACCTCTCTAATAGTCCCGAACGGGTAATCTACGCAAATGCCTCGGCTCGGCCACAAACTCGTCTTCGTACGGGTTTGCGGAAATGGGAAAGCGGTTAGAGAGTGGTGCATGACAACGAGGTAATCTAAATTACCTCTCTAATAGTCCCGAACGGGTAATCTACGCAAATGCCTTGGCTCGGCCACAAACTCGTCTTCGTACGGGTTTGCGAAAATGGGAAAGCGGTTAGAGAATGGTGCATGACAACGAGGTAATCTAAATTATCTCTCTAATAGTCCCGAACGGGTAATCTACGCAAATGCCTCAGCTTGGCCTCAAACTCATCTTCGTACGGGTTTGCGGAAATGGGAAAGCGGTTAGAGAGTGGTTCATGACTACGAGGTAATGTAAATTACCTCTCTAATAGTCCCGAACGGGTAATCTACGCAAATGCCTCTGCTCGGCCACAAACTCGTCTTCGTACGGGTTTGCAGAAATGGGAAAGCGGTTAGAAAGTGGTGCATGACAACGAGGTAATCTAAATTACCTCTCTAATAGTCCCGAACGGGTAATCTACGCAAATGCCTCTGCTCGGCCACAAACTCGTCTTCGTACAGGTTTGCGAAAATGGAAAAGCGGTTAGAGAGTGGTTCATGACTACGGGGTAATGTAAATTACCTCTCTAATAGTCCCGAACGGGTAATCTACGCAAATGCCTCGGCTCGGCCACAAACTCGTCTTCGTACGGGTTTGCGGAAATGGGAAAGCGGTTAGAGAGTGGTGCATGACAACGAGGTAATCTAAATTACCTCTCTAATAGTCCCGAACGGGTAATCTACGCAAATGCCTCGGCTCGGCCACAAACTCGTCTTCGTACGGGTTTGCGAAAATGGGAAAGCGGTTAGAGAATGGTGCATGACAACGAGGTAATCTAAATTATCTCTCTAATAGTCCCGAACGAGTAATCTACGCAAATGCCTCGGTTCAGCCACAAACTCGTCTTCGTACGGGTTTGTGGAAATGGGAAAGCGGTTAGAGAGTGGTGCATGACAACGAGGTAATCTAAATTACCTCTCTAATAGTCCCGAACGTGTAATCTGCGCAAATGCCTCGGCTCGGCCACAAACTCGTCTTCGTACGGGTTTGCGGAAATGGAAAAGCGGTTAGAGAGTGGTTCATGACTACGGGGTAATCTAAATTACCTCTCTAATAGTCCCGAACGGGTAATCTACGCAAATGCCTCGGCTTGGCCTCAAACTCGTCTTCGTACGGGTTTGCGGAAATGAGAAAGCGGTTAGAGAGTGGTTCATGACTACGGGGTAATCTAAATTACCTCTCTAATAGTCCCGAACGGGTAATCTACGCAAAAGCCTCGGCTCGGCCACAAACTCGTCTTTGTACGGGTTTGCGGAAATGGGAAAGCGGTTAGAGAGTGGTGCATGACAACGAGGTAATCTAAATTACCTCTCTAATAGTCCTGAACGTGTAATCTGCGCAAATGCCTCGGCTCGTCTACAAACTCATCTTCGTACGGGTTTGCGGAAATGGAAAAGCGGTTAGAGAGTGGTTCATGACTACGGGGTAATCTAAATTACCTCTCTAATAGTCCCGAACGGGTAATCTATGCAAATGCCTCAGCTTGGCCTCAAACTCGTCTTCGTACGGGTTTGCGGAAATGAGAAAGCGGTTAGAGAGTGGTTCATGACTACGGGGTAATCTAAATACCTCTCTAATAGTCCCGAACGGGTAATCTACGCAAATTCCTCAGCTTGGCCTCAAACTCGTCTTCGTATGGGTTTGCGGAAATGGGAAAGCGGTTAGAGAGTGGTTCATGACTACGGGGTAATCTAAATTACCTCTCTAATAGTCCCGAACGGGTAATCTACGCAAATGCCTCGGCTTGGCCTCAAACTCGTCTTCGTACGGGTTTGCGGAAATGAGAAAGCGGTTAGAGAGTGGTTCATGACTACGGGGTAATCTAAATTACCTCTCTAATAGTCCCGAACGGGTAATCTACGCAAATGCCTCGGCTCGGCCACAAACTCGTCTTCGTACGGGTTTGCAGAAATGGGAAAGCGGTTAGAAAGTGGTGCATGACAACGAGGTAATCTAAATTACCTCTCTAATAGTCCCGAACGGGTAATCTACGCATATGCCTCGGCTCGGCCACAAACTCGTCTTCGTACAGGTTTGCGGAAATGGGAAAGCGGTTAGAGAGTGGTTCATGACTACGGGGTAATGTAAATTACCTCTCTAATAGTCCCGAACGGGTAATCTACGCAAATGCCTCGGCTCGGCCACAAACTCGTCTTCGTACAGGTTTGCGGAAATGGGAAAGCGGTTAGAGAGTGGTGCATGACAACGAGGTAATCTAAATTACCTCTCTAATAGTCCCGAACGGGTAATCTACGCAAATGCCTCGGCTCGGCCACAAACTCGTCTTCGTACGGGTTTGCGAAAATGGGAAAGCGGTTAGAGAGTGGTGCATGACAACGAGGTAATCTAAATTACCTCTCTAATAGTCCCGAACGGGTAATCTACGCAAATGCCTCGGCTCGGCCACAAACTCGTCTTCGTACAGGTTTGCGGAAATGGGAAAGCGGTTAGAGAGTGGTGCATGACAACGAGGTAATCTAAATTACCTCTCTAATAGTCCCGAACGGGTAATCTACGCAAATGCCTCGGCTCGGCCACAAACTCGTCTTTGTACGGGTTTGCGAAAATGGGAAAGCGGTTAGAGAATGGTGCATGACAACGAGGTAATCTAAATTATCTCTCTAATAGTCCCGAACGGGTAATCTACGCAAATGCCTCGGCTCGGCCACAAACTCGTCTTCGTACGGGTTTGCGGAAATGGGAAAGCGGTTAGAGAGTGGTGCATGACAACGAGGTAATCTAAATTACCTCTCTAATAGTCCCGAACGTGTAATCTGCGCAAATGCCTCGCCTCGGCCACAAACTCATCTTCGTACGGGTTTGCGGAAATGGAAAAGCGGTTAGAGAGTGGTTCATGACTACGGGGTAATCTAAATTACCTCTCTAATAGTCCCGAACGGGTAATCTATGCAAATGCCTCAGCTTGGCCTCAAACTCGTCTTCGTACGGGTTTGCGGAAATGAGAAAGCGGTTAGAGAGTGGTTCATGACTACGGGGTAATCTAAATACCTCTCTAATAGTCCCGAACGGGTAATCTACGCAAATGCCTCAGCTTGGCCTCAAACTCGTCTTCGTATGGGTTTGCGGAAATGGGAAAGCGGTTAGAGAGTGGTTCATGACTACGGGGTAATGTAAATTACCTCTCTAATAGTCCCGAACGGGTAATCTACGCAAATGCCTCGGCTCGGCCACAAACTCGTCTTCGTACGGGTTTGCGGAAATGGGAAAGCGGTTAGAGAGTGGTGCATGACAACGAGGTAATCTAAATTACCTCTCTAATAGTCCCGAACGGGTAATCTACGCAAATGCCTCGCCTCGGCCACAAACTCATCTTCGTACGGGTTTGCGGAAATGGAAAAGCGGTTAGAGAGTGGTTCATGACTACGGGGTAATCTAAATTACCTCTCTAATAGTCCCGAACGGGTAATCTATGCAAATGCCTCAGCTTGGCCTCAAACTCGTCTTCGTACGGGTTTGCGGAAATGAGAAAGCGGTTAGAGAGTGGTTCATGACTACGGGGTAATCTAAATACCTCTCTAATAGTCCCGAACGGGTAATCTACGCAAATGCCTCAGCTTGGCCTCAAACTCGTCTTCGTATGGGTTTGCGGAAATGGGAAAGCGGTTAGAGAGTGGTTCATGACTACGGGGTAATGTAAATTACCTCTCTAATAGTCCCGAACGGGTAATCTACGCAAATGCCTCGGCTCGGCCACAAACTCGTCTTCGTACGGGTTTGCGGAAATGGGAAAGCGGTTAGAGAGTGGTGCATGACAACGAGGTAATCTAAATTACCTCTCTAATAGTCCCGAACGGGTAATCTACGCAAATGCCTCGGCTCGGCCACAAACTCGTCTTCGTACGGGTTTGCGGAAATGGGAAAGCGGTTAGAGAGTGGTGCATGACAACGAGGTAATCTAAATTACCTCTCTAATAGTCCCGAACGGGTAATCTACGCAAATGCCTTGGCTCGGCCACAAACTCGTCTTCGTACGGGTTTGCGAAAATGGGAAAGCGGTTAGAGAATGGTGCATGACAACGAGGTAATCTAAATTATCTCTCTAATAGTCCCGAACGGGTAATCTACGCAAATGCCTCAGCTTGGCCTCAAACTCATCTTCGTACGGGTTTGCGGAAATGGGAAAGCGGTTAGAGAGTGGTTCATGACTACGAGGTAATGTAAATTACCTCTCTAATAGTCCCGAACGGGTAATCTACGCAAATGCCTCTGCTCGGCCACAAACTCGTCTTCGTACGGGTTTGCAGAAATGGGAAAGCGGTTAGAAAGTGGTGCATGACAACGAGGTAATCTAAATTACCTCTCTAATAGTCCCGAACGGGTAATCTACGCATATGCCTCGGCTCGGCCACAAACTCGTCTTCGTACAGGTTTGCGAAAATGGGAAAGCGGTTAGAGAGTGGTTCATGACTACGGGGTAATGTAAATTACCTCTCTAATAGTCCCGAACGGGTAATCTACGCAAATGCCTCGGCTCGGCCACAAACTCGTCTTCGTACGGGTTTGCGGAAATGGGAAAGCGGTTAGAGAGTGGTGCATGACAACGAGGTAATCTAAATTACCTCTCTAATAGTCCCGAACGGGTAATCTACGCAAATGCCTCGGCTCGGCCACAAACTCGTCTTCATACGGGTTTGCGAAAATGGGAAAGCGGTTAGAGAATGGTGCATGACAACGAGGTAATCTAAATTATCTCTCTAATAGTCCCGAACGGGTAATCTACGCAAATGCCTCGGCTCGGCCTCAAACTCGTTTTCGTAGGGTTTGCGGAAATGGAAAAGCGGTTAGAGAGTGGTGCATGACAACGAGGTAATCTAAATTACCTCTCTAATAGTCCCGAACGTGTAATCTGCGCAAATGCCTCGGCTCGGCCACAAACTCGTCTTCGTACAGGTTTACGGAAATGGAAAAGCGGTTAGAGAGTGGTTCATGACAACGGGGTAATCTAAATTACCTCTCTAATAGTCCCGAACGGGTAATCTACGCAAATGCCTCAGATTGGCGTCAAACTCGTCTTCGTACGGGTTTGCGGAAATGAGAAAGCGGTTAGAGAGTGGATCATGACTACGGGGTAATCTAAATTACCTCTCTAATAGTCCCGAACGGGTAATCTACGCAAATTCCTCGGCTCGGCCACAAACTCGTCTTCGTACGGGTTTGCGGAAATGAGAAAGCGGTTAGAGAGTGGTGCATGACAACGGGGTAATCTAAATTACCTCTCTAATAGTCCCGAACGGGTAATCTACGCAAATGCCTCGGTTCGGCCATAAACTCGTCTTCGTACAGGTTTGAGAAATTGGGAAAGCGGTTAGAGAATGGTGCATGACAACGAGGTAATCTAAATTACCTCTCTAATAGTCCCGAACAGGTAATCTACGCAAATGCCTCGGCTCGGCCTCAAACTCGTTTTCGTACGGGTTTGCGAAAATGGGAAAGCGGTTAGAGGGTGGTGCATGACAACGAGGTAATCTAAATTATCTCTCTAATAGTCCCGAACGGGTAATCTACGCAAATGCCTCGGTTCAGCCACAAACTGGTCTTCGTACGGGTTTTCGGAAATGGGAAAGCGGTTAGAGAGTTGTGCATGACAACGAGGTAATCTAAATTACCTCTCTAATAGTCCCGAACGGGTAATCTACGCAAATGCCTCGGCTCGGCCACAAACTCGTCTTCGTACGGGTTTGCGGAAATGGGAAAGCGGTTAGAGAGTGGTGCATGACAACGAGGTAATCTAAATTACCTCTCTAATAGTCCCGAACGGGTAATCTACGCAAATGCCTTGGCTCGGCCACAAACTCGTCTTCGTACGGGTTTGCGAAAATGGGAAAGCGGTTAGAGAATGGTGCATGACAACGAGGTAATCTAAATTATCTCTCTAATAGTCCCGAACGGGTAATCTACGCAAATGCCTCAGCTTGGCCTCAAACTCATCTTCGTACGGGTTTGCGGAAATGGGAAAGCGGTTAGAGAGTGGTTCATGACTACGAGGTAATGTAAATTACCTCTCTAATAGTCCCGAACGGGTAATCTACGCAAATGCCTCTGCTCGGCCACAAACTCGTCTTCGTACGGGTTTGCAGAAATGGGAAAGCGGTTAGAAAGTGGTGCATGACAACGAGGTAATCTAAATTACCTCTCTAATAGTCCCGAACGGGTAATCTACGCAAATACCTCTGCTCGGCCACAAACTCGTCTTCGTACAGGTTTGCGAAAATGGAAAAGCGGTTAGAGAGTGGTTCATGACTACGGGGTAATGTAAATTACCTCTCTAATAGTCCCGAACGGGTAATCTACGCAAATGCCTCGGCTCGGCCACAAACTCGTCTTCGTACGGGTTTGCGGAAATGGGAAAGCGGTTAGAGAGTGGTGCATGACAACGAGGTAATCTAAATTACCTCTCTAATAGTCCCGAACGGGTAATCTACGCAAATGCCTCGGCTCGGCCACAAACTCGTCTTCGTACGGGTTTGCGAAAATGGGAAAGCGGTTAGAGAATGGTGCATGACAACGAGGTAATCTAAATTATCTCTCTAATAGTCCCGAACGAGTAATCTACGCAAATGCCTCGGCTCGGCCACAAACCCGTCTTCGTACGGGTTTGCGGAAATGGGAAAGCGGTTACAGAGTGGTGCATGACAACGAGGTAATCTAAATTATCTCTCTAATAGTCCCGAACGGGTAATCTACGCAAATACCTCGGTTCGGCCACAAACTCGTCTTCGTACGGGTTTTCGGAAATGGGAAAGTGGTTAGAGAGTTGTGCATGACAACGAGGTAATCTAAATTACCTCTCTAATAGTCCCGAACGGGTAATCTACGCAAATGCCTCGGCTCGGCCACAAACTCGTCTTCGTACGGGTTTGTGGAAATGGGAAAGCGGTTAGAGAGTGGTGCATGACAATGAGGTAATCTAAATTAACTCTCTAATAGTTCCGAACGGGTAATCTACGCAAATGCCTCGGCTCGGCCACAAACTCGTCTTCGTACGGGTTTGCGGAAATGGGAAAGCGGTTAGAGAGTGGTGCATGACAACGAGGTAATCTAAATTACCTCTCTAATAGTCCCGAACGGGTAATCTACGCAAATGCCTCGGCTCGGCCACAAACTCGTCTTCGTACGGGTTTGCGGAAATGGGAAAACGGTTAGAGAGTGGTGCATGACAACGAGGTAATCTAAATTACCTCTCTAATAGTCTCGAACGGGTAATCTGCGCAAATGCCTCGGCTCGGCCACAAACTAGTCTTCGTACGGGTTTGCGGAAATGGGAAAGCGGTTAGAGAGTGGTGCATGACAACGAGGTAATCTAAATTACCTCTCTAATAGTCCCGAAAGGGTAATCTACACAAATGCCTCGGCTCGGCCACATACTCATCTTCGTACGGGTTTGCAGAAATGGGAAATCGGTTAGAGAGTGGTGCATTACTACGAGGTAATGTAAATTACCTTTCTAATAGTCCCGAACGGGTAATCTACGCAAATGCCTCGGCTCGGCCTCAAATTCGTCTTCGTACGGGTTTGCGGAAATGGGAAAGCGGTTAGAGAGTGGTGCATGACAACGAGGTAATCTAAATTACCTCTCTAATAGTCCCGAACGGGTAATCTACGCAAATGCCTCGGCTCGGCCACAAACTCGTCTTCGTACGGGTTTGCGAAAATGGAAAAGCGGTTAGAGAGTGGGTCATGACTACGGGGTAATCTAAATTACCTCTCTAATAGTCCCGAACGGGTAATCTATGCAAATGCCTCATCTTGGCCTCAAACTCGTCTTCGTACGGGTTTGCGGAAATGGGAAAGCGGTTAGAGAGTGGTTCATGACTACGGGGTAATCTAAATACCTCTCTAATAGTCCCGAACGGGTAATCTACGCAAATGCCTCAGCTTGGCCTCAAACTCGTCTTCGTACGGGTTTGCGGAAATGGGAAAGCGGTTAGAGAGTGGTTCATGACTACGGGATAATGTAAATTACCTCTCTAATAGTCCCGAACGGGTAATCTACGCAAATGCCTCGGCTCGGCTACAAACTCGTCTTCGTACGGGTTTACAGAAATGGGAAAGCGGTTAGAAAGTGGTGCATGACAACGAGGTAATCTAAATTACCTCTCTAATAGTCCCGAGTGGGTAATCTATGCAAATGCCTCGGCTCGGCCACAAACTCGTCTTCGTACAGGTTTGCGAAAATGGGAAAGCAGTTAGAGAGTGGTTCATGACTACGGGGTAATGTAAATTACCTTTCTAATAGTCCCGAACGGGTAATCTACGCAAATGTCTCGGGTCGGCCACAAACTCGTCTTCGTACGGGTTTGCGGAAATGGAAAAACGGTTAGAGAGTGGTGCATGACAACGAGGTAATCTAAATTACCTCTCTAATAGTCCCGAACGGGTAATCTACGCAAATGCCTCGGCTCGGCCACAAACTCGTCTTCGTACGGGTTTGCGAAAATGGGAAAGCGGTTAGAGAATGGTGCATGACAACGAGGTAATCTAAATTATCTCTCTAATAGTCCCGAACGGGTAATCTACGCAAATGCCTCGGCTCGGCCACAAACTCGTCTTCGTACGGGTTTGCAGAAATGGGAAAGCGGTTAGAGAGTGGTGCATGACAACGAGGTAATCTAAATTACCTCTCTAATAGTCCCGAACGGGTAATCTACGCAAATGCCTCGGCTCGGCCACAAACTAGTCTTCGTACGGGTTTGCGGAAATGGGAAAGCGGTTAGAGAGTGGTGCATGACAACGAGGTAATCTAAATTACCTCTCTAATAGTCCCGAAAGGGTAATCTACACAAATGCCTTGGCTCGGCCACAAACTCATCTTCGTACGGGTTTGCAGAAATGGGAAATCGGTTAGAGAGTGGTGCATTACTACGAGGTAATGTAAATTACCTTTCTAATAGTCCCGAACGGGTAATCTACGCAAATGCCTCGGCTCGGCCTCAAATTAGTCTTCGTACGGGTTTGCGGAAATGGGAAAGCGGTTAGAGAGTGGTGCATGACAACGAGGTAATCTAAATTACCTCTCTAATAGTCCCGAAAGGGTAATCTACACAAATGCCTCGGCTCGGCCACAAACTCGTCTTCGTACGGGTTTGCAGAAATGGGAAAGCGGTTAGAGAGTGGTGCATGACTACGAGGTAATGTAAATTACCTCTCTAATTGATGCGGCCATCTACACCACACCAAGCCGGATCGCGGACAGCCGATCCGTTCCATTCATACCAAATGAGATCATGACAAGGGGCAAGGCTCAAAAACTTAAAGGGAAGATCCAGACTTTCATCCACAAGCTACGGGAACAAGAAGAAGAAGTGGATCGCAGCAGCCACCCCGCGACCGAGCTAGAACCCGCGACCATACAACACGCGTTGGCCCACACCTCGGACTTAACACACTTAAGGTCTCGGACATGCAGCCTTGGGGACAAGGTCTTGTGTGTTCTCACAATCCATCCGTGAGAACACAACCAAAAAGACCTTGGATTATTAGAGTACTCTTTCCCTACCCCTAGTTCACCGTGTTGGGATCTAGGGAAGGGTTTTAACGAGGCTTGAACATCTAAGGCATCACATCTCTTATCCCACTTAAGACTCACTTGGAAACATTGGAGTGACAAGTATGATCTTAAGGAGATGTGATTCTATCTAGGAAAACACTCTACCATTTTTTCCTTTGTTTATTTTCGGTCTTTGTTGATTTTACTTTGTGACCGTTGGGAGCTTTGTTGACCAAAGGGTTGACTAGGGCAATCCCTTGGGTTTTCTTGTAGCCTATTTAAAGGCAAACACTCTTTTATTCAAGGGCAACCATTTAAGAAAAGACTTGAAACAAGGCCACCGCCTTCCTTCCTCTCTATTGAGTTTTCCTCTAGATTGGATCCTCCTTGAAGCTAGATTGAGTGTGTCTCTCTTCTTCCAGGCCGAGGCTGTATCAAGGGTTTACCACCCCCCTTGTGGTTCGCTTCATCACTCCTCCATCTATCTCATATTCGCACGCTCAAATCTATCACCAGCACCATCGGATTTCAAGAGATTGAACCACATCTCTCTTGAGTCCTCCTTCCGCCATCACCGTCATCTTCTACACGGATCCAAGGGCTCAAGCTCGGACCTCGGATCATATCATTTTGGTATCAGAGCCAAAACATCCTAAAGGTTGCATCTTTCCTCACTAAAGCTTCCACCTTTCTCTCATTGTCGGATTTTTGCTAGTTCTTGATAAAACTTGAACCTTTGAGCTTGTTTGAGTGCTGAATCTAGCTAGGGTGTTTAGCTTTGCTTGCTGAGGTTGTTTACTCTTGATTTAAGGTTAATAGGTCTAGAAATTTTGAGTTTCAAGCTGGTTCAAATCGTTTGCTTGCTGATTTCTAAAGACTCAAAATTTCCGTCTAAAACTTGCTCCGTTAAAGCCATTTGCTAGCTTAGGCCACTTTGTGAACTTGAGATGTGCTTGCTGTTATTGTTATTCATGTTAGCTAGGTTGTTTCCTCTGGTTTTTTAGCAGCTTAAACCGCCATTGTTGAAGCTCTCTCCAAAGAGAGGGCCTTTGTGCAATTTTGTAAAAAGTGGTGTGGACCACTTTGTACTAGTTTGTCTTCTTGTGAGTGCTGGCAAAACCAAGTGGTCCTGCCTTGGTGGCGCCCAAAATTTGAATTGTTACTGCAGTAACTCCCTCTTGCTTGTGGTTAAACCCTTAGGCCCCTAAAATTTATCCGCACCCTATCATTTTAATCCCGCGGAAGCTTATTATCCATAATTTGTACGGACCGCACTAAGATTGTTTTGAACTTTCTTTCCTTGCAAGGTACGTGTGATGGCCGAACCACCAGACCTCTCAGCCCTCCTCACGGGCATTCAAGCCCAACTCCAACAGCTTGGAGAACGCCTAGGCCGAGTCGAACAGCCGCGACCACAAGCACCTCCACCAAACGTTGATCCGGGCGTTGAGGGGCTATCCGAGGAAGATTACTTCCAGCCTCCTCCTTTTAGGAGATCAAGGCCAAGAGAAGGTCGAAATCATGATGAAAGAGGACAACGAGGCCAGCCCCGAGCTCTCTCACCTCACTTGCGGATCACACCACCAACCTTTGCGGGTAAAGTGGATCCGGAAGCTTACCTTGATTGGGAGCGTAGGATGGATCACATCTTTGAAGTCTACGGCTATGAAGAGCCCAGAAAGGTGTCCTACGCAGCCGCACAACTCACTGATCACGCCCTAACCTGGTGGGATAGAGATGCGGCCAAGAGAAGAAGAAATGGCGATGTTCCGGTCCAATCGTGGGAGATCATGAAGTTCATGATGAAGGCTAGATATGTACCTCCCCTTTACCACCTAGAGCTCCAGAAGAAGTTTAGAAAACTTGTGCAAGGCAGTAAGAGCGTAGAGGAATACTATGAGGAGTTTGAACACTTAAGGAACCGTCTCAACTTGGAAGACACGGAAGAGACTCTCATGGCTCAATTCCTTGACGGTCTTCAAGATCGGATCGCACATAAGGTGGAGATGCACACCTACAGCGACATCCGCATCCATATAAACTTAGGTGGCTAAATGATAAAACCGAATTAAAAATTAATGAACAAGTCAAGATATCATTTAGTATTGGAAAGTATTGTGATGAAGTGTTGTGTGATGTTGTTCCTATGCAAGCTACTCATATTTTGTTAGGTCGGCCATGGCAATTTGATAGGGAAGTTGTGCATGATGGTAGAACTAATAGGTACTCATTGATGCATGATAAAAGACGGATTAGTTTAGCGCCTTTGTTGCCTTCTCAAGTCCGTGAAATGCAATTGAAGTTGTCTAAGGAGAAGTGTAGTTCTAAGCCTAATTTCCTCATTACTTCTAGTAATATTAGGAAAGCAATTCATGATCCTACTTGTCATGTGGTATTAATGGTCTACAAAGAACTTTTGAGTGTAGGTGAATCCGAGATCACATTGCCAAAGGAAGTGCAACAAGTCCTTGATCGATTTAAGGAAGTGTTTCCGGAAGAGCTACCGCCGGGGCTGCCTCCTCAAAGGGGTATTGAACACCAAATAGACTTCATTCCCGGGGCACAACTACCTAATCGACCAGCCTATAGGGTAAATCCAAACGAAGCCAAGGAGCTCGAGAAACAAGTCCGAGACTTGATGGATAAGGGATATGTGCGGGAAAGCTTGAGCCCTTGTGCCGTTCCGGTCTTGTTGGTACCTAAGAAAGATGGTACATACCGAATGTGTGTGGATTGCCGAGCCATCAACAACATCACTATCAAATATAGGCATCCCATACCGCGGCTAGACGACATGTTGGACGAGCTAAGTGGAGCGACCCTCTTCTCCAAAATTGATCTCAAGAGTGGATACCACCAAGTACGCATGAAAGAAGGAGATGAGTGGAAGACCGCCTTCAAAACCAAGCATGGCCTATACGAATGGCTTGTGATGCCTTTCGGCCTCACCAATGCACCGAGTACCTTCATGAGGCTCATGAACCATATCCTTCGACCATATATAAGTAAATTCGTAGTAGTTTACTTTGATGATATATTGATCTATAGTACTTGCTTGGTTGATCATGTGGAACATTTAGGACTAGTCTTAGAAACGCTTAGGTTGGAAGGTCTATATGCGAATCTTAAGAAGTGTACGTTTTGTGCTAGTGAGCTTGTTTTTCTTGGCTTTGTGGTTAGCTCACAGGGACTTCGAGTGGACTTAGAAAAGATTGAAGCCATTAGGGGCTGGCCTAGACCCACTAACATCAGCCAAGTTCGGAGCTTCCACGGCTTAGCAAGTTTCTACCGCCGGTTTGTTAAAGATTTCAGCACATTGGCCGCACCTTTGACATCGGTGATCAAGAAGAGTGTTGGCTTTGAGTGGGGAGAAGCTCAAGAGAGGTCATTCTTAGACCTCAAGTACCATCTCACACATGCTCCCATACTCGTCTTGCCAGATTTCAACAAGACTTTTGAAGTGGAATGTGATGCCTCCGGTGTAGGTATTGGTGCTGTTTTGACTCAAGGAGGCAAGCCGGTTGCATACTTTAGTGAGAAGCTAAGTGGGGCTTCTCTCAACTACCCCACTTATGACAAGGAACTCTATGCCTTGGTGCGGGCAATGCAAACATGGCAGCACTACCTCTTGTCCAAAGAATGTGTCATCCATACCGATCACGAGACACTACAACATCTAAGGGGTCAAACCACTTTGAAGAAACGCCATGCTAAGTGGCTGGAGTTCATAGAGACCTTCCCTTATGTCATCAAGTACAAGAAAGGCAAAGAAAACGTGGTGGCCGATGCACTTTCTAGGAGACATACGCTTATCACCACCATGGAATCGAAGATGCTTGGGTTTGAGTCACTTAAGAGTTTATATGAAGAAGACCCAGACTTGAAGGATGCGTTTACAGGACATGGAGCCAATTCTTACACTAAGTTTTACATCCTTGATGGCTTCCTATTCAAGGACAAGCGGCTATGCATCCCCCAAAGCTCAATAAGGGAGTTGTTGGTCAAAGAGGCTCACGGTGGAGGATTAATGGGACACTTTGGTGTTGAGAAGACGTTAAGTGTGTTGAAGGAACATTTTTATTGGCCAAGGATGAAAAAGATGGTGGTAACTCATTGTGATCGATGCGTGGTTTGCAAAAGGGCCAAGTCTAAGGTTCACCCGCACGGGTTATACCTTCCATTGCCGATTCCTACATTACCTTGGGTGGACATCTCTATGGACTTCGTTTTGGGGCTGCCTAAGGTACATCATAAGGACTCAATCTTTGTGGTGGTTGATAGGTTTTCCAAGATGGCTCACTTCATCCCATGCGCCAAGACTAATGACGCATCACAAACCGCCACTCTATTCTTCAAGGAAGTGGTGCG
This sequence comes from Lepidium didymum, assembly GCA_963920545.1. Lineage (NCBI taxonomy): Eukaryota > Viridiplantae > Streptophyta > Magnoliopsida > Brassicales > Brassicaceae > Lepidium > Lepidium didymum. The sequence goes on from OY986988.1 coordinate 8,244,941, forward strand.
GCTTCATGGCATTCCTAGAACCATCGTCTCCGACCGGGACACAAAATTCTTATCACACTTTTGGAGAACCTTGTGGAAGAAACTAGGGACTAAATTGTTGTTCTCTACCACATGTCATCCTCAAACGGACGGCCAAACCGAAGTAGTCAACCGCACACTTGGAGCTCTTCTCCGATCTACGATTGGCAGCAACTTGAACAATTGGGTTGAGTGTCTTCCCCTTGTGGAGTTCGCATATAACTCGGCTAGACACTCGACAACTAAGCTATCACCTTTTGAAGTGGTGTATGGACGTAACCCGGACACTCCTTTGAGCCTTACACCATTGCCACCAGCCGAGCAAATGGACGTTGAAGGGTCCACCAAAGCCGAGACCATGAAGAAGCTCTTCGAGAAGGTGTTCGATAATATAGAGAAGCGGAATGAACAAGTCATGGCCCGGGTCAATAAAAGGAGGAAGCAAGTCTTGTTCCAGCCAGGAGATTGGGTGTGGTTGCACATGAGACCCGAGAGATTTCCCACCAAAAGGAAACACAAGCTCGACTATCGCGGAGACGGACCATTCAAAGTGGTCGAGAAAATCAATGACAACGCCTACCGCCTCGAACTTCCGGGTGAGTTTAATGTCTCTACCACATTTAATGTTACTGACTTGACTCCTTTTGATGTAGGAGATGTTAAACCTTTGGAGACCAAAGATCTTGAAGAGGGAGGGAATGATGCGGCCATCTACACCACACCAAGCCGGATCGCGGACAGCCGATCCGTTCCATTCATACCAAATGAGATCATGACAAGGGGCAAGGCTCAAAAACTTAAAGGGAAGATCCAGACTTTCATCCACAAGCTACGGGAACAAGAAGAAGAAGTGGATCGCAGCAGCCACCCCGCGACCGAGCTAGAACCCGCGACCATACAACACGCGTTGGCCCACACCTCGGACTTAACACACTTAAGGTCTCGGACATGCAGCCTTGGGGACAAGGTCTTGTGTGTTCTCACAATCCATCCGTGAGAACACAACCAAAAAGACCTTGGATTATTAGAGTACTCTTTCCCTACCCCTAGTTCACCGTGTTGGGATCTAGGGAAGGGTTTTAACGAGGCTTGAACATCTAAGGCATCACATCTCTTATCCCACTTAAGACTCACTTGGAAACATTGGAGTGACAAGTATGATCTTAAGGAGATGTGATTCTATCTAGGAAAACACTCTACCATTTTTTCCTTTGTTTACTTTCGGTCTTTGTTGATTTTACTTTGTGACCGTTGGGAGCTTTGTTGACCAAAGGGTTGACTAGGGCAATCCCTTGGGTTTTCTTGTAGCCTATTTAAAGGCAAACACTCTTTTATTCAAGGGCAACCATTTAAGAAAAGACTTGAAACAAGGCCACCGCCTTCCTTCCTCTCTATTGAGTTTTCCTCTAGATTGGATCCTCCTTGAAGCTAGATTGAGTGTGTCTCTCTTCTTCCAGGCCGAGGCTGTATCAAGGGTTTACCACCCCCCTTGTGGTTCGCTTCATCACTCCTCCATCTATCTCATATTCGCACGCTCAAATCTATCACCAGCACCATCGGATTTCAAGAGATTGAACCACATCTCTCTTGAGTCCTCCTTCCGCCATCACCGTCATCTTCTACACGGATCCAAGGGCTCAAGCTCGGACCTCGGATCATATCACTAATAGTCCTGAACGGGTAATCAACGCAAATGCCTCGGCTCGGCCTCAAACTCGTCTTCGTACGGGTTTGCGGAAATGGAAAAGCGGTTAGAGAGTGGTGCATGACAACGAGGTAATCTAAATTACCTCTCTAATAGTCTCGAACGGGTAATCTACGCAAATGCCTCGGCTCGGCCACAAACTTGTCTTCGTACGGGTTTGCGGAAATGGGAAAGCGGTTAGAGAGTGGTGCATGACTACGAGGTCATGTAAATTACCACTCTAATAGTCCCGAACGGGTAATCTACGCAAATGCCTCGGCTCGGCCACACACTCGTCTTCGTACGGGTTTGCAGAAAATGGGAAAGCGGTTAGCGAATGGTGCATGACAACGAGGTAATCTAAATTATCTCTCTAATAGTCCCGAACGGGTAATCTACGCAAATGCCTCGGCTCGGCCACAAACTCGTCTTCGTACGGGTTTGCGGAAATGGGAAAGCGGTTAGAGAGTGGTGCATGACAACGAGGTAATCTAAATTACCTCTCTAATAGTCCCGAACGGGTAATCTACGCAAATGCCTCGGCTCGGCCACAAACTAGTCTTCGTACGGGTTTGCGGAAATGGGAAAGCGGTTAGAGAGTGGTGCATGACAACGAGGTAATCTAAATTACCTCTCTAATAGTCCCGAAAGGGTAATCTACACAAATGCCTCGGCTCGGCCACAAACTCATCTTCGTACGGGTTTGCAGAAATGGGAAATCGGTTAGAGAGTGGTGCATTACTACGAGGTAATGTAAATTACCTTTCTAATAGTCCCGAACGGGTAATCTACGCAAATGCCTCGGCTCGGCCTCAAATTCGTCTTCGTACGGGTTTGCGGAAATGGGAAAGCGGTTAGAGAGTGGTGCATGACAACGAGGTAATCTAAATTACCTCTCTAATAGTCCCGAAAGGGTAATCTACACAAATGCCTCGGCTCGGCCACAAACTCGTCTTCGTACGGGTTTGCAGAAATGGGAAAGCGGTTAGAGAGTGGTGCATGACTACGAGGTAATGTAAATTACCGCTCAAATAGTCCTGAACGGGTAATCAACGCAAATGCCTCGGCTCGGCCTCAAACTCGTCTTCGTACGGGTTTGCGGAAATGGAAAAGCGGTTAGAGAGTTGTGCATGACAACGAGGTAATCTAAATTACCTCTCTAATAGTCCCGAACGGGTAATCTACGCAAATGCCTCGGCTCGGCCACAAACTCGTCTTCGTACGGGTTTGTGGAAATGGGAAAGCGGTTAGAGAGTGGTGCATGACAATGAGGTAATCTAAATTAACTCTCTAATAGTCCCGAACGGGTAATCTACGCAAATGCCTCGGCTCGGCCACAAACTCGTCTTCGTACGGGTTTGCGGAAATGGGAAAGCGGTTAGAGAGTGGTGCATGACAACGAGGTAATCTAAATTACCTCTCTAATAGTCCCGAACGGGTAATCTACGCAAATGCCTCGGCTCGGCCACAAACTCGTCTTCGTACGGGTTTGCGGAAATGGGAAAACGGTTAGAGAGTGGTGCATGACAACGAGGTAATGTAAATTACCTCTCTAATAGTCCCGAAAGGGTAATCTACACAAATGCCTCGGCTCGGCCACAAACTCGTCTTCGTACGGGTTTGCAGAAATGGGAAAGCGGTTAGAGAGTGGTGCATGACTACGAGGTAATGTAAATTACCGCTCTAATAGTCCTGAACGGGTAATCAACGCAAATGCCTCGGCTCGGCCTCAAACTCGTCTTCGTACGGGTTTGCGGAAATGGAAAAGCGGTTAGAGAGTTGTGCATGACAACGAGGTAATCTAAATTACCTCTCTAATAGTCCCGAACGGGTAATCTACGCAAATGCCTCGGCTCGGCCACAAACTCGTCTTCGTACGGGTTTGTGGAAATGGGAAAGCGGTTAGAGAGTGGTGCATGACAATGAGGTAATCTAAATTAACTCTCTAATAGTCCCGAACGGGTAATCTACGCAAATGCCTCGGCTCGGCCACAAACTCGTCTTCGTACGGGTTTGCGGAAATGGGAAAGCGGTTAGAGAGTGGTGCATGACAACGAGGTAATCTAAATTACCTCTCTAATAGTCCCGAACGGGTAATCTACGCAAATGCCTCGGCTCGGCCACAAACTCGTCTTCGTACGGGTTTGCGGAAATGGGAAAACGGTTAGAGAGTGGTGCATGACAACGAGGTAATCTAAATTACCTCTCTAATAGTCTCGAACGGGTAATCTGCGCAAATGCCTCGGCTCGGCCACAAACTAGTCTTCGTACGGGTTTGCGGAAATGGGAAAGCGGTTAGAGAGTGGTGCATGACAACGAGGTAATCTAAATTACCTCTCTAATAGTCCCGAAAGGGTAATCTACACAAATGCCTCGGCTCGGCCACAAACTCATCTTCGTACGGGTTTGCAGAAATGGGAAATCGGTTAGAGAGTGGTGCATTACTACGAGGTAATGTAAATTACCTTTCTAATAGTCCCGAACGGGTAATCTACGCAAATGCCTCGGCTCGGCCTCAAATTAGTCTTCGTACGGGTTTGCGGAAATGGGAAAGCGGTTAGAGAGTGGTGCATGACAACGAGGTAATCTAAATTACCTCTCTAATAGTCCCGAAAGGGTAATCTACACAAATGCCTCGGCTCGGCCACAAACTCGTCTTCGTACGGGTTTGCAGAAATGGGAAAGCGGTTAGAGAGTGGTGCATGACTACGAGGTAATGTAAATTACCTCTCTAATTGATGCGGCCATCTACACCACACCAAGCCGGATCGCGGACAGCCGATCCGTTCCATTCATACCAAATGAGATCATGACAAGGGGCAAGGCTCAAAAACTTAAAGGGAAGATCCAGACTTTCATCCACAAGCTACGGGAACAAGAAGAAGAAGTGGATCGCAGCAGCCACCCCGCGACCGAGCTAGAACCCGCGACCATACAACACGCGTTGGCCCACACCTCGGACTTAACACACTTAAGGTCTCGGACATGCAGCCTTGGGGACAAGGTCTTGTGTGTTCTCACAATCCATCCGTGAGAACACAACCAAAAAGACCTTGGATTATTAGAGTACTCTTTCCCTACCCCTAGTTCACCGTGTTGGGATCTAGGGAAGGGTTTTAACGAGGCTTGAACATCTAAGGCATCACATCTCTTATCCCACTTAAGACTCACTTGGAAACATTGGAGTGACAAGTATGATCTTAAGGAGATGTGATTCTATCTAGGAAAACACTCTACCATTTTTTCCTTTGTTTACTTTCGGTCTTTGTTGATTTTACTTTGTGACCGTTGGGAGCTTTGTTGACCAAAGGGTTGACTAGGGCAATCCCTTGGGTTTTCTTGTAGCCTATTTAAAGGCAAACACTCTTTTATTCAAGGGCAACCATTTAAGAAAAGACTTGAAACAAGGCCACCGCCTTCCTTCCTCTCTATTGAGTTTTCCTCTAGATTGGATCCTCCTTGAAGCTAGATTGAGTGTGTCTCTCTTCTTCCAGGCCGAGGCTGTATCAAGGGTTTACCACCCCCCTTGTGGTTCGCTTCATCACTCCTCCATCTATCTCATATTCGCACGCTCAAATCTATCACCAGCACCATCGGATTTCAAGAGATTGAACCACATCTCTCTTGAGTCCTCCTTCCGCCATCACCGTCATCTTCTACACGGATCCAAGGGCTCAAGCTCGGACCTCGGATCATATCACTAATAGTCCTGAACGGGTAATCAACGCAAATGCCTCGGCTCGGCCTCAAACTCGTCTTCGTACGGGTTTGCGGAAATGGAAAAGCGGTTAGAGAGTGGTGCATGACAACGAGGTAATCTAAATTACCTCTCTAATAGTCTCGAACGGGTAATCTACGCAAATGCCTCGGCTCGGCCACAAACTTGTCTTCGTACGGGTTTGCGGAAATGGGAAAGCGGTTAGAGAGTGGTGCATGACTACGAGGTCATGTAAATTACCACTCTAATAGTCCCGAACGGGTAATCTACGCAAATGCCTCGGCTCGGCCACACACTCGTCTTCGTACGGGTTTGCAGAAAATGGGAAAGCGGTTAGCGAATGGTGCATGACAACGAGGTAATCTAAATTATCTCTCTAATAGTCCCGAACGGGTAATCTACGCAAATGCCTCGGCTCGGCCACAAACTCGTCTTCGTACGGGTTTGCGGAAATGGGAAAGCGGTTAGAGAGTGGTGCATGACAACGAGGTAATCTAAATTACCTCTCTAATAGTCCCGAACGGGTAATCTACGCAAATGCCTCGGCTCGGCCACAAACTAGTCTTCGTACGGGTTTGCGGAAATGGGAAAGCGGTTAGAGAGTGGTGCATGACAACGAGGTAATCTAAATTACCTCTCTAATAGTCCCGAAAGGGTAATCTACACAAATGCCTCGGCTCGGCCACAAACTCATCTTCGTACGGGTTTGCAGAAATGGGAAATCGGTTAGAGAGTGGTGCATTACTACGAGGTAATGTAAATTACCTTTCTAATAGTCCCGAACGGGTAATCTACGCAAATGCCTCGGCTCGGCCTCAAATTCGTCTTCGTACGGGTTTGCGGAAATGGGAAAGCGGTTAGAGAGTGGTGCATGACAACGAGGTAATCTAAATTACCTCTCTAATAGTCCCGAAAGGGTAATCTACACAAATGCCTCGGCTCGGCCACAAACTCGTCTTCGTACGGGTTTGCAGAAATGGGAAAGCGGTTAGAGAGTGGTGCATGACTACGAGGTAATGTAAATTACCGCTCTAATAGTCCTGAACGGGTAATCAACGCAAATGCCTCGGCTCGGCCTCAAACTCGTCTTCGTACGGGTTTGCGGAAATGGAAAAGCGGTTAGAGAGTTGTGCATGACAACGAGGTAATCTAAATTACCTCTCTAATAGTCCCGAACGGGTAATCTACGCAAATGCCTCGGCTCGGCCACAAACTCGTCTTCGTACGGGTTTGTGGAAATGGGAAAGCGGTTAGAGAGTGGTGCATGACAATGAGGTAATCTAAATTAACTCTCTAATAGTCCCGAACGGGTAATCTACGCAAATGCCTCGGCTCGGCCACAAACTCGTCTTCGTACGGGTTTGCGGAAATGGGAAAGCGGTTAGAGAGTGGTGCATGACAACGAGGTAATCTAAATTACCTCTCTAATAGTCCCGAACGGGTAATCTACGCAAATGCCTCGGCTCGGCCACAAACTCGTCTTCGTACGGGTTTGCGGAAATGGGAAAACGGTTAGAGAGTGGTGCATGACAACGAGGTAATGTAAATTACCTCTCTAATAGTCCCGAAAGGGTAATCTACACAAATGCCTCGGCTCGGCCACAAACTCGTCTTCGTACGGGTTTGCAGAAATGGGAAAGCGGTTAGAGAGTGGTGCATGACTACGAGGTAATGTAAATTACCGCTCTAATAGTCCTGAACGGGTAATCAACGCAAATGCCTCGGCTCGGCCTCAAACTCGTCTTCGTACGGGTTTGCGGAAATGGAAAAGCGGTTAGAGAGTTGTGCATGACAACGAGGTAATCTAAATTACCTCTCTAATAGTCCCGAACGGGTAATCTACGCAAATGCCTCGGCTCGGCCACAAACTCGTCTTCGTACGGGTTTGTGGAAATGGGAAAGCGGTTAGAGAGTGGTGCATGACAATGAGGTAATCTAAATTAACTCTCTAATAGTCCCGAACGGGTAATCTACGCAAATGCCTCGGCTCGGCCACAAACTCGTCTTCGTACGGGTTTGCGGAAATGGGAAAGCGGTTAGAGAGTGGTGCATGACAACGAGGTAATCTAAATTACCTCTCTAATAGTCCCGAACGGGTAATCTACGCAAATGCCTCGGCTCGGCCACAAACTCGTCTTCGTACGGGTTTGCGGAAATGGGAAAACGGTTAGAGAGTGGTGCATGACAACGAGGTAATCTAAATTACCTCTCTAATAGTCTCGAACGGGTAATCTGCGCAAATGCCTCGGCTCGGCCACAAACTAGTCTTCGTACGGGTTTGCGGAAATGGGAAAGCGGTTAGAGAGTGGTGCATGACAACGAGGTAATCTAAATTACCTCTCTAATAGTCCCGAAAGGGTAATCTACACAAATGCCTCGGCTCGGCCACATACTCATCTTCGTACGGGTTTGCAGAAATGGGAAATCGGTTAGAGAGTGGTGCATTACTACGAGGTAATGTAAATTACCTTTCTAATAGTCCCGAACGGGTAATCTACGCAAATGCCTCGGCTCGGCCTCAAATTCGTCTTCGTACGGGTTTGCGGAAATGGGAAAGCGGTTAGAGAGTGGTGCATGACAACGAGGTAATCTAAATTACCTCTCTAATAGTCCCGAACGGGTAATCTACGCAAATGCCTCGGCTCGGCCACAAACTCGTCTTCGTACGGGTTTGCGAAAATGGAAAAGCGGTTAGAGAGTGGGTCATGACTACGGGGTAATCTAAATTACCTCTCTAATAGTCCCGAACGGGTAATCTATGCAAATGCCTCATCTTGGCCTCAAACTCGTCTTCGTACGGGTTTGCGGAAATGGGAAAGCGGTTAGAGAGTGGTTCATGACTACGGGGTAATCTAAATACCTCTCTAATAGTCCCGAACGGGTAATCTACGCAAATGCCTCAGCTTGGCCTCAAACTCGTCTTCGTACGGGTTTGCGGAAATGGGAAAGCGGTTAGAGAGTGGTTCATGACTACGGGATAATGTAAATTACCTCTCTAATAGTCCCGAACGGGTAATCTACGCAAATGCCTCGGCTCGGCTACAAACTCGTCTTCGTACGGGTTTACAGAAATGGGAAAGCGGTTAGAAAGTGGTGCATGACAACGAGGTAATCTAAATTACCTCTCTAATAGTCCCGAGTGGGTAATCTATGCAAATGCCTCGGCTCGGCCACAAACTCGTCTTCGTACAGGTTTGCGAAAATGGGAAAGCAGTTAGAGAGTGGTTCATGACTACGGGGTAATGTAAATTACCTTTCTAATAGTCCCGAACGGGTAATCTACGCAAATGTCTCGGGTCGGCCACAAACTCGTCTTCGTACGGGTTTGCGGAAATGGAAAAGCGGTTAGAGAGTGGTGCATGACAACGAGGTAATCTAAATTACCTCTCTAATAGTCCCGAACGGGTAATCTACGCAAATGCCTCGGCTCGGCCACAAACTCGTCTTCGTACGGGTTTGCGAAAATGGGAAAGCGGTTAGAGAATGGTGCATGACAACGAGGTAATCTAAATTATCTCTCTAATAGTCCCGAACGGGTAATCTACGCAAATGCCTCGGCTCGGCCACAAACTCGTCTTCGTACGGGTTTGCAGAAATGGGAAAGCGGTTAGAGAGTGGTGCATGACAACGAGGTAATCTAAATTACCTCTCTAATAGTCCCGAACGGGTAATCTACGCAAATGCCTCGGCTCGGCCACAAACTAGTCTTCGTACGGGTTTGCGGAAATGGGAAAGCGGTTAGAGAGTGGTGCATGACAACGAGGTAATCTAAATTACCTCTCTAATAGTCCCGAAAGGGTAATCTACACAAATGCCTCGGCTCGGCCACAAACTCATCTTCGTACGGGTTTGCAGAAATGGGAAATCGGTTAGAGAGTGGTGCATTACTACGAGGTAATGTAAATTACCTTTCTAATAGTCCCGAACGGGTAATCTACGCAAATGCCTCGGCTCGGCCTCAAATTAGTCTTCGTACGGGTTTGCGGAAATGGGAAAGCGGTTAGAGAGTGGTGCATGACAACGAGGTAATCTAAATTACCTCTCTAATAGTCCCGAAAGGGTAATCTACACAAATGCCTCGGCTCGGCCACAAACTCGTCTTCGTACGGGTTTGCAGAAATGGGAAAGCGGTTAGAGAGTGGTGCATGACTACGAGGTAATGTAAATTACCTCTCTAATTGATGCGGCCATCTACACCACACCAAGCCGGATCGCGGACAGCCGATCCGTTCCATTCATACCAAATGAGATCATGACAAGGGGCAAGGCTCAAAAACTTAAAGGGAAGATCCAGACTTTCATCCACAAGCTACGGGAACAAGAAGAAGAAGTGGATCGCAGCAGCCACCCCGCGACCGAGCTAGAACCCGCGACCATACAACACGCGTTGGCCCACACCTCGGACTTAACACACTTAAGGTCTCGGACATGCAGCCTTGGGGACAAGGTCTTGTGTGTTCTCACAATCCATCCGTGAGAACACAACCAAAAAGACCTTGGATTATTAGAGTACTCTTTCCCTACCCCTAGTTCACCGTGTTGGGATCTAGGGAAGGGTTTTAACGAGGCTTGAACATCTAAGGCATCACATCTCTTATCCCACTTAAGACTCACTTGGAAACATTGGAGTGACAAGTATGATCTTAAGGAGATGTGATTCTATCTAGGAAAACACTCTACCATTTTTTCCTTTGTTTATTTTCGGTCTTTGTTGATTTTACTTTGTGACCGTTGGGAGCTTTGTTGACCAAAGGGTTGACTAGGGCAATCCCTTGGGTTTTCTTGTAGCCTATTTAAAGGCAAACACTCTTTTATTCAAGGGCAACCATTTAAGAAAAGACTTGAAACAAGGCCACCGCCTTCCTTCCTCTCTATTGAGTTTTCCTCTAGATTGGATCCTCCTTGAAGCTAGATTGAGTGTGTCTCTCTTCTTCCAGGCCGAGGCTGTATCAAGGGTTTACCACCCCCCTTGTGGTTCGCTTCATCACTCCTCCATCTATCTCATATTCGCATGCTCAAATCTATCACCAGCACCATCGGATTTCAAGAGATTGAACCACATCTCTCTTGAGTCCTCCTTCCGCCATCACCGTCATCTTCTACACGGATCCAAGGGCTCAAGCTCGGACCTCGGATCATATCATTTTGGTATCAGAGCCAAAACATCCTAAAGGTTGCATCTTTCCTCACTAAAGCTTCCACCTTTCTCTCATTGTCGGATTTTTGCTAGTTCTTGATAAAACTTGAACCTTTGAGCTTGTTTGAGTGCTGAATCTAGCTAGGGTGTTTAGCTTTGCTTGCTGAGGTTGTTTACTCTTGATTTAAGGTTAATAGGTCTAGAAATTTTGAGTTTCAAGCTGGTTCAAATCGTTTGCTTGCTGATTTCTAAAGACTCAAAATTTCCGTCTAAAACTTGCTCCGTTAAAGCCATTTGCTAGCTTAGGCCACTTTGTGAACTTGAGATGTGCTTGCTGTTATTGTTATTCATGTTAGCTAGGTTGTTTCCTCTGGTTTTTTAGCAGCTTAAACCGCCATTGTTGAAGCTCTCTCCAAAGAGAGGGCCTTTGTGCAATTTTGTAAAAAGTGGTGTGGACCACTTTGTACTAGTTTGTCTTCTTGTGAGTGCTGGCAAAACCAAGTGGTCCTGCCTTGGTGGCGCCCAAAATTTGAATTGTTACTGCAGTAACTCCCTCTTGCTTGTGGTTAAACCCTTAGGCCCCTAAAATTTATCCGCACCCTATCATTTTAATCCCGCGGAAGCTTATTATCCATAATTTGTACGGACCGCACTAAGATTGTTTTGAACTTTCTTTCCTTGCAAGGTACGTGTGATGGCCGAACCACCAGACCTCTCAGCCCTCCTCACGGGCATTCAAGCCCAACTCCAACAGCTTGGAGAACGCCTAGGCCGAGTCGAACAGCCGCGACCACAAGCACCTCCACCAAACGTTGATCCGGGCGTTGAGGGGCTATCCGAGGAAGATTACTTCCAGCCTCCTCCTTTTAGGAGATCAAGGCCAAGAGAAGGTCGAAATCATGATGAAAGAGGACAACGAGGCCAGCCCCGAGCTCTCTCACCTCACTTGCGGATCACACCACCAACCTTTGCGGGTAAAGTGGATCCGGAAGCTTACCTTGATTGGGAGCGTAGGATGGATCACATCTTTGAAGTCTACGGCTATGAAGAGCCCAGAAAGGTGTCCTACGCAGCCGCACAACTCACTGATCACGCCCTAACCTGGTGGGATAGAGATGCGGCCAAGAGAAGAAGAAATGGCGATGTTCCGGTCCAATCGTGGGAGATCATGAAGTTCATGATGAAGGCTAGATATGTACCTCCCCTTTACCACCTAGAGCTCCAGAAGAAGTTTAGAAAACTTGTGCAAGGCAGTAAGAGCGTAGAGGAATACTATGAGGAGTTTGAACACTTAAGGAACCGTCTCAACTTGGAAGACACGGAAGAGACTCTCATGGCTCAATTCCTTGACGGTCTTCAAGATCGGATCGCACATAAGGTGGAGATGCACACCTACAGCGACATCCGCATCCATATAAACTTAGGTGGCTAAATGATAAAACCGAATTAAAAATTAATGAACAAGTCAAGATATCATTTAGTATTGGAAAGTATTGTGATGAAGTGTTGTGTGATGTTGTTCCTATGCAAGCTACTCATATTTTGTTAGGTCGGCCATGGCAATTTGATAGGGAAGTTGTGCATGATGGTAGAACTAATAGGTACTCATTGATGCATGATAAAAGACGGATTAGTTTAGCGCCTTTGTTGCCTTCTCAAGTCCGTGAAATGCAATTGAAGTTGTCTAAGGAGAAGTGTAGTTCTAAGCCTAATTTCCTCATTACTTCTAGTAATATTAGGAAAGCAATTCATGATCCTACTTGTCATGTGGTATTAATGGTCTACAAAGAACTTTTGAGTGTAGGTGAATCCGAGATCACATTGCCAAAGGAAGTGCAACAAGTCCTTGATCGATTTAAGGAAGTGTTTCCGGAAGAGCTACCGCCGGGGCTGCCTCCTCAAAGGGGTATTGAACACCAAATAGACTTCATTCCCGGGGCACAACTACCTAATCGACCAGCCTATAGGGTAAATCCAAACGAAGCCAAGGAGCTCGAGAAACAAGTCCGAGACTTGATGGATAAGGGATATGTGCGGGAAAGCTTGAGCCCTTGTGCCGTTCCGGTCTTGTTGGTACCTAAGAAAGATGGTACATACCGAATGTGTGTGGATTGCCGAGCCATCAACAACATCACTATCAAATATAGGCATCCCATACCGCGGCTAGACGACATGTTGGACGAGCTAAGTGGAGCGACCCTCTTCTCCAAAATTGATCTCAAGAGTGGATACCACCAAGTACGCATGAAAGAAGGAGATGAGTGGAAGACCGCCTTCAAAACCAAGCATGGCCTATACGAATGGCTTGTGATGCCTTTCGGCCTCACCAATGCACCGAGTACCTTCATGAGGCTCATGAACCATATCCTTCGACCATATATAAGTAAATTCGTAGTAGTTTACTTTGATGATATATTGATCTATAGTACTTGCTTGGTTGATCATGTGGAACATTTAGGACTAGTCTTAGAAACGCTTAGGTTGGAAGGTCTATATGCGAATCTTAAGAAGTGTACGTTTTGTGCTAGTGAGCTTGTTTTTCTTGGCTTTGTGGTTAGCTCACAGGGACTTCGAGTGGACTTAGAAAAGATTGAAGCCATTAGGGGCTGGCCTAGACCCACTAACATCAGCCAAGTTCGGAGCTTCCACGGCTTAGCAAGTTTCTACCGCCGGTTTGTTAAAGATTTCAGCACATTGGCCGCACCTTTGACATCGGTGATCAAGAAGAGTGTTGGCTTTGAGTGGGGAGAAGCTCAAGAGAGGTCATTCTTAGACCTCAAGTACCATCTCACACATGCTCCCATACTCGTCTTGCCAGATTTCAACAAGACTTTTGAAGTGGAATGTGATGCCTCCGGTGTAGGTATTGGTGCTGTTTTGACTCAAGGAGGCAAGCCGGTTGCATACTTTAGTGAGAAGCTAAGTGGGGCTTCTCTCAACTACCCCACTTATGACAAGGAACTCTATGCCTTGGTGCGGGCAATGCAAACATGGCAGCACTACCTCTTGTCCAAAGAATGTGTCATCCATACCGATCACGAGACACTACAACATCTAAGGGGTCAAACCACTTTGAAGAAACGCCATGCTAAGTGGCTGGAGTTCATAGAGACCTTCCCTTATGTCATCAAGTACAAGAAAGGCAAAGAAAACGTGGTGGCCGATGCACTTTCTAGGAGACATACGCTTATCACCACCATGGAATCGAAGATGCTTGGGTTTGAGTCACTTAAGAGTTTATATGAAGAAGACCCAGACTTGAAGGATGCGTTTACAGGACATGGAGCCAATTCTTACACTAAGTTTTACATCCATGATGGCTTCCTATTCAAGGACAAGCGGCTATGCATCCCCCAAAGCTCAATAAGGGAGTTGTTGGTCAAAGAGGCTCACGGTGGAGGATTAATGGGACACTTTGGTGTTGAGAAGACGTTAAGTGTGTTGAAGGAACATTTTTATTGGCCAAGGATGAAAAAGATGGTGGTAACTCATTGTGATCGATGCGTGGTTTGCAAAAGGGCCAAGTCTAAGGTTCACCCGCACGGGTTATACCTTCCATTGCCGATTCCTACATTACCTTGGGTGGACATCTCTATGGACTTCGTTTTGGGGCTGCCTAAGGTACATCATAAGGACTCAATCTTTGTGGTGGTTGATAGGTTTTCCAAGATGGCTCACTTCATCCCATGCGCCAAGACTAATGACGCATCACAAACCGCCACTCTATTCTTCAAGGAAGTGGTGCGGCTTCATGGCATTCCTAGAACCATCGTCTCCGACCGGGACACAAAATTCTTATCACACTTTTGGAGAACCTTGTGGAAGAAACTAGGGACTAAATTGCTGTTCTCTACCACATGTCATCCTCAAACGGACGGCCAAACCGAAGTAGTCAACCGCACACTTGGAGCTCTTCTCCGATCTACGATTGGCAGCAACTTGAACAATTGGGTTGAGTGTCTTCCCCTTGTGGAGTTCGCATATAACTCGGCTAGACACTCGACAACTAAGCTATCACCTTTTGAAGTGGTGTATGGACGTAACCCGGACACTCCTTTGAGCCTTACACCATTGCCACCAGCCGAGCAAATGGACGTTGAAGGGTCCACCAAAGCCGAGACCATGAAGAAGCTCTTCGAGAAGGTGTTCGATAATATAGAGAAGCGGAATGAACAAGTCATGGCCCGGGTCAATAAAAGGAGGAAGCAAGTCTTGTTCCAGCCAGGAGATTGGGTGTGGTTGCACATGAGACCCGAGAGATTTCCCACCAAAAGGAAACACAAGCTCGACTATCGCGGAGACGGACCATTCAAAGTGGTCGAGAAAATCAATGACAACGCCTACCGCCTCGAACTTCCGGGTGAGTTTAATGTCTCTACCACATTTAATGTTACTGACTTGACTCCTTTTGATGTAGGAGATGTTAAACCTTTGGAGACCAAAGATCTTGAAGAGGGAGGGAATGATGCGGCCATCTACACCACACCAAGCCGGATCGCGGACAGCCGATCCGTTCCATTCATACCAAATGAGATCATGACAAGGGGCAAGGCTCAAAAACTTAAAGGGAAGATCCAGACTTTCATCCACAAGCTACGGGAACAAGAAGAAGAAGTGGATCGCAGCAGCCACCCCGCGACCGAGCTAGAACCCGCGACCATACAACATGCGTTGGCCCACACCTCGGACTTAACACACTTAAGGTCTCGGACATGCAGCCTTGGGGACAAGGTCTTGTGTGTTCTCACAATCCATCCGTGAGAACACAACCAAAAAGACCTTGGATTATTAGAGTACTCTTTCCCTACCCCTAGTTCACCGTGTTGGGATCTAGGGAAGGGTTTTAACGAGGCTTGAACATCTAAGGCATCACATCTCTTATCCCACTTAAGACTCACTTGGAAACATTGGAGTGACAAGTATGATCTTAAGGAGATGTGATTCTATCTAGGAAAACACTCTACCATTTTTTCCTTTGTTTACTTTCGGTCTTTGTTGATTTTACTTTGTGACCGTTGGGAGCTTTGTTGACCAAAGGGTTGACTAGGGCAATCCCTTGGGTTTTCTTGTAGCCTATTTAAAGGCAAACACTCTTTTATTCAAGGGCAACCATTTAAGAAAAGACTTGAAACAAGGCCACCGCCTTCCTTCCTCTCTATTGAGTTTTCCTCTAGATTGGATCCTCCTTGAAGCTAGATTGAGTGTGTCTCTCTTCTTCCAGGCCGAGGCTGTATCAAGGGTTTACCACCCCCCTTGTGGTTCGCTTCATCACTCCTCCATCTATCTCATATTCGCACGCTCAAATCTATCACCAGCACCATCGGATTTCAAGAGATTGAACCACATCTCTCTTGAGTCCTCCTTTCGCCATCACCGTCATCTTCTACACGGATCCAAGGGCTCAAGCTCGGACCTCGGATCATATCACTAATAGTCCTGAACGGGTAATCAACGCAAATGCCTCGGCTCGGCCTCAAACTCGTCTTCGTACGGGTTTGCGGAAATGGAAAAGCGGTTAGAGAGTGGTGCATGACAACGAGGTAATCTAAATTACCTCTCTAATAGTCTCGAACGGGTAATCTACGCAAATGCCTCGGCTCGGCCACAAACTTGTCTTCGTACGGGTTTGCGGAAATGGGAAAGCGGTTAGAGAGTGGTGCATGACTACGAGGTCATGTAAATTACCACTCTAATAGTCCCGAACGGGTAATCTACGCAAATGCCTCGGCTCGGCCACACACTCGTCTTCGTACGGGTTTGCAGAAAATGGGAAAGCGGTTAGCGAATGGTGCATGACAACGAGGTAATCTAAATTATCTCTCTAATAGTCCCGAACGGGTAATCTACGCAAATGCCTCGGCTCGGCCACAAACTCGTCTTCGTACGGGTTTGCGGAAATGGGAAAGCGGTTAGAGAGTGGTGCATGACAACGAGGTAATCTAAATTACCTCTCTAATAGTCCCGAACGGGTAATCTACGCAAATGCCTCGGCTCGGCCACAAACTAGTCTTCGTACGGGTTTGCGGAAATGGGAAAGCGGTTAGAGAGTGGTGCATGACAACGAGGTAATCTAAATTACCTCTCTAATAGTCCCGAAAGGGTAATCTACACAAATGCCTCGGCTCGGCCACAAACTCATCTTCGTACGGGTTTGCAGAAATGGGAAATCGGTTAGAGAGTGGTGCATTACTACGAGGTAATGTAAATTACCTTTCTAATAGTCCCGAACGGGTAATCTACGCAAATGCCTCGGCTCGGCCTCAAATTCGTCTTCGTACGGGTTTGCGGAAATGGGAAAGCGGTTAGAGAGTGGTGCATGACAACGAGGTAATCTAAATTACCTCTCTAATAGTCCCGAAAGGGTAATCTACACAAATGCCTCGGCTCGGCCACAAACTCGTCTTCGTACGGGTTTGCAGAAATGGGAAAGCGGTTAGAGAGTGGTGCATGACTACGAGGTAATGTAAATTACCTCTCTAATAGTCCTGAACGGGTAATCAACGCAAATGCCTCGGCTCGGCCTCAAACTCGTCTTCGTACGGGTTTGCGGAAATGGAAAAGCGGTTAGAGAGTGGTGCATGACAACGAGGTAATCTAAATTACCTCTCTAATAGTCTCGAACGGGTAATCTACGCAAATGCCTCGGCTCGGCCACAAACTTGTCTTCGTACGGGTTTGCGGAAATGGGAAAGCGGTTAGAGAGTGGTGCATGACTACGAGGTCATGTAAATTACCACTCTAATAGTCCCGAACGGGTAATCTACGCAAATGCCTCGGCTCGGCCACACACTCGTCTTCGTACGGGTTTGCGGAAATGGAAAAGCGGTTAGAGAGTGGTGCATGACAACGAGGTAATCTAAATTACCTCTCTAATAGTCCCGAATGGGTAATCTACGCAAATGACTCGGCTCGGCCACAAAATCATCTTCGTACGGGTTTGCAGAAAAGGGAAAGCGGTTAGAGAGTGGTGCATGACAAGGATGTAATCTAAATTACCTCTCTAATAGTCCCGAACGGGTAATATACGCAACTGCCTCGGCTCGGCCACAAACTCGTCTTCGTACGGGTTTGCGGAAATGGGAAAGCGTTTAGAGAGTGGTGCATGACAACGAGGTAATGTAAATTACCTCTCTAATACTCCCGAACGGGTAATCTACGCAAATGTCTCGGCTCGACCACAAACTCGTCTTCGTACAGGTTTGCGAAAATGGGAAAGCGGTTGGAGAGTGGTGCATGACTACCGGGTAATCTAAATTACCTCTCTACTAGTCCCGAACGGGTAATCTATGCAAATGCCTCTGCTCGGCCACAAACTCGTCTTCGTACGGGTTTGCAGAAATGGGAAAGCGGTTAGAGAGTGGTGCATGACAACGAGGTAATCTAAATTACCTCTCTAATAGTCCCGAAAGGGAAATCTACACAAATGCCTCGGCTCGGCCACAAACTCATCTTCGTACGGGTTTGCAGAAATGGGAAATCGGTTAGAGAGTGGTGCATTACTACGAGGTAATGTAAATTACCTTTCTAATAGTCCCGAACGGGTAATCTACGCAAATGCCTCGGCTCGGCCTCAAATTCGTCTTCGTACGGGTTTGCGGAAATGGGAAAGCGGTTAGAGAGTGGTGCATGACAACGAGGTAATCTAAATTACCTCTCTAATAGTCCCGAAAGGGTAATCTACACAAATGCCTCGGCTCGGCCACAAACTCGTCTTCGTACGGGTTTGCAGAAATGGGAAAGCGGTTAGAGAGTGGTGCATGACTACGAGGTAATGTAAATTACCTCTCTAATAGTCCTGAACGGGTAATCAACGCAAATGCCTCGGCTCGGCCTCAAACTCGTCTTCGTACGGGTTTGCGGAAATGGAAAAGCGGTTAGAGAGTGGTGCATGACAACGAGGTAATCTAAATTACCTCTCTAATAGTCTCGAACGGGTAATCTACGCAAATGCCTCGGCTCGGCCACAAACTCGTCTTCGTACGGGTTTGCGGAATTGGAAAAGCGGTTAGAGAGTGGTGCATGACAACAAGGTAATCTAAATTACCTCTCTAATAGTCCCGAACGGGTAATCTACGCAAATGACTCGGCTCGGCCACAAAATCATCTTCGTACGGGTTTGCAGAAATGGGAAAGCGGTTAGAGAGTGGTGCATGACAAGAAGGTAATCTAAATTACCTCTCTAATAGTCCCGAACGGGTAATCTACACAACTGCCTCGGCTCGGCCACAAACTCGTCTTCGTACGGGTTTGCGGAAATGGGAAAGCGGTTAGAGAGTCGTGCATGACTACGAGGTAATGTAAATTACCTCTCTAATAGTCCCAAACGGGTAATCTACGCAAATGCCTCGGCTCGGCCACAAACTCGTCTTCGTAAGGGTTTGCGGAAATGGGAAAGCTGTTAGAGAGTGGTGCATGACAACGAGGTAATCTAAATTACCTCTCTAATAGTCCCGAACGGGTAATCTACGCAAATGCCTCGGCTCGGCCACAAACTTGTCTTCGTACGGGTTTGCGGAAATGGGAAAGCGGTTAGAGAGTGGTGCATGACTACGAGGTCATGTAAATTACCACTCTAATAGTCCCGAACGAGTAATCTACACAAATGCCTCGGCTCAATCACAAACTCGTCTTCGTACGGGTTTGCGGAAATGGGAAAGTGGTTAGAGAGTGGTGCATGACAACGAGATAATCTAAATTACCTCTCTAATAGTCCCGAACGGGTAATCTACACAAATGCCTCGGCTCAGTCACAAACTCGTCTTCGTACGGGTTTGCGGAAAAGAGAAAGCGGTTAGAGAGTGGTGCATGACAACGAAGTAATCTAAATTACCTCTCTAATAGTCCCGAAAGGGTAATCTACACAAATGCCTCGGCTCGGCCACAAACTCATCTTCGTACGGGTTTGCGGAAATGGAAAAGCGGTTAGAGAGTGGTGCATGACAACGAGGTAATCTAAATTACCTCTCTAATAGTCCCGAACGGGTAATCTACGCAAATGACTCGGCTCGGCCACAAAATCATCTTCGTACGGGTTTGCAGAAAAGGGAAAGCGGTTAGAGAGTGGTGCATGACAAGGATGTAATCTAAATTACCTCTCTAATAGTCCCGAACGGGTAATATACGCAACTGCCTCGGCTCGGCCACAAACTCGTCTTCGTACGGGTTTGCGGAAATGGGAAAGCGTTTAGAGAGTGGTGCATGACAACGAGGTAATGTAAATTACCTCTCTAATACTCCCGAACGGGTAATCTACGCAAATGTCTCGGCTCGACCACAAACTCGTCTTCGTACAGGTTTGCGAAAATGGGAAAGCGGTTGGAGAGTGGTGCATGACTACCGGGTAATCTAAATTACCTCTCTACTAGTCCCGAACGGGTAATCTATGCAAATGCCTCTGCTCGGCCACAAACTCGTCTTCGTACGGGTTTGCAGAAATGGAAAAGCGGTTAGAGAGTGGTGCATGACAACGAGGTAATCTAAATTACCTCTCTAATAGTCCCGAAAGGGTAATCTACACAAATGCCTCGGCTCAGCCACAAACTCATCTTCGTACGTGTTTGCAGAAATGGGAAATCGGTTAGAGAGTGGTGCATGACTACGAGGTAATGTAAATTACCTTTCTAATAGTCCCGAACGGGTAATCTACGCAAATGCCTCGGCTCGGCCTCAAATTCGTCTTCGTACGGGTTTGCGGAAATGGGAAAGCGGTTAGAGAGTGGTGCATGACAACGAGGTAATCTAAATTACCTCTCTAATAGTCCCGAAAGGGTGATCTACACAAATGCCTCGGCTCGGCCACAAACTCGTCTTCGTACGGGTTTGCAGAAATGGGAAAGCGGTTAGAGAGTGGTGCATGACTACGAGGTAATGTAAATTACCTCTCTAATAGTCCTGAACGGGTAATCAACGCAAATGCCTCGGCTCGGCCTCAAACTCGTCTTCGTACGGGTTTGCGGAAATGGAAAAGCGGTTAGAGAGTGGTGCATGACAACGAGGTAATCTAAATTACCTCTCTAATAGTCTCGAACGGGTAATCTACGCAAATGCCTCGGCTCGGCCACAAACTCGTCTTCGTACGGGTTTGCGGAAATGGGAAAGCGGTTAGAGAGTGGTGCATGACTACGAGGTCATGTAAATTACCACTCTAATAGTCCCGAACGGGTAATCTACGCAAATGCCTCGGCTCGGCCACACACTCTTCTTCGTACGGGTTTGCGGAAATGGAAGAGCGGTTAGAGAGTGGTGCATGACAACGAGGTAATCTAAATTACCTCTCTAATAGTCCCGAATGGGTAATCTACGCAAATGACTCGGCTCGGCCACAAAATCATCTTCGTACGGGTTTGCAGAAAAGGGAAAGCGGTTAGAGAGTGGTGCATGACAAGGATGTAATCTAAATTACCTCTCTAATAGTCCCGAACGGGTAATCTACGCAAATGCCTCGGCTCGGCCACAAACTCGTCTTCGTAAGGGTTTGCGGAAATGGGAAAGCGGTTAGAGAGTGGTGCATGACTACGAGGTCATGTAAATTACCTCTCTAATAGTCTCAAACGGGTAATCTACGCAAATACCTCGGCTCGGCCACAAACTCGTCTTCGTAAGGGTTTGCGGAAATGGGAAAGCTGTTAGAGAGTGGTGCATGACAACGAGGTAATCTAAATTACCTCTCTAATAGTCCCGAACGGGTAATCTACGCAAATGCCTCGGCTCGGCCACAAACTTGTCTTCGTACGGGTTTGCGGAAATGGGAAAGCGGTTAGAGAGTGGTGCATGACTACGAGGTCATGTAAATTACCACTCTAATAGTCCCGAACGAGTAATCTACACAAATGCCTCGGCTCAGTCACAAACTCGTCTTCGTACGGGTTTGCGGAAATGGGAAAGTGGTTAGAGAGTGGTGCATGACAACGAGATAATCTAAATTACCTCTCTAATAGTCCCGAACGGGTAATCTACACAAATGCCTCGGCTCAGTCACAAACTCGTCTTCGTACGGGTTTGCGGAAATGAGAAAGCGGTTAGAGAGTGGTGCACGACAACGAGGTAATCTAAATTACCTCTCTAATAGTCCAGAATGGATAATCTACGCAAATGCGTCGGCTCGGCCACAAACTTGTCTTCGTACGGGTTTGCGGAAATGGGAAAGTGGTTAGAGAGTGGTGCATGACTACGAGGTCATGTAAATTACCACTCTAATAGTCCCGAACGAGTAATCTACACAAATGCCTCGGTTCGGCCACAAACTCGTCTTCGTACGGGTTTGCGGAAATGGGAAAGCTGTTAGAGAGTGGTGCATGACAACGAGGTAATCTAAATTACCTCTCTAATAGTCCCGAACGGGTAATCTACGCAAATGCCTCGGCTCGGCCACAAACTCGTCTTCGTACGGGTTTGCGGAAATGGGAAAGCTGTTAGAGAGTGGTGCATGACAACGAGGTAATCTAAATTACCTCTCTAATAGTCCCGAACGGGTAATCTACGCAAATGCCTCGGCCCGGCCACAAACTTGTCTTCGTACGGGTTTGCGGAAATGGGAAAGCGGTTAGAGAGTGGTGCATGACTACGAGGTCATGTAAATTACCACTCTAATAGTCCCGAACGAGTAATCTACACAAATGCCTCGGCTCAGTCACAAACTCATCTTCGTTCGGGTTTGCGGAAATGGGAAAGCGGTTAGAGAGTGGTGCATGACAAAGAGGTAATCTAAATTACCTCTCTAATAGTCCCGAACAGGTAATCTACGCAAATGCCTCGGCTCGGCCACAAAGTCGTCTTTGTACGGGTTTGCGGAAATGGAAAAGCGGTTAGAGAGTGGTGCCTGACAACGAGGTAATGTAAATTACCTCTCTAATAGTCCCGAACGGGTAATCTACGCAAATGCCTCGGCTCGGCCACAAACTCGTCTTCGTACGGGTTTGCGGAAATGGGAAAGCGGTTAGAGAGTGGTGCATGACAACGAGGTAATCTAAATTACCTCTCTAATAGTCCCGAAAGGGTAATCTACACAAATGCCTCGGCTCGGCCACAAACTCGTCTTCGTACGGGTTTGCAGAAATGGGAAAGCGGTTAGAGAGTGGTGATGACTACGAGATAATGTAAATTACCTCTCTAATAGTCCTGAACGGGTAATCAACGCAAATGCCTCGGTTCGGCCTCAAACTCGTCTTCGTACGGGTTTGCGGAAATGGAAAAGCGGTTAGAGAGTGGTGCATGACAACGAGGTAATCTAAATTACCTCTCTAATAGTCCCGAACGGGTAATCTACGCAAATGCCTCGGCTCGGCCACAAACTCATCTTCGTACGGGTTTGCGGAAATGGAAAAGCGGTTAGAGAGTGGTGCATGACAACGAGGTAATCTAAATTACCTCTCTAATAGTCCCGAACGGGTAATCTACGCAAATGACTCGGCTCGGCCACAAAATCATCTTCGTACGGGTTTGCAGAAATGGGAAAGCGGTTAGAGAGTGGTGCATGACAAGAAGGTAATCTAAATTACCTCTCTAATAGTCCCGAACGGGTAATCTACGCAACTGCCTCGGCTCGGCCACAAACTCGTCTTCGTACGGGTTTGCGGAAATGGGAAAGCGGTTAGAGAGTCGTGCATGACTACGAGGTAATGTAAATTACCTCTCTAATAGTCCCAAACGGGTAATCTACGCAAATGCCTCGGCGCGGCCACAAACTCGTCTTCGTAAGGGTTTGCGGAAATGGGAAAGCTGTTAGAGAGTGGTGCATGACAACAAGGTAATCTAAATTACCTCTCTAATAGTCCCGAACGGGTAATCTACGCAAATGCCTCGGCTCGGCCACAAACTTGTCTTCGTACGGGTTTGCGAAAATGGGAAAGCGGTTAGAGAGTGGTGCATGACTACGAGGTCATGTAAATTACCATGCTAATAGTCCCGAACGAGTAATCTACACAAATGCCTCGGCTCAGTCACAAACTCGTCTTCGTACGGGTTTGCGGAAATGGGAAAGTGGTTAGAGAGTGGTGCATGACAACGAGATAATCTAAATTACCTCTCTTATTGTCCCGCACGGGTAATCTACGCAAATGACTCGGCTCGGCCACAAAATCATCTTCGTACGGGTTTGCGGAAATGAGAAAGCGGTTAGAGAGTGGTGCACGACAACGAGGTAATCTAAATTACCTCTCTAATAGTCCAGAATGGGTAATCTACGCAAATGCCTCGGCTCGGCCACAAACTTGTCTTCGTACGGGTTTGAAGAAATGGGAAAGCGGTTAGAGAGTGGTGCATGACTACGAGGTCATGTAAATTACCACTCTAATAGTCCCGAACGAGTAATCTACACAAATGCCTCGGCTCGGCCACAAACTCGTCTTCGTACGGGTTTGCGGAAATGGGAAAGCTGTTAGAGAGTGGTGCATGACAACGAGGTAATCTAAATTACCTCTCTAATAGTCCCGAACGGGTAATCTACGCAAATGCCTCGGCTCGGCCACAAACTTGTCTTCGTACGGGTTTGCGGAAATGGGAAAGCGGTTAGAGAGTGGTGCATGACTACGAGGTCATGTAAATTACCACTCTCATAGTCCCGAACGAGTAATCTACACAAATGCCTCGGCTCAGTCACAAACTCGTCTTCGTTCGGGTTTGCGGAAATGGGAAAGCGGTTAGAGAGTGGTGCATGACAAAGAGGTAATCTAAATTACCTCTCTAATAGTCCCGAACAGGTAATCTACGCAAATGCCTCGGCTCGGCCACAAAGTCGTCTTCGTACGGGTTTGCGGAAATGGAAAAGCGGTTAGAGAGTGGTGCCTGACAACGAGGTAATGTAAATTACCTCTCTAATAGTCCCGAACGGGTAATCTACGCAAATATCTCGGCTCGGCCTCAAACTCGTCTTCGTACGGGTTTGCAGAAATGGGAAAGCGGTTAGAGAGTGGTGCATGACAACGAGGTAATCTAAATTACCTCTCTAATAGTCCCGAACGGGTTATCTACGCAAATGACTCGGCTCGGCCACACACTCGTCTTCGTACGGGTTTGCGGGAATGGGAAAGCGGTTAGAGAGTGGTGCATGACTACGAGGTAATGTAAATTACCTCTCTAATAGTCCCGAACGGGTAATCTACGCAAATGCCTCGGCTCGGCCACAAACTCGTCTTCGTAAGGGTTTGCGGAAATGGGAAAGCGGTTAGAGAGTGGTGCATGACAACGAGGTAATCTAAATTACCTCTCTAATAGTCCCGAACGGGTAATCTACACAAATGCCTCGGCTCAGTCACAAACTCGTCTTCGTACGGGTTTGCGGAAATGGGAAAGTGGTTAGAGAGTGGTGCATGACAACGAGATAATCTAAATTACCTCTCTTATAGTCCCGAACGGGTAATCTACGCAAATGCCTCGGCTCGGCCTCAAACTCGTTTTCGTACGGGTTTGCGGAAATGGGAAAGCGGTTAGAGAGTGGTGCATGACAACGAGGTAATCTTAATTACCTCTCTAATAGTCCAGAACGGGTAATCTACGCAAATGCCTCGGCTCGGCCACAAACTTGTCTTCGTACGGGTTTGCGGAAATGGGAAAGCGGTTAGAGAGTGGTGCATGACTACGAGGTCATGTAAATTACCACTCTAATAGTCCCGAACGAGTAATCTACACAAATGCCTCGGCTCGGCCACAAACTCGTCTTCGTACGGGTTTGCGGAAATGGGAAAGCTGTTAGAGAGTGGTGCATGACAATGAGGTAATCTAAATTACCTCTCTAATAGTCCCGAACGGGTAATCTACGCAAATGCCTCGGCTCGGCCACAAACTTGTCTTCGTACGGGTTTGCGGAAATGGGAAAGCGGTTAGAGAGTGGTGCATGACTACGAGGTCATGTAAATTACCACTCTAATAGTCCCGAACGAGTAATCTACACAAATGCCTCGGCTCAGTCACAAACTCGTCTTCGTACGGGTTTGCGGAAATGGGAAAGTGGTTAGAGAGTGGTGCATGACAACGAGATAATCTAAATTACCTCTCTTATTGTCCCGAACGGGTAATCTACGCAAATGCCTCGGCTCGGCCTCAAACTCGTTTTCGTACGGGTTTGCGGAAATGGAAAAGCGGTTAGAGAGTGGTGCATGACAATGAGGTAATCTAAATTACCTCTCTAATAGTCCCGAACGGGTAATCTACTCAAATGACTCGGCTCGGCCACAAAATCATCTTCGTACGGGTTTACAGAAAAGGGAAAGCGGTTAGAGAGTGGTGCATGACAAGGATGTAATCTAAATTACCTCTCTAATAGTCCCGAACGGGTAATCTACGCAACTGCCTCGGCTCGGCCACAAATTCGTCTTCGTACGGGTTTGCGGAAATGGGAAAGCGTTTAGAGAGTGGTGCATGACAATGAGGTAATGTAAATTACCTCTCTAATACTTCCGAACGGGTAATCTACGCAAATGTCTCGGCTCGACCACAAACTCGTCTTCGTACAGGTTTGCGAAAATAGGAAAGCGGTTAGAGAGTGGTGCATGACTACCGGGTAATCTAAATTACCTCTCTACTAGTCCCGAACGGGTAATCTATGCAAATGCCTCTGCTCTGCCGCAAACTCGTCTTCGTACGGGTTTGCAGAAATGGGAAAGCGGTTAGAGAGTGGTGCATGACAACGAGGTAATCTAAATTACCTCTCTAATAGTCCCGAAAGCGTAATCTACACAAATGCCTCGGCTCGGCCACAAACTCATCTTCGTACGGATTTGCAGAAATGGGAAATCGGTTAGAGAGTGGTGCATGACTACGAGGTAATGTAAATTACCTCTCTAATAGTCCCGAACGGGTAATCTACGCAAATGCCTCGGCTCGGCCTCAAATTCGTCTTCGTACGGGTTTGCGGAAATGGGAAAGCGGTTAGAGAGTGGTGCATGACAACGAGGTAATCTAAATTACCTCTCTAATAGTCCCGAAAGGGTAATCTACACAAATGCTTCGGCTCGGCAACAAACTCGTCTTCGTACGGGTTTGCAGAAATGGGAAAGCGGTTAGAGAGTGGTGCATGACTACGAGGTAATGTAAATTACCTCTCTAATAGTCCTGAACGGGTAATCTACGCAAATGCCTCGGCTCGGCCTCAAACTCGTCTTCGTACGGGTTTGCGGAAATGGAAAAGCGGTTAGAGAGTGGTGCATGACAACGAGGTAATCTAAATTACCTCTCTAATAGTCCCAAACGGGTAATCTACGCAAATGCCTCGGCTCGGCCACAAACTCGTCTTCGTAAGGGTTTGCGGAAATGGGAAAGCTGTTAGAGAGTGGTGCATGACAACGAGGTAATCTAAATTACCTCTCTAATAGTCCCGAACGGGTAATCTACGCAAATGCCTCGACTCGGCCACGAACTTGTCTTCGTACGGGTTTGCGGAAATGGGAAAGCGGTTAGAGAGTGGTGCATGACTACGAGGTCATGTAAATTACCACTCTAATAGTCCCGAACGAGTAATCTACACAAATGCCTCGGCTAAGTCACAAACTCGTCTTCGTACGGGTTTGCGGAAATGGGAAAGTGGTTAGAGAGTGGTGCATGACAACGAGATAATCTAAATTACCTCTCTTATTGTCCCGAACGGGTAATCTACGCAAATGCCTCGGCTCAGCCTCAAACTCGTTTTCGTACGGGTTTGCGGAAATGGGAAAGCGGTTAGAGAGTGGTGCATAACAACGAGGTAATCTAAATTACCTCTCTAATAGTCCAGAATGGGTAATCTACGCAAATGCCTCGGCTCGGCCACAAACTTGTCTTCGTACGGGTTTGCGGAAATGGGAAAGCGGTTAGAGAGTGGTGCATGACTACGAGGTCATGTAAATTACCACTCTAATAGTCCCGAACGAGTAATCTACACAAATGCCTCGGCTCGGCCACAAACTCGTCTTCGTACGGGTTTGCGGAAATGGGAAAGCTATTAGAGAGTGGTGCATGACAACGAGGTAATCTAAATTACCTCTCTAATAGTCCCGAACGGGTAATCTACGCAAATGCCTCGGCTCGGCCACAAACTTGTCTTCGTACGGGTTTGCGGAAATGGGAAAGCGGTTAGAGAGTGGTGCATGACTACGAGGTCATGTAAATTACCACTCTAATAGTCCCGAACGAGTAATCTACACAAATGCCTCGGCTCAGTCACAAACTTGTCTTCGTTCGGGTTTGCGGAAATGGGAAAGCGGTTAGAGAGTGGTGCATGACAAAGAGGTAATCTAAATTACCTCTCTAATAGTCCCGAACAGGTAATCTACGCAAATGCCTCGGCTCGGCCACAAAGTCGTCTTCGTACGGGTTTGAGGAAATGGAAAAGCGGTTAGAGAGTGGTGCCTGACAACGAGGTAATGTAAATTACCTCTCTAATAGTCCCGAACGGGAAATCTACGCAAATATCTCGTCTCGGCCTCAAACTCGTCTTCGTAGGGGTTTGCAGAAATTGGAAAGCGGTTAGAGAGTGGTGCATGACAACAAGGTAATCTAAATTACCTCTCTAATCGTCCCGAACGGGTAATCTACACAAATGCCTCGGCTCGGCCACACACTCGTCTTCGTACGGGTTTGCGGAAATGGAAAAGCGGTTAGAGAGTGGTGCATGACAACGAGGTAATCTAAATTACCTCTCTAATAGTCCCGAACGGGTAATCTACGCAAATGACTCGGCTCGGCCACAAAATCATCTTCGTACGGGTTTGCAGAAAAGGGAAAGCGGTTAGAGAGTGGTGCATGACAAGGATGTAATCTAAATTACCTCTCTAATAGTCCCGAACGGGTAATCTACGCAACTGCCTCGGCTCAGCCACAAACTCGTCTTCGTACGGGTTTGCGGAAATGGGAAAGCGGTTAGAGAGTGGTGCATGACTACGAGGTAATGTAAATTACCTCTCTAATAGTCCCAAACGGGTAATCTACGCAAATGCCTCGGCTCGGCCACAAACTCGTCTTCGTAAGGGTTTGCGGAAATGGGAAAGCTGTTAGAGAGTGGTGCATGACAACGAGGTAATCTAAATTACCTCTCTAATAGTCCCGAACGGGTAATCTACACAAATGCCTCGGCTTAGTCACAAACTCGTCTTCGTACGGGTTTGCGGAAATGGGAAAGCTGTTAGAGAGTGGTGCATGACAATGAGGTAATCTAAATTACCTCTCTAATAGTCCCGAACGGGTAATCTACGCAAATGCCTCGGCTCGGCCACAAACTTGTCTTCGTACGGGTTTGCGGAAATGGGAAAGCGGTTAGAGAGTGGTGCATGACTACGAGGTCATGTAAATTACCACTCTAATAGTCCCGAACGAGTAATCTACACAAATGCCTCGGCTCAGTCACAAACTCGTCTTCGTACGGGTTTGCGGAATTGGGAAAGTGGTTAGAGAGTGGTGCATGACAACGAGATAATCTAAATTACCTCTCTTATTGTCCCGAACGGGTAATCTACGCAAATGCCTCGGCTCGGCCTCAAACTCGTTTTCGTACGGGTTTGCGGAAATGGAAAAGCGGTTAGAGAGTGGTGCATGACAACGAGGTAATCTAAATTACCTCTCTAATAGTCCCGAACGGGTAATCTACGCAAATGACTCGGCTCGGCCACAAAATCATCTTCGTACAGGTTTGCAGAAAAGGGAAAGCGGTTAGAGAGTGGTGCATGACAAGGATGTAATCTAAATTACCTCTCTAATAGTCTCGAACGGGTAATCTACGCAACTGCCTCGGCTCGGCCACAAATTCGTCTTCGTACGGGTTTGCGGAAATGGGAAAGCGTTTAGAGAGTGGTGCATGACAATGAGGTAATCTTAATTACCTCTCTAATAGTCCAGAACGGGTAATCTACGCAAATGCCTCGGCTCGGCCACAAACTTGTCTTCGTACGGGTTTGCGGAAATGGGAAAGCGGTTAGAGAGTGGTGCATGACTACGAGGTCATGTAAATTACCACTCTAATAGTCCCGAACGAGTAATCTACACAAATGCCTCGGCTCGGCCACAAACTCGTCTTCGTACGGGTTTGCGGAAATGGGAAAGCTGTTAGAGAGTGGTGCATGACAATGAGGTAATCTAAATTACCTCTCTATTAGTCCCGAACGGGTAATCTACGCAAATGCCTCGGCTCGGCCACAAACTTGTCTTCGCACGGGTTTGCGGAAATGGGAAAGCGGTTAGAGAGGGGTGCATGATTACGAGGTCATGTAAATTACCACTCTAATAGTCCCGAACGAGTAATCTACACAAATGCCTCGGCTCAGTCACAAACTCGTCTTCGTACGGGTTTGCGGAAATGGGAAAGTGGTTAGAGAGTGGTGCATGACAACGAGATAATCTAAATTACCTCTCTTATTGTCCCGAACGGGTAATCTACGCAAATGCCTCGGCTCGGCCTCAAACTCGTTTTTGTACGGGTTTGCGGAAATGGGAAAGCGGTTAGAGAGTGGTGCATGACAACGAGGTAATCTAAATTACCTCTCTAATAGTCTCGAACGGGTAATCTACGCAAATGACTCGGCTCGGCCACAAAATCATCTTCGTACGGGTTTGCAGAAATGGGAAAGCGGTTAGAGAGTGGTGCATGACAAGGAGGTAATCTAAATTACCTCTCTAATAGTCCCGAACGGGTAATCTACGCAACTGCCTCGGCTCGGCTACAAACTCGTCTTCGTAAGGGTTTGCGGAAATGGGAAAGCGGTTACAGAGTGGTGCATGACTACGAGGTCATGTAAATTACCACTCTAATAGTCCCGAACGAGTAATCTACACAAATGCCTCGGCTCGGCCACAAACTCGTCTTCGTACGGGTTTGCGGAAATGGGAAAGCTGTTAGAGAGTGGTGCATGACAATGAGGTAATCTAAATTACCTCTCTAATAGTCCCGAACGGGTAATCTACGCAAATGCCTCGGCTCGGCCACAAACTTGTCTTCGTACGGGTTTGCGGAAATAGGAAAGCGGTTAGAGAGTGGTGCATGACTACGAGGTCATGTAAATTACCACTCTAATAGTCTCGAACGAGTAATCTACAGAAATGCCTCGGCTCAGTCACAAACTCGTCTTCGTTCGGGTTTGCGGAAATGGGAAAGCGGTTAGAGAGTGGTGCATGACAAAGAGGTAATCTAAATTACCTCTCTAATAGTCCCGAACAGGTAATCTACGCAAATGCCTCGGCTCGGCCACAAAGTCGTCTTCGTACGGGTTTGAGGAAATGGAAAAGCGGTTAGAGAGTGGTGCCTGACAACGAGGTAATGTAAATTACCTCTCTAATAGTCCCGAACGGGTAATCTACGCAAATATCTCGGCTCGGCCTCAAACTCGTCTTCGTACGGGTTTGCGGAAATGGAAAAGCGGTTAGAGAGTGGTGCATGACTACGAGGTCATGTAAATTACCACTCTAATAGTCCCGAACGAGTAATCTACACAAATGCCTCGGCTCAGTCACAAACTCGTCTTCGTACGGGTTTGCGGAAATGGGAAAGTGGTTAGAGAGTGGTGCATGACAACGAGATAATCTAAATTACCTCTCTAATAGTCCCGAACGGGTAATCTACGCAAATGCCTCGGCTCGGCCTCAAACTCGTTTTCGTACAGGTTTGCGGAAATGGGAAAGCGGTTAGAGAGTGGTGCATGACAACGAGGTAATCTTAATTACCTCTCTAATAGTCCCGAACGGGTAATCTACGCAAATGACTCGGCTCGGCCACAAAATCATCTTCGTACGGGTTTGCAGAAAAGGGAAAGCGGTTAGAGAGTGGTGCATGACAAGGATGTAATCTAAATTACCTCTCTAATAGTCCCGAACGGGTAATCTACGCCACTGCCTCGGCTCAGCCACAAACTCGTCTTCGTACGGGTTTGCGGAAATGGGAAAGCGGTTAGAGAGTGGTGCATGACTACGAGGTAATGTAAATTACCTCTCTAATAGTCTCAAACGGGTAATCTACGCAAATACCTCGGCTCGGCCACAAACTCGTCTTCGTAAGGGTTTGCGGAAATGGGAAAGCTGTTAGAGAGTGGTGCATGACAACGAGGTAATCTAAATTACCTCTCTAATAGTCCCGAACGGGTAATCTACGCAAATGCCTCGGCTCGGCCACAAACTTGTCTTCGTACGGGTTTGCGGAAATGGGAAAGCGGTTAGAGAGTGGTGTATGACTACGAGGTCATGTAAATTACCACTCTAATAGTCCCGAACGAGTAATCTACACAAATGCCTCGGCTCAGTCACCAACTCGTCTTCGTACGGGTTTGCGGAAATGGGAAAGTGGTTAGAGAGTGGTGCATGACAACGAGATAATCTAAATTACCTCTCTTATAGTCTCGAACGGGTAATCTACGCAAATGCCTCGGCTCGGCCTCAAACTCGTTTTCGTACGGGTTTGCGGAAATGGGAAAGCGGTTAGAGAGTGGTGCATGACAACGAGGTAATCTTAATTACCACTCTAATAGTCCCGAACGAGTAATCTACACAAATGCCTCGGCTCGGCCACAAACTCGTCTTCGTACGGGTTTGCGGAAATGGGAAAGCTTTTAGAGAGTGGTGCATGACAATGAGGTAATCTAAATTACCTCTCTAATAGTCCAGAACGGGTAATCTACGCAAATGCCTCGGCTCGGCCACAAACTTGTCTTCGTACGGGTTTGCGGAAATGGGAAAGCGGTTAGAGAGTGGTGCATGACTACGAGGTCATGTAAATTACCACTCTAATAGTCCCGAACGAGTAATCTACACAAATGCCTCGGCTCGGCCACAAACTCGTCTTCGTACGGGTTTGCGGAAATGGGAAAGCTGTTAGAGAGTGGTGCATGACAACGAGGTAATCTAAATTACCTCTCTAATAGTCCCGAACGGGTAATCTACGCAAATGCCTCGGCTCGGCCTCAAACTCGTTTTTGTACGGGTTTGCGGAAATGGGAAAGCGGTTAGAGAGTGGTGCATGACAACGAGGTAATCTAAATTACCTCTCTAATAGTCTCGAACGGGTAATCTACGCAAATGACTCGGCTCGGCCACAAAATCATCTTCGTACGGGTTTGCAGAAATGGGAAAGCGGTTAGAGAGTGGTGCATGACAAGGAGGTAATCTAAATTACCTCTCTAATAGTCCCGAACGGGTAATCTACGCAACTGCCTCGGCTCGGCTACAAACTCGTCTTCGTAAGGGTTTGCGGAAATGGGAAAGCGGTTAGAGAGTGGTGCATGACTACGAGGTCATGTAAATTACCACTCTAATAGTCCCGAACGAGTAATCTACACAAATGCCTCGGCTCGGCCACAAACTCGTCTTCGTACGGGTTTGCGGAAATGGGAAAGCTGTTAGAGAGTGGTGCATGACAATGAGGTAATCTAAATTACCTCTCTAATAGTCCCGAACGGGTAATCTACGCAAATGCCTCGGCTCGGCCACAAACTTGTCTTCGTACGGGTTTGCGGAAATAGGAAAGCGGTTAGAGAGTGGTGCATGACTACGAGGTCATGTAAATTACCACTCTAATAGTCTCGAACGAGTAATCTACAGAAATGCCTCGGCTCAGTCACAAACTCGTCTTCGTTCGGGTTTGCGGAAATGGGAAAGCGGTTAGAGAGTGGTGCATGACAAAGAGGTAATCTAAATTACCTCTCTAATAGTCCCGAACAGGTAATCTACGCAAATGCCTCGGCTCGGCCACAAAGTCGTCTTCGTACGGGTTTGAGGAAATGGAAAAGCGGTTAGAGAGTGGTGCCTGACAACGAGGTAATGTAAATTACCTCTCTAATAGTCCCGAACGGGTAATCTACGCAAATATCTCGGCTCGGCCTCAAACTCGTCTTCGTACGGGTTTGCGGAAATGGAAAAGCGGTTAGAGAGTGGTGCATGACTACGAGGTCATGTAAATTACCACTCTAATAGTCCCGAACGAGTAATCTACACAAATGCCTCGGCTCAGTCACAAACTCGTCTTCGTACGGGTTTGCGGAAATGGGAAAGTGGTTAGAGAGTGGTGCATGACAACGAGATAATCTAAATTACCTCTCTAATAGTCCCGAACGGGTAATCTACGCAAATGCCTCGGCTCGGCCTCAAACTCGTTTTCGTACAGGTTTGCGGAAATGGGAAAGCGGTTAGAGAGTGGTGCATGACAACGAGGTAATCTTAATTACCTCTCTAATAGTCCCGAACGGGTAATCTACGCAAATGACTCGGCTCGGCCACAAAATCATCTTCGTACGGGTTTGCAGAAAAGGGAAAGCGGTTAGAGAGTGGTGCATGACAAGGATGTAATCTAAATTACCTCTCTAATAGTCCCGAACGGGTAATCTACGCAACTGCCTCGGCTCAGCCACAAACTCGTCTTCGTACGGGTTTGCGGAAATGGGAAAGCGGTTAGAGAGTGGTGCATGACTACGAGGTAATGTAAATTACCTCTCTAATAGTCTCAAACGGGTAATCTACGCAAATACCTCGGCTCGGCCACAAACTCGTCTTCGTAAGGGTTTGCGGAAATGGGAAAGCTGTTAGAGAGTGGTGCATGACAACGAGGTAATCTAAATTACCTCTCTAATAGTCCCGAACGGGTAATCTACGCAAATGCCTCGGCTCGGCCACAAACTTGTCTTCGTACGGGTTTGCGGAAATGGGAAAGCGGTTAGAGAGTGGTGTATGACTACGAGGTCATGTAAATTACCACTCTAATAGTCCCGAACGAGTAATCTACACAAATGCCTCGGCTCAGTCACCAACTCGTCTTCGTACGGGTTTGCGGAAATGGGAAAGTGGTTAGAGAGTGGTGCATGACAACGAGATAATCTAAATTACCTCTCTTATAGTCCCGAACGGGTAATCTACGCAAATGCCTCGGCTCGGCCTCAAACTTGTTTTCGTACGGGTTTGCGGAAATGGGAAAGCGGTTAGAGAGTGGTGCATGACAACGAGGTAATCTTAATTACCACTCTAATAGTCCCGAACGAGTAATCTACACAAATGCCTCGGCTCGGCCACAAACTCGTCTTCGTACGGGTTTGCGGAAATGGGAAAGCTTTTAGAGAGTGGTGCATGACAATGAGGTAATCTAAATTACCTCTCTAATAGTCCCGAACGGGTAATCTACGCAAATGCCTCGGCTCGGCCACAAACTTGTCTTCGTACGGGTTTGCGGAAATGGGAAAGCTGTTAGAGAGTGGTGCATGACAATGAGGTAATCTAAATTACCTCTCTAATAGTCCTGAACGGGTAATCTACGCAAATGCCTCGGCTCGGCCACAAACTTGTCTTCGTACGGGTTTGCGGAAATGGGAAAGCGGTTAGAGAGTGGTGCATGACTACGAGGTCATGTAAATTACCACTCTAATAGTCCCGAACGAGTAATCTACACAAATGCCTCGGCTCAGTCACAAACTCGTCTTCGTTCGGGTTTGCGGAAATGGGAAAGCGGTTAGAGAGTGGTGCATGACAAAGAGGTAATCTAAATTACCTCTCTAATAGTCCCGAACAGGTAATCTACGCAAATGCCTCGGCTCGGCCACAAAGTCGTCTTCGTACGGGTTTGCGGAAATGGAAAAGCGGTTAGAGAGTGGTGCCTGACAACGAGGTAATGTAAATTACCTCTCTAATAGTCCCGAACGGGTAATCTACGCAAATATCTCGGCTCGGCCTCAAACTCGTCTTCGTACGGGTTTGCGGAAATGGAAAAGCGGTTAGAGAGTTGTGCATGACAACGAGGTAATCTAAATTAACTCTCTAATAGTCCAGAATGGGTAATCTACGCAAATGCCTCGGCTCGGCCACAAACTCGTCTTCGTACGGGTTTGCGGAAATGGGAAAGCTATTAGAGAGTGGTGCATGACAACGAGGTAATCTAAATTACCTCTCTAATAGTCCCGAACGGGTAATCTACGCAAATGCCTCGGCTCGGCCACAAACTTGTCTTCGTACGGGTTTGCGGAAATGGGAAAGCGGTTAGAGAGTGGTGCATGACTACGAGGTCATGTAAATTACCACTCTAATAGTCCCGAACGAGTAATCTACACAAATGCCTCGGCTCAGTCACAAACTTGTCTTCGTTCGGGTTTGCGGAAATGGGAAAGCGGTTAGAGAGTGGTGCATGACAAAGAGGTAATCTAAATTACCTCTCTAATAGTCCCGAACAGGTAATCTACGCAAATGCCTCGGCTCGGCCACAAAGTCGTCTTCGTACGGGTTTGAGGAAATGGAAAAGCGGTTAGAGAGTGGTGCCTGACAACGAGGTAATGTAAATTACCTCTCTAATAGTCCCGAACGGGTAATCTACGCAAATATCTCGTCTCGGCCTCAAACTCGTCTTCGTACGGGTTTGCAGAAATTGGAAAGCGGTTAGAGAGTGGTGCATGACAACAAGGTAATCTAAATTACCTCTCTAATCGTCCCGAACGGGTAATCTACACAAATGCCTCGGCTCGGCCACACACTCGTCTTCGTACGGGTTTGCGGAAATGGAAAAGCGGTTAGAGAGTGGTGCATGACAACGAGGTAATCTAAATTACCTCTCTAATAGTCCCGAACGGGTAATCTACGCAAATGACTCGGCTCGGCCACAAAATCATCTTCGTACGGGTTTGCAGAAAAGGGAAAGCGGTTAGAGAGTGGTGCATGACAAGGATGTAATCTAAATTACCTCTCTAATAGTCCCGAACGGGTAATCTACGCAACTGCCTCGGCTCAGCCACAAACTCGTCTTCGTACGGGTTTGCGGAAATGGGAAAGCGGTTAGAGAGTGGTGCATGACTACGAGGTAATGTAAATTACCTCTCTAATAGTCCCAAACGGGTAATCTACGCAAATGCCTCGGCTCGGCCACAAACTCGTCTTCGTAAGGGTTTGCGGAAATGGGAAAGCTGTTAGAGAGTGGTGCATGACAACGAGGTAATCTAAATTACCTCTCTAATAGTCCCGAACGGGTAATCTACACAAATGCCTCGGCTCAGTCACAAACTCGTCTTCGTACGGGTTTGCGGAAATGGGAAAGCTGTTAGAGAGTGGTGCATGACAATGAGGTAATCTAAATTACCTCTCTAATAGTCCCGAACGGGTAATCTACGCAAATGCCTCGGCTCGGCCACAAACTTGTCTTCGTACGGGTTTGCGGAAATGTTAAAGCGGTTAGAGAGTGGTGCATGACTACGAGGTCATGTAAATTACCACTCTAATAGTCCCGAACGAGTAATCTACACAAATGCCTCGGCTCAGTCACAAACTCGTCTTCGTACGGGTTTGCGGAAATGGGAAAGTGGTTAGAGAGTGGTGCATGACAACGAGATAATCTAAATTACCTCTCTTATTGTCCCGAACGGGTAATCTACGCAAATGCCTCGGCTCGGCCTCAAACTCGTTTTCGTACGGGTTTGCGGAAATGGAAAAGCGGTTAGAGAGTGGTGCATGACAACGAGGTAATCTAAATTACCTCTCTAATAGTCCCGAACGGGTAATCTACGCAAATGACTCGGCTCGGCCACAAAATCATCTTCGTACGGGTTTGCAGAAAAGGGAAAGCGGTTAGAGAGTGGTGCATGACAAGGATGTAATCTAAATTACCTCTCTAATAGTCTCGAACGGGTAATCTACGCAACTGCCTCGGCTCGGCCACAAATTCGTCTTCGTACGGGTTTGCGGAAATGGGAAAGCGTTTAGAGAGTGGTGCATGACAATGAGGTAATCTTAATTACCTCTCTAATAGTCCAGAACGGGTAATCTACGCAAATGCCTCGGCTCGGCCACAAACTTGTCTTCGTACGGGTTTGCGGAAATGGGAAAGCGGTTAGAGAGTGGTGCATGACTACGAGGTCATGTAAATTACCACTCTAATAGTCCCGAACGAGTAATCTACACAAATGCCTCGGCTCGGCCACAAACTCGTCTTCGTACGGGTTTGCGGAAATGGGAAAGCTGTTAGAGAGTGGTGCATGACAATGAGGTAATCTAAATTACCTCTCTATTAGTCCCGAACGGGTAATCTACGCAAATGCCTCGGCTCGGCCACAAACTTGTCTTCGCACGGGTTTGCGGAAATGGGAAAGCGGTTAGAGAGGGGTGCATGATTACGAGGTCATGTAAATTACCACTCTAATAGTCCCGAACGAGTAATCTACACAAATGCCTCGGCTCAGTCACAAACTCGTCTTCGTACGGGTTTGCGGAAATGGGAAAGTGGTTAGAGAGTGGTGCATGACAACGAGATAATCTAAATTACCTCTCTTATTGTCCCGAACGGGTAATCTACGCAAATGCCTCGGCTCGGCCTCAAACTTGTTTTCGTACGGGTTTGCGGAAATGGAAAAGCGGTTAGAGAGTGGTGCATGACAACGAGGTAATCTAAATTACCTCTCTAATAGTCCCGAACGGGTAATCTACGCAAATGACTCGGCTCGGCCACAAAATCATCTTCGTACGGGTTTGCAGAAAAGGGAAAGCGGTTAGAGAGTGGTGCATGACAAGGATGTAATCTAAATTACCTCTCTAATAGTCCCGATCGGGTAATCTACGCAACTGCCTCGGCTCAGCCACAAACTCGTCTTCGTACGGGTTTGCGGAAATGGGAAAGCGGTTAGAGAGTGGTGCATGACTACGAGGTAATGTAAATTACCTCTCTAATAGTCCCAAACGGGTAATCTACGCAAATGCCTCGGCTCAGTCACAAATTCGTCTTCGTACGGGTTTGCGGAAATGGGAAAGTGGTTAGAGAGTGGTGCATGACAACGAGATAATCTAAATTACCTCTCTTATAGTCCCGAACGGGTAATCTACGCAAATGCCTCGGCTCGGCCTCAAACTCGTTTTCGTACGGGTTTGCGGAAATGGGAAAGCGGTTAGAGAGTGGTGCATGACAACGAGGTAATCTTAATTACCTCTCTAATAGTCCAGAACGGGTAATCTACGCAAATGCCTCGGCTCGGCCACAAACTTGTCTTCGTACGGGTTTGCGGAAATGGGAAAGCGGTTAGAGAGTGGTGCATGACTACGAGGTCATGTAAATTACCACTCTAATAGTCCCGAACGAGTAATCTACACAAATGCCTCGGCTCGGCCACAAACTCGTCTTCGTACGGGTTTGCGGAAATGGGAAAGCTGTTAGAGAGTGGTGCATGACAATGAGGTAATCTAAATTACCTCTCTAATAGTCCCGAACGGGTAATCTACGCAAATGCCTCGGCTCGGCCACAAACTTGTCTTCGTACGGGTTTGCGGAAATGGGAAAGCGGTTAGAGAGTGGTGCATGACTACCAGGTCATGTAAATTACCACTCTAATAGTCCCGAACGAGTAATCTACACAAATGCCTCGGCTCAGTCACAAACTCGTCTTCGTACGGGTTTGCGGAAATGGGAAAGTGGTTAGAGAGTGGTGCATGACAACGAGATAATCTAAATTACCTCTCTTATTGTCCCGAACGGGTAATCTACGCAAATGCCTCGGCTCGGCCTCAAACTCGTTTTCGTACGGGTTTGCGGAAATGGAAAAGCGGTTAGAGAGTGGTGCATGACAACGAGGTAATCTAAATTACCTCTCTAATAGTCCCGAACGGGTAATCTACGCAAATGACTCGGCTCGGCCACAAAATCATTTTCGTACGGGTTTGCAGAAAAGGGAAAGCGGTTAGAGAGTGGTGCATGACAAGGATGTAATCTAAATTACCTCTCTAATAGTCCCGAACGGGTAATCTACGCAACTGCCTCGGCTCGGCCACAAATTCGTCTTCGTACGGGTTTGCAGAAAAGGGAAAGCGGTTAGAGAGTGGTGCATGACAAGGATGTAATCTAAATTACCTCTCTAATAGTCCCGAACGGGTAATCTACGCAACTGCCTCGGCTCGGCCACAAATTCGTCTTCGTACGGGTTTGCGGAAATGGGAAAGCGTTTAGAGAGTGGTGCATGACAATGAGGTAATGTAAATTACCTCTCTACTAGTCCCGAACGGGTAATCTATGCAAATGCCTCTGCTCGGCCACAAACTCATCTTCGTACGGGTTTGCAGAAATGGGAAAGCGGTTAGAGAGTGGTGCATGACAACGAGGTAATCTAAATTACCTCTCTAATAGTCCCGAAAGCGTAATCTACACAAATGCCTCGGCTCGGCCACAAACTCATCTTCGTACGGATTTGCAGAAATGGGAAATCGGTTAGAGAGTGGTGCATGACTACGAGGTAATGTAAATTACCTCTCCAATAGTCCCGAACGTGTAATCTACGCAAATGCCTCGGCTCGGCCTCAAATTCGTCTTCGTACGGGTTTGCGGAAATGGGAAAGCGGTTAGAGAGTGGTGCATGACAACGAGGTAATCTAAATTACCTCTCTAATAGTCCCGAAAGGGTAATCTACACAAATGCTTCGGCTCGGCAACAAACTCGTCTTCGTACGGGTTTGCAGAAATGGGAAAGCGGTTAGAGAGTGGTGCATGACTACGAGGTAATGTAAATTACCTCTCTAATAGTCCTGAACGGGTAATCTACGCAAATGCCTCGGCTCGGCCTCAAACTCGTCTTCGTACGGGTTTGCGGAAATGGAAAAGCGGTTAGAGAGTGGTGCATGACAACGAGGTAATCTAAATTACCTCTCTAATAGTCCCGAACAGGTAATCTACGCAAATGCCTCGGCTCGGCCACAAAGTCGTCTTCGTACGGGTTTGCGGAAATGGAAAAGCGGTTAGAGAGTGGTGCATGACAACGAGGTAATCTAAATTACCTCTCTAATAGTCCCGAACGGGTAATCTACGCAAATGACTCGGCTCGGCCACAAAATCATCTTCGTACGGGTTTGCAGAAATGGGAAAGCGATTAGAGAGTGGTGCATGACAACGAGGTAATCTAAATTACCTCTCTAATAGTCCCGAACGGGTAATCTACACAAATGCCTCGGCTCGGCCACACACTCGTCTTCGTACGGGTTTGCGGAAATGGAAAAGCGGTTAGAGAGTGGTGCATGACAACGAGGTAATCTAAATTACCTCTCTAATAGTCTCGAACGGGTAATCTACGCAAATGACTCGGCTCGGCCACAAAATCATCTTCGTACGGGTTTGCAGAAATGGGAAAGCGGTTAGAGAGTGGTGCATGACAAGGAGGTAATCTAAATTACCTCTCTAATAGTCCCGAACGGGTAATCTACGCAACTGCCTCGGCTCGGCTACAAACTCGTCTTCGTAAGGGTTTGCGGAAATGGGAAAGCGGTTAGAGAGTGGTGCATGACTACGAGGTCATGTAAATTACCACTCTAATAGTCCCGAACGAGTAATCTACACAAATGCCTCGGCTCGGCCACAAACTCGTCTTCGTACGGGTTTGCGGAAATGGGAAAGCTGTTAGAGAGTGGTGCATGACAATGAGGTAATCTAAATTACCTCTCTAATAGTCCCGAACGGGTAATCTACGCAAATGCCTCGGCTCGGCCACAAACTTGTCTTCGTACGGGTTTGCGGAAATAGGAAAGCGGTTAGAGAGTGGTGCATGACTACGAGGTCATGTAAATTACCACTCTAATAGTCTCGAACGAGTAATCTACACAAATGCCTCGGCTCAGTCACAAACTCGTCTTCGTTCGGGTTTGCGGAAATGGGAAAGCGGTTAGAGAGTGGTGCATGACAAAGAGGTAATCTAAATTACCTCTCTAATAGTCCCGAACAGGTAATCTACGCAAATGCCTCGGCTCGGCCACAAAGTCGTCTTCGTACGGGTTTGAGGAAATGGAAAAGCGGTTAGAGAGTGGTGCCTGACAACGAGGTAATGTAAATTACCTCTCTAATAGTCCCGAACGGGTAATCTACGCAAATATCTCGGCTCGGCCTCAAACTCGTCTTCGTACGGGTTTGCGGAAATGGAAAAGCGGTTAGAGAGTGGTGCATGACTACGAGGTCATGTAAATTACCACTCTAATAGTCCCGAACGAGTAATCTACACAAATGCCTCGGCTCAGTCACAAACTCGTCTTCGTACGGGTTTGCGGAAATGGGAAAGTGGTTAGAGAGTGGTGCATGACAACGAGAT
Organism: Lepidium didymum; assembly: GCA_963920545.1. NCBI lineage: Eukaryota > Viridiplantae > Streptophyta > Magnoliopsida > Brassicales > Brassicaceae > Lepidium > Lepidium didymum. The sequence continues at coordinate 8,286,454 of OY986988.1, forward strand.
AATCTAAATTACCTCTCTAATAGTCCCGAACGGGTAATCTACGCAAATGCCTCGGCTCGGCCTCAAACTCGTTTTCGTACAGGTTTGCGGAAATGGGAAAGCGGTTAGAGAGTGGTGCATGACAACGAGGTAATCTTAATTACCTCTCTAATAGTCCCGAACGGGTAATCTACGCAAATGACTCGGCTCGGCCACAAAATCATCTTCGTACGGGTTTGCAGAAAAGGGAAAGCGGTTAGAGAGTGGTGCATGACAAGGATGTAATCTAAATTACCTCTCTAATAGTCCCGAACGGGTAATCTACGCAACTGCCTCGGCTCAGCCACAAACTCGTCTTCGTACGGGTTTGCGGAAATGGGAAAGCGGTTAGAGAGTGGTGCATGACTACGAGGTAATGTAAATTACCTCTCTAATAGTCTCAAACGGGTAATCTACGCAAATACCTCGGCTCGGCCACAAACTCGTCTTCGTAAGGGTTTGCGGAAATGGGAAAGCTGTTAGAGAGTGGTGCATGACAACGAGGTAATCTAAATTACCTCTCTAATAGTCCCGAACGGGTAATCTACGCAAATGCCTCGGCTCGGCCACAAACTTGTCTTCGTACGGGTTTGCGGAAATGGGAAAGCGGTTAGAGAGTGGTGCATGACTACGAGGTCATGTAAATTACCACTCTAATAGTCCCGAACGAGTAATCTACACAAATGCCTCGGCTCAGTCACCAACTCGTCTTCGTACGGGTTTGCGGAAATGGGAAAGTGGTTAGAGAGTGGTGCATGACAACGAGATAATCTAAATTACCTCTCTTATAGTCCCGAACGGGTAATCTACGCAAATGCCTCGGCTCGGCCTCAAACTCGTTTTCGTACGGGTTTGCGGAAATGGGAAAGCGGTTAGAGAGTGGTGCATGACAACGAGGTAATCTTAATTACCTCTCTAATAGTCCAGAACGGGTAATCTACGTAAATGCCTCGGCTCGGCCACAAACTTGTCTTCGTACGGGTTTGCGGAAATGGGAAAGCGGTTAGAGAGTGGTGCATGACTACGAGGTCATGTAAATTACCACTCTAATAGTCCCGAACGAGTAATCTACACAAATGCCTCGGCTCGGCCACAAACTCGTCTTCGTACGGGTTTGCGGAAATGGGAAAGCTGTTAGAGAGTGGTGCATGACAATGAGGTAATCTAAATTACCTCTCTAATAGTCCCGAACGGGTAATCTACGCAAATATCTCGGCTCGGCCTCAAACTCGTCTTCGTACGGGTTTGCAGAAATGGGAAAGCGGTTAGAGAGTGGTGCATGACAACGAGGTAATCTAAATTACCTCTCTAATAGTCCCGAACGGGTTATCTACGCAACTGCCTCGGCTCGGCCACAAATTCGTCTTCGTACGGGTTTGCGGAAATGGGAAAGCGGTTAGAGAGTGGTGCATGACTACGAGGTCATGTAAATTACCACTCTAATAGTCCCGAACGAGTAATCTACACAAATGCCTCGGCTCAGTCACAAACTCGTCTTCGTTCGGGTTTGCGGAAATGGGAAAGCGGTTAGAGAGTGGTGCATGACAAAGAGGTAATCTAAATTACCTCTCTAATAGTCCCGAACAAGTAATCTACGCAAATGCCTCGGCTCGGCCACAAAGTCGTCTTCGTACGGGTTTGCGGAAATGGAAAAGCGGTTAGAGAGTGGTGTCTGACAACGAGGTAATGTAAATTACCTCTCTAATAGTCCCGAACGGGTAATCTACGCAAATATCTCGGCTCGGCCACAAACTCGTCTTCGTACGGGTTTGCAGAAATTGGAAAGCGATTAGAGAGTGGTGCATGACAACGAGGTAATCTAAATTACCTCTCTAATAGTCCCGAACGGGTAATCTACACAAATGCCTCGGCTCGGCCACACACTCGTCTTCGTACGGGTTTGCGGAAATGGAAAAGCGGTTAGAGAGTGGTGCATGACAACGAGGTAATCTAAATTACCTCTCTAATAGTCTCGAATGGGTAATCTACGCAAATGACTCGGCTCGGCCACAAAATCATCTTCGTACGGGTTTGCAGAAATGGGAAAGCGGTTAGAGAGTGGTGCATGACAAGGAGGTAATCTAAATTACCTCTCTAATAGTCCCAAACGGGTAATCTACGCAACTGCCTCGGCTCGGCTACAAACTCGTCTTCGTACGGGTTTGCGGAAATGGGAAAGCGGTTAGAGAGTGGTGCATGACTACGAGGTCATGTAAATTACCACTCTAATAGTCCGGAACGAGTAATCTACACAAATGCCTCGGCTCGGCCACAAACTCGTCTTCGTACGGGTTTGCGGAAATGGGAAAGCTGTTAGAGAGTGGTGCATGACAACGAGGTAATCTTAATTACCTCTCTAATAGTCCAGAACGGGTAATCTACGCAAATGCCTCAGCTCGGCCACAAACTTGTCTTCGTACGGGTTTGCGGAAATGGGAAAGCGGTTAGAGAGTGGTGCATGACTACGAGGTCATGTAAATTACCACTCTAATAGTCCCGAACGAGTAATCTACACAAATGCCTCGGCTCGGCCACAAACTCGTCTTCGTACGGGTTTGCGGAAATGGGAAAGCTTTTAGAGAGTGGTGCATGACAATGAGGTAATCTAAATTACCTCTCTAATAGTCCCGAACGGGTAATCTACGCAAATGCCTCGGCTCGGCCACAAACTTGTCTTCGTACGGGTTTGCGGAAATGGGAAAGCGGTTAGAGAGTGGTGCATGACTACGAGGTCATGTAAATTACCACTCTAATAGTCCCGAACGAGTAATCTACACAAATGCCTCGGCTCAGTCACAAACTCGTCTTCGTTCGGGTTTGCGGAAATGGGAAAGCGGTTAGAGAGTGGTGCATGACAAAGAGGTAATCTAAATTACCTCTCTAATAGTCCCGAACAGGTAATCTACGCAAATGCCTCGGCTCGGCCACAAAGTCGTCTTCGTACGGGTTTGCGGAAATGGAAAAGCGGTTAGAGAGTGGTGCCTGACAACGAGGTAATGTAAATTACCTCTCTAATAGTCTCGAACGGGTAATCTACGCAAATGCCTCGGCTCGGCCACAAACTTGTCTTCGTACGGGTTTGCGGAAATGGGAAAGCGGTTAGAGAGTGGTGCATGACTACGAGGTCATGTAAATTACCACTCTAATAGTCCCGAACGAGTAATCTACACAAATGCCTCGGCTCGGCCACAAACTCGTTTTCGTACGGGTTTGCGGAAATGGGAAAGCGGTTAGAGAGTGGTGCATGACAACGAGGTAATCTTAATTACCTCTCTAATAGTCCAGAACGGGTAATCTACGCAAATGCCTCGGCTCGGCCACAAACTTGTCTTCGTACGGGTTTGCGGAAATGGGAAAGCGGTTAGAGAGTGGTGCATGACTACGAGGTCATGTAAATTACCACTCTAATAGTCCCGAACGAGTAATCTACACAAATGCCTCGGCTCGGCCACAAACTCGTCTTCGTACGGGTTTGCGGAAATGGGAAAGCTTTTAGAGAGTGGTGCATGACAATGAGGTAATCTAAATTACCTCTCTAATAGTCCCGAACGGGTAATCTACGCAAATGCCTCGGCTCGGCCACAAACTTGTCTTCGTACGGGTTTGCGGAAATGGGAAAGCGGTTAGAGAGTGGTGCATGACTACGAGGTCATGTAAATTACCACTCTAATAGTCCCGAACGAGTAATCTACACAAATGCCTCGGCTCAGTCACAAACTCGTCTTCGTTCGGGTTTGCGGAAATGGGAAAGCGGTTAGAGAGTGGTGCATGACAAAGAGGTAATCTAAATTACCTCTCTAATAGTCCCGAACAGTTAATCTACGCAAATGCCTCGGCTCGGCCACAAAGTCGTCTTCGTACGGGTTTGCGGAAATGGAAAAGCGGTTAGAGAGTGGTGCCTGACAACGAGGTAATGTAAATTACCTCTCTAATAGTCTCGAACGGGTAATCTACGCAAATATCTCGGCTCGGCCTCAAACTCGTCTTCGTACGGGTTTGCAGAAATTGGAAAGCGATTAGAGAGTGGTGCATGACAACGAGGTAATCTAAATTACCTCTCTAATAGTCCCGAACGGGTAATCTACACAAATGCCTCGGCTCGGCCACACACTCGTCTTCGTACGGGTTTGCGGAAATGGAAAAGCGGTTAGAGAGTGGTGCATGACAACGAGGTAATCTAAATTACCTCTCTAATAGTCTCGAATGGGTAATCTACGCAAATGACTCGGCTCGGCCACAAAATCATCTTCGTACGGGTTTGCAGAAATGGGAAAGCGGTTAGAGAGTGGTGCATGACAAGGAGGTAATCTAAATTACCTCTCTAATAGTCCAGAACGGGTAATCTACGCAAATGCCTCGGCTCGGCCACAAACTTGTCTTCGTACGGGTTTGCGGAAATGGGAAAGCGGTTAGAGAGTGGTGCATGACTACGAGGTCATGTAAATTACCACTCTAATAGTCCCGAACGAGTAATCTACACAAATGCCTCGGCTCAGTCACCAACTCGTCTTCGTACGGGTTTGCGGAAATGGGAAAGTGGTTAGAGAGTGGTGCATGACAACGAGATAATCTAAATTACCTCTCTTATAGTCCCGAACGGGTAATCTACGCAAATGCCTCGGCTCGGCCTCAAACTCGTTTTCGTACGGGTTTGCGGAAATGGGAAAGCGGTTAGAGAGTGGTGCATGACAACGAGGTAATCTTAATTACCTCTCTAATAGTCCAGAACGGGTAATCTACGTAAATGCCTCGGCTCGGCCACAAACTTGTCTTCGTACGGGTTTGCGGAAATGGGAAAGCGGTTAGAGAGTGGTGCATGACTACGAGGTCATGTAAATTACCACTCTAATAGTCCCGAACGAGTAATCTACACAAATGCCTCGGCTCGGCCACAAACTCGTCTTCGTACGGGTTTGCGGAAATGGGAAAGCTGTTAGAGAGTGGTGCATGACAATGAGGTAATCTAAATTACCTCTCTAATAGTCCCGAACGGGTAATCTACGCAAATGCCTCGGCTCGGCCACAAACTTGTCTTCGTACGGGTTTGCGGAAATGGGAAAGCGGTTAGAGAGTGGTGCATGACTACGAGGTCATGTAAATTACCACTCTAATAGTCCCGAACGAGTAATCTACACAAATGCCTCGGCTCAGTCACAAACTCGTCTTCGTTCGGGTTTGCGGAAATGGGAAAGCGGTTAGAGAGTGGTGCATGACAAAGAGGTAATCTAAATTACCTCTCTAATAGTCCCGAACAAGTAATCTACGCAAATGCCTCGGCTCGGCCACAAAGTCGTCTTCGTACGGGTTTGCGGAAATGGAAAAGCGGTTAGAGAGTGGTGCCTGACAACGAGGTAATGTAAATTACCTCTCTAATAGTCCCGAACGGGTAATCTACGCAAATATCTCGGCTCGGCCTCAAACTCGTCTTCGTACGGGTTTGCAGAAATTGGAAAGCGATTAGAGAGTGGTGCATGACAACGAGGTAATCTAAATTACCTCTCTAATAGTCCCGAACGGGTAATCTACACAAATGCCTCGGCTCGGCCACACACTCGTCTTCGTACGGGTTTGCGGAAATGGAAAAGCGGTTAGAGAGTGGTGCATGACAACGAGGTAATCTAAATTACCTCTCTAATAGTCTCGAATGGGTAATCTACGCAAATGACTCGGCTCGGCCACAAAATCATATTCGTACGGGTTTGCAGAAATGGGAAAGCGGTTAGAGAGTGGTGCATGACAAGGAGGTAATCTAAATTACCTCTCTAATAGTCCCGAACGGGTAATCTACGCAACTGCCTCGGCTCGGCTACAAACTCGTCTTCGTACGGGTTTGCGGAAATGGGAAAGCGGTTAGAGAGTGGTGCATGACTACGAGGTCATGTAAATTACCACTCTAATAGTCCCAAACGAGTAATCTACACAAATGCCTCGGCTCGGCCACAAACTCGTCTTCGTACGGGTTTGCGGAAATGGGAAAGCTGTTAGAGAGTGGTGCATGACAACGAGGTAATCTTAATTACCTCTCTAATAGTCCAGAACGGGTAATCTACGCAAATGCCTCGGCTCGGCCACAAACTTGTCTTCGTACGGGTTTGCGGAAATGGGAAAGCGGTTAGAGAGTGGTGCATGACTACGAGGTCATGTAAATTACCACTCTAATAGTCCCGAACGAGTAATCTACACAAATGCCTCGGCTCGGCCACAAACTCGTTTTCGTACGGGTTTGCGGAAATGGGAAAGCGGTTAGAGAGTGGTGCATGACAACGAGGTAATCTTAATTACCTCTCTAATAGTCCAGAACGGGTAATCTACGCAAATGCCTCGGCTCGGCCACAAACTTGTCTTCGTACGGGTTTGCGGAAATGGGAAAGCGGTTAGAGAGTGGTGCATGACTACGAGGTCATGTAAATTACCACTCTAATAGTCCCGAACGAGTAATCTACACAAATGCCTCGGCTCGGCCACAAACTCGTCTTCGTACGGGTTTGCGGAAATGGGAAAGCTGTTAGAGAGTGGTGCATGACAATGAGGTAATCTAAATTACCTCTCTAATAGTCCCGAACGGGTAATCTACGCAAATGCCTCGGCTCGGCCACAAACTTGTCTTCGTACGGGTTTGCGGAAATGGGAAAGCGGTTAGAGAGTTGTGCATGACTACGAGGTCATGTAAATTACCACTCTAATAGTCCCGAACGAGTAATCTACACAAATGCCTCGGCTCAGTCACAAACTCGTCTTCGTTCGGGTTTGCGGAAATGGGAAAGCGGTTAGAGAGTGGTGCATGACAAAGAGGTAATCTAAATTACCTCTCTAATAGTCCCGAACAGGTAATCTACGCAAATGCCTCGGCTCGGCCACAAAGTCGTCTTCGTACGGGTTTGCGGAAATGGAAAAGCGGTTAGAGAGTGGTGCCTGACAACGAGGTAATGTAAATTACCTCTCTAATAGTCCCGAACGGGTAATCTACGCAAATATCTCGGCTCGGCCACAAACTCGTCTTCGTACGGGTTTGCAGAAATTGGAAAGCGATTAGAGAGTGGTGCATGACAACGAGGTAATCTAAATTACCTCTCTAATAGTCCCGAACGGGTAATCTACACAAATGCCTCGGCTCGGCCACACACTCGTCTTCGTACGGGTTTGCGGAAATGGAAAAGCGGTTAGAGAGTGGTGCATGACAACGAGGTAATCTAAATTACCTCTCTAATAGTCTCGAATGGGTAATCTACGCAAATGACTCGGCTCGGCCACAAAATCATCTTCGTACGGGTTTGCAGAAATGGGAAAGCGGTTAGAGAGTGGTGCATGACAAGGAGGTAATCTAAATTACCTCTCTAATAGTCCCGAACGGGTAATCTACGCAACTGCCTCGGCTCGGCTACAAACTCGTCTTCGTACGGGTTTGCGGAAATGGGAAAGCGGTTAGAGAGTGGTGCATGACTACGAGGTCATGTAAATTACCACTCTAATAGTCCGGAACGAGTAATCTACACAAATGCCTCGGCTCGGCCACAAACTCGTCTTCGTACGGGTTTGCGGAAATGGGAAAGCTGTTAGAGAGTGGTGCATGACAACGAGGTAATCTTAATTACCTCTCTAATAGTCCAGAACGGGTAATCTACGCAAATGCCTCGGCTCGGCCACAAACTTGTCTTCGTACGGGTTTGCGGAAATGGGAAAGCGGTTAGAGAGTGGTGCATGACTACGAGGTCATGTAAATTACCACTCTAATAGTCCCGAACGAGTAATCTACACAAATGCCTCGGCTCGGCCACAAATTCGTTTTCGTACGGGTTTGCGGAAATGGGAAAGCGGTTAGAGAGTGGTGCATGACAACGAGGTAATCTTAATTACCTCTCTAATAGTCCAGAACGGGTAATCTACGCAAATGCCTCGGCTCGGCCACAAACTTGTCTTCGTACGGGTTTGCGGAAATGGGAAAGCGGTTAGAGAGTGGTGCATGACTACGAGGTCATGTAAATTACCACTCTAATAGTCCCGAACGAGTAATCTACACAAATGCCTCGGCTCGGCCACAAACTCGTCTTCGTTAGGGTTTGCGGAAATGGGAAAGCTTTTAGAGAGTGGTGCATGACAACGAGGTAATCTAAATTACCTCTCTAATAGTCCCGAACGGGTAATCTACGCAAATGCCTCGGCTCGGCCACAAACTTGTCTTCGTACGGGTTTGCGGAAATGGGAAAGCGGTTAGAGAGTGGTGCATGACTACGAGGTCATGTAAATTACCACTCTAATAGTCCCGAACGAGTAATCTACACAAATGCCTCGGCTCAGTCACAAACTCGTCTTCGTTCGGGTTTGCGGAAATGGGAAAGCGGTTAGAGAGTGGTGCATGACAAAGAGGTAATCTAAATTACCTCTCTAATAGTCCCGAACAGGTAATCTACGCAAATGCCTCGGCTCGGCCACAAAGTCGTCTTCGTACGGGTTTGCGGAAATGGAAAAGCGGTTAGAGAGTGGTGCCTGACAACGAGGTAATGTAAATTACCTCTCTAATAGTCCCGAACGGGTAATCTACGCAAATATCTCGGCTCGGCCACAAACTCGTCTTCGTACGGGTTTGCAGAAATTGGAAAGCGATTAGAGAGTGGTGCATGACAACGAGGTAATCTAAATTACCTCTCTAATAGTCCCGAACGGGTAATCTACACAAATGCCTCGGCTCGGCCACACACTCGTCTTCGTACGGGTTTGCGGAAATGGAAAAGCGGTTAGAGAGTGGTGCATGACAACGAGGTAATCTAAATTACCTCTCTAATAGTCTCGAATGGGTAATCTACGCAAATGACTCGGCTCGGCCACAAAATCATCTTCGTACGGGTTTGCAGAAATGGGAAAGTGGTTAGAGAGTGGTGCATGACAAGGAGGTAATCTAAATTACCTCTCTAATAGTCCCGAACGGGTAATCTACGCAACTGCCTCGGCTCGGCTACAAACTCGTCTTCGTACGGGTTTGCGGAAATGGGAAAGCGGTTAGAGAGTGGTGCATGACTACGAGGTCATGTAAATTACCACTCTAATAGTCCGGAACGAGTAATCTACACAAATGCCTCGGCTCGGCCACAAACTCGTCTTCGTACGGGTTTGCGGAAATGGGAAAGCTGTTAGAGAGTGGTGCATGACAACGAGGTAATCTTAATTACCTCTCTAATAGTCCAGAACGGGTAATCTACGCAAATGCCTCGGCTCGGCCACAAACTTGTCTTCGTACGGGTTTGCGGAAATGGGAAAGCGGTTAGAGAGTGGTGCATGACTACGAGGTCATGTAAATTACCACTCTAATAGTCCCGAACGAGTAATCTACACAAATGCCTCGGCTCGGCCACAAATTCGTTTTCGTACGGGTTTGCGGAAATGGGAAAGCGGTTAGAGAGTGGTGCATGACAACGAGGTAATCTTAATTACCTCTCTAATAGTCCAGAACGGGTAATCTACGCAAATGCCTCGGCTCGGCCACAAACTTATCTTCGTACGGGTTTGCGGAAATGGGAAAGCGGTTAGAGAGTGGTGCATGACTACGAGGTCATGTAAATTACCACTCTAATAGTCCCGAACGAGTAATCTACACAAATGCCTCGGCTCGGCCACAAACTCGTCTTCGTTAGGGTTTGCGGAAATGGGAAAGCTTTTAGAGAGTGGTGCATGACAACGAGGTAATCTAAATTACCTCTCTAATAGTCCCGAACGGGTAATCTACGCAAATGCCTCGGCTCGGCCACAAACTTGTCTTCGTACGGGTTTGCGGAAATGGGAAAGCGGTTAGAGAGTGGTGCATGACTACGAGGTCATGTAAATTACCACTCTAATAGTCCCGAACGAGTAATCTACACAAATGCCTCGGCTCAGTCACAAACTCGTCTTCGTTCGGGTTTGCGGAAATGGGAAAGCGGTTAGAGAGTGGTGCATGACAAAGAGGTAATCTAAATTACCTCTCTAATAGTCCCGAACAGGTAATCTACGCAAATGCCTCGGCTCGGCCACAAAGTCGTCTTCGTACGGGTTTGCGGAAATGGAAAAGCGGTTAGAGAGTGGTGCCTGACAACGAGGTAATGTAAATTACCTCTCTAATAGTCTCGAACGGGTAATCTACGCAAATATATCGGCTCGGCCTCAAACTCGTCTTCGTACGGGTTTGCAGAAATTGGAAAGCGATTAGAGAGTGGTGCATGACAACGAGGTAATCTAAATTACCTCTCTAATAGTCCCGAACGGGTAATCTACGCAAATGCCTCGGCTCGGCCTCACACTCGTCTTCGTACGGGTTTGCGGAAATGGAAAAGCGGTTAGAGAGTGGTGCATGACAACGAGGTAATCTAAATTACCTCTCTAATAGTCTCGAATGGGTAATCTACGCAAATGACTCGGCTCGGCCACAAAATCATCTTCGTACGGGTTTGCAGAAATGGGAAAGCGGTTAGAGAGTGGTGCATGACAAGGAGGTAATCTAAATTACCTCTCTAATAGTCCAGAACGGGTAATCTACGCAAATGCCTCGGCTCGGCCACAAACTTGTCTTCGTACGGGTTTGCGGAAATGGGAAAGCGGTTAGAGAGTGGTGCATGACTACGAGGTCATGTAAATTACCACTCTAATAGTCCCGAACGAGTAATCTACACAAATGCCTCGGCTCAGTCACCAACTCGTCTTCGTACGGGTTTGCGGAAATGGGAAAGCGGTTAGAGAGTGGTGCATGACTACGAGGTCATGTAAATTACCACTCTAATAGTCCCGAACGGGTAATCTACGCAAATGCCTTGGCTCGGCCACAAACTTGTCTTCGTACGGGTTTGCGGAAATGGGAAAGCGGTTAGAGAGTGGTGCATGACTACGAGGTCATGTAAATTACCACTCTAATAGTCCCGAACGAGTAATCTACACAAATGCCTCGGCTCGGCCACAAACTCGTTTTCGTACGGGTTTGCGGAAATGGGAAAGCGGTTAGAGAGTGGTGCATGACAAAGAGGTAATCTAAATTACCTCTCTAATAGTCCAGAACGGGTAATCTACGCAAATGCCTCGGCTCGGCCACAAACTTGTCTTCGTACGGGTTTGCGGAAATGGGAAAGCGGGTAGAGAGTGGTGCATGACTACGAGGTCATGTAAATTACCACTCTAATAGTCCCGAACGAGTAATCTACACAAATGCCTCGGCTCGGCCACAAACTCGTCTTCGTACGGGTTTGCGGAAATGGGAAAGCTTTTAGAGAGTGGTGCATGACAATGAGGTAATCTAAATTACCTCTCTAATAGTCCCGAACGGGTAATCTACGCAAATGCCTCGGTTCGGCCACAAACTTGTCTTCGTACGGGTTTGCGGAAATGGGAAAGCGGTTAGAGAGTGGTGCATGACTACGAGGTCATGTAAATTACCACTCTAATAGTCCCGAACGAGTAATCTACACAAATGCCTCGGCTCGGCCACAAACTCGTCTTCGTTCGGGTTTGCGGAAATGGGAAAGCGGTTAGAGAGTGGTGCATGACAAAGAGGTAATCTAAATTACCTCTCTAATAGTTCCGAACAGGTAATCTACGCAAATGCCTCGGTTCGGCCACAAAGTCGTCTTCGTACGGGTTTGCGGAAATGGAAAAGCGGTTAGCGAGTGGTGCCTGACAACGAGGTAATGTAAATTACCTCTCTAATAGTGTCGAACGGGTAATCTACGCAAATATCTCGGCTCGGCCTCAAACTCGTCTTCGTACGGGTTTGCAGAAATTGGAAAGCGATTAGAGAGTGGTGCATGACAACGAGGTAATCTAAATTACCTCTCTAATAGTCCCGAACGGGTAATCTACACAAATGCCTAGGCTCGGCCACAAAGTCGTCTTCGTACGGGTTTGCGGAAATGGAAAAGCGGTTAGAGAGTGGTGCCTGACAACGAGGTAATGTAAATTACCTCTCTAATAGTCTCGAACGGGTAATCTACGCAAATATCTCGGCTCGGCCTCAAACTCGTCTTCGTACGGGTTTGCAGAAATTGGAAAGCGATTAGAGAGTGGTGCATGACAACGAGGTAATCTAAATTACCTCTCTAATAGTCCCGAACGGGTAATCTACACAAATGCCTCGGCTCGGCCACACACTCGTCTTCGTACGGGTTTGCGGAAATGGAAAAGCGGTTAGAGAGTGGTGCATGACAACGAGGTAATCTAAATTACCTCTCTAATAGTCTCGAATGGGTAATCTACGCAAATGACTCGGCTCGGCCACAAAATCATCTTCGTACGGGTTTGCAGAAATGGGAAAGCGGTTAGAGAGTGGTGCATGACAAGGAGGTAATCTAAATTACCTCTCTAATAGTCCCGAACGGGTAATCTACGCAACTGCCTCGGCTCGGCTACAAACTCGTCTTCGTACGGGTTTGCGGAAATGGGAAAGCGGTTAGAGAGTGGTGCATGACTACGAGGTCATGTAAATTACCACTCTAATAGTCCCGAACGAGTAATCTACACAAATGCCTCGGCTCGGCCACAAACTCGTCTTCGTACGGGTTTGCGGAAATGGGAAAGCTGTTAGAGAGTGGTGCATGACAATGAGGTAATCTAAATTACCTCTCTAATAGTCCCGAACGGGTAATCTACGCAAATGCCTTGGCTCGGCCACAAACTTGTCTTCGTACGGGTTTGCGGAAATGGGAAAGCGGTTAGAGAGTGGTGCATGACTACGAGGTCATGTAAATTACCACTCTAATAGTCCCGAACGAGTAATCTACGCAAATGCCTCGGCTCAGTCACAAACTCGTCTTCGTTCGGGTTTGCGGAAATGGGAAAGCGGTTAGAGAGTGGTGCATGACAAAGAGGTAATCTAAATTACCTCTCTAATAGTCCCGAACAGGTAATCTACGCAAATGCCTCGGCTCGGCCACAAAGTCGTCTTCGTACGGGTTTGCGGAAATGGAAAAGCGGTTAGAGAGTGGTGCCTGACAACGAGGTAATGTAAATTACCTCTCTAATAGTCCCGAACGGGTAATCTACGCAAATATCTCGGCTCGGCCTCAAACTCGTCTTCGTACGGGTTTGCAGAAATGGGAAAGCGGTTAGAGAGTGGTGCATGACAACGAGGTAATCTAAATTACCTCTCTAATAGTCCCGAACGGGTAATCTACGCAAATGCCTCGGCTCGGCCACACACTCGTCTTCGTACGGGTTTGCGGAAATGGATAAGCGGTTAGAGAGTGGTGCATGACAACGAGGTAATCTAAATTACCTCTCTAATAGTCTCGAACGGGTAATCTACGCAAATGACTCGGCTCGGCCACAAAATCATCTTCGTACGGGTTTGCAGAAATGGGAAAGCGGTTAGAGAGTGGTGCATGACAATGAGGTAATCTAAATTACCTCTCTAATAGTCCCGAACGGGTAATCTACGCAACTGCCTCGGCTCGGCTACAAACTCGTCTTCGTACGGGTTTGCGGAAATGGGAAAGCGGTTAGAGAGTGGTGCATGACTACGAGGTCATGTAAATTACCACTCTAATAGTCCCGAACGAGTAATCTACACAAATGCCTCGGCTCAGTCACAAACTCGTCTTCGTACGGGTTTGCGGAAATGGGAAAGCGGTTAGAGAGTGGTGCATGACAACGAGGTAATCTTAATTACCTCTCTAATAGTCCAGAACGGGTAATCTACGCAAATGCCTCGGCTCGGCCACAAACTTGTCTTCGTACGGGTTTGCGGAAATGGGAAAGCGGTTAGAGAGTGGTGCATGACTACGAGGTCATGTAAATTACCACTCTAATAGTCCCGAACGAGTAATCTACACAAATGCCTCGGCTCGGCCACAAATTCGTTTTCGTACGGGTTTGCGGAAATGGGAAAGCGGTTAGAGAGTGGTGCATGACAACGAGGTAATCTTAATTACCTCTCTAATAGTCCAGAACGGGTAATCTACGCAAATGCCTCGGCTCGGCCACAAACTTGTCTTCGTACGGGTTTGCGGAAATGGGAAAGCGGTTAGAGAGTGGTGCATGACTACGAGGTCATGTAAATTACCACTCTAATAGTCCCGAACGAGTAATCTACACAAATGCCTCGGCTCGGCCACAAACTCGTCTTCGTTAGGGTTTGCGGAAATGGGAAAGCTTTTAGAGAGTGGTGCATGACAACGAGGTAATCTAAATTACCTCTCTAATAGTCCCGAACGGGTAATCTACGCAAATGCCTCGGCTCGGCCACAAACTTGTCTTCGTACGGGTTTGCGGAAATGGGAAAGCGGTTAGAGAGTGGTGCATGACTACGAGGTCATGTAAATTACCACTCTAATAGTCCCGAACGAGTAATCTACACAAATGCCTCGGCTCGGCCACACACTCGTCTTCGTACGGGTTTGCGGAAATGGAAAAGCGGTTAGAGAGTGGTGCATGACAACGAGGTAATCTAAATTACCTCTCTAATAGTCCAGAACGGGTAATCTACGCAAATGCCTTGGCTCGGCCACAAACTTGTCTTCGTACGGGTTTGCGGAAATGGGAAAGCGGTAAGAGAGTGGTGCATGACTACGAGGTCATGTAAATTACCACTCTAATAGTCCCGAACGAGTAATCTACACAAATGCCTCGGCTCAGTCACAAACTCGTCTTCGTTCGGGTTTGCGGAAATGGGAAAGCGGTTAGAGAGTGGTGCATGACAAAGAGGTAATCTAAATTACCTCTCTAATAGTCCCGAACAGGTAATCTACGCAAATGCCTCGGCTCGGCCACAAAGTCGTCTTCGTACGGGTTTGCGGAAATGGAAAAGCGGTTAGAGAGTGGTGCCTGACAACGAGGTAATGTAAATTACCTCTCTAATAGTCCCGAACGGGTAATCTACGCAAATATCTCGGCTCGGCCTCAAACTCTTCTTCGTACGGGTTTGCAGAAATTGGAAAGCGATTAGAGAGTGGTGCATGACAACGAGGTAATCTAAATTACCTCTCTAATAGTCCCGAACGGGTAATCTACACAAATGCCTCGGCTCGGCCACACACTCGTCTTCGTACGGGTTTGCGGAAATGGATAAGCGGTTAGAGAGTGGTGCATGACAACGAGGTAATCTAAATTACCTCTCTAATAGTCTCGAACGGGTAATCTACGCAAATGACTCGGCTCGGCCACAAAATCATCTTCGTACGGGTTTGCAGAAATGGGAAAGCGGTTAGAGAGTGGTGCATGACAAGGAGGTAATCTAAATTACCTCTCTAATAGTCCCGAACGGGTAATCTACGCAACTGCCTCGGCTCGGCTACAAACTCGTCTTCGTACGGGTTTGCGGAAATGGGAAAAACAGTTAGAGAGTGGTGCATGACTACGAGGTCATGTAAATTACCACTCTAATAGTCCCGAACGAGTAATCTACACAAATGCCTCGGCTCGGCCACACACTCGTCTTCGTACGGGTTTGCGGAAATGGAAAAGCGGTTAGAGAGTGGTGCATGACAACGAGGTAATCTAAATTACCTCTCTAATAGTCCCGAACGGGTAATCTACGCAAATGACTCGGCTCGGCCACAAAATCATCTTCGTACGGGTTTGCAGAAAAGGGAAAGCGGTTAGAGAGTGGTGCATGACAAGGATGTAATCTAAATTACCTCTCTAATAGTCCCGAACGGGTAATCTACGCAACTGCCTCGGCTCGGCCACAAACTCGTCTTCGTACGGGTTTGCGAAAATGGGAAAGCGGTTAGAGAGTGGTGCATGACTACGAGGTCATGTAAATTACCACTCTAATAGTCTCGAACGAGTAATCTACACAAATGCCTCGGCTCAGTCACAAACTCGTCTTCGTACGGGTTTGCGGAAATGGGAAAGTGGTTAGAGAGTGGTGTATGACAACGAGATAATCTAAATTACCTCTCTAATACTCCCGAACGGGTAATCTACGCAAATGTCTCGGCTCGACCACAAACTCGTCTTCGTACAGGTTTGCGAAAATGGGAAAGCGGTTAGAGAGTGGTGCATGACTACGAGGTCATGTAAATGACCACTCTAATAGTCTCGAACGAGTAATCTACACAAATGCCTCGGCTCAGTCACAAACTCGTCTTCGTACGGGTTTGCGGAAATGGGAAAGTGGTTAGAGAGTGGTGCATGACAACGAGATAATCTAAATTACCTCTCCTATAGTCCCGAACGGGTAATCTACGCAAATGCCTCGGCTCAGCCACAAACTCGTCTTCGTATAGGTTTGCGGAAATCGGAAAGCGGTTAGAGAGTGGTGCATGACAACGAGGTAATCTAAATTACCTCTCTAATAGTCCAGAACGGGTAATCTACGCAAATGCCTCGGCTCGGCCACAAACTTGTCTTCGTACGGGTTTAAGGAAATGGGAAAGCGGTTAGAGAGTGGTGCATGACTACGAGGTCATGTAAATTACCACTCTAATAGTCCCGAACGAGTAATCTACACAAATGCCTCGGCTCAGTCACAAACACGTCTTCGTACGGGTTTGCGGAAATGGGAAAGTGGTTAGAGAGTGGTGCATGACAACGAGATAATCTAAATTACCTCTCTTATAGTCCCGAACGGGTAATCTACGCAAATGCCTCTGCTCGGCCTCAAACTCGTCTTCGTATGGGTTTGCGGAAATGGGAAAGCGGTTAGAGAGTGGTGCATGACAACGAGGTAATGTAAATTACCTCTCTAATAGTCCTGAACGGGTAATCTACGCATATGCCTCGGTTCAGCCACAAACTTGTCTTCGTACGGGTTTGCGGAAATGGGAAAGCGGTTAGAGAGTGGTGCATGACTACGAGGTCATGTAAATTACCACTCTAATAGTCCCGAACGAGTAATCTACACAAATGCCTCGGCTCAGTCACAAACTCGTCTTCGTACAGGTTTGCGGAAATGGGAAAGTGGATAGAGAGTGGTGCATGACAACGAGATAATCTAAATTACCTCTCTTATAGTCCCAAACGGGTAATCTACGCAAACGCCTCGGCTCGGCCTCAAACTCGTTTTCGTACGGGTTTACGGAAATGGGAAAGCGGTTAGAGAGTGGTGCATGACAACGAGGTAATCTAAATTACCTCTCTAATAGTCCAGAACGGGTAATCTACGCAAATGCCTTGGCTCGGCCACAAACTTGTCTTCGTACGGGTTTGCGGAAATGGGAAAGCGGTTAGAGAGTGGTGCATGACTACGAGGTCATGTAAGTTACCACTCTAATAGTACCGAACGAGTAATCTACACAAATGCCTCGGCTCGGCCACAAACTCGTCTTCGTACGGGTTTGCGGAAATGGGAAAGCTGTTAGAGAGTGGTGCATGACAACGAGGTAATCTAAATTACCTCTCTAATAGTCCCGAACGGGTAATCTACGCAAATGCCTCGGCTCGGCCACAAACTTGTCTTCGTACGGGTTTGCGGAAATGGGAAAGCGGTTAGAGAGTGGTGCATGACTACGAGGTCATGTTAATTACCACTCTAATAGTCCCGAACGATTAATCTACACAAATGCCTCGGCTCAGTCACAAACTCATCTTCGTTCGGGTTTGCGGAAATGGGAAAGCGGTTAGAGAGTGGTGCATGACAAAGAGGTAATCTAAATTACCTCTCTAATAGTCTCGAACGGGTAATCTACACAAATGCCTCGGCTCGGCCACACACTAATCTTCGTACGGGTTTGCAGAAATGGGAAATCGGTTAGAGAGTGGTGCATGACTACGAGGTAATGTAAATTACCTCTCTAATAGTCTCGAACGGGTAATCTACACAAATGCCTCGGCTCGGCCTCAAATTCGTCTTCGTACGGGTTTGCGGAAATGGGAAAGCGGTTAGAGAGTGGTGCATGACAACGAGGTAATCTAAATTACCTCTCTAATAGTCCCGAAAGGGTAATCTACACAAATGCCTCGGCTCGGCCACAAACTCGTCTTCGTACGGGTTTGCAGAAATGGGAAAGCGGTTAGAGAGTGGTGCCTGACTACGAGGTAATGTAAATTACCTCTCTAATAGTCCTGAACGGGTAATCTACCCAAATTCCTCGGCTCGGCCACAAACTCGTCTTCGTACGGGTTTGCGGAAATGGGAAAGCTGTTAGAGAGTGGTGCATGACAACGAGGTAATCTAAATTACCTCTCTAATAGTCCCGAACGGGTAATCTACGCAAATGCCTCGGCTCGGCCACAAACTTGTCTTCGTACGGGTTTGCGGAAATGGGAAAGCGGTTAGAGAGTGGTGCATGACTACGAGGTCATGTTAATTACCACTCTAATAGTCCCGAACGATTAATCTACACAAATGCCTCGGCTCAGTCACAAACTCATCTTCGTTCGGGTTTGCGGAAATGGGAAAGCGGTTAGAGAGTGGTGCATGACAAAGAGGTAATCTAAATTACCTCTCTAATAGTCCCGAACAGGTAATCTACGCAAATGCCTCGGCTCGGCCACAAAGTCGTCTTCGTACGGGTTTGCGGAAATGGAAAAGCGGTTAGAGAGTGGTGCCTGACAACGAGGTAATGTAAATTACCTCTCTAATAGTCCCGAACGGGTAATCTACGCAAATATCTCGGCTCGGCCTCAATATTGTCTTCGTACGGGTTTGCAGAAATTGGAAAGCGGTTAGAGAGTGGTGCATGACAACGAGGTAATCTAAATTACCTCTCTAATAGTCTCGAACGGGTAATCTACACAAATGCCTCGGCTCGGCCACACACTAATCTTCGTACGGGTTTGCAGAAATGGGAAATCGGTTAGAGAGTGGTGCATGACTACGAGGTAATGTAAATTACCTCTCTAATAGTCTCGAACGGGTAATCTACACAAATGCCTCGGCTCGGCCTCAAATTCGTCTTCGTACGGGTTTGCGGAAATGGGAAAGCGGTTAGAGAGTGGTGCATGACAACGAGGTAATCTAAATTACCTCTCTAATAGTCCCGAAAGGGTAATCTACACAAATGCCTCGGCTCGGCCACAAACTCGTCTTCGTACGGGTTTGCAGAAATGGGAAAGCTGTTAGAGAGTGGTGCATGACTACGAGGTAATGTAAATTACCTCTCTAATAGTCCTGAACGGGTAATCTATGCAAATTCCTCGGCTCGGCCACAAACTCGTCTTCGTACGGGTTTGCGGAAATGGGAAAGCTGTTAGAGAGTGGTGCATGACAACGAGGTAATCTAAATTACCTCTCTAATAGTCCCGAACGGGTAATCTATGCAAATGCCTCGGCTCGGCCACAAACTCGTCTTCGTACGGGTTTGCGGAAATGGGAAAGCTGTTAGAGAGTGGTGTATGACTACGGGGTAATCTAAATTACCTCTCTAATAGTCCCGAACGGGTAATCTATGCAAATGCCTCGGCTCGGCCACAAACTCGTCTTCGTACGGGTTTGCAGAAATGGGAAAGCGGTTAGAGAGTAGTGCATGATAAGGAGGTAATCTAAATTACCTCTCTAATAGTTCTGAACGGGTAATCTACGCAACTGCCTCGGCTCGGCCACAAACTCGTCTTCGTACGGGTTTGCGGAAATGGGAAAGCTGTTAGAGAGTGGTGCATGACAACGAGGTAATCTAAATTACCTCTCTAATAGTCCCGAACGGGTAATCTACGCAAATGCCTCGGCTCGGCCACAAACTTGTCTTCGTACGGGTTTGCGGAAATGGGAAAGCGGTTAGAGAGTGGTGCATAACTACGAGGTAATCTAAATTACCTCTCTAATAGTCCCGAACGGGTAATCTACGCAAATGCCTCGGCTCGGCCACAAACTTGTCTTCGTACAGGTTTGCGGAAATGGGAAAGCGGTTAGAGAGTGGTGCATGACAACGAGATAATCTAAATTACCTCTCTAATAGTCCCGAACGGGTAATCTACGCAAATGCCTCGGCTCGGCCACAAACTTGTCTTCGTACGGGTTTGCGGAAATGGGAAAGCGGTTAGAGAGTGGTGCATAACTACGAGGTAATCTAAATTACCTCTCTAATAGTCCCGAACGGGTAATCTACGCAAATGCCTCGGCTCGGCCACAAACTTGTCTTCGTACAGGTTTGCGGAAATGGGAAAGCGGTTAGAGAGTGGTGCATGACAACGAGATAATCTAAATTACCTCTCTTATAGTCCCGAACGGGTAATCTACGCAAATGCCTCGGCTCAATCACAAACTCGTCTTCGTTCGGGTTTGCGGAAATGGGAAAGCGGTTAGAGAGTGGTGCATGACAACGAGGTAATCTAAATTACCTCTCTAATAGTCCCGAACGGGTAATCTATGCAAATGCCTCGGCTCGGCCACAAACTCGTCTTCGTACGGGTTTGCGGAAATGGGAAAGCTGTTAGAGAGTGGTGCCTGACAACGAGGTAATGTAAATTACCTCTCTAATAGTCCCGAACGGGTAATCTACGCAAATATCTCGGCTCGGCCTCAAACTCGTCTTCGTACGGGTTTGCAGAAATGGGAAAGCGGTTAGAGAGTAGTGCATGATAAGGAGGTAATCTAAATTACCTCTCTAATTGTCCCGAACGGGTAATCTACACAAATGCCTCGGCTCGGCCACACACTTGTCTTCGTACGGGTTGGCGGAAATGGGAAAGCTGTTAGAGAGTGGTGCATGACAACGAGGTAATCTAAATTACCTCTCTAATAGTCCCGAACGGGTAATCTACGCAAATGCCTCGGCTCGGCCACAAACTCGTCTTCGTACGGGTTTGCGGAAATGGGAAAGCTGTTAGAGAGTGGTGCATGACAACGAGGTAATCTAAATTACCACTCTAATTGTCCCGAACGGGTAATCTACACAAATGCCTCGGCTCGGCCTCAAAATCGTCTTCGTACGGGTTTGCAGAAATGGGAAAGCGGTTAGAGAGTAGTGCATGATAAGGAGGTAATCTAAATTACCTCTCTAATAGTTCTGAACGGGTAATCTACGCAACTGCCTCGGCTCGGCCACAAACTCGTCTTCGTACGGATTTGCGGAAATGGGAAAGCTGTTAGAGAGTGGTGCATGACAACGAGGTAATCTAAATTACCTCTCTAATAGTCCCGAACGGGTAATCTACGCAAATGCCTCGGCTCGGCCACAAACTTGTCTTCGTACGGGTTTGCGGAAATGGGAAAGCGGTTAGAGAGTGGTGCATAACTACGAGGTCATGTAAATTACCACTCTAATAGTCCCGAACGAGTAATCTACACAAATACCTCGGCTCAGTCACAAACACGTCTTCGTACGGGTTTGCGGAAATGGGAAAGTGGTTAGAGAGTGGTGCATGACAACGAGATAATCTAAATTACCTCTCTTATAGTCCCGAACGGGTAATCTACGCAAATGCCTCTGCTCGGCCTCAAACTCGTCTTCGTACGGGTTTGCGGAAATGGGAAAGCGGTTAGAGAGTGGTGCATGACAACGAGGTAATGTAAATTACCTCTCTAATAGTCCCGAACGGGTAATCTACGCATATGCCTCGGCTCAGCCACAAACTCGTCTTCGTATGGGTTTGCGGAAATGGAAAAGCGGTTAGAGAGTGGTGCATGACAACGAGGTAATCTAAATTACCTCTCTAATAGTCCCGAACAGGTAATCTATGCAAATGCCTCGGCTCGGCCACAAACTCGTCTTCGTACGGGTTTGCGGAAATGGGAAAGCTGTTAGAGAGTGGTGCCTGACAACGAGGTAATGTAAATTACCTCTCTAATAGTCCCGAACGGGTAATCTACGCAAATATCTCGGCTCGGCCTCAAACTCGTCTTCGTATGGGTTTGCAGAAATGGGAAAGCGGTTAGAGAGTAGTGCATGATAAGGAGGTAATCTAAATTACCTCTCTAATTGTCCCGAACGGGTAATCTACACAAATGCCTCGGCTCGGCCTCAAACTCGTCTTCGTACGGGTTTGCGGAAATGGAAAAGCGGTTAGAGAGTGGTTCATGACTACGGGGTAATCTAAATTACCTCTCTAATAGTCTCGAACGGGTAATCTACACAAATGCCTCGGCTCGGCCACAAACTCGTCTTCGTACGGGTTTGCGGAAATGGGAAAGCGGTTAGAGAGTGGTGCATGACAACGAGGTAATCTAAATTACCTCTCTAATAGTCCCGAACGGGTAATCTACGCAAATGCCTCGGCTCGGCCACAAACTCGTCTTTGTACGGGTTTGCGGAAATGGGAAAGCGTTTAGAGAGTGGTGCATGACAACGGGGTAATCTAAATTATCTCTCTAATAGTCTCGAATGGGTAATCTACGCAAATGCCTCGGTTCGCCCACAAACACGTCTTCGTACGGGTTTGCGGAAATGAGAAAGCGGTTAGAGAGTGGTGCATGACAACGAGGTAATCTAAATTACCTCTCTAATAGTCCCAAACGGGTAATCTACGCAAATGCCTCGGCTCGGCCACAAACTCGTTTTCGTACGGGTTTGTGGAAATGGGAAAGCGGTTAGAGAGTGGTGCATGACAACGAGGTAATCTAAATTACATCTCTAATAGTCCTGAACGGGTAATCAACGCAAGTGCCTCGGCTCGGCCACAAACTCATCTTCAAACGGGTTTGCGGAAATGGGAAAGCGGTTAGAGAGTGGTGCATGACAACGAGGTAATCTAAATTACCTCTCTAATAGTCCCGAACGGGTACTCTACGCAAATGTCTCGGCTCGGCCTCAAACTCGTTTTCGTACGGGTGTGCGGAAATGGAAAAGCGGTTAGAGAGTGGTGCATGACAACGAGGTAATCTAAATTACCTCTCTAATCGTCCCGAACGTGTAATCTGCGCAAATGCCTTGGCTCGGCCACAAACTCGTCTTCGTACGGGTTTGCGGAAATGGGAAAGCGGTTAGAGAGTGGTGCATGACAACGAGGTAATCTAAATTACCTCTCTAATAGTCCCGAACGGGTAATCTACGCAAATGCCTCGGCTCGGCCACAAACTCGTCTTTGTACGGGTTTGCGGAAATGGGAAAGCGGTTAGAGAGTGGTGCATGACAACGAGGTAATCTAAATTACCTCTCTAATAGTCCCGAACGGGTAATCTACGCAAATGCCTCGGCTCGGCCTCAAACTCGTTTTCGTACGGGTTTGCGGAAATGGAAAAGCGGTTAGAGAGTGGTGCATGACAACGAGGTAATCTAAATTACCTCTGTAATAGTCCCGAACGTGTAATCTGCGCAAATGCCTCGGCTCGGCTACAAACTCGTCTTCGTACGGGTTTGCGGAAATGGAAAAGCGGTTAGAGAGTGGTTCATGACTAAGGGGTAATCTAAATTACCTCTCTAATAGTCCCGAACGGGTAATCTACGCAAATGCCTCGGCTCGGCCACAAACTCGTCTTCGTACGGGTTTGCGGAAATGGGAAAGCGGTTAGAGAGTGGTGCATGACAACGAGGTAATCTAAATTACCTCTCTAATAGTCCCGAACGTGTAATCTGCGCAAATGCCTCGGCTCGGCCACAAACTCATCTTCGTACGGGTTTGCGGAAATGGAAAAGCGGTTAGAGAGTGGTTCATGACTACGGGGTAATCTAAATTACCTCTCTAATAGTCCCGAACGGGTAATCTATGCAAATGCCTCAGGTTGGCCTCAAACTCGTCTTCGTACGGGTTTGCGGAAATGAGAAAGCGGTTAGAGAGTGGTTCATGACTACGGGGTAATCTAAATTACCTCTCTAATAGTCCCGAACGGGTAATCTACGCAAATTCCTCGGCTCGGCCACAAACTCGTCTTTGTACGGGTTTGCGGAAATGGGAAAGCGGTTAGAGAGTGGTGCATGACAACGAGGTAATCTAAATTACCTCTCTAATCGTCCCGAACGTGTAATCTGCGCAAATGCCTTTGCTCGGCCACAAACTCGTCTTCGTACGGGTTTGCGGAAATGGGAAAGCGGTTAGAGAGTGGTGAATGACAACGAGGTAATCTAAATTACCTCTCTAATAGTCCCGAACGGGTACTCTACGCAAATGCCTCGGCTCGGCCACAAACTCGTTTTTGTACGGGTTTGCGGAAATGGAAAAGCGGTTAGAGAGTGGTGCATGACAATAAGGTAATCTAAATTACCTCTCCAATCGTCCCGAACGTGTAATCTGCGCAAATGCCTCGGCTCGGCCACAAACTCATCTTCGTACGGGTTTGCGAAAATGGAAAAGCGGTTAGAGAGTGGTTCATGACTACGGGGTAATCTAAATTACCTCTCTAATAGTCCCGAACGGGTAATATATGCAAATGCCTCAGCTTGGCCTCAAACTCGTCTTCGTACGGGTTTGCGGAAATGAGAAAGCGGTTAGAGAGTGGTTCATGACTACGGGGTAATCTAAATTACCTCTCTAATAGTCCCGAACGGGTAATCTACGCAAATTCCTCGGCTTGGCCTCAAACTCGTCTTCGTACGGGTTTGCGGAAATGAGAAAGCGGTTAGAGAGTGGTTCATGACTACGGGGTAATCTAAATTACCTCTCTAATAGTCCCGAACGGGTAATCTACGCAAATGCCTCGGCTCGGCCACAAACTCGTCTTCGTACGGGTTTGCGGAAATGGGAAAGCGGTTAGAGAGTGGTGCATGACAACGAGGTCATCTAAATTACCTTTCTAATAGTCCCGAACGTGTAATCTGCGCAAATGCCTCGGCTCGGCCACAAACTCATCTTCGTACGGGTTTGCGGAAATGGAAAAGCGGTTAGAGAGTGGTGCATGACAACGAGGTAATCTAAATTACCTCTCTAATAGTCCCGAACGGGTACTCTACGCAAATGCCTCGGCTCGGCCTCAAACTCGTCTTCGTACGGGTTTGCGGAAATGGAAAAACGGTTAGAGAGTGGTGCATGACAACGAGGTAATCTAAATTACCTCTCTAATCGTCCCGAACGTGTAATCTGCGCAAATGCCTTGGCTCGGCCACAAACTCGTCTTCGTACGGGTTTGCGGAAATGGGAAAGCGGTTAGAGAGTGGTGCATGACAACGAGGTAATCTAAATTACCTCTCTAATAGTCCCGAACGGGTAATCTACGCAAATGCCTCGGCTCGGCCACAAACTCGTCTTTGTACGGGTTTGCGGAAATGGGAAAGCGGTTAGAGAGTGGTGCATGACAACGAGGTAATCTAAATTTCCTCTCTAATAGTCCCGAACGGGTAATCTACGCAAATGCCTCGGCTCGGCCTCAAACTCATTTTCGTACGGGTTTGCGGAAATGGAAAAGCGGTTAGAGAGTGGTGCATGACAACGAGGTAATCTAAATTACCTCTCTAATAGTCCCGAACGGGTAATCTACGCAAATTCCTCGGCTCGGCCACAAACTCGTCTTTGTACGGGTTTGCGGAAATGGGAAAGCGGTTAGAGAGTGGTGCATGACAACGAGGTAATCTAAATTACCTCTCTAATCGTCCCGAACGTGTAATCTGCGCAAATGCCTTGGCTCGGCCACAAACTCGTCTTCGTACGGGTTTGCGGAAATGGGAAAGCGGTTAGAGAGTGGTGAATGACAACGAGGTAATCTAAATTACCTCTCTAATAGTCCCGAACGGGTACTCTACGCAAATGCCTCGTCTCGGCCACAAACTCGTTTTTGTACGGGTTTGCGGAAATGGAAAAGCGGTTAGAGAGTGGTGCATGACAATAAGGTAATCTAAATTACCTCTCCAATCGTCCCGAACGTGTAATCTGCGCAAATGCCTCGGCTCGGCCACAAACTCATCTTCGTACGGGTTTGCGAAAATGGAAAAGCGGTTAGAGAGTGGTTCATGACTACGGGGTAATCTAAATTACCTCTCTAATAGTCCCGAACGGGTAATATATGCAAATGCCTCAGCTTGGCCTCAAACTCGTCTTCGTACGGGTTTGCGGAAATGAGAAAGCGGTTAGAGAGTGGTTCATGACTACGGGGTAATCTAAATTACCTCTCTAATAGTCCCGAACGGGTAATCTACGCAAATTCCTCGGCTTGGCCTCAAACTCGTCTTCGTACGGGTTTGCAGAAATGAGAAAGCGGTTAGAGAGTGGTTCATGACTACGGGGTAATCTAAATTACCTCTCTAATAGTCCCGAACGGGTAATCTACGCAAATGCCTCGGCTCGGCCACAAACTCGTCTTCGTACGGGTTTGCGGAAATGGGAAAGCGGTTAGAGAGTGGTGCATGACAACGAGGTAATCTAAATTACCTCTCTAATAGTCCCGAACGTGTAATCTGCGCAAATGCCTCGGCTCGGCCACAAACTCATCTTCGTACGGGTTTGTGGAAATGGAAAAGCGGTTAGAGAGTGGTGCATGACAACGAGGTAATCTAAATTACCTCTCTAATAGTCCCGAACGGGTACTCTACGCAAATGCCTCGGCTCGGCCTCAAACTCGTCTTCGTACGGGTTTGCGGAAATGGAAAAGCGGTTAGAGAGTGGTGCATGACAACGAGGTAATCTAAATTACCTCTCTAATCGTCCCGAACGTGTAATCTGCGCAAATGCCTTGGCTCGGCCACAAACTCGTCTTCGTACGGGTTTGCGGAAATGGGAAAGCGGTTAGAGAGTGGTGCATGACAACGAGGTAATCTAAATTACCTCTCTAATAGTCCCGAACGGGTAATCTACGCAAATGCCTCGGCTCGGCCACAAACTCGTCTTTGTACGGGTTTGCGGAAATGGGAAAGCGGTTAGAGAGTGGTGCATGACAACGAGGTAATCTAAATTACCTCTCTAATAGTCCCGAACGGGTAATCTACGCAAATGCCTCGGCTCGGCCTCAAACTCATTTTCGTACGGGTTTGCGGAAATGGAAAAGCGGTTAGAGAGTGGTGCATGACAACGAGGTAATCTAAATTACCTCTCTAATAGTCCCGAACGTGTAATCTGCGCAAATGCCTCGGCTCGGCCACAAACTCGTCTTAGTACGGGTTTGTGGAAATGGGAAAGCGGTTAGAGAGTGGTGCATGACAACGAGGTAATCTAAATTACCTCTCTAATAGTCCTGAACGGGTAATCTACGCAAATGCCTCGGCTCGGCCACAAACTCGTCTTCGTACGGGTTTGCGGAAATGGGAAAGCGGTTAGAGAGTGGTTCATGACTACGGGGTAATCTAAATTACCTCTCTAATAGTCCCGAACGGGTAATCTACGCAAATTCCTCGGCTCGGCCACAAACTCGTCTTTGTACGGGTTTGCGGAAATGGGAAAGCGGTTAGAGAGTGGTGCATGACAACGAGGTAATCTAAATTACCTCTCTAATCGTCCCGAACGTGTAATCTGCGCAAATGCCTTTGCTCGGCCACAAACTCGTCTTCGTACGGGTTTGCGGAAATGGGAAAGCGGTTAGAGAGTGGTGAATGACAACGAGGTAATCTAAATTACCTCTCTAATAGTCCCGAACGGGTACTCTACGCAAATGCCTCGGCTCGGCCACAAACTCGTTTTTGTACGGGTTTGCGGAAATGGAAAAGCGGTTAGAGAGTGGTGCATGACAATAAGGTAATCTAAATTACCTCTCCAATCGTCCCGAACGTGTAATCTGCGCAAATGCCTCGGCTCGGCCACAAACTCATCTTCGTACGGGTTTGCGAAAATGGAAAAGCGGTTAGAGAGTGGTTCATGACTACGGGGTAATCTAAATTACCTCTCTAATAGTCCCGAACGGGTAATATATGCAAATGCCTCAGCTTGGCCTCAAACTCGTCTTCGTACGGGTTTGCGGAAATGAGAAAGCGGTTAGAGAGTGGTTCATGACTACGGGGTAATCTAAATTACCTCTCTAATAGTCCCGAACGGGTAATCTACGCAAATTCCTCGGCTTGGCCTCAAACTCGTCTTCGTACGGGTTTGCAGAAATGAGAAAGCGGTTAGAGAGTGGTTCATGACTACGGGGTAATCTAAATTACCTCTCTAATAGTCCCGAACGGGTAATCTACGCAAATGCCTCGGCTCGGCCACAAACTCGTCTTCGTACGGGTTTGCGGAAATGGGAAAGCGGTTAGAGAGTGGTGCATGACAACGAGGTAATCTAAATTACCTCTCTAATAGTCCCGAACGTGTAATCTGCGCAAATGCCTCGGCTCGGCCACAAACTCATCTTCGTACGGGTTTGTGGAAATGGAAAAGCGGTTAGAGAGTGGTGCATGACAACGAGGTAATCTAAATTACCTCTCTAATAGTCCCGAACGGGTACTCTACGCAAATGCCTCGGCTCGGCCTCAAACTCGTCTTCGTACGGGTTTGCGGAAATGGAAAAGCGGTTAAAGAGTGGTGCATGACAACGAGGTAATCTAAATTACCTCTCTAATCGTCCCGAACGTGTAATCTGCGCAAATGCCTTGGCTCGGCCACAAACTCGTCTTCGTACGGGTTTGCGGAAATGGGAAAGCGGTTAGAGAGTGGTGCATGACAACGAGGTAATCTAAATTACCTCTCTAATAGTCCCGAACGGGTAATCTACGCAAATGCCTCGGCTCGGCCACAAACTCGTCTTTGTACGGGTTTGCGGAAATGGGAAAGCGGTTAGAGAGTGGTGCATGACAACGAGGTAATCTAAATTACCTCTCTAATAGTCCCGAACGGGTAATCTACGCAAATGCCTCGGCTCGGCCTCAAACTCATTTTCGTACGGGTTTGCGGAAATGGAAAAGCGGTTAGAGAGTGGTGCATGACAACGAGGTAATCTAAATTACCTCTCTAATAGTCCCGAACGTGTAATCTGCGCAAATGCCTCGGCTCGGCCACAAACTCGTCTTAGTACGGGTTTGTGGAAATGGGAAAGCGGTTAGAGAGTGGTGCATGACAACGAGGTAATCTAAATTACCTCTCTAATAGTCCTGAACGGGTAATCTACGCAAATGCCTCGGCTCGGCCACAAACTCGTCTTCGTACGGGTTTGCGGAAATGGGAAAGCGGTTAGAGAGTGGTGCATGACAACGAGGTAATCTAAATTACCTCTCTAATAGTCCCGAACGGGTACTCTACGCAAATGCCTCGGCTCGGCCTCAAACTCGTTTTCGTACGGGTTTGCGGAAATGGAAAAGCGGTTAGAGAGTGGTGCATGACAACGAGGTAATCTAAATTACCTCTCTAATCGTTCCGAACGTGTAATCTGCGCAAATGCCTTGGCTCGGCCACAAACTCGTCTTCGTACGGGTTTGCGGAAATGGGAAAGCGGTTAGAGAGTGGTGCATGACAACGAGGTAATCTAAATTACCTCTCTAATAGTCCCGAACGGGTAATCTACGCAAATGCCTCGGCTCGGCCACAAACTCGTCTTTGTACGGGTTTGCGGAAATGGGAAAGCGGTTAGAGAGTGGTGCATGACAACGAGGTAATCTAAATTACCTCTCTAATCGTACCGAACGTGTAATCTGCGCAAATGCCTTGGCTCGGCCACAAACTCGTCTTCGTACGGGTTTGCGGAAATGGGAAAGCGGTTAGAGAGTGGTGCATGACAACGAGGTAATCTAAATTACCTCTCTAATAGTCCCGAACGGGTAATCTACGCAAATGCCTCGGCTCGGCCACAAACTCGTCTTTGTACGGGTTTGCGGAAATGGGAAAGCGGTTAGAGAGTGGTGCATGACAACGAGGTAATCTAAATTACCTCTCTAATAGTCCCGAACGGGTAATCTACGCAAATGCCTCGGCTCGGCCTCAAACTCATTTTCGTACGGGTTTGCGGAAATGGAAAAGCGGTTAGAGAGTGGTGCATGACAACGAGGTAATCTAAATTACCTCTCTAATAGTCCCGAACGTGTAATCTGCGCAAATGCCTCGGCTCGGCCACAAACTCGTCTTAGTACGGGTTTGTGGAAATGGGAAAGCGGTTAGAGAGTGGTGCATGACAACGAGGTAATCTAAATTACCTCTCTAATAGTCCTGAACGGGTAATCAACGCAAATGCCTCGGCTCGGCCACAAACTCGTCTTCGTACGGGTTTGCGGAAATGGGAAAGCGGTTAGAGAGTGGTGCATGACAACGAGGTAATCTAAATTACCTCTCTAATAGTCCCGAACGGGTAATCAACGCAAATGCCTCGGCTTGGCCACAAACTCGTTTTCGTACGGGTTTGCGGAAATGGAAAAGCGGTTAGAGAGTGGTGCATGACAACGAGGTAATCTAAATTACCTCTCCAATCGTCCCGAACGTGTAATCTGCGCAAATGCCTCGGCTCGGCCACAAACTCATCTTCGTACGGGTTTGCGGAAATGGAAAAGCGGTTAGAGAGTGGTTCATGACTACGGGGTAATCTAAATTACCTCTCTAATAGTCCCGAACGGGTAATCTACGCAAATGCCTCGGCTCGGCCTCAAACTCATTTTCGTACGGGTTTGCGGAAATGGAAAAGCGGTTAGAGAGTGGTGCATGACAACGAGGTAATCTAAATTACCTCTCTAATAGTCCCGAACGTGTAATCTGCGCAAATGCCTCGGCTCGGCCACAAACTCGTCTTAGTACGGGTTTGTGGAAATGGGAAAGCGGTTAGAGAGTGGTGCATGACAACGAGGTAATCTAAATTACCTCTCTAATAGTCCTGAACGGGTAATCTACGCAAATGCCTCGGCTCGGCCACAAACTCGTCTTCGTACGGGTTTGCGGAAATGGGAAAGCGGTTAGAGAGTGGTGCATGACAACGAGGTAATCTAAATTACCTCTCTAATAGTCCCGAACGGGTACTCTACGCAAATGCCTCGGCTCGGCCTCAAACTCGTTTTCGTACGGGTTTGCGGAAATGGAAAAGCGGTTAGAGAGTGGTGCATGACAACGAGGTAATCTAAATTACCTCTCTAATCGTTCCGAACGTGTGATCTGCGCAAATGCCTTGGCTCGGCCACAAACTCGTCTTCGTACGGGTTTGCGGAAATGGGAAAGCGGTTAGAGAGTGGTGCATGACAACGAGGTAATCTAAATTACCTCTCTAATAGTCCCGAACGTGTAATCTGCGCAAATGCCTCGGCTCGGCCACAAACTCGTCTTAGTACGGGTTTGTGGAAATGGGAAAGCGGTTAGAGAGTGGTGCATGACAACGAGGTAATCTAAATTACCTCTCTAATAGTCCTGAACGGGTAATCTACGCAAATGCCTCGGCTCGGCCACAAACTCGTCTTCGTACGGGTTTGCGGAAATGGGAAAGCGGTTAGAGAGTGGTGCATGACAACGAGGTAATCTAAATTACCTCTCTAATAGTCCCGAACGGGTACTCTACGCAAATGCCTCGGCTCGGCCTCAAACTCGTTTTCGTACGGGTTTGCGGAAATGGAAAAGCGGTTAGAGAGTGGTGCATGACAACGAGGTAATCTAAATTACCTCTCTAATCGTTCCGAACGTGTGATCTGCGCAAATGCCTTGGCTCGGCCACAAACTCGTCTTCGTACGGGTTTGCGGAAATGGGAAAGCGGTTAGAGAGTGGTGCATGACAACGAGGTAATCTAAATTACCTCTCTAATAGTCCCGAACGGGTAATCTACGCAAATGCCTCGGCTCGGCCACAAACTCGTCTTTGTACGGGTTTGCGGAAATGGGAAAGCGGTTAGAGAGTGGTGCATGACAACGAGGTAATCTAAA
Source organism: Lepidium didymum (assembly GCA_963920545.1). Classification (NCBI taxonomy): domain Eukaryota; kingdom Viridiplantae; phylum Streptophyta; class Magnoliopsida; order Brassicales; family Brassicaceae; genus Lepidium; species Lepidium didymum. The sequence continues at coordinate 8,317,903 of OY986988.1, forward strand.
TTACCTCTCTAATCGTCCCGAACGTGTAATCTGCGCAAATGCCTTGGCTCGGCCACAAACTCGTCTTCGTACGGGTTTGCGGAAATGGGAAAGCGGTTAGAGAGTGGTGCATGACAACGAGGTAATCTAAATTACCTCTCTAATAGTCCCGAACGTGTAATCTGCGCAAATGCCTCGGCTCGGCCACAAACTCGTCTTAGTACGGGTTTGTGGAAATGGGAAAGCGGTTAGAGAGTGGTGCATGACAACGAGGTAATCTAAATTACCTCTCTAATAGTCCTGAACGGGTAATCAACGCAAATGCCTCGGCTCGGCCACAAACTCGTCTTCGTACGGGTTTGCGGAAATGGGAAAGCGGTTAGAGAGTGGTGCATGACAACGAGGTAATCTAAATTACCTCTCTAATCGTCCCGAACGTGTAATCTGCGCAAATGCCTTGGCTCGGCCACAAACTCGTCTTCGTACGGGTTTGCGGAAATGGAAAAGCGGTTAGAGAGTGGTGCATGACAACGAGGTAATCTAAATTACCTCTCTAATAGTCCCGAACGTGTAATCTGCGCAAATGCCTCGGCTCGGCCACAAACTCGTCTTAGTACGGGTTTGTGGAAATGGGAAAGCGGTTAGAGAGTGGTGCATGACAACGAGGTAATCTAAATTACCTCTCTAATAGTCCTGAACGGGTAATCAACGCAAATGCCTCGGCTCGGCCACAAACTCGTCTTCGTACGGGTTTGCGGAAATGGGAAAGCGGTTAGAGAGTGGTGCATGACAACGAGGTAATCTAAATTACCTCTCTAATAGTCCCGAACGGGTAATCAACGCAAATGCCTCGGCTTGGCCACAAACTCGTTTTCGTACGGGTTTGCGGAAATGGAAAAGCGGTTAGAGAGTGGTGCATGACAACGAGGTAATCTAAATTACCTCTCCAATCGTCCCGAACGTGTAATCTGCGCAAATGCCTCGGCTCGGCCACAAACTCATCTTCGTACGGGTTTGCGGAAATGGAAAAGCGGTTAGAGAGTGGTTCATGACTACGGGGTAATCTAAATTACCTCTCTAATAGTCCCGAACGGGTAATCTACGCAAATGCCTCGGCTCGGCCTCAAACTCATTTTCGTACGGGTTTGCGGAAATGGAAAAGCGGTTAGAGAGTGGTGCATGACAACGAGGTAATCTAAATTACCTCTCTAATAGTCCCGAACGTGTAATCTGCGCAAATGCCTCGGCTCGGCCACAAACTCGTCTTAGTACGGGTTTGTGGAAATGGGAAAGCGGTTAGAGAGTGGTGCATGACAACGAGGTAATCTAAATTACCTCTCTAATAGTCCTGAACGGGTAATCTACGCAAATGCCTCGGCTCGGCCACAAACTCGTCTTCGTACGGGTTTGCGGAAATGGGAAAGCGGTTAGAGAGTGGTGCATGACAACGAGGTAATCTAAATTACCTCTCTAATAGTCCCGAACGGGTACTCTACGCAAATGCCTCGGCTCGGCCTCAAACTCGTTTTCGTACGGGTTTGCGGAAATGGAAAAGCGGTTAGAGAGTGGTGCATGACAACGAGGTAATCTAAATTACCTCTCTAATCGTTCCGAACGTGTGATCTGCGCAAATGCCTTGGCTCGGCCACAAACTCGTCTTCGTACGGGTTTGCGGAAATGGGAAAGCGGTTAGAGAGTGGTGCATGACAACGAGGTAATCTAAATTACCTCTCTAATAGTCCCGAACGTGTAATCTGCGCAAATGCCTCGGCTCGGCCACAAACTCGTCTTAGTACGGGTTTGTGGAAATGGGAAAGCGGTTAGAGAGTGGTGCATGACAACGAGGTAATCTAAATTACCTCTCTAATAGTCCTGAACGGGTAATCTACGCAAATGCCTCGGCTCGGCCACAAACTCGTCTTCGTACGGGTTTGCGGAAATGGGAAAGCGGTTAGAGAGTGGTGCATGACAACGAGGTAATCTAAATTACCTCTCTAATAGTCCCGAACGGGTACTCTACGCAAATGCCTCGGCTCGGCCTCAAACTCGTTTTCGTACGGGTTTGCGGAAATGGAAAAGCGGTTAGAGAGTGGTGCATGACAACGAGGTAATCTAAATTACCTCTCTAATCGTTCCGAACGTGTGATCTGCGCAAATGCCTTGGCTCGGCCACAAACTCGTCTTCGTACGGGTTTGCGGAAATGGGAAAGCGGTTAGAGAGTGGTGCATGACAACGAGGTAATCTAAATTACCTCTCTAATAGTCCCGAACGGGTAATCTACGCAAATGCCTCGGCTCGGCCACAAACTCGTCTTTGTACGGGTTTGCGGAAATGGGAAAGCGGTTAGAGAGTGGTGCATGACAACGAGGTAATCTAAATTACCTCTCTAATCGTCCCGAACGTGTAATCTGCGCAAATGCCTTGGCTCGGCCACAAACTCGTCTTCGTACGGGTTTGCGGAAATGGGAAAGCGGTTAGAGAGTGGTGCATGACAACGAGGTAATCTAAATTACCTCTCTAATAGTCCCGAACGGGTAATCTACGCAAATGCCTCGGCTCGGCCACAAACTCGTCTTTGTACGGGTTTGCGGAAATGGGAAAGCGGTTAGAGAGTGGTGCATGACAACGAGGTAATCTCAATTACCTCTCTAATAGTCCCGAACGGGTAATCTACGCAAATGCCTCGGCTCGGCCTCAAACTCATTTTCGTACGGGTTTGCGGAAATGGAAAAGCGGTTAGAGAGTGGTGCATGACAACGAGGTAATCTAAATTACCTCTCTAATAGTCTTGAACGTGTAATCTGCGCAAATGCCTCGGCTCGGCCACAAACTCGTCTTAGTACGGGTTTGTGGAAATGGGAAAGCGGTTAGAGAGTGGTGCATGACAACGAGGTAATCTAAATTACCTCTCTAATAGTCCTGAACGGGTAATCAACGCAAATGCCTCGGCTCGGCCACAAACTCGTCTTCGTACGGGTTTGCGGAAATGGGAAAGCGGTTAGAGAGTGGTGCATGACAACGAGGTAATCTAAATTACCTCTCTAATAGTCCCGAACGGGTAATCAACGCAAATGCCTCGGCTTGGCCACAAACTCGTTTTCGTACGGGTTTGCGGAAATGGAAAAGCGGTTAGAGAGTGGTGCATGACAACGAGGTAATCTAAATTACCTCTCCAATCGTCCCGAACGTGTAATCTGCGCAAATGCCTCGGCTCGGCCACAAACTCATCTTCGTACGGGTTTGCGGAAATGGAAAAGCGGTTAGAGAGTGGTTCATGACTACGGGGTAATCTAAATTACCTCTCTAATAGTCCCGAACGGGTAATCTACGCAAATGCCTCGGCTCGGCCACAAACTCGTCTTCGTACGGGTTTGCGGAAATGGGAAAGCGGTTAGGGAGTGGTTCATGACAACGGGGTAATCTAAATTACCTCTCTAATAGTCCCGAACGGGTAATCTACGCAAATGCCTCAGATTGGCGTCAAACTCGTATTCGTACGGGTTTGCGGAAATGAGAAAGCGGTTAGGGAGTGGTGCATGACAACGAGGTAATCTAAATTACCTCTCTAATAGTCCCGAACGGGTAATCTACGCAAATGCCTCGGCTCGGCCACAAACTCGTCTTCGTACGGGTTTGTGGAAATGGGAAAGCGGTTAGAGAGTGGTGCATGACAACGAGGTAATCTAAATTACCTCTCTAATAGTCCTGAACGGGTAATCAACGCAAATGCCTCGGCTTGGCCACAAACTCGTCTTCGTACGGGTTTGCGGAAATGGGAAATCGGTTAGAGAGTGGTGCATGACAACGGGGTAATCTAAATTATCTCTCTAATAGTCCCGAACGGGTAATCTACGCAAATGCCTCGGTTCGGCCACAAACTCGTCTTCGTACGGGTTTGCGGAAATGGGAAAGCGGTTAGAGAGTGGTGCATGACAACGAGGTAATCTAAATTACCTCTCTAATAGTCCCGAACGGGTAATCTACGCAAATGCCTCGGCTCGGCCACAAACTCGTCTTCGTACGGGTTTGTGGAAATGGGAAAGCGGTTAGAGAGTGGTGCATGACAACGAGGTAATCTAAATTACCTCTCTAATAGTCCTGAACGGGTAATCAACGCAAATGCCTCGGCTTGGCCACAAACTCGTTTTCGTACGGGTTTGCGGAAATGGGAAAGCGGTTAGAGAGTGTTGCATGACAACGAGGTAATCTAAATTACCTCTCTAATAGTCCCGAACGGGTAATCTACGCAAATGCCTCGGCTCGGCCACAAACTCGTCTTCGTACGGGTTTGCGGAAATGGGAAAGCGGTTAGAGAGTGGTGCATGACAACGGGGTAATCTAAATTATCTCTCTAATAGTCCCGAACGGTTAATCTACGCAAATGCCTCGGCTCGGCCACAAACTCGTCTTCGTACGGGTTTGCGGAAATGGGAAAGCGGTTAGAGAGTGGTGCATGACAACGAGGTAATCTAAATTACTTCTCTAATAGTCCCGAACGGGTAATCTACGCAAATGCCTCGGCTCGGCCACAAACTCGTCTTCGTACGGGTTTGTGGAAATGGGAAAGCGGTTAGAGAGTGGTGCATGACAACGAGGTAATCTAAATTACCTCTCTAATAGTCCCGAACGGGTAATCTACGCAAATGCCTCGGCTCGGCCACAAACTCGTCTTCGTACGGGTTTGTGGAAATGGGAAAGCGGTTAGAGAGTGGTGCATGACAACGAGGTAATCTAAATTACCTCTCTAATAGTCCTGAACGGGTAATCAACGCAAATGCCTCGGCTCGGCCACAAACTCGTCTTCGTACGGGTTTGCGGAAATGGGAAAGCGGTTAGAGAGTGGTGCATGACAACGAGGTAATCTAAATTACCTCTCTAATAGTCCCGAACGGGTACTCTACGCAAATGCCTCGGCTCGGCCTCAAACTCGTTTTCGTACGGGTTTGCGGAAATGGAAAAGCGGTTAGAGAGTGGTGCATGACAACGAGGTAATCTAAATTACCTCTCTAATCGTCCCGAACGTGTAATCTGCGCAAATGCCTTGGCTCGGCCACAAACTCGTCTTCGTACGGGTTTGCGGAAATGGGAAAGCGGTTAGAGAGTGGTGCATGACAACGAGGTAATCTAAATTACCTCTCTAATAGTCCCGAACGGGTAATCTACGCAAATGCCTCGGCTCGGCCACAAACTCGTCTTTGTACGGGTTTGCGGAAATGGGAAAGCGGTTAGAGAGTGGTGCATGACAACGAGGTAATCTAAATTACTTCTCTAATAGTCCCGAACGGGTAATCTACGCAAATGCCTCGGCTCGGCCACAAACTCGTTTTCGTACGGGTTTGCGGAAATGGGAAAGCGGTTAGAGAGTGGTGCATGACAACGAGGTAATCTAAATTACCTCTCTAATAGTCCCGAACGGGTAATCTACGCAAATGCCTCGGCTCGGCCACAAACTCGTCTTTGTACGGGTTTGCGGAAATGGGAAAGCGGTTAGAGAGTGGTGCATGACAACGAGGTAATCTAAATTACCTCTCTAATAGTCCCGAACGGGTAATCTACGCAAATGCCTCGGCTCGGCCTCAAACTCATTTTCGTACGGGTTTGCGAAAATGGAAAAGCGGTTAGAGAGTGGTGCATGACAACGAGGTAATCTAAATTACCTCTCTAATAGTCCCGAACGTGTAATCTGCGCAAATGCCTCGGCTCGGCCACAAACTCGTCTTAGTACGGGTTTGTGGAAATGGGAAAGCGGTTAGAGAGTGGTGCATGACAACGAGGTAATCTAAATTACCTCTCTAATAGTCCTGAACGGGTAATCAACGCAAATGCCTCGGCTCGGCCACAAACTCGTCTTCGTACGGGTTTGCGGAAATGGGAAAGCGGTTAGAGAGTGGTGCATGACAACGAGGTAATCTAAATTACCTCTCTAATAGTCCCGAACGGGTACTCTACGCAAATGCCTCGGCTCGGCCTCAAACTCGTTTTCGTACGGGTTTGCGGAAATGGAAAAGCGGTTAGAGAGTGGTGCATGACAACGAGGTAATCTAAATTACCTCTCCAATCGTCCCGAACGTGTAATCTGCGCAAATGCCTCGGCTCGGCCACAAACTCATCTTCGTACGGGTTTGCGGAAATGGAAAAGCGGTTAGAGAGTGGTTCATGACTACGGGGTAATCTAAATTACCTCTCTAATAGTCCCGAACGGGTAATCTATGCAAATGCCTCAGCTTGGCCTCAAACTCGTCTTCGTACGGGTTTGCGGAAATGAGAAAGCGGTTAGAGAGTGGTTCATGACTACGGGGTAATCTAAATTACCTCTCTAATAGTCCCGAACGGGTAATCTATGCAAATGCCTCAGCTTGGCCTCAAACTCGTCTTCGTACGGGTTTGCGGAAATGAGAAAGCGGTTAGAGAGTGGTTCATGACTACGGGGTAATCTAAATTACCTCTCTAATAGTCCCGAACGGGTAATCTACGCAAATTCCTCGGCTTGGCCTCAAACTCGTCTTCGTACGGGTTTGCGGAAATGAGAAAGCGGTTAGAGAGTGGTTCATGACTACGGGGTAATCTAAATTACCTCTCTAATAGTCCCGAACGGGTAATCTATGCAAATGCCACAGCTTGGCCTCAAACTCGTCTTCGTACGGGTTTGCGGAAATGAGAAAGCGGTTAGAGAGTGGTTCATGACTACGGGGTAATCTAAATTACCTCTCTAATCGTCCCGAACGTGTAATCTACGCAAATGCCTCGGCTCGGCCACAAACTCGTCTTTGTACGGGTTTGCGGAAATGGGAAAGCGGTTAGAGAGTGGTGCATGACAACGAGGTAATCTAAATTACCTCTCTAATCGTCCCGAACGTGTAATCTGCGCAAATGCCTTGGCTCGGCCACAAACTCGTCTTCGTACGGGTTTGCGGAAATGGAAAAGCGGTTAGAGAGTGGTTCATGACTACGGGGTAATCTAAATTACCTCTCTAATCGTCCCGAACGTGTAATCTGCGCAAATGCCTCGGCTCGGCCACAAACTCGTCTTTGTACGGGTTTGCGGAAATGGGAAAGCGGTTAGAGAGTGGTGCATGACAACGAGGTAATCTAAATTACCTCTCTAATAGTCCCGAACGGGTAATCTACGCAAATGCCTCGGCTCGGCCACAAACTCGTCTTTGTACGGGTTTGCGGAAATGGGAAAGCGGTTAGAGAGTGGTGCATGACAACGAGGTAATCTAAATTACCTCTCTAATAGTCCCGAACGGGTAATCTACGCAAATTCCTCGGCTTGGCCTCAAACTCGTCTTCGTACGGGTTTGCGGAAATGAGAAAGCGGTTAGAGAGTGGTTCATGACTACGGGGTAATCTAAATTACCTCTCTAATAGTCCCGAACGGGTAATCTACGCTAATGCCTCGGCTCGGCCACAAACTCATCTTCGTACGGGTTTGCGGAAATGGAAAAGCGGTTAGAGAGTGGTTCATGACTACGGGGTAATCTAAATTACCTCTCTAATAGTCGCGAACGGGTAATCTATGCAACTGCCTCAGCTTGGCCTCAAACTCGTCTTCGTACGGGTTTGCGGAAATGAGAAAGCGGTTAGAGAGTGGTTCATGACTACGGGGTAATCTAAATTACCTCTCTAATAGTCCCGAACGGGTAATCTACGCAAATTCCTCGGCTTGGCCTCAAACTCGTCTTCGTACGGGTTTGCGGAAATGAGAAAGCGGTTAGAGAGTGGTTCATGACTACGGGGTAATCTAAATTACCTCTCTAATAGTCCCGAACGGGTAATCTACGCTAATGCCTCGGCTCGGCCACAAACTCGTCTTCGTACGGGTTTGTGGAAATGGGAAAGCGGTTAGAGAGTGGTGCATGACAACGAGGTAATCTAAATTACCTCTCTAATAGTCCTGAACGGGTAATCAACGCAAATGCCTCGGCTCGGCCACAAACTCGTCTTCGTACGGGTTTGCGGAAATGGGAAAGCGGTTAGAGAGTGGTGCATGACAACGAGGTAATCTAAATTACCTCTCTAATAGTCCCGAACGGGTACTCTACGCAAATGCCTCGGCTCGGCCTCAAACTCGTTTTCGTACGGGTTTGCGGAAATGGAAAAGCGGTTAGAGAGTGGTGCATGACAACGAGGTAATCTAAATTACCTCTCCAATCGTCCCGAACGTGTAATCTGCGCAAATGCCTCGGCTCGGCCACAAACTCATCTTCGTACGGGTTTGCGGAAATGGAAAAGCGGTTAGAGAGTGGTTCATGACTACGGGGTAATCTAAATTACCTCTCTAATAGTCCCGAACGGGTAATCTATGCAAATGCCTCAGCTTGGCCTCAAACTCGTCTTCGTACGGGTTTGCGGAAATGAGAAAGCGGTTAGAGAGTGGTTCATGACTACGGGATAATCTAAATTACCTCTCTAATAGTCCCGAACGGGTAATCTACGCAAATTCCTCGGCTTGGCCTCAAACTCGTCTTCGTACAGGTTTGCGGAAATGAGAAAGCGGTTAGAGAGTGGTTCATGACTACGGGGTAATCTAAATTACCTCTCTAATAGTCCCGAACGGGTAATCTACGCAAATGCCTCGGCTCGGCCACAAACTCGTCTTCGTACGGGTTTGCGGAAATGGGAAAGCGGTTAGAGAGTGGTGCATGACAACGAGGTAATCTAAATTACCTCTCTAATAGTCCCGAACGTGTAATCTGCGCAAATGCCTCGGCTCGGCCACAAACTCATCTTCGTACGGGTTTGCGGAAATGGAAAAGCGGTTAGAGAGTGGTGCATGACAACGAGGTAATCTAAATTACCTCTCTAATAGTCCCGAACGGGTAATCTACGCAAATGCCTCGGCTCTGCCACAAACTCGTCTTCGTACGGGTTTGCGAAAATGGGAAAGCGGTTAGAGAATGGTGCATGACAACGAGGTAATCTAAATTATCTCTCTAATAGTCCCGAACGGGTAATCTACGCAAATGCCTCGGCTCGGCCACAAACTCGTCTTCGTACGGGTTTGCGGAAATGGGAAAGCGGTTAGATAGTGGTGCATGACCACGAGGTAATCTAAATTACCTCTCTAATAGTCTCGAACGGGTAATCTACGCAAATGCCTCGGCTCGGCCTCAAACTCGTTTTCGTAGGGTTTGCGGAAATGGAAAAGCGGTTAGAGAGTGGTGCATGACAACGAGGTAATCTAAATTACCTCTCTAATAGTCCCGAACGTGTAATCTGCGCAAATGCCTCGGCTCGGCCACAAACTCGTCTTCGTACGGGTTTGCGGAAATGGAAAAGCGGTTAGAGAGTGGTTCATGACTACGGGGTAATCTAAATTACCTCTCTAATAGTCCCGAACGGGTAATCTATGCAAATGCCTCAGCTTGGCCTCAAACTCGTCTTCGTACGGGTTTGCGAAAATGGGAAAGCGGTTAGAGAATGGTGCATGACAACGAGGTAATCTAAATTATCTCTCTAATAGTCCCGAACGGGTAATCTACGCAAATTCCTCGGCTTGGCCTCAAACTCGTCTTCGTACGGGTTTGCGGAAATGAGAAAGCGGTTAGAGAGTGGTTCATGACTACGGGGTAATCTAAATTACCTCTCTAATAGTCCCGAACGGGTAATCTACGCAAATGCCTCGGCTCGGCCACAAACTCGTCTTCGTACGGGTTTGCGGAAATGGGAAAGCGGTTAGAGAGTGGTGCATGACAACGAGGTAATCTAAATTACCTCTCTAATAGTCCCGAACGTGTAATCTGCGCAAATGCCTCGGCTCGGCCACAAACTCATCTTCGTACGGGTTTGCGGAAATGGAAAAACGGTTAGAGAGTGGTGCATGACAACGAGGTAATCTAAATTACCTCTCTAATAGTCCCGAACGGGTAATCTATGCAAATGCCTCAGCTTGGCCTCAAACTCGTCTTCGTACGGGTTTGCGAAAATGGGAAAGCGGTTAGAGAATGGTGCATGACAACGAGGTAATCTAAATTATCTCTCTAATAGTCCCGAACGGGTAATCTACGCAAATGCCTCGGCTCGGCCACAAACTCGTCTTCGTACGGGTTTGCGGAAATGGGAAAGCGGTTAGAGAGTGGTGCATGACCACGAGGTAATCTAAATTACCTCTCTAATAGTCTCGAACGGGTAATCTACGCAAATGCCTCGGCTCGGCCTCAAACTCGTTTTCGTAGGGTTTGCGGAAATGGAAAAGCGGTTAGAGAGTGGTGCATGACAACGAGGTAATCTAAATTACCTCTCTAATAGTCCCGAACGTGTAATCTGCGCAAATGCCTCGGCTCGGCCACAAACTCGTCTTCGTACGGGTTTACGGAAATGGAAAAGCGGTTAGAGAGTGGTTCATGACAACGGGGTAATCTAAATTACCTCTCTAATAGTCCCGAACGGGTAATCTACGCAAATGCCTCAGATTGGCGTCAAACTCGTCTTCGTACGGGTTTGCGGAAATGAGAAAGCGGTTAGAGAGTGGTTCAGGACTACGGGGTAATGTAAATTACCTCTCTAATAGTCCCGAACGGGTAATCTACGCAAATGCCTCAGCTTGGCCTCAAACTCGTCTTCGTATGGGTTTGCGGAAATGAGAAAGCGGTTAGAGAGTGGTGCATGACAACGGGGTAATGTAAATTACCTCTCTAATAGTCCCGAACGGGTAATCTACGCAAATGCCTCGGCTCGGCCACAAACTCGTCTTCGTACGGGTTTGCGGAAATGGGAAAGCGGTTAGAGAGTGGTGCATGACAACGAGGTAATCTAAATTACCTCTCTAATAGTCCTGAACGGGTAATCAACGCAAATGCCTCGGCTTGGCCACAAACTCGTCTTCGTACGGGTTTGCGGAAATGGGAAAGCGGTTAGAGAGTGTTGCATGACAACGAGGTAATCTAAATTACCTCTCTAATAGTCCCGAACGGGTAATCTACGCAAATGCCTCGGCTCGGCCACAAACTCGTCTTCGTACGGGTTTGCGGAAATGGGAAAGCGTTTAGAGAGTGGTGCATGACAACGGGGTAATCTAAATTATCTCTCTAATAGTCCCGAACGGGTAATCAACGCAAATGCCTCGGTTCGGCCACAAACTCGTCTTCGTACGGGTTTGCGGAAATGGGAAAGCGGTTAGAGAGTGGTGCATGACAACGACGTAATCTAAATTACCTCTCTAATAGTCCCGAACGGGTAATCTACGCAAATGCCTCGGCTCGGCCACAAACTCATCTTCGTACGGGTTTGTGGAAATGGGAAAGCGGTTAGAGAGTGGTGCATGACAACGAGGTAATCTAAATTACCTCTCTAATAGTCCTGAACGGGTAATCAACGCAAATGGCTCGGCTCGGCCACAAACTCGTCTTCGTACGAGTTTGCGGAAATTGGAAAGCGGTTAGAGAGTGGTGCATGACAACGAGGTAATCTAAATTACCTCTCTAATAGTCCCGAACGGGTACTCTACGCAAATGCCTCGGCTCGGCCTCAAACTCGTTTTCGTACGGGTTTGCGGAAATGGAAAAGCGGTTAGAGAGTGGTGCATTACAACGAGGTAATCTAAATTACCTCTCTAATCGTCCCGAACGTGTAATCTGCGAAAATGCCTTGGCTCGGCCACAAACTCGTCTTCGTACGGGTTTGCGGAAATGGGAAAGCGGTTAAAGAGTGGTGCATGACAACGAGGTAATCTAAATTACCTCTCTAATAGTCCCGAACGGGTAATCTACGCAAATGCCTCGGCTCGGCCACAAACTCGTCTTTGTACGGGTTTGCGGAAATGGGAAAGCGGTTAGAGAGTGGTGCATGACCACGAGGTAATCTAAATTACCTCTCTAATAGTCTCGAACGGGTAATCTACGCAAATGCCTCGGCTCGGCCTCAAACTCGTTTTCGTAGGGTTTGCGAAAATGGGAAAGCGGTTAGAGAATGGTGCATGACAACGAGGTAATCTAAATTACCTCTCTAATAGTCCCGAACGTGTAATCTGCGCAAATGCCTCGGCTCGGCCACAAACTCATCTTCGTACGGGTTTGCGGAAATGGAAAAGCGGTTAGAGAGTGGTGCATGACAACGAGGTAATCTAAATTACCTCTCTAATAGTCCCGAACGGGTAATCTACGCAAATGCCTCGGCTCTGCCACAAACTCGTCTTCGTACGGGTTTGCGAAAATGGGAAAGCGGTTAGAGAATGGTGCATGACAACGAGGTAATCTAAATTATCTCTCTAATAGTCCCGAACGGGTAATCTACGCAAATGCCTCGGCTCGGCCACAAACTCGTCTTCGTACGGGTTTGCGGAAATGGGAAAGCGGTTAGATAGTGGTGCATGACCACGAGGTAATCTAAATTACCTCTCTAATAGTCTCGAACGGGTAATCTACGCAAATGCCTCGGCTCGGCCTCAAACTCGTTTTCGTAGGGTTTGCGGAAATGGAAAAGCGGTTAGAGAGTGGTGCATGACAACGAGGTAATCTAAATTACCTCTCTAATAGTCCCGAACGTGTAATCTGCGCAAATGCCTCGGCTCGGCCACAAACTCGTCTTCGTACGGGTTTGCGGAAATGGAAAAGCGGTTAGAGAGTGGTTCATGACTACGGGGTAATCTAAATTACCTCTCTAATAGTCCCGAACGGGTAATCTATGCAAATGCCTCAGCTTGGCCTCAAACTCGTCTTCGTACGGGTTTGCGAAAATGGGAAAGCGGTTAGAGAATGGTGCATGACAACGAGGTAATCTAAATTATCTCTCTAATAGTCCCGAACGGGTAATCTACGCAAATTCCTCGGCTTGGCCTCAAACTCGTCTTCGTACGGGTTTGCGGAAATGAGAAAGCGGTTAGAGAGTGGTTCATGACTACGGGGTAATCTAAATTACCTCTCTAATAGTCCCGAACGGGTAATCTACGCAAATGCCTCGGCTCGGCCACAAACTCGTCTTCGTACGGGTTTGCGGAAATGGGAAAGCGGTTAGAGAGTGGTGCATGACAACGAGGTAATCTAAATTACCTCTCTAATAGTCCCGAACGTGTAATCTGCGCAAATGCCTCGGCTCGGCCACAAACTCATCTTCGTACGGGTTTGCGGAAATGGAAAAGCGGTTAGAGAGTGGTGCATGACAACGAGGTAATCTAAATTACCTCTCTAATAGTCCCGAACGGGTAATCTATGCAAATGCCTCAGCTTGGCCTCAAACTCGTCTTCGTACGGGTTTGCGAAAATGGGAAAGCGGTTAGAGAATGGTGCATGACAACGAGGTAATCTAAATTATCTCTCTAATAGTCCCGAACGGGTAATCTACGCAAATGCCTCGGCTCGGCCACAAACTCGTCTTCGTACGGGTTTGCGGAAATGGGAAAGCGGTTAGAGAGTGGTGCATGACCACGAGGTAATCTAAATTACCTCTCTAATAGTCTCGAACGGGTAATCTACGCAAATGCCTCGGCTCGGCCTCAAACTCGTTTTCGTAGGGTTTGCGGAAATGGAAAAGCGGTTAGAGAGTGGTGCATGACAACGAGGTAATCTAAATTACCTCTCTAATAGTCCCGAACGTGTAATCTGCGCAAATGCCTCGGCTCGGCCACAAACTCGTCTTCGTACGGGTTTACGGAAATGGAAAAGCGGTTAGAGAGTGGTTCATGACAACGGGGTAATCTAAATTACCTCTCTAATAGTCCCGAACGGGTAATCTACGCAAATGCCTCAGATTGGCGTCAAACTCGTCTTCGTACGGGTTTGCGGAAATGAGAAAGCGGTTAGAGAGTGGTTCAGGACTACGGGGTAATGTAAATTACCTCTCTAATAGTCCCGAACGGGTAATCTACGCAAATGCCTCAGCTTGGCCTCAAACTCGTCTTCGTATGGGTTTGCGGAAATGAGAAAGCGGTTAGAGAGTGGTGCATGACAACGGGGTAATGTAAATTACCTCTCTAATAGTCCCGAACGGGTAATCTACGCAAATGCCTCGGCTCGGCCACAAACTCGTCTTCGTACGGGTTTGCGGAAATGGGAAAGCGGTTAGAGAGTGGTGCATGACAACGAGGTAATCTAAATTACCTCTCTAATAGTCCTGAACGGGTAATCAACGCAAATGCCTCGGCTTGGCCACAAACTCGTCTTCGTACGGGTTTGCGGAAATGGGAAAGCGGTTAGAGAGTGTTGCATGACAACGAGGTAATCTAAATTACCTCTCTAATAGTCCCGAACGGGTAATCTACGCAAATGCCTCGGCTCGGCCACAAACTCGTCTTCGTACGGGTTTGCGGAAATGGGAAAGCGTTTAGAGAGTGGTGCATGACAACGGGGTAATCTAAATTATCTCTCTAATAGTCCCGAACGGGTAATCTACGCAAATGCCTCGGTTCGGCCACAAACTCGTCTTCGTACGGGTTTGCGGAAATGGGAAAGCGGTTAGAGAGTGGTGCATGACAACGACGTAATCTAAATTACCTCTCTAATAGTCCCGAACGGGTAATCTACGCAAATGCCTCGGCTCGGCCACAAACTCATCTTCGTACGGGTTTGTGGAAATGGGAAAGCGGTTAGAGAGTGGTGCATGACAACGAGGTAATCTAAATTACCTCTCTAATAGTCCTGAACGGGTAATCAACACAAATGGCTCGGCTCGGCCACAAACTCGTCTTCGTACGGGTTTGCGGAAATTGGAAAGCGGTTAGAGAGTGGTGCATGACAACGAGGTAATCTAAATTACCTCTCTAATAGTCCCGAACGGGTACTCTACGCAAATGCCTCGGCTCGGCCTCAAACTCGTTTTCGTACGGGTTTGCGGAAATGGAAAAGCGGTTAGAGAGTGGTGCATTACAACGAGGTAATCTAAATTACCTCTCTAATCGTCCCGAACGTGTAATCTGCGAAAATGCCTTGGCTCGGCCACAAACTCGTCTTCGTACGGGTTTGCGGAAATGGGAAAGCGGTTAAAGAGTGGTGCATGACAACGAGGTAATCTAAATTACCTCTCTAATAGTCCCGAACGGGTAATCTACGCAAATGCCTCGGCTCGGCCACAAACTCGTCTTTGTACGGGTTTGCGGAAATGGGAAAGCGGTTAGAGAGTGGTGCATGACCACGAGGTAATCTAAATTACCTCTCTAATAGTCTCGAACGGGTAATCTACGCAAATGCCTCGGCTCGGCCTCAAACTCGTTTTCGTAGGGTTTGTGGAAATGGAAAAGCGGTTAGAGAGTGGTGCATGACAACGAGGTAATCTAAATTACCTCTCTAATAGTCCCGAACGTGTAATCTGCGCAAATGCCTCGGCTCGGCCACAAACTCGTCTTCGTACGGGTTTACGGAAATGGAAAAGCGGTTAGAGAGTGGTTCATGACAACGGGGTAATCTAATTTACCTCTCTAATAGTCCCGAACGGGTAATCTACGCAAATGCCTCAGATTGGCGTCAAACTCGTCTTCGTACGGGTTTTCGGAAATGAGAAAGCGGTTAGAGAGTGGTTCATGACTACGGGGTAATCTAAATTACCTCTCTAATAGTCCCGAACGGGTAATCTACGCAAATGCCTCAGATTGGCGTCAAACTCGTCTTTGTACGGGTTTGCGGAAATGAGAAAGCGGTTAGGGAGTGGTGCATGACAACGAGGTAATCTAAATTACCTCTCTAATAGTCCCGAACGGGTAATCTACGCAAATGCCTCGGCTCGGCCACAAACTCGTCTTCGTACGGGTTTGTGGAAATGGGAAAGCGGTTAGAGAGTGGTGCATGACAACGAGGTAATCTAAATTACCTCTCTAATAGTCCTGAACGGGTAATCAACGCAAATGCCTCGGCTTGGCCACAAACTCGTCTTCGTACGGGTTTGCGGAAATGGGAAAGCGGTTAGAGAGTGTTGCATGACAACGAGGTAATCTAAATTACCTCTCTAATAGTCCCGAACGGGTAATCTACGCAAATGCCTCGGCTCGGCCTCAAACTCGTCTTCGTACGGGTTTGCGGAAATGGAAAAGCGGTTAGAGAGTGGTGCATGACAACGAGGTAATCTAAATTACCTCTCTAATCGTCCCGAACGTGTAATCTGCGAAAATGCCTTGGCTCGGCCACAAACTCGTCTTCGTACGGGTTTGCGGAAATGGGAAAGCGGTTAGAGAGTGGTGCATGACAACGAGGTAATCTAAATTACCTCTCTAATAGTCCCGAACGGGTAATCTACGCAAATGCCTCGGCTCGGCCACAAACTCGTCTTTGTACGGGTTTGCGGAAATGGGAAAGCGGTTAGAGAGTGGTGCATGACCACGAGGTAATCTAAATTACCTCTCTAATAGTCTCGAACGGGTAATCTACGCAAATGCCTCGGCTCGGCCTCAAACTCGTTTTCGTAGGGTTTGTGGAAATGGAAAAGCGGTTAGAGAGTGGTGCATGACAACGAGGTAATCTAAATTACCTCTCTAATAGTCCCGAACGTGTAATCTGCGCAAATGCCTCGGCTCGGCCACAAACTCGTCTTCGTACGGGTTTACGGAAATGGAAAAGCGGTTAGAGAGTGGTTCATGACAACGGGGTAATCTAATTTACCTCTCTAATAGTCCCGAACGGGTAATCTACGCAAATGCCTCAGATTGGCGTCAAACTCGTCTTCGTACGGGTTTTCGGAAATGAGAAAGCGGTTAGAGAGTGGTTCATGACTACGGGGTAATCTAAATTACCTCTCTAATAGTCCCGAACGGGTAATCTACGCAAATGCCTCAGCTTGGCCTCAAACTCGTCTTCGTATGGGTTTGCGGAAATGAGAAAGCGGTTAGAGAGTGGTGCATGACAACGGGGTAATGTAAATTACCTCTCTAATAGTCCCGAACGGGTAATCTACGCAAATGCCTCGGCTCGGCCACAAACTCGTCTTCGTACGGGTTTGCGGAAATGGGAAAGCGGTTAGGGAGTGGTTCATGACAACGGGGTAATCTAAATTACCTCTCTAATAGTCCCGAACGGGTAATCTACGCAAATGCCTCAGATTGGCGTCAAACTCGTCTTTGTACGGGTTTGCGGAAATGAGAAAGCGGTTAGGGAGTGGTGCATGACAACGAGGTAATCTAAATTACCTCTCTAATAGTCCCGAACGGGTAATCTACGCAAATGCCTCGGCTCGGCCACAAACTCGTCTTCGTACGGGTTTGTGGAAATGGGAAAGCGGTTAGAGAGTGGTGCATGACAACGAGGTAATCTAAATTACCTCTCTAATAGTCCTGAACGGGTAATCAACGCAAATGCCTCGGCTTGGCCACAAACTCGTCTTCGTACGGGTTTGCGGAAATGGGAAAGCGGTTAGAGAGTGTTGCATGACAACGAGGTAATCTAAATTACCTCTCTAATAGTCCCGAACGGGTAATCTACGCAAATGCCTCGGCTCGGCCACAAACTCGTCTTCGTACGGGTTTGCGGAAATGGGAAAGCGTTTAGAGAGTGGTGCATGACAACGGGGTAATCTAAATTATCTCTCTAATAGTCCCGAACGGGTAATCTACGCAAATGCCTCGGTTCGGCCACAAACTCGTCTTCGTACGGGTTTGCGGAAATGGGAAAGCGGTTAGAGAGTGGTGCATGACAACGAGGTAATCTAAATTACCTCTCTAATAGTCCCGAACGGGTAATCTACGCAAATGCCTCGGCTCGGCCACAAACTCGTCTTCGTACGGGTTTGTGGAAATGGGAAAGCGGTTAGAGAGTGGTGCATGACAACGAGGTAATCTAAATTACCTCTCTAATAGTCCTGAACGGGTAATCAACGCAAATGCCTCGGCTCGGCCACAAACTCGTCTTCGTACGGGTTAGCGGAAATGGGAAAGCGGTTAGAGAGTGGTGCATGACAACGAGGTAATCTAAATTACCTCTCTAATAGTCCCGAACGGGTACTCTACGCAAATGCCTCGGCTCGGCCTCAAACTCGTTTTCGTACGGGTTTGCAGAAATGGAAAAGCGGTTAGAGAGTGGTGCATGACAACGAGGTAATCTAAATTACCTCTCTAATCGTCCCGAACGTGTAATCTGCGCAAATGCCTCGGCTCGGCCACAAACTCGTCTTCGTACGGGTTTGCGGAAATGGGAAAGCGGTTAGAGAGTGGTTCATGACTACGGGGTAATGTAAATTACCTCTCTAATAGTCCCGAACGGGTAATCTACCCAAATGCCTCGGCTCGGCCACAAACTCGTCTTTGTACGGGTTTGTAGAAATGGGAAAGCGGTTAGAGAGTGGTGCATGACAACGAGGTAATCTAAATTACCTCTCTAATAGTCCTGAACGGGTAATCAACGCAAATGCCTCGGCTCGGCCACAAACTCGTCTTCGTACGGGTTTGCGGAAATGGGAAAGCGGTTAGAGAGTGGTGCATGACAACGAGGTAATCTAAATTACCTCTCTAATAGTCCCGAACGGGTAATCTACGCAAATGCCTCGGCTCGGCCTCAAACTCATTTTCGTACGGGTTTGCGGAAATGGAAAAGCGGTTAGAGAGTGGTGCATGACAACGAGGTAATCTAAATTACCTCTCTAATAGTCCCGAACGTGTAATCTGCGCAAATGCCTCGGCTCGGCCACAAACTCGTCTTAGTACGGGTTTGTGGAAATGGGAAAGCGGTTAGAGAGTGGTGCATGACAACGAGGTAATCTAAATTACCTCTCTAATAGTCCTGAACGGGTAATCTACGCAAATTCCTCGGCTCGGCCACAAACTCGTCTTCGTACGGGTTTG
Organism: Lepidium didymum; assembly: GCA_963920545.1. NCBI lineage: Eukaryota > Viridiplantae > Streptophyta > Magnoliopsida > Brassicales > Brassicaceae > Lepidium > Lepidium didymum. Next base: position 8,336,577 of record OY986988.1, read on the forward strand.
TGGAAATGGGAAAGCGGTTAGAGAGTGGTGCATGACAACGAGGTAATCTAAATTACCTCTCTAATAGTCCTGAACGGGTAATCTACGCAAATTCCTCGGCTCGGCCACAAACTCGTCTTCGTACGGGTTTGCGGAAATGGGAAAGCGGTTAGAGAGTGGTGCATGACAACGAGGTAATCTAAATTACCTCTCTAATAGTCCTGAACGGGTAATCAACGCAAATGCCTCGGCTCGGCCACAAACTCGTCTTCGTACGGGTTTGCGGAAATGGGAAAGCGGTTAGAGAGTGGTGCATGACAACGAGGTAATCTAAATTACCTCTCTAATCGTCCCGAACGTGTAATCTGCGCAAATGCCTCGGCTCGGCCACAAACTCGTCTTCGTACGGGTTTACGGAAATGGGAAAGCGGTTAGAGAGTGGTTCATGACTACGGGGTAATGTAAATTACCTCTCTAATAGTCCCGAACGGGTAATCTACCCAAATGCCTCGGCTCGGCCACAAACTCGTCTTTGTACGGGTTTGTAGAAATGGGAAAGCGGTTAGAGAGTGGTGCATGACAACGAGGTAATCTAAATTACCTCTCTAATAGTCCTGAACGGGTAATCAACGCAAATGCCTCGGCTCGGCCACAAACTCGTCTTCGTACGGGTTTGCGGAAATGGGAAAGCGGTTAGAGAGTGGTGCATGACAACGAGGTAATCTAAATTACCTCTCTAATAGTCCCGAACGGGTAATCTACGCAAATGCCTCGGCTCGGCCTCAAACTCATTTTCGTACGGGTTTGCGGAAATGGAAAAGCGGTTAGAGAGTGGTGCATGACAACGAGGTAATCTAAATTACCTCTCTAATAGTCCCGAACGTGTAATCTGCGCAAATGCCTCGGCTCGGCCACAAACTCGTCTTAGTACGGGTTTGTAGAAATGGGAAAGCGGTTAGAGAGTGGTGCATGACAACGAGGTAATCTAAATTACCTCTCTAATAGTCCTGAACGGGTAATCTACGCAAATTCCTCGGCTCGGCCACAAACTCGTCTTCGTACGGGTTTGTGGAAATGGGAAAGCGGTTAGAGAGTGGTGCATGACAACGAGGTAATCTAAATTACCTCTCTAATAGTCCTGAACGGGTAATCTACGCAAATTCCTCGGCTCGGCCACAAACTCGTCTTCGTACGGGTTTGCGGAAATGGGAAAGCGGTTAGAGAGTGGTGCATGACAACGAGGTAATCTAAATTACCTCTCTAATAGTCCTGAACGGGTAATCAACGCAAATGCCTCGGCTCGGCCACAAACTCGTCTTCGTACGGGTTTGCGGAAATGGGAAAGCGGTTAGAGAGTGGTGCATGACAACGAGGTAATCTAAATTACCTCTCTAATCGTCCCGAACGTGTAATCTGCGCAAATGCCTCGGCTCGGCCACAAACTCGTCTTCGTACGGGTTTACGGAAATGGGAAAGCGGTTAGAGAGTGGTTCATGACTACGGGGTAATGTAAATTACCTCTCTAATAGTCCCGAACGGGTAATCTACCCAAATGCCTCGGCTCGGCCACAAACTCGTCTTTGTACGGGTTTGTAGAAATGGGAAAGCGGTTAGAGAGTGGTGCATGACAACGAGGTAATCTAAATTACCTCTCTAATAGTCCTGAACGGGTAATCAACGCAAATGCCTCGGCTCGGCCACAAACTCGTCTTCGTACGGGTTTGCGGAAATGGGAAAGCGGTTAGAGAGTGGTGCATGACAACGAGGTAATCTAAATTACCTCTCTAATAGTCCCGAACGGGTAATCTACGCAAATGCCTCGGCTCGGCCTCAAACTCATTTTCGTACGGGTTTGCGGAAATGGAAAAGCGGTTAGAGAGTGGTGCATGACAACGAGGTAATCTAAATTACCTCTCTAATAGTCCCGAACGTGTAATCTGCGCAAATGCCTCGGCTCGGCCACAAACTCGTCTTAGTACGGGTTTGTGGAAATGGGAAAGCGGTTAGAGAGTGGTGCATGACAACGAGGTAATCTAAATTACCTCTCTAATAGTCCTGAACGGGTAATCTACGCAAATTCCTCGGCTCGGCCACAAACTCGTCTTCGTACGGGTTTGCGGAAATGGGAAAGCGGTTAGAGAGTGGTGCATGACAACGAGGTAATCTAAATTACCTCTCTAATAGTCCTGAACGGGTAATCAACGCAAATGCCTCGGCTCGGCCACAAACTCGTCTTCGTACGGGTTTGCGGAAATGGGAAAGCGGTTAGAGAGTGGTGCATGACAACGAGGTAATCTAAATTACCTCTCTAATAGTCCCGAACGGGTACTCTACGCAAATGCCTCGGCTCGGCCTCAAACTCGTTTTCGTACGGGTTTGCGGAAATGGAAAAGCGGTTAGAGAGTGGTGCATGACAACGAGGTAATCTAAATTACCTCTCTAATCGTCCCGAACGTGTAATCTGCGCAAATGCCTTGGCTCGGCCACAAACTCGTCTTCGTACGGGTTTGCGGAAATGGGAAAGCGGTAAGAGAGTGGTGCATGACAACGAGGTAATCTAAATTACCTCTCTAATAGTCCCGAACGGGTAATCTACGCAAATGCCTCGGCTCGGCCACAAACTCGTCTTCGTACGGGTTTGTGGAAATGGGAAAGCGGTTAGAGAGTGGTGCATGACAACGAGGTAATCTAAATTACCTCTCTAATAGTCCTGAACGGGTAATCAACGCAAATGCCTCGGCTCGGCCACAAACTCGTCTTCGTACGGGTTTGCGGAAATGGGAAAGCGGTTAGAGAGTGGTGCATGACAACGAGGTAATCTAAATTACCTCTCTAATAGTCCCGAACGGGTAATCTACGCAAATGCCTCGGCTCGGCCTCAAACTCATTTTCGTACGGGTTTGCGGAAATGGAAAAGCGGTTAGAGAGTGGTGCATGACAACGAGGTAATCTAAATTACCTCTCTAATAGTCCCGAACGTGTAATCTGCGCAAATGCCTCGGCTCGGCCACAAACTCGTCTTAGTACGGGTTTGTAGAAATGGGAAAGCGGTTAGAGAGTGGTGCATGACAACGAGGTAATCTAAATTACCTCTCTAATAGTCCTGAACGGGTAATCTACGCAAATTCCTCGGCTCGGCCACAAACTCGTCTTCGTACGGGTTTGTGGAAATGGGAAAGCGGTTAGAGAGTGGTGCATGACAACGAGGTAATCTAAATTACCTCTCTAATAGTCCTGAACGGGTAATCTACGCAAATTCCTCGGCTCGGCCACAAACTCGTCTTCGTACGGGTTTGCGGAAATGGGAAAGCGGTTAGAGAGTGGTGCATGACAACGAGGTAATCTAAATTACCTCTCTAATAGTCCTGAACGGGTAATCAACGCAAATGCCTCGGCTCGGCCACAAACTCGTCTTCGTACGGGTTTGCGGAAATGGGAAAGCGGTTAGAGAGTGGTGCATGACAACGAGGTAATCTAAATTACCTCTCTAATCGTCCCGAACGTGTAATCTGCGCAAATGCCTCGGCTCGGCCACAAACTCGTCTTCGTACGGGTTTACGGAAATGGGAAAGCGGTTAGAGAGTGGTTCATGACTACGGGGTAATGTAAATTACCTCTCTAATAGTCCCGAACGGGTAATCTACCCAAATGCCTCGGCTCGGCCACAAACTCGTCTTTGTACGGGTTTGTAGAAATGGGAAAGCGGTTAGAGAGTGGTGCATGACAACGAGGTAATCTAAATTACCTCTCTAATAGTCCTGAACGGGTAATCAACGCAAATGCCTCGGCTCGGCCACAAACTCGTCTTCGTACGGGTTTGCGGAAATGGGAAAGCGGTTAGAGAGTGGTGCATGACAACGAGGTAATCTAAATTACCTCTCTAATAGTCCCGAACGGGTAATCTACGCAAATGCCTCGGCTCGGCCTCAAACTCATTTTCGTACGGGTTTGCGGAAATGGAAAAGCGGTTAGAGAGTGGTGCATGACAACGAGGTAATCTAAATTACCTCTCTAATAGTCCCGAACGTGTAATCTGCGCAAATGCCTCGGCTCGGCCACAAACTCGTCTTAGTACGGGTTTGTGGAAATGGGAAAGCGGTTAGAGAGTGGTGCATGACAACGAGGTAATCTAAATTACCTCTCTAATAGTCCTGAACGGGTAATCTACGCAAATTCCTCGGCTCGGCCACAAACTCGTCTTCGTACGGGTTTGCGGAAATGGGAAAGCGGTTAGAGAGTGGTGCATGACAACGAGGTAATCTAAATTACCTCTCTAATAGTCCTGAACGGGTAATCAACGCAAATGCCTCGGCTCGGCCACAAACTCGTCTTCGTACGGGTTTGCGGAAATGGGAAAGCGGTTAGAGAGTGGTGCATGACAACGAGGTAATCTAAATTACCTCTCTAATAGTCCCGAACGGGTACTCTACGCAAATGCCTCGGCTCGGCCTCAAACTCGTTTTCGTACGGGTTTGCGGAAATGGAAAAGCGGTTAGAGAGTGGTGCATGACAACGAGGTAATCTAAATTACCTCTCTAATCGTCCCGAACGTGTAATCTGCGCAAATGCCTTGGCTCGGCCACAAACTCGTCTTCGTACGGGTTTGCGGAAATGGGAAAGCGGTAAGAGAGTGGTGCATGACAACGAGGTAATCTAAATTACCTCTCTAATAGTCCCGAACGGGTAATCTACGCAAATGCCTCGGCTCGGCCACAAACTCGTCTTCGTACGGGTTTGTGGAAATGGGAAAGCGGTTAGAGAGTGGTGCATGACAACGAGGTAATCTAAATTACCTCTCTAATAGTCCTGAACGGGTAATCAACGCAAATGCCTCGGCTCGGCCACAAACTCGTCTTCGTACGGGTTTGCGGAAATGGGAAAGCGGTTAGAGAGTGGTGCATGACAACGAGGTAATCTAAATTACCTCTCTAATAGTCCCGAACGGGTAATCTACGCAAATGCCTCGGCTCGGCCTCAAACTCATTTTCGTACGGGTTTGCGGAAATGGAAAAGCGGTTAGAGAGTGGTGCATGACAACGAGGTAATCTAAATTACCTCTCTAATAGTCCCGAACGTGTAATCTGCGCAAATGCCTCGGCTCGGCCACAAACTCGTCTTAGTACGGGTTTGTGGAAATGGGAAAGCGGTTAGAGAGTGGTGCATGACAACGAGGTAATCTAAATTACCTCTCTAATAGTCCTGAACGGGTAATCTACGCAAATTCCTCGGCTCGGCCACAAACTCGTCTTCGTACGGGTTTGCGGAAATGGGAAAGCGGTTAGAGAGTGGTGCATGACAACGAGGTAATCTAAATTACCTCTCTAATAGTCCCGAACGGGTACTCTACGCAAATGCCTCGGCTCGGCCTCAAACTCGTTTTCGTACGGGTTTGCGGAAATGGAAAAGCGGTTAGAGAGTGGTGCATGACAACGAGGTAATCTAAATTACCTCTCCAATCGTCCCGAACGTGTAATCTGCGCAAATGCCTCGGCTCGGCCACAAACTCATCTTCGTACGGGTTTGCGGAAATGGAAAAGCGGTTAGAGAGTGGTTCATGACTACGGGGTAATCTAAATTACCTCTCTAATAGTCCCGAACGGGTAATCTATGCAAATGCCTCAGCTTGGCCTCAAACTCGTCTTCGTACGGGTTTGCGGAAATGAGAAAGCGGTTAGAGAGTGGTTCATGACTACGGGGTAATCTAAATTACCTCTCTAATAGTCCCGAACGGGTAGTCTACGCAAATTCCTCGGCTTGGCCTCAAACTCGTCTTCGTACGGGTTTGCGGAAATGAGAAAGCGGTTAGAGAGTGGTTCATGACTACGGGGTAATCTAAATTACCTCTCTAATAGTCCCGAATGGGTAATCTACGCAAATGCCTCGGCTCGGCTACAAACTCGTCTTCGTACGGGTTTGCGGAAATGGGAAAGCGGTTAGAGAGTGGTGCATGACAACGAGGTAATCTAAATTACCTCTCTAATAGTCCCGAACGGGTAATCTATGCAAATGCCTCAGCTTGGCCTCAAACTCGTCTTCGTACGGGTTTGCGGAAATGAGAAAGCGGTTAGAGAGTGGTTCATGACTACGGGGTAATCTAAATACCTCTCTAATAGTCCCGAACGGGTAATCTACGCAAATGCCTCAGCTTGGCCTCAAACTCGTCTTCGTATGGGTTTGCGCAAATGGGAAAGCGGTTAGAGAGTGGTTCATGACTACGGGGTAATGTAAATTACCTCTCTAATAGTCCCGAACGGGTAATCTACGCAAATGCCTCGGCTCGGCCACAAACTCGTCTTCGTACGGGTTTGCAGAAATGGGAAAGCGGTTAGAAAGTGGTGCATGACAACGAGGTAATCTAAATTACCTCTCTAATAGTCCCGAACGGGTAATCTACGCATATGCCTCGGCTCGGCCACAAACTCGTCTTCGTACGGGTTTGCGGAAATGAGAAAGCGGTTAGAGAGTGGTTCATGACTACGGGGTAATCTAAATACCTCTCTAATAGTCCCGAACGGGTAATCTACGCAAATTCCTCAGCTTGGCCTCAAACTCGTCTTCGTATGGGTTTGCAGAAATGGGAAAGCGGTTAGAGAGTGGTTCATGACTACGGGGTAATGTAAATTACCTCTCTAATAGTCCCGAACGGGTAATCTACGCAAATGCCTCGGCTCGGCCACAAACTCGTCTTCGTACGGGTTTGCGGAAATGCAAAAGCGGTTAGAAGTGGTGCATGACAACGAGGTAATCTAAATTACCTCTCTAATAGTCCCGAACGGGTAATCTACGCAAATGCCTCGGCTCGGCCTCAAACACGTTTTCGTACGGGTTTGCGGAAATAGAAAAGCGGTTAGAGAGTGGTGCATGACAACGAGGTAATCTAAATTACCTCTCTAATAGTCCCGAACGTGTAATCTGCGCAAATGCCTCGGCTCGGCCACAAACTCGTCTTAGTACGGGTTTGTAGAAATGGGAAAGCGGTTAGAGAGTGGTTCATGACTACGGGGTAATCTAAATTACCTCTCTAATAGTCCCGAACGGGTAATCTACGCAAATGCCTCGGCTTGGCCTCAAACTCGTCTTCGTACGGGTTTGCGGAAATGAGAAAGCGGTTAGATAGTGGTTCATGACTACGGGGTAATCTAAATTACCTCTCTAATAGTCCCGAACGAGTAATCTACGCAAATGCCTCGGCTCGGCCACAAACTCGTCTTCGTACAGGTTTGCGGAAATGGGAAAGCGGTTAGAGAGTGGTGCATGACAACGAGGTAATCTAAATTACCTCTCTAATAGTCCCGAACGTGTAATCTGCGCAAATGCCTCGGCTCGTCTACAAACTCATCTTCGTACGGGTTTGCGGAAATGGAAAAGCGGTTAGAGAGTGGTTCATGACTACGGGGTAATCTAAATTACCTCTCTAATAGTCCCGAACGGGTAATCTATGCAAATGCCTCAGCTTGGCCTCAAACTCGTCTTCGTACGGGTTTGCGGAAATGAGAAAGCGGTTAGAGAGTGGTTCATGACTACGGGGTAATCTAAATACCTCTCTAATAGTCCCGAACGGGTAATCTACGCAAATGCCTCAGCTTGGCCTCAAACTCGTCTTCGTATGGGTTTGCGCAAATGGGAAAGCGGTTAGAGAGTGGTTCATGACTACGGGGTAATGTAAATTACCTCTCTAATAGTCCCGAACGGGTAATCTACGCAAATGCCTCGGCTCGGCCACAAACTCGTCTTCGTACGGGTTTGCAGAAATGGGAAAGCGGTTAGAAAGTGGTGCATGACAACGAGGTAATCTAAATTACCTCTCTAATAGTCCCGAACGAGTAATCTACGCATATGCCTCGGCTCGGCCACAAACTCGTCTTCGTACAGGTTTGCGGAAATGGGAAAGCGGTTAGAGAGTGGTTCATGACTACGGGGTAATGTAAATTACCTCTCTAATAGTCCCGAACGGGTAATCTACGCAAATGCCTCGGCTCGGCCACAAACTCGTCTTCGTACAGGTTTGCGGAAATGGGAAAGCGGTTAGAGAGTGGTGCATGACAACGAGGTAATCTAAATTACCTCTCTAATAGTCCCGAACGGGTAATCTACGCAAATGCCTCGGCTCGGCCACAAAGTCGTCTTCGTACGGGTTTGTGGAAATGGGAAAGCGGTTAGAGAGTGGTGCATGACAACGAGGTAATCTAAATTACCTCTCTAATAGTCCTGAATGGGTAATCAACGCAAATGCCTCGGCTCGGCCACAAACTCGTCTTCGTACGGGTTTGCGGAAATGGGAAAGCGTTTAGAGAGTGGTGCATGACAACGAGGTAATCTAAATTACCTCTCTAATAGTCCCGAACGGGTAATCTACGCAAATGCCTCGGCTCGGCCACAAACTCGTCTTCGTACAGGTTTGCGGAAATGGGAAAGCGGTTAGAGAGTGGTGCATGACAACGAGGTAATCTAAATTACCTCTCTAATAGTCCCGAACGGGTAATCTACGCAAATGCCTCGGCTCGGCCACAAACTCGTCTTCGTACGGGTTTGCGAAAATGGGAAAGCGGTTAGAGAATGGTGCATGACAACGAGGTAATCTAAATTATCTCTCTAATAGTCCCGAACGGGTAATCTACGCAAATGCCTCGTCTCGGCCACAAACTAGTCTTCGTACGGGTTTGCGGAAATGGGAAAGCGGTTAGAGAGTGGTGCATGACAACGAGGTAATCTAAATTACCTCTCTAATAGTCCCGAACGGGTAATCTACGCAAATGCCTCGGCTTGGCCTCAAACTCGTCTTCGTACGGGTTTGCGGAAATGAGAAAGCGGTTAGAGAGTGGTTCATGACTACGGGGTAATCTAAATACCTCTCTAATAGTCCCGAACGGGTAATCTACGCAAATGCCTCAGCTTGGCCTCAAACTCGTCTTCGTATGGGTTTGCGGAAATGGGAAAGCGGTTAGAGAGTGGTTCATGACTACGGGGTAATGTAAATTACCTCTCTAATAGTCCCGAACGGGTAATCTACGCAAATGCCTCGGCTCGGCCACAAACTCGTCTTCGTACGGGTTTGCAGAAATGGGAAAGCGGTTAGAAAGTGGTGCATGACAACGAGGTAATATAAATTACCTCTCTAATAGTCCCGAACGGGTAATCTACGCATATGCCTCGGCTCGGCCACAAACTCGTCTTCGTACAGGTTTGCGAAAATGGGAAAGCGGTTAGAGAGTGGTTCATGACTACGGGGTAATGTAAATTACCTCTCTAATAGTCCCGAACGGGTAATCTACGCAAATGCCTCGGCTCGGCCACAAACTCGTCTTCGTACGGGTTTGCGGAAATGGGAAAGCGGTTAGAGAGTGGTGCATGACAACGAGGTAATCTAAATTACCTCTCTAATAGTCCCGAACGGGTAATCTACGCAAATGCCTCGGCTCGGCCACAAACTCGTCTTCGTACGGGTTTGCGAAAATGGGAAAGCGGTTAGAGAATGGTGCATGACAACGAGGTAATCTAAATTATCTCTCTAATAGTCCCGAACGGGTAATCTACGCAAATGCCTCGGCTCGGCCTCAAACTCGTTTTCGTAGGGTTTGCGGAAATGGAAAAGCGGTTAGAGAGTGGTGCATGACGACGAGGTAATCTAAATTACCTCTCTAATAGTCCCGAACGTGTAATCTGCGCAAATGCCTCGGCTTGGCCACAAACTCGTCTTCGTACAGGTTTACGGAAATGGAAAAGCGGTTAGAGAGTGGTTCATGACAACGGGGTAATCTAAATTACCTCTCTAGTAGTCCCGAACGGGTAATCTACGCAAATGCCTCTGATTGGCGTCAAACTCGTCTTCGTACGGGTTTGCGGAAATGAGAAAGCGGTTAGAGAGTGGATCATGACTACGGGGTAATCTAAATTATCTCTCTAATAGTCCCGAACGGGTAATCTACGCAAATTCCTCGGCTCGGCCACAAACTCGTCTTCGTACGGGTTTGCGGAAATGAGAAAGCGGTTAGAGAGTGGTGCATGACAACGGGGTAATCTAAATTACCTCTCTAATAGTCCCGAACGGGTAATCTACGCAAATGCCTCGGTTCGGCCACAAACTCGTCTTCGTACGGGTTTGCGAAAATGGGAAAGCGGTTAGAGAATGGTGCATGACAACGAGGTAATCTAAATTACCTCTCTAATAGTCCCGAACAGGTAATCTACGCAAATGCCTCGGCTCGGCCTCAAACTCGTTTTCGTACGGGTTTGCGAAAATGGGAAAGCGGTTAGAGAGTGGTGCATGACAACGAGGTAATCTAAATTATCTCTCTAATAGTCCCGAACGGGTAATCTACGCAAATGCCTCGGTTCAGCCACAAACTCGTCTTCGTACGGGTTTTCGGAAATGGGAAAGCGGTTAGAGAGTTGTGCATGACAACGAGGTAATCTAAATTACCTCTCTAATAGTCCCGAACGGGTAATCTACGCAAATGCCTCGGCTCGGCCTTAAACTCGTCTTCGTACGGGTTTGCGGAAATGGGAAAGCGGTTAGAGAGTGGTGCATGACAACGAGGTAATCTAAATTACCTCTCTAATAGTCCCGAACGGGTAATCTACGCAAATGCCTTGGCTCGGCCACAAACTCGTCTTCGTACGGGTTTGCGAAAATGGGAAAGCGGTTAGAGAATGGTGCATGACAACGAGGTAATCTAAATTATCTCTCTAATAGTCCCGAACGGGTAATCTACGCAAATGCCTCAGCTTGGCCTCAAACTCATCTTCGTACGGGTTTGCGGAAATGGGAAAGCGGTTAGAGAGTGGTTCATGACTACGAGGTAATGTAAATTACCTCTCTAATAGTCCCGAACGGGTAATCTACGCAAATGCCTCTGCTCGGCCACAAACTCGTCTTCGTACGGGTTTGCAGAAATGGGAAAGCGGTTAGAAAGTGGTGCATGACAACGAGGTAATCTAAATTACCTCTCTAATAGTCCCGAACGGGTAATCTACGCAAATGCCTCTGCTCGGCCACAAACTCGTCTTCGTACAGGTTTGCGAAAATGGAAAAGCGGTTAGAGAGTGGTTCATGACTACGGGGTAATGTAAATTACCTCTCTAATAGTCCCGAACGGGTAATCTACGCAAATGCCTCGGCTCGGCCACAAACTCGTCTTCGTACGGGTTTGCGGAAATGGGAAAGCGGTTAGAGAGTGGTGCATGACAACGAGGTAACCTAAATTACCTCTCTAATAGTCCCGAACGGGTAATCTACGCAAATGCCTCGGCTCGGCCACAAACTCGTCTTCGTACGGGTTTGCGAAAATGGGAAAGCGGTTAGAGAATGGTGCATGACAACGAGGTAATCTAAATTATCTCTCTAATAGTCCCGAACGAGTAATCTACGCAAATGCCTCGGTTCAGCCACAAACTCGTCTTCGTACGGGTTTGCGGAAATGGGAAAGCGGTTAGAGAGTGGTGCATGACAACGAGGTAATCTAAATTACCTCTCTAATAGTCCCGAACGTGTAATCTGCGCAAATGCCTCGGCTCGGCCACAAACTCGTCTTCGTACGGGTTTGCGGAAATGGAAAAGCGGTTAGAGTGTGGTTCATGACTACGGGGTAATCTAAATTACCTCTCTAATAGTCCCGAACGGGTAATCTACGCAAATGCCTCGGCTTGGCCTCAAACTCGTCTTCGTACGGGTTTGCGGAAATGAGAAAGCGGTTAGAGAGTGGTTCATGACTACGGGGTAATCTAAATTACCTCTCTAATAGTCCCGAACGGGTAATCTACGCAAAAGCCTCGGCTCGGCCACAAACTCGTCTTTGTACGGGTTTGCGGAAATGGGAAAGCGGTTAGAGAGTGGTGCATGACAACGAGGTAATCTAAATTACCTCTCTAATAGTCCCGAACGTGTAATCTGCGCAAATGCCTCGGCTCGTCTACAAACTCATCTTCGTACGGGTTTTTGGAAATGGAAAAGCGGTTAGAGAGTGGTGCATGACAACGGGGTAATCTAAATTACCTCTCTAATAGTCCCGAACGGGTAATCTACACAAATGCCTCGGTTCGGCCACAAACTCGTCTTCGTACGGGTTTGCGAAAATGGGAAAGCGGTTAGAGAATGGTGCATGACAACGAGGTAATCTAAATTACCTCTCTAATAGTCCCGAACAGGTAATCTACGCAAATGCCTCGGCTCGGCCTCAAACTCGTTTTCGTACGGGTTTGCGAAAATGGGAAAGCGGTTAGAGAGTGGTGCATGACAACGAGGTAATCTAAATTATCTCTCTAATAGTCCCGAACGGGTAATCTACGCAAATGCCTCGGTTCAGCCACAAACTCGTCTTCGTACGGGTTTTCGGAAATGGGAAAGCGGTTAGAGAGTTGTGCATGACAACGAGGTAATCTAAATTACCTCTCTAATAGTCCCGAACGGGTAATCTACGCAAATGCCTCGGCTCGGCCACAAACTCGTCTTCGTACGGGTTTGCGGAAATGGGAAAGCGGTTAGAGAGTGGTGCATGACAACGAGGTAATCTAAATTACCTCTCTAATAGTCCCGAACGGGTAATCTACGCAAATGCCTTGGCTCGGCCACAAACTCGTCTTCGTACGGGTTTGCGAAAATGGGAAAGCGGTTAGAGAATGGTGCATGACAACGAGGTAATCTAGATTATCTCTCTAATAGTCCCGAACGGGTAATCTACGCAAATGCCTCAGCTTGGCCTCAAACTCATCTTCGTACGGGTTTGCGGAAATGGGAAAGCGGTTAGAGAGTGGTTCATGACTACGAGGTAATGTAAATTACCTCTCTAATAGTCCCGAACGGGTAATCTACGCAAATGCCTCTGCTCGGCCACAAACTCGTCTTCGTACGGGTTTGCAGAAATGGGAAAGCGGTTAGAAAGTGGTGCATGACAACGAGGTAATCTAAATTACCTCTCTAATAGTCCCGAACGGGTAATCTACGCAAATGCCTCTGCTCGGCCACAAACTCGTCTTCGTACAGGTTTGCGAAAATGGAAAAGCGGTTAGAGAGTGGTTCATGACTACGGGGTAATGTAAATTACCTCTCTAATAGTCCCGAACGGGTAATCTACGCAAATGCCTCGGCTCGGCCACAAACTCGTCTTCGTACGGGTTTGCGGAAATGGGAAAGCGGTTAGAGAGTGGTGCATGACAACGAGGTAATCTAAATTACCTCTCTAATAGTCCCGAACGGGTAATCTACGCAAATGCCTCGGCTCGGCCACAAACTCGTCTTCGTACGGGTTTGCGAAAATGGGAAAGCGGTTAGAGAATGGTGCATGACAACGAGGTAATCTAAATTATCTCTCTAATAGTCCCGAACGAGTAATCTACGCAAATGCCTCGGTTCAGCCACAAACTCGTCTTCGTACGGGTTTGCGGAAATGGGAAAGCGGTTAGAGAGTGGTGCATGACAACGAGGTAATCTAAATTACCTCTCTAATAGTCCCGAACGTGTAATCTGCGCAAATGCCTCGGCTCGGCCACAAACTCGTCTTCGTACAGGTTTGCGGAAATGGAAATGCGGTTAGAGAGTGGTTCATGACTACGGGGTAATCTAAATTACCTCTCTAATAGTCCCGAACGGGTAATCTACGCAAAAGCCTCGGCTCGGCCACAAACTCGTCTTTGTACGGGTTTGCGGAAATGGGAAAGCGGTTAGAGAGTGGTGCATGACAACGAGGTAATCTAAATTACCTCTCTAATAGTCCCGAACGTGTAATCTGCGCAAATGCCTCGGCTCGTCTACAAACTCATCTTCGTACGGGTTTGCGGAAATGGAAAAGCGGTTAGAGAGTGGTTCATGACTACGGGGTAATCTAAATTACCTCTCTAATAGTCCCGAACGGGTAATCTATGCAAATGCCTCAGCTTGGCCTCAAACTCGTCTTCGTACGGGTTTGCGGAAATGAGAAAGCGGTTAGAGAGTGGTTCATGACTACGGGGTAATCTAAATACCTCTCTAATAGTCCCGAACGGGTAATCTACGCAAATGCCTCAGCTTGGCCTCAAACTCGTCTTCGTATGGGTTTGCGGAAATGGGAAAGCGGTTAGAGAGTGGTTCATGACTACGGGGTAATCTAAATTACCTCTCTAATAGTCCCGAACGGGTAATCTACGCAAATGCCTCGGCTTGGCCTCAAACTCGTCTTCGTACGGGTTTGCGGAAATGAGAAAGCGGTTAGAGAGTGGTTCATGACTACGGGGTAATCTAAATTACCTCTCTAATAGTCCCGAACGGGTAATCTACGCAAATGCCTCGGCTCGGCCACAAACTCGTCTTCGTACGGGTTTGCAGAAATGGGAAAGCGGTTAGAAAGTGGTGCATGACAACGAGGTAATCTAAATTACCTCTCTAATAGTCCCGAACGGGTAATCTACGCATATGCCTCGGCTCGGCCACAAACTCGTCTTCGTACAGGTTTGCGGAAATGGGAAAGCGGTTAGAGAGTGGTTCATGACTACGGGGTAATGTAAATTACCTCTCTAATAGTCCCGAACGGGTAATCTACGCAAATGCCTCGGCTCGGCCACAAACTCGTCTTCGTACAGGTTTGCGGAAATGGGAAAGCGGTTAGAGAGTGGTGCATGACAACGAGGTAATCTAAATTACCTCTCTAATAGTCCCGAACGGGTAATCTACGCAAATGCCTCGGCTCGGCCACAAACTCGTCTTCGTACGGGTTTGCGAAAATGGGAAAGCGGTTAGAGGGTGGTGCATGACAACGAGGTAATCTAAATTACCTCTCTAATAGTCCCGAACGGGTAATCTACGCAAATGCCTCGGCTCGGCCACAAACTCGTCTTCGTACAGGTTTGCGGAAATGGGAAAGCGGTTAGAGAGTGGTGCATGACAACGAGGTTATCTAAATTACCTCTCTAATAGTCCCGAACAGGTAATCTATGCAAATGCCTCGGCTCGGCCACAAACTCGTCTTCGTACGGGTTTGCGAAAATGGGAAAGCGGTTAGAGAATGGTGCATGACAACGAGGTAATCTAAATTATCTCTCTAATAGTCCCGAACGGGTAATCTACGCAAATGCCTCGGCTCGGCCACAAACTCGTCTTCGTACGGGTTTGCGGAAATGGGAAAGCGGATAGAGAGTGGTGCATGACAACGAGGTAATCTAAATTACCTCTCTAATAGTCCCGAACGTGTAATCAGCGCAAATGCCTCGCCTCGGCCACAAACTCATCTTCGTACGGGTTTGCGGAAATGGAAAAGCGGTTAGAGAGTGGTTCATGACTACGGGGTAATGTAAATTACCTCTCTAATAGTCCCGAACGGGTAATCTACGCAAATGCCTCGGCTCTGCCACAAACTCGTCTTCGTACGGGTTTGCGGAAATGGGAAAGCGGTTAGAGAGTGGTGCATGACAACGAGGTAATCTAAATTACCTCTCTAATAGTCCCGAACGGGTAATCTACGCAAATGCCTCGGCTCGGCCACAAACTCGTCTTCGTACGGGTTTGCGAAAATGGGAAAGCGGTTAGAGAATGGTGCATGACAACGAGGTAATCTAAATTATCTCTCTAATAGTCCCGAACAGGTAATCTACGCAAATGCCTCGGCTCGGCCTCAAACTCGTTTTCGTAGGGTTTGCGGAAATGGAAAAGCGGTTAGAGAGTGGTGCATGACAACGAGGTAATCTAAATTACCTCTCTAATAGTCCCGAACGTGTAATCTGCGCAAATGCCTCGGCTTGGCCACAAACTCGTCTTCGTACAGGTTTACGGAAATGGAAAAGCGGTTAGAGAGTGGTTCATGACAACGGGGTAATCTAAATTACCTCTCTAGTAGTCCCGAACGGGTAATCTACGCAAATGCCTCAGATTGGCGTCAAACTCGTCTTCGTACGGGTTTGCGGAAATGAGAAAGCGGTTAGAGAGTGGATCATGACTACGGGGTAATCTAAATTACCTCTCTAATAGTCCCGAACGGGTAATCTACGCAAATTCCTCGGCTCGGCCACAAACTCGTCTTCGTACGGGTTTGCGGAAATGAGAAAGCGGTTAGAGAGTGGTGCATGACAACGGGGTAATCTAAATTACCTCTCTAATAG
Organism: Lepidium didymum; assembly: GCA_963920545.1. Classification (NCBI taxonomy): domain Eukaryota; kingdom Viridiplantae; phylum Streptophyta; class Magnoliopsida; order Brassicales; family Brassicaceae; genus Lepidium; species Lepidium didymum. The sequence goes on from OY986988.1 coordinate 8,352,618, forward strand.
TCCCGAACGGGTAATCTACGCAAATGCCTCGGTTCGGCCACAAACTCGTCTTCGTACGGGTTTGCGAAAATGGGAAAGCGGTTAGAGAATGGTGCATGACAACGAGGTAATCTAAATTACCTCTCTAATAGTCCCGAACAGGTAATCTACGCAAATGCCTCGGCTCGGCCTCAAACTCGTTTTCGTACGGGTTTGCGAAAATGGGAAAGCGGTTAGAGAGTGGTGCATGACAACGAGGTAATCTAAATTATCTCTCTAATAGTCCCGAACGGGTAATCTACGCAAATGCCTCGGTTCAGCCACAAACTCGTCTTCGTACGGGTTTTCGGAAATGGGAAAGCGGTTAGAGAGTTGTGCATGACAACGAGGTAATCTAAATTACCTCTCTAATAGTCCCGAACGGGTAATCTACGCAAATGCCTCGGCTCGGCCTTAAACTCGTCTTCGTACGGGTTTGCGGAAATGGGAAAGCGGTTAGAGAGTGGTGCATGACAACGAGGTAATCTAAATTACCTCTCTAATAGTCCCAAACGGGTAATCTACGCAAATGCCTTGGCTCGGCCACAAACTCGTCTTCGTACGGGTTTGCGAAAATGGGAAAGCGGTTAGAGAATGGTGCATGACAACGAGGTAATCTAAATTATCTCTCTAATAGTCCCGAACGGGTAATCTACGCAAATGCCTCAGCTTGGCCTCAAACTCATCTTCGTACGGGTTTGCGGAAATGGGAAAGCGGTTAGAGAGTGGTTCATGACTACGAGGTAATGTAAATTACCTCTCTAATAGTCCCGAACGGGTAATCTACGCAAATGCCTCTGCTCGGCCACAAACTCGTCTTCGTACGGGTTTGCAGAAATGGGAAAGCGGTTAGAAAGTGGTGCATGACAACGAGGTAATCTAAATTACCTCTCTAATAGTCCCGAACGGGTAATCTACGCAAATGCCTCTGCTCGGCCACAAACTCGTCTTCGTACAGGTTTGCGAAAATGGAAAAGCGGTTAGAGAGTGGTTCATGACTACGGGGTAATGTAAATTACCTCTCTAATAGTCCCGAACGGGTAATCTACGCAAATGCCTCGGCTCGGCCACAAACTCGTCTTCGTACGGGTTTGCGGAAATGGGAAAGCGGTTAGAGAGTGGTGCATGACAACGAGGTAACCTAAATTACCTCTCTAATAGTCCCGAACGGGTAATCTACGCAAATGCCTCGGCTCGGCCACAAACTCGTCTTCGTACGGGTTTGCGAAAATGGGAAAGCGGTTAGAGAATGGTGCATGACAACGAGGTAATCTAAATTATCTCTCTAATAGTCCCGAACGAGTAATCTACGCAAATGCCTCGGTTCAGCCACAAACTCGTCTTCGTACGGGTTTGCGGAAATGGGAAAGCGGTTAGAGAGTGGTGCATGACAACGGGGTAATCTAAATTACCTCTCTAGTAGTCCCGAACGGGTAATCTACGCAAATGCCTCAGATTGGCGTCAAACTCGTCTTCGTACGGGTTTGCGGAAATGAGAAAGCGGTTAGAGAGTGGATCATGACTACGGGGTAATCTAAATTACCTCTCTAATAGTCCCGAACGGGTAATCTACGCAAATTCCTCGGCTCGGCCACAAACTCGTCTTCGTACGGGTTTGCGGAAATGAGAAAGCGGTTAGAGAGTGGTGCATGACAACGGGGTAATCTAAATTACCTCTCTAATAGTCCCGAACGGGTAATCTACGCAAATGCCTCGGTTCGGCCACAAACTCGTCTTCGTACGGGTTTGCGAAAATGGGAAAGCGGTTAGAGAATGGTGCATGACAACGAGGTAATCTAAATTACCTCTCTAATAGTCCCGAACAGGTAATCTACGCAAATGCCTCGGCTCGGCCTCAAACTCGTTTTCGTACGGGTTTGCGAAAATGGGAAAGCGGTTAGAGAGTGGTGCATGACAACGAGGTAATCTAAATTATCTCTCTAATAGTCCCGAACGGGTAATCTACGCAAATGCCTCGGTTCAGCCACAAACTCGTCTTCGTACGGGTTTTCGGAAATGGGAAAGCGGTTAGAGAGTTGTGCATGACAACGAGGTAATCTAAATTACCTCTCTAATAGTCCCGAACGGGTAATCTACGCAAATGCCTCGGCTCGGCCTTAAACTCGTCTTCGTACGGGTTTGCGGAAATGGGAAAGCGGTTAGAGAGTGGTGCATGACAACGAGGTAATCTAAATTACCTCTCTAATAGTCCCGAACGGGTAATCTACGCAAATGCCTTGGCTCGGCCACAAACTCGTCTTCGTACGGGTTTGCGAAAATGGGAAAGCGGTTAGAGAATGGTGCATGACAACGAGGTAATCTAAATTATCTCTCTAATAGTCCCGAACGGGTAATCTACGCAAATGCCTCAGCTTGGCCTCAAACTCATCTTCGTACGGGTTTGCGGAAATGGGAAAGCGGTTAGAGAGTGGTTCATGACTACGAGGTAATGTAAATTACCTCTCTAATAGTCCCGAACGGGTAATCTACGCAAATGCCTCGGTTCGGCCACAAACTCGTCTTCGTACGGGTTTGCGAAAATGGGAAAGCGGTTAGAGAGTGGATCATGACTACGGGGTAATCTAAATTACCTCTCTAATAGTCCCGAACGGGTAATCTACGCAAATTCCTCGGCTCGGCCACAAACTCGTCTTCGTACGGGTTTGCGGAAATGGGAAAGCGGTTAGAGAGTGGTGCATGACAACGAGGTAACCTAAATTACCTCTCTAATAGTCCCGAACGGGTAATCTACGCAAATGCCTCGGCTCGGCCACAAACTCGTCTTCGTACGGGTTTGCGAAAATGGGAAAGCGGTTAGAGAATGGTGCATGACAACGAGGTAATCTAAATTATCTCTCTAATAGTCCCGAACGAGTAATCTACGCAAATGCCTCGGTTCAGCCACAAACTCGTCTTCGTACGGGTTTGCGGAAATGGGAAAGCGGTTAGAGAGTGGTGCATGACAACGGGGTAATCTAAATTACCTCTCTAGTAGTCCCGAACGGGTAATCTACGCAAATGCCTCGGTTCAGCCACAAACTCGTCTTCGTACGGGTTTGCGGAAATGGGAAAGCGGTTAGAGAGTGGTGCATGACAACGGGGTAATCTAAATTACCTCTCTAGTAGTCCCGAACGGGTAATCTACGCAAATGCCTCAGATTGGCGTCAAACTCGTCTTCGTACGGGTTTGCGGAAATGAGAAAGCGGTTAGAGAGTGGATCATGACTACGGGGTAATCTAAATTACCTCTCTAATAGTCCCGAACGGGTAATCTACGCAAATTCCTCGGCTCGGCCACAAACTCGTCTTCGTACGGGTTTGCGGAAATGAGAAAGCGGTTAGAGAGTGGTGCATGACAACGGGGTAATCTAAATTACCTCTCTAATAGTCCCGAACGGGTAATCTACGCAAATGCCTCGGTTCGGCCACAAACTCGTCTTCGTACGGGTTTGCGAAAATGGGAAAGCGGTTAGAGAATGGTGCATGACAACGAGGTAATCTAAATTACCTCTCTAATAGTCCCGAACAGGTAATCTACGCAAATGCCTCGGCTCGGCCTCAAACTCGTTTTCGTACGGGTTTGCGAAAATGGGAAAGCGGTTAGAGAGTGGTGCATGACAACGAGGTAATCTAAATTATCTCTCTAATAGTCCCGAACGGGTAATCTACGCAAATGCCTCGGTTCAGCCACAAACTCGTCTTCGTACGGGTTTTCGGAAATGGGAAAGCGGTTAGAGAGTTGTGCATGACAACGAGGTAATCTAAATTACCTCTCTAATAGTCCCGAACGGGTAATCTACGCAAATGCCTCGGCTCGGCCTTAAACTCGTCTTCGTACGGGTTTGCGGAAATGGGAAAGCGGTTAGAGAGTGGTGCATGACAACGAGGTAATCTAAATTACCTCTCTAATAGTCCCGAACGGGTAATCTACGCAAATGCCTTGGCTCGGCCACAAACTCGTCTTCGTACGGGTTTGCGAAAATGGGAAAGCGGTTAGAGAATGGTGCATGACAACGAGGTAATCTAAATTATCTCTCTAATAGTCCCGAACGGGTAATCTACGCAAATGCCTCAGCTTGGCCTCAAACTCATCTTCGTACGGGTTTGCGGAAATGGGAAAGCGGTTAGAGAGTGGTTCATGACTACGAGGTAATGTAAATTACCTCTCTAATAGTCCCGAACGGGTAATCTACGCAAATGCCTCTGCTCGGCCACAAACTCGTCTTCGTACGGGTTTGCAGAAATGGGAAAGCGGTTAGAAAGTGGTGCATGACAACGAGGTAATCTAAATTACCTCTCTAATAGTCCCGAACGGGTAATCTACGCAAATGCCTCTGCTCGGCCACAAACTCTTCTTCGTACAGGTTTGCGAAAATGGAAAAGCGGTTAGAGAGTGGTTCATGACTACGGGGTAATGTAAATTACCTCTCTAATAGTCCCGAACGGGTAATCTACGCAAATGCCTCGGCTCGGCCACAAACTCGTCTTCGTACGGGTTTGCGGAAATGGGAAAGCGGTTAGAGAGTGGTGCATGACAACGAGGTAACCTAAATTACCTCTCTAATAGTCCCGAACGGGTAATCTACGCAAATGCCTCGGATCGGCCACAAACTCGTCTTCGTACGGGTTTGCGAAAATGGGAAAGCGGTTAGAGAATGGTGCATGACAACGAGGTAATCTAAATTATCTCTCTAATAGTCCCGAACGAGTAATCTACGCAAATGCCTCGGTTCAGCCACAAACTCGTCTTCGTACGGGTTTGCGGAAATGGGAAAGCGGTTAGAGAGTGGTGCATGACAACGAGGTAATCTAAATTACCTCTCTAATAGTCCCGAATGTGTAATCTGCGCAAATGCCTCGGCTCGGCCACAAACTCGTCTTCGTACGGGTTTGCGGAAATGGAAAAGCGGTTAGAGAGTGGTTCATGACTACGGGGTAATCTAAATTACCTCTCTAATAGTCCCGAACGGGTAATCTACGCAAATGCCTCGGCTTGGCCTCAAACTCGTCTTCGTACGGGTTTGCGGAAATGAAAAAGCGGTTAGAGAGTGGTTCATGACTACGGGGTAATCTAAATTACCTCTCTAATAGTCCCGAACGGGTAATCTACGCAAAAGCCTCGGCTCGGCCACAAACTCGTCTTTGTACGGGTTTGCGGAAATGGGAAAGCGGTTAGAGAGTGGTGCATGACAACGAGGTAATCTAAATTACCTCTCTAATAGTCCCGAACGTGTAATCTGCGCAAATGCCTCGGCTCGTCTACAAACTCATCTTCGTACGGGTTTTCGGAAATGGAAAAGCGGTTAGAGAGTGGTGCATGACAACGGGGTAATCTAAATTACCTCTCTAATAGTCCCGAACGGGTAATCTACACAAATGCCTCGGTTCGGCCACAAACTCGTCTTCGTACGGGTTTGCGAAAATGGGAAAGCGGTTAGAGAATGGTGCATGACAACGAGGTAATCTAAATTACCTCTCTAATAGTCCCGAACAGGTAATCTACGCAAATGCCTCGGCTCGGCCTCAAACTCGTTTTCGTACGGGTTTGCGAAAATGGGAAAGCGGTTAGAGAGTGGTGCATGACAACGAGGTAATCTAAATTATCTCTCTAATAGTCCCGAACGGGTAATCTACGCAAATGCCTCGGTTCAGCCACAAACTCGTCTTCGTACGGGTTTTCGGAAATGGGAAAGCGGTTAGAGAGTTGTGCATGACAACGAGGTAATCTAAATTACCTCTCTAATAGTCCCGAACGGGTAATCTACGCAAATGCCTCGGCTCGGCCACAAACTCGTCTTCGTACGGGTTTGCGGAAATGGGAAAGCGGTTAGAGAGTGGTGCATGACAACGAGGTAATCTAAATTACCTCTCTAATAGTCCCGAACGGGTAATCTACGCAAATGCCTTGGCTCGGCCACAAACTCGTCTTCGTACGGGTTTGCGAAAATGGGAAAGCGGTTAGAGAATGGTGCATGACAACGAGGTAATCTAAATTATCTCTCTAATAGTCCCGAACGGGTAATCTACGCAAATGCCTCAGCTTGGCCTCAAACTCATCTTCGTACGGGTTTGCGGAAATGGGAAAGCGGTTAGAGAGTGGTTCATGACTACGAGGTAATGTAAATTACCTCTCTAATAGTCCCGAACGGGTAATCTACGCAAATGCCTCTGCTCGGCCACAAACTCGTCTTCGTACGGGTTTGCAGAAATGGGAAAGCGGTTAGAAAGTGGTGCATGACAACGAGGTAATCTAAATTACCTCTCTAATAGTCCCGAACGGGTAATCTACGCAAATGCCTCTGCTCGGCCACAAACTCGTCTTCGTACAGGTTTGCGAAAATGGAAAAGCGGTTAGAGAGTGGTTCATGACTACGGGGTAATGTAAATTACCTCTCTAATAGTCCCGAACGGGTAATCTACGCAAATGCCTCGGCTCGGCCACAAACTCGTCTTCGTACGGGTTTGCGGAAATGGGAAAGCGGTTAGAGAGTGGTGCATGACAACGAGGTAATCTAAATTACCTCTCTAATAGTCCCGAACGGGTAATCTACGCAAATGCCTCGGCTCGGCCACAAACTCGTCTTCGTACGGGTTTGCGAAAATGGGAAAGCGGTTAGAGAATGGTGCATGACAACGAGGTAATCTAAATTATCTCTCTAATAGTCCCGAACGAGTAATCTACGCAAATGCCTCGGTTCAGCCACAAACTCGTCTTCGTACGGGTTTGCGGAAATGGGAAAGCGGTTAGAGAGTGGTGCATGACAACGAGGTAATCTAAATTACCTCTCTAATAGTCCCGAACGTGTAATCTGCGCAAATGCCTCGGCTCGGCCACAAACTCGTCTTCGTACGGGTTTGCGGAAATGGAAATGCGGTTAGAGAGTGGTTCATGACTACGGGGTAATCTAAATTACCTCTCTAATAGTCCCGAACGGGTAATCTACGCAAATGCCTCGGCTTGGCCTCAAACTCGTCTTCGTACGGGTTTGCGGAAATGAGAAAGCGGTTAGAGAGTGGTTCATGACTACGGGGTAATCTAAATTACCTCTCTAATAGTCCCGAACGGGTAATCTACGCAAAAGCCTCGGCTCGGCCACAAACTCGTCTTTGTACGGGTTTGCGGAAATGGGAAAGCGGTTAGAGAGTGGTGCATGACAACGAGGTAATCTAAATTACCTCTCTAATAGTCCCGAACGTGTAATCTGCGCAAATGCCTCGGCTCGGCCACAAACTCGTCTTCGTACGGGTTTGCGGAAATGGAAAAGCGGTTAGAGAGTGGTTCATGACTACGGGGTAATCTAAATTACCTCTCTAATAGTCCCGAACGGGTAATCTACGCAAATGCCTCGGCTTGGCCTCAAACTCGTCTTCGTACGGGTTTGCGGAAATGAGAAAGCGGTTAGAGAGTGGTTCATGACTACGGGGTAATCTAAATTACCTCTCTAATAGTCCCGAACGGGTAATCTACGCAAAAGCCTCGGCTCGGCCACAAACTCGTCTTTGTACGGGTTTGCGGAAATGGGAAAGCGGTTAGAGAGTGGTGCATGACAACGAGGTAATCTAAATTACCTCTCTAATTGTCCCGAACGTGTAATCTGCGCAAATGCCTCGGCTCGTCTACAAACTCATCTTCGTACGGGTTTTCGGAAATGGAAAAGCGGTTAGAGAGTGGTGCATGACAACGGGGTAATCTAAATTACCTCTCTAATAGTCCCGAACGGGTAATCTACACAAATGCCTCGGTTCGGCCACAAACTCGTCTTCGTACGGGTTTGCGAAAATGGGAAAGCGGTTAGAGAATGGTGCATGACAACGAGGTAATCTAAATTACCTCTCTAATAGTCCCGAACAGGTAATCTACGCAAATGCCTCGGCTCGGCCTCAAACTCGTTTTCGTACGGGTTTGCGAAAATGGGAAAGCGGTTAGAGAGTGGTGCATGACAACGAGGTAATCTAAATTATCTCTCTAATAGTCCCGAACGGGTAATCTACGCAAATGCCTCGGTTCAGCCACAAACTCGTCTTCGTACGGGTTTTCGGAAATGGGAAAGCGGTTAGAGAGTTGTGCATGACAACGAGGTAATCTAAATTACCTCTATAATAGTCCCGAACGGGTAATCTACGCAAATGCCTCGGCTCGGCCACAAACTCGTCTTCGTACGGGTTTGCGGAAATGGGAAAGCGGTTAGAGAGTGGTGCATGACAACGAGGTAATCTAAATTACCTCTCTAATAGTCCCGAACGGGTAATCTACGCAAATGCCTTGGCTCGGCCACAAACTCGTCTTCGTACGGGTTTGCGAAAATGGGAAAGCGGTTAGAGAATGGTGCATGACAACGAGGTAATCTAAATTATCTCTCTAATAGTCCCGAACGGGTAATCTACGCAAATGCCTCAGCTTGGCCTCAAACTCATCTTCGTACGGGTTTGCGGAAATGGGAAAGCGGTTAGAGAGTGGTTCATGACTACGAGGTAATGTAAATTACCTCTCTAATAGTCCCGAACGGGTAATCTACGCAAATGCCTCTGCTCGGCCACAAACTCGTCTTCGTACGGGTTTGCAGAAATGGGAAAGCGGTTAGAAAGTGGTGCATGACAACGAGGTAATCTAAATTACCTCTCTAATAGTCCCGAACGGGTAATCTACGCAAATGCCTCTGCTCGGCCACAAACTCGTCTTCGTACAGGTTTGCGAAAATGGAAAAGCGGTTAGAGAGTGGTTCATGACTACGGGGTAATGTAAATTACCTCTCTAATAGTCCCGAACGGGTAATCTACGCAAATGCCTCGGCTCGGCCACAAACTCGTCTTCGTACGGGTTTGCGGAAATGGGAAAGCGGTTAGAGAGTGGTGCATGACAACGAGGTAATCTAAATTACCTCTCTAATAGTCCCGAACGGGTAATCTACGCAAATGCCTCGGCTCGGCCACAAACTCGTCTTCGTACGGGTTTGCGAAAATGGGAAAGCGGTTAGAGAATGGTGCATGACAACGAGGTAATCTAAATTATCTCTCTAATAGTCCCGAACGAGTAATCTACGCAAATGCCTCGGTTCAGCCACAAACTCGTCTTCGTACGGGTTTGCGGAAATGGGAAAGCGGTTAGAGAGTGGTGCATGACAACGAGGTAATCTAAATTACCTCTCTAATAGTCCCGAACGTGTAATCTGCGCAAATGCCTCGGCTCGGCCACAAACTCGTCTTCGTACGGGTTTGCGGAAATGGAAATGCAGTTAGAGAGTGGTTCATGACTACGGGGTAATCTAAATTACCTCTCTAATAGTCCCGAACGGGTAATCTACGCAAATGCCTCGGCTTGGCCTCAAACTCGTCTTCGTACGGGTTTGCGGAAATGAGAAAGCGGTTAGAGAGTGGTTCATGACTACGGGGTAATCTAAATTACCTCTCTAATAGTCCCGAACGGGTAATCTACGCAAAAGCCTCGGCTCGGCCACAAACTCGTCTTTGTACGGGTTTGCGGAAATGGGAAAGCGGTTAGAGAGTGGTGCATGACAACGAGGTAATCTAAATTACCTCTCTAATAGTCCCGAACGTGTAATCTGCGCAAATGCCTCGGCTCGTCTACAAACTCATCTTCGTACGGGTTTGCGGAAATGGAAAAGCGGTTAGAGAGTGGTTCATGACTACGGGGTAATCTAAATTACCTCTCTAATAGTCCCGAACGGGTAATCTATGCAAATGCCTCAGCTTGGCCTCAAACTCGTCTTCGTACAGGTTTGCGGAAATGAGAAAGCGGTTAGAGAGTGGTTCATGACTACGGGGTAATCTAAATACCTCTCTAATAGTCCCGAACGGGTAATCTACGCAAATGCCTCAGCTTGGCCTCAAACTCGTCTTCGTATGGGTTTGCGGAAATGGGAAAGTGGTTAGAGAGTGGTTCATGACTACGGGGTAATCTAAATTACCTCTCTAATAGTCCCGAACGGGTAATCTACGCAAATGCCTCGGCTTGGCCTCAAACTCGTCTTCGTACGGGTTTGCGGAAATGAGAAAGCGGTTAGAGAGTGGTTCATGACTACGGGGTAATCTAAATTACCTCTCTAATAGTCCCGAACGGGTAATCTACGCAAATGCCTCGGCTCGGCCACAAACTCGTCTTCTTACGGGTTTGCAGAAATGGGAAAGCGGTTAGAAAGTGGTGCATGACAACGAGGTAATCTAAATTACCTCTCTAATAGTCCCGAACGGGTAATCTACGCATATGCCTCGGCTCGGCCAAAAACTCGTCTTCGTACAGGTTTGCGGAAATGGGAAAGCGGTTAGAGAGTGGTTCATGACAACGGGGTAATGTAAATTACCTCTCTAATAGTCCCGAACGGGTAATCTACGCAAATGCCTCGGCTCGGCCACAAACTCGTCTTCGTACAGGTTTGCGGAAATGGGAAAGCGGTTAGAGAGTGGTGCATGACAACGAGGTAATCTAAATTACCTCTCTAATAGTCCCGAACGGGTAATCTACGCAAATGCCTCGGCTCGGCCACAAACTCGTCTTCGTACGGGTTTGCGAAAATGGGAAAGCGGTTAGAGGGTGGTGCATGACAACGAGGTAATCTAAATTACCTCTCTAATAGTCCCGAACGGGTAATCTACGCAAATGCCTCGGCTCGGCCACAAACTCGTCTTCGTACAGGTTTGCGAAAATGGGAAAGCGGTTAGAGAGTGGTGCATGACAACGAGGTAATCTAAATTACCTCTCTAATAGTCCCGAACGGGTAATCTACGCAAATGCCTCGGCTCGGCCACAAACTCGTCTTCGTACGGGTTTGCGAAAATGGGAAAGCGGTTAGAGAATGGTGCATGACAACGAGGTAATCTAAATTATCTCTCTAATAGTCCCGAACGGGTAATCTACGCAAATGCCTCGGCTCGGCCACAAACTCGTCTTCGTACGGGTTTGCGGAAATGGGAAAGCGGTTAGAGAGTGGTGCATGACAACGAGGTAATCTAAATTACCTCTCTAATAGTCCCGAACGTGTAATCTGCGCAAATGCCTCGCCTCGGCCACAAACTCATCTTCGTACGGGTTTGCGGAAATGGAAAAGCGGTTAGAGAGTGGTTCATGACTACGGGGTAATCTAAATTACCTCTCTAATAGTCCCGAACGGGTAATCTATGCAAATGCCTCAGCTTGGCCTCAAACTCGTCTTCGTACGGGTTTGCGGAAATGAGAAAGCGGTTAGAGAGTGGTTCATGACTACGGGGTAATCTAAATACCTCTCTAATAGTCCCGAACGGGTAATCTACGCAAATGCCTCAGCTTGGCCTCAAACTCGTCTTCGTATGGGTTTGCGGAAATGGGAAAGCGGTTAGAGAGTGGTTCATGACTACGGGGTAATGTAAATTACCTCTCTAATAGTCCCGAACGGGTAATCTACGCAAATGCCTCGGCTCGGCCACAAACTCGTCTTCGTACGGGTTTGCAGAAATGGGAAAGCGGTTAGAAAGTGGTGCATGACAACGAGGTAATCTAAATTACCTCTCTAATAGTCCCGAACGGGTAATCTACGCATATGCCTCGGCTCGGCCACAAACTCGTCTTCGTACAGGTTTGCGAAAATGGGAAAGCGGTTAGAGAGTGGTTCATGACTACGGGGTAATGTAAATTACCTCTCTAATAGTCCCGAACGGGTAATCTACGCAAATGCCTCGGCTCGGCCACAAACTCGTCTTCGTACGGGTTTGCGGAAATGGGAAAGCGGTTAGAGAGTGGTGCATGACAACGAGGTAATCTAAATTACCTCTCTAATAGTCCCGAACGGGTAATCTACGCAAATGCCTCGGCTCGGCCACAAACTCGTCTTCGTACGGGTTTGCGAAAATGGGAAAGCGGTTAGAGAATGGTGCATGACAACGAGGTAATCTAAATTATCTCTCTAATAGTCCCGAACGAGTAATCTACGCAAATGCCTCGGCTCGGCCACAAACCCGTCTTCGTACGGGTTTGCGGAAATGGGAAAGCAGTTAGAGAGTGGTGCATGACAACGAGGTAATCTAAATTACCTCTCTAATAGTCCCGAACGGGTAATCTACGCAAATGCCTCGGCTCGGCCACAAACTCGTCTTCGTACGGGTTTGCGGAAATGGGAAAGCGGTTAGAGAGTGGTGCATGACAACGAGGTAACCTAAATTACCTCTCTAATAGTCCCGAACGGGTAATCTACGCAAATGCCTCGGCTCGGCCACAAACTCGTCTTCGTACGGGTTTGCGAAAATGGGAAAGCGGTTAGAGAATGGTGCATGACAACGAGGTAATCTAAATTATCTCTCTAATAGTCCCGAACGAGTAATCTACGCAAATGCCTCGGTTCAGCCACAAACTCGTCTTCGTACGGGTTTGGGGAAATGGGAAAGCGGTTAGAGAGTGGTGCATGACAACGAGGTAATCTAAATTACCTCTCTAATAGTCCCGAACGTGTAATCTGCGCAAATGCCTCGGCTCGGCCACAAACTCGTCTTCGTACGGGTTTGCGGAAATGGAAAAGCGGTTAGAGAGTGGTTCATGACTACGGGGTAATCTAAATTACCTCTCTAATAGTCCCGAACGGGTAATCTACGCAAATGCCTCGGCTTGGCCTCAAACTCGTCTTCGTACGGGTTTGCGGAAATGAGAAAGCGGTTAGAGAGTGGTTCATGACTACGGGGTAATCTAAATTACCTCTCTAATAGTCCCGAACGGGTAATCTACGCAAAAGCCTCGGCTCGGCCACAAACTCGTCTTTGTACGGGTTTGCGGAAATGGGAAAGCGGTTAGAGAGTGGTGCATGACAACGAGGTAATCTAAATTACCTCTCTAATAGTCCCGAACGTGTAATCTGCGCAAATGCCTCGGCTCGTCTACAAACTCATCTTCGTACGGGTTTGCGGAAATGGAAAAGCGGTTAGAGAGTGGTGCATGACAACGGGGTAATCTAAATTACCTCTCTAATAGTCCCGAACGGGTAATCTACACAAATGCCTCGGTTCGGCCACAAACTCGTCTTCGTACGGGTTTGCGAAAATGGGAAAGCGGTTAGAGAATGGTGCATGACAACGAGGTAATCTAAATTACCTCTCTAATAGTCCCGAACAGGTAATCTACGCAAATGCCTCGGCTCGGCCTCAAACTCGTTTTTGTACGGGTTTGCGAAAATGGGAAAGCGGTTAGAGAGTGGTGCATGACAACGAGGTAATCTAAATTATCTCTCTAATAGTCCCGAACGGGTAATCTACGCAAATGCCTCGGTTAAGCCACAAACTCGTCTTCGTACGGGTTTTCGGAAATGGGAAAGCGGTTAGAGAGTTGTGCATGACAACGAGGTAATCTAAATTACCTCTCTAATAGTCCCGAACGGGTAATCTACGCAAATGCCTCGGCTCGGCCACAAACTCGTCTTCGTACGGGTTTGCGGAAATGGGAAAGCGGTTAGAGAGTGGTGCATGACAACGAGGTAATCTAAATTACCTCTCTAATAGTCCCGAACGGGTAATCTACGCATATGCCTCGGCTCGGCCACAAACTCGTCTTCGTACAGGTTTGCGGAAATGGGAAAGCGGTTAGAGAGTGGTTCATGACTACGGGGTAATGTAAATTACCTCTCTAATAGTCCCGAACGGGTAATCTACGCAAATGCCTCGGCTCGGCCACAAACTCGTCTTCGTACAGGTTTGCGGAAATGGGAAAGCGGTTAGAGAGTGGTGCATGACAACGAGGTAATCTAAATTACCTCTCTAATAGTCCCGAACGGGTAATCTACGCAAATGCCTCGGCTCGGCCACAAACTCGTCTTCGTACGGGTTTGCGAAAATGGGAAAGCGGTTAGAGAGTGGTGCATGACAACGAGGTAATCTAAATTATCTCTCTAATAGTCCCGAACGGGTAATCTACGCAAATGCCTCGGCTCGGCCACAAACTCGTCTTCGTACAGGTTTGCGGAAATGGGAAAGCGGTTAGAGAGTGGTGCATGACAACGAGGTAATCTAAATTACCTCTCTAATAGTCCCGAACGGGTAATCTACGCAAATGCCTCGGCTCGGCCACAAACTCGTCTTCGTACGGGTTTGCGAAAATGGAAAAGCGGTTAGAGAGTGGTTCATTGGGTAATCTAAATTACCTCTCTAATAGTCCCGAACGGGTAATCTATGCAAATGCCTCATCTTGGCCTCAAACTCGTCTTCGTACGGGTTTGCGGAAATGGGAAAGCGGTTAGAGAGTGGTTCATGACTACGGGGTAATCTAAATACCTCTCTAATAGTCCCGAACGGGTAATCTACGCAAATGCCTCAGCTTGGCCTCAAACTCGTCTTCGTACGGGTTTGCGGAAATGGGAAAGCGGTTAGAGTGTGGTTCATGACTACGGGATAATGTAAATTACCTCTCTAATAGTCCCGAACGGGTAATCTACGCAAATGCCTCGGCTCGGCTACAAACTCGTCTTCGTACGGGTTTACAGAAATGGGAAAGCGGTTAGAAAGTGGTGCATGACAACGAGGTAATCTAAATTACCTCTCTAATAGTCCCGAGTGGGTAATCTATGCAAATGCCTCGGCTCGGCCACAAACTCGTCTTCGTACAGGTTTGCGAAAATGGGAAAGCAGTTAGAGAGTGGTTCATGACTACGGGGTAATGTAAATTACCTTTCTAATAGTCCCGAACGGGTAATCTACGCAAATGTCTCGGGTCGGCCACAAACTCGTCTTCGTACGGGTTTGCGGAAATGGAAAAGCGGTTAGAGAGTGGTGCATGACAACGAGGTAATCTAAATTACCTCTCTAATAGTCCCGAACGGGTAATCTACGCAAATGCCTCGGCTCGGCCACAAACTCGTCTTCGTACGGGTTTGCGAAAATGGGAAAGCGGTTAGAGAATGGTGCATGACAACGAGGTAATCTAAATTATCTCTCTAATAGTCCCGAACGGGTAATCTACGCAAATGCCTCGGCTCGGCCACAAACTCGTCTTCGTACGGGTTTGCGGAAATGGGAAAGCGGTTAGAGAGTGGTGCATGACAACGAGGTAATCTAAATTACCTCTCTAATAGTCCCGAACGGGTAATCTACGCAAATGCCTCGGCTCGGCCACAAACTAGTCTTCGTACGGGTTTGCGGAAATGGGAAAGCGGTTAGAGAGTGGTGCATGACAACGAGGTAATCTAAATTACCTCTCTAATAGTCCCGAAAGGGTAATCTACGCAAATGCCTCGGCTCGGCCACAAACTCATCTTCGTACGGGTTTGCAGAAATGGGAAATCGGTTAGAGAGTGGTGCATTACTACGAGGTAATGTAAATTACCTTTCTAATAGTCCCGAACGGGTAATCTACGCAAATGCCTCGGCTCGGCCTCAAATTAGTCTTCGTACGGGTTTGCGGAAATGGGAAAGCGGTTAGAGAGTGGTGCATGACAACGAGGTAATCTAAATTACCTCTCTAATAGTCCCGAAAGGGTAATCTACACAAATGCCTCGGCTCGGCCACAAACTCGTCTTCGTACGGGTTTGCAGAAATGGGAAAGCGGTTAGAGAGTGGTGCATGACTACGAGGTAATGTAAATTACCTCTCTAATTGATGCGGCCATCTACACCACACCAAGCCGGATCGCGGACAGCCGATCCGTTCCATTCATACCAAATGAGATCATGACAAGGGGCAAGGCTCAAAAACTTAAAGGGAAGATCCAGACTTTCATCCACAAGCTACGGGAACAAGAAGAAGAAGTGGATCGCAGCAGCCACCCCGCGACCGAGCTAGAACCCGCGACCATACAACACGCGTTGGCCCACACCTCGGACTTAACACACTTAAGGTCTCGGACATGCAGCCTTGGGGACAAGGTCTTGTGTGTTCTCACAATCCATCCGTGAGAACACAACCAAAAAGACCTTGGATTATTAGAGTACTCTTTCCCTACCCCTAGTTCACCGTGTTGGGATCTAGGGAAGGGTTTTAACGAGGCTTGAACATCTAAGGCATCACATCTCTTATCCCACTTAAGACTCACTTGGAAACATTGGAGTGACAAGTATGATCTTAAGGAGATGTGATTCTATCTAGGAAAACACTCTACCATTTTTTCCTTTGTTTATTTTCGGTCTTTGTTGATTTTACTTTGTGACCGTTGGGAGCTTTGTTGACCAAAGGGTTGACTAGGGCAATCCCTTGGGTTTTCTTGTAGCCTATTTAAAGGCAAACACTCTTTTATTCAAGGGCAACCATTTAAGAAAAGACTTGAAACAAGGCCACCGCCTTCCTTCCTCTCTATTGAGTTTTCCTCTAGATTGGATCCTCCTTGAAGCTAGATTGAGTGTGTCTCTCTTCTTCCAGGCCGAGGCTGTATCAAGGGTTTACCACCCCCCTTGTGGTTCGCTTCATCACTCCTCCATCTATCTCATATTCGCACGCTCAAATCTATCACCAGCACCATCGGATTTCAAGAGATTGAACCACATCTCTCTTGAGTCCTCCTTCCGCCATCACCGTCATCTTCTACACGGATCCAAGGGCTCAAGCTCGGACCTCGGATCATATCATTTTGGTATCAGAGCCAAAACATCCTAAAGGTTGCATCTTTCCTCACTAAAGCTTCCACCTTTCTCTCATTGTCGGATTTTTGCTAGTTCTTGATAAAACTTGAACCTTTGAGCTTGTTTGAGTGCTGAATCTAGCTAGGGTGTTTAGCTTTGCTTGCTGAGGTTGTTTACTCTTGATTTAAGGTTAATAGGTCTAGAAATTTTGAGTTTCAAGCTGGTTCAAATCGTTTGCTTGCTGATTTCTAAAGACTCAAAATTTCCGTCTAAAACTTGCTCCGTTAAAGCCATTTGCTAGCTTAGGCCACTTTGTGAACTTGAGATGTGCTTGCTGTTATTGTTATTCATGTTAGCTAGGTTGTTTCCTCTGGTTTTTTAGCAGCTTAAACCGCCATTGTTGAAGCTCTCTCCAAAGAGAGGGCCTTTGTGCAATTTTGTAAAAAGTGGTGTGGACCACTTTGTACTAGTTTGTCTTCTTGTGAGTGCTGGCAAAACCAAGTGGTCCTGCCTTGGTGGCGCCCAAAATTTGAATTGTTACTGCAGTAACTCCCTCTTGCTTGTGGTTAAACCCTTAGGCCCCTAAAATTTATCCGCACCCTATCATTTTAATCCCGCGGAAGCTTATTATCCATAATTTGTACGGACCGCACTAAGATTGTTTTGAACTTTCTTTCCTTGCAAGGTACGTGTGATGGCCGAACCACCAGACCTCTCAGCCCTCCTCACGGGCATTCAAGCCCAACTCCAACAGCTTGGAGAACGCCTAGGCCGAGTCGAACAGCCGCGACCACAAGCACCTCCACCAAACGTTGATCCGGGCGTTGAGGGGCTATCCGAGGAAGATTACTTCCAGCCTCCTCCTTTTAGGAGATCAAGGCCAAGAGAAGGTCGAAATCATGATGAAAGAGGACAACGAGGCCAGCCCCGAGCTCTCTCACCTCACTTGCGGATCACACCACCAACCTTTGCGGGTAAAGTGGATCCGGAAGCTTACCTTGATTGGGAGCGTAGGATGGATCACATCTTTGAAGTCTACGGCTATGAAGAGCCCAGAAAGGTGTCCTACGCAGCCGCACAACTCACTGATCACGCCCTAACCTGGTGGGATAGAGATGCGGCCAAGAGAAGAAGAAATGGCGATGTTCCGGTCCAATCGTGGGAGATCATGAAGTTCATGATGAAGGCTAGATATGTACCTCCCCTTTACCACCTAGAGCTCCAGAAGAAGTTTAGAAAACTTGTGCAAGGCAGTAAGAGCGTAGAGGAATACTATGAGGAGTTTGAACACTTAAGGAACCGTCTCAACTTGGAAGACACGGAAGAGACTCTCATGGCTCAATTCCTTGACGGTCTTCAAGATCGGATCGCACATAAGGTGGAGATGCACACCTACAGCGACTTCAACGAGCTCCTCCACCTAGCTATTCAGGTTGAGGGTCACATCAAGAAGAAGTCCCGGACCAGACCACTCACCAATTCTCCATGGAAGGCTCAAGCCTCCGGTTCAAACCCGAACCCTCCTAAGTACCAAGATAGGGGTAAAGGAGTGGCCAATGAAACTCGGGTTCCTTTTAAGCCCCGAGAGCCTACCACTGAGACTAGAGCTGACCCAAGAGGAGCCTCCACGATCCAAAAGACTCGAGACATCATGTGCTACAAGTGTAGAGGCCGCGGCCACTACGCTAGAGAGTGTCCCAATCCGAGAGCCATGATCATCACTTCCGCCGGTGAATATGAGTCTCAAGACGAGATGGAACATCAAGAGGAGGAAGTTGATGCCGAGGAAGAGATTGAGTATCCGGATGTAGGTGACATCTTAGTCACCATGAGGGCTTTAAGTGCAACGCAAGGACCGGATGAGACCGCTCAACGTGAGAACATCTTTCATACAAGATGTACGGTAAGAGGAAAGGTTTGCTCTCTTATCATTGATGGTGGCTCTTGCACTAATGTGGCTAGCTCATACATGGTAGAAAAATTACAGCTAGACACCACTAAACATCCGCATCCATATAAACTTAGGTGGCTAAATGATAAAACCGAATTAAAAATTAATGAACAAGTCAAGATATCATTTAGTATTGGAAAGTATTGTGATGAAGTGTTGTGTGATGTTGTTCCTATGCAAGCTACTCATATTTTGTTAGGTCGGCCATGGCAATTTGATAGGGAAGTTGTGCATGATGGTAGAACTAATAAGTACTCATTGATGCATGATAAAAGACGGATTAGTTTAGCGCCTTTGTTGCCTTCTCAAGTCCGTGAAATGCAATTGAAGTTGTCTAAGGAGAAGTGTAGTTCTAAGCCTAATTTCCTCATTACTTCTAGTAATATTAGGAAAGCAATTCATGATCCTACTTGTCATGTGGTATTAATGGTCTACAAAGAACTTTTGAGTGTAGGTGAATCCGAGATCACATTGCCAAAGGAAGTGCAACAAGTCCTTGATCGATTTAAGGAAGTGTTTCCGGAAGAGCTACCGCCGGGGCTGCCTCCTCAAAGGGGTATTGAACACCAAATAGACTTCATTCCCGGGGCACAACTACCTAATCGACCAGCCTATAGGGTAAATCCAAACGAAGCCAAGGAGCTCGAGAAACAAGTCCGAGACTTGATGGATAAGGGATATGTGCGGGAAAGCTTGAGCCCTTGTGCCGTTCCGGTCTTGTTGGTACCTAAGAAAGATGGTACATACCGAATGTGTGTGGATTGCCGAGCCATCAACAACATCACTATCAAATATAGGCATCCCATACCGCGGCTAGACGACATGTTGGACGAGCTAAGTGGAGCGACCCTCTTCTCCAAAATTGATCTCAAGAGTGGATACCACCAAGTACGCATGAAAGAAGGAGATGAGTGGAAGACCGCCTTCAAAACCAAGCATGGCCTATACGAATGGCTTGTGATGCCTTTCGGCCTCACCAATGCACCGAGTACCTTCATGAGGCTCATGAACCATATCCTTCGACCATATATAAGTAAATTCGTAGTAGTTTACTTTGATGATATATTGATCTATAGTACTTGCTTGGTTGATCATGTGGAACATTTAGGACTAGTCTTAGAAACGCTTGGGTTGGAAGGTCTATATGCGAATCTTAAGAAGTGTACGTTTTGTGCTAGTAAGCTTGTTTTTCTTGGCTTTGTGGTTAGCTCACAGGGACTTCGAGTGGACTTAGAAAAGATTGAAGCCATTAGGGGCTGGCCTAGACCCACTAACATCAGCCAAGTTCGGAGCTTCCACGGCTTAGCAAGTTTCTACCGCCGGTTTGTTAAAGATTTCAGCACATTGGCCGCACCTTTGACATCGGTGATCAAGAAGAGTGTTGGCTTTGAGTGGGGAGAAGCTCAAGAGAGGTCATTCTTAGACCTCAAGTACCATCTCACACATGCTCCCATACTCGTCTTGCCAGATTTCAACAAGACTTTTGAAGTGGAATGTGATGCCTCCGGTGTAGGTATTGGTGCTGTTTTGACTCAAGGAGGCAAGCCGGTTGCATACTTTAGTGAGAAGCTAAGTGGGGCTTCTCTCAACTACCCCACTTATGACAAGGAACTCTATGCCTTGGTGCGGGCAATGCAAACATGGCAGCACTACCTCTTGTCCAAAGAATGTGTCATCCATACCGATCACGAGACACTACAACATCTAAGGGGTCAAACCACTTTGAAGAAACGCCATGCTAAGTGGCTGGAGTTCATAGAGACCTTCCCTTATGTCATCAAGTACAAGAAAGGCAAAGAAAACGTGGTGGCCGATGCACTTTCTAGGAGACATACGCTTAACACCACCATGGAATCGAAGATGCTTGGGTTTGAGTCACTTAAGAGTTTATATGAAGAAGACCCAGACTTGAAGGATGCGTTTACAGGACATGGAGCCAATTCTTACACTAAGTTTTACATCCATGATGGCTTCCTATTCAAGGACAAGCGGCTATGCATCCCCCAAAGCTCAATAAGGGAGTTGTTGGTCAAAGAGGCTCACGGTGGAGGATTAATGGGACACTTTGGTGTTGAGAAGACGTTAAGTGTGTTGAAGGAACATTTTTATTGGCCAAGGATGAAAAAGATGGTGGTAACTCATTGTGATCGATGCGTGGTTTGCAAAAGGGCCAAGTCTAAGGTTCACCCGCACGGGTTATACCTTCCATTGCCGATTCCTACATTACCTTGGGTGGACATCTCTATGGACTTCGTTTTGGGGCTGCCTAAGGTACATCATAAGGACTCAATCTTTGTGGTGGTTGATAGGTTTTCCAAGATGGCTCACTTCATCCCATGCGCCAAGACTAATGACGCATCACAAACCGCCACTCTATTCTTCAAGGAAGTGGTGCGGCTTCATGGCATTCCTAGAACCATCGTCTCCGACCGGGACACAAAATTCTTATCACACTTTTGGAGAACCTTGTGGAAGAAACTAGGGACTAAATTGCTGTTCTCTACCACATGTCATCCTCAAACGGACGGCCAAACCGAAGTAGTCAACCGCACACTTGGAGCTCTTCTCCGATCTACGATTGGCAGCAACTTGAACAATTGGGTTGAGTGTCTTCCCCTTGTGGAGTTCGCATATAACTCGGCTAGACACTCGACAACTAAGCTATCACCTTTTGAAGTGGTGTATGGACGTAACCCGGACACTCCTTTGAGCCTTACACCATTGCCACCAGCCGAGCAAATGGACGTTGAAGGGTCCACCAAAGCCGAGACCATGAAGAAGCTCTTCGAGAAGGTGTTCGATAATATAGAGAAGCGGAATGAACAAGTCATGGCCCGGGTCAATAAAAGGAGGAAGCAAGTCTTGTTCCAGCCAGGAGATTGGGTGTGGTTGCACATGAGACCCGAGAGATTTCCCACCAAAAGGAAACACAAGCTCGACTATCGCGGAGACGGACCATTCAAAGTGGTCGAGAAAATCAATGACAACGCCTACCGCCTCGAACTTCCGGGTGAGTTTAATGTCTCTACCACATTTAATGTTACTGACTTGACTCCTTTTGATGTAGGAGATGTTAAACCTTTGGAGACCAAAGATCTTGAAGAGGGAGGGAATGATGCGGCCATCTACACCACACCAAGCCGGATCGCGGACAGCCGATCCGTTCCATTCATACCAAATGAGATCATGACAAGGGGCAAGGCTCAAAAACTTAAAGGGAAGATCCAGACTTTCATCCACAAGCTACGGGAACAAGAAGAAGAAGTGGATCGCAGCAGCCACCCCGCGACCGAGCTAGAACCCGCGACCATACAACACGCGTTGGCCCACACCTCGGACTTAACACACTTAAGGTCTCGGACATGCAGCCTTGGGGACAAGGTCTTGTGTGTTCTCACAATCCATCCGTGAGAACACAACCAAAAAGACCTTGGATTATTAGAGTACTCTTTCCCTACCCCTAGTTCACCGTGTTGGGATCTAGGGAAGGGTTTTAACGAGGCTTGAACATCTAAGGCATCACATCTCTTATCCCACTTAAGACTCACTTGGAAACATTGGAGTGACAAGTATGATCTTAAGGAGATGTGATTCTATCTAGGAAAACACTCTACCATTTTTTCCTTTGTTTACTTTCGGTCTTTGTTGATTTTACTTTGTGACCGTTGGGAGCTTTGTTGACCAAAGGGTTGACTAGGGCAATCCCTTGGGTTTTCTTGTAGCCTATTTAAAGGCAAACACTCTTTTATTCAAGGGCAACCATTTAAGAAAAGACTTGAAACAAGGCCACCGCCTTCCTTCCTCTCTATTGAGTTTTCCTCTAGATTGGATCCTCCTTGAAGCTAGATTGAGTGTGTCTCTCTTCTTCCAGGCCGAGGCTG
Source organism: Lepidium didymum (assembly GCA_963920545.1). Classification (NCBI taxonomy): domain Eukaryota; kingdom Viridiplantae; phylum Streptophyta; class Magnoliopsida; order Brassicales; family Brassicaceae; genus Lepidium; species Lepidium didymum. The sequence continues at coordinate 8,374,986 of OY986988.1, forward strand.
TATCAAGGGTTTACCACCCCCCTTGTGGTTCGCTTCATCACTCCTCCATCTATCTCATATTCGCACGCTCAAATCTATCACCAGCACCATCGGATTTCAAGAGATTGAACCACATCTCTCTTGAGTCCTCCTTCCGCCATCACCGTCATCTTCTACACGGATCCAAGGGCTCAAGCTCGGACCTCGGATCATATCACTAATAGTCCTGAACGGGTAATCAACGCAAATGCCTCGGCTCGGCCTCAAACTCGTCTTCGTACGGGTTTGCGGAAATGGAAAAGCGGTTAGAGAGTGGTGCATGACAACGAGGTAATCTAAATTACCTCTCTAATAGTCTCGAACGGGTAATCTACGCAAATGCCTCGGCTCGGCCACAAACTTGTCTTCGTACGGGTTTGCGGAAATGGGAAAGCGGTTAGAGAGTGGTGCATGACTACGAGGTCATGTAAATTACCACTCTAATAGTCCCGAACGGGTAATCTACGCAAATGCCTCGGCTCGGCCACACACTCGTCTTCGTACGGGTTTGCAGAAAATGGGAAAGCGGTTAGCGAATGGTGCATGACAACGAGGTAATCTAAATTATCTCTCTAATAGTCCCGAACGGGTAATCTACGCAAATGCCTCGGCTCGGCCACAAACTCGTCTTCGTACGGGTTTGCGGAAATGGGAAAGCGGTTAGAGAGTGGTGCATGACAACGAGGTAATCTAAATTACCTCTCTAATAGTCCCGAACGGGTAATCTACGCAAATGCCTCGGCTCGGCCACAAACTAGTCTTCGTACGGGTTTGCGGAAATGGGAAAGCGGTTAGAGAGTGGTGCATGACAACGAGGTAATCTAAATTACCTCTCTAATAGTCCCGAAAGGGTAATCTACACAAATGCCTCGGCTCGGCCACAAACTCATCTTCGTACGGGTTTGCAGAAATGGGAAATCGGTTAGAGAGTGGTGCATTACTACGAGGTAATGTAAATTACCTTTCTAATAGTCCCGAACGGGTAATCTACGCAAATGCCTCGGCTCGGCCTCAAATTCGTCTTCGTACGGGTTTGCGGAAATGGGAAAGCGGTTAGAGAGTGGTGCATGACAACGAGGTAATCTAAATTACCTCTCTAATAGTCCCGAAAGGGTAATCTACACAAATGCCTCGGCTCGGCCACAAACTCGTCTTCGTACGGGTTTGCAGAAATGGGAAAGCGGTTAGAGAGTGGTGCATGACTACGAGGTAATGTAAATTACCTCTCTAATAGTCCTGAACGGGTAATCAACGCAAATGCCTCGGCTCGGCCTCAAACTCGTCTTCGTACGGGTTTGCGGAAATGGAAAAGCGGTTAGAGAGTGGTGCATGACAACGAGGTAATCTAAATTACCTCTCTAATAGTCTCGAACGGGTAATCTACGCAAATGCCTCGGCTCGGCCACAAACTTGTCTTCGTACGGGTTTGCAGAAATGGGAAAGCGGTTAGAGAGTGGTGCATGACTACGAGGTCATGTAAATTACCACTCTAATAGTCCCGAACGGGTAATCTACGCAAATGCCTCGGCTCGGCCACACACTCGTCTTCGTACGGGTTTGCGGAAATGGAAAAGCGGTTAGAGAGTGGTGCATGACAACGAGGTAATCTAAATTACCTCTCTAATAGTCCCGAATGGGTAATCTACGCAAATGACTCGGCTCGGCCACAAAATCATCTTCGTACGGGTTTGCAGAAAAGGGAAAGCGGTTAGAGAGTGGTGCATGACAAGGATGTAATCTAAATTACCTCTCTAATAGTCCCGAACGGGTAATATACGCAACTGCCTCGGCTCGGCCACAAACTAGTCTTCGTACGGGTTTGCGGAAATGGGAAAGCGTTTAGAGAGTGGTGCATGACAACGAGGTAATGTAAATTACCTCTCTAATACTCCCGAACGGGTAATCTACGCAAATGTCTCGGCTCGACCACAAACTCGTCTTCGTACAGGTTTGCGAAAATGGGAAAGCGGTTGGAGAGTGGTGCATGACTACCGGGTAATCTAAATTACCTCTCTACTAGTCCCGAACGGGTAATCTATGCAAATGCCTCTGCTCGGCCACAAACTCGTCTTCGTACGGGTTTGCAGAAATGGGAAAGCGGTTAGAGAGTGGTGCATGACAACGAGGTAATCTAAATTACCTCTCTAATAGTCCCGAAAGGGTAATCTACACAAATGCCTCGGCTCGGCCACAAACTCATCTTCGTACGGGTTTGCAGAAATGGGAAATCGGTTAGAGAGTGGTGCATGACTACGAGGTAATGTAAATTACCTTTCTAATAGTCCCGAACGGGTAATCTACGCAAATGCCTCGGCTCGGCCTCAAATTCGTCTTCGTACGGGTTTGCGGAAATGGGAAAGCTGTTAGAGAGTGGTGCATGACAACGAGGTAATCTAAATTACCTCTCTAATAGTCCCGAACGGGTAATCTACGCAAATGCCTCGGCTCGGCCACAAACTTGTCTTCGTACGGGTTTGCGGTAATGGGAAAGCGGTTAGAGAGTGGTGCATGACTACGAGGTCATGTAAATTACCACTCTAATAGTCCCAAACGGGTAATCTACGCAAATGCCTCGGCTCGGCCACAAACTCGTCTTCGTAAGGGTTTGCGGAAATGGGAAAGCTGTTAGAGAGTGGGGCATGACAACGAGGTAATCTAAATTACCTCTCTAATAGTCCCGAACGGGTAATCTACGCAAATGCCTCGGCTCGGCCACAAACTTGTCTTCGTACGGGTTTGCGGAAATGGGAAAGCGGTTAGAGAGTGGTGCATGACTACGAGGTCATGTAAATTACCACTCTAATAGTCCCGAACGAGTAATCTACACAAATGCCTCGGCTCAGTCACAAACTCGTCTTCGTACGGGTTTGCGGAAATGGGAAAGTGGTTAGAGAGTGGTGCATGACAACGAGATAATCTAAATTACCTCTCTAATAGTCCCGAACGGGTAATCTACACAAATGCCTCGCTCAGTCACAAACTCGTCTTCGTACGGGTTTGCGGAAATGAGAAAGCGGTTAGAGAGTGGTGCATGACAACGAGGTAATCTAAATTACCTCTCTAATAGTCCCGAAAGGGAAATCTACACAAATGCCTCGGCTCGGCCACAAACTCATCTTCGTACGGGTTTGCAGAAATGGGAAATCGGTTAGAGAGTGGTGCATTACTACGAGGTAATGTAAATTACCTTTCTAATAGTCCCGAACGGGTAATCTACGCAAATGCCTCGGTTCGGCCTCAAATTCGTCTTCGTACGGGTTTGCGGAAATGGGAAAGCGGTTAGAGAGTGGTGCATGACAACGAGGTAATCTAAATTACCTCTCTAATAGTCCCGAAAGGGTAATCTACACAAATGCCTCGGCTCGGCCACAAACTCGTCTTCGTACGGGTTTGCAGAAATGGGAAAGCGGTTAGAGAGTGGTGCATGACTACGAGGTAATGTAAATTACCTCTCTAATAGTCCTGAACGGGTAATCAACGCAAATGCCTCGGCTCGGCCACAAACTCGTCTTCGTACGGGTTTGCGGAAATGGAAAAGCGGTTAGAGAGTGGTGCATGACAACGAGGTAATCTAAATTACCTCTCTAATAGTCCCGAACGGGTAATCTACGCAAATGACTCGGCTCGGCCACAAAATCATCTTCGTACGGGTTTGCAGAAATGGGAAAGCGGTTAGAGAGTGGTGCATGACAAGAAGGTAATCTAAATTACCTCTCTAATAGTCCCGAACGGGTAATCTACACAACTGCCTCGGCTCGGCCACAAACTCGTCTTCGTACGGGTTTGCGGAAATGGGAAAGCGGTTAGAGAGTCGTGCATGACTACGAGGTAATGTAAATTACCTCTCTAATAGTCCCAAACGGGTAATCTACGCAAATGCCTCGGCTCGGCCACAAACTCGTCTTCGTAAGGGTTTGCGGAAATGGGAAAGCTGTTAGAGAGTGGTGCATGACAACGAGGTAATCTAAATTACCTCTCTAAGAGTCTCGAACGGGTAATCTACGCAAATGCCTCGGCTCGGCCACAAACTTGTCTTCGTACGGGTTTGCGGAAATGGGAAAGCGGTTAGAGAGTGGTGCATGACTACGAGGTCATGTAAATTACCACTCTAATAGTCCCGAACGAGTAATCTACACAAATGCCTCGGCTCAGTCACAAACTCGTCTTCGTACGGGTTTGCGGAAATGGGAAAGTGGTTAGAGAGTGGTGCATGACAACGAGATAATCTAAATTACCTCTCTAATAGTCCCGAACGGGTAATCTACACAAATGCCTCGGCTCAGTCACAAACTCGTCTTCGTACGGGTTTGCGGAAATGAGAAAGCGGTTAGAGAGTGGTGCATGACAACGAGGTAATCTAAATTACCTCTCTAATAGTCCCGAAAGGGAAATCTACACAAATGCCTCGGCTCGGCCACAAACTCATCTTCGTACGGGTTTGCAGAAATGGGAAATCGGTTAGAGAGTGGTGCATTACTACGAGGTAATGTAAATTACCTTTCTAATAGTCCCGAACGGGTAATCTACGCAAATGCCTCGGCTCGGCCTCAAATTCGTCTTCGTACGGGTTTGCGGAAATGGGAAAGCGGTTAGAGAGTGGTGCATGACAACGAGGTAATCTAAATTACCTCTCTAATAGTCCCGAAAGGGTAATCTACACAAATGCCTCGGCTCGGCCACAAACTCGTCTTCGTACGGGTTTGCAGAAATGGGAAAGCGGTTAGAGAGTGGTGCATGACTACGAGGTAATGTAAATAACCTCTCTAATAGTCCTGAACGGGTAATCAACGCAAATGCCTCGGCTCGGCCTCAAACTCGTCTTCGTACGGGTTTGCGGAAATGGAAAAGCGGTTAGAGAGTGGTGCATGACAACGAGGTAATCTAAATTACCTCTCTAATAGTCTCGAACGGGTAATCTACGCAAATGCCTCGGCTCGGCCACAAACTCGTCTTCGTACGGGTTTGCGGAATTGGAAAAGCGGTTAGAGAGTGGTGCATGACAACGAGGTAATCTAAATTACCTCTCTAATAGTCCCGAACGGGTAATCTACGCAAATGACTCGGCTCGGCCACAAAATCATCTTCGTACGGGTTTGCAGAAATGGGAAAGCGGTTAGAGAGTGGTGCATGACAAGAAGGTAATCTAAATTACCTCTCTAATAGTCCCGAACGGGTAATCTACACAACTGCCTCGGCTCGGCCACAAACTCGTCTTCGTACGGGTTTGCGGAAATGGGAAAGCGGTTAGAGAGTCGTGCATGACTACGAGGTAATGTAAATTACCTCTCTAATAGTCCCAAACGGGTAATCTACGCAAATGCCTCGGCTCGGCCACAAACTCGTCTTCGTAAGGGTTTGCGGAAATGGGAAAGCTGTTAGAGAGTGGTGCATGACAACGAGGTAATCTAAATTACCTCTCTAATAGTCCCGAACGGGTAATCTACGCAAATGCCTCGGCTCGGCCACAAACTTGTCTTCGTACGGGTTTGCGGAAATGGGAAAGCGGTTAGAGAGTGGTGCATGACTACGAGGTCATGTAAATTACCACTCTAATAGTCCCGAACGAGTAATCTACACAAATGCCTCGGCTCAGTCACAAACTCGTCTTCGTACGGGTTTGCGGAAATGGGAAAGTGGTTAGAGAGTGGTGCATGACAACGAGATAATCTAAATTACCTCTCTAATAGTCCCGAACGGGTAATCTACACAAATGCCTCGGCTCAGTCACAAACTCGTCTTCGTACGGGTTTGCGGAAAAGAGAAAGCGGTTAGAGAGTGGTGCATGACAACGAAGTAATCTAAATTACCTCTCTAATAGTCCTGAAAGGGTAATCTACACAAATGCCTCGGCTCGGCCACAAACTCATCTTCGTACGGGTTTGCAGAAATGGGAAATCGGTTAGAGAGTGGTGCATTACTACGAGGTAATGTAAATTACCTTTCTAATAGTCCCGAACGGGTAATCTACGCAAATGCCTCGGCTCGGCCTCAAATTCGTCTTCGTACGGGTTTGCGGAAATGGGAAAGCGGTTAGAGAGTGGTGCATGACAACGAGGTAATCTAAATTACCTCTCTAATAGTCCCGAAAGGGTAATCTACACAAATGCCTCGGCTCGGCCACAAACTCGTCTTCGTACGGGTTTGCAGAAATGGGAAAGCGGTTAGAGAGTGGTGCATGACTACGAGGTAATGTAAATTACCTCTCTAATAGTCCTGAACGGGTAATCAACGCAAATGCCTAGGCTCGGCCTCAAACTCGTCTTCGTACGGGTTTGCGGAAATGGAAAAGCGGTTAGAGAGTGGTGCATGACAACGAGGTAATCTAAATTACCTCTCTAATAGTCTCGAACGGGTAATCTACGCAAATGCCTCGGCTCGGCCACAAACTTGTCTTCGTACGGGTTTGCGGAAATGGGAAAGCGGTTAGAGAGTGGTGCATGACTACGAGGTCATGTAAATTACCACTCTAATAGTCCCGAACGGGTAATCTACGCAAATGCCTCGGCTCGGCCACACACTCGTCTTCGTACGGGTTTGCGGAAATGGAAAAGCGGTTAGAGAGTGGTGCATGACAACGAGGTAATCTAAATTACCTCTCTAATAGTCCCGAATGGGTAATCTACGCAAATGACTCGGCTCGGCCACAAAATCATCTTCGTACGGGTTTGCAGAAAAGGGAAAGCGGTTAGAGAGTGGTGCATGACAAGGATGTAATCTAAATTACCTCTCTAATAGTCCCGAAAGGGAAATCTACACAAATGCCTCGGCTCGGCCACAAACTCATCTTCGTACGGGTTTGCAGAAATGGGAAATCGGTTAGAGAGTGGTGCATTACTACGAGGTAATGTAAATTACCTTTCTAATAGTCCCGAACGGGTAATCTACGCAAATGCCTCGGCTCGGCCTCAAATTCGTCTTCGTACGGGTTTGCGGAAATGGGAAAGCGGTTAGAGAGTGGTGCATGACAACGAGGTAATCTAAATTACCTCTCTAATAGTCCCGAAAGGGTAATCTACACAAATGCCTCGGCTCGGCCACAAACTCGTCTTCGTACGGGTTTGCAGAAATGGGAAAGCGGTTAGAGAGCGGTGCATGACTACGAGGTAATGTAAATAACCTCTCTAATAGTCCTGAACGGGTAATCAACGCAAATGCCTCGGCTCGGCCTCAAACTCGTCTTCGTACGGGTTTGCGGAAATGGAAAAGCGGTTAGAGAGTGGTGCATGACAACGAGGTAATCTAAATTACCTCTCTAATAGTCTCGAACGGGTAATCTACGCAAATGCCTCGGCTCGGCCACAAACTCGTCTTCGTACGGGTTTGCGGTAATGGGAAAGCGGTTAGAGAGTGGTGCATGACTACGAGGTCATGTAAATTACCACTCTAATAGTCCCAAACGGGTAATCTACGCAAATGCCTCGGCTCGGCCACAAACTCGTCTTCGTAAGGGTTTGCGGAAATGGGAAAGCTGTTAGAGAGTGGGGCATGACAACGAGGTAATCTAAATTACCTCTCTAATAGTCCCGAACGGGTAATCTACGCAAATGCCTCGGCTCGGCCACAAACTTGTCTTCGTACGGGTTTGCGGAAATGGGAAAGCGGTTAGAGAGTGGTGCATGACTACGAGGTCATGTAAATTACCACTCTAATAGTCCCGAACGAGTAATCTACACAAATGCCTCGGCTCAGTCACAAACTCGTCTTCGTACGGGTTTGCGGAAATGGGAAAGTGGTTAGAGAGTGGTGCATGACAACGAGATAATCTAAATTACCTCTCTAATAGTCCCGAACGGGTAATCTACACAAATGCCTCGCTCAGTCACAAACTCGTCTTCGTACGGGTTTGCGGAAATGAGAAAGCGGTTAGAGAGTGGTGCATGACAACGAGGTAATCTAAATTACCTCTCTAATAGTCCCGAAAGGGAAATCTACACAAATGCCTCGGCTCGGCCACAAACTCATCTTCGTACGGGTTTGCAGAAATGGGAAATCGGTTAGAGAGTGGTGCATTACTACGAGGTAATGTAAATTACCTTTCTAATAGTCCCGAACGGGTAATCTACGCAAATGCCTCGGTTCGGCCTCAAATTCGTCTTCGTACGGGTTTGCGGAAATGGGAAAGCGGTTAGAGAGTGGTGCATGACAACGAGGTAATCTAAATTACCTCTCTAATAGTCCCGAAAGGGTAATCTACACAAATGCCTCGGCTCGGCCACAAACTCGTCTTCGTACGGGTTTGCAGAAATGGGAAAGCGGTTAGAGAGTGGTGCATGACTACGAGGTAATGTAAATTACCTCTCTAATAGTCCTGAACGGGTAATCAACGCAAATGCCTCGGCTCGGCCACAAACTCGTCTTCGTACGGGTTTGCGGAAATGGAAAAGCGGTTAGAGAGTGGTGCATGACAACGAGGTAATCTAAATTACCTCTCTAATAGTCCCGAACGGGTAATCTACGCAAATGACTCGGCTCGGCCACAAAATCATCTTCGTACGGGTTTGCAGAAATGGGAAAGCGGTTAGAGAGTGGTGCATGACAAGAAGGTAATCTAAATTACCTCTCTAATAGTCCCGAACGGGTAATCTACACAACTGCCTCGGCTCGGCCACAAACTCGTCTTCGTACGGGTTTGCGGAAATGGGAAAGCGGTTAGAGAGTCGTGCATGACTACGAGGTAATGTAAATTACCTCTCTAATAGTCCCAAACGGGTAATCTACGCAAATGCCTCGGCTCGGCCACAAACTCGTCTTCGTAAGGGTTTGCGGAAATGGGAAAGCTGTTAGAGAGTGGTGCATGACAACGAGGTAATCTAAATTACCTCTCTAAGAGTCTCGAACGGGTAATCTACGCAAATGCCTCGGCTCGGCCACAAACTTGTCTTCGTACGGGTTTGCGGAAATGGGAAAGCGGTTAGAGAGTGGTGCATGACTACGAGGTCATGTAAATTACCACTCTAATAGTCCCGAACGAGTAATCTACACAAATGCCTCGGCTCAGTCACAAACTCGTCTTCGTACGGGTTTGCGGAAATGGGAAAGTGGTTAGAGAGTGGTGCATGACAACGAGATAATCTAAATTACCTCTCTAATAGTCCCGAACGGGTAATCTACACAAATGCCTCGGCTCAGTCACAAACTCGTCTTCGTACGGGTTTGCGGAAATGAGAAAGCGGTTAGAGAGTGGTGCATGACAACGAGGTAATCTAAATTACCTCTCTAATAGTCCCGAAAGGGAAATCTACACAAATGCCTCGGCTCGGCCACAAACTCATCTTCGTACGGGTTTGCAGAAATGGGAAATCGGTTAGAGAGTGGTGCATTACTACGAGGTAATGTAAATTACCTTTCTAATAGTCCCGAACGGGTAATCTACGCAAATGCCTCGGCTCGGCCTCAAATTCGTCTTCGTACGGGTTTGCGGAAATGGGAAAGCGGTTAGAGAGTGGTGCATGACAACGAGGTAATCTAAATTACCTCTCTAATAGTCCCGAAAGGGTAATCTACACAAATGCCTCGGCTCGGCCACAAACTCGTCTTCGTACGGGTTTGCAGAAATGGGAAAGCGGTTAGAGAGTGGTGCATGACTACGAGGTAATGTAAATAACCTCTCTAATAGTCCTGAACGGGTAATCAACGCAAATGCCTCGGCTCGGCCTCAAACTCGTCTTCGTACGGGTTTGCGGAAATGGAAAAGCGGTTAGAGAGTGGTGCATGACAACGAGGTAATCTAAATTACCTCTCTAATAGTCTCGAACGGGTAATCTACGCAAATGCCTCGGCTCGGCCACAAACTCGTCTTCGTACGGGTTTGCGGAATTGGAAAAGCGGTTAGAGAGTGGTGCATGACAACGAGGTAATCTAAATTACCTCTCTAATAGTCCCGAACGGGTAATCTACGCAAATGACTCGGCTCGGCCACAAAATCATCTTCGTACGGGTTTGCAGAAATGGGAAAGCGGTTAGAGAGTGGTGCATGACAAGAAGGTAATCTAAATTACCTCTCTAATAGTCCCGAACGGGTAATCTACACAACTGCCTCGGCTCGGCCACAAACTCGTCTTCGTACGGGTTTGCGGAAATGGGAAAGCGGTTAGAGAGTCGTGCATGACTACGAGGTAATGTAAATTACCTCTCTAATAGTCCCAAACGGGTAATCTACGCAAATGCCTCGGCTCGGCCACAAACTCGTCTTCGTAAGGGTTTGCGGAAATGGGAAAGCTGTTAGAGAGTGGTGCATGACAACGAGGTAATCTAAATTACCTCTCTAATAGTCCCGAACGGGTAATCTACGCAAATGCCTCGGCTCGGCCACAAACTTGTCTTCGTACGGGTTTGCGGAAATGGGAAAGCGGTTAGAGAGTGGTGCATGACTACGAGGTCATGTAAATTACCACTCTAATAGTCCCGAACGAGTAATCTACACAAATGCCTCGGCTCAGTCACAAACTCGTCTTCGTACGGGTTTGCGGAAATGGGAAAGTGGTTAGAGAGTGGTGCATGACAACGAGATAATCTAAATTACCTCTCTAATAGTCCCGAACGGGTAATCTACACAAATGCCTCGGCTCAGTCACAAACTCGTCTTCGTACGGGTTTGCGGAAAAGAGAAAGCGGTTAGAGAGTGGTGCATGACAACGAAGTAATCTAAATTACCTCTCTAATAGTCCTGAAAGGGTAATCTACACAAATGCCTCGGCTCGGCCACAAACTCATCTTCGTACGGGTTTGCAGAAATGGGAAATCGGTTAGAGAGTGGTGCATTACTACGAGGTAATGTAAATTACCTTTCTAATAGTCCCGAACGGGTAATCTACGCAAATGCCTCGGCTCGGCCTCAAATTCGTCTTCGTACGGGTTTGCGGAAATGGGAAAGCGGTTAGAGAGTGGTGCATGACAACGAGGTAATCTAAATTACCTCTCTAATAGTCCCGAAAGGGTAATCTACACAAATGCCTCGGCTCGGCCACAAACTCGTCTTCGTACGGGTTTGCAGAAATGGGAAAGCGGTTAGAGAGTGGTGCATGACTACGAGGTAATGTAAATTACCTCTCTAATAGTCCTGAACGGGTAATCAACGCAAATGCCTAGGCTCGGCCTCAAACTCGTCTTCGTACGGGTTTGCGGAAATGGAAAAGCGGTTAGAGAGTGGTGCATGACAACGAGGTAATCTAAATTACCTCTCTAATAGTCTCGAACGGGTAATCTACGCAAATGCCTCGGCTCGGCCACAAACTTGTCTTCGTACGGGTTTGCGGAAATGGGAAAGCGGTTAGAGAGTGGTGCATGACTACGAGGTCATGTAAATTACCACTCTAATAGTCCCGAACGGGTAATCTACGCAAATGCCTCGGCTCGGCCACACACTCGTCTTCGTACGGGTTTGCGGAAATGGAAAAGCGGTTAGAGAGTGGTGCATGACAACGAGGTAATCTAAATTACCTCTCTAATAGTCCCGAATGGGTAATCTACGCAAATGACTCGGCTCGGCCACAAAATCATCTTCGTACGGGTTTGCAGAAAAGGGAAAGCGGTTAGAGAGTGGTGCATGACAAGGATGTAATCTAAATTACCTCTCTAATAGTCCCGAAAGGGAAATCTACACAAATGCCTCGGCTCGGCCACAAACTCATCTTCGTACGGGTTTGCAGAAATGGGAAATCGGTTAGAGAGTGGTGCATTACTACGAGGTAATGTAAATTACCTTTCTAATAGTCCCGAACGGGTAATCTACGCAAATGCCTCGGCTCGGCCTCAAATTCGTCTTCGTACGGGTTTGCGGAAATGGGAAAGCGGTTAGAGAGTGGTGCATGACAACGAGGTAATCTAAATTACCTCTCTAATAGTCCCGAAAGGGTAATCTACACAAATGCCTCGGCTCGGCCACAAACTCGTCTTCGTACGGGTTTGCAGAAATGGGAAAGCGGTTAGAGAGCGGTGCATGACTACGAGGTAATGTAAATAACCTCTCTAATAGTCCTGAACGGGTAATCAACGCAAATGCCTCGGCTCGGCCTCAAACTCGTCTTCGTACGGGTTTGCGGAAATGGAAAAGCGGTTAGAGAGTGGTGCATGACAACGAGGTAATCTAAATTACCTCTCTAATAGTCTCGAACGGGTAATCTACGCAAATGCCTCGGCTCGGCCACAAACTCGTCTTCGTACGGGTTTGCGGAATTGGAAAAGCGGTTAGAGAGTGGTGCATGACAACGAGGTAATCTAAATTACCTCTCTAATAGTCCCGAACGGGTAATCTACGCAAATGACTCGGCTCGGCCACAAAATCATCTTCGTACGGGTTTGCAGAAATGGGAAAGCGGTTAGAGAGTGGTGCATGACAAGAAGGTAATCTAAATTACCTCTCTAATAGTCCCGAACGGGTAATCTACACAACTGCCTCGGCTCGGCCACAAACTCGTCTTCGTACGGGTTTGCGGAAATGGGAAAGCGGTTAGAGAGTCGTGCATGACTACGAGGTAATGTAAATTACCTCTCTAATAGTCCCAAACGGGTAATCTACGCAAATGCCTCGGCTCGGCCACAAACTCGTCTTCGTAAGGGTTTGCGGAAATGGGAAAGCTGTTAGAGAGTGGTGCATGACAACGAGGTAATCTAAATTACCTCTCTAATAGTCCCGAACGGGTAATCTACGCAAATGCCTCGGCTCGGCCACAAACTTGGCTTCGTACGGGTTTGCGGAAATGGGAAAGCGGTTAGAGAGTGGTGCATGACTACGAGGTCATGTAAATTACCACTCTAATAGTCCCGAACGAGTAATCTACACAAATGCCTCGGCTCAGTCACAAACTCGTCTTCGTACGGGTTTGCGGAAATGGGAAAGTGGTTAGAGAGTGGTGCATGACAACGAGATAATCTAAATTACCTCTCTAATAGTCCCGAACGGGTAATCTACACAAATGCCTCGGCTCAGTCACAAACTCGTCTTCGTACGGGTTTGCGGAAAAGAGAAAGCGGTTAGAGAGTGGTGCATGACAACGAAGTAATCTAAATTACCTCTCTAATAGTCCTGAAAGGGTAATCTACACAAATGCCTCGGCTCGGCCACAAACTCATCTTCGTACGGGTTTGCAGAAATGGGAAATCGGTTAGAGAGTGGTGCATTACTACGAGGTAATGTAAATTACCTTTCTAATAGTCCCGAACGGGTAATCTACGCAAATGCCTCGGCTCGGCCTCAAATTCGTCTTCGTACGAGTTTGCGGAAATGGGAAAGCGGTTAGAGAGTGGTGCATGACAACGAGGTAATCTAAATTACCTCTCTAATAGTCCCGAAAGGGTAATCTACACAAATGCCTCGGCTCGGCCACAAACTCGTCTTCGTACGGGTTTGCAGAAATGGGAAAGCGGTTAGAGAGTGGTGCATGACTACGAGGTAATGTAAATTACCTCTCTAATAGTCCTGAACGGGTAATCAACGCAAATGCCTAGGCTCGGCCTCAAACTCGTCTTCGTACGGGTTTGCGGAAATGGAAAAGCGGTTAGAGAGTGGTGCATGACAACGAGGTAATCTAAATTACCTCTCTAATAGTCTCGAACGGGTAATCTACGCAAATGCCTCGGCTCGGCCACAAACTTGTCTTCGTACGGGTTTGCGGAAATGGGAAAGCGGTTAGAGAGTGGTGCATGACTACGAGGTCATGTAAATTACCACTCTAATAGTCCCGAACGGGTAATCTACGCAAATGCCTCGGCTCGGCCACACACTCGTCTTCGTACGGGTTTGCGGAAATGGAAAAGCGGTTAGAGAGTGGTGCATGACAACGAGGTAATCTAAATTACCTCTCTAATAGTCCCGAATGGGTAATCTACGCAAATGACTCGGCTCGGCCACAAAATCATCTTCGTACGGGTTTGCAGAAAAGGGAAAGCGGTTAGAGAGTGGTGCATGACAAGGATGTAATCTAAATTACCTCTCTAATAGTCCCGAACGGGTAATATACGCAACTGCCTCGGCTCGGCCACAAACTCGTCTTCGTACGGGTTTGCGGAAATGGGAAAGCGTTTAGAGAGTGGTGCATGACAACGAGGTAATGTAAATTACCTCTCTAATACTCCCGAACGGGTAATCTACGCAAATTCCTCGGCTCGACCACAAACTCGTCTTCGTACAGGTTTGCGAAAATGGGAAAGCGGTTGGAGAGTGGTGCATGACTACCGGGTAATCTAAATTACCTCTCTACTAGTCCCGAACGGGTAATCTATGCAAATGCCTCTGCTCGGCCACAAACTCGTCTTCGTACGGGTTTGCAGAAATGGGAAAGCGGTTAGAGAGTGGTGCATGACAACGAGGTAATCTAAATTACCTCTCTAATAGTCCCGAAAGGGTAATCTACACAAATGCCTCGGCTCGGCCACAAACTCATCTTCGTACGGGTTTGCGGAAATGGAAAAGCGGTTAGAGAGTGGTGCATGACAACGAGGTAATCTAAATTACCTCTCTAATAGTCCCGAACGGGTAATCTACGCAAATGACTCGGCTCGGCCACAAAATCATCTTCGTACGGGTTGCGGAAATGGGAAAGCGGTTAGAGAGTGGTGCATGACTACGAGGTCATGTAAATTACCTCTCTAATAGTCTCAAACGGGTAATCTACGCAAATACCTCGGCTCGGCCACAAACTCGTCTTCGTAAGGGTTTGCGGAAATGGGAAAGCTGTTAGAGAGTGGTGCATGACAACGAGGTAATCTAAATTACCTCTCTAATAGTCCCGAACGGGTAATCTACGCAAATGCCTCGGCTCGGCCACAAACTTGTCTTCGTACGGGTTTGCGGAAATGGGAAAGCGGTTAGAGAGTGGTGCATGACTACGAGGTCATGTAAATTACCACTCTAATAGTCCCGAACGAGTAATCTACACAAATGCCTCGGCTCAGTCACAAACTCGTCTTCGTACGGGTTTGCAGAAATGGAAAAGCGGTTAGAGAGTGGTGCATGACAACGAGGTAATCTAAATTACCTCTCTAATAGTCCCGAAAGGGTAATCTACACAAATGCCTCGGCTCAGCCACAAACTCATCTTCGTACGTGTTTGCAGAAATGGGAAATCGGTTAGAGAGTGGTGCATGACTACGAGGTAATGTAAATTACCTTTCTAATAGTCCCGAACGGGTAATCTACGCAAATGCCTCGGCTCGGCCTCAAATTCGTCTTCGTACGGGTTTGCGGAAATGGGAAAGCGGTTAGAGAGTGGTGCATGACAACGAGGTAATCTAAATTACCTCTCTAATAGTCCCGAAAGGGTGATCTACACAAATGCCTCGGCTCGGCCACAAACTCGTCTTCGTACGGGTTTGCAGAAATGGGAAAGCGGTTAGAGAGTGGTGCATGACTACGAGGTAATGTAAATTACCTCTCTAATAGTCCTGAACGGGTAATCAACGCAAATGCCTCGGCTCGGCCTCAAACTCGTCTTCGTACGGGTTTGCAGAAATGGAAAAGCGGTTAGAGAGTGGTGCATGACAACGAGGTAATCTAAATTACCTCTCTAATAGTCTCGAACGGGTAATCTACGCAAATGCCTCGGCTCGGCCACAAACTCGTCTTCGTACGGGTTTGCGGAAATGGGAAAGCGGTTAGAGAGTGGTGCATGACTACGAGGTCATGTAAATTACCACTCTAATAGTCCCGAACGGGTAATCTACGCAAATGCCTCGGCTCGGCCACACACTCGTCTTCGTACGGGTTTGCGGAAATGGAAAAGCGGTTAGAGAGTGGTGCATGACAACGAGGTAATCTAAATTACCTCTCTAATAGTCCCGAATGGGTAATCTACGCAAATGACTCGGCTCGGCCACAAAATCATCTTCGTACGGGTTTGCAGAAAAGGGAAAGCGGTTAGAGAGTGGTGCATGACAAGGATGTAATCTAAATTACCTCTCTAATAGTCCCGAACGGGTAATCTACGCAAATGCCTCGGCTCGGCCACAAACTCGTCTTCGTAAGGGTTTGCGGAAATGGGAAAGCGGTTAGAGAGTGGTGCATGACTACGAGGTCATGTAAATTACCTCTCTAATAGTCTCAAACGGGTAATCTACGCAAATACCTCGGCTCGGCCACAAACTCGTCTTCGTAAGGGTTTGCGGAAATGGGAAAGCTGTTAGAGAGTGGTGCATGACAACGAGGTAATCTAAATTACCTCTCTAATAGTCCCGAACGGGTAATCTACGCAAATGCCTCGGCTCGGCCACAAACTTGTCTTCGTACGGGTTTGCGGAAATGGGAAAGCGGTTAGAGAGTGGTGCATGACTACGAGGTCATGTAAATTACCACTCTAATAGTCCCGAACGAGTAATCTACACAAATGCCTCGGCTCAGTCACAAACTCGTCTTCGTACGGGTTTGCGGAAATGGGAAAGTGGTTAGAGAGTGGTGCATGACAACGAGATAATCTAAATTACCTCTCTAATAGTCCCGAACGGGTAATCTACACAAATGCCTCGGCTCAGTCACAAACTCGTCTTCGTACGGGTTTGCGGAAATGAGAAAGCGGTTAGAGAGTGGTGCACGACAACGAGGTAATCTAAATTACCTCTCTAATAGTCCAGAATGGATAATCTACGCAAATGCCTCGGCTCGGCCACAAACTTGTCTTCGTACGGGTTTGCGGAAATGGGAAAGCGGTTAGAGAGTGGTGCATGACTACGAGGTCATGTAAATTACCACTCTAATAGTCCCGAACGAGTAATCTACACAAATGCCTCGGTTCGGCCACAAACTCGTCTTCGTACGGGTTTGCGGAAATGGGAAAGCTGTTAGAGAGTGGTGCATGACAACGAGGTAATCTAAATTACCTCTCTAATAGTCCCGAACGGGTAATCTACGCAAATGCCTCGGCTCGGCCACAAAGTCGTCTTTGTACGGGTTTGCGGAAATGGAAAAGCGGTTAGAGAGTGGTGCCTGACAACGAGGTAATGTAAATTACCTCTCTAATAGTCCCGAACGGGTAATCTACGCAAATGCCTCGGCTCGGCCACAAACTCGTCTTCGTACGGGTTTGCGGAAATGGGAAAGCGGTTAGAGAGTGGTGCATGACAACGAGGTAATCTAAATTACCTCTCTAATAGTCCCGAAAGGGTAATCTACACAAATGCCTCGGCTCGGCCACAAACTCGTCTTCGTACGGGTTTGCAGAAATGGGAAAGCGGTTAGAGAGTGGTGATGACTACGAGATAATGTAAATTACCTCTCTAATAGTCCTGAACGGGTAATCAACGCAAATGCCTCGGTTCGGCCTCAAACTCGTCTTCGTACGGGTTTGCGGAAATGGAAAAGCGGTTAGAGAGTGGTGCATGACAACGAGGTAATCTAAATTACCTCTCTAATAGTCCCGAACGGGTAATCTACGCAAATGCCTCGGCTCGGCCACAAACTCATCTTCGTACGGGTTTGCGGAAATGGAAAAGCGGTTAGAGAGTGGTGCATGACAACTAGGTAATCTAAATTACCTCTCTAATAGTCCCGAACGGGTAATCTACGCAAATGACTCGGCTCGGCCACAAAATCATCTTCGTACGGGTTTGCAGAAATGGGAAAGCGGTTAGAGAGTGGTGCATGACAAGAAGGTAATCTAAATTACCTCTCTAATAGTCCCGAACGGGTAATCTACGCAACTGCCTCGGCTCGGCCACAAACTCGTCTTCGTACGGGTTTGCGGAAATGGGAAAGCGGTTAGAGAGTCGTGCATGACTACGAGGTAATGTAAATTACCTCTCTAATAGTCCCAAACGGGTAATCTACGCAAATGCCTCGGCTCGGCCACAAACTCGTCTTCGTAAGGGTTTGCGGAAATGGGAAAGCTGTTAGAGAGTGGTGCATGACAACGAGGTAATCTAAATTACCTCTCTAATAGTCCCGAACGGGTAATCTACGCAAATGCCTCGGCTCGGCCACAAACTTGTCTTCGTACGGGTTTGCGAAAATGGGAAAGCGGTTAGAGAGTGGTGCATGACTACGAGGTCATGTAAATTACCACTCTAATAGTCCCGAACGAGTAATCTACACAAATGCCTCGGCTCAGTCACAAACTCGTCTTCGTACGGGTTTGCGGAAATGGGAAAGTGGTTAGAGAGTGGTGCATGACAACGAGATAATCTAAATTACCTCTCTTATTGTCCCGCACGGGTAATCTACGCAAATGACTCGGCTCGGCCACAAAATCATCTTCGTACGGGTTTGCGGAAATGAGAAAGCGGTTAGAGAGTGGTGCACGACAACGAGGTAATCTAAATTACCTCTCTAATAGTCCAGAATGGGTAATCTACGCAAATGCCTCGGCTCGGCCACAAACTTGTCTTCGTACGGGTTTGAAGAAATGGGAAAGCGGTTAGAGAGTGGTGCATGACTACGAGGTCATGTAAATTACCACTCTAATAGTCCCGAACGAGTAATCTACACAAATGCCTCGGCTCGGCCACAAACTCGTCTTCGTACGGGTTTGCGGAAATGGGAAAGCTGTTAGAGAGTGGTGCATGACAACGAGGTAATCTAAATTACCTCTCTAATAGTCCCGAACGGGTAATCTACGCAAATGCCTCGGCTCGGCCACAAACTTGTCTTCGTACGGGTTTGCGGAAATGGGAAAACGGTTAGAGAGTGGTGCATGACTACGAGGTCATGTAAATTACCACTCTAATAGTCCCGAACGAGTAATCTACACAAATGCCTCGGCTCAGTCACAAACTCGTCTTCGTTCGGTTTTGCGGAAATGGGAAAGCGGTTAGAGAGTGGTGCATGACAAAGAGGTAATCTAAATTACCTCTCTAATAGTCCCGAACAGGTAATCTACGCAAATGCCTCGGCTCGGCCACAAAGTCGTCTTCGTACGGGTTTGCGGAAATGGAAAAGCGGTTAGAGAGTGGTGCCTGACAACGAGGTAATGTAAATTACCTCTCTAATAGTCCCGAACGGGTAATCTACGCAAATATCTCGGCTCGGCCTCAAACTCGTCTTCGTACGGGTTTGCAGAAATTGGTAAGCGGTTAGAGAGTGGTGCATGACAACAAGGTAATCTAAATTACATCTCTAATAGTCCCGAACGGGTAATCTACACAAATGCCTCGGCTCGGCCACACACTCGTCTTCGTACGGGTTTGCGGGAATGGGAAAGCGGTTAGAGAGTGGTGCATGACAACGAGGTAATCTAAATTACCTCTCTAATAGTCCCGAACGGGTTATCTACACAAATGACTCGGCTCGGCCACACACTCGTCTTCGTACGGGTTTGCGGGAATGGGAAAGCGGTTAGAGAGTGGTGCATGACTACGAGGTAATGTAAATTACCTCTCTAATAGTCCCGAACGGGTAATCTACGCAAATGCCTCGGCTCGGCCACAAACTCGTCTTCGTAAGGGTTTGCGGAAATGGGAAAGCGGTTAGAGAGTGGTGCATGACAACGAGGTAATCTAAATTACCTCTCTAATAGTCCCAAACGGGTAATCTACACAAATGCCTCGGCTCAGTCACAAACTCGTCTTCGTACGGGTTTGCGGAAATGGGAAAGTGGTTAGAGAGTGGTGCATGACAACGAGATAATCTAAATTACCTCTCTTATAGTCCCGAACGGGTAATCTACGCAAATGCCTCGGCTCGGCCTCAAACTCGTTTTCGTACGGGTTTGCGGAAATGGGAAAGCGGTTAGAGAGTGGTGCATGACAACGAGGTAATCTTAATTACCTCTCTAATAGTCCAGAACGGGTAATCTACGCAAATGCCTCGGCTCGGCCACAAAGTCGTCTTTGTACGGGTTTGCGGAAATGGAAAAGCGGTTAGAGAGTGGTGCCTGACAACGAGGTAATGTAAATTACCTCTCTAATAGTCCCGAACGGGTAATCTACGCAAATGCCTCGGCTCGGCCACAAACTCGTCTTCGTACGGGTTTGCGGAAATGGGAAAGCGGTTAGAGAGTGGTGCATGACAACGAGGTAATCTAAATTACCTCTCTAATAGTCCCGAAAGGGTAATCTACACAAATGCCTCGGCTCGGCCACAAACTCGTCTTCGTACGGGTTTGCAGAAATGGGAAAGCGGTTAGAGAGTGGTGATGACTACGAGATAATGTAAATTACCTCTCTAATAGTCCTGAACGGGTAATCAACGCAAATGCCTCGGTTCGGCCTCAAACTCGTCTTCGTACGGGTTTGCGGAAATGGAAAAGCGGTTAGAGAGTGGTGCATGACAACGAGGTAATCTAAATTACCTCTCTAATAGTCCCGAACGGGTAATCTACGCAAATGCCTCGGCTCGGCCACAAACTCATCTTCGTACGGGTTTGCGGAAATGGAAAAGCGGTTAGAGAGTGGTGCATGACAACTAGGTAATCTAAATTACCTCTCTAATAGTCCCGAACGGGTAATCTACGCAAATGACTCGGCTCGGCCACAAAATCATCTTCGTACGGGTTTGCAGAAATGGGAAAGCGGTTAGAGAGTGGTGCATGACAAGAAGGTAATCTAAATTACCTCTCTAATAGTCCCGAACGGGTAATCTACGCAACTGCCTCGGCTCGGCCACAAACTCGTCTTCGTACGGGTTTGCGGAAATGGGAAAGCGGTTAGAGAGTCGTGCATGACTACGAGGTAATGTAAATTACCTCTCTAATAGTCCCAAACGGGTAATCTACGCAAATGCCTCGGCTCGGCCACAAACTCGTCTTCGTAAGGGTTTGCGGAAATGGGAAAGCTGTTAGAGAGTGGTGCATGACAACGAGGTAATCTAAATTACCTCTCTAATAGTCCCGAACGGGTAATCTACGCAAATGCCTCGGCTCGGCCACAAACTTGTCTTCGTACGGGTTTGCGAAAATGGGAAAGCGGTTAGAGAGTGGTGCATGACTACGAGGTCATGTAAATTACCACTCTAATAGTCCCGAACGAGTAATCTACACAAATGCCTCGGCTCAGTCACAAACTCGTCTTCGTACGGGTTTGCGGAAATGGGAAAGTGGTTAGAGAGTGGTGCATGACAACGAGATAATCTAAATTACCTCTCTTATTGTCCCGCACGGGTAATCTACGCAAATGACTCGGCTCGGCCACAAAATCATCTTCGTACGGGTTTGCGGAAATGAGAAAGCGGTTAGAGAGTGGTGCACGACAACGAGGTAATCTAAATTACCTCTCTAATAGTCCAGAATGGGTAATCTACGCAAATGCCTCGGCTCGGCCACAAACTTGTCTTCGTACGGGTTTGAAGAAATGGGAAAGCGGTTAGAGAGTGGTGCATGACTACGAGGTCATGTAAATTACCACTCTAATAGTCCCGAACGAGTAATCTACACAAATGCCTCGGCTCGGCCACAAACTCGTCTTCGTACGGGTTTGCGGAAATGGGAAAGCTGTTAGAGAGTGGTGCATGACAACGAGGTAATCTAAATTACCTCTCTAATAGTCCCGAACGGGTAATCTACGCAAATGCCTCGGCTCGGCCACAAACTTGTCTTCGTACGGGTTTGCGGAAATGGGAAAACGGTTAGAGAGTGGTGCATGACTACGAGGTCATGTAAATTACCACTCTAATAGTCCCGAACGAGTAATCTACACAAATGCCTCGGCTCAGTCACAAACTCGTCTTCGTTCGGGTTTGCGGAAATGGGAAAGCGGTTAGAGAGTGGTGCATGACAAAGAGGTAATCTAAATTACCTCTCTAATAGTCCCGAACAGGTAATCTACGCAAATGCCTCGGCTCGGCCACAAAGTCGTCTTCGTACGGGTTTGCGGAAATGGAAAAGCGGTTAGAGAGTGGTGCCTGACAACGAGGTAATGTAAATTACCTCTCTAATAGTCCCGAACGGGTAATCTACGCAAATATCTCGGCTCGGCCTCAAACTCGTCTTCGTACGGGTTTGCAGAAATTGGTAAGCGGTTAGAGAGTGGTGCATGACAACAAGGTAATCTAAATTACATCTCTAATAGTCCCGAACGGGTAATCTACACAAATGCCTCGGCTCGGCCACACACTCGTCTTCGTACGGGTTTGCGGGAATGGGAAAGCGGTTAGAGAGTGGTGCATGACAACGAGGTAATCTAAATTACCTCTCTAATAGTCCCGAACGGGTTATCTACACAAATGACTCGGCTCGGCCACACACTCGTCTTCGTACGGGTTTGCGGGAATGGGAAAGCGGTTAGAGAGTGGTGCATGACTACGAGGTAATGTAAATTACCTCTCTAATAGTCCCGAACGGGTAATCTACGCAAATGCCTCGGCTCGGCCACAAACTCGTCTTCGTAAGGGTTTGCGGAAATGGGAAAGCGGTTAGAGAGTGGTGCATGACAACGAGGTAATCTAAATTACCTCTCTAATAGTCCCAAACGGGTAATCTACACAAATGCCTCGGCTCAGTCACAAACTCGTCTTCGTACGGGTTTGCGGAAATGGGAAAGTGGTTAGAGAGTGGTGCATGACAACGAGATAATCTAAATTACCTCTCTTATAGTCCCGAACGGGTAATCTACGCAAATGCCTCGGCTCGGCCTCAAACTCGTTTTCGTACGGGTTTGCGGAAATGGGAAAGCGGTTAGAGAGTGGTGCATGACAACGAGGTAATCTTAATTACCTCTCTAATAGTCCAGAACGGGTAATCTACGCAAATGCCTCGGCTCGGCCACAAACTTGTCTTCGTACGGGTTTGCGGAAATGGGAAAGCGGTTAGAGAGTGGTGCATGACTACGAGGTCATGTAAATTACCACTCTAATAGTCCCGAACGAGTAATCTACACAAATGCCTCGGCTCGGCCACAAACTCGTCTTCGTACGGGTTTGCGGAAATGGGAAAGCTGTTAGAGAGTGGTGCATGACAATGAGGTAATCTAAATTACCTCTCTAATAGTCCCGAACGGGTAATCTACGCAAATGCCTCGGCTCGGCCACAAACTTGTCTTCGTACGGGTTTGCGGAAATGGAAAAGCGGTTAGAGAGTGGTGCATGACTACGAGGTCATGTAAATTACCACTCTAATAGTCCCGAACGAGTAATCTACACAAATGCCTCGGCTCAGTCACAAACTCGTCTTCGTACGGGTTTGCGGAAATGGGAAAGTGGTTAGAGAGTGGTGCATGACAACGAGATAATCTAAATTACCTCTCTTATTGTCCCGAACGGGTAATCTACGCAAATGCCTCGGCTCGGCCTCAAACTCGTTTTCGTACGGGTTTGCGGAAATGGAAAAGCGGTTAGAGAGTGGTGCATGACAATGAGGTAATCTAAATTACCTCTCTAATAGTCCCGAACGGGTAATCTACGCAAATGACTCGGCTCGGCCACAAAATCATCTTCGTACGGGTTTACAGAAAAGGGAAAGCGGTTAGAGAGTGGTGCATGACAAGGATGTAATCTAAATTACCTCTCTAATAGTCCCGAACGGGTAATCTACGCAACTGCCTCGGCTCGGCCACAAATTCGTCTTCGTACGGGTTTGCGGAAATGGGAAAGCGTTTAGAGAGTGGTGCATGACAATGAGGTAATGTAAATTACCTCTCTAATACTTCCGAACGGGTAATCTACGCAAATGTCTCGGCTCGACCACAAACTCGTCTTCGTACAGGTTTGCGAAAATGGGAAAGCGGTTAGAGAGTGGTGCATGACTACCGGGTAATCTAAATTACCTCTCTAATAGTCCCGAACGGGTAATCTACGCAAATGCCTCGGCTCGGCCACAAACTTGTCTTCGTACGGGTTTGCGGAAATGGGAAAGCGGTTAGAGAGTGGTGCATGACTACGAGGTCATGTAAATTACCACTCTAATAGTCCTTAACGAGTAATCTACACAAATGCCTCGGCTCAGTCACAAACTCGTCTTCGTACGGGTTTGCGGAAATGGGAAAGTGGTTAGAGAGTGGTGCATGACAACGAGATAATCTAAATTACCTCTCTTATTGTCCCGAACGGGTAATCTACGCAAATGCCTCGGCTTGGCCTCAAACTCGTTTTCGTACGGGTTTGCGGAAATGGAAAAGCGGTTAGAGAATGGTGCATGACAATGAGGTAATCTAAATTACCTCTCTAATAGTCCCGAACGGGTAATCTACGCAAATGACTCGGCTCGGCCACAAAATCATCTTCGTACGGGTTTACAGAAAAGGGAAAGCGGTTAGAGAGTGGTGCATGACAAGGATGTAATCTAAATTACCTCTCTAATAGTCCCGAACGGGTAATCTACGCAACTGCCTCGGCTCGGCCACAAATTCGTCTTCGTACGGGTTTGCGGAAATGGGAAAGCGTTTAGAGAGTGGTGCATGACAATGAGGTAATGTAAATTACCTCTCTAATACTTCCGAACGGGTAATCTACGCAAATGTCTCGGCTCGACCACAAACTCGTCTTCGTACAGGTTTGCGAAAATGGGAAAGCGGTTAGAGAGTGGTGCATGACTACCGGGTAATCTAAATTACCTCTCTACTAGTCCCGAACGGGTAATCTATGCAAATGCCTCTGCTCTGCCGCAAACTCGTCTTCGTACGGGTTTGCAGAAATGGGAAAGCGGTTAGAGAGTGGTGCATGACAACGAGGTAATCTAAATTACCTCTCTAATAGTCCCGAAAGCGTAATCTACACAAATGCCTCGGCTCGGCCACAAACTCATCTTCGTACGGATTTGCAGAAATGGGAAATCGGTTAGAGAGTGGTGCATGACTACGAGGTAATGTAAATTACCTCTCTAATAGTCCCGAACGGGTAATCTACGCAAATACCTCGGCTCGGCCTCAAATTCGTCTTCGTACGGGTTTGCGGAAATGGGAAAGCGGTTAGAGAGTGGTGCATGACAACGAGGTAATCTAAATTACCTCTCTAATAGTCCCGAAAGGGTAATCTACACAAATGCTTCGGCTCGGCAACAAACTCGTCTTCGTACGGGTTTGCAGAAATGGGAAAGCGGTTAGAGAGTGGTGCATGACTACGAGGTAATGTAAATTACCTCTCTAATAGTCCTGAACGGGTAATCTACGCAAATGCCTCGGCTCGGCCTCAAACTCGTCTTCGTACGGGTTTGCGGAAATGGAAAAGCGGTTAGAGAGTGGTGCATGACAACGAGGTAATCTAAATTACCTCTCTAATAGTCCCAAACGGGTAATCTACGCAAATGCCTCGGCTCGGCCACAAACTCGTCTTCGTAAGGGTTTGCGGAAATGGGAAAGCTGTTAGAGAGTGGTGCATGACAACGAGGTAATCTAAATCACCTCTCTAATAGTCCCGAACGGGTAATCTACGCAAATGCCTCGACTCGGCCACGAACTTGTCTTCGTACGGGTTTGCGGAAATGGGAAAGCGGTTAGAGAGTGGTGCATGACTACGAGGTCATGTAAATTACCACTCTAATAGTCCCGAACGAGTAATCTACACAAATGCCTCGGCTAAGTCACAAACTCGTCTTCGTACGGGTTTGCGGAAATGGGAAAGTGGTTAGAGAGTGGTGCATGACAACGACAAAATCTAAATTACCTCTCTTATTGTCCCGAACGGGTAATCTACGCAAATGCCTCGGCTCAGCCTCAAACTCGTTTTCGTACGGGTTTGCGGAAATGGGAAAGCGGTTAGAGAGTGGTGCATAACAACGAGGTAATCTAAATTACCTCTCTAATAGTCCAGAATGGGTAATCTACGCAAATGCCTCGGCTCGGCCACAAACTTGTCTTCGTACGGGTTTGCGGAAATGGGAAAGCGGTTAGAGAGTGGTGCATGACTACGAGGTCATGTAAATTACCACTCTAATAGTCCCGAACGAGTAATCTACACAAATGCCTCGGCTCGGCCACAAACTCGTCTTCGTACGGGTTTGAGGAAATGGAAAAGCGGTTAGAGAGTGGTGCCTGACAACGAGGTAATGTAAATTACCTCTCTAATAGTCCCGAACGGGAAATCTACGCAAATATCTCGTCTCGGCCTCAAACTCGTCTTCGTACGGGTTTGCAGAAATTGGAAAGCGGTTAGAGAGTGGTGCATGACAACAAGGTAATCTAAATTACCTCTCTAATCGTCCCGAACGGGTAATCTACACAAATGCCTCGGCTCGGCCACACACTCGTCTTCGTACGGGTTTGCGGAAATGGAAAAGCGGTTAGAGAGTGGTGCATGAATACGAGGTAATCTAAATTACCTCTCTAATAGTCCCGAACGGGTAATCTACGCAAATGACTCGGCTCGGCCACAAAATCATCTTCGTACGGGTTTGCAGAAAAGGGAAAGCGGTTAGAGAGTGGTGCATGACAAGGATGTAATCTAAATTACCTCTCTAATAGTCCCGAACGGGTAATCTACGCAACTGCCTCGGCTCAGCCACAAACTCGTCTTCGTACGGGTTTGCGGAAATGGGAAAGCGGTTAGAGAGTGGTGCATGACTACGAGGTAATGTAAATTACCTCTCTAATAGTCCCAAACGGGTAATCTACGCAAATGCCTCGGCTCGGCCACAAACTCGTCTTCGTAAGGGTTTGCGGAAATGGGAAAGCTGTTAGAGAGTGGTGCATGAGAACGAGGTAATCTAAATTACCTCTCTAATAGTCCCGAACGGGTAATCTACACAAATGCCTTGGCTCAGTCACAAACTCGTCTTCGTACGGGTTTGCGGAAATGGGAAAGCTGTTAGAGAGTGGTGCATGACAATGAGGTAATCTAAATTACCTCTCTAATAGTCCCGTACGGGTAATCTACGCAAATGCCTCGGCTCGGCCACAAACTTGTCTTCGTACGGGTTTGCGGAAATGGGAAAGCGGTTAGAGAGTGGTGCATGACTACGAGGTCATGTAAATTACCACTCTAATAGTCCCGAACGAGTAATCTACACAAATGCCTCGGCTCAGTCACAAACTCGTCTTCGTACGGGTTTGCGGAATTGGGAAAGTGGTTAGAGAGTGGTGCATGACAACGAGATAATCTAAATTACCTCTGTTATTGTCCCGAACGGGTAATCTACGCAAATGCCTCGGCTCGGCCTCAAACTCGTTTTCGTACGGGTTTGCGGAAATGGAAAAGCGGTTAGAGAGTGGTGCATGACAACGAGGTAATCTAAATTACCTCTCTAATAGTCCCGAACGGGTAATCTACGCAAATGACTCGGCTCGGCCACAAAATCATCTTCGTACAGGTTTGCAGAAAAGGGAAAGCGGTTAGAGAGTGGTGCATGACAAGGATGTAATCTAAATTACCTCTCTAATAGTCTCGAACGGGTAATCTACGCAACTGCCTCGGCTCGGCCACAAATTCGTCTTCGTACGGGTTTGCGGAAATGGGAAAGCGTTTAGAGAGTGGTGCATGACAATGAGGTAATCTTAATTACCTCTCTAATAGTCCAGAACGGGTAATCTACGCAAATGCCTCGGCTCGGCCACAAACTTGTCTTCGTACGGGTTTGCGGAAATGGGAAAGCGGTTAGAGAGTGGTGCATGACTACGAGGTCATGTAAATTACCACTCTAATAGTCCCGAACGAGTAATCTACACAAATGCCTCGGCTCGGCCACAAACTCGTCTTCGTACGGGTTTGCGGAAATGGGAAAGCTGTTAGAGAGTGGTGCATGACAATGAGGTAATCTAAATTACCTCTCTATTAGTCCCGAACGGGTAATCTACGCAAATGCCTCGGCTCGGCCACAAACTTGTCTTCGCACGGGTTTGCGGAAATGGGAAAGCGGTTAGAGAGGGGTGCATGATTACGAGGTCATGTAAATTACCACTCTAATAGTCCCGAACGAGTAATCTACACAAATGCCTCGGCTCAGTCACAAACTCGTCTTCGTACGGGTTTGCGGAAATGGGAAAGTGGTTAGAGAGTGGTGCATGACAACGAGATAATCTAAATTACCTCTCTTATTGTCCCGAACGGGTAATCTACGCAAATGCCTCGGCTCGGCCTCAAACTTGTTTTCATACGGGTTTGCGGAAATGGAAAAGCGGTTAGAGAGTGGTGCATGACAACGAGGTAATCTAAATTACCTCTCTAATAGTCCCGAACGGGTAATCTACGCAAATGACTCGGCTCGGCCACAAAATCATCTTCGTACGGGTTTGCGGAAATGGGAAAGCGGTTAGAGAGTGGTGCATGACAACGAGGTAATCTAAATTACCTCTCTAATAGTCTCGAACGGGTAATCTACGCAAATGACTCGGCTCGGCCACAAAATCATCTTCGTACGGGTTTGCAGAAATGGGAAAGCGGTTAGAGAGTGGTGCATGACAAGGAGGTAATCTAAATTACCTCTCTAATAGTCCCGAACGGGTAATCTACGCAACTGCCTCGGCTCGGCTACAAACTCGTCTTCGTAAGGGTTTGCGGAAATGGGAAAGCGGTTAGAGAGTGGTGCATGACTACGAGGTCATGTAAATTACCACTCTAATAGTCCCGAACGAGTAATCTACACAAATGCCTCGGCTCGGCCACAAACTCGTCTTCGTACGGGTTTGCGGAAATGGGAAAGCTGTTAGAGAGTGGTGCATGACAATGAGGTAATCTAAATTACCTCTCTAATAGTCCCGAACGGGTAATCTACGCAAATGCCTCGGCTCGGCCACAAACTTGTCTTCGTACGGGTTTGCGGAAATAGGAAAGCGGTTAGAGAGTGGTGCATGACTACGAGGTCATGTAAATTACCACTCTAATAGTCTCGAACGAGTAATCTACACAAATGCCTCGGCTCAGTCACAAACTCGTCTTCGTTCGGGTTTGCGGAAATGGGAAAGCGGTTAGAGAGTGGTGCATGACAAAGAGGTAATCTAAATTACCTCTCTAATAGTCCCGAACAGGTAATCTACGCAAATGCCTCGGCTCGGCCACAAAGTCGTCTTCGTACGGGTTTGAGGAAATGGAAAAGCGGTTAGAGAGTGGTGCCTGACAACGAGGTAATGTAAATTACCTCTCTAATAGTCCCGAACGGGTAATCTACGCAAATATCTCGGCTCGGCCTCAAACTCGTCTTCGTACGGGTTTGCGGAAATGGAAAAGCGGTTAGAGAGTGGTGCATGACTACGAGGTCATGTAAATTACCACTCTAATAGTCCCGAACGAGTAATCTACACAAATGCCTCGGCTCAGTCACAAACTCGTCTTCGTACGGGTTTGCGGAAATGGGAAAGTGGTTAGAGAGTGGTGCATGACAACGAGATAATCTAAATTACCTCTCTAATAGTCCCGAACGGGTAATCTACGCAAATGCCTCGGCTCGGCCTCAAACTCGTTTTCGTACAGGTTTGCGGAAATGGGAAAGCGGTTAGAGAGTGGTGCATGACAACGAGGTAATCTTAATTACCTCTCTAATAGTCCCGAACGGGTAATCTACGCAAATGACTCGGCTCGGCCACAAAATCATCTTCGTACGGGTTTGCAGAAAAGGGAAAGCGGTTAGAGAGTGGTGCATGACAAGGATGTAATCTAAATTACCTCTCTAATAGTCCCGAACGGGTAATCTACGCAACTGCCTCGGCTCAGCCACAAACTCGTCTTCGTACGGGTTTGCGGAAATGGGAAAGCGGTTAGAGAGTGGTGCATGACTACGAGGTAATGTAAATTACCTCTCTAATAGTCTCAAACGGGTAATCTACGCAAATACCTCGGCTCGGCCACAAACTCGTCTTCGTAAGGGTTTGCGGAAATGGGAAAGCTGTTAGAGAGTGGTGCATGACAACGAGGTAATCTAAATTACCTCTCTAATAGTCCCGAACGGGTAATCTACGCAAATGCCTCGGCTCGGCCACAAACTTGTCTTCGTACGGGTTTGCGGAAATGGGAAAGCGGTTAGAGAGTGGTGCATGACTACGAGGTCATGTAAATTACCACTCTAATAGTCCCAAACGAGTAATCTACACAAATGCCTCGGCTCAGTCACCAACTCGTCTTCGTACGGGTTTGCGGAAATGGGAAAGTGGTTAGAGAGTGGTGCATGACAACGAGATAATCTAAATTACCTCTCTTATAGTCCCGAACGGGTAATCTACGCAAATGCCTCGGCTCGGCCTCAAACTCGTTTTCGTACGGGTTTGCGGAAATGGGAAAGCGGTTAGAGAGTGGTGCATGACAACGAGGTAATCTTAATTACCACTCTAATAGTCCCGAACGAGTAATCTACACAAATGCCTCGGCTCGGCCACAAACTCGTCTTCGTACGGGTTTGCGGAAATGGGAAAGCTTTTAGAGAGTGGTGCATGACAATGAGGTAATCTAAATTACCTCTCTAATAGTCCCGAACGGGTAATCTACGCAAATGCCTCGGCTCGGCCACAAACTTGTCTTCGTACGGGTTTGCGGAAATGGGAAAGCTGTTAGAGAGTGGTGCATGACAATGAGGTAATCTAAATTACCTCTCTAATAGTCCTGAACGGGTAATCTACGCAAATGCCTCGGCTCGGCCACAAACTTGTCTTCGTACGGGTTTGCGGAAATGGGAAAGCGGTTAGAGAGTGGTGCATGACTACGAGGTCATGTAAATTACCACTCTAATAGTCCCGAACGAGTAATCTACACAAATGCCTCGGCTCAGTCACAAACTCGTCTTCGTTCGGGTTTGCGGAAATGGGAAAGCGGTTAGAGAGTGGTGCATGACAAAGAGGTAATCTAAATTACCTCTCTAATAGTCCCGAACAGGTAATCTACGCAAATGCCTCGGCTCGGCCACAAAGTCGTCTTCGTACGGGTTTGCGGAAATGGAAAAGCGGTTAGAGAGTGGTGCCTGACAACGAGGTAATGTAAATTACCTCTCTAATAGTCCCGAACGGGTAATCTACGCAAATATCTCGGCTCGGCCTCAAACTCGTCTTCGTACGGGTTTGCAGAAATTGGAAAGCGATTAGAGAGTGGTGCATGACAACGAGGTAATCTAAATTACCTCTCTAATAGTCCCGAACGGGTAATCTACACAAATGCCTCGGCTCGGCCACACACTCGTCTTCGTACGGGTTTGCGGAAATGGGAAAGCGGTTAGAGAGTGGTGCATGACTACGAGGTCATGTAAATTACCACTCTAATAGTCCCGAACGAGTAATCTACACAAATGCCTCGGCTCAGTCACAAACTTGTCTTCGTTCGGGTTTGCGGAAATGGGAAAGCGGTTAGAGAGTGGTGCATGACAAAGAGGTAATCTAAATTACCTCTCTAATAGTCCCGAACAGGTAATCTACGCAAATGCCTCGGCTCGGCCACAAAGTCGTCTTCGTACGGGTTTGCGGAAATGGAAAAGCGGTTAGAGAGTGGTGCATAACAATGAGGTAATCTAAATTACCTCTCTAATAGTCCAGAATGGGTAATCTACGCAAATGCCTCGGCTCGGCCACAAACTTGTCTTCGTACGGGTTTGCGGAAATGGGAAAGCGGTTAGAGAGTGGTGCATGACTACGAGGTCATGTAAATTACCACTCTAATAGTCCCGAACGAGTAATCTACACAAATGCCTCGGCTCGGCCACAAACTCGTCTTCGTACGGGTTTGCGGAAATGGGAAAGCTATTAGAGAGTGGTGCATGACAACGAGGTAATCTAAATTACCTCTCTAATAGTCCCGAACGGGTAATCTACGCAAATGCCTCGGCTCGGCCACAAACTTGTCTTCGTACGGGTTTGCGGAAATGGGAAAGCGGTTAGAGAGTGGTGCATGACTACGAGGTCATGTAAATTACCACTCTAATAGTCCCGAACGAGTAATCTACACAAATGCCTCGGCTCAGTCACAAACTTGTCTTCGTTCGGGTTTGCAGAAATGGGAAAGCGGTTAGAGAGTGGTGCATGACAAAGAGGTAATCTAAATTACCTCTCTAATAGTCCCGAACAGGTAATCTACGCAAATGCCTCGGCTCGGCCACAAAGTCGTCTTCGTACGGGTTTGAGGAAATGGAAAAGCGGTTAGAGAGTGGTGCCTGACAACGAGGTAATGTAAATTACCTCTCTAATAGTCCCGAACGGGTAATCTACGCAAATATCTCGTCTCGGCCTCAAACTCGTCTTCGTACGGGTTTGCAGAAATTGGAAAGCGGTTAGAGAGTGGTGCATGACAACAAGGTAATCTAAATTACCTCTCTAATCGTCCCGAACGGGTAATCTACACAAATGCCTCGGCTCGGCCACACACTCGTCTTCGTACGGGTTTGCGGAAATGGAAAAGCGGTTAGAGAGTGGTGCATGACAACGAGGTAATCTAAATTACCTCTCTAATAGTCCCGAACGGGTAATCTACGCAAATGACTCGGCTCGGCCACAAAATCATCTTCGTACGGGTTTGCAGAAAAGGGAAAGCGGTTAGAGAGTGGTGCATGACAAGGATGTAATCTAAATTACCTCTCTAATAGTCCCGAACGGGTAATCTACGCAACTGCCTCGGCTCAGCCACAAACTCGTCTTCGTACGGGTTTGCGGAAATGGGAAAGCGGTTAGAGAGTGGTGCATGACTACGAGGTAATGTAAATTACCTCTCTAATAGTCCCAAACGGGTAATCTACGCAAATGCCTCGGCTCGGCCACAAACTCGTCTTCGTAAGGGTTTGCGGAAATGGGAAAGCTGTTAGAGAGTGGTGCATGACAACGAGGTAATCTAAATTACCTCTCTAATAGTCCCGAACGGGTAATCTACACAAATGCCTCGGCTCAGTCACAAACTCGTCTTCGTACGGGTTTGCGGAAATGGGAAAGCTGTTAGAGAGTGGTGCATGACAATGAGGTAATCTAAATTACCTCTCTAATAGTCCCGAACGGGTAATCTACGCAAATGCCTCGGCTCGGCCACAAACTTGTCTTCGTACGGGTTTGCGGAAATATTAAAGCGGTTAGAGAGTGGTGCATGACTACGAGGTCATGTAAATTACCACTCTAATAGTCCCGAACGAGTAATCTACACAAATGCCTCGGCTCAGTCACAAACTCGTCTTCGTACGGGTTTGCGGAAATGGGAAAGTGGTTAGAGAGTGGTGCATGACAACGAGATAATCTAAATTACCTCTCTTATTGTCCCGAACGGGTAATCTACGCAAATGCCTCGGCTCGGCCTCAAACTCGTTTTCGTACGGGTTTGCGGAAATGGAAAAGCGGTTAGAGAGTGGTGCATGACAACGAGGTAATCTAAATTACCTCTCTAATAGTCCCGAACGGGTAATCTACGCAAATGACTCGGCTCGGCCACAAAATCATCTTCGTACGGGTTTGCAGAAAAGGGAAAGCGGTTAGGGAGTGGTGCATGACAAGGATGTAATCTAAATTACCTCTCTAATAGTCTCGAACGGGTAATCTACGCAACTGCCTCGGCTCGGCCACAAATTCGTCTTCGTACGGGTTTGCGGAAATGGGAAAGCGTTTAGAGAGTGGTGCATGACAATGAGGTAATCTTAATTACCTCTCTAATAGTCCAGAACGGGTAATCTACGCAAATGCCTCGGCTCGGCCACAAACTTGTCTTCGTACGGGTTTGCGGAAATGGGAAAGCGGTTAGAGAGTGGTGCATGACTACGAGGTCATGTAAATTACCACTCTAATAGTCCCGAACGAGTAATCTACACAAATGCCTCGGCTCGGCCACAAACTCGTCTTCGTACGGGTTTGCGGAAATGGGAAAGCTGTTAGAGAGTGGTGCATGACAATGAGGTAATCTAAATTACCTCTCTATTAGTCCCGAACGGGTAATCTACGCAAATGCCTCGGCTCGGCCACAAACTTGTCTTCGCACGGGTTTGCGGAAATGGGAAAGCGGTTAGAGAGGGGTGCATGATTACGAGGTCATGTAAATTACCACTCTAATAGTCCCGAACGAGTAATCTACACAAATGCCTCGGCTCAGTCACAAACTCGTCTTCGTACGGGTTTGCGGAAATGGGAAAGTGGTTAGAGAGTGGTGCATGACAACGAGATAATCTAAATTACCTCTCTTATTGTCCCGAACGGGTAATCTACGCAAATGCCTCGGCTCGGCCTCAAACTTGTTTTCGTACGGGTTTGCGGAAATGGAAAAGCGGTTAGAGAGTGGTGCATGACAAGGATGTAATCTAAATTACCTATCTAATAGTCCCGATCGGGTAATCTACGCAACTGCCTCGGCTCAGCCACAAACTCGTCTTCGTACGGGTTTGCGGAAATGGGAAAGCGGTTAGAGAGTGGTGCATGACTACGAGGTAATGTAAATTACCTCTCTAATAGTCCCAAACGGGTAATCTACGCAAATGCCTCGGCTCGGCCACAAACTCGTCTTCGTAAGGGTTTGCGGAAATGGGAAAGCTGTTAGAGAGTGGTGCATGACAACGAGGTAATCTAAATTACCTCTCTAATAGTCCCGAACGGGTAATCTACACAAATGCCTCGGCTCAGTCACAAATTCGTCTTCGTACGGGTTTGCGGAAATGGGAAAGTGGTTAGAGAGTGGTGCATGACAACGAGATAATCTAAATTACCTCTCTTATAGTCCCGAACGGGTAATCTACGCAAATGCCTCGGCTCGGCCTCAAACTCGTTTTCGTACGGGTTTGCGGAAATGGGAAAGCGGTTAGAGAGTGGTGCATGACAACGAGGTAATCTTAATTACCTCTCTAATAGTCCAGAACGGGTAATCTACGCAAATGCCTCGGCTCGGCCACAAACTTGTCTTCGTACGGGTTTGCGGAAATGGGAAAGCGGTTAGAGAGTGGTGCATGACTACGAGGTCATGTAAATTACCACTCTAATAGTCCCGAACGAGTAATCTACACAAATGCCTCGGCTCGGCCACAAACTCGTCTTCGTACGGGTTTGCGGAAATGGGAAAGCTGTTAGAGAGTGGTGCATGACAACGAGGTAATCTAAATTACCTCTCTAATAGTCCCGAACGGGTAATCTACGCAAATGACTCGGCTCGGCCACAAAATCATCTTCGTACGGGTTTGCAGAAAAGGGAAAGCGGTTAGAGAGTGGTGCATGACAAGGATGTAATCTAAATTACCTCTCTAATAGTCCCGAACGGGTAATCTACGCAACTGCCTCGGCTCAGCCACAAACTCGTCTTCGTACGGGTTTGTGGAAATGGGAAAGCGGTTAGAGAGTGGTGCATGACTACGAGGTAATGTAAATTACCTCTCTAATAGTCCCAAACGGGTAATCTACGCAAATGCCTCGGCTCGGCCACAAACTCGTCTTCGTAAGGGTTTGCGGAAATGGGAAAGCTGTTAGAGAGTGGTGCATGACTACGAGGTCATGTAAATTACCACTCTAATAGTCCCGAACGAGTAATCTACACAAATGCCTCGGCTCGGCCACAAACTCGTCTTCGTACGGGTTTGCGGAAATGGGAAAGCTGTTAGAGAGTGGTGCATGACAATGAGGTAATCTAAATTACCTCTCTATTAGTCCCGAACGGGTAATCTACGCAAATGCCTCGGCTCGGCCACAAACTTGTCTTCGCACGGGTTTGCGGAAATGGGAAAGCGGTTAGAGAGGGGTGCATGATTACGAGGTCATGTAAATTACCACTCTAATAGTCCCGAACGAGTAATCTACACAAATGCCTCGGCTCAGTCACAAACTCGTCTTCGTACGGGTTTGCGGAAATGGGAAAGTGGTTAGAGAGTGGTGCATGACAACGAGATAATCTAAATTACCTCTCTTATTGTCCCGAACGGGTAATCTACGCAAATGCCTCGGCTCGGCCTCAAACTTGTTTTCGTACGGGTTTGCGGAAATGGAAAAGCGGTTAGAGAGTGGTGCATGACAACGAGGTAATCTAAATTACCTCTCTAATAGTCCCGAACGGGTAATCTACGCAAATGACTCGGCTCGGCCACAAAATCATCTTCGTACGGGTTTGCAGAAAAGGGAAAGCGGTTAGAGAGTGGTGCATGACAAGGATGTAATCTAAATTACCTCTCTAATAGTCCCGATCGGGTAATCTACGCAACTGCCTCGGCTCAGCCACAAACTCGTCTTCGTACGGGTTTGCGGAAATGGGAAAGCGGTTAGAGAGTGGTGCATGACTACGAGGTAATGTAAATTACCTCTCTAATAGTCCCAAACGGGTAATCTACGCAAATGCCTCGGCTCGGCCACAAACTCGTCTTCGTAAGGGTTTGCGGAAATGGGAAAGCTGTTAGAGAGTGGTGCATGACAACGAGGTAATCTAAATTACCTCTCTAATAGTCCCGAACGGGTAATCTACACAAATGCCTCGGCTCAGTCACAAATTCGTCTTCGTACGGGTTTGCGGAAATGGGAAAGTGGTAGAGAGTGGTGCATGACAACGAGATAATCTAAATTACCTCTCTTATAGTCCCGAACGGGTAATCTACGCAAATGCCTCGGCTCGGCCTCAAACTCGTTTTCGTACGGGTTTGCGGAAATGGGAAAGCGGTTAGAGAGTGGTGCATGACAACGAGGTAATCTTAATTACCTCTCTAATAGTCCAGAACGGGTAATCTACGCAAATGCCTCGGCTCGGCCACAAACTTGTCTTCGTACGGGTTTGCGGAAATGGGAAAGCGGTTAGAGAGTGGTGCATGACTACGAGGTCATGTAAATTACCACTCTAATAGTCCCGAACGAGTAATCTACACAAATGCCTCGGCTCAGTCACAAACTCGTCTTCGTACGGGTTTGCGGAAATGGGAAAGTGGTTAGAGAGTGGTGCATGACAACGAGATAATCTAAATTACCTCTCTTATTGTCCCGAACGGGTAATCTACGCAAATGCCTCGGCTCGGCCTCAAACTCGTTTTCGTACGGGTTTGCGGAAATGGAAAAGCGGTTAGAGAGTGGTGCATGACAACGAGGTAATCTAAATTACCTCTCTAATAGTCCCGAACGGGTAATCTACGCAAATGACTCGGCTCGGCCACAAAATCATTTTCGTACGGATTTGCAGAAAAGGGAAAGCGGTTAGAGAGTGGTGCATGACAAGGATGTAATCTAAATTACCTCTCTAATAGTCCCGAACGGGTAATCTACGCAACTGCCTCGGCTCGGCCACAAATTCGTCTTCGTACGGGTTTGCGGAAATGGGAAAGCGTTTAGAGAGTGGTGCATGACAATGAGGTAATGTAAATTACCTCTCTAATACTCCCGAACGGGTAATCTACGCAAATGTCTCGGCTCGACCACAAACTCGTCTTCGTACAGGTTTGCGAAAATGGGAAAGCGGTTAGAGAGTGGTGCATGACTACCGGGTAATCTAAATTACCTCTCTACTAGTCCCGAACGGGTAATCTATGCAAATGCCTCTGCTCGGCCACAAACTCATCTTCGTACGGGTTTGCAGAAATGGGAAAGCGGTTAGAGAGTGGTGCATGACAACGAGGTAATCTAAATTACCTCTCTAATAGTCCCGAAAGCGTAATCTACACAAATGCCTCGGCTCGGCCACAAACTCATCTTCGTACGGATTTGCAGAAATGGGAAATCGGTTAGAGAGTGGTGCATGACTACGAGGTAATGTAAATTACCTCTCCAATAGTCCCGAACGGGTAATCTATGCAAATGCCTCGGCTCGGCCTCAAATTCGTCTTCGTACGGGTTTGCGGAAATGGGAAAGCGGTTAGAGAGTGGTGCATGACAACGAGGTAATCTAAATTACCTCTCTAATAGTCCCGAAAGGGTAATCTACACAAATGCTTCGGCTCGGCAACAAACTCGTCTTCGTACGGGTTTGCAGAAATGGGAAAGCGGTTAGAGAGTGGTGCATGACTACGAGGTAATGTAAATTACCTCTCTAATAGTCCTGAACGGGTAATCTACGCAAATGCCTCGGCTCGGCCTCAAACTCGTCTTCGTACGGGTTTGCGGAAATGGAAAAGCGGTTAGAGAGTGGTGCATGACAACGAGGTAATCTAAATTACCTCTCTAATAGTCCCGAACAGGTAATCTACGCAAATGCCTCGGCTCGGCCACAAAGTCGTCTTCGTACGGGTTTGCAGAAATGGAAAAGCGGTTAGAGAGTGGTGCATGACAACGAGGTAATCTAAATTACCTCTCTAATAGTCCCGAACGGGTAATCTACGCAAATGACTCGGCTCGGCCACAAAATCATCTTCGTACGGGTTTGCAGAAATGGGAAAGCGATTAGAGAGTGGTGCATGACAACGAGGTAATCTAAATTACCTCTCTAATAGTCCCGAACGGGTAATCTACACAAATGCCTCGGCTCGGCCACACACTCGTCTTCGTACGGGTTTGCGGAAATGGAAAAGCGGTTAGAGAGTGGTGCATGACAACGAGGTAATCTAAATTACCTCTCTAATAGTCTCGAACGGGTAATCTACGCAAATGCCTCGGCTCGGCCTCAAACTCGTTTTCGTACGGGTTTGCGGAAATGGAAAAGCGGTTAGAGAGTGGTGCATGACAACGAGGTAATCTAAATTACCTCTCTAATAGTCCCGAACGGGTAATCTACGCAAATGACTCGGCTCGGCCACAAAATCATTTTCGTACGGGTTTGCAGAAAAGGGAAAGCGGTTAGAGAGTGGTGCATGACAAGGATGTAATCTAAATTACCTCTCTAATAGTCCCGAACGGGTAATCTACGCAACTGCCTCGGCTCGGCCACAAATTCGTCTTCGTACGGGTTTGCGGAAATGGGAAAGCGTTTAGAGAGTGGTGCATGACAATGAGGTAATGTAAATTACCTCTCTAATACTCCCGAACGGGTAATCTACGCAAATGTCTCGGCTCGACCACAAACTCGTCTTCGTACAGGTTTGCGAAAATGGGAAAGCGGTTAGAGAGTGGTGCATGACTACCGGGTAATCTAAATTACCTCTCTACTAGTCCCGAACGGGTAATCTATGCAAATGCCTCTGCTCGGCCACAAACTCATCTTCGTACGGGTTTGCAGAAATGGGAAAGCGGTTAGAGAGTGGTGCATGACAACGAGGTAATCTAAATTACCTCTCTAATAGTCCCGAAAGCGTAATCTACACAAATGCCTCGGCTCGGCCACAAACTCATCTTCGTACGGATTTGCAGAAATGGGAAATCGGTTAGAGAGTGGTGCATGACTACGAGGTAATGTAAATTACCTCTCCAATAGTCCCGAACGGGTAATCTACGCAAATGCCTCGGCTCGGCCTCAAATTCGTCTTCGTACGGGTTTGCGGAAATGGGAAAGCGGTTAGAGAGTGGTGCATGACAACGAGGTAATCTAAATTACCTCTCTAATAGTCCCGAAAGGGTAATCTACACAAATGCTTCGGCTCGGCAACAAACTCGTCTTCGTACGGGTTTGCAGAAATGGGAAAGCGGTTAGAGAGTGGTGCATGACTACGAGGTAATGTAAATTACCTCTCTAATAGTCCTGAACGGGTAATCTACGCAAATGCCTCGGCTCGGCCTCAAACTCGTCTTCGTACGGGTTTGCGGAAATGGAAAAGCGGTTAGAGAGTGGTGCATGACAACGAGGTAATCTAAATTACCTCTCTAATAGTCCCGAACAGGTAATCTACGCAAATGCCTCGGCTCGGCCACAAAGTCGTCTTCGTACGGGTTTGCGGAAATGGAAAAGCGGTTAGAGAGTGGTGCATGACAACGAGGTAATCTAAATTACCTCTCTAATAGTCCCGAACGGGTAATCTACGCAAATGACTCGGCTCGGCCACAAAATCATCTTCGTACGGGTTTGCAGAAATGGGAAAGCGATTAGAGAGTGGTGCATGACAACGAGGTAATCTAAATTACCTCTCTAATAGTCCCGAACGGGTAATCTACACAAATGCCTCGGCTCGGCCACACACTCGTCTTCGTACGGGTTTGCGGAAATGGAAAAGCGGTTAGAGAGTGGTGCATGACAACGAGGTAATCTAAATTACCTCTCTAATAGTCTCGAACGGGTAATCTACGCAAATGACTCGGCTCGGCCACAAAATAATCTTCGTACGGGTTTGCAGAAATGGGAAAGCGGTTAGAGAGTGGTGCATGACAAGGAGGTAATCTAAATTACCTCTCTAATAGTCCCGAACGGGTAATCTACGCAACTGCCTCGGCTCGGCTACAAACTCGTCTTCGTAAGGGTTTGCGGAAATGGGAAAGCGGTTAGAGAGTGGTGCATGACTACGAGGTCATGTAAATTACCACTCTAATAGTCCCGAACGAGTAATCTACACAAATGCCTCGGCTCGGCCACAAACTCGTCTTCGTACGGGTTTGCGGAAATGGGAAAGCTGTTAGAGAGTGGTGCATGACAATGAGGTAATCTAAATTACCTCTCTAATAGTCCCGAACGGGTAATCTACGCAAATGCCTCGGCTCGGCCACAAACTTGTCTTCGTACGGGTTTGCGGAAATAGGAAAGCGGTTAGAGAGTGGTGCATGACTACGAGGTCATGTAAATTACCACTCTAATAGTCTCGAACGAGTAATCTACACAAATGCCTCGGCTCAGTCACAAACTCGTCTTCGTTCGGGTTTGCGGAAATGGGAAAGCGGTTAGAGAGTGGTGCATGACAAAGAGGTAATCTAAATTACCTCTCTAATAGTCCCGAACAGGTAATCTACGCAAATGCCTCGGCTCGGCCACAAAGTCGTCTTCGTACGGGTTTGAGGAAATGGAAAAGCGGTTAGAGAGTGGTGCCTGACAACGAGGTAATGTAAATTACCTCTCTAATAGTCCCGAACGGGTAATCTACGCAAATATCTCGGCTCGGCCTCAAACTCGTCTTCGTACGGGTTTGCGGAAATGGAAAAGCGGTTAGAGAGTGGTGCATGACTACGAGGTCATGTAAATTACCACTCTAATAGTCCCGAACGAGTAATCTACACAAATGCCTCGGCTCAGTCACAAACTCGTCTTCGTACGGGTTTGCGGAAATGGGAAAGTGGTTAGAGAGTGGTGCATGACAACGAGATAATCTAAATTACCTCTCTAATAGTCCCGAACGGGTAATCTACGCAAATGCCTCGGCTCGGCCTCAAACTCGTTTTCGTACAGGTTTGCGGAAATGGGAAAGCGGTTAGAGAGTGGTGCATGACAACGAGGTAATCTTAATTACCTCTCTAATAGTCCCGAACGGGTAATCTACGCAAATGACTCGGCTCGGCCACAAAATCATCTTCGTACGGGTTTGCAGAAAAGGGAAAGCGGTTAGAGAGTGGTGCATGACAAGGATGTAATCTAAATTACCTCTCTAATAGTCCCGAACGGGTAATCTACGCAACTGCCTCGGCTCAGCCACAAACTCGTCTTCGTACGGGTTTGCGGAAATGGGAAAGCGGTTAGAGAATGGTGCATGACTACGAGGTAATGTAAATTACCTCTCTAATAGTCTCAAACGGGTAATCTACGCAAATACCTCGGCTCGGCCACAAACTCGTCTTCGTAAGGGTTTGCGGAAATGGGAAAGCTGTTAGAGAGTGGTGCATGACAACGAGGTAATCTAAATTACCTCTCTAATAGTCCCGAACGGGTAATCTATGCAAATGCCTCGGCTCGGCCACAAACTTTTCTTCGTACGGGTTTGCGGAAATGGGAAAGCGGTTAGAGAGTGGTGCATGACTACCGGGTAATCTAAATTACCTCTCTACTAGTCCCGAACGGGTAATCTATGCAAATGCCTCTGCTCGGCCACAAACTCATCTTCGTACGGGTTTGCAGAAATGGGAAAGCGGTTAGAGAGTGGTGCATGACAACGAGGTAATCTAAATTACCTCTCTAATAGTCCCGAAAGCGTAATCTACACAAATGCCTCGGCTCGGCCACAAACTCATCTTCGTACGGATTTGCAGAAATGGGAAATCGGTTAGAGAGTGGTGCATGACTACGAGGTAATGTAAATTACCTCTCCAATAGTCCCGAACGGGTAATCTATGCAAATGCCTCGGCTCGGCCTCAAATTCGTCTTCGTACGGGTTTGCGGAAATGGGAAAGCGGTTAGAGAGTGGTGCATGACAACGAGGTAATCTAAATTACCTCTCTAATAGTCCCGAAAGGGTAATCTACACAAATGCTTCGGCTCGGCAACAAACTCGTCTTCGTACGGGTTTGCAGAAATGGGAAAGCGGTTAGAGAGTGGTGCATGACTACGAGGTAATGTAAATTACCTCTCTAATAGTCCTGAACGGGTAATCTACGCAAATGCCTCGGCTCGGCCTCAAACTCGTCTTCGTACGGGTTTGCGGAAATGGAAAAGCGGTTAGAGAGTGGTGCATGACAACGAGGTAATCTAAATTACCTCTCTAATAGTCCCGAACAGGTAATCTACGCAAATGCCTCGGCTCGGCCACAAAGTCGTCTTCGTACGGGTTTGCAGAAATGGAAAAGCGGTTAGAGAGTGGTGCATGACAACGAGGTAATCTAAATTACCTCTCTAATAGTCCCGAACGGGTAATCTACGCAAATGACTCGGCTCGGCCACAAAATCATCTTCGTACGGGTTTGCA
The DNA here is from genome assembly GCA_963920545.1 of Lepidium didymum. Lineage (NCBI taxonomy): Eukaryota > Viridiplantae > Streptophyta > Magnoliopsida > Brassicales > Brassicaceae > Lepidium > Lepidium didymum. The sequence continues at coordinate 8,417,301 of OY986988.1, forward strand.
GAAATGGGAAAGCGATTAGAGAGTGGTGCATGACAACGAGGTAATCTAAATTACCTCTCTAATAGTCCCGAACGGGTAATCTACACAAATGCCTCGGCTCGGCCACACACTCGTCTTCGTACGGGTTTGCGGAAATGGAAAAGCGGTTAGAGAGTGGTGCATGACAACGAGGTAATCTAAATTACCTCTCTAATAGTCTCGAACGGGTAATCTACGCAAATGCCTCGGCTCGGCCTCAAACTCGTTTTCGTACGGGTTTGCGGAAATGGAAAAGCGGTTAGAGAGTGGTGCATGACAACGAGGTAATCTAAATTACCTCTCTAATAGTCCCGAACGGGTAATCTACGCAAATGACTCGGCTCGGCCACAAAATCATTTTCGTACGGGTTTGCAGAAAAGGGAAAGCGGTTAGAGAGTGGTGCATGACAAGGATGTAATCTAAATTACCTCTCTAATAGTCCCGAACGGGTAATCTACGCAACTGCCTCGGCTCGGCCACAAATTCGTCTTCGTACGGGTTTGCGGAAATGGGAAAGCGTTTAGAGAGTGGTGCATGACAATGAGGTAATGTAAATTACCTCTCTAATACTCCCGAACGGGTAATCTACGCAAATGTCTCGGCTCGACCACAAACTCGTCTTCGTACAGGTTTGCGAAAATGGGAAAGCGGTTAGAGAGTGGTGCATGACTACCGGGTAATCTAAATTACCTCTCTACTAGTCCCGAACGGGTAATCTATGCAAATGCCTCTGCTCGGCCACAAACTCATCTTCGTACGGGTTTGCAGAAATGGGAAAGCGGTTAGAGAGTGGTGCATGACAACGAGGTAATCTAAATTACCTCTCTAATAGTCCCGAAAGCGTAATCTACACAAATGCCTCGGCTCGGCCACAAACTCATCTTCGTACGGATTTGCAGAAATGGGAAATCGGTTAGAGAGTGGTGCATGACTACGAGGTAATGTAAATTACCTCTCCAATAGTCCCGAACGGGTAATCTACGCAAATGCCTCGGCTCGGCCTCAAATTCGTCTTCGTACGGGTTTGCGGAAATGGGAAAGCGGTTAGAGAGTGGTGCATGACAACGAGGTAATCTAAATTACCTCTCTAATAGTCCCGAAAGGGTAATCTACACAAATGCTTCGGCTCGGCAACAAACTCGTCTTCGTACGGGTTTGCAGAAATGGGAAAGCGGTTAGAGAGTGGTGCATGACTACGAGGTAATGTAAATTACCTCTCTAATAGTCCTGAACGGGTAATCTACGCAAATGCCTCGGCTCGGCCTCAAACTCGTCTTCGTACGGGTTTGCGGAAATGGAAAAGCGGTTAGAGAGTGGTGCATGACAACGAGGTAATCTAAATTACCTCTCTAATAGTCCCGAACAGGTAATCTACGCAAATGCCTCGGCTCGGCCACAAAGTCGTCTTCGTACGGGTTTGCGGAAATGGAAAAGCGGTTAGAGAGTGGTGCATGACAACGAGGTAATCTAAATTACCTCTCTAATAGTCCCGAACGGGTAATCTACGCAAATGACTCGGCTCGGCCACAAAATCATCTTCGTACGGGTTTGCAGAAATGGGAAAGCGATTAGAGAGTGGTGCATGACAACGAGGTAATCTAAATTACCTCTCTAATAGTCCCGAACGGGTAATCTACACAAATGCCTCGGCTCGGCCACACACTCGTCTTCGTACGGGTTTGCGGAAATGGAAAAGCGGTTAGAGAGTGGTGCATGACAACGAGGTAATCTAAATTACCTCTCTAATAGTCTCGAACGGGTAATCTACGCAAATGACTCGGCTCGGCCACAAAATAATCTTCGTACGGGTTTGCAGAAATGGGAAAGCGGTTAGAGAGTGGTGCATGACAAGGAGGTAATCTAAATTACCTCTCTAATAGTCCCGAACGGGTAATCTACGCAACTGCCTCGGCTCGGCTACAAACTCGTCTTCGTAAGGGTTTGCGGAAATGGGAAAGCGGTTAGAGAGTGGTGCATGACTACGAGGTCATGTAAATTACCACTCTAATAGTCCCGAACGAGTAATCTACACAAATGCCTCGGCTCGGCCACAAACTCGTCTTCGTACGGGTTTGCGGAAATGGGAAAGCTGTTAGAGAGTGGTGCATGACAATGAGGTAATCTAAATTACCTCTCTAATAGTCCCGAACGGGTAATCTACGCAAATGCCTCGGCTCGGCCACAAACTTGTCTTCGTACGGGTTTGCGGAAATAGGAAAGCGGTTAGAGAGTGGTGCATGACTACGAGGTCATGTAAATTACCACTCTAATAGTCTCGAACGAGTAATCTACACAAATGCCTCGGCTCAGTCACAAACTCGTCTTCGTTCGGGTTTGCGGAAATGGGAAAGCGGTTAGAGAGTGGTGCATGACAAAGAGGTAATCTAAATTACCTCTCTAATAGTCCCGAACAGGTAATCTACGCAAATGCCTCGGCTCGGCCACAAAGTCGTCTTCGTACGGGTTTGAGGAAATGGAAAAGCGGTTAGAGAGTGGTGCCTGACAACGAGGTAATGTAAATTACCTCTCTAATAGTCCCGAACGGGTAATCTACGCAAATATCTCGGCTCGGCCTCAAACTCGTCTTCGTACGGGTTTGCGGAAATGGAAAAGCGGTTAGAGAGTGGTGCATGACTACGAGGTCATGTAAATTACCACTCTAATAGTCCCGAACGAGTAATCTACACAAATGCCTCGGCTCAGTCACAAACTCGTCTTCGTACGGGTTTGCGGAAATGGGAAAGTGGTTAGAGAGTGGTGCATGACAACGAGATAATCTAAATTACCTCTCTAATAGTCCCGAACGGGTAATCTACGCAAATGCCTCGGCTCGGCCTCAAACTCGTTTTCGTACAGGTTTGCGGAAATGGGAAAGCGGTTAGAGAGTGGTGCATGACAACGAGGTAATCTTAATTACCTCTCTAATAGTCCCGAACGGGTAATCTACGCAAATGACTCGGCTCGGCCACAAAATCATCTTCGTACGGGTTTGCAGAAAAGGGAAAGCGGTTAGAGAGTGGTGCATGACAAGGATGTAATCTAAATTACCTCTCTAATAGTCCCGAACGGGTAATCTACGCAACTGCCTCGGCTCAGCCACAAACTCGTCTTCGTACGGGTTTGCGGAAATGGGAAAGCGGTTAGAGAATGGTGCATGACTACGAGGTAATGTAAATTACCTCTCTAATAGTCTCAAACGGGTAATCTACGCAAATACCTCGGCTCGGCCACAAACTCGTCTTCGTAAGGGTTTGCGGAAATGGGAAAGCTGTTAGAGAGTGGTGCATGACAACGAGGTAATCTAAATTACCTCTCTAATAGTCCCGAACGGGTAATCTATGCAAATGCCTCGGCTCGGCCACAAACTTGTCTTCGTACGGGTTTGCGGAAATGGGAAAGCGGTTAGAGAGTGGTGCATGACTACGAGGTCATGTAAATTACCACTCTAATAGTCCCGAACGAGTAATCTACACAAATGCCTCGGCTCAGTCACCAACTCGTCTTCGTACGGGTTTGCGGAAATGGGAAAGTGGTTAGAGAGTGGTGCATGACAACGAGATAATCTAAATTACCTCTCTTATAGTCCCGAACGGGTAATCTACGCAAATGCCTCGGCTCGGCCTCAAACTCGTTTTCGTACGGGTTTGCGGAAATGGGAAAGCGGTTAGAGAGTGGTGCATGACAACGAGGTAATCTTAATTACCTCTCTAATAGTCCAGAACGGGTAATCTACGTAAATGCCTCGGCTCGGCCACAAACTTGTCTTCGTACGGGTTTGCGGAAATGGGAAAGCGGTTAGAGAGTGGTGCATGACTACGAGGTCATGTAAATTACCACTCTAATAGTCCCGAACGAGTAATCTACACAAATGCCTCGGCTCGGCCACAAACTCGTCTTCGTACGGGTTTGCGGAAATGGGAAAGCTGTTAGAGAGTGGTGCATGACAATGAGGTAATCTAAATTACCTCTCTAATAGTCCCGAACGGGTAATCTACGCAAATGCCTCGGCTCGGCCACAAACTTGTCTTCGTACGGGTTTGCGGAAATGGGAAAGCGGTTAGAGAGTGGTGCATGACTACGAGGTCATGTAAATTACCACTCTAATAGTCCCGAACGAGTAATCTACACAAATGCCTCAGCTCAGTCACAAACTCGTCTTCGTTCGGGTTTGCGGAAATGGGAAAGCGGTTAGAGAGTGGTGCATGACAAAGAGGTAATCTAAATTACCTCTCTAATAGTCCCGAACAGGTAATCTACGCAAATGCCTCGGCTCGGCCACAAAGTCGTCTTCGTACGGGTTTGCGGAAATGGAAAAGCGGTTAGAGAGTGGTGTCTGACAACGAGGTAATGTAAATTACCTCTCTAATAGTCCCGAACGGGTAATCTACGCAAATATCTCGGCTCGGCCACAAACTCGTCTTCGTACGGGTTTGCAGAAATTGGAAAGCGATTAGAGAGTGGTGCATGACAACGAGGTAATCTAAATTACCTCTCTAATAGTCCCGAACGGGTAATCTACACAAATGCCTCGGCTCGGCCACACACTCGTCTTCGTACGGGTTTGCGGAAATGGAAAAGCGGTTAGAGAGTGGTGCATGACAACGAGGTAATCTAAATTACCTCTCTAATAGTCTCGAATGGGTAATCTACGCAAATGACTCGGCTCGGCCACAAAATCATCTTCGTACGGGTTTGCAGAAATGGGAAAGCGGTTAGAGAGTGGTGCATGACAAGGAGGTAATCTAAATTACCTCTCTAATAGTCCCGAACGGGTAATCTACGCAACTGCCTCGGCTCGGCTACAAACTCGTCTTCGTACGGGTTTGCGGAAATGGGAAAGCGGTTAGAGAGTGGTGCATGACTACGAGGTCATGTAAATTACCACTCTAATAGTCCGGAACGAGTAATCTACACAAATGCCTCGGCTCGGCCACAAACTCGTCTTCGTACGGGTTTGCGGAAATGGGAAAGCTGTTAGAGAGTGGTGCATGACAACGAGGTAATCTTAATTACCTCTCTAATAGTCCAGAACGGGTAATCTACGCAAATGCCTCGGCTCGGCCACAAACTTGTCTTCGTACGGGTTTGCGGAAATGGGAAAGCGGTTAGAGAGTGGTGCATGACTACGAGGTCATGTAAATTACCACTCTAATAGTCCCGAACGAGTAATCTACACAAATGCCTCGGCTCGGCCACAAACTCGTTTTCGTACGGGTTTGCGGAAATGGGAAAGCGGTTAGAGAGTGGTGCATGACAACGAGGTAATCTTAATTACCTCTCTAATAGTCCAGAACGGGTAATCTACGCAAATGCCTCGGCTCGGCCACAAACTTGTCTTCGTACGGGTTTGCGGAAATGGGAAAGCGGTTAGAGAGTGGTGCATGACTACGAGGTCATGTAAATTACCACTCTAATAGTCCGGAACGAGTAATCTACACAAATGCCTCGGCTCGGCCACAAACTCGTCTTCGTACGGGTTTGCGGAAATGGGAAAGCTTTTAGAGAGTGGTGCATGACAATGAGGTAATCTAAATTACCTCTCTAATAGTCCCGAACGGGTAATCTACGCAAATGCCTCGGCTCGGCCACAAACTTGTCTTCGTACGGGTTTGCGGAAATGGGAAAGCGGTTAGAGAGTGGTGCATGACTACGAGGTCATGTAAATTACCACTCTAATAGTCCCGAACGAGTAATCTACACAAATGCCTCGGCTCAGTCACAAACTCGTCTTCGTTCGGGTTTGCGGAAATGGGAAAGCGGTTAGAGAGTGGTGCATGACAAAGAGGTAATCTAAATTACCTCTCTAATAGTCCCGAACAGGTAATCTACGCAAATGCCTCGGCTCGGCCACAAAGTCGTCTTCGTACGGGTTTGCGAAAATGGAAAAGCAGTTAGAGAGTGGTGCCTGACAACGAGGTAATGTAAATTACCTCTCTAATAGTCTCGAACGGGTAATCTACGCAAATATCTCGGCTCGGCCTCAAACTCGTCTTCGTACGGGTTTGCAGAAATTGGAAAGCGATTAGAGAGTGGTGCATGACAACGAGGTAATCTAAATTACCTCTCTAATAGTCCCGAACGGGTAATCTACACAAATGCCTCGGCTCGGCCACACACTCGTCTTCGTACGGGTTTGCGGAAATGGAAAAGCGGTTAGAGAGTGGTGCATGACAACGAGGTAATCTAAATTACCTCTCTAATAGTCTCGAATGGGTAATCTACGCAAATGACTCGGCTCGGCCACAAAATCATCTTCGTACGGGTTTGCAGAAATGGGAAAGCGGTTAGAGAGTGGTGCATGACAAGGAGGTAATCTAAATTACCTCTCTAATAGTCCAGAACGGGTAATCTACGCAAATGCCTCGGCTCGGCCACAAACTTGTCTTCGTACAGGTTTGCGGAAATGGGAAAGCGGTTAGAGAGTGGTGCATGACTACGAGGTCATGTAAATTACCACTCTAATAGTCCCGAACGAGTAATCTACACAAATGCCTCGGCTCAGTCACCAACTCGTCTTCGTACGGGTTTGCGGAAATGGGAAAGTGGTTAGAGAGTGGTGCATGACAACGAGATAATCTAAATTACCTCTCTTATAGTCCCGAACGGGTAATCTACGCAAATGCCTCGGCTCGGCCTCAAACTCGTTTTCGTACGGGTTTGCGGAAATGGGAAAGCGGTTAGAGAGTGGTGCATGACAACGAGGTAATCTTAATTACCTCTCTAATAGTCCAGAACGGGTAATCTACGTAAATGCCTCGGCTCGGCCACAAACTTGTCTTCGTATGGGTTTGCGGAAATGGGAAAGCGGTTAGAGAGTGGTGCATGACAAGGAGGTAATCTAAATTACCTCTCTAATAGTCCAGAACGGGTAATCTACGCAAATGCCTCGGCTCGGCCACAAACTTGTCTTCGTACAGGTTTGCGGAAATGGGAAAGCGGTTAGAGAGTGGTGCATGACTACGAGGTCATGTAAATTACCACTCTAATAGTCCCGAACGAGTAATCTACACAAATGCCTCGGCTCGGCCACAAACTCGTCTTCGTACGGGTTTGCGGAAATGGGAAAGCTGTTAGAGAGTGGTGCATGACAATGAGGTAATCTAAATTACCTCTCTAATAGTCCCGAACGGGTAATCTACGCAAATGCCTCGGCTCGGCCACAAACTTGTCTTCGTACGGGTTTGCGGAAATGGGAAAGCGGTTAGAGAGTGGTGCATGACTACGAGGTCATGTAAATTACCACTCTAATAGTCCCGAACGAGTAATCTACACAAATGCCTCGGCTCAGTCACAAACTCGTCTTCGTTCGGGTTTGCGGAAATGGGAAAGCGGTTAGAGAGTGGTGCATGACAAAGAGGTAATCTAAATTACCTCTCTAATAGTCCCGAACAGGTAATCTACGCAAATGCCTCGGCTCGGCCACAAAGTCGTCTTCGTACGGGTTTGCGGAAATGGAAAAGCGGTTAGAGAGTGGTGCCTGACAACGAGGTAATGTAAATTACCTCTCTAATAGTCCCGAACGGGTAATCTACGCAAATATCTCGGCTCGGCCTCAAACTCGTCTTCGTACGGGTTTGCAGAAATTGGAAAGCGATTAGAGAGTGGTGCATGACAACGAGGTAATCTAAATTACCTCTCTAATAGTCCCGAACGGGTAATCTACACAAATGCCTCGGCTCGGCCACACACTCGTCTTCGTACGGGTTTGCGGAAATGGAAAAGCGGTTAGAGAGTGGTGCATGACAACGAGGTAATCTAAATTACCTCTCTAATAGTCTCGAATGGGTAATCTACGCAAATGACTCGGCTCGGCCACAAAATCATCTTCGTACGGGTTTGCAGAAATGGGAAAGCGGTTAGAGAGTGGTGCATGACAAGGAGGTAATCTAAATTACCTCTCTAATAGTCCCGAACGGGTAATCTACGCAACTGCCTCGGCTCGGCTACAAACTCGTCTTCGTACGGGTTTGCGGAAATGGGAAAGCGGTTAGAGAGTGGTGCATGACTACGAGGTCATGTAAATTACCACTCTAATAGTCCCAAACGAGTAATCTACACAAATGCCTCGGCTCGGCCACAAACTCGTCTTCGTACGGGTTTGCGGAAATGGGAAAGCTGTTAGAGAGTGGTGCATGACAACGAGGTAATCTTAATTACCTCTCTAATAGTCCAGAACGGGTAATCTACGCAAATGCCTCGGCTCGGCCACAAACTTGTCTTCGTACGGGTTTGCGGAAATGGGAAAGCGGTTAGAGAGTGGTGCATGACTACGAGGTCATGTAAATTACCACTCTAATAGTCCCGAACGAGTAATCTACACAAATGCCTCGGCTCGGCCACAAACTCGTTTTCGTACGGGTTTGCGGAAATGGGAAAGCGGTTAGAGAGTGGTGCATGACAACGAGGTAATCTTAATTACCTCTCTAATAGTCCAGAACGGGTAATCTACGCAAATGCCTCGGCTCGGCCACAAACTTGTCTTCGTATGGGTTTGCGGAAATGGGAAAGCGGTTAGAGAGTGGTGCATGACTACGAGGTCATGTAAATTACCACTCTAATAGTCCCGAACGAGTAATCTACACAAATGCCTCGGCTCGGCCACAAACTCGTCTTCGTACGGGTTTGCGGAAATGGGAAAGCTGTTAGAGAGTGGTGCATGACAATGAGGTAATCTAAATTACCTCTCTAATAGTCCCGAACGGGTAATCTACGCAAATGCCTCGGCTCGGCCACAAACTTGTCTTCGTACGGGTTTGCGGAAATGGGAAAGCGGTTAGAGAGTGGTGCATGACTACGAGGTCATGTAAATTACCACTCTAATAGTCCCGAACGAGTAATCTACACAAATGCCTCGGCTCAGTCACAAACTCGTCTTCGTTCGGGTTTGCGGAAATGGGAAAGCGGTTAGAGAGTGGTGCATGACAAAGAGGTAATCTAAATTACCTCTCTAATAGTCCCGAACAGGTAATCTACGCAAATGCCTCGGCTCGGCCACAAAGTCGTCTTCGTACGGGTTTGCGGAAATGGAAAAGCGGTTAGAGAGTGGTGCCTGACAACGAGGTAATGTAAATTACCTCTCTAATAGTCTCGAACGGGTAATCTACGCAAATGCCTCGGCTCGGCCTCAAACTCGTTTTCGTACGGGTTTGCGGAAATGGGAAAGCGGTTAGAGAGTGGTGCATGACAACGAGGTAATCTTAATTACCTCTCTAATAGTCCAGAACGGGTAATCTACGTAAATGCCTCGGCTCGGCCACAAACTTGTCTTCGTACGGGTTTGCGGAAATGGGAAAGCGGTTAGAGAGTGGTGCATGACTACGAGGTCATGTAAATTACCACTCTAATAGTCCCGAACGAGTAATCTACACAAATGCCTCGGCTCGGCCACAAACTCGTCTTCGTACGGGTTTGCGGAAATGGGAAAGCTGTTAGAGAGTGGTGCATGACAATGAGGTAATCTAAATTACCTCTCTAATAGTCCCGAACGGGTAATCTACGCAAATGCCTCGGCTCGGCCACAAACTTGTCTTCGTACGGGTTTGCGGAAATGGGAAAGCGGTTAGAGAGTGGTGCATGACTACGAGGTCATGTAAATTACCACTCTAATAGTCCCGAACGAGTAATCTACACAAATGCCTCGGCTCAGTCACAAACTCGTCTTCGTTCGGGTTTGCGGAAATGGGAAAGCGGTTAGAGAGTGGTGCATGACAAAGAGGTAATCTAAATTACCTCTCTAATAGTCCCGAACAGGTAATCTACGCAAATGCCTCGGCTCGGCCACAAAGTCGTCTTCGTACGGGTTTGCGGAAATGGAAAAGCGGTTAGAGAGTGGTGCCTGACAACGAGGTAATGTAAATTACCTCTCTAATAGTCCCGAACGGGTAATCTACGCAAATATCTCGGCTCGGCCTCAAACTCGTCTTCGTACGGGTTTGCAGAAATTGGAAAGCGATTAGAGAGTGGTGCATGACAACGAGGTAATCTAAATTACCTCTCTAATAGTCCCGAACGGGTAATCTACACAAATGCCTCGGCTCGGCCACACACTCGTCTTCGTACGGGTTTGCGGAAATGGAAAAGCGGTTAGAGAGTGGTGCATGACAACGAGGTAATCTAAATTACCTCTCTAATAGTCTCGAATGGGTAATCTACGCAAATGACTCGGCTCGGCCACAAAATCATCTTCGTACGGGTTTGCAGAAATGGGAAAGCGGTTAGAGAGTGGTGCATGACAAGGAGGTAATCTAAATTACCTCTCTAATAGTCCCGAACGGGTAATCTACGCAACTGCCTCGGCTCGGCTACAAACTCGTCTTCGTACGGGTTTGCGGAAATGGGAAAGCGGTTAGAGAGTGGTGCATGACTACGAGGTCATGTAAATTACCACTCTAATAGTCCCAAACGAGTAATCTACACAAATGCCTCGGCTCGGCCACAAACTCGTCTTCGTACGGGTTTGCGGAAATGGGAAAGCTGTTAGAGAGTGGTGCATGACAACGAGGTAATCTTAATTACCTCTCTAATAGTCCAGAACGGGTAATCTACGCAAATGCCTCGGCTCGGCCACAAACTTGTCTTCGTACGGGTTTGCGGAAATGGGAAAGCGGTTAGAGAGTGGTGCATGACTACGAGGTCATGTAAATTACCACTCTAATAGTCCTGAACGAGTAATCTACACAAATGCCTCGGCTCGGCCACAAACTCGTTTTCGTACGGGTTTGCGGAAATGGGAAAGCGGTTAGAGAGTGGTGCATGACAACGAGGTAATCTTAATTACCTCTCTAATAGTCCAGAACGGGTAATCTACGCAAATGCCTCGGCTCGGCCACAAACTTGTCTTCGTACGGGTTTGCGGAAATGGGAAAGCGGTTAGAGAGTGGTGCATGACTACGAGGTCATGTAAATTACCACTCTAATAGTCCCGAACGAGTAATCTACACAAATGCCTCGGCTCGGCCACAAACTCGTCTTCGTACGGGTTTGCGGAAATGGGAAAGCTGTTAGAGAGTGGTGCATGACAATGAGGTAATCTAAATTACCTCTCTAATAGTCCCGAACGGGTAATCTACGCAAATGCCTCGGCTCGGCCACAAACTTGTCTTCGTACGGGTTTGCGGAAATGGGAAAGCGGTTAGAGAGTGGTGCATGACTACGAGGTCATGTAAATTACCACTCTAATAGTCCCGAACGAGTAATCTACACAAATGCCTCGGCTCAGTCACAAACTCGTCTTCGTTCGGGTTTGCGGAAATGGGAAAGCGGTTAGAGAGTGGTGCATGACAAAGAGGTAATCTAAATTACCTCTCTAATAGTCCCGAACAGGTAATCTACGCAAATGCCTCGGCTCGGCCACAAAGTCGTCTTCGTACGGGTTTGCGGAAATGGAAAAGCGGTTAGAGAGTGGTGCCTGACAACGAGGTAATGTAAATTACCTCTCTAATAGTCCCGAACGGGTAATCTACGCAAATATCTCGGCTCGGCCACAAACTCGTCTTCGTACGGGTTTGCAGAAATTGGAAAGCGATTAGAGAGTGGTGCATGACAACGAGGTAATCTAAATTACCTCTCTAATAGTCCCGAACGGGTAATCTACACAAATGCCTCGGCTCGGCCACACACTCGTCTTCGTACGGGTTTGCGGAAATGGAAAAGCGGTTAGAGAGTGGTGCATGACAACGAGGTAATCTAAATTACCTCTCTAATAGTCTCGAATGGGTAATCTACGCAAATGACTCGGCTCGGCCACAAAATCATCTTCGTACGGGTTTGCAGAAATGGGAAAGCGGTTAGAGAGTGGTGCATGACAAGGAGGTAATCTAAATTACCTCTCTAATAGTCCCGAACGGGTAATCTACGCAACTGCCTCGGCTCGGCTACAAACTCGTCTTCGTACGGGTTTGCGGAAATGGGAAAGCGGTTAGAGAGTGGTGCATGACTACGAGGTCATGTAAATTACCACTCTAATAGTCCGGAACGAGTAATCTACACAAATGCCTCGGCTCGGCCACAAACTCGTCTTCGTACGGGTTTGCGGAAATGGGAAAGCTGTTAGAGAGTGGTGCATGACAACGAGGTAATCTTAATTACCTCTCTAATAGTCCAGAACGGGTAATCTACGCAAATGCCTCGGCTCGGCCACAAACTTGTCTTCGTACGGGTTTGCGGAAATGGGAAAGCGGTTAGAGAGTGGTGCATGACTACGAGGTCATGTAAATTACCACTCTAATAGTCCCGAACGAGTAATCTACACAAATGCCTCGGCTCGGCCACAAACTCGTTTTCGTACGGGTTTGCGGAAATGGGAAAGCGGTTAGAGAGTGGTGCATGACAACGAGGTAATCTTAATTACCTCTCTAATAGTCCAGAACGGTTAATCTACGCAAATGCCTCGGCTCGGCCACAAACTTGTCTTCGTACGGGTTTGCGGAAATGGGAAAGCGGTTAGAGAGTGGTGCATGACTACGAGGTCATGTACATTACCACTCTAATAGTCCCGAACGAGTAATCTACACAAATGCCTCGGCTCGGCCACAAACTCGTCTTCGTACGGGTTTGCGGAAATGGGAAAGCTTTTAGAGAGTGGTGCATGACAATGAGGTAATCTAAATTACCTCTCTAATAGTCCCGAACGGGTAATCTACGCAAATGCCTCGGCTCGGCCACAAACTTGTCTTCGTACGGGTTTGCGGAAATGGGAAAGCGGTTAGAGAGTGGTGCATGACTACGAGGTCATGTAAATTACCACTCTAATAGTCCCGAACGAGTAATCTACACAAATGCCTCGGCTCAGTCACAAACTCGTCTTCGTTCGGGTTTGCGGAAATGGGAAAGCGGTTAGAGAGTGGTGCATGACAAAGAGGTAATCTAAATTACCTCTCTAATAGTCCCGAACAGGTAATCTACGCAAATGCCTCGGCTCGGCCACAAAGTCGTCTTCGTACGGGTTTGCGGAAATGGAAAAGCGGTTAGAGAGTGGTGCCTGACAACGAGGTAATGTAAATTACCTCTCTAATAGTCTCGAACGGGTAATCTACGCAAATATCTCGGCTCGGCCTCAAACTCGTCTTCGTACGGGTTTGCAGAAATTGGAAAGCGATTAGAGAGTGGTGCATGACAACGAGGTAATCTAAATTACCTCTCTAATAGTCCCGAACGGGTAATCTACACAAATGCCTCGGCTCGGCCACACACTCGTCTTCGTACGGGTTTGCGGAAATGGAAAAGCGGTTAGAGAGTGGTGCATGACAACGAGGTAATCTAAATTACCTCTCTAATAGTCTCGAATGGGTAATCTACGCAAATGACTCGGCTCGGCCACAAAATCATCTTCGTACGGGTTTGCAGAAATGGGAAAGCGGTTAGAGAGTGGTGCATGACAAGGAGGTAATCTAAATTACCTCTCTAATAGTCCAGAACGGGTAATCTACGCAAATGCCTCGGCTTGGCCACAAACTTGTCTTCGTACGGGTTTGCGGAAATGGGAAAGCGGTTAGAGAGTGGTGCATGACTACGAGGTCATGTAAATTACCACTCTAATAGTCCCGAACGAGTAATCTACACAAATGCCTCGGCTCAGTCACCAACTCGTCTTCGTACGGGTTTGCGGAAATGGGAAAGTGGTTAGAGAGTGGTGCATGACAACGAGATAATCTAAATTACCTCTCTTATAGTCCCGAACGGGTAATCTACGCAAATGCCTCGGCTCGGCCTCAAACTCGTTTTCGTACGGGTTTGCGGAAATGGGAAAGCGGTTAGAGAGTGGTGCATGACAACGAGGTAATCTTAATTACCTCTCTAATAGTCCAGAACGGGTAATCTACGTAAATGCCTCGGCTCGGCCACAAACTTGTCTTCGTACGGGTTTGCGGAAATGGGAAAGCGGTTAGAGAGTGGTGCATGACTACGAGGTCATGTAAATTACCACTCTAATAGTCCCGAACGAGTAATCTACACAAATGCCTCGGCTCGGCCACAAACTCGTCTTCGTACGGGTTTGCGGAAATGGGAAAGCTGTTAGAGCGTGGTGCATGACAATGAGGTAATCTAAATTACCTCTCTAATAGTCCCGAACGGGTAATCTACGCAAATGCCTCGGCTCGGCCACAAACTTGTCTTCGTACGGGTTTGCGGAAATGGGAAAGCGGTTAGAGAGTGGTGCATGACTACGAGGTCATGTAAATTACCACTCTAATAGTCCCGAACGAGTAATCTACACAAATGCCTCGGCTCAGTCACAAACTCGTCTTCGTTCGGGTTTGCGGAAATGGGAAAGCGGTTAGAGAGTGGTGCATGACAAAGAGGTAATCTAAATTACCTCTCTAATAGTCCCGAACAGGTAATCTACGCAAATGTCTCGGCTCGGCCACAAAGTCGTCTTCGTACGGGTTTGCGGAAATGGAAAAGCGGTTAGAGAGTGGTGCCTGACAACGAGGTAATGTAAATTACCTCTCTAATAGTCCCGAACGGGTAATCTACGCAAATATCTCGGCTCGGCCTCAAACTCGTCTTCGTACGGGTTTGCAGAAATTGGAAAGCGATTAGAGAGTGGTGCATGACAACGAGGTAATCTAAATTACCTCTCTAATAGTCCCGAACGGGTAATCTACACAAATGCCTCGGCTCGGCCACACACTCGTCTTCGTACGGGTTTGCGGAAATGGAAAAGCGGTTAGAGAGTGGTGCATGACAACGAGGTAATCTAAATTACCTCTCTAATAGTCTCGAATGGGTAATCTACGCAAATGACTCGGCTCGGCCACAAAATCATCTTCGTACGGGTTTGCAGAAATGGGAAAGCGGTTAGAGAGTGGTGCATGACAAGGAGGTAATCTAAATTACCTCTCTAATAGTCCCGAACGGGTAATCTACGCAACTGCCTCGGCTCGGCTACAAACTCGTCTTCGTACGGGTTTGCGGAAATGGGAAAGCGGTTAGAGAGTGGTGCATGACTACGAGGTCATGTAAATTACCACTCTAATAGTCCCGAACGAGTAATCTACACAAATGCCTCGGCTCGGCCACAAACTCGTCTTCGTACGGGTTTGCGGAAATGGGAAAGCTGTTAGAGAGTGGTGCATGACAACGAGGTAATCTTAATTACCTCTCTAATAGTCCAGAACGGGTAATCTACGCAAATGCCTCGGCTCGGCCACAAACTTGTCTTCGTACGGGTTTGCGGAAATGGGAAAGCGGTTAGAGAGTGGTGCATGACTACGAGGTCATGTAAATTACCACTCTAATAGTCCCGAACGAGTAATCTACACAAATGCCTCGGCTCGGCCACAAACTCGTTTTCGTACGGGTTTGCGGAAATGGGAAAGCGGTTAGAGAGTGGTGCATGACAACGAGGTAATCTTAATTACCTCTCTAATAGTCCAGAACGGTTAATCTACGCAAATGCCTCGGCTCGGCCACAAACTTGTCTTCGTACGGGTTTGCGGAAATGGGAAAGCGGTTAGAGAGTGGTGCATGACTACGAGGTCATGTACATTACCACTCTAATAGTCCCGAACGAGTAATCTACACAAATGCCTCGGCTCGGCCACAAACTCGTCTTCGTACGGGTTTGCGGAAATGGGAAAGCTTTTAGAGAGTGGTGCATGACAATGAGGTAATCTAAATTACCTCTCTAATAGTCCCGAACGGGTAATCTACGCAAATGCCTCGGCTCGGCCACAAACTTGTCTTCGTACGGGTTTGCGGAAATGGGAAAGCGGTTAGAGAGTGGTGCATGACTACGAGGTCATGTAAATTACCACTCTAATAGTCCCGAACGAGTAATCTACACAAATGCCTCGGCTCAGTCACAAACTCGTCTTCGTTCGGGTTTGCGGAAATGGGAAAGCGGTTAGAGAGTGGTGCATGACAAAGAGGTAATCTAAATTACCTCTCTAATAGTCCCGAACAGGTAATCTACGCAAATGCCTCGGCTCGGCCACAAAGTCGTCTTCGTACGGGTTTGCGGAAATGGAAAAGCGGTTAGAGAGTGGTGCCTGACAACGAGGTAATGTAAATTACCTCTCTAATAGTCTCGAACGGGTAATCTACGCAAATATCTCGGCTCGGCCTCAAACTCGTCTTCGTACGGGTTTGCAGAAATTGGAAAGCGATTAGAGAGTGGTGCATGACAACGAGGTAATCTAAATTACCTCTCTAATAGTCCCGAACGGGTAATCTACACAAATGCCTCGGCTCGGCCACACACTCGTCTTCGTACGGGTTTGCGGAAATGGAAAAGCGGTTAGAGAGTGGTGCATGACAACGAGGTAATCTAAATTACCTCTCTAATAGTCTCGAATGGGTAATCTACGCAAATGACTCGGCTCGGCCACAAAATCATCTTCGTACGGGTTTGCAGAAATGGGAAAGCGGTTAGAGAGTGGTGCATGACAAGGAGGTAATCTAAATTACCTCTCTAATAGTCCAGAACGGGTAATCTACGCAAATGCCTCGGCTTGGCCACAAACTTGTCTTCGTACGGGTTTGCGGAAATGGGAAAGCGGTTAGAGAGTGGTGCATGACAAGGAGGTAATCTAAATTACCTCTCTAATAGTCCAGAACGGGTAATCTACGCAAATGCCTCGGCTTGGCCACAAACTTGTCTTCGTACGGGTTTGCGGAAATGGGAAAGCGGTTAGAGAGTGGTGCATGACTACGAGGTCATGTAAATTACCACTCTAATAGTCCCGAACGAGTAATCTACACAAATGCCTCGGCTCAGTCACCAACTCGTCTTCGTACGGGTTTGCGGAAATGGGAAAGTGGTTAGAGAGTGGTGCATGACAACGAGATAATCTAAATTACCTCTCTTATAGTCCCGAACGGGTAATCTACGCAAATGCCTCGGCTCGGCCTCAAACTCGTTTTCGTACGGGTTTGCGGAAATGGGAAAGCGGTTAGAGAGTGGTGCATGACAACGAGGTAATCTTAATTACCTCTCTAATAGTCCAGAACGGGTAATCTACGTAAATGCCTCGGCTCGGCCACAAACTTGTCTTCGTACGGGTTTGCGGAAATGGGAAAGCGGTTAGAGAGTGGTGCATGACTACGAGGTCATGTAAATTACCACTCTAATAGTCCCGAACGAGTAATCTACACAAATGCCTCGGCTCGGCCACAAACTCGTCTTCGTACGGGTTTGCGGAAATGGGAAAGCTGTTAGAGCGTGGTGCATGACAATGAGGTAATCTAAATTACCTCTCTAATAGTCCCGAACGGGTAATCTACGCAAATGCCTCGGCTCGGCCACAAACTTGTCTTCGTACGGGTTTGCGGAAATGGGAAAGCGGTTAGAGAGTGGTGCATGACTACGAGGTCATGTAAATTACCACTCTAATAGTCCCGAACGAGTAATCTACACAAATGCCTCGGCTCAGTCACAAACTCGTCTTCGTTCGGGTTTGCGGAAATGGGAAAGCGGTTAGAGAGTGGTGCATGACAAAGAGGTAATCTAAATTACCTCTCTAATAGTCCCGAACAGGTAATCTACGCAAATGCCTCGGCTCGGCCACAAAGTCGTCTTCGTACGGGTTTGCGGAAATGGAAAAGCGGTTAGAGAGTGGTGCCTGACAACGAGGTAATGTAAATTACCTCTCTAATAGTCCCGAACGGGTAATCTACGCAAATATCTCGGCTCGGCCTCAAACTCGTCTTCGTACGGGTTTGCAGAAATTGGAAAGCGATTAGAGAGTGGTGCATGACAACGAGGTAATCTAAATTACCTCTCTAATAGTCCCGAACGGGTAATCTACACAAATGCCTCGGCTCGGCCACACACTCGTCTTCGTACGGGTTTGCGGAAATGGAAAAGCGGTTAGAGAGTGGTGCATGACAACGAGGTAATCTAAATTACCTCTCTAATAGTCTCGAATGGGTAATCTACGCAAATGACTCGGCTCGGCCACAAAATCATCTTCGTACGGGTTTGCAGAAATGGGAAAGCGGTTAGAGAGTGGTGCATGACAAGGAGGTAATCTAAATTACCTCTCTAATAGTCCCGAACGGGTAATCTACGCAACTGCCTCGGCTCGGCTACAAACTCGTCTTCGTACGGGTTTGCGGAAATGGGAAAGCGGTTAGAGAGTGGTGCATGACTACGAGGTCATGTAAATTACCACTCTAATAGTCCCGAACGAGTAATCTACACAAATGCCTCGGCTCGGCCACAAACTCGTCTTCGTACGGGTTTGCGGAAATGGGAAAGCTGTTAGAGAGTGGTGCATGACAACGAGGTAATCTTAATTACCTCTCTAATAGTCCAGAACGGGTAATCTACGCAAATGCCTCGGCTCGGCCACAAACTTGTCTTCGTACGGGTTTGCGGAAATGGGAAAGCGGTTAGAGAGTGGTGCATGACTACGAGGTCATGTAAATTACCACTCTAATAGTCCCGAACGAGTAATCTACACAAATGCCTCGGCTCGGCCACAAACTCGTTTTCGTACGGGTTTGCGGAAATGGGAAAGCGGTTAGAGAGTGGTGCATGACAACGAGGTAATCTTAATTACCTCTCTAATAGTCCAGAACGGGTAATCTACGCAAATGCCTCGGCTCGGCAACAAACTTGTCTTCGTACGGGTTTGCGGAAATGGGAAAGCGGTTAGAGAGTGGTGCATGACTACGAGGTCATGTAAATTACCACTCTAATAGTCCCGAACGAGTAATCTACACAAATGCCTCGGCTCGGCCACAAACTCGTCTTCGTACGGGTTTGCGGAAATGGGAAAGCTTTTAGAGAGTGGTGCATGACAATGAGGTAATCTAAATTACCTCTCTAATAGTCCCGAACGGGTAATCTACGCAAATGCCTCGGTTCGGCCACAAACTTGTCTTCGTACGGGTTTGCGGAAATGGGAAAGCGGTTAGAGAGTGGTGCATGACTACGAGGTCATGTAAATTACCACTCTAATAGTCCCGAACGAGTAATCTACACAAATGCCTCGGCTCAGTCACAAACTCGTCTTCGTTCGGGTTTGCGGAAATGGGAAAGCGGTTAGAGAGTGGTGCATGACAAAGAGGTAATCTAAATTACCTCTCTAATAGTCCCGAACAGGTAATCTACGCAAATGCCTCGGCTCGGCCACAAAGTCGTCTTCGTACGGGTTTGCGGAAATGGAAAAGCGGTTAGAGAGTGGTGCCTGACAACGAGGTAATGTAAATTACCTCTCTAATAGTCTCGAACGGGTAATCTACGCAAATATCTCGGCTCGGCCTCAAACTCGTCTTCGTACGGGTTTGCAGAAATTGGAAAGCGATTAGAGAGTGGTGCATGACAACGAGGTAATCTAAATTACCTCTCTAATAGTCCCGAACGGGTAATCTACACAAATGCCTCGGCTCGGCCACACACTCGTCTTCGTACGGGTTTGCGGAAATGGAAAAGCGGTTAGAGAGTGGTGCATGACAACGAGGTAATCTAAATTACCTCTCTAATAGTCTCGAATGGGTAATCTACGCAAATGACTCGGCTCGGCCACAAAATCATCTTCGTACGGGTTTGCAGAAATGGGAAAGCGGTTAGAGAGTGGTGCATGACAAGGAGGTAATCTAAATTACCTCTCTAATAGTCCCGAACGGGTAATCTACGCAACTGCCTCGGCTCGGCTACAAACTCGTCTTCGTACGGGTTTGCGGAAATGGGAAAGCGGTTAGAGAGTGGTGCATGACTACGAGGTCATGTAAATTACCACTCTAATAGTCCCGAACGAGTAATCTACACAAATGCCTCGGCTCGGCCACAAACTCGTCTTCATACGGGTTTGCGGAAATGGGAAAGCTGTTAGAGAGTGGTGCATGACAATGAGGTAATCTAAATTACCTCTCTAATAGTCCCGAACGGGTAATCTACGCAAATGCCTTGGCTCGGCCACAAACTTGTCTTCGTACGGGTTTGCGGAAATGGGAAAGCGGTTAGAGAGTGGTGCATGACAAGGAGGTAATCTAAATTACCTCTCTAATAGTCCCGAACGAGTAATCTACACAAATGCCTCGGCTCAGTCACAAACTCATCTTCGTTCGGGTTTGCGGAAATGGGAAAGCGGTTAGAGAGTGGTGCATGACAAAGAGGTAATCTAAATTACCTCTCTAATAGTCCCGAACAGGTAATCTACGCAAATGCCTCGGCTCGGCCACAAAGTCGTCTTCGTACGGGTTTGCGGAAATGGAAAAGCGGTTAGAGAGTGGTGCCTGACAACGAGGTAATGTAAATTACCTCTCTAATAGTCCCGAACGGGTAATCTACGCAAATATCTCGGCTCGGCCTCAAACTCGTCTTCGTACGGGTTTGCAGAAATTGGAAAGCGATTAGAGAGTGGTGCATGACAACGAGGTAATCTAAATTACCTCTCTAATAGTCCCGAACGGGTAATCTACACAAATGCCTCGGCTCGGCCACACACTCGTCTTCGTACGGGTTTGCGGAAATGGATAAGCGGTTAGAGAGTGGTGCATGACAACGAGGTAATCTAAATTACCTCTCTAATAGTCTCGAACGGGTAATCTACGCAAATGACTCGGCTCGGCCACAAAATCATCTTCGTACGGGTTTGCAGAAATGGGAAAGCGGTTAGAGAGTGGTGCATGACAAGGAGGTAATCTAAATTACCTCTCTAATAGTCCCGAACGGGTAATCTACGCAACTGCCTCGGCTCGGCTACAAACTCGTCTTCGTACGGGTTTGCGGAAATGGGAAAAACAGTTAGAGAGTGGTGCATGACTACGAGGTCATGTAAATTACCACTCTAATAGTCCCGAACGAGTAATCTACACAAATGCCTCGGCTCGGCCACACACTCGTCTTCGTACGGGTTTGCGGAAATGGAAAAGCGGTTAGAGAGTGGTGCATGACAACGAGGTAATCTAAATTACCTCTCTAATAGTCCCGAACGGGTAATCTACGCAAATGACTCGGCTCGGCCACAAAATCATCTTCGTACGGGTTTGCAGAAAAGGGAAAGCGGTTAGAGAGTGGTGCATGACAAGGATGTAATCTAAATTACCTCTCTAATAGTCCCGAACGGGTAATCTACGCAACTGCCTCGGCTCGGCCACAAACTCGTCTTCGTACGGGTTTGCGAAAATGGGAAAGCGGTTAGAGAGTGGTGCATGACTACGAGGTCATGTAAATTACCACTCTAATAGTCTCGAACGAGTAATCTACACAAATGCCTCGGCTCAGTCACAAACTCGTCTTCGTACGGGTTTGCGGAAATGGGAAAGTGGTTAGAGAGTGGTGTATGACAACGAGATAATCTAAATTACCTCTCTAATACTCCCGAACGGGTAATCTACGCAAATGTCTCGGCTCGACCACAAACTCGTCTTCGTACAGGTTTGCGAAAATGGGAAAGCGGTTAGAGAGTGGTGCATGACTACGAGGTCATGTAAATGACCACTCTAATAGTCTCGAACGAGTAATCTACACAAATGCCTCGGCTCAGTCACAAACTCGTCTTCGTACGGGTTTGCGGAAATGGGAAAGTGGTTAGAGAGTGGTGCATGACAACGAGATAATCTAAATTACCTCTCCTATAGTCCCGAACGGGTAATCTACGCAAATGCCTCGGCTCAGCCACAAACTCGTCTTCGTATAGGTTTGCGGAAATCGGAAAGCGGTTAGAGAGTGGTGCATGACAACGAGGTAATCTAAATTACCTCTCTAATAGTCCAGAACGGGTAATCTACGCAAATGCCTCGGCTCGGCCACAAACTTGTCTTCGTACGGGTTTAAGGAAATGGGAAAGCGGTTAGAGAGTGGTGCATGACTACGAGGTCATGTAAATTACCACTCTAATAGTCCCGAACGAGTAATCTACACAAATGCCTCGGCTCAGTCACAAACACGTCTTCGTACGGGTTTGCGGAAATGGGAAAGTGGTTAGAGAGTGGTGCATGACAACGAGATAATCTAAATTACCTCTCTTATAGTCCCGAACGGGTAATCTACGCAAATGCCTCTGCTCGGCCTCAAACTCGTCTTCGTACGGGTTTGCGGAAATGGGAAAGCGGTTAGAGAGTGGTGCATGACAACGAGGTAATGTAAATTACCTCTCTAATAGTCCTGAACGGGTAATCTACGCATATGCCTCGGTTCAGCCACAAACTTGTCTTCGTACGGGTTTGCGGAAATGGGAAAGCGGTTAGAGAGTGGTGCATGACTACGAGGTCATGTAAATTACCACTCTAATAGTCCCGAACGAGTAATCTACACAAATGCCTCGGCTCAGTCACAAACTCGTCTTCGTACAGGTTTGCGGAAATGGGAAAGTGGATAGAGAGTGGTGCATGACAACGAGATAATCTAAATTACCTCTCTTATAGTCCCGAACGGGTAATCTACGCAAATGCCTCGGCTCGGCCTCAAACTCGTTTTCGTACGGGTTTACGGAAATGGGAAAGCGGTTAGAGAGTGGTGCATGACAACGAGGTAATCTAAATTACCTCTCTAATAGTCCAGAACGGGTAATCTACGCAAATGCCTTGGCTCGGCCACAAACTTGTCTTCGTACGGGTTTGCGGAAATGGGAAAGCGGTTAGAGAGTGGTGCATGACTACGAGGTCATGTAAGTTACCACTCTAATAGTACCGAACGAGTAATCTACACAAATGCCTCGGCTCGGCCACAAACTTGTCTTCGTACGGGTTTGCGGAAATGGGAAAGCGGTTAGAGAGTGGTGCATGACTACGAGGTCATGTAAGTTACCACTCTAATAGTACCGAACGAGTAATCTACACAAATGCCTCGGCTCGGCCACAAACTCGTCTTCGTACGGGTTTGCGGAAATGGGAAAGCTGTTAGAGAGTGGTGCATGACAACGAGGTAATCTAAATTACCTCTCTAATAGTCCCGAACGGGTAATCTACGCAAATGCCTCGGCTCGGCCACAAACTTGTCTTCGTACGGGTTTGCGGAAATGGGAAAGCGGTTAGAGAGTGGTGCATGACTACGAGGTCATGTTAATTACCACTCTAATAGTCCCGAACGATTAATCTACACAAATGCCTCGGCTCAGTCACAAACTCATCTTCGTTCGGGTTTGCGGAAATGGGAAAGCGGTTAGAGAGTGGTGCATGACAAAGAGGTAATCTAAATTACCTCTCTAATAGTCCCGAACAGGTAATCTACGCAAATGCCTCGGCTCGGCCACAAAGTCGTCTTCGTACGGATTTGCGGAAATGGAAAAGCGGTTAGAGAGTGGTGCCTGACAACGAGGTAATGTAAATTACCTCTCTAATAGTTCCGAACGGGTAATCTACGCAAATATCTCGGCTCGGCCTCAATATTGTCTTCGTACGGGTTTGCAGAAATTGGAAAGCGGTTAGAGAGTGGTGCATGACAACGAGGTAATCTAAATTACCTCTCTAATAGTCTCGAACGGGTAATCTACACAAATGCCTCGGCTCGGCCACACACTAATCTTCGTACGGGTTTGCAGAAATGGGAAATCGGTTAGAGAGTGGTGCATGACTACGAGGTAATGTAAATTACCTCTCTAATAGTCTCGAACGGGTAATCTACACAAATGCCTCGGCTCGGCCTCAAATTCGTCTTCGTACGGGTTTGCGGAAATGGGAAAGCGGTTAGAGAGTGGTGCATGACAACGAGGTAATCTAAATTACCTCTCTAATAGTCCCGAAAGGGTAATCTACACAAATGCCTCGGCTCGGCCACAAACTCGTCTTCGTACGGGTTTGCAGAAATGGGAAAGCGGTTAGAGAGTGGTGCATGACTACGAGGTAATGTAAATTACCTCTCTAATAGTCCTGAACGGGTAATCTACGCAAATTCCTCGGCTCGGCCACAAACTCGTCTTCGTACGGGTTTGCGGAAATGGGAAAGCTGTTAGAGAGTGGTGCATGACAACGAGGTAATCTAAATTACCTCTCTAATAGTCCCGAACGGGTAATCTACGCAAATGCCTCGGCTCGGCCACAAACTTGTCTTCGTACGGGTTTGCGGAAATGGGAAAGCGGTTAGAGAGTGGTGCATGACTACGAGGTCATGTTAATTACCACTCTAATAGTCCCGAACGATTAATCTACACAAATGCCTCGGCTCAGTCACAAACTCATCTTCGTTCGGGTTTGCGGAAATGGGAAAGCGGTTAGAGAGTGGTGCATGACAAAGAGGTAATCTAAATTACCTCTCTAATAGTCCCGAACAGGTAATCTACGCAAATGCCTCGGCTCGGCCACAAAGTCGTCTTCGTACGGGTTTGCGGAAATGGAAAAGCGGTTAGAGAGTGGTGCCTGACAACGAGGTAATGTAAATTACCTCTCTAATAGTCCCGAACGGGTAATCTACGCAAATATCTCGGCTCGGCCTCAATATTGTCTTTGTACGGGTTTGCAGAAATTGGAAAGCGGTTAGAGAGTGGTGCATGACAACGAGGTAATCTAAATTACCTCTCTAATAGTCTCGAACGGGTAATCTACACAAATGCCTCGGCTCGGCCACACACTAATCTTCGTACGGGTTTGCAGAAATGGGAAATCGGTTAGAGAGTGGTGCATGACTACGAGGTAATGTAAATTACCTCTCTAATAGTCTCGAACGGGTAATCTACACAAATGCCTCGGCTCGGCCTCAAATTCGTCTTCGTACGGGTTTGCGGAAATGGGAAAGCGGTTAGAGAGTGGTGCATGACAACGAGGTAATCTAAATTACCTCTCTAATAGTCCCGAAAGGGTAATCTACACAAATGCCTCGGCTCGGCCACAAACTCGTCTTCGTACGGGTTTGCAGAAATGGGAAAGCGGTTAGAGAGTGGTGCATGACTACGAGGTAATGTAAATTACCTCTCTAATAGTCCTGAACGGGTAATCTATGCAAATTCCTCGGCTCGGCCACAAACTCGTCTTCGTACGGGTTTGCGGAAATGGGAAAGCTGTTAGAGAGTGGTGCATGACAACGAGGTAATCTAAATTACCTCTCTAATAGTCCCGAACGGGTAATCTATGCAAATGCCTCGGCTCGGCCACAAACTCGTCTTCGTACCGGTTTGCGGAAATGGGAAAGCTGTTAGAGAGTGGTGCATGACTACGGGGTAATCTAAATTACCTCTCTAATAATCCCGAACGGGTAATCTATGCAAATGCCTCGGCTCGGCCACAAACTCGTCTTCGTACGGGTTTGCAGAAATGGGAAAGCGGTTAGAGAGTAGTGCATGATAAGGAGGTAATCTAAATTACCTCTCTAATAGTTCTGAACGGGTAATCTACGCAACTGCCTCGGCTCGGCCACAAACTCGTCTTCGTACGGGTTTGCGGAAATGGGAAAGCTGTTAGAGAGTGGTGCATGACAACGAGGTAATCTAAATTACCTCTCTAATAGTCCCGAACGGGTAATCTACGCAAATGCCTCGGCTCGGCCACAAACTTGTCTTCGTACGGGTTTGCGGAAATGGGAAAGCGGTTAGAGAGTGGTGCATAACTACGAGGTAATCTAAATTACCTCTCTAATAGTCCCGAACGGGTAATCTACGCAAATGCCTCGGCTCGGCCACAAACTTGTCTTCGTACAGGTTTGCGGAAATGGGAAAGCGGTTAGAGAGTGGTGCATGACAACGAGATAATCTAAATTACCTCTCTTATAGTCCCGAACGGGTAATCTACGCAAATGCCTCGGCTCAATCACAAACTCGTCTTCGTTCGGGTTTGCGGAAATGGGAAAGCGGTTAGAGAGTGGTGCATGACAACGAGGTAATCTAAATTACCTCTCTAATAGTCCCGAACGGGTAATCTATGCAAATGCCTCGGCTCGGCCACAAACTCGTCTTCGTACGGGTTTGCGGAAATGGGAAAGCTGTTAGAGAGTGGTGCCTGACAACGAGGTAATGTAAATTACCTCTCTAATAGTCCCGAACGGGTAATCTACGCAAATATCTCGGCTCGGCCTCAAACTCGTCTTCGTACGGGTTTGCAGAAATGGGAAAGCGGTTAGAGAGTAGTGCATGATAAGGAGGTAATCTAAATTACCTCTCTAATTGTCCCGAACGGGTAATCTACACAAATGCCTCGGCTCGGCCACACACTTGTCTTCGTACGGGTTGGCGGAAATGGGAAAGCTGTTAGAGAGTGGTGCATGACAACGAGGTAATGTTAATTACCACTCTAATAGTCCCGAACGAGTAATCTAAACAAATGCCTCGGCTCGGCCACAAACTCGTCTTCGTACGGGTTGGCGGAAATGGGAAAGCAGTTAGAGAGTGGTGCATGACTACGAGGTCATGTAAATTACCACTCTAATAGTCCCGAACGAGTAATCTACACAAATGCCTCGGCTCGGCCACAAACTCGTCTTCGTACAGGTTTGCGGAAATGGGAAAGCTGTTAGAGCGTGGTGCATGACAATGAGGTAATCTAAATTACCTCTCTAATAGTCCCGAACGGGTAATCTACGCAAATGCCTCGGCTCGGCCACAAACTCGTCTTCGTACGGGTTTGCGGAAATGGGAAAGCTGTTAGAGAGTGGTGCATGACAACGAGGTAATCTAAATTACCACTCTAATTGTCCCGAACGGGTAATCTACACAAATGCCTCGGCTCGGCCTCAAACTCGTCTTCGTACGGGTTTGCAGAAATGGGAAAGCGGTTAGAGAGTAGTGCATGATAAGGAGGTAATCTAAATTACCTCTCTAATAGTTCTGAACGGGTAATCTACGCAACTGCCTCGGCTCGGCCACAAACTCGTCTTCGTACGGATTTGCGGAAATGGGAAAGCTGTTAGAGAGTGGTGCATGACAACGAGGTAATCTAAATTACCTCTCTAATAGTCCCGAACGGGTAATCTACGCAAATGCCTCGGCTCGGCCACAAACTTGTCTTCGTACGGGTTTGCGGAAATGGGAAAGCGGTTAGAGAGTGGTGCATAACTACGAGATCATGTAAATTACCACTCTAATAGTCCCGAACGAGTAATCTACACAAATACCTCGGCTCAGTCACAAACACGTCTTCGTACGGGTTTGCGGAAATGGGAAAGTGGTTAGAGAGTGGTGCATGACAACGAGATAATCTAAATTACCTCTCTTATAGTCCCGAACGGGTAATCTACGCAAATGCCTCTGCTCGGCCTCAAACTCGTCTTCGTACGGGTTTGCGGAAATGGGAAAGCGGTTAGAGAGTGGTGCATGACAACGAGGTAATGTAAATTACCTCTCTAATAGTCCCGAACGGGTAATCTACGCATATGCCTCGGCTCAGCCACAAACTCGTCTTCGTATGGGTTTGCGGAAATGGAAAAGCGGTTAGAGAGTGGTGCATGACAACGAGGTAATCTAAATTACCTCTCTAATAGTCCCGAACAGGTAATCTATGCAAATGCCTCGGCTCGGCCACAAACTCGTCTTTGTACGGGTTTGCGGAAATGGGAAAGCTGTTAGAGAGTGGTGCCTGACAACGAGGTAATGTAAATTACCACTCTAATTGTCCCGAACGGGTAATCTACACAAATGCCTCGGCTCGGCCTCAAACTCGTCTTCGTACGGGTTTGCAGAAATGGGAAAGCGGTTAGAGAGTAGTGCATGATAAGGAGGTAATCTAAATTACCTCTCTAATAGTTCTGAACGGGTAATCTACGCAACTGCCTCGGCTCGGCCACAAACTCGTCTTCGTACGGATTTGCGGAAATGGGAAAGCTGTTAGAGAGTGGTGCATGACAACGAGGTAATCTAAATTACCTCTCTAATAGTCCCGAACGGGTAATCTACGCAAATGCCTCGGCTCGGCCACAAACTTGTCTTCGTACGGGTTTGCGGAAATGGGAAAGCGGTTAGAGAGTGGTGCATAACTACGAGGTCATGTAAATTACCACTCTAATAGTCCCGAACGAGTAATCTACACAAATACCTCGGCTCAGTCACAAACACGTCTTCGTACGGGTTTGCGGAAATGGGAAAGTGGTTAGAGAGTGGTGCATGACAACGAGATAATCTAAATTACCTCTCTTATAGTCCCGAACGGGTAATCTACGCAAATGCCTCTGCTCGGCCTCAAACTCGTCTTCGTACGGGTTTGCGGAAATGGGAAAGCGGTTAGAGAGTGGTGCATGACAACGAGGTAATGTAAATTACCTCTCTAATAGTCCCGAACGGGTAATCTACGCATATGCCTCGGCTCAGCCACAAACTCGTCTTCGTATGGGTTTGCGGAAATGGAAAAGCGGTTAGAGAGTGGTGCATGACAACGAGGTAATCTAAATTACCTCTCTAATAGTCCCGAACAGGTAATCTATGCAAATGCCTCGGCTCGGCCACAAACTCGTCTTCGTACGGGTTTGCGGAAATGGGAAAGCTGTTAGAGAGTGGTGCCTGACAACGAGGTAATGTAAATTACCTCTCTAATAGTCCCGAACGGGTAATCTACGCAAATATCTCGGCTCGGCCTCAAACTCGTCTTCGTACGGGTTTGCAGAAATGGGAAAGCGGTTAGAGAGTAGTGCATGATAAGGAGGTAATCTAAATTACCTCTCTAATTGTCCCGAACGGGTAATCTACACAAATGCCTCGGCTCGGCCACACACTTGTCTTCGTACGGGTTGGCGGAAATGGGAAAGCTGTTAGAGAGTGGTGCATGACAACGAGGTAATCTAAATTACCTCTCTAATAGTCCCGAACGGGTAATCTACACAAATGCCTCGGCTCGGCCACAAACTCGTCTTCGTACAGGTTTGCTGAAATGGGAAAGCTGTTAGAGAGTGGTGCATGACAACGAGATAATCAAAATTACCTCTCTAATAGTCCCGAAAGGGTAATCTACACAAATGCCTCGGCTCGGCCACAAACTTGTCTTCGTACGGGTTTGCAGAAATAGGAAAGCGGGTAGAGAGTGGTGCATGACTACGAGGTAATGTAAATTACCTCTCCAATAGTCCCGAACGGGTAATCTACGCAAATGCCTCGGCTCGGCCCAAACTCGTCTTCGTATGGGTTTGCGGAAATGGGAAAGCGGTTAGAGAGTGGTGCATGACAACGAGGTAATCTAAATTACCTCTCTAATTGTCCCGAACGGGTAATCTACACAAATGTCTCGGCTCGGCCTCAAACTCGTCTTCGTACGGGTTTGCAGAAATGGGAAAGCGGTTAGAGAGTAGTGCATGATAAGGAGGTAATCTAAATTACCTCTCTAATAGTTCTGAACGGGTAATCTACGCAACTGCCTCGGCTCGGCCACAAACTCGTCTTCGTACGGGTTTGCGGAAATGGGAAAGCTGTTAGAGAGTGGTGCATGACAACGAGGTAATCTAAATTACCTCTCTAATAGTCCCGAACGGGTAATCTACGCAAATGCCTCGGCTCGGCCACAAACTTGTCTTCGTACGGGTTTGCGGAAATGGGAAAGCGGTTAGAGAGTGGTGCATAACTACGAGGTCATGTAAATTACCACTCTAATAGTCCCGAACGAGTAATCTACACAAATGCCTCGGCTCAGTCACAAACTCGTCTTCGTACAGATTTGCGGAAATGGGAAAGTGGTTAGAGAGTGGTGCATGACAACGAGATAATCTAAATTACCTCTCTTATAGTCCCGAACGGGTAATCTACGCAAATGCCTCGGCTCAGCCACAAACTCGTCTTCGTACAGGTTTGCGGAAATGGGAAAGCGGTTAGAGAGTGGTGCATGACAACGAGGTAATCTAAATTACCTCTCTAATAGTCCAGAACGGGTAATCTACGCAAATGCCTCGGCTCGGCCACAAACTTGTCTTCGTACGCGTTTGCGGAAATGGGAAAGCGGTTAGAGAGTGGTGCATGACAACGAGGTAATCTAAATTACCTCTCTAATAGTCCCGAACGGGTAATCTACACAAATGCCTCGGCTCGGCCACAAACTCGTCTTCGTACAGGTTTGCTGAAATGGGAAAGCTGTTAGAGAGTGGTGCATGACAACGAGATAATCAAAATTACCTCTCTAATAGTCCCGAAAGGGTAATCTACACAAATGCCTCGGCTCGGCCACAAACTTGTCTTCGTACGGGTTTGCAGAAATAGGAAAGCGGTTAGAGAGTGGTGCATGACTACGAGGTAATGTAAATTACCTCTCTAATAGTCCCGAACGGGTAATCTACGCAAATGCCTCGGCTCGGCCCAAACTCGTCTTCGTATGGGTTTGCGGAAATGGGAAAGCGGTTAGAGAGTGGTGCATGACAACGAGGTAATCTAAATTACCTCTCTAATTGTCCCGAACGGGTAATCTACACAAATGTCTCGGCTCGGCCTCAAACTCGTCTTCGTACGGGTTTGCAGAAATGGGAAAGCGGTTAGAGAGTAGTGCATGATAAGGAGGTAATCTAAATTACCTCTCTAATAGTTCTGAACGGGTAATCTACGCAACTGCCTCGGCTCGGCCACAAACTCGTCTTCGTACGGGTTTGCGGAAATGGGAAAGCTGTTAGAGAGTGGTGCATGACAACGAGGTAATCTAAATTACCTCTCTAATAGTCCCGAACGGGTAATCTACGCAAATGCCTCGGCTCGGCCACAAACTTGTCTTCGTACGGGTTTGCGGAAATGGGAAAGCGGTTAGAGAGTGGTGCATAACTACGAGGTCATGTAAATTACCACTCTAATAGTCCCGAACGAGTAATCTACACAAATACCTCGGCTCAGTCACAAACACGTCTTCGTACGGGTTTGCGGAAATGGAAAAGTGGTTAGAGAGTGGTGCATGACAACGAGATAATCTAAATTACCTCTCTTATAGTCCCGAACGGGTAATCTACGCAAATGCCTCTGCTCGGCCTCAAACTCGTCTTCGTACGGGTTTGCGGAAATGGGAAAGCGGTTAGAGAGTGGTGCATGACAACGAGGTAATGTAAATTACCTCTCTAATAGTCCCGAACGGGTAATCTACGCATATGCCTCGGCTCAGCCACAAACTCGTCTTCGTATGGGTTTGCGGAAATGGAAAAGCGGTTAGAGAGTGGTGCATGACAACGAGGTAATCTAAATTACCTCTCTAATATTCCCGAACGGGTAATCTACGCAAATGCCTCGGCTCGGCCACATTTCGTACGGGTTTGCGGAAATGGGAAAGCGGTTAGAGAGTGGTGCATGACAACGAGGTAATCTAAATTACCTCTCTAATAGTCCCAAACGGGTAATCTACGCAAATGCCTCGGCGCGGCCACAAACTCGTCTTCGTACGGGTTTGCGGAAATGAGAAAGCTGTTAGAGAGAGGTGCATGACAACGAGGTAATCTAAATTACCTCTCTAATAGTCCCGAACGGGTAATCTACGCAAATGCCTCGGCTCGGCCACAAACTTGTCTTCGTACGGGTTTGCGGAAATGGGAAAGCGGTTAGAGAGTGGTGCATGACTACGAGGTCATGTAAATTACCACTCTAATAGTCCCGAACGAGTAATCTACACAAATGCCTCGGCTCAGTCACAAACTCGTCTTCGTTCGGGTTTGCGGAAATGGGAAAGCGGTTAGAGAGTGGTGCATGACAAAGAGGTAATCTAAATTACCTCTCTAATAGTCCCGAACAGGTAATCTACGCAAATGCCTCGGCTCGGCCACAAAGTCATCTTCGTACGGGTTTGCGAAAATGGAAAAGCGGTTAGAGAGTGGTGCCTGACAACGAGGTAATGTAAATTACCTCTCTAATAGTCCCGAACGGGTAATCTACGCAAATATCTCGGCTCGGCCTCAAACTCGTCTTCGTACGGGTTTGCAGAAATTGGAAAGCGGTTAGAGAGTGGTGCATGACAACGAGGTAATCTAAATTACCTCTCTAATAGTCCCGAACGGGTAATCTACACAAATGCCTCGGCTCGGCCACACACTTGTCTTCGTACGGGTTGGCGGAAATATAAAAGCGGTTAGAGAGTGGTGCATGACAACGAGGTAATCTAAATTACCTCTCTAATAGTCCCACACGGGTAATCTACGCAAATGCCTCGGCTCGGCCACAAACTCGTCTTCGTACGGGTTTGCGGAAATGGGAAAGCTGTTAGAGAGTGGTGCATGACAACGAGATAATCTAAATTACCTCTCTAATAGTCCCGAAAGGGTAATCTACACAAATGCCTCGGCTCGGCCACAAACTTGTCTTCGTACGGGTTTGCAGAAATAGGAAAGCGGTTAGAGAGTGGTGCATGACTACGAGGTAATGTAAATTACCTCTCCAATAGTCCCGAACGGGTAATCTACGCAAATGCCTCGGTTCGGCCCAAACTCGTCTTCGTATGGGTTTGCGGAAATGGGAAAGCGGTTAGAGAGTGGTGCATGACAACGAGGTAATCTAAATTACCTCTCTAATTGTCCCGAACGGGTAATCTACACAAATGCCTCGGCTCGGCCACATACTTGTCTTCGTACGGGTTGGCAGAAATAGAAAAGCGGTTAGAGAGTGGTGCATGACAAAGAGGTAATCTAAATTACCTCTCTAATAGTCCCAAACGGGTAATCTACGCAAATGTCTCGGCTCGGCCACAAACTCGTCTTCGTACGGGTTTGCGGAAATGGGAAAGCTGTTAGAGAGTGGTGCATGACAACGAGGTAATCTAAATTACCTCTCTAATAGTCTTGAACGGGTAATCTACGCAAATGCCTCGACTCGGCCACAAACTTGTCTTCGTACGGGTTTGCGGAAATGGGAAAGCGGTTAGAGAGTGGTGCATGACTACTAGGTCATGTAAATTACCACTCTAATAGTCCCGAACGAGTAATCTACACAAATGCCTCGGCTCAGTCACAAACTCGTCTTCGTTCGGGTTTGCGGAAATGGGAAAGCGGTTAGAGAGTGGTGCATGACAAAGAGGTAATGTAAATTACCTCTCTAATAGTCCCGAACAGGTAATCTACGCAAATGCCTCGGCTCGGCCACAAAGTCATCTTCGTACGGGTTTGCGAAAATGGAAAAGCGGTTAGAGAGTGGTGCCTGACAACGAGGTAATGTAAATTACCTCTCTAATAGTCCCGAACGGGTAATCTACGCAAATATCTCGGCTCGGCCTCAAACTCGTCTTCGTACGGGTTTGCAGAAATTGGAAAGCGGTTAGAGAGTGGTGCATGACAACGAGGTAATCTAAATTACCTCTCTAATAGTCCCGAACGGGTAATCTACACAAATGCCTCGGCTCGGCCACACACTTGTCTTCGTACGGGTTGGCGGAAATATAAAAGCGGTTAGAGAGTGGTGCATGACAACGAGGTAATCTAAATTACCTCTCTAATAGTCCCACACGGGTAATCTACGCAAATGCCTCGGCTCGGCCACAAACTCGTCTTCGTACGGGTTTGCGGAAATGGGAAAGCTGTTAGAGAGTGGTGCATGACAACGAGATAATCTAAATTACCTCTCTAATAGTCCCGAAAGGGTAATCTACACAAATGCCTCGGCTCGGCCACAAACTTGTCTTCGTACGGGTTTGCAGAAATAGGAAAGCGGTTAGAGAGTGGTGCATGACTACGAGGTAATGTAAATTACCTCTCCAATAGTCCCGAACGGGTAATCTACGCAAATGCCTCGGTTCGGCCCAAACTCGTCTTCGTATGGGTTTGCGGAAATGGGAAAGCGGTTAGAGAGTGGTGCATGACAACGAGGTAATCTAAATTACCTCTCTAATTGTCCCGAACGGGTAATCTACACAAATGCCTCGGCTCGGCCACATACTTGTCTTCGTACGGGTTGGCGGAAATAGAAAAGCGGTTAGAGAGTGGTGCATGACAAAGAGGTAATCTAAATTACCTCTCTAATAGTCCCAAACGGGTAATCTACGCAAATGTCTCGGCTCGGCCACAAACTCGTCTTCGTACGGGTTTGCGGAAATGGGAAAGCTGTTAGAGAGTGGTGCATGACAACGAGGTAATCTAAATTACCTCTCTAATAGTCTTGAACGGGTAATCTACGCAAATGCCTCGACTCGGCCACAAACTTGTCTTCGTACGGGTTTGCGGAAATGGGAAAGCGGTTAGAGAGTGGTGCATGACTACTAGGTCATGTAAATTACCACTCTAATAGTCCCGAACGAGTAATCTACACAAATGCCTCGGCTCAGTCACAAACTCGTCTTCGTTCGGGTTTGCGGAAATGGGAAAGCGGTTAGAGAGTGGTGCATGACAAAGAGGTAATCTAAATTACCTCTCTAATAGTCCCGAACAGGTAATCTATGCAAATGCCTCGGCTCGGCCACAAAGTCGTCTTCGTACGGGTTTGCGGAAATGGAAAAGCGGTTAGAGAGTGGTGCCTGACAACGAGGTAATGTAAATTACCTCTCTAATAGTCCCGAACGGGTAATCTACGCAAATATCTCGGCTCGGCCTCAAACTCGTCTTCGCACTGGTTTCTAGAAATTGGAAAGCGGTTAGAGAGTGGTGCATGACAACGAGGTAATCTAAATTACCTCTCTAATAGTCCCAAACGGGTAATCTACACAAATGCCTCGGCTCGGCCACACACTTGTCTTCGTACGGGTTGGCGGAAATAGAAAAGCGGTTAGAGAGTGGTGCATGACAACGAGGTAATCTAAATTACCTCTCTAATAGTCCCAAACGGGTAATCTACGCAAATGCCTCGGCTCGGCCACAAACTCGTCTTCGTACGGGTTTGCGGAAATGGAAAAGCTGTTAGAGAGTGGTGCATGACTACGAGGTAATGTAAATTACCTCTCCAATAGTCCCGAATGGGTAATCTACGCAAATGCCTCGGCTCGGCCTCAAACTCGTCTTCGTACGGGTTTGCGGAAATGGAAAAGCGGTTAGAGAGTGGTGCATGACAACGAGGTAATCTAAATTACCTCTCTAATAGTCCCGAACAGGTAATCTACGCAAATGCCTCGGCTCGGCCACAAACTCGTCTTCGTACGGGTTTGCGGAAATGGGAAAGCTGTTAAAGAGTGGTGCATGACAACGAGGTAATCTAAATTACCTCTCTAATAGTCCCGAAAGGGTAATCTACACAAATGCCTCGGCTCGGCCACAAACTCGTCTTCGTACGGGTTTGCAGAAATAGGAAAGCGGTTAGAGAGTGGTGCATGACTACGAGGTAATGTAAATTACCTCTCTAATAGTCCCAAACAGGTAATCTACACAAATGCCTCGGCTCGGCCACAAACTCGTCTTCGTACGGGTTTGCGGAAATGGGAAAGCTGTTAGAGAGTGGTGCATGACAACGAGGTAATCTAAATTACCTCTCTAATAGTCCCGAACAGGTAATCTACGCAAATGCCTCGGCTCGGCCTTAAACTCGTCTTCGTATGGGTTTGCGGAAATGGAAAAGCGGTTAGAGAGTGGTGCCTGACAACGAGGTAATGTAAATTACCTCTCTAATAGTCCCGAACGGGTAATCTACACAAATGCCTCGGCTCAGTCACAAACTCGTTTTCGTTCGGGTTTGCGGAAATGGGAAAGCGGTTAGAGAGTGGTGCATGACTACAGGGTAATCTAAATTACCTCTCTAATAGTCCCGAACGGGTAATCTACGCAAATACCTCGGCTCGGCCTCAAACTCGTCTTCGTATGGGTTTGCTAAAATGGGAAAGCGGTTAGAGAGTGGTGCATGACAACGAGGTAATCTAAATTACCTCTCAAATAGTCCCGAACGGGTAATCTACGCAAATACCTCGGCTCGGCCACAAACTTGTTTTCGTACGGGTTTGCGGAAATGGGAAAGCGGTTAGAGAGTGGTGCATGACTACGAGGTCATGTAAATTACCACTCTAATAGTCCCGAACGAGTAATCTACACAAATGCCTCGGCTCAGTCACAAACTCGTCTTCGTACGAGTTTGCGGAAATGGGAAAGCTGTTAGAGAGTGGTGCATGACAACGAGGTAATCTAAATTACCTCTCTAATAGTCCCGAACGGGTAATCTACACAAATGCCTCGGCTCGGCCACACACTTGTCTTCGTACGGGTTGGCGGAAATAGAAAAGCGGTTAGAGAGTGGTGCATGACAACGAGGTAATCTAAATTACCTCTCTAATAGTCCCGAACGGGTAATCTACGCAAATGCCTCGGCTCGGTCTCAAACTCGTCTTCGTACGGGTTTGCGGAAATGGGAAAGCGGTTAGAGAGTGGTGCATAACAACGAGGTAATTTAAATTACCTCTCTAATAGTCCCGAACAGGTAATCTACGCAAATGCCTCGGCTCGGCCACAAACTCGTCTTCGTACGGGTTTGCGGAAATGGGAAAGCGGTTAGAGAGTGGTGCATGACTACGAGGTCATGTAAATTACCACTCTAATAGTCCCGAACGAGTGATCTACACAAATACCTCGGCTCAGTCACAAACTCGTTTTCGTTCGTGTTTGCGGAAATGGGAAAGCGGTTAGAGAGTGGTGCATGACAAAGAGGTAATCTAAATTACCTCTCTAGAAGTCCCGAACGGGTAATCTACGCAAATGCCTCGGCTCGGCCTCAAACTCGTCTTCGTATGGGTTTGCGGAAATGGGAAAGCGGTTAGAGAGTGGTGCATGACAACGAGGTAATCTAAATTACCTCTCTAATAGTCCCGAATGGGTAATCTACGCAAATACCTCGGCTCGGCCACAAACTCGTCTTCGTACGGGTTTGCGGAAATGGGAAAGCGGTTAGAGAGTGGTGCATGACAACGAGGTAATCTAAATTACCTCTCAAATCGTCCCGAACGGGTAATCTACGCAAATACCTCGGCTCGGCCACAAACTTGTTTTCGTACAGGTTTGCGGAAATGGGAAAGCGGTTAGAGAGTGGTGCATGACTACAGGGTAATCTAAATTACCTCTCTAATAGTCCCGAACGGGTAATCTACGCAAATGCCTCGGCTCGGCCTCAAACTCGTCTTCGTTCGGGTTTGCGGAAATGGGAAAGCGGTTAGAGAGTGGTGCATGACAAAGAGGTAATCTAAATTACCTCTCTAATAGTCCCGAACAGGTAATCTACGCAAATACCTCGGCTTGGCCTCAAACTCGTCTTCGTACGGGTTTGCGGAAATGGGAAAGCGGTTAGAGAGTGGTGCATGACTACGAGGTAATGTAAATTACCTCTCCAATCGTCCCGAATGGGTAATCTACGCAAATGCCTCGGCTCGGCCTCAAACTTGTTTTCGTACGGGTTTGCGGAAATGGGAAAGCGGTTAGAGAGTGGTGCATGACTACATGGTAATCTAAATTACCTCTCTAATAGTCCCGAACGGGTAATCTACGCAAATGCCTCGGCTCGGCCTCAAACTCGTCTTCGTTCGGGTTTGCGGAAATGGGAAAGCGGTTAGAGAGTGGTGCATGACAAAGAGGTAATCTAAATTACCTCTCTAATAGTCCCGAACAGGTAATCTACGCAAATGCCTCGGCTCGGCCACAAACTCGTCTTCGTATGGGTTTGCGGAAATGGAAAAGCGGTTAGAGAGTGGTGCCTGACAACTAGGTAATGTAAATTACCTCTCTAATAGTCCCGAACGGGTAATCTACACAAATGCCTCGGCTCAGTCACAAACTCGTCTTCGTTCGGGTTTGCGGAAATGGAAAGGGGTTAGAGAGTGGTGCATGACAAAGAGGTAATCTAAATTACCTCTCTAATAGTCCCGAACGGGTAATCTACGCAAATGCCTCGGCTCGGCCTCAAACTCGTCTTCGTATGGGTTTGCGGAAATGGGAAAGCGGTTAGAGAGTGGTGCATGACAACGAGGTAATCTAAATTACCTCTCTAATAGTCCCGAACGGGTAATCTACGCAAATACCTCGGCTCGGCCACAAACTTGTTTTCGTACGGGTTTGCGGAAATGGGAAAGCGGTTAGAGAGTGGTGCATGACTACGAGGTCATGTAAATTACCACTCTAATAGTCCCGAACGAGTAATCTACACAAATGCCTCGGCTCAGTCACAAACTCGTCTTCGTACGGGTTTGCGGAAATGGGAAAGCTGTTAGAGAGTGGTGCATGACAACGAGGTAATCTAAATTACCTCTCTAATTGATATGATCCGAGGTCCGAGCTTGAGCCCTTGGATCCGTGTAGAAGATGACGGTGATGGCGGAAGGAGGACTCAAGAGAGATGTGGTTCAATCTTTTGAAATCCGATGGTGTTGGTGATAGATTTGAGCGTGCGAATATGAGATAGATGGAGGAGTGATGAAGCGAACCACAAGGGGGGTGGTAAACCCTTGATACAGCCTCGGCCTGGAAGAAGAGAGACACACTCAATCTAGCTTCAAAGAGGATCCAATCTAGAGGAAAACTCAATAGAGAGGAAGGAAGGCGGTGGCCTTGTTTCAAGTCTTTTCTTAAATGGTTACCCTTGAATAAAAGAGTGTTTGCCTTTAAATAGGCTACAAGAAAACCCAAGGGATTGCCCTAGTCAACCCTTTGGTCAACAAAGCTCCCAACGGTCACAAAGTAAAATCAACAAAGACCGAAAATAAACAAAGGAAAAAATGGTAGAGTGTTTTCCTAGATAGAATCACATCTCCTTAAGATCATACTTGTCACTCCAATGTTTCCAAGTGAGTCTTAAGTGGGATAAGAGATGTGATGCCTTAGATGTTCAAGCCTCGTTAAAAGCCTTCCCTAGATCCCAACACGGTGAACTAGGGGTAGGGAAAGAGTACTCTAATAATCCAAGGTCTTTTTGGTTGTGTTCTCACGGATGGATTGTGAGAACACACAAGACCTTGTCCCCAAGGCTGCATGTCCGAGACCTTAAGTGTGTTAAGTCCGAGGTGTGGGCCAACGCGTGTTGTATGGTCGCGGGTTCTAGCTCGGTCGCGGGGTGGCTGCTGCGATCCACTTCTTCTTCTTGTTCCCGTAGCTTGTGGATGAAAGTCTGGATCTTCCCTTTAAGTTTTTGAGCCTTGCCCCTTGTCATGATCTCATTTGGTATGAATGGAACGGATCGGCTGTCCGCGATCCGGCTTGGTGTGGTGTAGATGGCCGCATCATTCCCTCCCTCTTCAAGATCTTTGGTCTCCAAAGGTTTAACATCTCCTACATCAAAAGGAGTCAAGTCAGTAACATTAAATGTGGTAGAGACATTAAACTCACCCGGAAGTTCGAGGCGGTAGGTGTTGTCATTGATTTTCTCGACCACTTTGAATGGTCCGTCTCCGCGATAGTCGAGCTTGTGTTTCCTTTTGGTGGGAAATCTCTCGGGTCTCATGTGCAACCACACCCAATCTCCTGGCTGGAACAAGACTTGCTTCCTCCTTTTATTGACCCGGGCCATGACTTGTTCATTCCGCTTCTCTATATTATCGAACACCTTCTCGAAGAGCTTCTTCATGGTCTCGGCTTTGGTGGACCCTTCAACGTCCATTTGCTCGGCTGGTGGCAATGGTGTAAGGCTCAAAGGAGTGTCCGGGTTACGTCCATACACCACTTCAAAAGGTGATAGCTTAGTTGTCGAGTGTCTAGCCGAGTTATATGCGAACTCCACAAGGGGAAGACACTCAACCCAATTGTTCAAGTTGCTGCCAATCGTAGATCGGAGAAGAGCTCCAAGTGTGCGGTTGACTACTTCGGTTTGGCCGTCCGTTTGAGGATGACATGTGGTAGAGAACAGCAATTTAGTCCCTAGTTTCTTCCACAAGGTTCTCCAAAAGTGTGATAAGAATTTTGTGTCCCGGTCGGAGACGATGGTTCTAGGAATGCCATGAAGCCGCACCACTTCCTTGAAGAATAGAGTGGCGGTTTGTGATGCGTCATTAGTCTTGGCGCATGGGATGAAGTGAGCCATCTTGGAAAACCTATCAACCACCACAAAGATTGAGTCCTTATGATGTACCTTAGGCAGCCCCAAAACGAAGTCCATAGAGATGTCCACCCAAGGTAATGTAGGAATCGGCAATGGAAGGTATAACCCGTGCGGGTGAACCTTAGACTTGGCCCTTTTGCAAACCACGCATCGATCACAATGAGTTACCACCATCTTTTTCATCCTTGGCCAATAAAAATGTTCCTTCAACACACTTAACGTCTTCTCAACACCAAAGTGTCCCATTAATCCTCCACCGTGAGCCTCTTTGACCAACAACTCCCTTATTGAGCTTTGGGGGATGCATAGCCGCTTGTCCTTGAATAGGAAGCCATCATGGATGTAAAACTTAGTGTAAGAATTGGCTCCATGTCCTGTAAACGCATCCTTCAAGTCTGGGTCTTCTTCATATAAACTCTTAAGTGACTCAAACCCAAGCATCTTCGATTCCATGGTGGTGATAAGCGTATGTCTCCTAGAAAGTGCATCGGCCACCACGTTTTCTTTGCCTTTCTTGTACTTGATGACATAAGGGAAGGTCTCTATGAACTCCAGCCACTTAGCATGGCGTTTCTTCAAAGTGGTTTGACCCCTTAGATGTTGTAGTGTCTCGTGATCGGTATGGATGACACATTCTTTGGACAAGAGGTAGTGCTGCCATGTTTGCATTGCCCGCACCAAGGCATAGAGTTCCTTGTCATAAGTGGGGTAGTTGAGAGAAGCCCCACTTAGCTTCTCACTAAAGTATGCAACCGGCTTGCCTCCTTGAGTCAAAACAGCACCAATACCTACACCGGAGGCATCACATTCCACTTCAAAAGTCTTGTTGAAATCTGGCAAGACGAGTATGGGAGCATGTGTGAGATGGTACTTGAGGTCTAAGAATGACCTCTCTTGAGCTTCTCCCCACTCAAAGCCAACACTCTTCTTGATCACCGATGTCAAAGGTGCGGCCAATGTGCTGAAATCTTTAACAAACCGGCGGTAGAAACTTGCTAAGCCGTGGAAGCTCCGAACTTGGCTGATGTTAGTGGGTCTAGGCCAGCCCCTAATGGCTTCAATCTTTTCTAAGTCCACTCGAAGTCCCTTTCTTCTTACCGTACATCTTGTATGAAAGATGTTCTCACGTTGAGCGGTCTCATCCGGTCCTTGCGTTGCACTTAAAGCCCTCATGGTGACTAAGATGTCACCTACATCCGGATACTCAATCTCTTCCTCGGCATCAACTTCCTCCTCTTGATGTTCCATCTCGTCTTGAGACTCATATTCACCGGCGGAAGTGATGATCATGGCTCTCGGATTGGGACACTCTCTAGCGTAGTGGCCGCGGCCTCTACACTTGTAGCACATGATGTCTCGAGTCTTTTGGATCGTGGAGGCTCCTCTTGGGTCAGCTCTAGTCTCAGTGGTAGGCTCTCGGGGCTTAAAAGGAACCCGAGTTTCATTGGCCACTCCTTTACCCCTATCTTGGTACTTAGGAGGGTTCGGGTTTGAACCGGAGGCTTGAGCCTTCCATGGAGAATTGGTGAGTGGTCTGGTCCGGGACTTCTTCTTGATGTGACCCTCAACCTGAATAGCTAGGTGGAGGAGCTCGTTGAAGTCGCTGTAGGTGTGCATCTCCACCTTATGTGCGATCCGATCTTGAAGACCGTCAAGGAATTGAGCCATGAGAGTCTCTTCCGTGTCTTCCAAGTTGAGACGGTTCCTTAAGTGTTCAAACTCCTCATAGTATTCCTCTACGCTCTTACTGCCTTGCACAAGTTTTCTAAACTTCTTCTGGAGCTCTCGGTGGTAAAGGGGAGGTACATATCTAGCCTTCATCATGAACTTCATGATCTCCCACGATTGGACCGGAACATCGCCATTTCTTCTTCTCTTGGCCGCATCTCTATCCCACCAGGTTAGGGCGTGATCAGTGAGTTGTGCGGCTGCGTAGGACACCTTTCTGGGCTCTTCATAGCCGTAGACTTCAAAGATGTGATCCATCCTACGCTCCCAATCAAGGTAAGCTTCCGGATCCACTTTACCCGCAAAGGTTGGTGGTGTGATCCGCAAGTGAGGTGAGAGAGCTCGGGGCTGGCCTCGTTGTCCTCTTTCATCATGATTTCGACCTTCTCTTGGCCTTGATCTCCTAAAAGGAGGAGGCTGGAAGTAATCTTCCTCGGATAGCCCCTCAACGCCCGGATCAACGTTTGGTGGAGGTGCTTGTGGTCGCGGCTGTTCGACTCGGCCTAGGCGTTCTCCAAGCTGTTGGAGTTGGGCTTGAATGCCCGTGAGGAGGGCTGAGAGGTCTGGTGGTTCGGCCATCACACGTACCTTGCAAGGAAAGAAAGTTCAAAACAATCTTAGTGCGGTCCGTACAAATTATGGATAATAAGCTTCCGCGGGATTAAAATGATAGGGTGCGGATAAATTTTAGGGGCCTAAGGGTTTAACCACAAGCAAGAGGGAGTTACTGCAGTAACAATTCAAATTTTTGGGCGCCACCAAGGCAGGACCACTTGGTTTTGCCAGCACTCACAAGAAGACAAACTAGTACAAAGTGGTCCACACCACTTTTTACAAAATTGCACAAAGGCCCTCTCTTTGGAGAGAGCTTCAACAATGGCGGTTTAAGCTGCTAAAAAACCAGAGGAAACAACCTAGCTAACATGAATAACAATAACAGCAAGCACATCTCAAGTTCACAAAGTGGCCTAAGCTAGCAAATGGCTTTAACGGAGCAAGTTTTAGACGGAAATTTTGAGTCTTTAGAAATCAGCAAGCAAACGATTTGAACCAGCTTGAAACTCAAAATTTCTAGACCTATTAACCTTAAATCAAGAGTAAACAACCTCAGCAAGCAAAGCTAAACACCCTAGCTAGATTCAGCACTCAAACAAGCTCAAAGGTTCAAGTTTTATCAAGAACTAGCAAAAATCCGACAATGAGAGAAAGGTGGAAGCTTTAGTGAGGAAAGATGCAACCTTTAGGATGTTTTGGCTCTGATACCAAAATGATATGATCCGAGGTCCGAGCTTGAGCCCTTGGATCCGTGTAGAAGATGACGGTGATGGCGGAAGGAGGACTCAAGAGAGATGTGGTTCAATCTCTTGAAATCCGATGGTGTTGGTGATAGATTTGAGCGTGCGAATATGAGATAGATGGAGGAGTGATGAAGCGAACCACAAGGGGGGTGGTAAACCCTTGATACAGCCTCGGCCTGGAAGAAGAGAGACACACTCAATCTAGCTTCAAGGAGGATCCAATCTAGAGGAAAACTCAATAGAGAGGAAGGAAGGCGGTGGCCTTGTTTCAAGTCTTTTCTTAAATGGTTACCCTTGAATAAAAGAGTGTTTGCCTTTAAATAGGCTACAAGAAAACCCAAGGGATTGCCCTAGTCAACCCTTTGGTCAACAAAGCTCCCAACGGTCACAAAGTAAAATCAACAAAGACCGAAAATAAACAAAGGAAAAAATGGTAGAGTGTTTTCCTAGATAGAATCACATCTCCTTAAGATCATACTTGTCACTCCAATGTTTCCAAGTGAGTCTTAAGTGGGATAAGAGATGTGATGCCTTAGATGTTCAAGCCTCGTTAAAACCCTTCCCTAGATCCCAACACGGTGAACTAGGGGTAGGGAAAGAGTACTCTAATAATCCAAGGTCTTTTTGGTTGTGTTCTCACGGATGGATTGTGAGAACACACAAGACCTTGTCCCCAAGGCTGCATGTCCGAGACCTTAAGTGTGTTAAGTCCGAGGTGTGGGCCAACGCGTGTTGTATGGTCGCGGGTTCTAGCTCGGTCGCGGGGTGGCTGCTGCGATCCACTTCTTCTTCTTGTTCCCGTAGCTTGTGGATGAAAGTCTGGATCTTCCCTTTAAGTTTTTGAGCCTTGCCCCTTGTCATGATCTCATTTGGTATGAATGGAACGGATCGGCTGTCCGCGATCCGGCTTGGTGTGGTGTAGATGGCCGCATCACTAATAGTCCCGAACGGGTAATCTACACAAATGCCTCGGCTCGGCCACACACTTGTCTTCGTACGGGTTGGCGGAAATAGAAAAGCGGTTAGAGAGTGGTGCATGACAACGAGGTAATCTAAATTACCTCTCTAATAGTCCCGAACGGGTAATCTACGCAAATGCCTCGGCTCGGCCTCAAACTCGTCTTCGTACGGGTTTGCGGAAATGGGAAAGCGGTTAGAGAGTGGTGCATGACAACGAGGTAATCTAAATTACCTCTCTAATAGTCCCGAACGGGTAATCTACGCAAATG
This sequence comes from Lepidium didymum, assembly GCA_963920545.1. Classification (NCBI taxonomy): domain Eukaryota; kingdom Viridiplantae; phylum Streptophyta; class Magnoliopsida; order Brassicales; family Brassicaceae; genus Lepidium; species Lepidium didymum. The sequence goes on from OY986988.1 coordinate 8,461,243, forward strand.
CCTCGGCTCGGCCACAAACTTGTCTTCGTACGGGTTTAAGGAAATGGGAAAGCTGTTAGAGAGTGGTGCATGACAACGAGATAATCTAAATTACCTCTCTAATAGTCCCGAAAGGGTAATCTACACAAATGCCTCGGCTCGGCCACAAACTCGTCTTCGTACGGGTTTGCAGAAATAGGAAAGCGGTTAGAGAGTGGTGCATGACTACGAGGTAATGTAAATTACCTCTCCAATAGTCCCGAATGGGTAATCTACGCAAATGCCTCGGCTCGGCCACAAACTCGTCTTCGTACGGGTTTGCGGAAATGGGAAAGCTGTTAGAGAGTGGTGCATGACAACGAGGTAATCTAAATTACCTCTCTAATAGTCCCGAACGGGTAATCTACGCAAATGCCTCGGCTCGGCCATAAACTCGTCTTCGTACGGGTTTGCGGAAATGGGAAAGCGGTTAGAGAGTGGTGCCTGACTACAAGGTCATGTAAATTACCACTCTAATAGTCCCGAACGAGTAATCTACACAAATACCTCGGCTCAGTCACAAACTCGTTTTCGTTCTTGTTGGCGGAAATGGGAAAGCGGTTAGAGAGTGGTGCATGACAAAGAGGTAATCTAAATTACCTCTCTAATAGTCCCGAACGGGTAATCTACGCAAATACCTCGGCTCGGCCACAAACTTGTTTTCGTACGGTTTTGCGGAAATGGGAAAGCGGTTAGAGAGTGGTACATGACTACGAGGTCATGTAAATTACCACTCTAATAGTCCCGAACGAGTAATCTACACAAATGCCTCGGCTCAGTCACAAACTCGTCTTCGTACGGGTTTACGGAAATGGGAAAGCTGTTAGAGAGTGGTGCATGACAACGAGGTAATCTAAATTACCTCTCTAATAGTCCCGAACGGGTAATCTACGCAAATGCCTCGGCTCGGTCTCAAACTCGTCTTCGTACGGGTTTGCGGAAATGGGAAAGCGGTTAGAGAGTGGTGCATGACAACGAGGTACTTTAAATTACCTCTCTAATAGTCCCGAACAGGTAATCTACGCAAATGCCTCGGCTCGGCCACAAACTCGTCTTCGTATGGGTTTGCGGAAATGGAAAAGCGGTTAGAGAGTGGTGCCTGACAACGAGGTAATGTAAATTACCTCTCTAATAGTCCCGAACGGGTAATCTACACAAATGCCTCGGCTCAGTCACAAACTCGTCTTCGTTCGGGTTTGCGGAAATGGGAAAGCGGTTAGAGAGTGGTGCATGACAAAGAGGTAATCTAAATTACCTCTCTAGTAGTCCCGAACGGGTAATCTACGCTAATGCCTCAGCTCGGCCTCAAACTCGTCTTCGTATGGGTTTGCGGAAATGGGAAAGCGGTTAGAGAGTGGTGCATGACTACGAGGTAATGTAAATTACCTCTCCAATAGTCCCGAATGGGTAATCTACGCAAATGCCTCGGCTCGGCCACAAACTCGTCTTCGTACGGGTTTGCGGAAATGGGAAAGCTGTTAGAGAGTGGTGCATGACAACGAGGTAATCTAAATTACCTCTCTAATAGTCCCGAACGGGTAATCTACGCAAATGCCTCGGCTCGGCCATAAACTCGTCTTCGTACGGGTTTGCGGAAATGGGAAAGCGGTTAGAGAGTGGTGCCTGACTACAAGGTCATGTAAATTACCACTCTAATAGTCCCGAACGAGTAATCTACACAAATACCTCGGCTCAGTCACAAACTCGTTTTCGTTCTTGTTTGCGGAAATGGGAAAGCGGTTAGAGAGTGGTGCATGACAAAGAGGTAATCTAAATTACCTCTCTAATAGTCCCGAACGGGTAATCTACGCAAATACCTCGGCTCGGCCACAAACTTGTTTTCGTACGGTTTTGCGGAAATGGGAAAGCGGTTAGAGAGTGGTACATGACTACGAGGTCATGTAAATTACCACTCTAATAGTCCCGAACGAGTAATCTACACAAATGCCTCGGCTCAGTCACAAACTTGTCTTCGTACGGGTTTGCGGAAATGGGAAAGCTGTTAGAGAGTGGTGCATGACAACGAGGTAATCTAAATTACCTCTCTAATAGTCCCGAACGGGTAATCTACGCAAATGCCTCGGCTCGGTCTCAAACTCGTCTTCGTACGGGTTTGCGGAAATGGGAAAGCGGTTAGAGAGTGGTGCATGACAACGAGGTACTTTAAATTACCTCTCTAATAGTCCCGAACAGGTAATCTACGCAAATGCCTCGGCTCGGCCACAAACTCGTCTTCGTATGGGTTTGCGGAAATGGAAAAGCGGTTAGAGAGTGGTGCCTGACAACGAGGTAATGTAAATTACCTCTCTAATAGTCCCGAACGGGTAATCTACACAAATGCCTCGGCTCAGTCACAAACTCGTCTTCGTTCGGGTTTGCGGAAATGGGAAAGCGGTTAGAGAGTGGTGCATGACAAAGAGGTAATCTAAATTACCTCTCTAGTAGTCCCGAACGGGTAATCTACGCTAATGCCTCGGCTCGGCCTCAAACTCGTCTTCGTATGGGTTTGCGGAAATGGGAAAGCGGTTAGAGAGTGGTACATGACAACGAGGTAATCTAAATTACCTCTCTAATAGTCCCGAACGGGTAATCTACGCAAATACCTCGGCTCGGCCACAAACTTGTTTTCGTACGGGTTTGCGGAAATGGGAAAGCGGTTAGAGAGTGGTGCATGACTACGAGGTCATGTAAATTACCACTCTAATAGTCCCGAACGAGTAATCTACACAAATGCCTCGGCTCAGTCACAAACTCGTCTTCGTACGGGTTTGCGGAAATGGGAAAGCTGTTAGAGAGTGGTGCATGACAACGAGGTAATCTAAATTACCTCTCTAATAGTCCCGAACAGGTAATCTACGCAAATGCCTCGGCTCGGCCACAAACTCGTCTTCGTACGGGTTTGCGGAAATGGGTAAGCTGTTAAAGAGTGGTGCATGACAACGAGGTAATCTAAATTACCTCTCTAATAGTCCCGAAAGGGTAATCTACACAAATGCCTCGGCTCGGCCACAAACTCGTCTTCGTACGGGTTTGCAGAAATAGGAAAGCGGTTAGAGAGTGGTGCATGACTACGAGGTAATGTAAATTACCTCTCTAATAGTCCCAAACAGGTAATCTACACAAATGCCTCGGCTCGGCCACAAACTTGTCTTCGTACGGGTTTGCGGAAATGGGAAAGCTGTTAGAGAGTGGTGCATGACAACGAGGTAATCTAAATTACCTCTCTAATAGTCCCGAACAGGTAATCTACGCAAATGCCTCGGCTCGGCCTTAAACTCGTCTTCGTATGGGTTTGCGGAAATGGAAAAGCGGTTAGAGAGTGGTGCCTGACAACGAGGTAATCTAAATTACCTCTCTAATAGTCCCGAACGGGTAATCTACGCAAATACCTCGGCTCGGCCACAAACTTGTTTTCGTACTGGTTTGCGGAAATGGGAAAGCGGTTAGAGAGTGGTGCATGACTACGAGGTCATGTAAATTACCGCTCTAATAGTCCCGAACGAGTAATCTACACAAATGCCTCGGCTCAGTCACAAACTCGTCTTCGTACGGGTTTGCGGAAATGGGAAAGCTGTTAGAGAGTGGTGCATGACAACGAGGTAATCTAAATTACCTCTCTAATAGTCCCGAACGGGTAATCTACACAAATGCCTCGGCTCGGCCACACACTTGTCTTCGTACGGGTTGGCGGAAATAGAAAAGCGGTTAGAGAGTGGTGCATGACAACGAGGTAATCTAAATTACCTCTCTAATAGTCCCGAACGGGTAATCTACACAAATGCCTCGGCTCGGTCTCAAACTCGTCTTTGTACGGGTTTGCGGAAATGGGAAAGCGGTTAGAGAGTGGTGCATGACAACGAGGTAATTTAAATTACCTCTCTAATAGTCCCGAACAGGTAATCTACGCAAATGCCTCGGCTCGGCCACAAACTCGTCTTCGTATGGGTTTGAGGAAATGGAAAAGCGGTTAGAGAGTGGTGCCTGACAACGAGGTAATGTAAATTACCTCTCTAATAGTCCCGAACGGGTAATCTACACAAATGCCTCGGCTCAGTCACAAACTCGTCTTCGTTCGGGTTTGCGGAAATGGGAAAGCGGTTAGAGAGTGGTGCATGACAAAGAGGTAATCTAAATTACCTCTCTAGTAGTCCCGAACGGGTAATCTACGCAAATGCCTCGGCTCGGCCTCAAACTCGTCTTCGTATGGGTTTGCGGAAATGGGAAAGCGGTTAGAGAGTGGTACATGACAACGAGGTAATCTAAATTACCTCTCTAATAGTCCCGAACGGGTAATCTACGCAAATACCTCGGCTCGGCCACAAACTTGTTTTCGTACGGGTTTGCGGAAATGGGAAAGCGGTTAGAGAGTGGTGCATGACTACGAGGTCATGTAAATTACCACTCTAATAGTCCCGAACGAGTAATCTACACAAATGCCTCGGCTCAGTCACAAACTCGTCTTCGTACGGGTTTGCGGAAATGGGAAAGCTGTTAGAGAGTGGTGCATGACAACGAGGTAATCTAAATTACCTCTCTAATAGTCCCGAACGGGTAATCTACACAAATGCCTCGGCTCGGCCACACACTTGTCTTCGTACGGGTTGGCGGAAATAGAAAAGCGGTTAGAGAGTGGTGCATGGCAACGAGGTAATCTAAATTACCTCTCTAATAGTCCCGAACAGGTAATCTACGCAAATGCCTCGGCTCGGCCTCAAACTCGTCTTCGTACGGGTTTGCGGAAATGGGAAAGCTGTTAGAGAGTGGTGCATGACAACGAGATAATCTAAATTACCTCTCTAATAGTCCCGAAAGGGTAATCTACACAAATGCCTCGGCTCGGCCACAAACTCGTCTTCGTACGGGTTTGCAGAAATAGGAAAGCGGTTAGAGAGTGGTGCATGACTACGAGGTAATGTAAATTACCTCTCCAATAGTCCCGAATGGGTAATCTACGCAAATGCCTCGGCTCGGCCACAAACTCGTCTTCGTACGGGTTTGCGGAAATGGGAAAGCTGTTAGAGAGTGGTGCATGACAACGAGGTAATCTAAATTACCTCTCTAATAGTCCCGAACGGGTAATCTACGCAAATGCCTCGGCTCGGCCATAAACTCGTCTTCGTACGGGTTTGCGGAAATGGGAAAGCGGTTAGAGAGTGGTGCCTGACTACAAGGTCATGTAAATTACCACTCTAATAGTCCCGAACGAGTAATCTACACAAATACCTCGGCTCAGTCACAAACTCGTTTTCGTTCGTGTTTGCGGAAATGGGAAAGCGGTTAGAGAGTGGTGCATGACAAAGAGGTAATCTAAATTACCTCTCTAATAGTCCCGAACGGGTAATCTACGCAAATGCCTCGGCTCGGCCTCAAACTCGTCTTCGTAGGGGTTTGCGGAAATGGGAAAGCGGTTAGAGAGTGGTGCATGACAACGAGATAATCTAAATTACCTCTCTAATAGTCCTTAACGGGTAATCTACGCAAATGCCTCTGCTCGGCCTTAAACTCGTCTTAGTACGGGTTTGCAGAAATGGGAAAGCGGTTAGAGAGTGGTGCATGACTACGGGGTAATCTAAATTACCTCTCTACTAGTCCCGAACGGGTAATCTACGCAAATGCCTCGGCTCAGCCACAAACTCGTCTTCGTACAGGTTTGCGGAAATGGGAAAGCGGTTAGAGAGTGGTGCATGACTACAGGGTAATCTAAATTACCTCTCTAATAGTCCCGAACGGGTAATCTACGCAAATGCCTCGGCTCGGCCTCAAACTCGTCTTCGTTCGGGTTTGCGGAAATGGGAAAGCGGTTAGAGAGTGGTGCATGACAAAGAGGTAATCTAAATTACCTCTCTAATAGTCCCGAACAGGTAATCTACGCAAATGCCTCGGCTTGGCCTCAAACTCGTATTTGTACGGGTTTGCGGAAATGGGAAAGCGGTTAGAGAGTGGTGCATGACTACGAGGTAATGTAAATTACCTCTCCAATCGTCCCGAACGGGTAATCTACGCAAATGCCTCGGCTCGGCCTCAAACTTGTTTTCGTACGGGTTTGCGGAAATGGGAAAGCGGTTAGAGAGTGGTGCATGACTACATGGTAATCTAAATTACCTCTCTAATAGTCCCGAACGGGTAATCTACGCAAATGCCTCGGCTCGGCCTCAAACTCGTCTTCGTTCGGGTTTGCGGAAATGGGAAAGCGGTTAGAGAGTGGTGCATGACAACGAGGTAATCTAAATTACCTCTCTAATAGTCCCGAACAGGTAATCTACGCAAATGCCTCGGCTCGGCCTCAAACTCGTCTTCGTACGGGTTTGCGGAAATGGGAAAGCTGTTAGAGAGTGGTGCATGACAACGAGATAATCTAAATTACCTCTCTAATAGTCCCGAAAGGGTAATCTACACAAATGCCTCGGCTCGGCCACAAACTCGTCTTCGTACGGGTTTGCAGAAATAGGAAAGCGGTTAGAGAGTGGTGCATGACTACGAGGTAATGTAAATTACCTCTCCAATAGTCCCGAATGGGTAATCTACGCAAATGCCTCGGCTCGGCCACAAACTCGTCTTCGTACGGGTTTGCGGAAATGGGAAAGCTGTTAGAGAGTGGTGCATGACAACGAGGTAATCTAAATTACCTCTCTAATAGTCCCGAACGGGTAATCTACGCAAATGCCTCGGCTCGGCCATAAACTCGTCTTCGTACGGGTTTGCGGAAATGGGAAAGCGGTTAGAGAGTGGTGCCTGACTACAAGGTCATGTAAATTACCACTCTAATAGTCCCGAACGAGTAATCTACACAAATACCTCGGCTCAGTCACAAACTCGTTTTCGTTCGTGTTTGCGGAAATGGGAAAGCGGTTAGAGAGTGGTGCATGACAAAGAGGTAATCTAAATTACCTCTCTAATAGTCCCGAACGGGTAATCTACGCAAATGCCTCGGCTCGGCCTCAAACTCGTCTTCGTAGGGGTTTGCGGAAATGGGAAAGCGGTTAGAGAGTGGTGCATGACAACGAGATAATCTAAATTACCTCTCTAATAGTCCTTAACGGGTAATCTACGCAAATGCCTCTGCTCGGCCTTAAACTCGTCTTAGTACGGGTTTGCAGAAATGGGAAAGCGGTTAGAGAGTGGTGCATGACTACGGGGTAATCTAAATTACCTCTCTACTAGTCCCGAACGGGTAATCTACGCAAATGCCTCGGCTCAGCCACAAACTCGTCTTCGTACAGGTTTGCGGAAATGGGAAAGCGGTTAGAGAGTGGTGCATGACTACAGGGTAATCTAAATTACCTCTCTAATAGTCCCGAACGGGTAATCTACGCAAATGCCTCGGCTCGGCCTCAAACTCGTCTTCGTTCGGGTTTGCGGAAATGGGAAAGCGGTTAGAGAGTGGTGCATGACAAAGAGGTAATCTAAATTACCTCTCTAATAGTCCCGAACAGGTAATCTACGCAAATGCCTCGGCTTGGCCTCAAACTCGTCTTCGTACGGGTTTGCGGAAATGGGAAAGCGGTTAGAGAGTGGTGCATGACTACGAGGTAATGTAAATTACCTCTCCAATCGTCCCGAACGGGTAATCTACGCAAATGCCTCGGCTCGGCCTCAAACTTGTTTTCGTACGGGTTTGCGGAAATGGGAAAGCGGTTAGAGAGTGGTGCATGACTACATGGTAATCTAAATTACCTCTCTAATAGTCCCGAACGGGTAATCTACGCAAATGCCTCGGCTCGGCCTCAAACTCGTCTTCGTTCGGGTTTGCGGAAATGGGAAAGCGGTTAGAGAGTGGTGCATGACAACGAGGTAATCTAAATTACCTCTCTAATAGTCCCGAACAGGTAATCTACGCAAATGCCTCGGCTCGGCCACAAACTCGTCTTCGTATGGGTTTGCGGAAATGGAAAAGCGGTTAGAGAGTGGTGCCTGACAACTAGGTAATGTAAATTACCTCTCTAATAGTCCCGAACGGGTAATCTACACAAATGCCTCGGCTCAGTCACAAACTCGTCTTCGTTCGGGTTTGCGGAAATGGAAAGGGGTTAGAGAGTGGTGCATGACAAAGAGGTAATCTAAATTACCTCTCTAATAGTCCCGAACGGGTAATCTACGCAAATGCCTCGGCTCGGCCTCAAACTCGTCTTCGTACGGGTTTGCGGAAATGGGAAAGCTGTTAGAGAGTGGTGCATGACAACGAGGTAATCTAAATTACCTCTCTAATAGTCCCGAACGGGTAATCTACACAAATGCCTCGGCTCGGCCACACACTTGTCTTCGTACGGGTTGGCGGAAATAGAAAAGCGGTTAGAGAGTGGTGCATGACAACGAGGTAATCTAAATTACCTCTCTAATAGTCCCGAACGGGTAATCTACGCAAATGCCTCGGCTCGGCCTCAAACTCGTCTTCGTACGGGTTTGCGGAAATGGGAAAGCGGTTAGAGAGTGGTGCATGACAACGAGGTAATCTAAATTACCTCTCTAATAGTCCCGAACGGGTAATCTACGCAAATGCCTCGGCTCGGCCACAAACTTGTCTTCGTACGGGTTTAAGGAAATGGGAAAGCTGTTAGAGAGTGGTGCATGACAACGAGATAATCTAAATTACCTCTCTAATAGTCCCGAAAGGGTAATCTACACAAATGCCTCGGCTCGGCCACAAACTCGTCTTCGTACGGGTTTGCAGAAATAGGAAAGCGGTTAGAGAGTGGTGCATGACTACGAGGTAATGTAAATTACCTCTCCAATAGTCCCGAATGGGTAATCTACGCAAATGCCTCGGCTCGGCCACAAACTCGTCTTCGTACGGGTTTGCGGAAATGGGAAAGCTGTTAGAGAGTGGTGCATGACAACGAGGTAATCTAAATTACCTCTCTAATAGTCCCGAACGGGTAATCTACGCAAATGCCTCGGCTCGGCCTCAAACTCGTCTTCGTACGGGTTTGCGGAAATGGGAAAGCGGTTAGAGAGTGGTGCATGACAACGAGGTAATCTAAATTACCTCTCTAATAGTCCTGAACGGGTAATCTACGCAAATGCCTCGGCTTGGCCTCAAACTCGTCTTCGTACGGGTTTGCGGAAATGGGAAAGCTGTTAGAGAGTGGTGCATGACTACGAGGTAATGTAAATTACCTCTCTAATAGTCCTGAACGGGTAATCTACGCAAATGCCTCGACTCAGCCTCAAACTCGTCTTAGTACGGGTTTGCAGAAATGGGAAAGCGGTTAGAGAGTGGTGCATGACAACGAGGTAATGTAAATTACCTCTCTACTAGTCCCGAACGGGTAATCTACGCAAATGCCTCGACTCAGCCTCAAACTCGTCTTAGTACGGGTTTGCAGAAATGGGAAAGCGGTTAGAGAGTGGTGCATGACAACGAGGTAATGTAAATTACCTCTCTAATAGTCCCGAACGGGTAATCTACGTAAATGCCTCGGCTCAGCCACAAACTCGTCTTCGTACAGGTTTGCGGAAATGGGAAAGCGGTTAGAGAGTGGTGCATGACTACAGGGTAATCTAAATTACCTCTCTAATAGTCCCGAACGGGTAATCTACGCAAATGCCTCGGCTCGGCCTCAAACTCGTCTTCGTTTGGGTTTGCGGAAATGGGAAAGCGGTTAGAGAGTGGTGCATGACAAAGAGGTAATCTAAATTACCTCTCTAATAGTCCCGAACGGATAATCTACGCAAATGCCTCGGCTTGGCCTCAAACTCGTCTTCGTACGTGTTTGCGAAAATGGGAAAGCGGTTAGAGAGTGGTGCATGACAACGAGGTAATGTAAATTACCTCTCTAATAGCCCCGAACGGGTAATCTACGCAAATTCCTCGGCTAGGCACAAACTCGTCTTCGTACAGGTTTGCGGAAATGGGAAAGCGGTTAGAGAGTGGTGCATGACTACGGGGTAATCTAAATTACCTATCTACTAGTCCCGAATGGGTAATCTAAGCAAATGCCTCGGCTCGGCCTCAAACTCGTCTTTGTACGGGTTTGCGGAAATGGGAAAGCGGTTAGAGAGTGGTGCATGACTACGAGGTAATGTAAATTACCTCTCTAATAGTCCTGAACGGGTAATCTACGCAAATGCCTCGGCTCGGCCTCAAACTCGTCTTCGTACGGGTTTGCAGAAATGGGAAAGCGGTTAGAGAGTGGTGCAAGACAAAGAGGTAATCTAAATTACCTCTCTAATAGTCCCGAACGGGTAATCTACACAAATGCCTCGGCTCGGCCTCAAACACGTCTTCGTACGGGTTTGCGGAAATGGGAAAGCGGTTAGAGAGTGGTGCATGACAACGAGGTAATGTAAATTACCTCTCTAATAGTCCCGAACGGGTAATCTACGCAAATTCCTCGGCTCGGCCTCAAACTCGTCTTCGTACGGGTTTGCAGAAATGGGAAAGCGGTTAGAGAGTGGTGCAAGACAAAGAGGTAATCTAAATTACCTCTCTAATAGTCCCGAACGGGTAATCTATGCAAATGCCTCGGCTCGGCCTCAACCTCGTCTTCATATGGGTTTGCGGAAATGGGAAAGCAGTTAGAGAGTGGTGCATGACAACGAGGTAATGTAAATTACCTCTCTAATAGTCCCAAAAGGGTAATCGACACAAATGCCTCGGCTCGGCCACAAACTCGTCTTCGTACGGGTTTGCGGAAATGGGAAAGCGGTTAGAGAGTGGTGCATGACTACGAGGTAATGTAAATTACCTCTCTAATAGTCCCGAACGGTAATCTACGCAAATATCTCGGCTCGGCCTCAAACTCGTCTTCGTACGGGTTTGCAGAAATAGGAAAGCGGTTAGAGAGTGGTGCATGACTACGAGGTAATGTAAATTACCTCTCTAATAATCCCGAACGGGTAATCTACGCAAATGCCTCGGCTCGGCCTCAACCTCTTCTTCGTATGGGTTTGCGGAAATGGGAAAGCGGTTAGAGAGTGGTGGATGACAACGAGATAATCTAAATTACCTCTCTAATAGTCCTGAACGGGTAATCTACGCAAATGCCTCTGCTCGGCCTCAAACTCGTCTTAGTACGGGTTTGCAGAAATGGGAAAGCGGTTAGAGAGTGGTGCATGACAACGAGGTAATGTAAATTCCCTCTCTAATAGTCCCGAACGAGTAATCTACATAAATGCCTCGGCTCAGCCACAAACTCGTCTTCGTACAGGTTTGCGGAAATGGGAAACCGGTTAGAGAGTGGTGCATGACTACAGGGTAATCTAAATTACCTCTCTAATAGTCCCGAACGGGTAATCTACGCAAATGCCTCGGCTCGGCCTCAAACTCGTCTTCGTTCGGGTTTGCGGAAATGGGAAAGCGGTTAGAGAGTGGTGCATGACAAAGAGGTAATCTAAATTACCTCTCTAATAGTCCCGAACGGGTAATCTACGCAAATGCCTCGGCTTGGCCTCAAACTCGTCTTCGTACGGGTTTGCGGAAATGGGAAAGCTGTTAGAGAGTGGTGCATGACTACGAGGTAATGTAAATTACCTCTCTAATAGTCCTGAACGGGTAATCTACGCAAATGCCTCTGCTCGGCCTCAAACTTGTCTTCGTACGTGTTTGCGGAAATGGGAAAGCGGTTAGAGAGTGGTGCATGACAACGAGGTAATGTAAATTACCTCTCTAATATTCCCGAACGGGTAATCTACGCAAATTCCTCGGCTCGGCCACAAACTCGTCTTCGTACAGGTTTGCGGAAATGGGAAAGCGGTTAGAGAGTTGTGCATGACTACGGGGTAATCTAAATTACCTTTCTACTAGTCCCGAACGGGTAATCTACGCAAATGCCTCGGCTTGGCCTCAAACTCGTCTTAGTACGGGTTTGCAGAAATGGGAAAGCGGTTAGAGAGTGGTGCATGACAACGAGGTAATGTAAATTACCTCTCTACTAGTCCCGAACGGGTAATCTACGCAAATGCCTCGACTCAGCCTCAAACTCGTCTTAGTACGGGTTTGCAGAAATGGGAAAGCGGTTAGAGAGTGGTGCATGACAACGAGGTAATGTAAATTACCTCTCTAATAGTCCCGAACGGGTAATCTACGTAAATGCCTCGGCTCAGCCACAAACTCGTCTTCGTACAGGTTTGCGGAAATGGGAAAGCGGTTAGAGAGTGGTGCATGACTACAGGGTAATCTAAATTACCTCTCTAATAGTCCCGAACGGGTAATCTACGCAAATGCCTCGGCTCGGCCTCAAACTCGTCTTCGTTTGGGTTTGCGGAAATGGGAAAGCGGTTAGGGAGTGGTGCATGACAAAGAGGTAATCTAAATTACCTCTCTAATAGTCCCGAACGGATAATCTACGCAAATGCCTCGGCTTGGCCTCAAACTCGTCTTCATACGTGTTTGCGAAAATGGGAAAGCGGTTAGAGAGTGGTGCATGACAACGAGGTAATGTAAATTACCTCTCTAATAGCCCCGAACGGGTAATCTACGCAAATTCCTCGGCTAGGCACAAACTCGTCTTCGTACAGGTTTGCGGAAATGGGAAAGCGGTTAGAGAGTGGTGCATGACTACGGGGTAATCTAAATTACCTCTCTACTAGTCCCGAATGGGTAATCTAAGCAAATGCCTCGGCTCGGCCTCAAACTCGTCTTTGTACGGGTTTGCGGAAATGGGAAAGCGGTTAGAGAGTGGTGCATGACTACGAGGTAATGTAAATTACCTCTCTAATAGTCCTGAACGGGTAATCTACGCAAATGCCTCGGCTCGGCCTCAAACTCGTCTTCGTACGGGTTTGCAGAAATGGGAAAGCGGTTAGAGAGTGGTGCAAGACAAAGAGGTAATCTAAATTACCTCTCTAATAGTCCCGAACGGGTAATCTACACAAATGCCTCGGCTCGGCCTCAAACACGTCTTCGTACGGGTTTGCGGAAATGGGAAAGCGGTTAGAGAGTGGTGCATGACAACGAGGTAATGTAAATTACCTCTCTAATAGTCCCGAACGGGTAATCTACGCAAATTCCTCGGCTCGGCCTCAAACTCGTCTTCGTACGGGTTTGCAGAAATGGGAAAGCGGTTAGAGAGTGGTGCAAGACAAAGAGGTAATCTAAATTACCTCTCTAATAGTCCCGAACGGGTAATCTATGCAAATGCCTCGGCTCGGCCTCAACCTCGTCTTCATATGGGTTTGCGGAAATGGGAAAGCAGTTAGAGAGTGGTGCATGACAACGAGGTAATGTAAATTACCTCTCTAATAGTCCCAAAAGGGTAATCGACACAAATGCCTCGGCTCGGCCACAAACTCGTCTTCGTACGGGTTTGCGGAAATGGGAAAGCGGTTAGAGAGTGGTGCATGACTACGAGGTAATGTAAATTACCTCTCTAATAGTCCCGAACGGTAATCTACGCAAATATCTCGGCTCGGCCTCAAACTCGTCTTCGTACGGGTTTGCAGAAATAGGAAAGCGGTTAGAGAGTGGTGCATGACTACGAGGTAATGTAAATTACCTCTCTAATAATCCCGAACGGGTAATCTACGCAAATGCCTCGGCTCGGCCTCAACCTCTTCTTCGTATGGGTTTGCGGAAATGGGAAAGCGGTTAGAGAGTGGTGGATGACAACGAGATAATCTAAATTACCTCTCTAATAGTCCTGAACAGGTAATCTACGCAAATGCCTCTGCTCGGCCTCAAACTCGTCTTAGTACGGGTTTGCAGAAATGGGAAAGCGGTTAGAGAGTGGTGCATGACAACGAGGTAATGTAAATTCCCTCTCTAATAGTCCCGAACGAGTAATCTACATAAATGCCTCGGCTCAGCCACAAACTCGTCTTCGTACAGGTTTGCGGAAATGGGAAACCGGTTAGAGAGTGGTGCATGACTACAGGGTAATCTAAATTACCTCTCTAATAGTCCCGAACGGGTAATCTACGCAAATGCCTCGGCTCGGCCTCAAACTCGTCTTCGTTCGGGTTTGCGGAAATGGGAAAGCGGTTAGAGAGTGGTGCATGACAAAGAGGTAATCTAAATTACCTCTCTAATAGTCCCGAACGGGTAATCTACGAAATGCCTCGGCTTGGCCTCAAACTCGTCTTCGTACGGGTTTGCGGAAATGGGAAAGCTGTTAGAGAGTGGTGCATGACTACGAGGTAATGTAAATTACCTCTCTAATAGTCCTGAACGGGTAATCTACGCAAATGCCTCTGCTCGGCCTCAAACTTGTCTTCGTACGTGTTTGCGGAAATGGGAAAGCGGTTAGAGAGTGGTGCATGACAACGAGGTAATGTAAATTACCTCTCTAATATTCCCGAACGGGTAATCTACGCAAATTCCTCGGCTCGGCCACAAACTCGTCTTCGTACAGGTTTGCGGAAATGGGAAAGCGGTTAGAGAGTTGTGCATGACTACGGGGTAATCTAAATTATCTTTCTACTAGTCCCGAACGGGTAATCTACGCAAATGCCTCGGCTTGGCCCCAAACTCGTCTTCGTACGGGTTTGCAGAAATGGGAAAGTGGTTAGAGAGTGGGACATGTCTATGAGGTAATGTAAATTGCCTCTCTAATAGTCCTGAAAGAGTAATCTACGCAAATGCCTCGGCTCGGCCTCAAACTCGTCTTCGTACGGGTTTGCAGAAATGGGAAAGCGGTTAGAGAGTGGTGCATGACAAAGAGGTAATCTAAATTACCTCTCTAATAGTCCCGAACGGGTAATCTACGCAAATGCCTCGGCTCGGCCTCAAACTCGTCCTCGTAGGGGTTTGCGGAAATGGGAAAGCGGTTAGAGAGTGGTGCATGACAACGAGGTAATGTAAATTACCTCTCTAATAGTCCTGAACGGGTAATCTACGCAAATGCCTCTGCTCGGCCTCAAACTCGTCTTAGTACGGGTTTGCAGAAATGGGAAAGCGGTTAGAGAGTGGTGCATGACAACGAGGTAATGTAAATTACCTCTCTAATAGTCCCAAAAGGGTAATCGACACAAATGCCTCGGCTCGGCCACAAACTCGTCTTCGTACGGGTTTGCGGAAATGGGAAAGCGGTTAGAGAGTGGTGCATGACTACGAGGTAATGTAAATTACCTCTCTAATAGTCCCGAACGGTAATCTACGCAAATATCTCGGCTCGGCCTCAAACTCGTCTTCGTACGGGTTTGCAGAAATAGGAAAGCGGTTAGAGAGTGGTGCATGACTACGAGGTAATGTAAATTACCTCTCTAATAATCCCGAACGGGTAATCTACGCAAATGCCTCGGCTCGGCCTCAACCTCTTCTTCGTATGGGTTTGCGGAAATGGGAAAGCGGTTAGAGAGTGGTGGATGACAACGAGATAATCTAAATTACCTCTATAATAGTCCTGAACGGGTAATCTACGCAAATGCCTCTGCTCGGCCTCAAACTCGTCTTAGTACGGGTTTGCAGAAATGGGAAAGCGGTTAGAGAGTGGTGCATGACAACGAGGTAATGTAAATTACCTCTCTAATAGTCCCGAACGGGTAATCTACATAAATGCCTCGGCTAAGCCACAAACTCGTCTTCGTACAGGTTTGCGGAAATGGGAAAGCGGTTAGAGAGTGGTGCATGACTACAGGGTAATCTAAATTACCTCTCTAATAGTCCCGAACGGGTAATCTACGCAAATGCCTCGGCTCGGCCTCAAACTCGTCTTCGTTCGGGTTTGCGGAAATGGGAAAGCGGTTAGAGAGTGGTGCATGACAAAGAGGTAATCTAAATTACCTCTCTAATAGTCCCGAACGGGTAATCTACGAAATGCCTCGGCTTGGCCTCAAACTCGTCTTCGTACGGGTTTGCGGAAATGGGAAAGCTGTTAAAGAGTGGTGCATGACTACGAGGTAATGTAAATTACCTCTCTAATAGTCCTGAACGGGTAATCTACGCAAATGCCTCTGCTCGGCCTCAAACTTGTCTTCGTACGTGTTTGCGGAAATGGGAAAGCGGTTAGAGAGTGGTGCATGACAACGAGGTAATGTAAATTACCTCTCTAATATTCCCGAACGGGTAATCTACGCAAATTCCTCGGCTCGGCCACAAACTCGTCTTCGTACAGGTTTGCGGAAATGGGAAAGCGGTTAGAGAGTTGTGCATGACTACGGGGTAATCTAAATTACCTTTCTACTAGTCCCGAACGGGTAATCTACGCAAATGCCTCGGCTTGGCCCCAAACTCGTCTTCGTACGGGTTTGCAGAAATGGGAAAGTGGTTAGAGAGTGGGACATGTCTATGAGGTAATGTAAATTGCCTCTCTAATAGTCCTGAAAGAGTAATCTACGCAAATGCCTCGGCTCGGCCTCAAACTCGTCTTCGTACGGGTTTGCAGAAATGGGAAAGCGGTTAGAGAGTGGTGCATGACAAAGAGGTAATCTAAATTACCTCTCTAATAGTCCCGAACGGGTAATCTACGCAAATGCCTCGGCTCGGCCTCAAACTCGTCCTCGTAGGGGTTTGCGGAAATGGGAAAGCGGTTAGAGAGTGGTGCATGACAACGAGGTAATGTAAATTACCTCTCTAATAGTCCTGAACGGGTAATCTACGCAAATGCCTCTGCTCGGCCTCAAACTCGTCTTAGTACGGGTTTGCAGAAATGGGAAAGCGGTTAGAGAGTGGTGCATGACAACGAGGTAATGTAAATTACCTCTCTAATAGTCCCAAAAGGGTAATCGACACAAATGCCTCGGCTCGGCCACAAACTCGTCTTCGTACGGGTTTGCGGAAATGGGAAAGCGGTTAGAGAGTGGTGCATGACTACGAGGTAATGTAAATTACCTCTCTAATAGTCCCGAACGGTAATCTACGCAAATATCTCGGCTCGGCCTCAAACTCGTCTTCGTACGGGTTTGCAGAAATAGGAAAGCGGTTAGAGAGTGGTGCATGACTACGAGGTAATGTAAATTACCTCTCTAATAATCCCGAACGGGTAATCTACGCAAATGCCTCGGCTCGGCCTCAACCTCTTCTTCGTATGGGTTTGCGGAAATGGGAAAGCGGTTAGAGAGTGGTGGATGACAACGAGATAATCTAAATTACCTCTATAATAGTCCTGAACGGGTAATCTACGCAAATGCCTCTGCTCGGCCTCAAACTCGTCTTAGTACGGGTTTGCAGAAATGGGAAAGCGGTTAGAGAGTGGTGCATGACAACGAGGTAATGTAAATTACCTCTCTAATAGTCCCGAACGGGTAATCTACATAAATGCCTCGGCTAAGCCACAAACTCGTCTTCGTACAGGTTTGCGGAAATGGGAAAGCGGTTAGAGAGTGGTGCATGACTACAGGGTAATCTAAATTACCTCTCTAATAGTCCCGAACGGGTAATCTACGCAAATGCCTCGGCTCGGCCTCAAACTCGTCTTCGTTCGGGTTTGCGGAAATGGGAAAGCGGTTAGAGAGTGGTGCATGACAAAGAGGTAATCTAAATTACCTCTCTAATAGTCCCGAACGGGTAATCTACGCAAATGCCTCGGCTTGGCCTCAAACTCGTCTTCGTACGGGTTTGCGGAAATGGGAAAGCTGTTAGAGAGTGGTGCATGACTACGAGGTAATGTAAATTACCTCTCTAATAGTCCTGAACGGGTAATCTACGCAAATGCCTCTGCTCGGCCTCAAACTTGTCTTCGTACGTGTTTGCGGAAATGGGAAAGCGGTTAGAGAGTGGTGCATGACAACGAGGTAATGTAAATTACCTCTCTAATATTCCCGAACGGGTAATCTACGCAAATTCCTCGGCTCGGCCACAAACTCGTCTTCGTACAGGTTTGCGGAAATGGGAAAGCGGTTAGAGAGTGGTGCATGACTACGGGGTAATCTAAATTACCTCTCTACTAGTCCCGAACGGGTAATCTACGCAAATGCCTCGGCTTGGCCCCAAACTCGTCTTCGTACGGGTTTGCAGAAATGGGAAAGTGGTTAGAGAGTGGGGCATGTCTATGAGGTAATGTAAATTACCTCTCTAATAGTCCAGAACGGGTAATCTACGCAAATGCCTCGGCTCGGCCACAAACTTGTCTTCGTACGGGTTTGCGGAAATGGGAAAGCGGTTAGAGAGTGGTGCATGACTACGAGGTCATGTAAATTACCACTCTAATAGTCCCGAACGAGTAATCTACACAAATGCCTCGGCTCGGCCACAAACTCGTCTTCGTACGGGTTTGCGGAAATGGGAAAGCTTTTAGAGAGTGGTGCATGACAATGAGGTAATCTAAATTACCTCTCTAATAGTCCCGAACGGGTAATCTACGCAAATGCCTCGGTTCGGCCACAAACTTGTCTTCGTACGGGTTTGCGGAAATGGGAAAGCGGTTAGAGAGTGGTGCATGACTACGAGGTCATGTAAATTACCACTCTAATAGTCCCGAACGAGTAATCTACACAAATGCCTCGGCTCAGTCACAAACTCGTCTTCGTTCGGGTTTGCGGAAATGGGAAAGCGGTTAGAGAGTGGTGCATGACAAAGAGGTAATCTAAATTACCTCTCTAATAGTCCCGAACAGGTAATCTACGCAAATGCCTCGGCTCGGCCACAAAGTCGTCTTCGTACGGGTTTGCGGAAATGGAAAAGCGGTTAGAGAGTGGTGCCTGACAACGAGGTAATGTAAATTACCTCTCTAATAGTCTCGAACGGGTAATCTACGCAAATATCTCGGCTCGGCCTCAAACTCGTCTTCGTACGGGTTTGCAGAAATTGGAAAGCGATTAGAGAGTGGTGCATGACAACGAGGTAATCTAAATTACCTCTCTAATAGTCCCGAACGGGTAATCTACACAAATTCCTCGGCTCGGCCACAAACTCGTCTTCGTACAGGTTTGCGGAAATGGGAAAGCGGTTAGAGAGTGGTGCATGACTACGGGGTAATCTAAATTACCTCTCTACTAGTCCCGAACGGGTAATCTACGCAAATGCCTCGGCTTGGCCCCAAACTCGTCTTCGTACGGGTTTGCAGAAATGGGAAAGTGGTTAGAGAGTGGGGCATGTCTATGAGGTAATGTAAATTACCTCTCTAATAGTCCAGAACGGGTAATCTACGCAAATGCCTCGGCTCGGCCACAAACTTGTCTTCGTACGGGTTTGCGGAAATGGGAAAGCGGTTAGAGAGTGGTGCATGACTACGAGGTCATGTAAATTACCTCTCTAATAGTCCCGAACGGGTAATCTACGCAAATGCCTCGGCTCGGCCTCAAACTCGTCTTTGTACGGGTTTGCGGAAATGGGAAAGCGGTTAGAGAGTGGTGCATGACTACGAGGTAATGTAAATTACCTCTCTAATAGTCCTGAACGGGTAATCTACGCAAATGCCTCGGCTCGGCCTCAAACTCGTCTTCGTACGGGTTTGCAGAAATGGGAAAGCGGTTAGAGAGTGGTGCAAGACAAAGAGGTAATCTAAATTACCTCTCTAATAGTCCCGAACGGGTAATCTACACAAATGCCTCGGCTCGGCCTCAAACACGTCTTCGTACGGGTTTGCGGAAATGGGAAAGCGGTTAGAGAGTGGTGCATGACAACGAGGTAATGTAAATTACCTCTCTAATAGTCCCGAACGGGTAATCTACGCAAATTTCTCGGCTCGGCCTCAAACTCGTCTTCGTACGGGTTTGCAGAAATGGGAAAGCGGTTAGAGAGTGGTGCAAGACAAAGAGGTAATCTAAATTACCTCTCTAATAGTCCCGAACGGGTAATCTATGCAAATGCCTCGGCTCGGCCTCAACCTCGTCTTCATATGGGTTTGCGGAAATGGGAAAGCAGTTAGAGAGTGGTGCATGACAACGAGGTAATGTAAATTACCTCTCTAATAGTCCCAAAAGGGTAATCGACACAAATGCCTCGGCTCGGCCACAAACTCGTCTTCGTACGGGTTTGCGGAAATGGGAAAGCGGTTAGAGAGTGGTGCATGACTACGAGGTAATGTAAATTACCTCTCTAATAGTCCCGAACGGTAATCTACGCAAATATCTCGGCTCGGCCTCAAACTCGTCTTCGTACGGGCTTGCAGAAATAGGAAAGCGGTTAGAGAGTGGTGCATGACTACGAGGTAATGTAAATTACCTCTCTAATAATCCCGAACGGGTAATCTACGCAAATGCCTCGGCTCGGCCTCAACCTCTTCTTCGTATGGGTTTGCGGAAATGGGAAAGCGGTTAGAGAGTGGTGGATGACAACGAGATAATCTAAATTACCTCTCTAATAGTCCTGAACGGGTAATCTACGCAAATGCCTCTGCTCGGCCTCAAACTCGTCTTAGTACGGGTTTGCAGAAATGGGAAAGCGGTTAGAGAGTGGTGCATGACAACGAGGTAATGTAAATTACCTCTCTAATAGTCCCGAACGAGTAATCTACATAAATGCCTCGGCTCAGCCACAAACTCGTCTTCGTACAGGTTTGCGGAAATGGGAAACCGGTTAGAGAGTGGTGCATGACTACAGGGTAATCTAAATTACCTCTCTAATAGTCCCGAACGGGTAATCTACGCAAATGCCTCGGCTCGGCCTCAAACTCGTCTTCGTTCGGGTTTGCGGAAATGGGAAAGCGGTTAGAGAGTGGTGCATGACAAAGAGGTAATCTAAATTACCTCTCTAATAGTCCCGAACGGGTAATCTACGCAAATGCCTCGGCTTGGCCTCAAACTCGTCTTCGTACGGGTTTGCGGAAATGGGAAAGCTGTTAGAGAGTGGTGCATGACTACGAGGTAATGTAAATTACCTCTCTAATAGTCCTGAACGGGTAATCTACGCAAATGCCTCTGCTCGGCCTCAAACTTGTCTTCGTACGTGTTTGCGGAAATGGGAAAGCGGTTAGAGAGTGGTGCATGACAACTAGGTAATGTAAATTACCTCTCTAATATTCCCGAACGGGTAATCTACGCAAATTCCTCGGCTCGGCCACAAACTCGTCTTCGTACAGGTTTGCGGAAATGGGAAAGCGGTTAGAGAGTTGTGCATGACTACGGGGTAATCTAAATTACCTTTCTACTAGTCCCGAACGGGTAATCTACGCAAATGCCTCGGCTTGGCCCCAAACTCGTCTTCGTACGGGTTTGCAGAAATGGGAAAGTGGTTAGAGAGTGGGACATGTCTATGAGGTAATGTAAATTGCCTCTCTAATAGTCCTGAAAGAGTAATCTACGCAAATGCCTCGGCTCGGCCTCAAACTCGTCTTCGTACGGGTTTGCAGAAATGGGAAAGCGGTTAGAGAGTGGTGCATGACAAAGAGGTAATCTAAATTACCTCTCTAATAGTCCCGAACGGGTAATCTACGCAAATGCCTCGGCTCGGCCTCAAACTCGTCCTCGTAGGGGTTTGCGGAAATGGGAAAGCGGTTAGAGAGTGGTGCATGACAACGAGGTAATGTAAATTACCTCTCTAATAGTCCCGAACGGGTAATCTACATAAATGCCTCGGCTAAGCCACAAACTCGTCTTCGTACAGGTTTGCGGAAATGGGAAAGCGGTTAGAGAGTGGTGCATGACTACAGGGTAATCTAAATTACCTCTCTAATAGTCCCGAACGGGTAATCTACGCAAATGCCTCGGCTCGGCCTCAAACTCGTCTTCGTTCGGGTTTGCGGAAATGGGAAAGCGGTTAGAGAGTGGTGCATGACAAAGAGGTAATCTAAATTACCTCTCTAATAGTCCCGAACGGGTAATCTACGAAATGCCTCGGCTTGGCCTCAAACTCGTCTTCGTACGGGTTTGCGGAAATGGGAAAGCTGTTAAAGAGTGGTGCATGACTACGAGGTAATGTAAATTACCTCTCTAATAGTCCTGAACGGGTAATCTACGCAAATGCCTCTGCTCGGCCTCAAACTTGTCTTCGTACGTGTTTGCGGAAATGGGAAAGCGGTTAGAGAGTGGTGCATGACAACGAGGTAATGTAAATTACCTCTCTAATATTCCCGAACGGGTAATCTACGCAAATTCCTCGGCTCGGCCACAAACTCGTCTTCGTACAGGTTTGCGGAAATGGGAAAGCGGTTAGAGAGTTGTGCATGACTACGGGGTAATCTAAATTACCTTTCTACTAGTCCCGAACGGGTAATCTACGCAAATGCCTCGGCTTGGCCCCAAACTCGTCTTCGTACGGGTTTGCAGAAATGGGAAAGTGGTTAGAGAGTGGGACATGTCTATGAGGTAATGTAAATTGCCTCTCTAATAGTCCTGAAAGAGTAATCTACGCAAATGCCTCGGCTCGGCCTCAAACTCGTCTTCGTACGGGTTTGCAGAAATGGGAAAGCGGTTAGAGAGTGGTGCATGACAAAGAGGTAATCTAAATTACCTCTCTAATAGTCCCGAACGGGTAATCTACGCAAATGCCTCGGCTCGGCCTCAAACTCGTCCTCGTAGGGGTTTGCGGAAATGGGAAAGCGGTTAGAGAGTGGTGCATGACAACGAGGTAATGTAAATTACCTCTCTAATAGTCCTGAACGGGTAATCTACGCAAATGCCTCTGCTCGGCCTCAAACTCGTCTTAGTACGGGTTTGCAGAAATGGGAAAGCGGTTAGAGAGTGGTGCATGACAACGAGGTAATGTAAATTACCTCTCTAATAGTCCCAAAAGGGTAATCGACACAAATGCCTCGGCTCGGCCACAAACTCGTCTTCGTACGGGTTTGCGGAAATGGGAAAGCGGTTAGAGAGTGGTGCATGACTACGAGGTAATGTAAATTACCTCTCTAATAGTCCCGAACGGTAATCTACGCAAATATCTCGGCTCGGCCTCAAACTCGTCTTCGTACGGGTTTGCAGAAATAGGAAAGCGGTTAGAGAGTGGTGCATGACTACGAGGTAATGTAAATTACCTCTCTAATAATCCCGAACGGGTAATCTACGCAAATGCCTCGGCTCGGCCTCAACCTCTTCTTCGTATGGGTTTGCGGAAATGGGAAAGCGGTTAGAGAGTGGTGGATGACAACGAGATAATCTAAATTACCTCTATAATAGTCCTGAACGGGTAATCTACGCAAATGCCTCTGCTCGGCCTCAAACTCGTCTTAGTACGGGTTTGCAGAAATGGGAAAGCGGTTAGAGAGTGGTGCATGACAACGAGGTAATGTAAATTACCTCTCTAATAGTCCCGAACGGGTAATCTACATAAATGCCTCGGCTAAGCCACAAACTCGTCTTCGTACAGGTTTGCGGAAATGGGAAAGCGGTTAGAGAGTGGTGCATGACTACAGGGTAATCTAAATTACCTCTCTAATAGTCCCGAACGGGTAATCTACGCAAATGCCTCGGCTCGGCCTCAAACTCGTCTTCGTTCGGGTTTGCGGAAATGGGAAAGCGGTTAGAGAGTGGTGCATGACAAAGAGGTAATCTAAATTACCTCTCTAATAGTCCCGAACGGGTAATCTACGCAAATGCCTCGGCTTGGCCTCAAACTCGTCTTCGTACGGGTTTGCGGAAATGGGAAAGCTGTTAGAGAGTGGTGCATGACTACGAGGTAATGTAAATTACCTCTCTAATAGTCCTGAACGGGTAATCTACGCAAATGCCTCTGCTCGGCCTCAAACTTGTCTTCGTACGTGTTTGCGGAAATGGGAAAGCGGTTAGAGAGTGGTGCATGACAACGAGGTAATGTAAATTACCTCTCTAATATTCCCGAACGGGTAATCTACGCAAATTCCTCGGCTCGGCCACAAACTCGTCTTCGTACAGGTTTGCGGAAATGGGAAAGCGGTTAGAGAGTGGTGCATGACTACGGGGTAATCTAAATTACCTCTCTACTAGTCCCGAACGGGTAATCTACGCAAATGCCTCGGCTTGGCCCCAAACTCGTCTTCGTACGGGTTTGCAGAAATGGGAAAGTGGTTAGAGAGTGGGGCATGTCTATGAGGTAATGTAAATTACCTCTCTAATAGTCCAGAACGGGTAATCTACGCAAATGCCTCGGCTCGGCCACAAACTTGTCTTCGTACGGGTTTGCGGAAATGGGAAAGCGGTTAGAGAGTGGTGCATGACTACGAGGTCATGTAAATTACCACTCTAATAGTCCCGAACGAGTAATCTACACAAATGCCTCGGCTCGGCCACAAACTCGTCTTCGTACGGGTTTGCGGAAATGGGAAAGCTTTTAGAGAGTGGTGCATGACAATGAGGTAATCTAAATTACCTCTCTAATAGTCCCGAACGGGTAATCTACGCAAATGCCTCGGTTCGGCCACAAACTTGTCTTCGTACGGGTTTGCGGAAATGGGAAAGCGGTTAGAGAGTGGTGCATGACTACGAGGTCATGTAAATTACCACTCTAATAGTCCCGAACGAGTAATCTACACAAATGCCTCGGCTCAGTCACAAACTCGTCTTCGTTCGGGTTTGCGGAAATGGGAAAGCGGTTAGAGAGTGGTGCATGACAAAGAGGTAATCTAAATTACCTCTCTAATAGTCCCGAACAGGTAATCTACGCAAATGCCTCGGCTCGGCCACAAAGTCGTCTTCGTACGGGTTTGCGGAAATGGAAAAGCGGTTAGAGAGTGGTGCCTGACAACGAGGTAATGTAAATTACCTCTCTAATAGTCTCGAACGGGTAATCTACGCAAATATCTCGGCTCGGCCTCAAACTCGTCTTCGTACGGGTTTGCAGAAATTGGAAAGCGATTAGAGAGTGGTGCATGACAACGAGGTAATCTAAATTACCTCTCTAATAGTCCCGAACGGGTAATCTACACAAATTCCTCGGCTCGGCCACAAACTCGTCTTCGTACAGGTTTGCGGAAATGGGAAAGCGGTTAGAGAGTGGTGCATGACTACGGGGTAATCTAAATTACCTCTCTACTAGTCCCGAACGGGTAATCTACGCAAATGCCTCGGCTTGGCCCCAAACTCGTCTTCGTACGGGTTTGCAGAAATGGGAAAGTGGTTAGAGAGTGGGGCATGTCTATGAGGTAATGTAAATTACCTCTCTAATAGTCCAGAACGGGTAATCTACGCAAATGCCTCGGCTCGGCCACAAACTTGTCTTCGTACGGGTTTGCGGAAATGGGAAAGCGGTTAGAGAGTGGTGCATGACTACGAGGTCATGTAAATTACCTCTCTAATAGTCCCGAACGGGTAATCTACGCAAATGCCTCGGCTCGGCCTCAAACTCGTCTTTGTACGGGTTTGCGGAAATGGGAAAGCGGTTAGAGAGTGGTGCATGACTACGAGGTAATGTAAATTACCTCTCTAATAGTCCTGAACGGGTAATCTACGCAAATGCCTCGGCTCGGCCTCAAACTCGTCTTCGTACGGGTTTGCAGAAATGGGAAAGCGGTTAGAGAGTGGTGCAAGACAAAGAGGTAATCTAAATTACCTCTCTAATAGTCCCGAACGGGTAATCTACACAAATGCCTCGGCTCGGCCTCAAACACGTCTTCGTACGGGTTTGCGGAAATGGGAAAGCGGTTAGAGAGTGGTGCATGACAACGAGGTAATGTAAATTACCTCTCTAATAGTCCCGAACGGGTAATCTACGCAAATTTCTCGGCTCGGCCTCAAACTCGTCTTCGTACGGGTTTGCAGAAATGGGAAAGCGGTTAGAGAGTGGTGCAAGACAAAGAGGTAATCTAAATTACCTCTCTAATAGTCCCGAACGGGTAATCTATGCAAATGCCTCGGCTCGGCCTCAACCTCGTCTTCATATGGGTTTGCGGAAATGGGAAAGCAGTTAGAGAGTGGTGCATGACAACGAGGTAATGTAAATTACCTCTCTAATAGTCCCAAAAGGGTAATCGACACAAATGCCTCGGCTCGGCCACAAACTCGTCTTCGTACGGGTTTGCGGAAATGGGAAAGCGGTTAGAGAGTGGTGCATGACTACGAGGTAATGTAAATTACCTCTCTAATAGTCCCGAACGGTAATCTACGCAAATATCTCGGCTCGGCCTCAAACTCGTCTTCGTACGGGCTTGCAGAAATAGGAAAGCGGTTAGAGAGTGGTGCATGACTACGAGGTAATGTAAATTACCTCTCTAATAATCCCGAACGGGTAATCTACGCAAATGCCTCGGCTCGGCCTCAACCTCTTCTTCGTATGGGTTTGCGGAAATGGGAAAGCGGTTAGAGAGTGGTGGATGACAACGAGATAATCTAAATTACCTCTCTAATAGTCCTGAACGGGTAATCTACGCAAATGCCTCTGCTCGGCCTCAAACTCGTCTTAGTACGGGTTTGCAGAAATGGGAAAGCGGTTAGAGAGTGGTGCATGACAACGAGGTAATGTAAATTACCTCTCTAATAGTCCCGAACGAGTAATCTACATAAATGCCTCGGCTCAGCCACAAACTCGTCTTCGTACAGGTTTGCGGAAATGGGAAACCGGTTAGAGAGTGGTGCATGACTACAGGGTAATCTAAATTACCTCTCTAATAGTCCCGAACGGGTAATCTACGCAAATGCCTCGGCTCGGCCTCAAACTCGTCTTCGTTCGGGTTTGCGGAAATGGGAAAGCGGTTAGAGAGTGGTGCATGACAAAGAGGTAATCTAAATTACCTCTCTAATAGTCCCGAACGGGTAATCTACGCAAATGCCTCGGCTTGGCCTCAAACTCGTCTTCGTACGGGTTTGCGGAAATGGGAAAGCTGTTAGAGAGTGGTGCATGACTACGAGGTAATGTAAATTACCTCTCTAATAGTCCTGAACGGGTAATCTACGCAAATGCCTCTGCTCGGCCTCAAACTTGTCTTCGTACGTGTTTGCGGAAATGGGAAAGCGGTTAGAGAGTGGTGCATGACAACTAGGTAATGTAAATTACCTCTCTAATATTCCCGAACGGGTAATCTACGCAAATTCCTCGGCTCGGCCACAAACTCGTCTTCGTACAGGTTTGCGGAAATGGGAAAGCGGTTAGAGAGTTGTGCATGACTACGGGGTAATCTAAATTACCTTTCTACTAGTCCCGAACGGGTAATCTACGCAAATGCCTCGGCTTGGCCCCAAACTCGTCTTCGTACGGGTTTGCAGAAATGGGAAAGTGGTTAGAGAGTGGGACATGTCTATGAGGTAATGTAAATTGCCTCTCTAATAGTCCTGAAAGAGTAATCTACGCAAATGCCTCGGCTCGGCCTCAAACTCGTCTTCGTACGGGTTTGCAGAAATGGGAAAGCGGTTAGAGAGTGGTGCATGACAAAGAGGTAATCTAAATTACCTCTCTAATAGTCCCGAACGGGTAATCTACGCAAATGCCTCGGCTCGGCCTCAAACTCGTCCTCGTAGGGGTTTGCGGAAATGGGAAAGCGGTTAGAGAGTGGTGCATGACAACGAGGTAATGTAAATTACCTCTCTAATAGTCCTGAACGGGTAATCTACGCAAATGCCTCTGCTCGGCCTCAAACTCGTCTTAGTACGGGTTTGCAGAAATGGGAAAGCGGTTAGAGAGTGGTGCATGACAACGAGGTAATGTAAATTACCTCTCTAATAGTCCCAAAAGGGTAATCGACACAAATGCCTCGGCTCGGCCACAAACTCGTCTTCGTACGGGTTTGCGGAAATGGGAAAGCGGTTAGAGAGTGGTGCATGACTACGAGGTAATGTAAATTACCTCTCTAATAGTCCCGAACGGTAATCTACGCAAATATCTCGGCTCGGCCTCAAACTCGTCTTCGTACGGGTTTGCAGAAATAGGAAAGCGGTTAGAGAGTGGTGCATGACTACGAGGTAATGTAAATTACCTCTCTAATAATCCCGAACGGGTAATCTACGCAAATGCCTCGGCTCGGCCTCAACCTCTTTTTCGTATGGGTTTGCGGAAATGGGAAAGCGGTTAGAGAGTGGTGGATGACAACGAGATAATCTAAATTACCTCTATAATAGTCCTGAACGGGTAATCTACGCAAATGCCTCTGCTCGGCCTCAAACTCGTCTTAGTACGGGTTTGCAGAAATGGGAAAGCGGTTAGAGAGTGGTGCATGACAACGAGGTAATGTAAATTACCTCTCTAATAGTCCCGAACGGGTAATCTACATAAATGCCTCGGCTAAGCCACAAACTCGTCTTCGTACAGGTTTGCGGAAATGGGAAAGCGGTTAGAGAGTGGTGCATGACTACAGGGTAATCTAAATTACCTCTCTAATAGTCCCGAACGGGTAATCTACGCAAATGCCTCGGCTCGGCCTCAAACTCGTCTTCGTTCGGGTTTGCGGAAATGGGAAAGCGGTTAGAGAGTGGTGCATGACAAAGAGGTAATCTAAATTACCTCTCTAATAGTCCCGAACGGGTAATCTACGCAAATGCCTCGGCTTGGCCTCAAACTCGTCTTCGTACGGGTTTGCGGAAATGGGAAAGCTGTTAGAGAGTGGTGCATGACTACGAGGTAATGTAAATTACCTCTCTAATAGTCCTGAACGGGTAATCTACGCAAATGCCTCTGCTCGGCCTCAAACTTGTCTTCGTACGTGTTTGCGGAAATGGGAAAGCGGTTAGAGAGTGGTGCATGACAACGAGGTAATGTAAATTACCTCTCTAATATTCCCGAACGGGTAATCTACGCAAATTCCTCGGCTCGGCCACAAACTCGTCTTCGTACAGGTTTGCGGAAATGGGAAAGCGGTTAGAGAGTGGTGCATGACTACGGGGTAATCTAAATTACCTCTCTACTAGTCCCGAACGGGTAATCTACGCAAATGCCTCGGCTTGGCCCCAAACTCGTCTTCGTACGGGTTTGCAGAAATGGGAAAGTGGTTAGAGAGTGGGGCATGTCTATGAGGTAATGTAAATTACCTCTCTAATAGTCCAGAACGGGTAATCTACGCAAATGCCTCGGCTCGGCCACAAACTTGTCTTCGTACGGGTTTGCGGAAATGGGAAAGCGGTTAGAGAGTGGTGCATGACTACGAGGTCATGTAAATTACCACTCTAATAGTCCCGAACGAGTAATCTACACAAATGCCTCGGCTCGGCCACAAACTCGTCTTCGTACGGGTTTGCGGAAATGGGAAAGCTTTTAGAGAGTGGTGCATGACAATGAGGTAATCTAAATTACCTCTCTAATAGTCCCGAACGGGTAATCTACGCAAATGCCTCGGTTCGGCCACAAACTTGTCTTCGTACGGGTTTGCGGAAATGGGAAAGCGGTTAGAGAGTGGTGCATGACTACGAGGTCATGTAAATTACCACTCTAATAGTCCCGAACGAGTAATCTACACAAATGCCTCGGCTCAGTCACAAACTCGTCTTCGTTCGGGTTTGCGGAAATGGGAAAGCGGTTAGAGAGTGGTGCATGACAAAGAGGTAATCTAAATTACCTCTCTAATAGTCCCGAACAGGTAATCTACGCAAATGCCTCGGCTCGGCCACAAAGTCGTCTTCGTACGGGTTTGCGGAAATGGAAAAGCGGTTAGAGAGTGGTGCCTGACAACGAGGTAATGTAAATTACCTCTCTAATAGTCTCGAATGGGTAATCTACGCAAATGACTCGGCTCGGCCACAAAATCATCTTCGTACGGGTTTGCAGAAATGGGAAAGCGGTTAGAGAGTGGTGCATGACAAGGAGGTAATCTAAATTACCTCTCTAATAGTCCCGAACGGGTAATCTACGCAACTGCCTCGGCTCGGCTACAAACTCGTCTTCGTACGGGTTTGCGGAAATGGGAAAGCGGTTAGAGAGTGGTGCATGACAAAGAGGTAATCTAAATTACCTCTCTAATAGTCCCGAACGGGTAATCTACGCAAATGCCTCGGCTTGGCCTCAAACTCGTCTTCGTACGGGTTTGCGGAAATGGGAAAGCTGTTAGAGAGTGGTGCATGACTACGAGGTAATGTAAATTACCTCTCTAATAGTCCTGAACGGGTAATCTACGCAAATGCCTCTGCTCGGCCTCAAACTTGTCTTCGTACGTGTTTGCGGAAATGGGAAAGCGGTTAGAGAGTGGTGCATGACAACGAGGTAATGTAAATTACCTCTCTAATATTCCCGAACGGGTAATCTACGCAAATTCCTCGGCTCGGCCACAAACTCGTCTTCGTACAGGTTTGCGGAAATGGGAAAGCGGTTAGAGAGTTGTGCATGACTACGGGGTAATCTAAATTACCTTTCTACTAGTCCCGAACGGGTAATCTACGCAAATGCCTCGGCTTGGCCCCAAACTCGTCTTCGTACGGGTTTGCAGAAATGGGAAAGTGGTTAGAGAGTGGGACATGTCTATGAGGTAATGTAAATTGCCTCTCTAATAGTCCTGAAAGAGTAATCTACGCAAATGCCTCGGCTCGGCCTCAAACTCGTCTTCGTACGGGTTTGCAGAAATGGGAAAGCGGTTAGAGAGTGGTGCATGACAAAGAGGTAATCTAAATTACCTCTCTAATAGTCCCGAACGGGTAATCTACGCAAATGCCTCGGCTCGGCCTCAAACTCGTCCTCGTAGGGGTTTGCGGAAATGGGAAAGCGGTTAGAGAGTGGTGCATGACAACGAGGTAATGTAAATTACCTCTCTAATAGTCCTGAACGGGTAATCTACGCAAATGCCTCTGCTCGGCCTCAAACTCGTCTTAGTACGGGTTTGCAGAAATGGGAAAGCGGTTAGAGAGTGGTGCATGACAACGAGGTAATGTAAATTACCTCTCTAATAGTCCCAAAAGGGTAATCGACACAAATGCCTCGGCTCGGCCACAAACTCGTCTTCGTACGGGTTTGCGGAAATGGGAAAGCGGTTAGAGAGTGGTGCATGACTACGAGGTAATGTAAATTACCTCTCTAATAGTCCCGAACGGTAATCTACGCAAATATCTCGGCTCGGCCTCAAACTCGTCTTCGTACGGGTTTGCAGAAATAGGAAAGCGGTTAGAGAGTGGTGCATGACTACGAGGTAATGTAAATTACCTCTCTAATAATCCCGAACGGGTAATCTACGCAAATGCCTCGGCTCGGCCTCAACCTCTTCTTCGTATGGGTTTGCGGAAATGGGAAAGCGGTTAGAGAGTGGTGGATGACAACGAGATAATCTAAATTACCTCTATAATAGTCCTGAACGGGTAATCTACGCAAATGCCTCTGCTCGGCCTCAAACTCGTCTTAGTACGGGTTTGCAGAAATGGGAAAGCGGTTAGAGAGTGGTGCATGACAACGAGGTAATGTAAATTACCTCTCTAATAGTCCCGAACGGGTAATCTACATAAATGCCTCGGCTAAGCCACAAACTCGTCTTCGTACAGGTTTGCGGAAATGGGAAAGCGGTTAGAGAGTGGTGCATGACTACAGGGTAATCTAAATTACCTCTCTAATAGTCCCGAACGGGTAATCTACGCAAATGCCTCGGCTCGGCCTCAAACTCGTCTTCGTTCGGGTTTGCGGAAATGGGAAAGCGGTTAGAGAGTGGTGCATGACAAAGAGGTAATCTAAATTACCTCTCTAATAGTCCCGAACGGGTAATCTACGCAAATGCCTCGTCTTGGCCTCAAACTCGTCTTCGTACGGGTTTGCGGAAATGGGAAAGCTGTTAGAGAGTGGTGCATGACTACGAGGTAATGTAAATTACCTCTCTAATAGTCCTGAACGGGTAATCTACGCAAATGCCTCTGCTCGGCCTCAAACTTGTCTTCGTACGTGTTTGCGGAAATGGGAAAGCGGTTAGAGAGTGGTGCATGACAACGAGGTAATGTAAATTACCTCTCTAATATTCCCGAACGGGTAATCTACGCAAATTCCTCGGCTCGGCCACAAACTCGTCTTCGTACAGGTTTGCGGAAATGGGAAAGCGGTTAGAGAGTGGTGCATGACTACGGGGTAATCTAAATTACCTCTCTACTAGTCCCGAACGGGTAATCTACGCAAATGCCTCGGCTTGGCCCCAAACTCGTCTTCGTACGGGTTTGCAGAAATGGGAAAGTGGTTAGAGAGTGGGGCATGTCTATGAGGTAATGTAAATTACCTCTCTAATAGTCCAGAACGGGTAATCTACGCAAATGCCTCGGCTCGGCCACAAACTTGTCTTCGTACGGGTTTGCGGAAATGGGAAAGCGGTTAGAGAGTGGTGCATGACTACGAGGTCATGTAAATTACCACTCTAATAGTCCCGAACGAGTAATCTACACAAATGCCTCGGCTCGGCCACAAACTCGTCTTCGTACGGGTTTGCGGAAATGGGAAAGCTTTTAGAGAGTGGTGCATGACAATGAGGTAATCTAAATTACCTCTCTAATAGTCCCGAACGGGTAATCTACGCAAATGCCTCGGTTCGGCCACAAACTTGTCTTTGTACGGGTTTGCGGAAATGGGAAAGCGGTTAGAGAGTGGTGCATGACTACGAGGTCATGTAAATTACCACTCTAATAGTCCCGAACGAGTAATCTACACAAATGCCTCGGCTCAGTCACAAACTCGTCTTCGTTCGGGTTTGCGGAAATGGGAAAGCGGTTAGAGAGTGGTGCATGACAAAGAGGTAATCTAAATTACCTCTCTAATAGTCCCGAACAGGTAATCTACGCAAATGCCTCGGCTCGGCCACAAAGTCGTCTTCGTACGGGTTTGCGGAAATGGAAAAGCGGTTAGAGAGTGGTGCCTGACAACGAGGTAATGTAAATTACCTCTCTAATAGTCTCGAATGGGTAATCTACGCAAATGACTCGGCTCGGCCACAAAATCATCTTCGTACGGGTTTGCAGAAATGGGAAAGCGGTTAGAGAGTGGTGCATGACAAGGAGGTAATCTAAATTACCTCTCTAATAGTCCCGAACGGGTAATCTACGCAACTGCCTCGGCTCGGCTACAAACTCGTCTTCGTACGGGTTTGCGGAAATGGGAAAGCGGTTAGAGAGTGGTGCATGACTACGAGGTCATGTAAATTACCACTCTAATAGTCCCGAACGAGTAATCTACACAAATGCCTCGGCTCGGCCACAAACTCGTCTTCGTACGGGTTTGCGGAAATGGGAAAGCTGTTAGAGAGTGGTGCATGACAATGAGGTAATCTAAATTACCTCTCTAATAGTCCCGAACGGGTAATCTACGCAAATGCCTTGGCTCGGCCACAAACTTGTCTTCGTACGGGTTTGCGGAAATGGGAAAGCGGTTAGAGAGTGGTGCATAACTACGAGGTCATGTAAATTACCACTCTAATAGTCCCGAACGAGTAATCTACACAAATGCCTCGGCTCAGTCACAAACTCGTCTTCGTTCGGGTTTGCGGAAATGGGAAAGCGGTTAGAGAGTGGTGCATGACAAAGAGGTAATCTAAATTACCTCTCTAATAGTCCCGAACAGGTAATCTACGCAAATGCCTCGGCTCGGCCGCAAAGTCGTCTTCGTACGGGTTTGCGGAAATGGAAAAGCGGTTAGAGAGTGGTGCCTGACAACGAGGTAATGTAAATTACCTCTCTAATAGTCCCAAACGGGTAATCTACGCAAATATCTCGGCTCGGCCTCAAACTCGTCTTCGTACGGGTTTGCAGAAATTGGAAAGCGATTAGAGAGTGGTGCATGACAACGAGGTAATCTAAATTACCTCTCTAATAGTCCCGAACGGGTAATCTACACAAATGCCTCGGCTCGGCCATACACTCGTCTTCGTACGGGTTTGCGGAAATGGATAAGCGGTTAGAGAGTGGTGCATGACAACGAGGTAATCTAAATTACCTCTCTAATAGTCTCGAACGGGTAATCTACGCAAATGACTCGGCTCGGCCACAAAATCATCTTCGTACGGGTTTGCAGAAATGGGAAAGCGGTTAGAGAGTGGTGCATGACAAGGAGGTAATCTAAATTACCTCTCTAATAGTCCCGAACGGGTAATCTACGCAACTGCCTCGGCTCGGCTACAAACTCGTCTTCGTACGGGTTTGCGGAAATGGGAAAGCGGTTAGAGAGTGGTGCATGACTACGAGGTCATGTAAATTACCACTCTAATAGTCCCGAACGAGTAATCTACACAAATGCCTCGGCTCGGCCACAAACTCGTCTTCGTACGGGTTTGCGGAAATGGGAAAGCTGTTAGAGAGTGGTGCATGACAATGAGGTAATCTAAATTACCTCTCTAATAGTCCCGAACGGGTAATCTACGCAAATGCCTTGGCTCGGCCACAAACTTGTCTTCGTACGGGTTTGCGGAAATGGGAAAGCGGTTAGAGAGTGGTGCATGACTACGAGGTCATGTAAATTACCACTCTAATAGTCCCGAACGAGTAATCTACACAAATGCCTCGGCTCAGTCACAAACTCGTCTTCGTTCGGGTTTGCGGAAATGGGAAAGCGGTTAGAGAGTGGTGCATGACAAAGAGGTAATCTAAATTACCTCTCTAATAGTCCCGAACAGGTAATCTACGCAAATGCCTCGGCTCGGCCACAAAGTCGTCTTCGTACGGGTTTGCGGAAATGGAAAAGCGGTTAGAGAGTGGTGCCTGACAACGAGGTAATGTAAATTACCTCTCTAATAGTCCCGAACGGGTAATCTACGCAAATATCTCGGCTCGGCCTCAAACTCGTCTTCGTACGGGTTTGCAGAAATTGGAAAGCGATTAGAGAGTGGTGCATGACAACGAGGTAATCTAAATTACCTCTCTAATAGTCCCGAACGGGTAATCTACACAAATGCCTCGGCTCGGCCACACACTCGTCTTCGTACGGGTTTGCGGAAATGGATAAGCGGTTAGAGAGTGGTGCATGACAACGAGGTAATCTAAATTACCTCTCTAATAGTCTCGAACGGGTAATCTACGCAAATGACTCAGCTCGGCCACAAAATCATCTTCGTACGGGTTTGCAGAAATGGGAAAGCGGTTAGAGAGTGGTGCATGACAAGGAGGTAATCTAAATTACCTCTCTAATAGTCCCGAACGGGTAATCTACGCAACTGCCTCGGCTCGGCTACAAACTCGTCTTCGTACGGGTTTGCGGAAATGGGAAAAACAGTTAGAGAGTGGTGCATGACTACGAGGTCATGTAAATTACCACTCTAATAGTCCCGAACGAGTAATCTACACAAATGCCTCGGCTCGGCCACACACTCGTCTTCGTACGGGTTTGCGGAAATGGAAAAGCGGTTAGAGAGTGGTGCATGACAACGAGGTAATCTAAATTACCTCTCTAATAGTCCCGAACGGGTAATCTACGCAAATGACTCGGCTCGGCCACAAAATCATCTTCGTACGGGTTTGCAGAAAAGGGAAAGCGGTTAGAGAGTGGTGCATGACAAGGATGTAATCTAAATTACCTCTCTAATAGTCCCGAACGGGTAATCTACGCAACTGCCTCGGCTCGGCCACAAACTCGTCTTCGTACGGGTTTGCGAAAATGGGAAAGCGGTTAGAGAGTGGTGCATGACTACGAGGTCATGTAAATTACCACTCTAATAGTCTCGAACGAGTAATCTACACAAATGCCTCGGCTCGGCCACAAAATCATCTTCGTACGGGTTTGCAGAAATGGGAAAGCGGTTAGAGAGTGGTGCATGACAAGGAGGTAATCGAAATTACCTCTCTAATAGTCCCGAACGGGTAATCTACGCAACTGCCTCGGCTCGGCTACAAACTCGTCTTCGTACGGGTTTGCGGAAATGGGAAAAACAGTTAGAGAGTGGTGCATGACTACGAGGTCATGTAAATTACCACTCTAATAGTCCCGAACGAGTAATCTACACAAATGCCTCGGCTCGGCCACACACTCGTCTTCGTACGGGTTTGCGGAAATGGAAAAGCGGTTAGAGAGTGGTGCATGACAACGAGGTAATCTAAATTACCTCTCTAATAGTCCCGAACGGGTAATCTACGCAAATGACTCGGCTCGGCCACAAAATCATCTTCGTACGGGTTTGCAGAAAAGGGAAAGCGGTTAGAGAGTGGTGCATGACAAGGATGTAATCTAAATTACCTCTCTAATAGTCCCGAACGGGTAATCTACGCAACTGCCTCGGCTCGGCCACAAACTCGTCTTCGTACGGGTTTGCGGAAATGGGAAAGCGGTTAGAGAGTGGTGCATGACTACGAGGTCATGTAAATTACCACTCTAATAGTCCCGAACGAGTAATCTACACAAATGCCTCGGCTCGGCCACAAACTCGTCTTCGTACGGGTTTGCGGAAATGGGAAAGCTGTTAGAGAGTGGTGCATGACAATGAGGTAATCTAAATTACCTCTCTAATAGTCCCGAACGGGTAATCTACGCAAATGCCTTGGCTCGGCCACAAACTTGTCTTCGTACGGGTTTGCGGAAATGGGAAAGCGGTTAGAGAGTGGTGCATGACTACGAGGTCATGTAAATTACCACTCTAATAGTCCCGAACGAGTAATCTACACAAATGCCTCGGCTCAGTCACAAACTCGTCTTCGTTCGGGTTTGCGGAAATGGGAAAGCGGTTAGAGAGTGGTGCATGACAAAGAGGTAATCTAAATTACCTCTCTAATAGTCCCGAACAGGTAATCTACGCAAATGCCTCGGCTCGGCCACAAAGTCGTCTTCGTACGGGTTTGCGGAAATGGAAAAGCGGTTAGAGAGTGGTGCCTGACAACGAGGTAATGTAAATTACCTCTCTAATAGTCCCGAACGGGTAATCTACGCAAATATCTCGGCTCGGCCTCAAACTCGTCTTCGTACGGGTTTGCAGAAATTGGAAAGCGATTAGAGAGTGGTGCATGACAACGAGGTAATCTAAATTACCTCTCTAATAGTCCCGAACGGGTAATCTACACAAATGCCTCGGCTCGGCCACACACTCGTCTTCGTACGGGTTTGCGGAAATGGATAAGCGGTTAGAGAGTGGTGCATGACAACGAGGTAATCTAAATTACCTCTCTAATAGTCTCGAACGGGTAATCTACGCAAATGACTCAGCTCGGCCACAAAATCATCTTCGTACGGGTTTGCAGAAATGGGAAAGCGGTTAGAGAGTGGTGCATGACAAGGAGGTAATCTAAATTACCTCTCTAATAGTCCCGAACGGGTAATCTACGCAACTGCCTCGGCTCGGCTACAAACTCGTCTTCGTACGGGTTTGCGGAAATGGGAAAAACAGTTAGAGAGTGGTGCATGACTACGAGGTCATGTAAATTACCACTCTAATAGTCCCGAACGAGTAATCTACACAAATGCCTCGGCTCGGCCACACACTCGTCTTCGTACGGGTTTGCGGAAATGGAAAAGCGGTTAGAGAGTGGTGCATGACAACGAGGTAATCTAAATTACCTCTCTAATAGTCCCGAACGGGTAATCTACGCAAATGACTCGGCTCGGCCACAAAATCATCTTCGTACGGGTTTGCAGAAAAGGGAAAGCGGTTAGAGAGTGGTGCATGACAAGGATGTAATCTAAATTACCTCTCTAATAGTCCCGAACGGGTAATCTACGCAACTGCCTCGGCTCGGCCACAAACTCGTCTTCGTACGGGTTTGCGAAAATGGGAAAGCGGTTAGAGAGTGGTGCATGACTACGAGGTCATGTAAATTACCACTCTAATAGTCTCGAACGAGTAATCTACACAAATGCCTCGGCTCAGTCACAAACTCGTCTTCGTTCGGGTTTGCGGAAATGGGAAAGCGGTTAGAGAGTGGTGCATGACAAAGAGGTAATCTAAATTACCTCTCTAATAGTCCCGAACAGGTAATCTACGCAAATGCCTCGGCTCGGCCACAAAGTCGTCTTCGTACGGGTTTGCGGAAATGGAAAAGCGGTTAGAGAGTGGTGCCTGACAACGAGGTAATGTAAATTACCTCTCTAATAGTCCCGAACGGGTAATCTACGCAAATATCTCGGCTCGGCCTCAAACTCGTCTTCGTACGGGTTTGCAGAAATTGGAAAGCGATTAGAGAGTGGTGCATGACAACGAGGTAATCTAAATTACCTCTCTAATAGTCCCGAACGGGTAATCTACACAAATGCCTCGGCTCGGCCACACACTCGTCTTCGTACGGGTTTGCGGAAATGGATAAGCGGTTAGAGAGTGGTGCATGACAACGAGGTAATCTAAATTACCTCTCTAATAGTCTCGAACGGGTAATCTACGCAAATGACTCAGCTCGGCCACAAAATCATCTTCGTACGGGTTTGCAGAAATGGGAAAGCGGTTAGAGAGTGGTGCATGACAAGGAGGTAATCTAAATTACCTCTCTAATAGTCCCGAACGGGTAATCTACGCAACTGCCTCGGCTCGGCTACAAACTCGTCTTCGTACGGGTTTGCGGAAATGGGAAAAACAGTTAGAGAGTGGTGCATGACTACGAGGTCATGTAAATTACCACTCTAATAGTCCCGAACGAGTAATCTACACAAATGCCTCGGCTCGGCCACACACTCGTCTTCGTACGGGTTTGCGGAAATGGAAAAGCGGTTAGAGAGTGGTGCATGACAACGAGGTAATCTAAATTACCTCTCTAATAGTCCCGAACGGGTAATCTACGCAAATGACTCGGCTCGGCCACAAAATCATCTTCGTACGGGTTTGCAGAAAAGGGAAAGCGGTTAGAGAGTGGTGCATGACAAGGATGTAATCTAAATTACCTCTCTAATAGTCCCGAACGGGTAATCTACGCAACTGCCTCGGCTCGGCCACAAACTCGTCTTCGTACGGGTTTGCGAAAATGGGAAAGCGGTTAGAGAGTGGTGCATGACTACGAGGTCATGTAAATTACCACTCTAATAGTCTCGAACGAGTAATCTACACAAATGCCTCGGCTCAGTCACAAACTCGTCTTCGTACGGGTTTGCGGAAATGGGAAAGTGGTTAGAGAGTGGTGTATGACAACGAGATAATCTAAATTACCTCTCTAATACTCCCGAACGGGTAATCTACGCAAATGTCTCGGCTCGACCACAAACTCGTCTTCGTACAGGTTTGCGAAAATGGGAAAGCGGTTAGAGAGTGGTGCATGACTACGAGGTCATGTAAATTACCACTCTAATAGTCTCGAACGAGTAATCTACACAAATGCCTCGGCTCAGTCACAAACTCGTCTTCGTACGGGTTTGCGGAAATGGGAAAGTGGTTAGAGAATGGTGCATGACAACGAGATAATCTAAATTACCTCTCCTATAGTACCGAACGGGTAATCTACGCAAATGCCTCGGCTCAGCCACAAACTCGTCTTCGTATAGGTTTGCGGAAATCGGAAAGCGGTTAGAGAGTGGTGCATGACAACGAGGTAATCTAAATTACCTCTCTAATAGTCCAGAACGGGTAATCTACGCAAATGCCTCGGCTCGGCCACAAACTTGTCTTCGTACGGGTTTAAGGAAATGGGAAAGCGGTTAGAGAGTGGTGCATGACTACGAGGTCATGTAAATTACCACTCTAATAGTCCCGAACGAGTAATCTACACAAATGCCTCGGCTCAGTCACAAACACGTCTTCGTACGGGTTTGCGGAAATGGGAAAGTGGTTAGAGAGAGGTGCATGACAACGAGATAATCTAAATTACCTCTCTTATAGTCCCGAACGGGTAATCTACGCAAATGCCTCTGCTCTGCCTCAAACTCATCTTCGTACGGGTTTGCGGAAATGGGAAAGCGGTTAGAGAGTGGTGCATGACAACGAGGTAATGTAAATTACCTCTCTAATAGTCCTGAACGGGTAATCTACGCATATGCCTCGGTTCAGCCACAAACTTGTCTTCGTACGGGTTTGCGGAAATGGGAAAGCGGTTAGAGAGTGGTGCATGACTACGAGGTCATGTAAATTACCACTCTAATAGTCCCGAACGAGTAATCTACACAAATGCCTCGGCTCAGTCACAAACTCGTCTTCGTACAGGTTTGCGGAAATGGGAAAGTGGATAGAGAGTGGTGCATGACAACGAGATAATCTAAATTACCTCTCTTATAGTCCCAAACGGGTAATCTACGCAAATGCCTCGGCTCGGCCTCAAACTCGTTTTCGTACGGGTTTACGGAAATGGGAAAGCGGTTAGAGAGTGGTGCATGACAACGAGGTAATCTAAATTACCTCTCTAATAGTCCAGAACGGGTAATCTACGCAAATGCCTTGGCTCGGCCACAAACTTGTCTTCGTACGGGTTTGCGGAAATGGGAAAGCGGTTAGAGAGTGGTGCATGACTACGAGGTCATGTAAGTTACCACTCTAATAGTACCGAACGAGTAATCTACACAAATGCCTCGGCTCGGCCACAAACTCGTCTTCGTACGGGTTTGCGGAAATGGGAAAGCTGTTAGAGAGTGGTGCATGACAACGAGGTAATCTAAATTACCTCTCTAATAGTCCCGAACGGGTAATCTACGCAAATGCCTCGGCTCGGCCACAAACTTGTCTTCGTACGGGTTTGCGGAAATGGGAAAGCGGTTAGAGAGTGGTGCATGACTACGAGGTCATGTTAATTACCACTCTAATAGTCCCGAACGATTAATCTACACAAATGCCTCGGCTCAGTCACAAACTCATCTTCGTTCGGGTTTGCGGAAATGGGAAAGCGGTTAGAGAGTGGTGCATGACAAAGAGGTAATCTAAATTACCTCTCTAATAGTCCCGAACAGGAAATCTACGCAAATGCCTCGGCTCGGCCACAAAGTCGTCTTCGTACGGGTTTGCGGAAATGGAAAAGCGGTTAGAGAGTGGTGCCTGACAACGAGGTAATGTAAATTACCTCTCTAATAGTCCCGAACGGGTAATCTACGCAAATATCTCGGCTCGGCCTCAATATTGTCTTCGTACGGGTTTGCAGAAATTGGAAAGCGGTTAGAGAGTGGTGCATGACAACGAGGTAATCTAAATTACCTCTCTAATAGTCTCGAACGGGTAATCTACACAAATGCCTCGGCTCGGCCACACACTAATCTTCGTACGGGTTTGCAGAAATGGGAAATCGGTTAGAGAGTGGTGCATGACTACGAGGTAATGTAAATTACCTCTCTAATAGTCTCGAACGGGTAATCTACACAAATGCCTCGGCTCGGCCTCAAATTCGTCTTCGTACGGGTTTGCGGAAATGGGAAAGCGGTTAGAGAGTGGTGCATGACAACGAGGTAATCTAAATTACCTCTCTAATAGTCCCGAAAGGGTAATCTACACAAATGCCTCGGCTCGGCCACAAACTCGTCTTCGTACGGGTTTGCAGAAATGGGAAAGCGGTTAGAGAGTGGTGCATGACTACGAGGTAATGTAAATTACCTCTCTAATAGTCCTGAACGGGTAATCTACGCAAATTCCTCGGCTCGGCCACAAACTCGTCTTCGTACGGGTTTGCGGAAATGGGAAAGCTGTTAGAGAGTGGTGCATGACAACGAGGTAATCTAAATTACCTCTCTAATAGTCCCGAACGGGTAATCTACGCAAATGCCTCGGCTCGGCCACAAACTTGTCTTCGTACGGGTTTGCGGAAATGGGAAAGCGGTTAGAGAGTGGTGCATGACTACGAGGTCATGTTAATTACCACTCTAATAGTCCCGAACGATTAATCTACACAAATGCCTCGGCTCAGTCACAAACTCATCTTCGTTCGGGTTTGCGGAAATGGGAAAGCGGTTAG
This sequence comes from Lepidium didymum, assembly GCA_963920545.1. Taxonomy (NCBI): domain Eukaryota; kingdom Viridiplantae; phylum Streptophyta; class Magnoliopsida; order Brassicales; family Brassicaceae; genus Lepidium; species Lepidium didymum. The sequence goes on from OY986988.1 coordinate 8,502,556, forward strand.
AGAGTGGTGCATGACAAAGAGGTAATCTAAATTACCTCTCTAATAGTCCCGAACAGGTAATCTACGCAAATGCCTCGGCTCGGCCACAAAGTCGTCTTCGTACGGGTTTGCGGAAATGGAAAAGCGGTTAGAGAGTGGTGCTGACAACGAGGTAATGTAAATTACCTCTCTAATAGTCCCGAACGGGTAATCTACGCAAATATCTCGGCTCGGCCTCAATATTGTCTTCGTACGGGTTTGCAGAAATTGGAAAGCGGTTAGAGAGTGGTGCATGACAACGAGGTAATCTAAATTACCTCTCTAATAGTCTCGAACGGGTAATCTACACAAATGCCTCGGCTCGGCCACACACTAATCTTCGTACGGGTTTGCAGAAATGGGAAATCGGTTAGAGAGTGGTGCATGACTACGAGGTAATGTAAATTACCTCTCTAATAGTCTCGAACGGGTAATCTACACAAATGCCTCGGCTCGGCCTCAAATTCGTCTTCGTACGGGTTTGCGGAAATGGGAAAGCGGTTAGAGAGTGGTGCATGACAACGAGGTAATCTAAATTACCTCTCTAATAGTCCCGAAAGGGTAATCTACACAAATGCCTCGGCTCGGCCACAAACTCATCTTCGTACGGGTTTGCAGAAATGGGAAAGCGGTTAGAGAGTGGTGCATGACTACGAGGTAATGTAAATTACCTCTATAATAGTCCTGAACGGGTAATCTACGCAAATTCCTCGGCTCGGCCACAAACTCGTCTTCGTACGGGTTTGCGGAAATGGGAAAGCTGTTAGAGAGTGATGCATGACAACGAGGTAATCTAAATTACCTCTCTAATAGTCCCGAACGGGTAATCTATGCAAATGCCTCGGCTCGGCCACAAACTCGTCTTCGTACGGGTTTGCGGAAATGGGAAAGCTGTTAGAGAGTGGTGCATGACTACGGGGTAATCTAAATTACCTCTCTAATAGTCCCGAACGGGTAATCTATGCAAATGCCTCGGCTCGGCCACAAACTCGTCTTCGTACGGGTTTGCAGAAATGGGAAAGCGGTTAGAGAGTAGTGCATGATAAGGAGGTAATCTAAATTACCTCTCTAATAGTTCTGAACGGGTAATCTACGCAACTGCCTCGGCTCGGCCACAAACTCGTCTTCGTACGGGTTTGCGGAAATGGGAAAGCTGTTAGAGAGTGGTGCATGACAACGAGGTAATCTAAATTACCTCTCTAATAGTCCCGAACGGGTAATCTACGCAAATGCCTCGGCTCGGCCACAAACTTGTCTTCGTACGGGTTTGCGGAAATGGGAAAGCGGTTAGAGAGTGGTGCATAACTACGAGGTAATCTAAATTACCTCTCTAATAGTCCCGAACGGGTAATCTACGCAAATGCCTCGGCTCGGCCACAAACTTGTCTTCGTACAGGTTTGCGGAAATGGGAAAGCGGTTAGAGAGTGGTGCATGACAACGAGATAATCTAAATTACCTCTCTTATAGTCCCGAACGGGTAATCTACGCAAATGCCTCGGCTCAGTCACAAACTCGTCTTCGTTCGGGTTTGCGGAAATGGGAAAGCGGTTAGAGAGTGGTGCATGACAACGAGGTAATCTAAATTACCTCTCTAATAGTCCCGAACGGGTAATCTATGCAAATGCCTCGGCTCGGCCACAAACTCGTCTTCGTACGGGTTTGCGGAAATGGGAAAGCTGTTAGAGAGTGGTGCCTGACAACGAGGTAATGTAAATTACCTCTCTAATAGTCCCGAACGGGTAATCTACGCAAATATCTCGGCTCGGCCTCAAACTCGTCTTCGTACGGGTTTGCAGAAATGGGAAAGCGGTTAGAGAGTAGTGCATGATAAGGAGGTAATCTAAATTACCTCTCTAATTGTCCCGAACGGGTAATCTACACAAATGCCTCGGCTCGGCCACACACTTGTCTTCGTACGGGTTGGCGGAAATGGGAAAGCTGTTAGAGAGTGGTGCATGACAACGAGGTAATCTAAATTACCTCTCTAATAGTCCCGAACGGGTAATCTACGCAAATGCCTCGGCTCGGCCACAAACTCGTCTTCGTACGGGTTTGCGGAAATGGGAAAGCTGTTAGAGAGTGGTGCATGACAACGAGATAATCTAAATTACCTCTCTAATAGTCCCGAAAGGGTAATGTACACAAATGCCTCGGCTCGGCCACAAACTTGTCTTCGTACGGGTTTGCAGAAATAGGAAAGCGGTCAGAGAGTGGTGCATGACTACGAGGTAATGTAAATTACCTCTCCAATAGTCCCGAACGGGTAATCTACGCAAATGCCTCGGCTCGGCCCAAACTCGTCTTCGTATGGGTTTGCGGAAATGGGAAAGCGGTTAGAGAGTGGTGCATGACAACGAGGTAATCTAAATTACCACTCTAATTGTCCCGAACGGGTAATCTACACAAATGCCTCAGCTCGGCCTCAAACTCGTCTTCGTACGGGTTTGCAGAAATGGGAAAGCGGTTAGAGAGTAGTGCATGATAAGGAGGTAATCTAAATTACCTCTCTAATAGTTCTGAACGGGTAATCTACGCAACTGCCTCGGCTCGGCTACAAACTCGTCTTCGTACGGATTTGCGGAAATGGGAAAGCTGTTAGAGAGTGGTGCATGACAACGAGGTAATCTAAATTACCTCTCTAATAGTCCCGAACGGGTAATCTACGCAAATGCCTCGGCTCGGCCACAAACTTGTCTTCGTACGGGTTTGCGGAAATAGGAAAGCGGTTAGAGAGTGGTGCATAACTACGAGGTCATGTAAATTACCACTCTAATAGTCCCGAACGAGTAATCTACACAAATACCTCGGCTCAGTCACAAACACGTCTTCGTACGGGTTTGCGGAAATGGGAAAGTGGTTAGAGAGTGGTGCATGACAACGAGATAATCTAAATTACCTCTCTTATAGTCCCGAACGGGTAATCTACGCAAATGCCTCTGCTCGGCCTCAAACTCGTCTTCGTACGGGTTTGCGGAAATGGGAAAGCGGTTAGAGAGTGGTGCATGACAACGAGGTAATGTAAATTACCTCTCTAATAGTCCCGAACGGGTAATCTACGCATATGCCTCGGCTCAGCCACAAACTCGTCTTCGTATGGGTTTGCGGAAATGAAAAAGCGGTTAGAGAGTGGTGCATGACAACGAGGTAATCAAAATTACCTCTCTAATAGTCCCGAACAGGTAATCTATGCAAATGCCTTGGCTCGGCCACAAACTCGTCTTCGTACGGGTTTGCGGAAATGGGAAAGCTGTTAGAGAGTTGTGCCTGACAACGAGGTAATGTAAATTACCTCTCTAATAGTCCCGAACGGGTAATCTACGCAAATATCTCGGCTCGGCCTCAAACTCGTCTTCGTACGGGTTTGCAGAAATGGGAAAGCGGTTAGAGAGTAGTGCATGATAAGGAGGTAATCTAAATTACCTCTCTAATTGTCCCGAACGGGTAATCTACACAAATGCCTCGGCTCGGCCACACACTTGTCTTCGTACGGGTTGGCGGAAATGGGAAAGCTGTTAGAGAGTGGTGCATGACAACGAGGTAATCTAAATTACCTCTCTAATAGTCCCGAACGGGTAATCTACGCAAATGCCTCGGCTCGGCCACAAACTCATCTTCGTACGGGTTTGCGGAAATGGGAAAGCTGTTAGAGAGTGGTGCATGACAACGAGATAATCTAAATTACCTCTCTAATAGTCCCGAAAGGGTAATCTACACAAATGCCTCGGCTCGGCCACAAACTTGTCTTCGTACGGGTTTGCAGAAATAGGAAAGCGGTCAGAGAGTGGTGCATGACTACGAGGTAATGTAAATTACCTCTCCAATAGTCCCGAACGGGTAATCTACGCAAATGCCTCGGCTCGGCCCAAACTCGTCTTCGTATGGGTTTGCGGAAATGGGAAAGCGGTTAGAGAGTGGTGCATGACAACGAGGTAATCTAAATTACCACTCTAATTGTCCCGAACGGGTAATCTACACAAATGCCTCAGCTCGGCCTCAAACTCGTCTTCGTACGGGTTTGCAGAAATGGGAAAGCGGTTAGAGAGTAGTGCATGATAAGGAGGTAATCTAAATTACCTCTCTAATAGTTCTGAACGGGTAATCTACGCAACTGCCTCGGCTCGGCCACAAACTCGTCTTCGTACGGATTTGCGGAAATGGGAAAGCTGTTAGAGAGTGGTGCATGACAACGAGGTAATCTAAATTACCTCTCTAATAGTCCCGAACGGGTAATCTACGCAAATGCCTCGGCTCGGCCACAAACTTGTCTTCGTACGGGTTTGCGGAAATAGGAAAGCGGTTAGAGAGTGGTGCATAATTACGAGGTCATGTAAATTACCACTCTAATAGTCCCGAACGAGTAATCTACGCAAATACCTCGGCTCAGTCACAAACACGTCTTCGTACGGGTTTGCGGAAATGGGAAAGTGGTTAGAGAGTGGTGCATGACAACGAGATAATCTAAATTACCTCTCTTATAGTCCCGAACGGGTAATCTACGCAAATGCCTCTGCTCGGCCTCAAACTCGTCTTCGTACGGGTTTGCGGAAATGGGAAAGCGGTTAGAGAGTGGTGCATGACAACGAGGTAATGTAAATTACCTCTCTAATAGTCCCGAACGGGTAATCTACGCATATGCCTCGGCTCAGCCACAAACTCGTCTTCGTATGGGTTTGCGGAAATGAAAAAGCGGTTAGAGAGTGGTGCATGACAACGAGGTAATCAAAATTACCTCTCTAATAGTCCCGAACAGGTAATCTATGCAAATGCCTTGGCTCGGCCACAAACTCGTCTTCGTACGGGTTTGCGGAAATGGGAAAGCTGTTAGAGAGTTGTGCCTGACAAGGAGGTAATGTAAATTACCTCTCTAATAGTCCCGAACGGGTAATCTACGCAAATATCTCGGCTCGGCCTCAAACTCGTCTTCGTACGGGTTTGCAGAAATGGGAAAGCGGTTAGAGAGTAGTGCATGATAAGGAGGTAATCTAAATTACCTCTCTAATTGTCCCGAACGGGTAATCTACACAAATGCCTCGGCTCGGCCACACACTTGTCTTCGTACGGGTTGGCGGAAATGGGAAAGCTGTTAGAGAGTGGTGCATGACAACGAGGTAATCTAAATTACCTCTCTAATAGTCCCGAACGGGTAATCTACGCAAATGCCTCGGCTCGGCCACAAACTCGTCTTCGTACGGGTTTGCTGAAATGGGAAAGCTGTTAGAGAGTGGTGCATGACAACGAGATAATCTAAATTACCTCTCTAATAGTCCCGAAACTGTAATCTACACAAATGCCTCGGCTCGGCCACAAACTTGTCTTAGTACGGGTTTGCAGAAATAGGAAAGCGGTTAGAGAGTGGTGCATGACTACGAGGTAATGTAAATTACCTCTCCAATAGTCCCGAACGGGTAATCTACGCAAATGCCTCGGCTCGGCCCAAACTCGTCTTCGTATGGGTTTGCGGAAATGGGAAAGCGGTTAGAGAGTGGTGCATGACAACGAGGTAATCTAAATTACCTCTCTAATTGTCCCGAACGGGTAATCTACACAAATGCCTCGGCTCGGCCTCAAACTCGTCTTCGTACGGGTTTGCAGAAATGGGAAAGCGGTTAGAGAGTAGTGCATGATAAGGAGGTAATCTAAATTACCTCTCTAATAGTTCTGAACGGGTAATCTACGCAACTGCCTCGGCTCGGCCACAAACTCGTCTTCGTACGGGTTTGCGGAAATGGGAAAGCTGTTAGAGAGTGGTGCATGACAACGAGGTAATCTAAATTACCTCTCTAATAGTCCCGAACGGGTAATCTACGCAAATGCCTCGGCTCGGCCACAAACTTGTCTTCGTACGGGTTTGCGGAAATGGGAAAGCGGTTAGAGAGTGGTGCATAACTACGAGGTCATGTAAATTACCACTCTAATAGTCCCGAACGAGTAATCTACACAAATGCCTCGGCTCAGTCACAAACTCGTCTTCGTACAGATTTGCGGAAATGGGAAAGTGGTTAGAGAGTGGTGCATGACAACGAGATAATCTAAATTACCTCTCTTATAGTCCCGAACGGGTAATCTACGCAAATGCCTCGGCTCAGCCACAAACTCGTCTTCGTACAGGTTTGCGGAAATGGGAAAGCGGTTAGAGAGTGGTGCATGACAACGAGGTAATCTAAATTACCTCTCTAATAGTCCAGAATGGGTAATCTACGCAAATGCCTCGGCTCGGCCACAAACTTGTCTTCGTACGCGTTTGCGGAAATGGGAAAGCGGTTAGAGAGTGGTGCATGACTACGAGGTCATGTAAATTACCACTCTAATAGTCCCGAACGAGTAATCTACAGAAATACCTCGGCTCAGTCACAAACACGTCTTCGTACGGGTTTGCGGAAATGGAAAAGTGGTTAGAGAGTGGTGCATGACAACGAGATAATCTAAATTACCTCTCTTATAGTCCCGAACGGGTAATCTACGCAAATGCCTTTGCTCGGCCTCAAACTCGTCTTCGTACGGGTTTGCGGAAATGGGAAAGCGGTTAGAGAGTGGTGCATGACAACGAGGTAATGTAAATTACCTCTCTAATAGTCCCGAACGGGTAATCTACGCATATGCCTCGGCTACGCCACAAACTCGTCTTCGTATGGGTTTGCGGAAATGGAAAAGCGGTTAGAGAGTGGTGCATGACAACGAGGTAATCTAAATTACCTCTCTAATATTCCCGAACGGGTAATCTACGCAAATGCCTCGGCTCGACCACAAACTTGTCTTCGTACGGGTTTGCAGAAATAGGAAAGCGGTTAGAGAGTGGTGCATGACTACGAGGTAATGTAAATTACCTCTCCAATAGTCCCGAACGGGTAATCTACGCAAATGCCTCGGCTCGGCCCAAACTCGTCTTCGTATGGGTTTGCGGAAATGGGAAAGCGGTTAGAGAGTGGTGCATGACAACGAGGTAATCTAAATTACCTCTCTAATTGTCCCGAACGGGTAATCTACACAAATGCCTCGGCTCGGCCACATACTTGTCTTCGTACGGGTTGGCGGAAATAGAAAAGCGGTTAGAGAGTGGTGCATGACAACGAGGTAATCTAAATTACCTCTCTAATAGTCCCAAACGGGTAATCTACGCAACTGCCTCGGCTCGGCCACAAACTCGTCTTCGTACGGGTTTGCGGAAATGGGAAAGCTGTTAGAGAGTGGTGCATGACAACGAGGTAATCTAAATTACCTCTCTAATAGTCCCGAACGGGTAATCTACGCAAATGCCTCGGCTCGGCCACAAACTTGTCTTCGTACGGGTTTGCGGAAATGGGAAAGCGGTTAGAGAGTGGTGCATAACTACGAGGTCATGTAAATTACCACTCTAATAGTCCCGAACGAGTAATCTACACAAATGCCTCGGCTCAGTCACAAACTCGTCTTCGTACAGATTTGCGGAAATGGGAAAGTGGTTAGAGAGTGGTGCATGACAACGAGATAATCTAAATTACCTCTCTTATAGTCCCGAACGGGTAATCTACGCAAATGCCTCGGCTCAGCCACAAACTCGTCTTCGTACAGGTTTGCGGAAATGGGAAAGCGGTTAGAGAGTGGTGCATGACAACGAGGTAATCTAAATTACCTCTCTAATAGTCCAGAATGGGTAATCTACGCAAATGCCTCGGCTCGGCCACAAACTTGTCTTCGTACGCGTTTGCGGAAATGGGAAAGCGGTTAGAGAGTGGTGCATGACTACGAGGTCATGTAAATTACCACTCTAATAGTCCCGAACGAGTAATCTACAGAAATACCTCGGCTCAGTCACAAACACGTCTTCGTACGGGTTTGCGGAAATGGAAAAGTGGTTAGAGAGTGGTGCATGACAACGAGATAATCTAAATTACCTCTCTTATAGTCCCGAACGGGTAATCTACGCAAATGCCTTTGCTCGGCCTCAAACTCGTCTTCGTACGGGTTTGCGGAAATGGGAAAGCGGTTAGAGAGTGGTGCATGACAACGAGGTAATGTAAATTACCTCTCTAATAGTCCCGAACGGGTAATCTACGCATATGCCTCGGCTACGCCACAAACTCGTCTTCGTATGGGTTTGCGGAAATGGAAAAGCGGTTAGAGAGTGGTGCATGACAACGAGGTAATCTAAATTACCTCTCTAATATTCCCGAACGGGTAATCTACGCAAATGCCTCGGCTCGGCCACATTTCGTACGGGTTTGCGGAAATGGGAAAGCGGTTAGAGAGTGGTGCATGACAACGAGGTAATCTAAATTACCTCTCTAATAGTCCCGAACGGGTAATCTACACAAATGCCTCGGCTCGGCCACACACTTGTCTTCGTATGGGTTGGCGGAAATAGAAAAGCGGTTAGAGAGTGGTGCATGACAACTAATAGTCTTGAACGGGTAATCTACGCAAATGCCTCGGCTCGGCCACAAACTTGTCTTCGTACGGGTTTGCGGAAATGGGAAAGCGGTTAGAGAGTGGTGCATGACTACTAGGTCATGTAAATTACCACTCTAATAGTCCCGAACGAGTAATCTACACAAATGCCTCGGCTCAGTCACAAACTCGTCTTCGTTCGGGTTTGCGGAAATGGGAAAGCGGTTAGAGAGTGGTGCATGACAAAGAGGTAATCTAAATTACCTCTCTAATAGTCCCGAACAGGTAATCTATGCAAATGCCTCGGCTCGGCCACAAAGTCGTCTTCGTACGGGTTTGCGGAAATGGAAAAGCGGTTAGAGAGTGGAGCCTGACAACGAGGTAATGTAAATTACCTCTCTAATAGTCCCGAACGGGTAATCTACGCAAATATCTCGGCTCGGCCTCAAACTCGTCTTCGCACGGGTTTCTAGAAATTGGAAAGCGGTTAGAGAGTGGTGCATGACAACGAGGTAATCTAAATTACCTCTCTAATAGTCCCGAACGGGTAATCTACACAAATGCCTCGGCTCGGCCACACACTTGTCTTCGTACGGGTTGGCGGAAATAGAAAAGCGGTTAGAGAGTGGTGCATGACAACGAGGTAATCTAAATTACCTCTCTAATAGTCCCAAACGGGTAATCTACGCAAATGCCTCGGCTCGGCCACAAACTCGTCTTCGTACGGGTTTGCGGAAATGGAAAAGCTGTTAGAGAGTGGTGCATGACTACGAGGTAATGTAAATTACCTCTCCAATAGTCCCGAATGGGTAATCTACGCAAATGCCTCGGCTCGGCCTCAAACTCGTCTTCGTACGGGTTTGCGGAAATGGAAAAGCGGTTAGAGAGTGGTGCATGACAACGAGGTAATCTAAATTACCTCTCTAATAGTCCCGAACAGGTAATCTACGCAAATGCCTCGGCTCGGCCACAAACTCGGCTTCGTACGGGTTTGCGGAAATGGGAAAGCTGTTAAAGAGTGGTGCATGACAACGAGGTAATCTAAATTACCTCTCTAATAGTCCCGAAAGGGTAATCTACACAAATGCCTCGGCTCGGCCACAAACTCGTCTTCGTACGGGTTTGCAGAAATAGGAAAGCGGTTAGAGAGTGGTGCATGACTACGAGGTAATGTAAATTACCTCTCTAATAGTCCCAAACAGGTAATCTACACAAATGCCTCGGCTCGGCCACAAACTCGTCTTCGTACGGGTTTGCGGAAATGGGAAAGCTGTTAGAGAGTGGTGCATGACAACGAGGTAATCTAAATTACCTCTCTAATAGTCCCGAACAGGTAATCTACGCAAATGCCTCGGCTCGGCCTTAAACTCGTCTTCGTATGGGTTTGCGGAAATGGAAAAGCGGTTAGAGAGTGGTGCCTGACAACGAGGTAATGTAAATTACCTCTCTAATAGTCCCGAACGGGTAATCTACACAAATGCCTCGGCTCAGTCACAAACTCGTTTTCGTTCGGGTTTGCGGAAATGGGAAAGCGGTTAGAGAGTGGTGCATGACTACAGGGTAATCTAAATTACCTCTCTAATAGTCCCGAACGGGTAATCTACGCAAATACCTCGGCTCGGCCTCAAACTCGTCTTCGTATGGGTTTGCGGAAATGGGAAAGCGGTTAGAGAGTGGTGCATGACAACGAGGTAATCTAAATTACCTCTCAAATAGTCCCGAACGGGTAATCTACGCAAATACCTCGGCTCGGCCACAAACTTGTTTTCGTACGGGTTTGCGGAAATGGGAAAGCGGTTAGAGAGTGGTGCATGACTACGAGGTCATGTAAATTACCACTCTAATAGTCCCGAACGAGTAATCTACACAAATGCCTCGGCTCAGTCACAAACTCGTCTTCGTACGAGTTTGCGGAAATGGGAAAGCTGTTAGAGAGTGGTGCATGACAACGAGGGAATCTAAATTACCTCTCTAATAGTCCCGAACGGGTAATCTACACAAATGCCTCGGCTCGGCCACACACTTGTCTTCGTACGGGTTGGCGGAAATAGAAAAGCGGTTAGAGAGTGGTGCATGACAACGAGGTAATCTAAATTACCTCTCTAATAGTCCCGAACGGGTAATCTACGCAAATGCCTCGGCTCGGTCTCAAACTCGTCTTCGTACGGGTTTGCGGAAATGGGAAAGCGGTTAGAGAGTGGTGCATAACAACGAGGTAATTTAAATTACCTCTCTAATAGTCCCGAACAGGTAATCTACGCTAATGCCTCGGCTCGGCCACAAACTCGTCTTCGTACGGGTTTGCGGAAATGGGAAAGCGGTTAGAGAGTGGTGCATGACTACGAGGTCATGTAAATTACCACTCTAATAGTCCCGAACGAGTAATCTACACAAATACCTCGGCTCAGTCACAAACTCGTTTTCGTTCGTGTTTGCGGAAATGGGAAAGCGGTTAGAGAGTGGTGCATGACAAAGAGGTAATCTAAATTACCTCTCTAGTAGTCCCGAACGGGTAATCTACGCAAATGCCTCGGCTCGGCCTCAAACTCGTCTTCGTATGGGTTTGCGGAAATGGGAAAGCGGTTAGAGAGTGGTGCATGACAACGAGGTAATCTAAATTACCTCTCTAATAGTCCCGAACGGGTAATCTACGCAAATACCTCGGCTCGGCCACAAACTCGTCTTCGTACGGGTTTGCGGAAATGGGAAAGCGGTTAGAGAGTGGTGCATGACAACGAGGTAATCTAAATTACCTCTCAAATAGTCCCGAACGGGTAATCTACGCAAATACCTCGGCTCGGCCACAAACTTGTTTTCGTACAGGTTTGCGGAAATGGGAAAGCGGTTAGAGAGTGGTGCATGACTACAGGGTAATCTAAATTACCTCTCTAATAGTCCCGAACGGGTAATCTACGCAAATGCCTCGGCTCGGCCTCAAACTCGTCTTCGTTCGGGTTTGCGGAAATGGGAAAGCGGTTAGAGAGTGGTGCATGACAAAGAGGTAATCTAAATTACCTCTCTAATAGTCCCGAACAGGTAATCTACGCAAATGCCTCGGCTTGGCCTCAAACTCGTCTTCGTACGGGTTTGCGGATATGGGAAAGCGGTTAGAGACTGGTGCATGACTACGAGGTAATGTAAATTACCTCTCCAATCGTCCCGAACGGGTAATCTACGCAAATGCCTCGGCTCGGCCTCAAACTTGTTTTCGTACGGGTTTGCGGAAATGGGAAAGCGGTTAGAGAGTGGTGCATGACTACATGGTAATCTAAATTACCTCTCTAATAGTCCCGAACGGGTAATCTACGCAAATGCCTCGGCTCGGCCTCAAACTCGTCTTCGTTCGGGTTTGCGGAAATGGGAAAGCGGTTAGAGAGTGGTGCATGACAAAGAGGTAATCTAAATTACCTCTCTAATAGTCCCGAACAGGTAATCTACGCAAATGCCTCGGCTCGGCCACAAACTCGTCTTCGTATGGGTTTGCGGAAATGGAAAAGCGGTTAGAGAGTGGTGCCTGACAACTAGGTAATGTAAATTACCTCTCTAATAGTCCCGAACGGGTAATCTACACAAATGCCTCGGCTCAGTCACAAACTCGTCTTCGTTCGGGTTTGCGGAAATGGAAAGGGGTTAGAGAGTGGTGCATGACAAAGAGGTAATCTAAATTACCTCTCTAATAGTCCCGAACGGGTAATCTACGCAAATGCCTCGGCTCGGCCTCAAACTCGTCTTCGTATGGGTTTGCGGAATTGGGAAAGCGGTTAGAGAGTGGTGCATGACAACGAGGTAATCTAAATTACCTCTCTAATAGTCCCGAACGGGTAATCTACGCAAATACCTCGGCTCGGCCACAAACTTGTTTTCGTACGGGTTTGCGGAAATGGGAAAGCGGTTAGAGAGTGGTGCATGACTACGAGGTCATGTAAATTACCACTCTAATAGTCCCGAACGAGTAATCTACACAAATGCCTCGGCTCAGTCACAAACTCGTCTTCGTACGAGTTTGCGGAAATGGGAAAGCTGTTAGAGAGTGGTGCATGACAACGAGGGAATCTAAATTACCTCTCTAATAGTCCCGAACGGGTAATCTACACAAATGCCTCGGCTCGGCCACACACTTGTCTTCGTACGGGTTGGCGGAAATAGAAAAGCGGTTAGAGAGTGGTGCATGACAACGAGGTAATCTAAATTACCTCTCTAATAGTCCCGAACGGGTAATCTACGCAAATGCCTCGGCTCGGTCTCAAACTCGTCTTCGTACGGGTTTGCGGAAATGGGAAAGCGGTTAGAGAGTGGTGCATAACAACGAGGTAATTTAAATTACCTCTCTAATAGTCCCGAACAGGTAATCTACGCTAATGCCTCGGCTCGGCCACAAACTCGTCTTCGTACGGGTTTGCGGAAATGGGAAAGCGGTTAGAGAGTGGTGCATGACTACGAGGTCATGTAAATTACCACTCTAATAGTCCCGAACGAGTAATCTACACAAATACCTCGGCTCAGTCACAAACTCGTTTTCGTTCGTGTTTGCGGAAATGGGAAAGCGGTTAGAGAGTGGTGCATGACAAAGAGGTAATCTAAATTACCTCTCTAGTAGTCCCGAACGGGTAATCTACGCAAATGCCTCGTCTCGGCCTCAAACTCGTCTTCGTATGGGTTTGCGGAAATGGGAAAGCGGTTAGAGAGTGGTGCATGACAACGAGGTAATCTAAATTACCTCTCTAATAGTCCCGAACGGGTAATCTACGCAAATACCTCGGCTCGGCCACAAACTCGTCTTCGTACGGGTTTGCGGAAATGGGAAAGCGGTTAGAGAGTGGTGCATGACAACGAGGTAATCTAAATTACCTCTCAAATAGTCCCGAACGGGTAATCTACGCAAATACCTCGGCTCGGCCACAAACTTGTTTTCGTACAGGTTTGCGGAAATGGGAAAGCGGTTAGAGAGTGGTGCATGACTACAGGGTAATCTAAATTACCTCTCTAATAGTCCCGAACGGGTAATCTACGCAAATGCCTCGGCTCGGCCTCAAACTCGTCTTCGTTCGGGTTTGCGGAAATGGGAAAGCGGTTAGAGAGTGGTGCATGACAAAGAGGTAATCTAAATTACCTCTCTAATAGTCCCGAACAGGTAATCTACGCAAATGCCTCGGCTCGGCCACAAACTCGTCTTCGTATGGGTTTGCGGAAATGGAAAAGCGGTTAGAGAGTGGTGCCTGACAACTAGGTAATGTAAATTACCTCTCTAATAGTCCCGAACGGGTAATCTACACAAATGCCTCGGCTCAGTCACAAACTCGTCTTCGTTCGGGTTTGCGGAAATGGAAAGGGGTTAGAGAGTGGTGCATGACAAAGAGGTAATCTAAATTACCTCTCTAATAGTCCCGAACGGGTAATCTACGCAAATGCCTCGGCTCGGCCTCAAACTCGTCTTCGTATGGATTTGCGGAAATGGGAAAGCGGTTAGAGAGTGGTGCATGACAACGAGGTAATCTAAATTACCTCTCTAATAGTCCCGAACGGGTAATCTACGCAAATACCTCGGCTCGGCCACAAACTTGTTTTCGTACGGGTTTGCGGAAATGGGAAAGCGGTTAGAGAGTGGTGCATGACTACGAGGTCATGTAAATTACCACTCTAATAGTCCCGAACGAGTAATCTACACAAATGCCTCGGCTCAGTCACAAACTCGTCTTCGTACAGGTTTGCGGAAATGGGAAAGCTGTTAGAGAGTGGTGCATGACAAAGAGGTAATCTAAATTACCTCTCTAATAGTCCCGAACAGGTTATCTACGCAAATGCCTCGGCTCGGCCACAAACTCGTCTTCGTATGGGTTTGCGGAAATGGAAAAGCGGTTAGAGAGTGGTGCCTGACAACTAGGTAATGTAAATTACCTCTCTAATAGTCCCGAACGGGTAATCTACACAAATGCCTCGGCTCAGTCACAAACTCGTCTTCGTTCGGGTTTGCGGAAATGGAAAGGGGTTAGAGAGTGGTGCATGACAAAGAGGTAATCTAAATTACCTCTCTAATAGTCCCGAACGGGTAATCTACGCAAATGCCTCGGCTCGGCCTCAAACTCGTCTTCGTATGGATTTGCGGAAATGGGAAAGCGGTTAGAGAGTGGTGCATGACAACGAGGTAATCTAAATTACCTCTCTAATAGTCCCGAACGGGTAATCTACGCAAATACCTCGGCTCGGCCACAAACTTGTTTTCGTACGGGTTTGCGGAAATGGGAAAGCGGTTAGAGAGTGGTGCATGACTACGAGGTCATGTAAATTACCACTCTAATAGTCCCGAACGAGTAATCTACACAAATGCCTCGGCTCAGTCACAAACACGTCTTCGTTCGGGTTTGCGGAAATGGAAAGGGGTTAGAGAGTGGTGCATGACAAAGAGGTAATCTAAATTACCTCTCTAATAGTCCCGAACGGGTAATCTACGCAAATGCCTCGGCTCGGCCTCAAACTCGTCTTCGTATGGGTTTGCGGAAATGGGAAAGCGGTTAGAGAGTGGTGCATGACAACGAGGTAATCTAAATTACCTCTCTAATAGTCCCGAACGGGTAATCTACGCAAATACCTCGGCTCGGCCACAAACTTGTTTTCGTACGGGTTTGCGGAAATGGGAAAGCGGTTAGAGAGTGGTGCATGACTACGAGGTCATGTAAATTACCACTCTAATAGTCCCGAACGAGTAATCTACACAAATGCCTCGGCTCAGTCACAAACTCGTCTTCGTACGAGTTTGCGGAAATGGGAAAGCTGTTAGAGAGTGGTGCATGACAACGAGGGAATCTAAATTACCTCTCTAATAGTCCCGAACGGGTAATCTACACAAATGCCTCGGCTCGGCCACACACTTGTCTTCGTACGGGTTGGCGGAAATAGAAAAGCGGTTAGAGAGTGGTGCATGACAACGAGGTAATCTAAATTACCTCTCTAATAGTCCCGAACGGGTAATCTACGCAAATGCCTCGGCTCGGTCTCAAACTCGTCTTCGTACGGGTTTGCGGAAATGGGAAAGCGGTTAGAGAGTGGTGCATAACAACGAGGTAATTTAAATTACCTCTCTAATAGTCCCGAACAGGTAATCTACGCTAATGCCTCGGCTCGGCCACAAACTCGTCTTCGTACGGGTTTGCGGAAATGGGAAAGCGGTTAGAGAGTGGTGCATGACTACGAGGTCATGTAAATTACCACTCTAATAGTCCCGAACGAGTAATCTACACAAATACCTCGGCTCAGTCACAAACTCGTTTTCGTTCGTGTTTGCGGAAATGGGAAAGCGGTTAGAGAGTGGTGCATGACAAAGAGGTAATCTAAATTACCTCTCTAGTAGTCCCGAACGGGTAATCTACGCAAATGCCTCGGCTCGGCCTCAAACTCGTCTTCGTATGGGTTTGCGGAAATGGGAAAGCGGTTAGAGAGTGGTGCATGACAACGAGGTAATCTAAATTACCTCTCTAATAGTCCCGAACGGGTAATCTACGCAAATACCTCGGCTCGGCCACAAACTCGTCTTCGTACGGGTTTGCGGAAATGGGAAAGCGGTTAGAGAGTGGTGCATGACAACGAGGTAATCTAAATTACCTCTCAAATAGTCCCGAACGGGTAATCTACGCAAATACCTCGGCTCGGCCACAAACTTGTTTTCGTACAGGTTTGCGGAAATGGGAAAGCGGTTAGAGAGTGGTGCATGACTACAGGGTAATCTAAATTACCTCTCTAATAGTCCCGAACGGGTAATCTACGCAAATGCCTCGGCTCGGCCTCAAACTCGTCTTCGTTCGGGTTTGCGGAAATGGGAAAGCGGTTAGAGAGTGGTGCATGACAAAGAGGTAATCTAAATTACCTCTCTAATAGTCCCGAACAGGTAATCTACGCAAATGCCTCGGCTCGGCCACAAACTCGTCTTCGTATGGGTTTGTGGAAATGGAAAAGCGGTTAGAGAGTGGTGCCTGACAACTAGGTAATGTAAATTACCTCTCTAATAGTCCCGAACGGGTAATCTACACAAATGCCTCGGCTCAGTCACAAACTCGTCTTCGTTCGGGTTTGCGGAAATGGAAAGGGGTTAGAGAGTGGTGCATGACAAAGAGGTAATCTAAATTACCTCTCTAATAGTCCCGAACGGGTAATCTACGCAAATGCCTCGGCTCGGCCTCAAACTCGTCTTCGTATGGATTTGCGGAAATGGGAAAGCGGTTAGAGAGTGGTGCATGACAACGAGGTAATCTAAATTACCTCTCTAATAGTCCCGAACGGGTAATCTACGCAAATACCTCGGCTCGGCCACAAACTTGTTTTCATACGGGTTTGCGGAAATGGGAAAGCGGTTAGAGAGTGGTGCATGACTACGAGGTCATGTAAATTACCACTCTAATAGTCCCGAACGAGTAATCTACACAAATGCCTCGGCTCAGTCACAAACTCGTCTTCGTACGGGTTTGCGGAAATGGGAAAGCTGTTAGAGAGTGGTGCATGACAAAGAGGTAATCTAAATTACCTCTCTAATAGTCCCGAACAGGTAATCTACGCAAATGCCTCGGCTCGGCCACAAACTCGTCTTCGTATGGGTTTGCGGAAATGGAAAAGCGGTTAGAGAGTGGTGCCTGACAACTAGGTAATGTAAATTACCTCTCTAATAGTCCCGAACGGGTAATCTACACAAATGCCTCGGCTCAGTCACAAACTCGTCTTCGTTCGGGTTTGCGGAAATGGAAAGGGGTTAGAGAGTGGTGCATGACAAAGAGGTAATCTAAATTACCTCTCTAATAGTCCCGAACGGGTAATCTACGCAAATGCCTCGGCTCGGCCTCAAACTCGTCTTCGTATGGATTTGCGGAAATGGGAAAGCGGTTAGAGAGTGGTGCATGACAACGAGGTAATCTAAATTACCTCTCTAATAGTCCCGAACGGGTAATCTACGCAAATACCTCGGCTCGGCCACAAACTTGTTTTCGTACGGGTTTGCGGAAATGGGAAAGCGGTTAGAGAGTGGTGCATGACTACGAGGTCATGTAAATTACCACTCTAATAGTCCCGAACGAGTAATCTACACAAATGCCTCGGCTCAGTCACAAACTCGTCTTCGTACGGGTTTGCGGAAATGGGAAAGCTGTTAGAGAGTGGTGCATGACAACGAGGTAATCTAAATTACCTCTCTAATTGATATGATCCGAGGTCCGAGCTTGAGCCCTTGGATCCGTGTAGAAGATGACGGTGATGGCGGAAGGAGGACTCAAGAGAGATGTGGTTCAATCTCTTGAAATCCGATGGTGTTGGTGATAGATTTGAGCGTGCGAATATGAGATAGATGGAGGAGTGATGAAGCGAACC
Organism: Lepidium didymum; assembly: GCA_963920545.1. Taxonomy (NCBI): domain Eukaryota; kingdom Viridiplantae; phylum Streptophyta; class Magnoliopsida; order Brassicales; family Brassicaceae; genus Lepidium; species Lepidium didymum. The sequence continues at coordinate 8,520,284 of OY986988.1, forward strand.
ACAAGGGGGGTGGTAAACCCTTGATACAGCCTCGGCCTGGAAGAAGAGAGACACACTCAATCTAGCTTCAAGGAGGATCCAATCTAGAGGAAAACTCAATAGAGAGGAAGGAAGGCGGTGGCCTTGTTTCAAGTCTTTTCTTAAATGGTTACCCTTGAATAAAAGATTGTTTGCCTTTAAATAGGCTACAAGAAAACCCAAGGGATTGCCCTAGTCAACCCTTTGGTCAACAAAGCTCCCAACGGTCACAAAGTAAAATCAACAAAGACCGAAAATAAACAAAGGAAAAAATGGTAGAGTGTTTTCCTAGATAGAATCACATCTCCTTAAGATCATACTTGTCACTCCAATGTTTCCAAGTGAGTCTTAAGTGGGATAAGAGATGTGATGCCTTAGATGTTCAAGCCTCGTTAAAACCCTTCCCTAGATCCCAACACGGTGAACTAGGGGTAGGGAAAGAGTACTCTAATAATCCAAGGTCTTTTTGGTTGTGTTCTCACGGATGGATTGTGAGAACACACAAGACCTTGTCCCCAAGGCTGCATGTCCGAGACCTTAAGTGTGTTAAGTCCGAGGTGTGGGCCAACGCGTGTTGTATGGTCGCGGGTTCTAGCTCGGTCGCGGGGTGGCTGCTGCGATCCACTTCTTCTTCTTGTTCCCGTAGCTTGTGGATGAAAGTCTGGATCTTCCCTTTAAGTTTTTGAGCCTTGCCCCTTGTCATGATCTCATTTGGTATGAATGGAACGGATCGGCTGTCCGCGATCCGGCTTGGTGTGGTGTAGATGGCCGCATCATTCCCTCCCTCTTCAAGATCTTTGGTCTCCAAAGGTTTAACATCTCCTACATCAAAAGGAGTCAAGTCAGTAACATTAAATGTGGTAGAGACATTAAACTCACCCGGAAGTTCGAGGCGGTAGGCGTTGTCATTGATTTTCTCGACCACTTTGAATGGTCCGTCTCCGCGATAGTCGAGCTTGTGTTTCCTTTTGGTGGGAAATCTCTCGGGTCTCATGTGCAACCACACCCAATCTCCTGGCTGGAACAAGACTTGCTTCCTCCTTTTATTGACCCGGGCCATGACTTGTTCATTCCGCTTCTCTATATTATCGAACACCTTCTCGAAGAGCTTCTTCATGGTCTCGGCTTTGGTGGACCCTTCAACGTCCATTTGCTCGGCTGGTGGCAATGGTGTAAGGCTCAAAGGAGTGTCCGGGTTACGTCCATACACCACTTCAAAAGGTGATAGCTTAGTTGTCGAGTGTCTAGCCGAGTTATATGCGAACTCCACAAGGGGAAGACACTCAACCCAATTGTTCAAGTTGCTGCCAATCGTAGATCGGAGAAGAGCTCCAAGTGTGCGGTTGACTACTTCGGTTTGGCCGTCCGTTTGAGGATGACATGTGGTAGAGAACAGCAATTTAGTCCCTAGTTTCTTCCACAAGGTTCTCCAAAAGTGTGATAAGAATTTTGTGTCCCGGTCGGAGACGATGGTTCTAGGAATGCCATGAAGCCGCACCACTTCCTTGAAGAATAGAGTGGCGGTTTGTGATGCGTCATTAGTCTTGGCGCATGGGATGAAGTGAGCCATCTTGGAAAACCTATCAACCACCACAAAGATTGAGTCCTTATGATGTACCTTAGGCAGCCCCAAAACGAAGTCCATAGAGATGTCCACCCAAGGTAATGTAGGAATCGGCAATGGAAGGTATAACCCGTGCGGGTGAACCTTAGACTTGGCCCTTTTGCAAACCACGCATCGATCACAATGAGTTACCACCATCTTTTTCATCCTTGGCCAATAAAAATGTTCCTTTAACACACTTAACGTCTTCTCAACACCAAAGTGTCCCATTAATCCTCCACCGTGAGCCTCTTTGACCAACAACTCCCTTATTGAGCTTTGGGGGATGCATAGCCGCTTGTCCTTGAATAGGAAGCCATCATGGATGTAAAACTTAGTGTAAGAATTGGCTCCATGTCCTGTAAACGCATCCTTCAAGTCTGGGTCTTCTTCATATAAACTCTTAAGTGACTCAAACCCAAGCATCTTCGATTCCATGGTGGTGATAAGCGTATGTCTCCTAGAAAGTGCATCGGCCACCACGTTTTCTTTGCCTTTCTTGTACTTGATGACATAAGGGAAGGTCTCTATGAACTCCAGCCACTTAGCATGGCGTTTCTTCAAAGTGGTTTGACCCCTTAGATGTTGTAGTGTCTCGTGATCGGTATGGATGACACATTCTTTGGACAAGAGGTAGTGCTGCCATGTTTGCATTGCCCGCACCAAGGCATAGAGTTCCTTGTCATAAGTGGGGTAGTTGAGAGAAGCCCCACTTAGCTTCTCACTAAAGTATGCAACCGGCTTGCCTCCTTGAGTCAAAACAGCACCAATACCTACACCGGAGGCATCACATTCCACTTCAAAAGTCTTGTTGAAATCTGGCAAGACGAGTATGGGAGCATGTGTGAGATGGTACTTGAGGTCTAAGAATGACCTCTCTTGAGCTTCTCCCCACTCAAAGCCAACACTCTTCTTGATCACCGATGTCAAAGGTGCGGCCAATGTGCTGAAATCTTTAACAAACCGGCGGTAGAAACTTGCTAAGCCGTGGAAGCTCCGAACTTGGCTGATGTTAGTGGGTCTAGGCCAGCCCCTAATGGCTTCAATCTTTTCTAAGTCCACTCGAAGTCCCTTTCCTCTTACCGTACATCTTGTATGAAAGATGTTCTCACGTTGAGCGGTCTCATCCGGTCCTTGCGTTGCACTTAAAGCCCTCATGGTGACTAAGATGTCACCTACATCCGGATACTCAATCTCTTCCTCGGCATCAACTTCCTCCTCTTGATGTTCCATCTCGTCTTGAGACTCATATTCACCGGCGGAAGTGATGATCATGGCTCTCGGATTGGGACACTCTCTAGCGTAGTGGCCGCGGCCTCTACACTTGTAGCACATGATGTCTCGAGTCTTTTGGATCGTGGAGGCTCCTCTTGGGTCAGCTCTAGTCTCAGTGGTAGGCTCTCGGGGCTTAAAAGGAACCCGAGTTTCATTGGCCACTCCTTTACCCCTATCTTGGTACTTAGGAGGGTTCGGGTTTGAACCGGAGGCTTGAGCCTTCCATGGAGAATTGGTGAGTGGTCTGGTCCGGGACTTCTTCTTGATGTGACCCTCAACCTGAATAGCTAGGTGGAGGAGCTCGTTGAAGTCGCTGTAGGTGTGCATCTCCACCTATGTGCGATCCGATCTTGAAGACCGTCAAGGAATTGAGCCATGAGAGTCTCTTCCGTGTCTTCCAAGTTGAGACGGTTCCTTAAGTGTTCAAACTCCTCATAGTATTCCTCTACGCTCTTACTGCCTTGCACAAGTTTTCTAAACTTCTTCTGGAGCTCTCGGTGGTAAAGGGGAGGTACATATCTAGCCTTCATCATGAACTTCATGATCTCCCACGATTGGACCGGAACATCGCCATTTCTTCTTCTCTTGGCCGCATCTCTATCCCACCAGGTTAGGGCGTGATCAGTGAGTTGTGCGGCTGCGTAGGACACCTTTCTGGGCTCTTCATAGCCGTAGACTTCAAAGATGTGATCCATCCTACGCTCCCAATCAAGGTAAGCTTCCGGATCCACTTTACCCGCAAAGGTTGGTGGTGTGATCCGCAAGTGAGGTGAGAGAGCTCGGGGCTGGCCTCGTTGTCCTCTTTCATCATGATTTCGACCTTCTCTTGGCCTTGATCTCCTAAAAGGAGGAGGCTGGAAGTAATCTTCCTCGGATAGCCCCTCAACGCCCGGATCAACGTTTGGTGGAGGTGCTTGTGGTCGCGGCTGTTCGACTCGGCCTAGGCGTTCTCCAAGCTGTTGGAGTTGGGCTTGAATGCCCGTGAGGAGGGCTGAGAGGTCTGGTGGTTCGGCCATCACACGTACCTTGCAAGGAAAGAAAGTTCAAAACAATCTTAGTGCGGTCCGTACAAATTATGGATAATAAGCTTCCGCGGGATTAAAATGATAGGGTGCGGATAAATTTTAGGGGCCTAAGGGTTTAACCACAAGCAAGAGGGAGTTACTGCAGTAACAATTCAAATTTTTGGGCGCCACCAAGGCAGGACCACTTGGTTTTGCCAGCACTCACAAGAAGACAAACTAGTACAAAGTGGTCCACACCACTTTTTACAAAATTGCACAAAGGCCCTCTCTTTGGAGAGAGCTTCAACAATGGCGGTTTAAGCTGCTAAAAAACCAGAGGAAACAACCTAGCTAACATGAATAACAATAACAGCAAGCACATCTCAAGTTCACAAAGTGGCCTAAGCTAGCAAATGGCTTTAACGGAGCAAGTTTTAGACGGAAATTTTGAGTCTTTAGAAATCAGCAAGCAAACGATTTGAACCAGCTTGAAACTCAAAATTTCTAGACCTATTAACCTTAAATCAAGAGTAAACAACCTCAGCAAGCAAAGCTAAACACCCTAGCTAGATTCAGCACTCAAACAAGCTCAAAGGTTCAAGTTTTATCAAGAACTAGCAAAAATCCGACAATGAGAGAAAGGTGGAAGCTTTAGTGAGGAAAGATGCAACCTTTAGGATGTTTTGGCTCTGATACCAAAATGATATGATCCGAGGTCCGAGCTTGAGCCCTTGGATCCGTGTAGAAGATGACGGTGATGGCGGAAGGAGGACTCAAGAGAGATGTGGTTCAATCTCTTGAAATCCGATAGTGTTGGTGATAGATTTGAGCGTGCGAATATGAGATAGATGGAGGAGTGATGAAGCGAACCACAAGGGGGGTGGTAAACCCTTGATACAGCCTCGGCCTGGAAGAAGAGAGACACACTCAATCTAGCTTCAAGGAGGATCCAATCTAGAGGAAAACTCAATAGAGAGGAAGGAAGGCGGTGGCCTTGTTTCAAGTCTTTTCTTAAATGGTTACCCTTGAATAAAAGATTGTTTGCCTTTAAATAGGCTACAAGAAAACCCAAGGGATTGCCCTAGTCAACCCTTTGGTCAACAAAGCTCCCAACGGTCACAAAGTAAAATCAACAAAGACCGAAAATAAACAAAGGAAAAAATGGTAGAGTGTTTTCCTAGATAGAATCACATCTCCTTAAGATCATACTTGTCACTCCAATGTTTCCAAGTGAGTCTTAAGTGGGATAAGAGATGTGATGCCTTAGATGTTCAAGCCTCGTTAAAACCCTTCCCTAGATCCCAACACGGTGAACTAGGGGTAGGGAAAGAGTACTCTAATAATCCAAGGTCTTTTTGGTTGTGTTCTCACGGATGGATTGTGAGAACACACAAGACCTTGTCCCCAAGGCTGCATGTCCGAGACCTTAAGTGTGTTAAGTCCGAGGTGTGGGCCAACGCGTGTTGTATGGTCGCGGGTTCTAGCTCGGTCGCGGGGTGGCTGCTGCGATCCACTTCTTCTTCTTGTTCCCGTAGCTTGTGGATGAAAGTCTGGATCTTCCCTTTAAGTTTTTGAGCCTTGCCCCTTGTCATGATCTCATTTGGTATGAATGGAACGGATCGGCTGTCCGCGATCCGGCTTGGTGTGGTGTAGATGGCCGCATCACTAATAGTCCCGAACGGGTAATCTACACAAATGCCTCGGCTCGGCCACACACTTGTCTTTGTACGGGTTGGCGGAAATAGAAAAGCGGTTAGAGAGTGGTGCATGACAACGAGGTAATCTAAATTACCTCTCTAATAGTCCCGAACGGGTAATCTACGCAACTGCCTCGGCTCGGCCTCAAACTCGTCTTCGTACGGGTTTGCGGAAATGGGAAAGCGGTTAGAGAGTGGTGCATGACAACGAGGTAATCTAAATTACCTCTCTAATAGTCCCGAACGGGTAATCTACGCAAATGCCTCGGCTCGGCCACAAACTTGTCTTCGTACGGGTTTAAGGAAATGGGAAAGCTATTAGAGAGTGGTGCATGACAACGAGGTAATCTAAATTACCTCTCTAATAGTCCCGAACAGGTAATCTACGCAAATGCCTCGGCTCGGCCTTAAACTCGTCTTCGTATGGGTTTGCGGAAATGGAAAAGCGGTTAGAGAGTGGTGCCTGACAACGAGGTAATGTAAATTACCTCTCTAATAGTCCCGAACGGGTAATCTACACAAATGCCTCGGCTCAGTCACAAACTCGTTTTCGTTCGGGTTTGCGGAAATGGGAAAGCGGTTAGAGAGTGGTGCATGACAAAGAGGTAATCTAAATTACCTCTCTAATAGTCCCGAACGGGTAATCTACGCAAATGCCTCGGCTCGGCCTCAAACTCGTCTTCGTATGGGTTTGCGGAAATGGGAAAGCGGTTAGAGAGTGGTGCATGACAACGAGGTAATCTAAATTACCTCTCTAATAGTCCCGAACGGGTAATCTACGCAAATACCTCGGCTCGGCCACAAACTTGTTTTCGTACTGGTTTGCGGAAATGGGAAAGCGGTTAGAGAGTGGTGCATGACTACGAGGTCATGTAAATTACCGCTCTAATAGTCCCGAACGAGTAATCTACACAAATGCCTCGGCTCAGTCACAAACTCGTCTTCGTACGGGTTTGCGGAAATGGGAAAGCTGTTAGAGAGTGGTGCATGACAACGAGGTAATCTAAATTACCTCTCTAATAGTCCCAAACGGGTAATCTACACAAATGCCTCGGCTCGGCCACACACTTGTCTTCGTACGGGTTGGCGGAAATAGAAAAGCGGTTAGAGAGTGGTGCATGACAACGAGGTAATCTAAATTACCTCTCTAATAGTCCCGAACGGGTAATCTACACAAATGCCTCGGCTCGGCCACAAACTCGTCTTCGTATGGGTTTGCGGAAATGGAAAAGCGGTTAGAGAGTGGTGCCTGACAACGAGGTAATGTAAATTACCTCTCTAATAGTCCCGAACGGGTAATCTACACAAATGCCTCGGCTCAGTCACAAACTCGTCTTCGTTCGGGTTTGCGGAAATGGGAAAGCGGTTAGAGAGTGGTGCATGACAAAGAGGTAATCTAAATTACCTCTCTAGTAGTCCCGAACGGGTAATCTACGCAAATGCCTCGGCTCGGCCTCAAACTCGTCTTCGTATGGGTTTGCGGAAATGGGAAAGCGGTTAGAGAGTGGTACATGACAACGAGGTAATCTAAATTACCTCTCTAATAGTCCCGAACGGGTAATCTACGCAAATACCTCGGTTCGGCCACAAACTTGTTTTCGTACGGGTTTGCGGAAATGGGAAAGCGGTTAGAGAGTGGTGCATGACTACGAGGTCATGTAAATTACCACTCTAATAGTCCCGAACGAGTAATCTACACAAATGCCTCGGCTCAGTCACAAACTCGTCTTCGTACGGGTTTGCGGAAATGGGAAAGCTGTTAGAGAGTGGTGCATGACAACGAGGTAATCTAAATTACCTCTCTAATAGTCCCGAACGGGTAATCTACACAAATGCCTCGGCTCGGCCACACACTTGTCTTCGTACGGGTTGGCGGAAATAGAAAAGCGGTTAGAGAGTGGTGCATGACAACGAGGTAATCTAAATTACCTCTCTAATAGTCCCGAACGGGTAATCTACGCAAATGCCTCGGCTCGGCCTCAAACTCGTCTTCGTACGGGTTTGCGGAAATGGGAAAGCGGTTAGAGAGTGGTGCATGACAACGAGGTAATCTAAATTACCTCTCTAATAGTCCCGAACGGGTAATCTACGCAAATGCCTCGGCTCGGCCACAAACTCGTCTTCGTACGGGTTTGCGGAAATGGGAAAGCTGTTAGAGAGTGGTGCATGACAACGAGATAATCTAAATTACCTCTCTAATAGTCCCGAAAGGGTAATCTACACAAATGCCTCGGCTCGGCCACAAACTCGTCTTCGTACGGGTTTGCAGAAATAGGAAAGCGGTTAGAGAGTGGTGCATGACTACGAGGTAATGTAAATTACCTCTCCAATAGTCCCGAATGGGTAATCTACGCAAATGCCTCGGCTCGGCCACAAACTCGTCTTCGTACGGGTTTGCGGAAATGGGAAAGCTGTTAGAGAGTGGTGCATGACAACGAGGTAATCTAAATTACCTCTCTAATAGTCCCATACGGGTAATCTACGCAAATGCCTCGGCTCGGCCATAAACTCGTCTTCGTACGGGTTTGCGGAAATGGGAAAGCGGTTAGAGAGTGGTGCCTGACTACAAGGTCATGTAAATTACCACTCTAATAGTCCCGAACGAGTAATCTACACAAATACCTCGGCTCAGTCACAAACTCGTTTTCGTTCGTGTTTGCGGAAATGGGAAAGCGGTTAGAGAGTGGTGCATGACAAAGAGGTAATCTAAATTACCTCTCTAATAGTCCCGAACGGGTAATCTACGCAAATGCCTCGGCTCGGCCTCAAACTCGTCTTCGTAGGGGTTTGCGGAAATGGGAAAGCGATTAGAGAGTGGTGCATGACAACGAGATAATCTAAATTACCTCTCTAATAGTCCTGAACGGGTAATCTACGCAAATGCCTCTGCTCGGCCTTAAACTCGTCTTAGTACGGGTTTGCAGAAATGGGAAAGCGGTTAGAGAGTGGTGCATGACTACGGGGTAATCTAAATTACCTCTCTACTAGTCCCGAACGGGTAATCTACGCAAATGCCTCGGCTCAGCCACAAACTCGTCTTCGTACAGGTTTGCGGAAATGGGAAAGCGGTTAGAGAGTGGTGCATGACTACAGGGTAATCTAAATTACCTCTCTAATAGTCCCGAACGGGTAATCTACGCAAATGCCTCGGCTCGGCCTCAAACTCGTCTTCGTTCGGGTTTGCGGAAATGGGAAAGCGGTTAGAGAGTGGTGCATAACAAAGAGGTAATCTAAATTACCTCTCTAATAGTCCCGAACAGGTAATCTACGCAAATGCCTCGGCTTGGCCTCAAACTCGTCTTCGTACGGGTTTGCGGAAATGGGAAAGCGGTTAGAGAGTGGTGCATGACTACGAGGTAATGTAAATTACCTCTCCAATCGTCCCGAACGGGTAATCTACGCAAATGCCTCGGCTCGGCCTCAAACTTGTTTTCGTACGGGTTTGCGGAAATGGGAAAGCGGTTAGAGAGTGGTGCATGACTACATGGTAATCTAAATTACCTCTCTAATAGTCCCGAACGGGTAATCTACGCAAATGCCTCGGCTCGGCCTCAAACTCGTCTTCGTTCGGGTTTGCGGAAATGGGAAAGCGGTTAGAGAGTGGTGCATGACAACGAGGTAATCTAAATTACCTCTCTAATAGTCCCGAACAGGTAATCTACGCAAATGCCTCGGCTCGGCCACAAACTCGTCTTCGTATGGGTTTGCGGAAATGGAAAAGCGGTTAGAGAGTGGTGCCTGACAACTAGGTAATGTAAATTACCTCTCTAATAGTCCCGAACGGGTAATCTACACAAATGCCTCGGCTCAGTCACAAACACGTCTTCGTTCGGGTTTGCGGAAATGGAAAGGGGTTAGAGAGTGGTGCATGACAAAGAGGTAATCTAAATTACCTCTCTAATAGTCCCGAACGGGTAATCTACGCAAATGCCTCGGCTCGGCCTCAAACTCGTCTTCGTATGGGTTTGCGGAAATGGGAAAGCGGTTAGAGAGTGGTGCATGACAACGAGGTAATCTAAATTACCTCTCTAATAGTCCCGAACGGGTAATCTACGCAAATACCTCGGCTCGGCCACAAACTTGTTTTCGTACGGGTTTGCGGAAATGGGAAAGCGGTTAGAGAGTGGTGAATGACTACGAGGTCATGTAAATTACCACTCTAATAGTCCCGAACGAGTAATCTACACAAATGCCTCGGCTCAGTCACAAACTCGTCTTCGTACGGGTTTGCGGAAATGGGAAAGCTGTTAGAGAGTGGTGCATGACAACGAGGTAATCTAAATTACCTCTCTAATAGTCCCGAACAGGTAATCTACGCAAATGCCTCGGCTCGGCCTTAAACTCGTCTTCGTACGGGTTGGCGGAAATAGAAAAGCGGTTAGAGAGTGGTGCATGACAACGAGGTAATCTAAATTACCTCTCTAATAGTCCCGAACGGGTAATCTACGCAAATGCCTCGGCTCGGCCTCAAACTCGTCTTCGTACGGGTTTGCGGATATGGGAAAGCGGTTAGAGAGTGGTGCATGACAACGAGGTAATCTAAATTACCTCTCTAATAGTCCCGAACGGGTAATCTACGCAAATGCCTCGGCTCGGCCACAAACTTGTCTTCGTACGGGTTTAAGGAAATGGGAAAGCTGTTAGAGAGTGGTGCATGACAACGAGATAATCTAAATTACCTCTCTAATAGTCCCGAAAGGGTAATCTACACAAATGCCTCGGCTCGGCCACAAACTCGTCTTCGTACGGGTTTGCAGAAATAGAAAGCGGTTAGAGAGTGGTGCATGACTACGAGGTAATGTAAATTACCTCTCCAATAGTCCCGAATGGGTAATCTACGCAAATGCCTCGGCTCGGCCACAGACTCGTCTTCGTACGGGTTTGCGGAAATGGGAAAGCTGTTAGAGAGTGGTGCATGACAACGAGGTAATCTAAATTACCTCTCTAATAGTCCCGAACGGGTAATCTACGCAAATGCCTCGGCTCAGCCTCAAACTCGTCTTTGTACGGGTTTGCGGAAATGGGAAAGCGGTTAGAGAGTGGTGCATGACTACGAGGTAATGTAAATTACCTCTCTAATAGTCCTGAACGGGTAATCTACGCAAATGCCTCGGCTCGGCCTCAAACTCGTCTTCGTACGGGTTTGCAGAAATGGGAAAGCGGTTAGAGAGTGGTGCAAGACAAAGAGGTAATCTAAATTACCTCTCTAATAGTCCCGAACGGGTAATCTACGCAAATGCCTCGGCTCGGCCTCAAACTCGTCTTCGTACGGGTTTGCGGAAATGGGAAAGCGGTTAGAGAGTGGTGCATGACAACGAGGTAATGTAAATTACCTCTCTAATAGTCCCGAACGGGTAATCTACGCAAATTCCTCGGCTCGGCCTCAAACTCGTCTTCGTACGGGTTTGCAGAAATGGGAAAGCGGGTAGAGAGTGGTGCAAGACAAAGAGGTAATCTAAATTACCTCTCTAATAGTCCCGAACGGGTAATCTATGCAAATGCCTCGGCTCGGCCTCAACCTCGTCTTCATATGGGTTTGCGGAAATGGGAAAGCGGTTAGAGAGTGGTGCATGACAACGAGGTAATGTAAATTACCTCTCTAATAGTCCCAAAAGGGTAATCGACACAAATGCCTCGGCTCGGCCACAAACTCGTCTTCGTACGGGTTTGCGGAAATGGGAAAGCGGTTAGAGAGTGGTGCATGACTACGAGGTAATGTAAATTACCTCTCTAATAGTCCCGAACGGTAATCTACGCAAATATCTCGGCTCGGCCTCAAACTCGTCTTCGTACGAGTTTGCAGAAATAGGAAAGCGGTTAGAGAGTGGTGCATGACTACGAGGTAATGTAAATTACCTCTCTAATAATCCCGAACGGGTAATCTACGCAAATGCCTCGGCTCGGCCTCAACCTCTTCTTCGTATGGGTTTGCGGAAATGGGAAAGCGGTTAGAGAGTGGTGGATGACAACGAGATAATCTAAATTACCTCTCTAATAGTCCTGAACGGGTAATCTACGCAAATGCCTCTGCTCGGCCTCAAACTCGTCTTAGTACGGGTTTGCAGAAATGGGAAAGCGGTTAGAGAGTGGTGCATGACAACGAGGTAATGTAAATTACCTCTCTAATAGTCCCGAACGGGTAATCTACATAAATGCCTCGGCTCAGCCACAAACTCGTCTTCGTACAGGTTTGCGGAAATGGGAAAGCGGTTAGAGAGTGGTGCATGACTACAGGGTAATCTAAATTACCTCTCTAATAGTCCCGAACGGGTAATCTACGCAAATGCCTCGGCTCGGCCTCAAACTCGTCTTCGTTCGGGTTTGCGGAAATGGAAAAGCGGTTAGAGAGTGGTGCATGACAAAGAGATAATCTAAATTACCTCTCTAATAGTCCCGAACGGGTAATCTACGCAAATGCCTCGGCTTGGCCTCAAACTCGTCTTCGTACGGGTTTGCGGAAATGGGAAAGCTGTTAGAGAGTGGTGCATGACTACGAGGTAATGTAAATTACCTCTCTAATAGTCCTGAACGGGTAATCTACGCAAATGCCTCTGCTCGGCCTCAAACTTGTCTTCGTACGTGTTTGCGGAAATGGGAAAGCGGTTAGAGAGTGGTGCATGACAACGAGGTAATGTAAATTACCTCTCTAATATTCCCGAACGGGTAATCTACGCAAATTCCTCGGCTCGGCCACAAACTCGTCTTCGTACAGGTTTGCGGAAATGGGAAAGCGGTTAGAGAGTTGTGCATGACTACGGGGTAATCTAAATTACCTCTCTACTAGTCCCGAACGGGTAATCTACGCAAATGGCTCGCCTTGGCCCCAAACTCGTCTTCATACGGGTTTGCAGAAATGGGAAAGTGGTTAGAGAGTGGGACATGTCTATGAGGTAATGTAAATTGCCTCTCTAATAGTCCTGAAAGAGTAATCTACGCAAATGCCTCGGCTCGGCCTCAAACTCGTCTTCGTACGGGTTTGCAGAAATGGGAAAGCGGTTAGAGAGTGGTGCATGACAAAGAGGTAATCTAAATTACCTCTCTAATAGTCCCGAACGGGTAATCAACGCAAATGCCTCGGCTCGGCCTCAAACTCGTCCTCGTAGGGGTTTGCGGAAATGGGAAAGCGGTTAGAGAGTGGTGCATGACAACGAGGTAATGTAAATTACCTCTCTAATAGTCCTGAACGGGTAATCTACGCAAATGCCTCTGCTCGGCCTCAAACTCGTCTTAGTACGGGTTTGCAGAAATGGGAAAGCGGTTAGAGAGTGATGCATGACAACGAGGTAATGTAAATTACCTCTCTAATAGTCCCGAACGGGTAATCTACGTAAATGCCTCGGCTCAGCCACAAACTCGTCTTCGTACAGGTTTGCGGAAATGGGAAAGCGGTTAGAGAGTGGTGCATGACTACAGGGTAATCTAAATTACCTCTCTAATAGTCCCGAACGGGTAATCTACGCAAATGCCTCGGCTCGGCCTCAAACTCGTCTTCGTTCGGGTTTGCGGAAATGGGAAAGCGGTTAGAGAGTGGTGCATGACAAAGAGGTAATCTAAATTACCTCTCTAATAGTCCCGAACGGGTAATCTACGCAAATGCCTCGGCTTGGCCTCAAACTCGTCTTCGTACGGGTTTGCGGAAATGGGAAAGCTGTTAGAGAGTGGTGCATGACTACGAGGTAATGTAAATTACCTCTCTAATAGTCCCGAATGGGTAATCTACGCAAATGCCTCAGCTCGGCCTCAAACTCGTCTTCGTACGTGTTTGCGGAAATGGGAAAGCGGTTAGAGAGTGGTGCATGACAACGAGGTAATGTAAATTACCTCTCTAATAGCCCCGAACGGGTAATCTACGCAAATTCCTCGGCTCGGTCTCAAACTCGTCTTCGTACGTGTTTGCGAAAATGGGAAAGCGGTTAGAGAGTGGTGCATGACAAAGAGGTAATCTAAATTACCTCTCTAATAGTCCCGAATGGGTAATCTACGCAAATGCCTCGGCTTGGCCTCAAACTCGTCTTCGTACGGGTTTGCGGAAATGGGAAAGCTGTTGGAGAGTAGTGCATGACTACGAGGTAATGTAAATTACCTCTCCAATAGTCCCGAACGGGTAATCTACGCAAATGCCTCAGCTCGGCCTCAAACTCGTCTTCGTACGTGTTTGCGGAAATGGGAAAGCGGTTAGAGAGTGGTGCATGACAACGAGGTAATGTAAATTACCTCTCTAATAGCCCCGAACGGGTAATCTACGCAAATTCCTCGGCTCGGCCTCAAACTCGTCTTCGTACTTGTTTGCGAAAATGGGAAAGCGGTTAGAGAGTGGTGCATGACAACGAGGTAATGTAAATTACCTCTCTAATAGCCCCGAACGGGTAATCTACGCAAATTCCTCGGCTCGGCCACAAACTCGTCTTCGTACAGGTTTGCGGAAATGGGAAAGCGGTTAGAGAGTGGTGCATGACTACGGGGTAATCTAAATTACCTCTCTACTAGTCCCGAATGGGTAATCTACGCAAATGCCTCGGCTCGGCCTCAAACTCGTCTTTGTACGGGTTTGCGGAAATGGGAAAGCGGTTAGAGAGTGGTGCATGACTACGAGGTAATGTAATTACCTCTCTAATAGTCCTGAACGGGTAATCTACGCAAATGCCTCGGCTCGGCCTCAAACTCGTCTTCGTACGGGTTTGCAGAAATGGGAAAGCGGTTAGAGAGTGGTGCATGACTACGAGGTAATGTAATCTCTAATAGTCCCGAACGGTAATCTACGCAAATATCTCGGCTCGGCCTGAAACTCGTCTTCGTACGGGTTTGCAGAAATGGGAAAGCGGTTAGAGAGTGGTGCATGACTACGAGGTAATGTAAATTACCTCTCTAATAGTCCCGAACGGGTAATCTACGCAAATGCCTCGGCTCGGCCTCAACCTCTTCTTCGTATGGGTTTGCGGAAATGGGAAAGCGGTTAGAGAGTGGTGGATGACAACGAGATAATCTAAATTACCTCTCTAATAGTCCTGAACGGGTAATCTACGCAAATGCCTCTGCTCGGCCTCAAACTCGTCTTAGTACGGGTTTGCAGAAATGGGAAAGCGGTTAGAGAGTGGTGCATGACAACGAGGTAATGTAAATTACCTCTCTAATAGTCCCGAACGGGTAATCTACGTAAATGCCTCGGCTCAGCCACAAACTTGTCTTCGTACAGGTTTGCGGAAATGGGAAAGCGGTTAGAGAGTGGTGCATGACTACAGGGTAATCTAAATTACCTCTCTAATAGTCCCGAACGGGTAATCTACGCAAATGCCTCGGCTCGGCCTCAAACTCGTCTTCGTTCGGGTTTGCGGAAATGGGAAAGCGGTTAGAGAGTGGTGCATGACAAAGAGGTAATCTAAATTACCTCTCTAATAGTCACGAACGGGTAATCTACGCAAATGCCTCGGCTTGGCCTCAAACTCGTCTTCGTACGGGTTTGCGGAAATGGGAAAGCTGTTAGAGAGTGGTGCATGACTACGAGGTAATGTAAATTACCTCTCTAATAGTCCTGAACGGGTAATCTACGCAAATGCCTCTGCTCGGCCTCAAACTCGTCTTTGTACGTGTTTGCGGAAATGGGAAAGCGGTTAGAGAGTTGTGCATGACAACGAGGTAATGTAAATTACCTCTCTAATATTCCCGAACGGGTAATCTACGCAAATTCCTCGGCTCGGCCACAAACTCGTCTTCGTACAGGTTTGCGGAAATGGGAAAGCGGTTAGAGAGTGGTGCATGACTACGGGGTAATCTAAATTACCTCTCTACTAGTCCCGAACGGGTAATCTACGCAAATGCCTCGGCTTGGCCCCAAACTCGTTTCGTACGGGTTTGCAGAAATGGGAAAGTGGTTAGAGAGTGGGGCATGTCTATGAGGTAATGTAAATTACCTCTCTAATAGTCCTGAAAGAGTAATCTACGCAAATGCCTCGGCTCGGCCTCAAACTCGTCTTCGTACGGGTTTGCAGAAATGGGAAAGCGGTTAGAGAGTGGTGCATGACAAAGAGGTAATCTAAATTACCTCTCTAATAGTCCCGAACGGGTAATCTACGCAAATGCCTTGGCTCGGCCTCAAACTCGTCTTCGTAGGGGTTTGCGGAAATGGGAAAGCGGTTAGAGAGTGGTGCATGACAACGAGGTAATGTAAATTACCTCTCTAATAGTCCCGAACGGGTAATCTACGCAAATGCCTCGGCTCGGCCTCAACCTCTTCTTCGTATGGGTTTGCGGAAATGGGAAAGCGGTTAGAGAGTGGTGGATGACAACGAGATAATCTAAATTACCTCTCTAATAGTCCTGAACGGGTAATCTACGCAAATGCCTCTGCTCGGCCTCAAACTCGTCTTCGTACGGGTTTGCGGAAATGGGAAAGCTGTTAGAGAGTGGTGCATGACTACGAGGTAATGTAAATTACCTCTCTAATAGTCCTGAACGGGTAATCTACGCAAATGCCTCTGCTCGGCCTCAAACTTGTCTTCGTACGTGTTTGCGGAAATGGGAAAGCGGTTAGAGAGTGGTGCATGACAACGAGGTAATGTAAATTACCTCTCTAATATTCCCGAACGGGTAATCTACGCAAATTCCTCGGCTCGGCCACAAACTCGTCTTCGTACAGGTGTGCGGAAATGGGAAAGCGGTTAGAGAGTGGTGCATGACTACGGGGTAATCTAAATTACCTCTCTACTAGTCCCGAACGGGTAATCTACGCAAATGCCTCGGCTTGGCCCCAAACTCGTCTTCGTACGGGTTTGCAGAAATGGGAAAGTGGTTAGAGAGTGGGGCATGTCTATGAGGTAATGTAAATTACCTCTCTAATAGTCCTGAAAGAGTAATCTACGCAAATGCCTCGGCTCGGCCTCAAACTCGTCTTCGTACGGGTTTGCAGAAATGGGAAAGCGGTTAGAGAGTGGTGCATGACAAAGAGGTAATCTAAATTACCTCTCTAATAGTCCCGAACGGTAATCTACGCAAATATCTCGGCTCGGCCTCAAACTCGTCTTCGTAGGGGTTTGTGGAAATGGGAAAGCGGTTAGAGAGTGGTGCATGACAACGAGGTAATGTAAATTACCTCTCTAATAGTCCTGAACGGGTAATCTACGCAAATGCCTCTGCTCGGCCTCAAACTCGTCTTAGTACGGGTTTGCAGAAATGGGAAAGCGGTTAGAGAGTGGTGCATGACAACGAGGTAATGTAAATTACCTCTCTAATAGTCCCGAACGGGTAATCTACGTAAATGCCTCGGCTCAGCCACAAACTCGTCTTCGTACAGGTTTTCGGAAATGGGAAAGCGGTTAGAGAGTGGTGCATGACTACAGGGTAATCTAAATTACCTCTCTAATAGCCCCGAACGGGTAATCTACGCAAATGCCTCAGCTCGGCCTCAAACTCGTCTTCGTTCGGGTTTGCGGATATGGGAAAGCGGTTAGAGAGTGGTGCATAACAAAGAGGTAATCTAAATTACCTCTCTAATAGTCCCGAATGGGTAATCTACGCAAATGCCTCGGCTCGGCCTCAAACTCGTCTTCGTATGTGTTTGCGGAAATGGGAAAGTGGTTAGAGAGTGGTGCATGACAACGAGGTAATGTAAATTACCTCTCTAATAGCCCCGAAAGGGTAATCTACGCAAATTCCTCGGCTCGGCCACAAACTCGTCGTCGTACAGGTTTGCGGAAATGGGAAAGCGGTTAGAGAGTGGTGCATGACTACGGGGTAATCTAAATTACCTCTCTACTAGTCCCGAATGGGTAATCTACGCAAATGCCTCGGCTCGGCCTCAAACTCGTCTTTGTACGGGTTTGCGGAAATGGGAAAGCGGTTAGAGAGTGGTGCATGACTACGGGGTAATCTAAATTACCTCTCTACTAGTCCCGAATGGGTAATCTACGCAAATGCCTCGGCTCGGCTTCAAACTCGTCTTTGTACGGGTTTGCAGAAATGGGAAAGCGGTTAGAGAGTGGTGCATGACTACGAGGTAATGTAATTACCTCTCTAATAGTCCTGAACGGGTAATCTACGCAAATGCCTCGGCTCGGCCTCAAATTCGTCTTCGTACGGGTTTGCGGAAATGGGAAAGCGGTTAGAGAGTGGTGGATGACAACGAGGTAATGTAATTTACCTCTCTAATAGCCCCGAACGGGTAATCTACGCAAATTCCTCGGCTCGGCCACAAACTCGTCTTCGTACAGGTTTGCGGAAATGGGAAAGCGGTTAGAGAGTGGTGCATGACTACGGGGTAATCTAAATTACCTCTCTACTAGTCCCGAATGGGTAATCTACGCAAATGCCTCGGCTCGGCCTCAAACTCGTCTTTGTACGGGTTTGCGGAAATGGGAAAGCGGTTAGAGAGTGGTGCATGACTACGAGGTAATGTAATTACCTCTCTAATAGTCCTGAACGGGTAATCTACGCAAATGCCTCGGCTCGGCCTCAAACTCGTCTTCGTACGGGTTTGCAGAAATGGGAAAGCGGTTAGAGAGTGGTGCATGACTACGAGGTAATGTAAATTACCTCTCTAATAGTCCCGAACGGGTAATCTACGCAAATGCCTCGGCTCGGCCTCAACCTCTTCTTCGTATGGGTTTGCGGAAATGGGAAAGCGGTTAGAGAGTGGTGGATGACAACGAGATAATCTAAATTACCTCTCTAATAGTCCCGAACGGGTAATCTACGCAAATGCCTCTGCTCGGCCTCAAACTCGTCTTAGTACGGGTTTGCAGAAATGGGAAAGCGGTTAGAGAGTGGTGCATGACAACGAGGTAATGTAAATTACCTCTCTAATATTCCCGAACGGGTAATCTACGCAAATTCCTCGGCTCGGCCACAAACTCGTCTTTGTACAGGTTTGCGGATATGGGAAAGCGGTTAGAGAGTGGTGCATGACAAAGAGGTAATCTAAATTACCTCTCTAATAGTCCCGAATGGGTAATCTACGCAAATGCCTCGGCTCGGCCTCAAACTCGTCTTCGTATGTGTTTGCGGAAATGGGAAAGCGGTTAGAGAGTGGTGCATGACAACGAGGTAATGTAAATTATCTCTCTAATAGCCCCGAACGGGTAATCTACGCAAATTCCTCGGCTGGGCCTTAAACTCGTCTTCGTATGTGTTTGCGAAAATGGGAAAGCGGTTAGAGAGTGGTGCATGACAACGAGGTAATGTAAATTACCTCTCTAATAGCCCCGAAAGGGTAATCTACGCAAATTCCTCGGCTCGGCCACAAACTCGTCTTCGTACAGGTTTGCGGAAATGGGAAAGCGGTTAGAGAGTGGTGCATGACTACGGGGTAATCTAAATTACCTCTCTACTAGTCCCGAATGGGTAATCTACGCAAATGCCTCGGCTCGGCCTCAAACTCGTCTTTGTACGGGTTTGCGGAAATGGGAAAGCGGTTAGAGAGTGGTGCATGACTACGAGGTAATGTAATTACCTCTCTAATAGTCCTGAACGGGTAATCTACGCAAATGCCTCGGCTTGGCCTCAAACTCGTCTTCGTACATGTTTGCGGAAATGGGAAAGCGGTTAGAGAGTGGTGCATGACTACAGGGTAATCTAAATTACCTCTCTAATAGTCCCGAACGGGTAATCTACGCAAATGCCTCGGCTCGGCCTCAAACTCGTCTTCGTTCGGGTTTGCGGAAATGGGAAAGCGGTTAGAGAGTGGTGCATGACAAAGAGGTAATCTAAATTACCTCTCTAATAGTCCCGAACGGGTAATCTACGCAAATGCCTCTGCTCGGCCTCAAACTCGTCTTAGTACGGGTTTGCAGAAATGGGAAAGCGGTTAGAGAGTGGTGCATGACAACGAGGTAATGTAAATTACCTCTCTAATATTCCCGAACGGGTAATCTACGCAAATTCCTCGGCTCGGCCACAAACTCGTCTTCGTACAGGTTTGCGGATATGGGAAAGCGGTTAGAGAGTGGTGCATGACAAAGAGGTAATCTAAATTACCTCTCTAATAGTCCCGAATGGGTAATCTACGCAAATGCCTCGGCTCGGCCTCAAACTCGTCTTCGTATGTGTTTGCGGAAATGGGAAAGCGGTTAGAGAGTGGTGCATGACAACGAGGTAATGTAAATTATCTCTCTAATAGCCCCGAACGGGTAATCTACGCAAATTCCTCGGCTGGGCCTTAAACTCGTCTTCGTATGTGTTTGCGAAAATGGGAAAGCGGTTAGAGAGTGGTGCATGACAACGAGGTAATGTAAATTACCTCTCTAATAGCCCCGAAAGGGTAATCTACGCAAATTCCTCGGCTCGGCCACAAACTCGTCTTCGTACAGGTTTGCGGAAATGGGAAAGCGGTTAGAGAGTGGTGCATGACTACGGGGTAATCTAAATTACCTCTCTACTAGTCCCGAATGGGTAATCTACGCAAATGCCTCGGCTCGGCTTCAAACTCGTCTTTGTACGGGTTTGCAGAAATGGGAAAGCGGTTAGAGAGTGGTGCATGACTACGAGGTAATGTAATTACCTCTCTAATAGTCCTGAACGGGTAATCTACGCAAATGCCTCGGCTCGGCCTCAAACTCGTCTTCGTACGGGTTTGCAGAAATGGGAAAGCGGTTAGAGAGTGGTGCATGACTACGAGGTAATGTAAATTACCTCTCTAATAGTCCCGAACGGTAATCTACGCAAATATCTCGGCTCGGCCTCAAACTCGTCTTCGTACGGGTTTGCAGAAATGGGAAAGCGGTTAGAGAGTGGTGCATGACTACGAGGTAATGTAAATTACCTCTCTAATAGTCCCGAACGGGTAATCTACGCAAATGCCTCGGCTCGGCCTCAACCTCTTCTTCGTATGGGTTTGCGGAAATGGGAAAGCGGTTAGAGAGTGGTGGATGACAACGAGATAATCTAAATTACCTCTCTAATAGTCCTGAATGGGTAATCTACGCAAATGCCTCTGCTCGGCCTCAAACTCGTCTTAGTACGGGTTTGCAGAAATGGGAAAGCGGTTAGAGAGTGGTGCATGACAACGAGGTAATGTAAATTACCTCTCTAATAGTCCCGAACGGGTAATCTACGTAAATGCCTCGGCTCAGCCACAAACTCGTCTTCGTACAGGTTTGCGGAAATGGGAAAGCGGTTAGAGAGTGGTGCATGACTACAGGGTAATCTAAATTACCTCTCTAATAGTCCCGAACGGGTAATCTACGCAAATGCCTCGGCTCGGCCTCAAACTCGTCTTCGTTCGGGTTTGCGGAAATGGGAAAGCGGTTAGAGAGTGGTGCATGACAAAGAGGTAATCTAAATTACCTCTCTAATAGTCCCGAACGGGTAATCTACGTAAATGCCTCGGCTTGGCCTCAAACTCGTCTTCGTACGGGTTTGCGGAAATGGGAAAGCTGTTAGAGAGTGGTGCATGACTACGAGGTAATGTAAATTACCTCTCTAATAGTCCCGAACGGGTAATCTACGCAAATTCCTCGGCTCGGCCTCAAACTCGTCTTCGTACGGGTTTGCAGAAATGGAAAAGCGGTTAGAGAGTGGTGCAAGACAAAGAGGTAATCTAAATTACCTCTCTAATAGTCCCGAACGGGTAATCTATGCAAATGCCTCGGCTCGGCCTCAACCTCGTCTTCGTATGGGTTTGTGGAAATGGGAAAGCGGTTAGAGAGTGGTGTATGACAACGAGGTAATGTAAATTACCTCTCTAATAGTCCCAAAAGGGTAATCGATACAAATGCCTCGGCTCGGCCACAAACTCGTCTTCGTACGGGTTTGCGGAAATGGGAAAGCGGTTAGAGAGTGGTGCATGACTACGAGGTAATGTAAATTACCTCTCTAATAGTCCCGAACGGTAATCTACACAAATATCTCGGCTCGGCCTCAAACTCGTCTTCGTACGGGTTTGCAGAAATGGGAAAGCGGTTAGAGAGTGGTGCATGACTACGAGGTAATGTAAATTACCTCTCTAATAGTCCTGAACGGGTAATCTACGTAAATGCCTCGGCTCAGCCACAAACTCGTCTTCGTACAGGTTTGCGGAAATGGGAAAGCGGTTAGAGAGTGGTGCAAGACAAAGAGGTAATCTAAATTACCTCTCTAATAGTCCCGAACGGGTAATCTACGCAAATGCCTTGGCTCGGCCTCAAACTCGTCTTCGTAGGGGTTTGCGGAAATGGGAAAGCGGTTAGAGAGTGGTGCATGACAACGAGGTAATGTAAATTACCTCTCTAATAGTCCTGAACGGGTAATCTACGCAAATGCCTCTGCTCGGCCTCAAACTCGTCTTAGTACGGGTTTGCAGAAATGGGAAAGCGGTTAGAGAGTGGTGCATGACAACGAGGTAATGTAAATTACCTCTCTAATAGTCCTGAACGGGTAATCTACGTAAATGCCTCGGCTCAGCCACAAACTCGTCTTCTTACAGGTTTGCGGAAATGGGAAAGCGGTTAGAGAGTGGTGCATGACTACAGGGTAATCTAAATTACCTCTCTAATAGTCCCGAACGGGTAATCTACGCAAATGCCTCGGCTCGGCCTCAAACTCGTCTTCGTTCGGGTTTGCGGAAATGGGAAAGCGGTTAGAGAGTGGTGCATGACAAAGAGGTAATCTAAATTACCTCTCTAATAGTCCCGAACGGGTAATCTACGCAAATGCCTCGGCTTGGCCTCAAACTCGTCTTCGTACGGGTTTTGCGGAAATGGGAAAGCTGTTAGAGAGTGGTGCATGACTACGAGGTAATGTAAATTACCTCTCCAATAGTCCCGAACGGGTAATCTACGCAAATGCCTCGGCTCGGCCTCAAACTCGTCTTCGTACGTGTTTGCGGAAATGGGAAAGCGGTTAGAGAGTGGTGCATGACAACGAGGTAATGTAAATTACCTCTCTAATAGCCCCGAACGGGTAATCTACGCAAATTCCTCGGCTCGGCCACAAACTCGTCTTCGTACAGGTTTGCGGAAATGGGAAAGCGGTTAGAGAGTGGTGCATGACTACAGGGTAATCTAAATTACCTCTCTACTAGTCCCGAATGGGTAATCTACGCAAATGCCTCGGCTCGGCCTCAAACTCGTCTTCATACGGGTTTGCGGAAATGGGAAAGCGGTTAGAGAGTGGTACATGACTACGAGGTAATGTAAATTACCTCTCTAATAGTCCTGAACGGGTAATCTACGCAAATGCCTCGGCTCGGCCTCAAACTCGTCTTCGTACGGGTTTGCGGAAATGGGAAAGCGGTTAGAGAGTGGTGCAAGACAAAGAGGTAATCTAAATTACCTCTCTAATAGTCCCGAACGGGTAATCTATGCAAATGCCTCGGCTCGGCCTCAACCTCGTCTTCGTATGGGTTTGCGGAAATGGGAAAGCGGTTAGAGAGTAGTGTATGACAACGAGGTAATGTAAATTACCTCTCTAATAGTCCCAAAAGGGTAATCGACACAAATGCCTCGTCTCGGCCACAAACTCGTCTTCGTACGGGTTTGCGGAAATGGGAAAGCGGTTAGAGAGTGGTGCATGACTACGAGGTAATGTAAATTACCTCTCTAATAGTCCCGAACGGTAATCTACGCAAATATCTCGGCTCGGCCTCAAACTCGTCTTCGTACGGGTTTGCAGAAATGGGAAAGCGGTTAGAGAGTGGTGCATGACTACGAGGTAATGTAAATTACCTCTCTAATAGTCCCGAACGGGTATTCTACGCAAATGCCTCGGCTCGACCTCAACCTCTTCTTCGTATGGGTTTGCGGAAATGGGAAAGCGGTTAGAGAGTGGTGGATGACAACGAGATAATCTAAATTACCTCTCTAATAGTCCTGAACGGGTAATCTACGCAAATGCCTCAGCTCGGCCTCAAACTCGTCTTAGTACGGGTTTGCAGAAATGGGAAAGCGGTTAGAGAGTGGTGCATGACAACGAGGTAATGTAAATTACCTCTATAATAGTCCCGAACGGGTAATCTACGCAAATGTCTCGGCTCAGCCACAAACTCGTCTTCGTACAGGTTTGCGGAAATGGGAAAGCGGTTAGAGAGTGGTGCATGACTACAGGGTAATCTAAATTACCTCTCTAATAGTCCCGAACGGGTAATCTACGCAAATGCCTCGGCTCGGCCTCAAACTCGTCTCCGTTCGGGTTTGCGGAAATGGGAAAGCGGTTAGAGAGTGGTGCATGACAAAGAGGTAATCTAAATTACCTCTCTAATAGTCCCGAACGGGTAATCTACGCAAATGCCTCGGCTTGGCCTCAAACTCGTCTTCGTACGGGTTTGCGGAAATGGGAAAGCGGTTAGAGAGTGGTGCATGACTACGAGGTAATGTAAATTACCTCTCCAATAGTCCCGAACGGGTAATCTACGCAAATGCCTCGGCTCGGCCTCAAACTCGTCTTCGTACGTGTTTGCGGAAATGGGAAAGCGGTTAGAGAGTGGTGCATGACAACGAGGTAATGTAAATTACCTCTCTAATATTCCCGAACGGGTAATCTCGGCTCGGCCACAAACTCGTCTTCGTACAGGTTTGCGGAAATGGGAAAGCGGTTAGAGAGTGATGCATGACTACGGGGTAATCTAAATTACCTCTCTACTAGTCCCGAACGGGTAATCTACGCAAATGCCTCGGCTCGGCCCCAAACTCGTCTTCGTACGGGTTTGCAGAAATGGGAAAGCGGTTAGAGAGTGGGGCATGTCTATGAGGTAATGTAAATTACCTCTCTAATAGTCCTGAACGAGTAATCTACGCAAATGCCTCGGCTCGGCCTCAAACTCGTCTTCGTACGGGTTTGCAGAAATGGGAAAGCGGTTAGAGAGTGGTGCATGACTACAAGGTAATCTAAATTACCTCTCTAATAGTCCCGAACGGGTAATCTACGCAAATGCCTCGGCTCGGCCCCAAACTCGTCTCCGTTCGGGTTTGCGGAAATGGGAAAGCGGTTAGAGAGTGGTGCATGACAAAGAGGTAATCTAAATTACCTCTCTAATAGTCCCGAACGGGTAATCTACGCAAATGCCTCGGCTCGGCCACAAACTCGTCTTCGTACAGGTTTGCGGAAATGGGAAAGCGGTTAGAGAGTGGTGCATGACTACAGGGTAATCTAAATTACCTCTCTACTAGTCCCGAATGGGTAATCTACGCAAATGCCTCGGCTCGGCCTCAAACTCGTCTTCATACGGGTTTGCGGAAATGGGAAAGCGGTTAGAGAGTGGTACATGACTACGAGGTAATGTAAATTACCTCTCTAATAGTCCTGAACGGGTAATCTACGCAAATGCCTCGGCTCGGCCTCAAACTCGTCTTCGTACGGGTTTGCGGAAATGGGAAAGCGGTTAGAGAGTGGTGCAAGACAAAGAGGTAATCTAAATTACCTCTCTAATAGTCCCGAACGGGTAATCTATGCAAATGCCTCGGCTCGGCCTCAACCTCGTCTTCGTATGGGTTTGCGGAAATGGGAAAGCGGTTAGAGAGTAGTGTATGACAACGAGGTAATGTAAATTACCTCTCTAATAGTCCCAAAAGGGTAATCGACACAAATGCCTCGTCTCGGCCACAAACTCGTCTTCGTACGGGTTTGCGGAAATGGGAAAGCGGTTAGAGAGTGGTGCATGACTACGAGGTAATGTAAATTACCTCTCTAATAGTCCCGAACGGTAATCTACGCAAATATCTCGGCTCGGCCTCAAACTCGTCTTCGTACGGGTTTGCAGAAATGGGAAAGCGGTTAGAGAGTGGTGCATGACTACGAGGTAATGTAAATTACCTCTCTAATAGTCCCGAACGGGTATTCTACGCAAATGCCTCGGCTCGACCTCAACCTCTTCTTCGTATGGGTTTGCGGAAATGGGAAAGCGGTTAGAGAGTGGTGGATGACAACGAGATAATCTAAATTACCTCTCTAATAGTCCTGAACGGGTAATCTACGCAAATGCCTCAGCTCGGCCTCAAACTCGTCTTAGTACGGGTTTGCAGAAATGGGAAAGCGGTTAGAGAGTGGTGCATGACAACGAGGTAATGTAAATTACCTCTATAATAGTCCCGAACGGGTAATCTACGCAAATGTCTCGGCTCAGCCACAAACTCGTCTTCGTACAGGTTTGCGGAAATGGGAAAGCGGTTAGAGAGTGGTGCATGACTACAGGGTAATCTAAATTACCTCTCTAATAGTCCCGAACGGGTAATCTACGCAAATGCCTCGGCTCGGCCTCAAACTCGTCTCCGTTCGGGTTTGCGGAAATGGGAAAGCGGTTAGAGAGTGGTGCATGACAAAGAGGTAATCTAAATTACCTCTCTAATAGTCCCGAACGGGTAATCTACGCAAATGCCTCGGCTTGGCCTCAAACTCGTCTTCGTACGGGTTTGCGGAAATGGGAAAGCGGTTAGAGAGTGGTGCATGACTACGAGGTAATGTAAATTACCTCTCCAATAGTCCCGAACGGGTAATCTACGCAAATGCCTCGGCTCGGCCTCAAACTCGTCTTCGTACGTGTTTGCGGAAATGGGAAAGCGGTTAGAGAGTGGTGCATGACAACGAGGTAATGTAAATTACCTCTCTAATATTCCCGAACGGGTAATCTCGGCTCGGCCACAAACTCGTCTTCGTACAGGTTTGCGGAAATGGGAAAGCGGTTAGAGAGTGATGCATGACTACGGGGTAATCTAAATTACCTCTCTACTAGTCCCGAACGGGTAATCTACGCAAATGCCTCGGCTCGGCCCCAAACTCGTCTTCGTACGGGTTTGCAGAAATGGGAAAGCGGTTAGAGAGTGGGGCATGTCTATGAGGTAATGTAAATTACCTCTCTAATAGTCCTGAACGAGTAATCTACGCAAATGCCTCGGCTCGGCCTCAAACTCGTCTTCGTACGGGTTTGCAGAAATGGGAAAGCGGTTAGAGAGTGGTGCATGACTACAAGGTAATCTAAATTACCTCTCTAATAGTCCCGAACGGGTAATCTACGCAAATGCCTCGGCTCGGCCCCAAACTCGTCTCCGTTCGGGTTTGCGGAAATGGGAAAGCGGTTAGAGAGTGGTGCATGACAAAGAGGTAATCTAAATTACCTCTCTAATAGTCCCGAACGGGTAATCTACGCAAATGCCTCGGCTCGGCCACAAACTCGTCTTCGTACAGGTTTGCGGAAATGGGAAAGCGGTTAGAGAGTGGTGCATGACTACAGGGTAATCTAAATTACCTCTCTACTAGTCCCGAATGGGTAATCTACGCAAATGCCTCGGCTCGGCCTCAAACTCGTCTTCATACGGGTTTGCGGAAATGGGAAAGCGGTTAGAGAGTGGTACATGACTACGAGGTAATGTAAATTACCTCTCTAATAGTCCTGAACGGGTAATCTACGCAAATGCCTCGGCTCAGCCTCAAACTCGTCTTCGTACGGGTTTGCGGAAATGGGAAAGCGGTTAGAGAGTGGTGCAAGACAAAGAGGTAATCTAAATTACCTCTCTAATAGTCCCGAACGGGTAATCTATGCAAATGCCTCGGCTCGGCCTCAACCTCGTCTTCGTATGGGTTTGCGGAAATGGGAAAGCGGTTAGAGAGTAGTGTATGACAACGAGGTAATGTAAATTACCTCTCTAATAGTCCCAAAAGGGTAATCGACACAAATGCCTCGTCTCGGCCACAAACTCGTCTTCGTACGGGTTTGCGGAAATGGGAAAGCGGTTAGAGAGTGGTGCATGACTACGAGGTAATGTAAATTACCTCTCTAATAGTCCCGAACGGTAATCTACGCAAATATCTCGGCTCGGCCTCAAACTCGTCTTCGTACGGGTTTGCAGAAATGGGAAAGCGGTTAGAGAGTGGTGCATGACTACGAGGTAATGTAAATTACCTCTCTAATAGTCCCGAACGGGTATTCTACGCAAATGCCTCGGCTCGACCTCAACCTCTTCTTCGTATGGGTTTGCGGAAATGGGAAAGCGGTTAGAGAGTGGTGGATGACAACGAGATAATCTAAATTACCTCTCTAATAGTCCTGAACGGGTAATCTACGCAAATGCCTCAGCTCGGCCTCAAACTCGTCTTAGTACGGGTTTGCAGAAATGGGAAAGCGGTTAGAGAGTGGTGCATGACAACGAGGTAATGTAAATTACCTCTATAATAGTCCCGAACGGGTAATCTACGCAAATGTCTCGGCTCAGCCACAAACTCGTCTTCGTACAGGTTTGCGGAAATGGGAAAGCGGTTAGAGAGTGGTGCATGACTACAGGGTAATCTAAATTACCTCTCTAATAGTCCCGAACGGGTAATCTACGCAAATGCCTCGGCTCGGCCTCAAACTCGTCTCCGTTCGGGTTTGCGGAAATGGGAAAGCGGTTAGAGAGTGGTGCATGACAAAGAGGTAATCTAAATTACCTCTCTAATAGTCCCGAACGGGTAATCTACGCAAATGCCTCGGCTTGGCCTCAAACTCGTCTTCGTACGGGTTTGCGGAAATGGGAAAGCGGTTAGAGAGTGGTGCATGACTACGAGGTAATGTAAATTACCTCTCCAATAGTCCCGAACGGGTAATCTACGCAAATGCCTCGGCTCGGCCTCAAACTCGTCTTCGTACGTGTTTGCGGAAATGGGAAAGCGGTTAGAGAGTGGTGCATGACAACGAGGTAATGTAAATTACCTCTCTAATATTCCCGAACGGGTAATCTCGGCTCGGCCACAAACTCGTCTTCGTACAGGTTTGCGGAAATGGGAAAGCGGTTAGAGAGTGATGCATGACTACGGGGTAATCTAAATTACCTCTCTACTAGTCCCGAACGGGTAATCTACGCAAATGCCTCGGCTCGGCCCCAAACTCGTCTTCGTACGGGTTTGCAGAAATGGGAAAGCGGTTAGAGAGTGGGGCATGTCTATGAGGTAATGTAAATTACCTCTCTAATAGTCCTGAACGAGTAATCTACGCAAATGCCTCGGCTCGGCCTCAAACTCGTCTTCGTACGGGTTTGCAGAAATGGGAAAGCGGTTAGAGAGTGGTGCATGACTACAAGGTAATCTAAATTACCTCTCTAATAGTCCCGAACGGGTAATCTACGCAAATGCCTCGGCTCGGCCCCAAACTCGTCTCCGTTCGGGTTTGCGGAAATGGGAAAGCGGTTAGAGAGTGGTGCATGACAAAGAGGTAATCTAAATTACCTCTCTAATAGTCCCGAACGGGTAATCTACGCAAATGCCTCGGCTCGGCCACAAACTCGTCTTCGTACAGGTTTGCGGAAATGGGAAAGCGGTTAGAGAGTGGTGCATGACTACAGGGTAATCTAAATTACCTCTCTACTAGTCCCGAATGGGTAATCTACGCAAATGCCTCGGCTCGGCCTCAAACTCGTCTTCATACGGGTTTGCGGAAATGGGAAAGCGGTTAGAGAGTGGTACATGACTACGAGGTAATGTAAATTACCTCTCTAATAGTCCTGAACGGGTAATCTACGCAAATGCCTCGGCTCGGCCTCAAACTCGTCTTCGTACGGGTTTGCGGAAATGGGAAAGCGGTTAGAGAGTGGTGCAAGACAAAGAGGTAATCTAAATTACCTCTCTAATAGTCCCGAACGGGTAATCTATGCAAATGCCTCGGCTCGGCCTCAACCTCGTCTTCGTATGGGTTTGCGGAAATGGGAAAGCGGTTAGAGAGTAGTGTATGACAACGAGGTAATGTAAATTACCTCTCTAATAGTCCCAAAAGGGTAATCGACACAAATGCCTCGTCTCGGCCACAAACTCGTCTTCGTACGGGTTTGCGGAAATGGGAAAGCGGTTAGAGAGTGGTGCATGACTACGAGGTAATGTAAATTACCTCTCTAATAGTCCCGAACGGTAATCTACGCAAATATCTCGGCTCGGCCTCAAACTCGTCTTCGTACGGGTTTGCAGAAATGGGAAAGCGGTTAGAGAGTGGTGCATGACTACGAGGTAATGTAAATTACCTCTCTAATAGTCCCGAACGGGTATTCTACGCAAATGCCTCGGCTCGACCTCAACCTCTTCTTCGTATGGGTTTGCGGAAATGGGAAAGCGGTTAGAGAGTGGTGGATGACAACGAGATAATCTAAATTACCTCTCTAATAGTTCTGAACGGGTAATCTACGCAAATGCCTCAGCTCGGCCTCAAACTCGTCTTAGTACGGGTTTGCAGAAATGGGAAAGCGGTTAGAGAGTGGTGCATGACAACGAGGTAATGTAAATTACCTCTATAATAGTCCCGAACGGGTAATCTACGCAAATGTCTCGGCTCAGCCACAAACTCGTCTTCGTACAGGTTTGCGGAAATGGGAAAGCGGTTAGAGAGTGGTGCATGACTACAGGGTAATCTAAATTACCTCTCTAATAGTCCCGAACGGGTAATCTACGCAAATGCCTCGGCTCGGCCCCAAACTCGTCTCCGTTCGGGTTTGCGGAAATGGGAAAGCGGTTAGAGAGTGGTGCATGACAAAGAGGTAATCTAAATTACCTCTCTAATAGCCCCGAACGGGTAATCTACGCAAATTCCTCGGCTCGGCCACAAACTCGTCTTCGTACAGGTTTGCGGAAATGGGAAAGCGGTTAGAGAGTGGTGCATGACTACAGGGTAATCTAAATTACCTCTCTACTAGTCCCGAATGGGTAATCTACGCAAATGCCTCGGCTCGGCCTCAAACTCGTCTTCATACGGGTTTGCGGAAATGGGAAAGCGGTTAGAGAGTGGTACATGACTACGAGGTAATGTAAATTACCTCTCTAATAGTCCTGAACGGGTAATCTACGCAAATGCCTCGGCTCGGCCTCAAACTCGTCTTCGTACGGGTTTGCGGAAATGGGAAAGCGGTTAGAGAGTGGTGCAAGACAAAGAGGTAATCTAAATTACCTCTCTAATAGTCCCGAACGGGTAATCTATGCAAATGCCTCGGCTCGGCCTCAACCTCGTCTTCGTATGGGTTTGCGGAAATGGGAAAGCGGTTAGAGAGTAGTGTATGACAACGAGGTAATGTAAATTACCTCTCTAATAGTCCCAAAAGGGTAATCGACACAAATGCCTCGTCTCGGCCACAAACTCGTCTTCGTACGGGTTTGCGGAAATGGGAAAGCGGTTAGAGAGTGGTGCATGACTACGAGGTAATGTAAATTACCTCTCTAATAGTCCCGAACGGTAATCTACGCAAATATCTCGGCTCGGCCTCAAACTCGTCTTCGTACGGGTTTGCAGAAATGGGAAAGCGGTTAGAGAGTGGTGCATGACTACGAGGTAATGTAAATTACCTCTCTAATAGTCCCGAACGGGTATTCTACGCAAATGCCTCGGCTCGACCTCAACCTCTTCTTCGTATGGGTTTGCGGAAATGGGAAAGCGGTTAGAGAGTGGTGGATGACAACGAGATAATCTAAATTACCTCTCTAATAGTCCTGAACGGGTAATCTACGCAAATGCCTCAGCTCGGCCTCAAACTCGTCTTAGTACGGGTTTGCAGAAATGGGAAAGCGGTTAGAGAGTGGTGCATGACAACGAGGTAATGTAAATTACCTCTATAATAGTCCCGAACGGGTAATCTACGCAAATGTCTCGGCTCAGCCACAAACTCGTCTTCGTACAGGTTTGCGGAAATGGGAAAGCGGTTAGAGAGTGGTGCATGACTACAGGGTAATCTAAATTACCTCTCTAATAGTCCCTAACGGGTAATCTACGCAAATGCCTCGGCTCGGCCTCAAACTCGTCTCCGTTCGGGTTTGCGGAAATGGGAAAGCGGTTAGAGAGTGGTGCATGACAAAGAGGTAATCTAAATTACCTCTCTAATAGTCCCGAACGGGTAATCTACGCAAATGCCTCGGCTTGGCCTCAAACTCGTCTTCGTACGGGTTTGCGGAAATGGGAAAGCGGTTAGAGAGTGGTGCATGACTACGAGGTAATGTAAATTACCTCTCCAATAGTCCCGAACGGGTAATCTACGCAAATGCCTCGGCTCGGCCTCAAACTCGTCTTCGTACGTGTTTGCGGAAATGGGAAAGCGGTTAGAGAGTGGTGCATGACAACGAGGTAATGTAAATTACCTCTCTAATATTCCCGAACGGGTAATCTCGGCTCGGCCACAAACTCGTCTTCGTACAGGTTTGCGGAAATGGGAAAGCGGTTAGAGAGTGATGCATGACTACGGGGTAATCTAAATTACCTCTCTACTAGTCCCGAACGGGTAATCTACGCAAATGCCTCGGCTCGGCCCCAAACTCGTCTTCGTACGGGTTTGCAGAAATGGGAAAGCGGTTAGAGAGTGGGGCATGTCTATGAGGTAATGTAAATTACCTCTCTAATAGTCCTGAACGAGTAATCTACGCAAATGCCTCGGCTCGGCCTCAAACTCGTCTTCGTACGGGTTTGCAGAAATGGGAAAGCGGTTAGAGAGTGGTGCATGACTACAAGGTAATCTAAATTACCTCTCTAATAGTCCCGAACGGGTAATCTACGCAAATGCCTCGGCTCGGCCTCAAACTCGTCTTCGTAGGGGTTTGCGGAAATGGGAAAGCGGTTAGAGAGTGGTGCATGACAACGAGATAATGTAAATTACCTCCCTAATAGTCCTGAATGGGTAATCTACGCAAATGCCTCTGCTCGGCCTCAAACTCGTCTTAGTACGGGTTTGCAGAAATGGGAAAGCGGTTAGAGAGTGGTGCATGACAACGAGGTAATGTAAATTACCTCTATAATAGTCCCGAACGGGTAATCTACGCAAATGCCTCGGCTCAGCCACAAACTCGTCTTCGTACAGGTTTGCGGAAATGGGAAAGCGGTTAGAGAGTGGTGCATGACTACAGGGTAATCTAAATTACCTCTCTAATAGTCCCGAACGGGTAATCTACGCAAATGCCTCGGCTCGGCCTCAAACTCGTCTTCGTTCGGGTTTGCGGAAATGGGAAAGCGGTTAGAGAGTGGTGCATGACAAAGAGGTAATCTAAATTACCTCTCTAATAGTCCCGAACGGTTAATCTACGCAAATGCCTCGGCTTGGCCTCAAACTCGTCTTCGTACGGGTTTGCGGAAATGGGAAAGCGGTTAGAGAGTGGTGCATGACTACGAGGTAATGTAAATTACCTCTCCAATAGTCCCGAACGGGTAATCTACTCAAATGCCTCGGCTCGGCCTCAAACTCGTCTTCGTACGTGTTTGCGGAAATGCGAAAGCGGTTAGAGAGTGGTGCATGACAACGTGGTAATGTAAATTACCTCTCTAATATTCCCGAACGGGTAATCTACGCAAATTCCTCGGTTCGGCCACAAACTCGTCTTCGTACAGGTTTGCGGAAATGGGAAAGCGGTTAGAGAGTGGTGCATCACTACGGGGTAATCTAAATTACCTCTCTAATAGTCCCGAACGGGTAATCTACGCAAATTCCTCGGTTCGGCCACAAAATCGTCTTCGTACAGGTTTGCGGAAATGGGAAAGCGGTTAGAGAGTGGTGCATCACTACGGGGTAATCTAAATTACCTCTCTACTAGTCCCGAACGTGTAATCTACGCAAATGCCTCGGCTCGGCCCCAAACTCGTCTTCGTACGGATTTGCAGAAATGGGAAAGCGGTTAGAGAGTGGGGCATGTCTATGAGGTAATGTAAATTACCTCTCTAATAGTCCTGAACGAGTAATCTACGCAAATGCCTCGGCTCGGCCTCAAACTCGTCTTCGTACGGGTTTGCAGAAATGGGAAAGCGGTTAGAGAGTGGTGCATGACTACGAGGTAATCTAAATTACCTCTCTAATAGTCCCGAACGGGTAATCTACGCAAATGCCTCGGCTCGGCCTCAAACTCGTCTTCGTAGGGGTTTGCGGAAATGGGAAAGCGGTTAGAGAGTGGTGCATGACAACGAGATAATGTAAATTACCTCCCTAATAGTCCTGAATGGGTAATCTACGCAAATGCCTCTGCTCGGCCTCAAACTCGTCTTAGTACGGGTTTGCAGAAATGGGAAAGCGGTTAGAGAGTGGTGCATGACAACGAGGTAATGTAAATTACCTCTATAATAGTCCCGAACGGGTAATCTACGCAAATGCCTCGGCTCAGCCACAAACTCGTCTTCGTACAGGTTTGCGGAAATGGGAAAGCGGTTAGAGAGTGGTGCATGACTACAGGGTAATCTAAATTACCTCTCTAATAGTCCCGAACGGGTAATCTACGCAAATGCCTCGGCTCGGCCTCAAACTCGTCTTCGTTCGGGTTTGCGGAAATGGGAAAGCGGTTAGAGAGTGGTGCATGACAAAGAGGTAATCTAAATTACCTCTCTAATAGTCCCGAACGGTTAATCTACGCAAATGCC
Source organism: Lepidium didymum (assembly GCA_963920545.1). NCBI lineage: Eukaryota > Viridiplantae > Streptophyta > Magnoliopsida > Brassicales > Brassicaceae > Lepidium > Lepidium didymum. The sequence goes on from OY986988.1 coordinate 8,554,109, forward strand.
TCGGCTTGGCCTCAAACTCGTCTTCGTACGGGTTTGCGGAAATGGGAAAGCGGTTAGAGAGTGGTGCATGACTACGAGGTAATGTAAATTACCTCTCCAATAGTCCCGAACGGGTAATCTACGCAAATGCCTCGGCTCGGCCTCAAACTCGTCTTCGTACGTGTTTGCGGAAATGGGAAAGCGGTTAGAGAGTGGTGCATGACAACGCGGTAATGTAAATTACCTCTCTAATATTCCCGAACGGGTAATCTACGCAAATTCCTCGGTTCGGCCACAAACTCGTCTTCGTACAGGTTTGCGGAAATGGGAAAGCGGTTAGAGAGTGGTGCATCACTACGGGGTAATCTAAATTACCTCTCTAATAGTCCCGAACGGGTAATCTACGCAAATTCCTCGGTTCGGCCACAAAATCGTCTTCGTACAGGTTTGCGGAAATGGGAAAGCGGTTAGAGAGTGGTGCATCACTACGGGGTAATCTAAATTACCTCTCTACTAGTCCCGAACGGGTAATCTACGCAAATGCCTCGGCTCGGCCCCAAACTCGTCTTCGTACGGGTTTGCAGAAATGGGAAAGCGGTTAAAGAGTGGGGCATGTCTATGAGGTAATGTAAATTACCTCTCTAATAGTCCTGAACGAGTAATCTACGCAAATGCCTCGACTCGGCCTCAAACTCGTCTTCGTACGGGTTTGCAGAAATGGGAAAGCGGTTAGAGAGTGGTGCATGACAAAGAGGTAATCTAAATTACCTCTCTAATAGTCCCGAACGGGTAATCTACGCAAATGCCTCGGCTCGGCCTCAAACTCGTCTTCGTAGGGGTTTGCGGAAATGGGAAAGCGGTTAGAGAGTGGTGCATGACAACGAGGTAATGTAAATTACCTCTCTAATAGTCCTGAACGGGTAATCTACGCAAATGCCTCTGCTCGGCCTCAAACTCGTCTTAGTACGGGTTTGCAGAAATGGGAAAGCGGTTAGAGAGTGGTGCATGACAACGAGGTAATGTAAATTACCTCTCTAATAGTCCCGAACGGGTAATCTACGCAAATGCCTCTGCTCGGCCTCAAACTCGTCTTAGTACGGGTTTGCAGAAATGGGAAAGCGGTTAGAGAGTGGTGCATGACAACGAGGTAATGTAAATTACCTCTATAATAGTCCCGAACGGGTAATCTACGCAAATGCCTCGGCTCAGCCACAAACTCGTCTTCGTACAGGTTTGCGGAAATGGGAAAGCGGTTAGAGAGTGGTGCATGACTACAGGGTAATCTAAATTACCTCTCTAATAGTCCCGAACGGGTAATCTACGCAAATGCCTCGGCTCAGCCTCAAACTCGTCTTCGTAGGGGTTTGCGGAAATGGGAAAGCGGTTAGAGAGTGGTGCATGACAACGAGATAATGTAAATTACCTCGCTAATAGTCCTGAATGGGTAATTTACGCAAATGCCTCTACTCGGCCTCAAACTCGTCTTAGTACGGGTTTGCAGAAATGGGAAAGCGGTTAGAGAGTGGTGCATGACAACGAGGTAATGTAAATTACCTCTATAATAGTCCCGAACGGGTAATCTACGCAAATGCCTCGGCTCAGCCACAAATTCGTCTTCGTACAGGTTTGCGGAAATGGGAAAGCGGTTAGAGAGTGGTGCATGACTACAGGGTAATCTAAATTACCTCTCTAATAGTCCCGAACGGGTAATCTACGCAAATGCCTCGGCTCGGCCTCAAACTCGTCTTCGTTCGGGTTTGCAGAAATGGGAAAGCGGTTAGAGAGTGGTGCATGACAAAGAGGTAATCTAAATTACCTCTCTAATAGTCCCGAACGGTTAATCTACGCAAATGCCTCGGCTTGGCCTCAAACTCGTCTTCGTACGGGTTTGCGGAAATGGGAAAGCGGTTAGAGAGTGGTGCATGACTACGAGGTAATGTAAATTACCTCTCCAATAGTCCCGAACGGGTAATCTACGCAAATGCCTCGGCTCGGCCTCAAACTCGTCTTCGTACGTGTTTGCGGAAATGGGAAAGCGGTTAGAGAGTGGTACATGACAACGCGGTAATGTAAATTACCTCTCTAATATTCCCGAACGGGTAATCTACGCAAATTCCTTGGTTCGGCCACAAACTCGTCTTCGTACAGGTTTGCGGAAATGGGAAAGCGGTTAGAGAGTGGTGCATCACTACGGGGTAATCTAAATTACCTCTCTAATAGTCCTGAACGGGTAATCTACGCAAATTCCTCGGTTCGGCCACAAAATCGTCTTCGTACAGGTTTGCGGAAATGGGAAAGCGGTTAGAGAGTGGTGCATCACTACGGGGTAATCTAAATTACCTCTCTACTAGTCCCGAACGGGTAATCTACGCAAATGCCTCGGCTCGGCCCCAAACTCGTCTTCGTACGGGTTTGCAGAAATGGGAAAGCGGTTAAAGAGTGGGGCATGTCTATGAGGTAATGTAAATTACCTCTCTAATAGTCCTGAACGAGTAATCTACGCAAATGCCTCGGCTCGGCCTCAAACTCGTCTTCGTACGGGTTTGCAGAAATGGGAAAGCGGTTAGAGAGTGGTGCATGATAAAGAGGTAATCTAAATTACCTCTCTAATAGTCCCGAACGGGTAATCTACGCAAATGCCTCGGCTCGGCCTCAAACTCGTCTTCGTAGGGGTTTGCGGAAATGGGAAAGCGGTTAGAGAGTGGTGCATGACAACGAGGTAATGTAAATTACCTCTCTAATAGTCCTGAACCGGTAATCTACGCAAATGCCTCTGCTCGGCCTCAAACTCGTCTTAGTACGGGTTTGCAGAAATGGGAAAGCGGTTAGAGAGTGGTGCATGACAACGAGGTAATGTAAATTACCTCTCTAATAGTCCCGAACGGGTAATCTACGCAAATGCCTCTGCTCGGCCTCAAACTCGTCTTAGTACGGGTTTGCAGAAATGGGAAAGCGGTTAGAGAGTGGTGCATGACAACGAGGTAATGTAAATTACCTCTATAATAGTCTCGAACGGGTAATCTACGCAAATGCCTCGGCTCAGCCACAAACTCGTCTTCGTACAGGTTTGCGGAAATGGGAAAGCGGTTAGAGAGTGGTGCATGACTACAGGGTAATCTAAATTACCTCTCTAATAGTCCCGAACGGGTAATCTACGCAAATGCCTCGGCTCGGCCTCAAACTCGTCTTCGTTCGGGTTTGCGGAAATGGGAAAGCGGTTAGAGAGTGGTGCATGGCAAAGAGGTAATCTAAATTACCTCTCTAATAGTCCCGAACGGGTAATCTACGCAAATGCCTCGGCTTGGCCTCAAACTCGTCTTCGTACGGGTTTGCGGAAATGGGAAAGCGGTTAGAGAGTGGTGCATGACTACGAGGTAATGTAAATTACCTCTCCAATAGTCCCGAACGGGTAATCTACGCAAATGCCTCGGCTCGGCCTCAAACTCGTCTTCGTACGTGTTTGCGGAAATGGGAAAGCGGTTAGAGAGTGGTGCATGACAACGAGGTAATGTAAATTACCTCTCTAATATTCTCGAACGGGTAATCTACGCAAATTCCTCGGTTCGGCCACAAACTCGTCTTCGTACAGGTTTGCTGAAATGGGAAAGCGGTTAGAGAGTGGTGCATCACTACGGGGTAATCTAAATTACCTCTCTACTAGTCCCGAACGGGTAATCTACGCAAATGCCTCGGCTCGGCCCCAAACTCGTCTTCGTACGGATTTGCAGAAATGGGAAAGCGGTTAGAGAGTGGGGCATGTCTATGAGGTAATGTAAATTACCTCTCTAATAGTCCTGAACGAGTAATCTACGCAAATGCCTCGGCTCGGCCTCAAACTCGTCTTCGTACGGGTTTGCAGAAATGGGAAAGCGGTTAGAGAGTGGTGCATGACAAAGAGGTAATCTAAATTACCTCTCTAATAGTCCCGAACGGGTAATCTACGCAAATGCCTCGGCTCGGCCTCAAACTCGTCTTCGTAGGGGTTTGCGGAAATGGGAAAGCGGTTAGAGAGTGGTGCATGACAACGAGTTAATGTAAATTACCTCTCTAATAGTCCTGAACGGGTAATCTACGCAAATGCCTCTGCTCGGCCTCAAACTCGTCTTAGTACGGGTTTGCAGAAATGGGAAAGTGGTTAGAGAGTGGTGCATGACAACGAGGTAATGTAAATTACCTCTCTAAAAGTCCCGAACGGGTAATCTACGTAAATGCCTCGGCTCAGCCACAAACTCGTCTTCGTACAGGTTTGCGGAAATGGGAAAGCGGTTAGAGAGTGGTGCATGACTACAGGGTAATCTAAATTACCTCTCTAATAGTCCCGAACGGGTAATCTACGCAAATGCCTCGGCTCGGCCTCAAACTCGTCTTCGTTCGGGTTTGCGGAAATGGGAAAGCGGTTAGAGAGTGGTGGCAATGGTGTAAGGCTCAAAGGAGTGTCCGGGTTACGTCCATACACCACTTCAAAAGGTGATAGCTTAGTTGTCGAGTGTCTAGCCGAGTTATATGCGAACTCCACAAGGGGAAGACACTCAACCCAATTGTTCAAGTTGCTGCCAATCGTAGATCGGAGAAGAGCTCCAAGTGTGCGGTTGACTACTTCGGTTTGGCCGTCCGTTTGAGGATGACATGTGGTAGAGAACAGCAATTTAGTCCCTAGTTTCTTCCACAAGGTTCTCCAAAAGTGTGATAAGAATTTTGTGTCCCGGTCGGAGACGATGGTTCTAGGAATGCCATGAAGCCGCACCACTTCCTTGAAGAATAGAGTGGCGGTTTGTGATGCGTCATTAGTCTTGGCGCATGGGATGAAGTGAGCCATCTTGGAAAACCTATCAACCACCACAAAGATTGAGTCCTTATGATGTACCTTAGGCAGCCCCAAAACGAAGTCCATAGAGATGTCCACCCAAGGTAATGTAGGAATCGGCAATGGAAGGTATAACCCGTGCGGGTGAACCTTAGACTTGGCCCTTTTGCAAACCACGCATCGATCACAATGAGTTACCACCATCTTTTTCATCCTTGGCCAATAAAAATGTTCCTTCAACACACTTAACGTCTTCTCAACACCAAAGTGTCCCATTAATCCTCCACCGTGAGCCTCTTTGACCAACAACTCCCTTATTGAGCTTTGGGGGATGCATAGCCGCTTGTCCTTGAATAGGAAGCCATCATGGATGTAAAACTTAGTGTAAGAATTGGCTCCATGTCCTGTAAACGCATCCTTCAAGTCTGGGTCTTCTTCATATAAACTCTTAAGTGACTCAAACCCAAGCATCTTCGATTCCATGGTGGTGATAAGCGTATGTCTCCTAGAAAGTGCATCGGCCACCACGTTTTCTTTGCCTTTCTTGTACTTGATGACATAAGGGAAGGTCTCTATGAACTCCAGCCACTTAGCATGGCGTTTCTTCAAAGTGGTTTGACCCCTTAGATGTTGTAGTGTCTCGTGATCGGTATGGATGACACATTCTTTGGACAAGAGGTAGTGCTGCCATGTTTGCATTGCCCGCACCAAGGCATAGAGTTCCTTGTCATAAGTGGGGTAGTTGAGAGAAGCCCCACTTAGCTTCTCACTAAAGTATGCAACCGGCTTGCCTCCTTGAGTCAAAACAGCACCAATACCTACACCGGAGGCATCACATTCCACTTCAAAAGTCTTGTTGAAATCTGGCAAGACGAGTATGGGAGCATGTGTGAGATGGTACTTGAGGTCTAAGAATGACCTCTCTTGAGCTTCTCCCCACTCAAAGCCAACACTCTTCTTGATCACCGATGTCAAAGGTGCGGCCAATGTGCTGAAATCTTTAACAAACCGGCGGTAGAAACTTGCTAAGCCGTGGAAGCTCCGAACTTGGCTGATGTTAGTGGGTCTAGGCCAGCCCCTAATGGCTTCAATCTTTTCTAAGTCCACTCGAAGTCCCTGTGAGCTAACCACAAAGCCAAGAAAAACAAGCTCACTAGCACAAAACGTACACTTCTTAAGATTCGCATATAGACCTTCCAACCTAAGCATTTCTAAGACTAGTCCTAAATGTTCCACATGATCAACCAAGCAAGTACTATAGATCAATATATCATCAAAGTAAACTACTACGAATTTACTTATATATGGTCGAAGGATATGGTTCATGAGCCTCATGAAGGTACTCGGTGCATTGGTGAGGCCGAAAGGCATCACAAGCCATTCGTATAGGCCATGCTTGGTTTTGAAGGCGGTCTTCCACTCATCTCCTTCTTTCATGCGTACTTGGTGGTATCCACTCTTGAGATCAATTTTGGAGAAGAGGGTCGCTCCACTTAGCTCGTCCAACATGTCGTCTAGCCGCGGTATGGGATGCCTATATTTGATAGTGATGTTGTTGATGGCTCGGCAATCCACACACATTCGGTATGTACCATCTTTCTTAGGTACCAACAAGACCGGAACGGCACAAGGGCTCAAGCTTTCCCGCACATATCCCTTATCCATCAAGTCTCGGACTTGTTTCTCGAGCTCCTTGGCTTCGTTTGGATTTACCCTATAGGCTGGTCGATTAGGTAGTTGTGCCCCGGGAATGAAGTCTATTTGGTGTTCAATACCCCTTTGAGGAGGCAGCCCCGGCGGTAGCTCTTCCGGAAACACTTCCTTAAATCGATCAAGGACTTGTTGCACTTCCTTTGGCAATGTGATCTCGGATTCACCTACACTCAAAAGTTCTTTGTAGACCATTAATACCACATGACAAGTAGGATCATGAATTGCTTTCCTAATATTACTAGAAGTAATGAGGAAATTAGGCTTAGAACTACACTTCTCCTTAGACAACTTCAATTGCATTTCACGGACTTGAGAAGGCAACAAAGGCGCTAAACTAATCCGTCTTTTATCATGCATCAATGAGTACCTATTAGTTCTACCATCATGCACAACTTCCCTATCAAATTGCCATGGCTGACCTAACAAAATATGAGTAGCTTGCATAGGAACAACATCACACAACACTTCATCACAATACTTTCCAATACTAAATGATATCTTGACTTGTTCATTAATTTTTAATTCGGTTTTATCATTTAGCCACCTAAGTTTATATGGATGCGGATGTTTAGTGGTGTCTAGCTGTAATTTTTCTACCATGTATGAGCTAGCCACATTAGTGCAAGAGCCACCATCAATGATAAGAGAGCAAACCTTTCCTCTTACCGTACATCTTGTATGAAAGATGTTCTCACGTTGAGCGGTCTCATCCGGTCCTTGCGTTGCACTTAAAGCCCTCATGGTGACTAAGATGTCACCTACATTCGGATACTCAATCTCTTCCTCGGCATCAACTTCCTCCTCTTGATGTTCCATCTCGTCTTGAGACTCATATTCACCGGCGGAAGTGATGATCATGGCTCTCGGATTGGGACACTCTCTAGCGTAGTGGCCGCGGCCTCTACACTTGTAGCACATGATGTCTCGAGTCTTTTGGATCGTGGAGGCTCCTCTTGGGTCAGCTCTAGTCTCAGTGGTAGGCTCTCGGGGCTTAAAAGGAACCCGAGTTTCATTGGCCACTCCTTTACCCCTATCTTGGTACTTAGGAGGGTTCGGGTTTGAACCGGAGGCTTGAGCCTTCCATGGAGAATTGGTGAGTGGTCTGGTCCGGGACTTCTTCTTGATGTGACCCTCAACCTGAATAGCTAGGTGGAGGAGCTCGTTGAAGTCGCTGTAGGTGTGCATCTCCACCTTATGTGCGATCCGATCTTGAAGACCGTCAAGGAATTGAGCCATGAGAGTCTCTTCCGTGTCTTCCAAGTTGAGACGGTTCCTTAAGTGTTCAAACTCCTCATAGTATTCCTCTACGCTCTTACTGCCTTGCACAAGTTTTCTAAACTTCTTCTGGAGCTCTCGGTGGTAAAGGGGAGGTACATATCTAGCCTTCATCATGAACTTCATGATCTCCCACGATTGGACCGGAACATCGCCATTTCTTCTTCTCTTGGCCGCATCTCTATCCCACCAGGTTAGGGCGTGATCAGTGAGTTGTGCGGCTGCGTAGGACACCTTTCTGGGCTCTTCATAGCCGTAGACTTCAAAGATGTGATCCATCCTACGCTCCCAATCAAGGTAAGCTTCCGGATCCACTTTACCCGCAAAGGTTGGTGGTGTGATCCGCAAGTGAGGTGAGAGAGCTCGGGGCTGGCCTCGTTGTCCTCTTTCATCATGATTTCGACCTTCTCTTGGCCTTGATCTCCTAAAAGGAGGAGGCTGGAAGTAATCTTCCTCGGATAGCCCCTCAACGCCCGGATCAACGTTTGGTGGAGTGATATGATCCGAGGTCCGAGCTTGAGCCCTTGGATCCGTGTAGAAGATGACGGTGATGGCGGAAGGAGGACTCAAGAGAGATGTGGTTCAATCTCTTGAAATCCGATGGTGCTGGTGATAGATTTGAGCGTGCGAATATGAGATAGATGGAGGAGTGATGAAGCGAACCACAAGGGGGGTGGTAAACCCTTGATACAGCCTCGGCCTGGAAGAAGAGAGACACACTCAATCTAGCTTCAAGGAGGATCCAATCTAGAGGAAAACTCAATAGAGAGGAAGGAAGGCGGTGGCCTTGTTTCAAGTCTTTTCTTAAATGGTTGCCCTTGAATAAAAGAGTGTTTGCCTTTAAATAGGCTACAAGAAAACCCAAGGGATTGCCCTAGTCAACCCTTTGGTCAACAAAGCTCCCAACGGTCACAAAGTAAAATCAACAAAGACCGAAAATAAACAAAGGAAAAAATGGTAGAGTGTTTTCCTAGATAGAATCACATCTCCTTAAGATCATACTTGTCACTCCAATGTTTCCAAGTGAGTCTTAAGTGGGATAAGAGATGTGATGCCTTAGATGTTCAAGCCTCGTTAAAACCCTTCCCTAGATCCCAACACGGTGAACTAGGGGTAGGGAAAGAGTACTCTAATAATCCAAGGTCTTTTTGGTTGTGTTCTCACGGATGGATTGTGAGAACACACAAGACCTTGTCCCCAAGGCTGCATGTCCGAGACCTTAAGTGTGTTAAGTCCGAGGTGTGGGCCAACGCGTGTTGTATGGTCGCGGGTTCTAGCTCGGTCGCGGGGTGGCTGCTGCGATCCACTTCTTCTTCTTGTTCCCGTAGCTTGTGGATGAAAGTCTGGATCTTCCCTTTAAGTTTTTGAGCCTTGCCCCTTGTCATGATCTCATTTGGTATGAATGGAACGGATCGGCTGTCCGCGATCCGGCTTGGTGTGGTGTAGATGGCCGCATCATTTCCTCCCTCTTCAAGATCTTTGGTCTCCAAAGGTTTAACATCTCCTACATCAAAAGGAGTCAAGTCAGTAACATTAAATGTGGTAGAGACATTAAACTCACCCGGAAGTTCGAGGCGGTAGGCGTTGTCATTGATTTTCTCGACCACTTTGAATGGTCCGTCTCCGCGATAGTCGAGCTTGTGTTTCCTTTTGGTGGGAAATCTCTCGGGTCTCATGTGCAACCACACCCAATCTCCTGGCTGGAACAAGACTTGCTTCCTCCTTTTATTGACCCGGGCCATGACTTGTTCATTCCGCTTCTCTATATTATCGAACACCTTCTCGAAGAGCTTCTTCATGGTCTCGGCTTTGGTGGACCCTTCAACGTCCATTTGCTCGGCTGGTGGCAATGGTGTAAGGCTCAAAGGAGTGTCCGGGTTACGTCCATACACCACTTCAAAAGGTGATAGCTTAGTTGTCGAGTGTCTAGCCGAGTTATATGCGAACTCCACAAGGGGAAGACACTCAACCCAATTGTTCAAGTTGCTGTCAATCGTAGATCGGAGAAGAGCTCCAAGTGTGCGGTTGACTACTTCGGTTTGGCCGTCCGTTTGAGGATGACATGTGGTAGAGAACAGCAATTTAGTCCCTAGTTTCTTCCACAAGGTTCTCCAAAAGTGTGATAAGAATTTTGTGTCCCGGTCGGAGACGATGGTTCTAGGAATGCCATGAAGCCGCACCACTTCCTTGAAGAATAGAGTGGCGGTTTGTGATGCGTCATTAGTCTTGGCGCATGGGATGAAGTGAGCCATCTTGGAAAACCTATCAACCACCACAAAGATTGAGTCCTTATGATGTACCTTAGGCAGCCCCAAAACGAAGTCCATAGAGATGTCCACCCAAGGTAATGTAGGAATCGGCAATGGAAGGTATAACCCGTGCGGGTGAACCTTAGACTTGGCCCTTTTGCAAACCACGCATCGATCACAATGAATTACCACCATCTTTTTCATCCTTGGCCAATAAAAATGTTCCTTCAACACACTTAACGCCTTCTCAACACCAAAGTGTCCCATTAATCCTCCACCGTGAGCCTCTTTGACCAACAACTCCCTTATTGAGCTTTGGGGGATGCATAGCCGCTTGTCCTTGAATAGGAAGCCATCATGGATGTAAAACTTAGTGTAAGAATTGGCTCCATGTCCTGTAAACGCATCCTTCAAGTCTGGGTCTTCTTCATATAAACTCTTAAGTGACTCAAACCCAAGCATCTTCGATTCCATGGTGGTGATAAGCGTATGTCTCCTAGAAAGTGCATCGGCCACCACGTTTTCTTTGCCTTTCTTGTACTTGATGACATAAGGGAAGGTCTCTATGAACTCCAGCCACTTAGCATGGCGTTTCTTCAAAGTGGTTTGACCCCTTAGATGTTGTAGTGTCTCGTGATCGGTATGGATGACACATTCTTTGGACAAGAGGTAGTGCTGCCATGTTTGCATTGCCCGCACCAAGGCATAGAGTTCCTTGTCATAAGTGGGGTAGTTGAGAGAAGCCCCACTTAGCTTCTCACTAAAGTATGCAACCGGCTTGCCTCCTTGAGTCAAAACAGCACCAATACCTACACCGGAGGCATCACATTCCACTTCAAAAGTCTTGTTGAAATCTGGCAAGACGAGTATGGGAGCATGTGTGAGATGGTACTTGAGGTCTAAGAATGACCTCTCTTGAGCTTCTCCCCACTCAAAGCCAACACTCTTCTTGATCACCGATGTCAAAGGTGCGGCCAATGTGCTGAAATCTTTAACAAACCGGCGGTAGAAACTTGCTAAGCCGTGGAAGCTCCGAACTTGGCTGATGTTAGTGGGTCTAGGCCAGCCCCTAATGGCTTCAATCTTTTCTAAGTCCACTCGAAGTCCCTGTGAGCTAACCACAAAGCCAAGAAAAACAAGCTCACTAGCACAAAACGTACACTTCTTAAGATTCGCATATAGACCTTCCAACCTAAGCGTTTCTAAGACTAGTCCTAAATGTTCCACATGATCAACCAAGCAAGTACTATAGATCAATATATCATCAAAGTAAACTACTACGAATTTACTTATATATGGTCGAAGGATATGGTTCATGAGCCTCATGAAGGTACTCGGTGCATTGGTGAGGCCGAAAGGCATCACAAGCCATTCGTATAGGCCATGCTTGGTTTTGAAGGCGGTCTTCCACTCATCTCCTTCTTTCATGCGTACTTGGTGGTATCCACTCTTGAGATCAATTTTGGAGAAGAGGGTCGCTCCACTTAGCTCGTCCAACATGTCGTCTAGCCGCGGTATGGGATGCCTATATTTGATAGTGATGTTGTTGATGGCTCGGCAATCCACACACATTCGGTATGTACCATCTTTCTTAGGTACCAACAAGACCGGAACGGCACAAGGGCTCAAGCTTTCCCGCACATATCCCTTATCCATCAAGTCTCGGACTTGTTTCTCGAGCTCCTTGGCTTCGTTTGGATTTACCCTATAGGCTGGTCGATTAGGTAGTTGTGCCCCGGGAATGAAGTCTATTTGGTGTTCAATACCCCTTTGAGGAGGCAGCCCCGGCGGTAGCTCTTCCGGAAACACTTCCTTAAATCGATCAAGGACTTGTTGCACTTCCTTTGGCAATGTGATCTCGGATTCACCTACACTCAAAAGTTCTTTGTAGACCATTAATACCACATGACAAGTAGGATCATGAATTGCTTTCCTAATATTACTAGAAGTAATGAGGAAATTAGGCTTAGAACTACACTTCTCCTTAGACAACTTCAATTGCATTTCACGGACTTGAGAAGGCAACAAAGGCGCTAAACTAATCCGTCTTTTATCATGCATCAATGAGTACCTATTAGTTCTACCATCATGCACAACTTCCCTATCAAATTGCCATGGCCGACCTAACAAAATATGAGTAGCTTGCATAGGAACAACATCACACAACACTTCATCACAATACTTTCCAATACTAAATGATATCTTGACTTGTTCATTAATTTTTAATTCGGTTTTATCATTTAGCCACCTAAGTTTATATGGATGCGGATGTTTAGTGGTGTCTAGCTGTAATTTTTCTACCATGTATGAGCTAGCCACATTAGTGCAAGAGCCACCATCAATGATAAGAGAGCAAACCTTTCCTCTTACCGTACATCTTGTATGAAAGATGTTCTCACGTTGAGCGGTCTCATCCGGTCCTTGCGTTGCACTTAAAGCCCTCATGGTGACTAAGATGTCACCTACATCCGGATACTCAATCTCTTCCTCGGCATCAACTTCCTCCTCTTGATGTTCCATCTCGTCTTGAGACTCATATTCACCGGCGGAAGTGATGATCATGGCTCTCGGATTGGGACACTCTCTAGCGTAGTGGCCGCGGCCTCTACACTTGTAGCACATGATGTCTCGAGTCTTTTGGATCGTGGAGGCTCCTCTTGGGTCAGCTCTAGTCTCAGTGGTAGGCTCTCGGGGCTTAAAAGGAACCCGAGTTTCATTGGCCACTCCTTTACCCCTATCTTGGTACTTAGGAGGGTTCGGGTTTGAACCGGAGGCTTGAGCCTTCCATGGAGAATTGGTGAGTGGTCTGGTCCGGGACTTCTTCTTGATGTGACCCTCAACCTGAATAGCTAGGTGGAGGAGCTCGTTGAAGTCGCTGTAGGTGTGCATCTCCACCTTATGTGCGATCCGATCTTGAAGACCGTCAAGGAATTGAGCCATGAGAGTCTCTTCCGTGTCTTCCAAGTTGAGACGGTTCCTTAAGTGTTCAAACTCCTCATAGTATTCCTCTACGCTCTTACTGCCTTGCACAAGTTTTCTAAACTTCTTCTGGAGCTCTCGGTGGTAAAGGGGAGGTACATATCTAGCCTTCATCATGAACTTCATGATCTCCCACGATTGGACCGGAACATCGCCATTTCTTCTTCTCTTGGCCGCATCTCTATCCCACCAGGTTAGGGCATGATCAGTGAGTTGTGCGGCTGCGTAGGACACCTTTCTGGGCTCTTCATAGCCGTAGACTTCAAAGATGTGATCCATCCTACGCTCCCAATCAAGGTAAGCTTCCGGATCCACTTTACCCGCAAAGGTTGGTGGTGTGATCCGCAAGTGAGGTGAGAGAGCTCGGGGCTGGCCTCGTTGTCCTCTTTCATCATGATTTCGACCTTCTCTTGGCCTTGATCTCCTAAAAGGAGGAGGCTGGAAGTAATCTTCCTCGGATAGCCCCTCAACGCCCGGATCAACGTTTGGTGGAGTGATATGATCCGAGGTCCGAGCTTGAGCCCTTGGATCCGTGTAGAAGATGACGGTGATGGCGGAAGGAGGACTCAAGAGAGATGTGGTTCAATCTCTTGAAATCCGATGGTGCTGGTGATAGATTTGAGCGTGCGAATATGAGATAGATGGAGGAGTGATGAAGCGAACCACAAGGGGGGTGGTAAACCCTTGATACAGCCTCGGCCTGGAAGAAGAGAGACACACTCAATCTAGCTTCAAGGAGGATCCAATCTAGAGGAAAACTCAATAGAGAGGAAGGAAGGCGGTGGCCTTGTTTCAAGTCTTTTCTTAAATGGTTGCCCTTGAATAAAAGAGTGTTTGCCTTTAAATAGGCTACAAGAAAACCCAAGGGATTGCCCTAGTCAACCCTTTGGTCAACAAAGCTCCCAACGGTCACAAAGTAAAATCAACAAAGACCGAAAATAAACAAAGGAAAAAATGGTAGAGTGTTTTCCTAGATAGAATCACATCTCCTTAAGATCATACTTGTCACTCCAATGTTTCCAAGTGAGTCTTAAGTGGGATAAGAGATGTGATGCCTTAGATGTTCAAGCCTCGTTAAAACCCTTCCCTAGATCCCAACACGGTGAACTAGGGGTAGGGAAAGAGTACTCTAATAATCCAAGGTCTTTTTGGTTGTGTTCTCACGGATGGATTGTGAGAACACACAAGACCTTGTCCCCAAGGCTGCATGTCCGAGACCTTAAGTGTGTTAAGTCCGAGGTGTGGGCCAACGCGTGTTGTATGGTCGCGGGTTCTAGCTCGGTCGCGGGGTGGCTGCTGCGATCCACTTCTTCTTCTTGTTCCCGTAGCTTGTGGATGAAAGTCTGGATCTTCCCTTTAAGTTTTTGAGCCTTGCCCCTTGTCATGATCTCATTTGGTATGAATGGAACGGATCGGCTGTCCGCGATCCGGCTTGGTGTGGTGTAGATGGCCGCATCATTTCCTCCCTCTTCAAGATCTTTGGTCTCCAAAGGTTTAACATCTCCTACATCAAAAGGAGTCAAGTCAGTAACATTAAATGTGGTAGAGACATTAAACTCACCCGGAAGTTCGAGGCGGTAGGCGTTGTCATTGATTTTCTCGACCACTTTGAATGGTCCGTCTCCGCGATAGTCGAGCTTGTGTTTCCTTTTGGTGGGAAATCTCTCGGGTCTCATGTGCAACCACACCCAATCTCCTGGCTGGAACAAGACTTGCTTCCTCCTTTTATTGACCCGGGCCATGACTTGTTCATTCCGCTTCTCTATATTATCGAACACCTTCTCGAAGAGCTTCTTCATGGTCTCGGCTTTGGTGGACCCTTCAACGTCCATTTGCTCGGCTGGTGGCAATGGTGTAAGGCTCAAAGGAGTGTCCGGGTTACGTCCATACACCACTTCAAAAGGTGATAGCTTAGTTGTCGAGTGTCTAGCCGAGTTATATGCGAACTCCACAAGGGGAAGACACTCAACCCAATTGTTCAAGTTGCTGCCAATCGTAGATCGGAGAAGAGCTCCAAGTGTGCGGTTGACTACTTCGGTTTGGCCGTCCGTTTGAGGATGACATGTGGTAGAGAACAGCAATTTAGTCCCTAGTTTCTTCCACAAGGTTCTCCAAAAGTGTGATAAGAATTTTGTGTCCCGGTCGGAGACGATGGTTCTAGGAATGCCATGAAGCCGCACCACTTCCTTGAAGAATAGAGTGGCGGTTTGTGATGCGTCATTAGTCTTGGCGCATGGGATGAAGTGAGCCATCTTGGAAAACCTATCAACCACCACAAAGATTGAGTCCTTATGATGTACCTTAGGCAGCCCCAAAACGAAGTCCATAGAGATGTCCACCCAAGGTAATGTAGGAATCGGCAATGGAAGGTATAACCCGTGCGGGTGAACCTTAGACTTGGCCCTTTTGCAAACCACGCATCGATCACAATGAGTTACCACCATCTTTTTCATCCTTGGCCAATAAAAATGTTCCTTCAACACACTTAACGTCTTCTCAACACCAAAGTGTCCCATTAATCCTCCACCGTGAGCCTCTTTGACCAACAACTCCCTTATTGAGCTTTGGGGGATGCATAGCCGCTTGTCCTTGAATAGGAAGCCATCATGGATGTAAAACTTAGTGTAAGAATTGGCTCCATGTCCTGTAAACGCATCCTTCAAGTCTGGGTCTTCTTCATATAAACTCTTAAGTGACTCAAACCCAAGCATCTTCGATTCCATGGTGGTGATAAGCGTATGTCTCCTAGAAAGTGCATCGGCCACCACGTTTTCTTTGCCTTTCTTGTACTTGATGACATAAGGGAAGGTCTCTATGAACTCCAGCCACTTAGCATGGCGTTTCTTCAAAGTGGTTTGACCCCTTAGATGTTGTAGTGTCTCGTGATCGGTATGGATGACACATTCTTTGGACAAGAGGTAGTGCTGCCATGTTTGCATTGCCCGCACCAAGGCATAGAGTTCCTTGTCATAAGTGGGGTAGTTGAGAGAAGCCCCACTTAGCTTCTCACTAAAGTATGCAACCGGCTTGCCTCCTTGAGTCAAAACAGCACCAATACCTACACCGGAGGCATCACATTCCACTTCAAAAGTCTTGTTGAAATCTGGCAAGACGAGTATGGGAGCATGTGTGAGATGGTACTTGAGGTCTAAGAATGACCTCTCTTGAGCTTCTCCCCACTCAAAGCCAACACTCTTCTTGATCACCGATGTCAAAGGTGCGGCCAATGTGCTGAAATCTTTAACAAACCGGCGGTAGAAACTTGCTAAGCCGTGGAAGCTCCGAACTTGGCTGATGTTAGTGGGTCTAGGCCAGCCCCTAATGGCTTCAATCTTTTCTAAGTCCACTCGAAGTCCCTGTGAGCTAACCACAAAGCCAAGAAAAACAAGCTCACTAGCACAAAACGTACACTTCTTAAGATTCGCATATAGACCTTCCAACCTAAGCATTTCTAAGACTAGTCCTAAATGTTCCACATGATCAACCAAGCAAGTACTATAGATCAATATATCATCAAAGTAAACTACTACGAATTTACTTATATATGGTCGAAGGATATGGTTCATGAGCCTCATGAAGGTACTCGGTGCATTGGTGAGGCCGAAAGGCATCACAAGCCATTCGTATAGGCCATGCTTGGTTTTGAAGGCGGTCTTCCACTCATCTCCTTCTTTCATGCGTACTTGGTGGTATCCACTCTTGAGATCAATTTTGGAGAAGAGGGTCGCTCCACTTAGCTCGTCCAACATGTCGTCTAGCCGCGGTATGGGATGCCTATATTTGATAGTGATGTTGTTGATGGCTCGGCAATCCACACACATTCGGTATGTACCATCTTTCTTAGGTACCAACAAGACCGGAACGGCACAAGGGCTCAAGCTTTCCCGCACATATCCCTTATCCATCAAGTCTCGGACTTGTTTCTCGAGCTCCTTGGCTTCGTTTGGATTTACCCTATAGGCTGGTCGATTAGGTAGTTGTGCCCCGGGAATGAAGTCTATTTGGTGTTCAATACCCCTTTGAGGAGGCAGCCCCGGCGGTAGCTCTTCCGGAAACACTTCCTTAAATCGATCAAGGACTTGTTGCACTTCCTTTGGCAATGTGATCTCGGATTCACCTACACTCAAAAGTTCTTTGTAGACCATTAATACCACATGACAAGTAGGATCATGAATTGCTTTCCTAATATTACTAGAAGTAATGAGGAAATTAGGCTTAGAACTACACTTCTCCTTAGACAACTTCAATTGCATTTCACGGACTTGAGAAGGCAACAAAGGCGCTAAACTAATCCGTCTTTTATCATGCATCAATGAGTACCTATTAGTTCTACCATCATGCACAACTTCCCTATCAAATTGCCATGGCCGACCTAACAAAATATGAGTAGCTTGCATAGGAACAACATCACACAACACTTCATCACAATACTTTCCAATACTAAATGATATCTTGACTTGTTCATTAATTTTTAATTCGGTTTTATCATTTAGCCACCTAAGTTTATATGGATGCGGATGTTTAGTGGTGTCTAGCTGTAATTTTTCTACCATGTATGAGCTAGCCACATTAGTGCAAGAGCCACCATCAATGATAAGAGAGCAAACCTTTCCTCTTACCGTACATCTTGTATGAAAGATGTTCTCACGTTGAGCGGTCTCATCCGGTCCTTGCGTTGCACTTAAAGCCCTCATGGTGACTAAGATGTCACCTACATCCGGATACTCAATCTCTTCCTCGGCATCAACTTCCTCCTCTTGATGTTCCATCTCGTCTTGAGACTCATATTCACCGGCGGAAGTGATGATCATGGCTCTCGGATTGGGACACTCTCTAGCGTAGTGGCCGCGGCCTCTACACTTGTAGCACATGATGTCTCGAGTCTTTTGGATCGTGGAGGCTCCTCTTGGGTCAGCTCTAGTCTCAGTGGTAGGCTCTCGGGGCTTAAAAGGAACCCGAGTTTCATTGGCCACTCCTTTACCCCTATCTTGGTACTTAGGAGGGTTCGGGTTTGAACCGGAGGCTTGAGCCTTCCATGGAGAATTGGTGAGTGGTCTGGTCCAGGACTTCTTCTTGATGTGACCCTCAACCTGAATAGCTAGGTGGAGGAGCTCGTTGAAGTCGCTGTAGGTGTGCATCTCCACCTTATGTGCGATCCGATCTTGAAGACCGTCAAGGAATTGAGCCATGAGAGTCTCTTCCGTGTCTTCCAAGTTGAGACGGTTCCTTAAGTGTTCAAACTCCTCATAGTATTCCTCTACGCTCTTACTGCCTTGCACAAGTTTTCTAAACTTCTTCTGGAGCTCTCGGTGGTAAAGGGGAGGTACATATCTAGCCTTCATCATGAACTTCATGATCTCCCACGATTGGACCGGAACATCGCCATTTCTTCTTCTCTTGGCCGCATCTCTATCCCACCAGGTTAGGGCGTGATCAGTGAGTTGTGCGGCTGCGTAGGACACCTTTCTGGGCTCTTCATAGCCGTAGACTTCAAAGATGTGATCCATCCTACGCTCCCAATCAAGGTAAGCTTCCGGATCCACTTTACCCGCAAAGGTTGGTGGTGTGATCCGCAAGTGAGGTGAGAGAGCTCGGGGCTGGCCTCGTTGTCCTCTTTCATCATGATTTCGACCTTCTCTTGGCCTTGATCTCCTAAAAGGAGGAGGCTGGAAGTAATCTTCCTCGGATAGCCCCTCAACGCCCGGATCAACGTTTGGTGGAGGTGCTTGTGGTCGCGGCTGTTCGACTCGGCCTAGGCGTTCTCCAAGCTGTTGGAGTTGGGCTTGAATGCCCGTGAGGAGGGCTGAGAGGTCTGGTGGTTCGGCCATCACACGTACCTTGCAAGGAAAGAAAGTTCAAAACAATCTTAGTGCGGTCCGTACAAATTATGGATAATAAGCTTCCGCGGGATTAAAATGATAGGGTGCGGATAAATTTTAGGGGCCTAAGGGTTTAACCACAAGCAAGAGGGAGTTACTGCAGTAACAATTCAAATTTTGGGCGCCACCAAGGCAGGACCACTTGGTTTTGCCAGCACTCACAAGAAGACAAACTAGTACAAAGTGGTCCACACCACTTTTTACAAAATTGCACAAAGGCCCTCTCTTTGGAGAGAGCTTCAACAATGGCGGTTTAAGCTGCTAAAAAACCAGAGGAAACAACCTAGCTAACATGAATAACAATAACAGCAAGCACATCTCAAGTTCACAAAGTGGCCTAAGCTAGCAAATGGCTTTAACGGAGCAAGTTTTAGATGAAAATTTTGAGTCTTTAGAAATCAGCAAGCAAACGATTTGAACCAGCTTGAAACTCAAAATTTCTAGACCTATTAACCTTAAATCAAGAGTAAACAACCTCAGCAAGCAAAGCTAAACACCCTAGCTAGATTCAGCACTCAAACAAGCTCAAAGGTTCAAGTTTTATCAAGAACTAGCAAAAATCCGACAATGAGAGAAAGGTGGAAGCTTTAGTGAGGAAAGATGCAACCTTTAGGATGTTTTGGCTCTGATACCAAAATGATATGATCCGAGGTCCGAGCTTGAGCCCTTGGATCCGTGTAGAAGATGACGGTGATGGCGGAAGGAGGACTCAAGAGAGATGTGGTTCAATCTCTTGAAATCCGATGGTGCTGGTGATAGATTTGAGCGTGCGAATATGAGATAGATGGAGGAGTGATGAAGCGAACCACAAGGGGGGTGGTAAACCCTTGATACAGCCTCGGCCTGGAAGAAGAGAGACACACTCAATCTAGCTTCAAGGAGGATCCAATCTAGAGGAAAACTCAATAGAGAGGAAGGAAGGCGGTGGCCTTGTTTCAAGTCTTTTCTTAAATGGTTGCCCTTGAATAAAAGAGTGTTTGCCTTTAAATAGGCTACAAGAAAACCCAAGGGATTGCTCTAGTCAACCCTTTGGTCAACAAAGCTCCCAACGGTCACAAAGTAAAATCAACAAAGACCGAAAATAAACAAAGGAAAAAATGGTAGAGTGTTTTCCTAGATAGAATCACATCTCCTTAAGATCATACTTGTCACTCCAATGTTTCCAAGTGAGTCTTAAGTGGGATAAGAGATGTGATGCCTTAGATGTTCAAGCCTCGTTAAAACCCTTCCCTAGATCCCAACACGGTGAACTAGGGGTAGGGAAAGAGTACTCTAATAATCCAAGGTCTTTTTGGTTGTGTTCTCACGGATGGATTGTGAGAACACACAAGACCTTGTCCCCAAGGCTGCATGTCCGAGACCTTAAGTGTGTTAAGTCCGAGGTGTGGGCCAACGCGTGTTGTATGGTCGCGGGTTCTAGCTCGGTCGCGGGGTGGCTGCTGCGATCCACTTCTTCTTCTTGTTCCCGTAGCTTGTGGATGAAAGTCTGGATCTTCCCTTTAAGTTTTTGAGCCTTGCCCCTTGTCATGATCTCATTTGGTATGAATGGAACGGATCGGCTGTCCGCGATCCGGCTTGGTGTGGTGTAGATGGCCGCATCATGGAGGTGCTTGTGGTCGCGGCTGTTCGACTCGGCCTAGGCGTTCTCCAAGCTGTTGGAGTTGGGCTTGAATGCCCGTGAGGAGGGCTGAGAGGTCTGGTGGTTCGGCCATCACACGTACCTTGCAAGGAAAGAAAGTTCAAAACAATCTTAGTGCGGTCCGTACAAATTATGGATAATAAGCTTCCGCGGGATTAAAATGATAGGGTGCGGATAAATTTTAGGGGCCTAAGGGTTTAACCACAAGCAAGAGGGAGTTACTGCAGTAACAATTCAAATTTTGGGCGCCACCAAGGCAGGACCACTTGGTTTTGCCAGCACTCACAAGAAGACAAACTAGTACAAAGTGGTCCACACCACTTTTTACAAAATTGCACAAAGGCCCTCTCTTTGGAGAGAGCTTCAACAATGGCGGTTTAAGCTGCTAAAAAACCAGAGGAAACAACCTAGCTAACATGAATAACAATAACAGCAAGCACATCTCAAGTTCACAAAGTGGCCTAAGCTAGCAAATGGCTTTAACGGAGCAAGTTTTAGACGGAAATTTTGAGTCTTTAGAAATCAGCAAGCAAACGATTTGAACCAGCTTGAAACTCAAAATTTCTAGACCTATTAACCTTAAATCAAGAGTAAACAACCTCAGCAAGCAAAGCTAAACACCCTAGCTAGATTCAGCACTCAAACAAGCTCAAAGGTTCAAGTTTTATCAAGAACTAGCAAAAATCCGACAATGAGAGAAAGGTGGAAGCTTTAGTGAGGAAAGATGCAACCTTTAGGATGTTTTGGCTCTGATACCAAAATGATATGATCCGAGGTCCGAGCTTGAGCCCTTGGATCCGTGTAGAAGATGACGGTGATGGCGGAAGGAGGACTCAAGAGAGATGTGGTTCAATCTCTTGAAATCCGATGGTGCTGGTGATAGATTTGAGCGTGCGAATATGAGATAGATGGAGGAGTGATGAAGCGAACCACAAGGGGGGTGGTAAACCCTTGATACAGCCTCGGCCTGGAAGAAGAGAGACACACTCAATCTAGCTTCAAGGAGGATCCAATCTAGAGGAAAACTCAATAGAGAGGAAGGAAGGCGGTGGCCTTGTTTCAAGTCTTTTCTTAAATGGTTGCCCTTGAATAAAAGAGTGTTTGCCTTTAAATAGGCTACAAGAAAACCCAAGGGATTGCCCTAGTCAACCCTTTGGTCAACAAAGCTCCCAACGGTCACAAAGTAAAATCAACAAAGACCGAAAATAAACAAAGGAAAAAATGGTAGAGTGTTTTCCTAGATAGAATCACATCTCCTTAAGATCATACTTGTCACTCCAATGTTTCCAAGTGAGTCTTAAGTGGGATAAGAGATGTGATGCCTTAGATGTTCAAGCCTCGTTAAAACCCTTCCCTAGATCCCAACACGGTGAACTAGGGGTAGGGAAAGAGTACTCTAATAATCCAAGGTCTTTTTGGTTGTGTTCTCACGGATGGATTGTGAGAACACACAAGACCTTGTCCCCAAGGCTGCATGTCCGAGACCTTAAGTGTGTTAAGTCCGAGGTGTGGGCCAACGCGTGTTGTATGGTCGCGGGTTCTAGCTCGGTCGCGGGGTGGCTGCTGCGATCCACTTCTTCTTCTTGTTCCCGTAGCTTGTGGATGAAAGTCTGGATCTTCCCTTTAAGTTTTTGAGCCTTGCCCCTTGTCATGATCTCATTTGGTATGAATGGAACGGATCGGCTGTCCGCGATCCGGCTTGGTGTGGTGTAGATGGCCGCATCACTAATAGTCCTGAACGGGTAATCTACGCAAATGCCTCGGCTCGGCCTCAAACTCGTCTTCGTACGGGTTTGCAGAAATGGGAAAGCGGTTAGAGAGTTGTGCATGACAAAGAGGTAATCTAAATTACCTCTCTAATAGTCCCGAACGGGTAATCTACGCAAATGCCTCGGCTCGGCCTCAAACTCGTCTTCGTAGGGGTTTGCGGAAATGGGAAAGCGGTTAGAGAGTGGTGCATGACAACGAGGTAATGTAAATTACCTCTCTAATAGTCCTGAACGGGTAATCTACGCAAATGCCTCTGCTCGGCCTCAAACTCGTCTTAGTACTGGTTTGCAGAAATGGGAAAGCGGTTAGAGAGTGGTGCATGACAACGAGGTAATGTAAATTACCTCTCTAATAGTCCCGAACGGGTAATCTACGCAAATGCCTCTGCTCGGCCTCAAACTCGTCTTAGTACGGGTTTGCAGAAATGGGAAAGCGGTTAGAGAGTGGTGCATGACAACGAGGTAATGTAAATTACCTCTATAATAGTCCCGAACGGGTAATCTACGCAAATGCCTCGGCTTGGCCTCAAACTCGTCTTCGTACGGGTTTGCAGAAATGGGAAAGCGGTTAGAGAGTGGGGCATGTCTATGAGGTAATGTAAATTACCTCTCTAATAGTCCTGAACGAGTAATCTACGCAAATGCCTCGGCTCGGCCTCAAACTCGTCTTCGTACGGGTTTGCAGAAATGGGAAAGCGGTTAGAGAGTGGTGCATGACAAAGAGGTAATCTAAATTACCTCTCTAATAGTCCCGAACGGGTAATCTACGCAAATGCCTCGGCTCGGCCTCAAACTCGTCTTCGTAGGGGTTTGCGGATATGGGAAAGCGGTTAGAGAGTGGTGCATGACAACGAGGTAATGTAAATTACCTCTCTAATAGTCCTGAACGGGTAATCTACGCAAATGCCTCTGCTCGGCCTCAAACTCGTCTTAGTACGGGTTTGCAGAAATGGGAAAGCGGTTAGAGAGTGGTGCATGACAACGAGGTAATGTAAATTACCTCTCTAAAAGTCCCGAACGGGTAATCTACGTAAATGCCTCGGCTCAGCCACAAACTCGTCTTCGTACAGGTTTGCGGAAATGGGAAACCGGTTAGAGAGTGGTGCATGACTACAGGGTAATCTAAATTACCTCTCTAATAGTCCCGAACGGGTAATCTACGCAAATGCCTCGGCTCGGCCTCAAACTCGTCTTCGTTCGGGTTTGCGGAAATGGGAAAGCGGTTAGAGAGTGGTGCATGACAAAGAGGTAATCTAAATTACCTCTCTAATAGTCCCGAACGGGTAATCTACGCAAATGCCTCGGCTTGGCCTCAAACTCGTCTTCGTACGGGTTTGCGGAAATGGGAAAGCGGTTAGAGAGTGGTGCATTACTACGGGGTAATCTAAATTACCTCTCTACTAGTCCCGAACGGGTAATCTACGCAAATGCCTCGACTCGGCCTCAAACTCGTCTTCGTACTGGTTTGCGGAAATGGGAGAGCGGTTAGAGAGTGGTGCATGACTACGAGGTAATGTAAATTACCTCTCTAATAGTCCTGAACGGGTAATCTACGCAAATGCCTCGGCTCGGCCTCAAACTCGTCTTCGTACGGGTTTGCAGAAATGGGAAAGCGGTTAGAGAGTGGTGCAAGACAAAGAGGTAATCTAAATTACCTCTCTAATAGTCCCGAACGGGTAATCTACGCAAATGCCTAGGCTCGGCTTCAAACTCGTCTTTGTAGGGGTTTGCGGAAATGGGAAAGCGGTTAGAGAGTGGTGCATGACAACGAGGTAATGTAAATTACGTCTCTAATAGTCCCGAACGGGTAATCTACGCAAATTCCTCGGCTCGGCCTCAAACTCGTCTTCGTACGGGTTTGCAGAAATGGGAAAGCGGTTAGAGAGTGGTGCAAGACAAAGAGGTAATCTAAATTACCTCTCTAATAGTCCCGAACGGGTAATCTACGCAAATGCCTCGGCTCGGCCTCAACCTCGTCTTCGTATGGGTTTGCGGAAATGGGAAAGCGGTTAGAGAGTGGTGCATGACAACGAGGTAATGTAAATTACCTCTCTAATAGTCCCAAAAGGGTAATCGACACAAATGCCTCGGCTCAGCCACAAACTCGTCTTCGTACAGGTTTGCGGAAATGGGAAAGCGGTTAGAGAGTGGTGCAAGACAAAGAGGTAATCTAAATTACCTCTCTAATAGTCCCGAACGGGTAATCTACGCAAATATCTCGGCTCGGCCTCAAACTCGTCTTCGTACGGGTTTGCAGAAATGGGAAAGCGGTTAGAGAGTGGTGCATGACTACGAGGTAATGTAAATTACCTCTCTAATAGTCCCGAACGGGTAATCTACGCAAATGCCTCGGCTCGGCCTCAACCTCGTCTTCGTATGGGTTTGCGGAAATGGGAAAGCGGTTAGAGAGTGGTGCATGACAACGAGGTAATCTAAATTACCTCTCTAATAGTCCCGAACGGGTAATCTACGCAAATGCCTCGGCTCGGCCTCAAACTCATCTTCATTCGGGTTTGCGAAAATGGGAAAGCGGTTAGAGAGTGGTGCATGACAAAGAGGTAATCTAAATTACCTCTCTAATAGTCCCGAACGGGTAATCTACGCAAATGCCTCGGCTCGGCCTCAAACTCGTCTTCGTACGGGTTTGCGGAAATGGGAAAGCGGTTAGAGAGTGGTGCATGACTACGAGGTAATGTAAATTACCTCTACAATAGTCCCGAACGGGTAATCTACGCAAATGTCTCGGCTCGGCCTCAAACTCGTCTTCGTATGTGTTTGCGGAAATGGGAAATCGGTTAGAGAGTGGTGCAAGACAACGAGGTAATATAAATTACCTCTCTAATAGTCCCGAACGGGTAATCTACGCAAATGCCTCGGTTCGGCCACAAACTCGTCTTCGTACAGGTTTGCGGAAATGGAAAAGCGGTTAGAGAGTAGTGCATGACAAAGAGGTAATCTAAATTACCTCTCTAATAGTCCCGAATGGGTAATCTACGCAAATACCTCGGCTCGGCCTCAAACTCGTCTTCGTACGTGTTTGCGGAAATGGGAAAGTGGGTAGAGAGTGGTGCATGACAACGAGCTAATGTAAATTACCTCTCTAATAGTCCCGAGCAGGGTAATCTACGCAAATATCTCGGCTCGGCCTCAAACTCGTCTTTGTACGGGTTTGCAGAAATGGGAAAGCGGTTAGAGAGTGGTGCATGACTACGAGGTAATGTAAATTACCTCTCTAATAGTCCCGAACGGGTAATCTACGCAAATGCCTCGGCTCGGCCTCAACCTTGTCTTCGTATGGGTTTGCGGAAATGGGAAAGCGGTTAGAGAGTGGTGCATGACAGCGAGGTAATCTAAATTACCTCTCTAATAGTCCCGAACGGGTAATCTACGCAAATGCCTCGGCTCGGCCTCAAACTCATCTTCGTTCGGGTTTGCGAAAATGGGAAAGCGGTTAGAGAGTGGTGCATGACAAAGAGGAAATCTAAATTACCTCTCTAATAGTCCCGAACGGGTAATCTACGCAAATGCCTCGGCTCGGCCTCAACCTCGTCTTCGTATGGGTTTGCGGAAATGGGAATGCGGTTAGAGAGTGGTGCATGACAACGAGGTAATCTAAATTACCTCTCTAATAGTCCCGAACGGGTAATCTACGCAAATGCCTCGGCTCGGCCTCAAACTCATCTTCGTTCGGGTTTGCGAAAATGGGAAAGCGGTTAGAGAGTGGTGCATGACAAAGAGGTAATCTAAATTACCTCTCTAATAGTCCCGAACGGGTAATCTACGCAAATGCCTCGGCTCGGCCTCAAACTCGTCTTCGTACGGGTTTGCGGAAATGGGAAAGCGGTTAGAGAGTGGTGCATGACTACGAGGTAATGTAAATTACCTCTCCAATAGTCCCGAACGGGTAATCTACGCAAATGTCTCGGCTCGGCCTCAAACTCGTCTTCGTATGTGTTTGCGGAAATGGGAAATCGGTTAGAGAGTGGTGCATGACAATGAGGTAATATAAATTACCTCTCTAATAGTCCCGAACGGGTAATCTACGCAAATGCCTCGGCTCGGCTACAAACTCGTCTTCGTACAGGTTTGCGGAAATGGAAAAGCGGTTAGAGAGTAGTGCATGACTACGGGGTAATGTAAATTACCTCTCTAATAGTCCCGAATGGGTAATCTACGCAAATGCCTCGGCTCGGCCTCAAACTCGTCTTCGTACGTGTTTGCGGAAATGGGAAAGCGGGTAGAGAGTGGTGCATGACAACGAGCTAATGTAAATTACCTCTCTAATAGTCCCGAGCAGGTAATCTACGCAAATGCCTCGGCTCGGCCACAAACTCGTCTTCGTACAGGTTTGCGGAAATGGGAAAGCGGTTAGAGAGTGGTGCATGACTACGGGGTAATCTAAATTACCTCTCTACTAGTCCCGAACGGGTAATCTATGTAAATGCCTCTGCTCAGCCACAAACTCGTCTTTGTACGGGTTTGCAGAAATGGGAAAGCGGTTAGAGAGATGTGCATGACTACGAGGTAATGTAAATTACCCATCTAATAGTCCCGAAAGGGTAATCTACGCAACTGCCTCGGCTCGGCCACAAACTCGTCTTCGTACGGGTTTACGGAAATGGGAAAGCGGTTAGAGAGTGGTGCATGACTACGAAGTAATGTAAATTACCTCTCTAATAGTCTCGAACGGGTAATCTACGCAAATGCCTCGGCTCGGCCTCAAACTCGTCTTCGTACGGGTTTGCGGAAATGGGAAAGCGGTTAGAGAGTGGTGCATGACTACAGGGTAATCTAAATTACCTCTCTACTAGTCCCGAACGGGTAATCTACGCAAATGCCTCGGCTCAGCCACAAACTCGTCTTCGTACGGGTTTGCAGAAATGGGAAAGCGGTTAGAGAGTGGTGCAGGACAACGAGGTAATCTAAATTACCTCTCTAATAGTCCCAAAAGGGTAATCTACACAAATGCCTCGGCTCGGCCACAAACTCGTCTTCGTACGGGTTTGCGGAAATGGGAAAGCGATTAGAGAGTGGTGCATGACTACAGGGTAATCTAAATTACCTCTCTAATAGTCCCGAACGGGTAATCTACGCAAATTCCTCGGCTCGGCCACAAACTCGTCTTCGTACGGGTTTGCGGAAATGGGAAAGCGGTTAGAGAGTGGTGCACGACTACGGGGTAATCTAAATTACCTCTCTAATAGTCCCGAACGGGTAATCTACGCAAATGCCTCGGCTCAGCCACAAACTCGTCTTCGTACGGGTTTGCAGAAATGGGAAAGCGGTTAGAGAGTGGTGCAGGACAACGAGGTAATCTAAATTACCTCTCTAATAGTCCCAAAAGGGTAATCTACACAAATGCCTCGGCTCGGCCACAAACTCGTCTTCGTACGGGTTTACGGAAATGGGAAAGCGGTTAGAGAGTGGTGCATGACTACGAAGTAATGTAAATTACCTCTCTAATAGTCTCGAACGGGTAATCTACGCAAATGCCTCGGCTCGGCCTCAAACTCGTCTTCGTACGGGTTTGCGGAAATGGGAAAGCGGTTAGAGAGTGGTGCATGACTACAGGGTAATCTAAATTACCTCTCTACTAGTCCCGAACGGGTAATCTACGCAAATGCCTCGGCTCAGCCACAAACTCGTCTTCGTACGGGTTTGCAGAAATGGGAAAGCGGTTAGAGAGTGGTGCAGGACAACGAGGTAATCTAAATTACCTCTCTAATAGTCCCAAAAGGGTAATCTACACAAATGCCTCGGCTCGGCCACAAACTCGTCTTCGTACGGGTTTGCAGAAATGGGAAAGCGGTTAGAGAGTTGTGCATGACAACGAGGTAATCTAAATTACCTATCTAATAGTCCCGAAAGGGTAATCTACACAAATGCCTCGGCTCGGCTACAAACTCGTCTTTGTACGGGTTTGCAGAAATGGGAAAGCCGTTAGAGAGATGTGCATGACTACGAGGTAATGTAAATTACCTCTCTAATAGTCCCGAACGGGTAATCTACGCAAATGCCTCAGCACAGCCTCATACTCGTCTTCGTACGGGTTTGCGGAAATGGGAAAGCGGTTAGAGAGTG
Source organism: Lepidium didymum (assembly GCA_963920545.1). Classification (NCBI taxonomy): domain Eukaryota; kingdom Viridiplantae; phylum Streptophyta; class Magnoliopsida; order Brassicales; family Brassicaceae; genus Lepidium; species Lepidium didymum. The sequence continues at coordinate 8,582,476 of OY986988.1, forward strand.
GTGCATGACAAAGAGGAAATCTAAATTACCTCTCTAATAGTCCCGAACGGGTAATCTACGCAAATGCCTCGGCTCGGCCTCAACCTCGTCTTCGTATGGGTTTGCGGAAATGGGAAAGCGGTTAGAGAGTGGTGCATGACAACGAGGTAATCTAAATTACCTCTCTAATAGTCCCGAACGGGTAATCTACGCAAATGCATCGGCTCGGCCTCAAACTCATCTTCGTTCGGGTTTGCGAAAATGGGAAAGCGGTTAGAGAGTGGTGCATGACAAAGAGGTAATCTAAATTACCTCTCTAATAGTCCCGAACGGGTAATCTACGCAAATGCCTCGGCTCGGCCTCAAACTCGTCTTCGTACGGGTTTGCGGAAATGGGAAAGCGGTTAGAGAGTGGTGCATGACTACGAGGTAATGTAAATTACCTCTCCAATAGTCCCGAACGGGTAATCTACGCAAATGTCTCGGCTCGGCCTCAAACTCGTCTTCGTATGTGTTTGCGGAAATGGGAAATCGGTTAGAGAGTGGTGCATGACAACGAGCTAATATAAATTACCTCTCTAATAGTCCCGAACGGGTAATCTACGCAAATGCCTCGGCTCGGCTACAAACTCGTCTTCGTACAGGTTTGCGGAAATGGAAAAGCGGTTAGAGAGTAGTGCATGACTACGGGGTAATGTAAATTACCTCTCTAATAGTCCCGAATGGGTAATCTACGCAAATGCCTCGGCTCGGCCTCAAACTCGTCTTCGTACGTGTTTGCGGAAATGGGAAAGCGGGTAGAGAGTGGTGCATGACAACGAGCTAATGTAAATTACCTCTCTAATAGTCCCGAGCAGGTAATCTACGCAAATGCCTCGGCTCGGCCACAAACTCGTCTTCGTACAGGTTTGCGGAAATGGGAAAGCGGTTAGAGAGTGGTGCATGACTACGGGGTAATCTAAATTACCTCTCTACTAGTCCCGAACGGGTAATCTATGTAAATGCCTCTGCTCAGCCACAAACTCGTCTTCGTACGGGTTTGCGGAAATGGGAAAGCGGTTAGAGAGTGGTGCATGACAACGAGGTAATCTAAATTACCTCTCTAATAGTCCCGAAAGGGTAATCTACACAAATGTCTCGGCTCGGCCACAAACTCGTCTTTGTACGGGTTTGCAGAAATGGGAAAGCGGTTAGAGAGATGTGCATGACTACGAGGTAATGTAAATTACCCATCTAATAGTCCCGAAAGGGTAATCTACGCAACTGCCTCGGCTCGGCCACAAACTCGTCTTCGTACGGGTTTACGGAAATGGGAAAGCGGTTAGAGAGTGGTGCATGACTACGAAGTAATGTAAATTACCTCTCTAATAGTCTCGAACGGGTAATCTACGCAAATGCCTCGGCTCGGCCTCAAACTCGTCTTCGTACGGGTTTGCGGAAATGGGAAAGCGGTTAGAGAGTGGTGCATGACTACAGGGTAATCTAAATTACCTCTCTACTAGTCCCGAACGGGTAATCTACGCAAATGCCTCGGCTCAGCCACAAACTCGTCTTCGTACGGGTTTGCCGAAATGGGAAAGCGGTTAGAGAGTGGTGCAGGACAACGAGGTAATCTAAATTACCTCTCTAATAGTCCCAAAAGGGTAATCTACACAAATGCCTCGGCTCGGCCAATAACTCGTCTTCGTACGGGTTTGCGGAAATGGGAAAGCGATTAGAGAGTGGTGCATGACTACGAGGTAATGTAAATTACCTCTCTAATAGTCCCGAACGGGTAATCTACGCAAATTCCTCGGCTCGGCCACAAACTCGTCTTCGTACGGGTTTGCGGAAATGGGAAAGCGGTTAGAGAGTGGTGCACGACTACGGGGTAATCTAAATTACCTCTCTAATAGTCCCGAACGGGTAATCTACGCAAATGCCTCGGCTCAGCCACAAACTCGTCTTCGTACGGGTTTGCAGAAATGGGAAAGCGGTTAGAGAGTGGTGCAGGACAACGAGGTAATCTAAATTACCTCTCTAATAGTCCCAAAAGGGTAATCTACACAAATGCCTCGGCTCGGCCACAAACTCGTCTTCGTACGGGTTTACGGAAATGGGAAAGCGGTTAGAGAGTGGTGCATGACTACGAAGTAATGTAAATTACCTCTCTAATAGTCTCGAACGGGTAATCTACGCAAATGCCTCGGCTCGGCCTCAAACTCGTCTTCGTACGGGTTTGCGGAAATGGGAAAGCGGTTAGAGAGTGGTGCATGACTACAGGGTAATCTAAATTACCTCTCTACTAGTCCCGAACGGGTAATCTACGCAAATGCCTCGGCTCAGCCACAAACTCGTCTTCGTACGGGTTTGCAGAAATGGGAAAGCGGTTAGAGAGTGGTGCAGGACAACGAGGTAATCTAAATTACCTCTCTAATAGTCCCAAAAGGGTAATCTACACAAATGCCTCGGCTCGGCCACAAACTCGTCTTCGTACGGGTTTGCAGAAATGGGAAAGCGGTTAGAGAGTTGTGCATGACAACGAGGTAATCTAAATTACCTCTCTAATAGTCCCGAAAGGGTAATCTACACAAATGCCTCGGCTCGGCCACAAACTCGTCTTTGTACGGGTTTGCAGAAATGGGAAAGCCGTTAGAGAGATGTGCATGACTACGAGGTAATGTAAATTACCTCTCTAATAGTCCCGAACGGGTAATCTACGCAAATGCCTCAGCACAGCCTCATACTCGTCTTCGTACGGGTTTGCGGAAATGGGAAAGCGGTTAGAGAGTGGTGCATGACAACGAGGTAATCTAAATTACCTCTCTAATAGTCCCGAAAGGGTAATCTACACAAATGCCTCGGCTCGGCCACAAACTCTTCTTCGTACGTGTTTGCAGAAATGGGAAAGCGGTTAGAGAGTGGTGCATGACTACGACGTAATGTAAATTACCTCTCTAATAGTCCCGAACGGGTAATCTACGCAAATGCCTCAGCTCAGCCTCATACTCGTCTTCGTACGGGTTTGCGGAAATGGGAAAGCGGTTAGAGAGTGGTGCATGACAACGAGGTAATCTAAATTACCTCTCTAATAGTCCCGAACAGGTAATCTACGCAAATGCCTCGGCTCGGCCACAAACTTGTCTTCGTACGAGTTTGCAGAAATGGAAAAGCGGTTAGAGAGTGGTGCATGACAACGAGGTAATCAAAATTACCTCTCTAATAGTCCCGAACGGGTAATCTACGCAAATGACTCTGCTCGGCCACAAAATCATCTTCGTACGGGTTTGCGGAAATGGAAAAGCTGTTAGAGAGTGGAGCATGACAAGGAGGTAATCTAAATTACCTCTCTAATAGTCCCGAACCGGTAATCTACGCAACTGCCTCGGCTCGGCCACAAACTCGTCTTCGTACGGGTTTACGGAAATGGGAAAGCGGTTAGAGAGTGGTGCATGACTACGAAGTAATGTAAATTACCTCTCTAATAGTCTCGAACAGGTAATCTACGCAAATGCCTCGGCTCGGCCTCAAACTCGTCTTCGTACGGGTTTGCGGAAATGGGAAAGCGGTTAGAGAGTGGTGCATGACTACAGGGTAATCTAAATTACCTCTCTACTAGTCCCGAACGGGTAATCTACGCAAATGCCTCGGCTCAGCCACAAACTCGTCTTCGTACGGGTTTGCAGAAATGGGAAAGCGGTTAGAGAGTGGTGCAGGACAACGAGGTAATCTAAATTACCTCTCTAATAGTCCCAAAAGGGTAATCTACACAAATGCCTCGGCTCGGCCACAAACTCGTCTTCGTACGGGTTTGCGGAAATGGGAAAGCGATTAGAGAGTGGTGCATGACTACGAGGTAATGTAAATTACCTCTCTAATAGTCCCGAACGGGTAATCTACGCAAATTCCTCGGCTCGGCCACAAACTCGTCTTCGTACGGGTTTGCGGAAATGGGAAAGCGGTTAGAGAGTGGTGCACGACTACGGGGCAATCTAAATTACCTCTCTACTATTCTCGAACGGGTAATCTACGCAAATGCCTCGGCTCGGCCTCAAACTCGTATTCGTACGGGTTTGCGGAAATGAGAAAGCGGTTAGAGAGTGGTGCATTACTACGAGGTAATGTAAATTACCTCTCTAATAGTCCCGAACGGGTAATCTACGCAAATGCCTCGGCTCGGCCTCAACCTCGTCTTCGTATGGGTTTGCGGAAATGGGAAAGCGGTTAGAGAGTGGTGCAAGACAAAGAGGTAATCTAAATTACCTCTCTAATAGTCCCGAACGGGTAATCTACGCAAATATCTCGGCTCGGCCTCAAACTCGTCTTCGTACGGGTTTGCAGAAATGGGAAAGCGGTTAGAGAGTGGTGCATGACTACGAGGTACTGTAAATTACCTCTCTAATAGTCCCGAACGGGTAATCTACGCAAATGCCTCGGCTCGGCCTCAACCTCGTCTTCGTATGGGTTTGCGGAAATGGGAAAGCGGTTAGAGAGTGGTGCATGACAACGAGGTAATCTAAATTACCTCTCTAATAGTCCCGAACGAGTAATCTACGCAAATGCCTCGGCTCGGCCTCAAACTCATCTTCGTTCGGGTTTGCGAAAATGGGAAAGCGGTTAGAGAGTGGTGCATGACAAAGAGGTAATCTAAATTACCTCTCTAATAGTCCCGAACGGGTAATCTACGCAAATGCCTCGGCTCGGCCTCAAACTCGTCTTCGTACGTGTTTGCGGAAATGGGAAAGCGGGTAGAGAGTGGTGCATGACAACGAGCTAATGTAAATTACCTCTCTAATAGTCCCGAGCAGGGTAATCTACGCAAATATCTCAGCTCGGCCTCAAACTCGTCTTCGTACGGGTTTGCAGAAATGGGAAAGCGGTTAGAGAGTGGTGCATGACTACGAGGTAATGTAAATTACCTCTCTAATAGTCCCGAACGGGTAATCTACGCAAATGCCTCGGCTCGGCCTCAACCTCGTCTTCGTATGGGTTTGCGGAAATGGGAAAGCGGTTAGAGAGTGGTGCATGACAACGAGGTAATTTAAATTACCTCTCTAATAGTCCCGAACGGGTAATCTACGCAAATGCCTCGGCTCGGCCTCAAACTCATCTTCGTTCGGGTTTGCGAAAATGGGAAAGCGGTTAGAGAGTGGTGCATGACAAAGAGGTAATCTAAATTACCTCTCTAATAGTCCCGAACGGGTAACCTACGCAAATGCCTCGGCTCGGCCTCAACCTCGTCTTCGTATGGGTTTGCGGAAATGGGAAAGCGGTTAGAGAGTGGTGCATGACAACGAGGTAATCTAAATTACCTCTCTAATAGTCCCGAACGGGTAATCTACGCAAATGCCTCGGCTCGGCCTCAAACTCATCTTCCTTCGGGTTTGCGAAAATGGGAAAGCGGTTAGAGAGTGGTGCATGACAAAGAGGTAATCTAAATTACCTCTCTAATAGTCCCGAACGGGTAATCTACGCAAATGCCTCTTCTCGGCCTCAAACTCGTCTTCGTACGGGTTTGCGGAAATGGGAAAGCGGTTAGAGAGTGGTGCATGACTACGAGGTAATGTAAATTACCTCTCCAATAGTCCCGAACGGGTAATCTACGCAAATGTCTCGGCTCGGCCTCAAACTTGTCTTCGTATGTGTTTGCGGAAATGGGAAATCGGTTAGAGAGTGGTGCATGACAACGAGGTAATATAAATTACCTCTCTAATAGTCCCGAACGGGTAATCTACGCAAATGCCTCGGCTCGGCCTCAAACTCGTCTTCGTACGGGTTTGCGGAAATGGGAAAGCGGTTAGAGAGTGGTGCATGACTACGAGGTAATGTAAATTACCTCTCCAATAGTCCCGAACGGGTAATCTACGCAAATGTCTCGGCTCGGCCTCAAACTCGTCTTCGTATGTGTTTGCGGAAATGGGAAATCGGTTAGAGAGTGGTGCATGACAACGAGGTAATATAAATTACCTCTTTAATAGTCCCGAACGGGTAATCTACGCAAATGCCACGGTTCGGCCACAAACTCGTCTTCGTACAGGTTTGCGGAAATGGAAAAGCGGTTAGAGAGTAGTGCATGACTACGGGGTAATGTAAATTACCTCTCTAATAGTCCCGAATGGGTAATCTACGCAAATGCCTCGGCTCGGCCTCAAACTCGTCTTCGTACGTGTTTGCGGAAATGGGAAAGCGGGTAGAGAGTGGTGCATGACAACGAGCTAATGTAAATTACCTCTCTAATAGTCCCGAGCAGGGTAATCTACGCAAATATCTCAGCTCGGCCTCAAACTCGTCTTCGTACGGGTTTGCAGAAATGGGAAAGCGGTTAGAGAGTGGTGCATGACTACGAGGTAATGTAAATTACCTCTCTAATAGTCCCGAACGGGTAATCTACGCAAATGCCTCGGCTCGGCCTCAACCTCGTCTTCGTATGGGTTTGCGGAAATGGGAAAGCGGTTAGAGAGTGGTGCATGACAACGAGGTAATCTAAATTACCTCTCTAATAGTCCCGAACGGGTAATCTACGCAAATGCCTCGGCTCGGCCTCAAACTCATCTTCGTTCGGGTTTGCGAAAATGGGAAAGCGGTTAGAGAGTGGTGCATGACAAAGAGGTAATCTAAATTACCTCTCTAATAGTCCCGAACGGGTAATCTACGCAAATGCCTCGGCTCGGCCTCAACCTCGTCTTCGTATGGGTTTGCGGAAATGGGAAAGCGGTTAGAGAGTGGTGCATTACAACGAGGTAATCTAAATTACCTCTCTAATAGTCCCGAACGGGTAATCTACGCAAATGCCTCGGCTCGGCCTCAAACTCATCTTCCTTCGGGTTTGCGAAAATGGGAAAGCGGTTAGAGAGTGGTGCATGACAAAGAGGTAATCTAAATTACCTCTCTAATAGTCCCGAACGGGTAATCTACGCAAATGCCTCTTCTCGGCCTCAAACTCGTCTTCGTACGGGTTTGCGGAAATGGGAAAGCGGTTAGAGAGTGGTGCATGACTACGAGGTAATGTAAATTACCTCTCCAATAGTCCCGAACGGGTAATCTACGCAAATGTCTCGGCTCGGCCTCAAACTTGTCTTCGTATGTGTTTGCGGAAATGGGAAATCGGTTAGAGAGTGGTGCATGACAACGAGGTAATATAAATTACCTCTCTAATAGTCCTGAACGGGTAATCTACGCAAATGCCTCGGCTCGGCCACAAACTCGTCTTCGTACAGGTTTGCGGAAATGGAAAAGCGGTTAGAGAGTAGTGCATGACTACGGGGTAATGTAAATTACCTCTCTAATAGTCCCGAATGGGTAATCTACGCAAATGCCTCGGCTCGGCCTCAAACTCGTCTTCGTACGTGTTTGCGGAAATGGGAAAGCGGGTAGAGAGTGGTGCATGACAACGAGCTAATGTAAATTACCTCTCTAATAGTCCCGAGCAGGTAATCTACGCAAATGCCTCGGCTCGGCCACAAACTCGTCTTCGTACAGGTTTGCGGAAATGGGAAAGCGGTTAGAGAGTGGTGCATGATTACGGGGTAATCTAAATTACCTCTCTACTAGTCCCGAACGGGTAATCTATGTAAATGCCTCAGCTCAGCCTCATACTCGTCTTCGTACGGGTTTACGGAAAGGGGAAAGCGGTTAGAGAGTGGTGCATGACAACGAGGTAATCTAAATTACCTCTCTAATAGTCCCGAAAGGGTAATCTACACAAATGCCTCGGCTCGGCCACAAACTCGTCTTTGTACGGGTTTGCAGAAATGGGAAAGCGGTTAGAGAGTGGTGCATGACTACAGGGTAATCTAAATTACCTCTCTACTAGTCCCGAACAGGTAATCTACGCAAATGCCTCGGCTCGGCCTCAAACTCGTCTTCGTACGGGTTTGCGGAAATGGGAAAGCGGTTAGAGAGTGGTGCATGACTACAGGGTAATCTAAATTACCTCTCTACTAGTCCCGAACAGGTAATCTACGCAAATGCCTTGGCTCGGCCACAAACTTGTCTTCGTACGGGTTTGCAGAAATGGAAAAGCGGTTAGAGAGTGGTGCATGACAACGAGGTAATCAAAATTACCTCTCTAATAGTCCCGAACGGGTAATCTACGCAAATGACTCTGCTCGGCCACAAAATCATCTTCGTACGGGTTTGCAGAAATGGAAAAGCGGTTAGAGAGTGGAGCATGACAAGGAGGTAATCTAAATTACCTCTCTAATAGTCCCGAACGGGTAATCTACGCAACTGCCTCGGCTCGGCCACAAACTCGTCTTCGTACGGGTTTATGGAAATGGGAAAGCGGTTAGAGAGTGGTGCATGACTACGAAGTAATGTAAATTACCTCTCTAATAGTCTCGAATGGGTAATCTACGCAAATGCCTCGGCTCGGCCTCAAACTCGTCTTCGTACGGGTTTGCGGAAATGGGAAAGCGGTTAGAGAGTGGTGCATGACTACAGGGTAATCTAAATTACCTCTCTACTAGTCCCGAACGGGTAATCTACGCAAATGCCTCGGCTCGGCCACAAACTCGTCTTCGTACGGGTTTGCGGAAATGGGAAAGCGGTTAGAGAGTGGTGCAGGACAACGAGGTAATCTAAATTACCTCTCTAATAGTCCCAAAAGGGTAATCTACACAAATGCCTCGGCTCGGCCACAAACTCGTCTTCGTACGGGTTTGCAGAAATGGGAAAGCGGTTAGAGAGTTGTGCATGACAACGAGGTAATCTAAATTACCTCTCTAATAGTCCCGAAAGGGTAATCTACGCAACTGCCTCGGCTCGGCCACAAACTCGTCTTCGTACGGGTTTACGGAAATGGGAAAGCGGTTAGAGAGTGGTGCATGACTACGAAGTAATGTAAATTACCTCTCTAATAGTCTCGAACGGGTAATCTACGCAAATGCCTCGGCTCGGCCTCAAACTCGTCTTCGTACGGGTTTGCGGAAATGGGAAAGCGGTTAGAGAGTGGTGCATGACTACAGGGTAATCTAAATTACCTCTCTACTAGTCCCGAACGGGTAATCTACGCAAATGCCTCGGCTCAGCCACATACTCGTCTTCGTACGGGTTTGCAGAAATGGGAAAGCGGTTAGAGAGTGGTGCAGGACAACGAGGTAATCTAAATTACCTCTCTAATAGTCCCAAAAGGGTAATCTACACAAATGCCTCGGCTCGGCCACAAACTCGTCTTCGTACGGGTTTGCAGAAATGGGAAAGCGGTTAGAGAGTTGTGCATGACAACGAGGTAATCTAAATTACCTCTCTAATAGTCCCGAAAGGGTAATCTACACAAATGCCTCGGCTCGGCCACAAACTCGTCTTTGTACGGGTTTGCAGAAATGGGAAAGCCGTTAGAGAGATGTGCATGACTACGAGGTAATGTAAATTACCTCTCTAATAGTCCCGAACGGGTAATCTACGCAAATGCCTCAGCTCAGCCTCATACTCGTCTTCGTACGGGTTTGCGGAAATGGGAAAGCGGTTAGAGAGTGGTGCATGACAACGAGGTAATCTAAATTACCTCTCTAATAGTCCCGAAAGGGTAATCTACACAAATGCCTCGGCTCGGCCACAAACTCTTCTTCGTACGTGTTTGCAGAAATGGGAAAGCGGTTAGAGAGTGGTGCATGACTACGAGGTAATGTAAATTACCTCTCTAATAGTCCCGAACGGGTAATCTACGCAAATGCCTCAGCTCAGCCTCATACTCGTCTTCGTACGGGTTTGCGGAAATGGGAAAGCGGTTAGAGAGTGGTGCATGACAACGAGGTAATCTAAATTACCTCTCTAATAGTCCCGAACAGGTAATCTACGCAAATGCCTTGGCTCAGCCACAAACTCGTCTTCGTACGGGTTTGCAGAAATGGGAAAGCGGTTAGAGAGTGGTGCAGGACAACGAGGTAATCTAAATTACCTCTCTAATAGTCCCAAAAGGGTAATCTACACAAATGCCTCGGCTCGGCCACAAACTCGTCTTCGTACGGGTTTGCAGAAATGGGAAAGCGGTTAGAGAGTTGTGCATGACAACGAGGTAATCTAAATTACCTCTCTAATAGTCCCGAAAGGGTAATCTACGCAACTGCCTCGGCTCGGCCACAAACTCGTCTTCGTACGGGTTTACGGAAATGGGAAAGCGGTTAGAGAGTGGTGCATGACTACGAAGTAATGTAAATTACCTCTCTAATAGTCTCGAACGGGTAATCTACGCAAATGCCTCGGCTCGGCCTCAAACTCGTCTTCGTACGGGTTTGCGGAAATGGGAAAGCGGTTAGAGAGTGGTGCATGACTACAGGGTAATCTAAATTACCTCTCTACTAGTCCCGAACGGGTAATCTACGCAAATGCCTCGGCTCAGCCACAAACTCGTCTTCGTACGGGTTTGCAGAAATGGGAAAGCGGTTAGAGAGTGGTGCAGGACAACGAGGTAATCTAAATTACCTCTCTAATAGTCCCAAAAGGGTAATCTACACAAATGCCTCGGCTCGGCCACAAACTCGTCTTCGTACGGGTTTGCAGAAATGGGAAAGCGGTTAGAGAGTTGTGCATGACAACGAGGTAATCTAAATTACCTCTCTAATAGTCCCGAAAGGGTAATCTACACAAATGCCTCGGCTCGGCCACAAACTCGTCTTTGTACGGGTTTGCAGAAATGGGAAAGCCGTTAGAGAGATGTGCATGACTACGAGGTAATGTAAATTACCTCTCTAATAGTCCCGAACGGGTAATCTACGCAAATGCCTCAGCTCAGCCTCATACTCGTCTTCGTACGGGTTTGCGGAAATGGGAAAGCGGTTAGAGAGTGGTGCATGACAACGAGGTAATCTAAATTACCTCTCTAATAGTCCCGAAAGGGTAATCTACACAAATGCCTAGGCTCGGCCACAAACTCTTCTTCGTACGTGTTTGCAGAAATGGGAAAGCGGTTAGAGAGTGGTGCATGACTACGAGGTAATGTAAATTACCTCTCTAATAGTCCCGAACGGGTAATCTACGCAAATGCCTCAGCTCAGCCTCATACTCGTCTTCGTACGGGTTTGCGGAAATGGGAAAGCGGTTAGAGAGTGGTGCATGACAACGAGGTAATCTAAATTACCTCTCTAATAGTCCCGAACAGGTAATCTACGCAAATGCCTTGGCTCGGCCACAAACTTGTCTTCGTACGGGTTTGCAGAAATGGAAAAGCGGTTAGAGAGTGGTGCATGACAACGAGGTAATCAAAATTACCTCTCTAATAGTCCCGAACGGGTAATCTACGCAAATGACTCTGCTCGGCCACAAAATCATCTTCGTACGGGTTTGCGGAAATGGAAAAGCGGTTAGAGAGTGGAGCATGACAAGGAGGTAATCTAAATTACCTCTCTAATAGTCCCGAACGGGTAATCTACGCAACTGCCTCGGCTCGGCCACAAACTCGTCTTCGTACGGGTTTACGGAAATGGGAAAGCGGTTAGAGAGTGGTGCATGACTACGAAGTAATGTAAATTACCTCTCTAATAGTCTCGAATGGGTAATCTACGCAAATGCCTCGGCTCGGCCTCAAACTCGTCTTCGTACGGGTTTGCGGAAATGGGAAAGCGGTTAGAGAGTGGTGCATGACTACAGGGTAATCTAAATTACCTCTCTACTAGTCTCGAACGGGTAATCTACGCAAATGCCTCGGCTCGGCCACAAACTCGTCTTCGTACGGGTTTGCAGAAATGGGAAAGCGGTTAGAGAGTGGTGCAGGACAACGAGGTAATCTAAATTACCTCTCTAATAGTCCCGAACGGGTAATCTACGCAAATGCCTCGGCTCGGCCTCAAACTCGTCTTCGTTCGGGTTTGCGGAAATGGGAAAGCGGTTAGAGAGTGGTGCATGACAAAGAGATAATCTAAATTACCTCTCTAATAGTCCCGAACGGGTAATCTACGCAAATGCCTCAGCTCAGCCTCATACTCGTCTTCGTACGGGTTTGCAGAAATGGGAAAGCGGTTAGAGAGTGGTGCATGACAACGAGGTAATCTAAATTACCTCTCTAATAGTCCCGAAAGGGTAATCTACACAAATGCCTCGGCTCGGCCACAAACTCTTCTTCGTACGTGTTTGCAGAAATGGGAAAGCGGTTAGAGAGTGGTGCATGACTACGAGGTAATGTAAATTACCTCTCTAATAGTCCCGAACGGGTAATCTACGCAAATGCCTCGGCTCGGCCTCAAACTCGTCTTCGTACGTGTTTGCAGATATGGGAAAGCAGTTAGAGAGTGGTGCATGACAACGAGGTAATGTAAATTACCTCTCTAATAGTCCTGAACGGGTAATCTACGCAAATGCCTCGGCTTGGCTACTAACTAATCTACGTACAGGTTTGCGGAAATGGGAAAGCGGTTAGAGAGTGGTGCATGATTACGGGGTAATCTAAATTACCTCTCTAGTAGTCCCAAACGGGTAATCTACGCAAATGCCTCGGCTCGGCCACAAACTCGTCTTCGAATGGGTTTGCGGAAATGGGAAAGCGGTTAGAGAGTGGTGCATGACAACGAGGTAATCTAAATTACATCTCTAATAGTCCCGAAAGCGTAATCTACACAAATGCCTCGGCTAGGCCACAAACTCGTCTTCGTATGGGTTTGCAGAAATGGGAAAGCGGTTAGAGAGTGGTGCATGACTACGAGGTAATGTAAATTACCTCCCTAATAGTCCCAAATGGGTAATCTACGCAAATGCCTCGGCTCGGCCTCAAACTTGTCTTCGTACGGGTTTGCGGAAATGGTAAAGCGGTTAGAGAGTGGTGCATGACAACGAGGTAATCTAAATTACCTCTCTAATAGTTCCGAACGGGTAATCTACGCAAATGTCTCGGCTCGGCCACAAACTCGTCTTGGTACGGGTTTGCGGAAATGGGAAAGCGGTTAGAGAGTGGTGCATGACAACGAGGTAATCTAAATTACCTCTCTAATAGTCCTGAACGGGTAGTCTACGCAAATGCCTCGGCTGGGCCACAAACTCGTCTTCGTACGGGTTTGTAGAAATGGGAAAGCGGTTAGATTGTGGTGCATGACAACGGGGTAATGTAAACTACCTCTCTAATAGTCCCGAACGAGTAATCTACGCAAATGCCTCGGCTCGGCCACAAACTCGTCTTCGTACAGGTTTGCGGAAATGGGAAAGCGGTTAGAGAGTGGTGCATGACTACGGGGTAATCTAAATTACCTCTCTACTATTCCCGAAAGGGTAATCTATGCAAATGCCTCTGCTCGGCCACAAACTCGTCTTCGTACGGGTTTGCGGAAATGGGAAAGCGGTTAGAGAGTGGTGCATGACAACGAGGTAATCTAAATTACCTCTCTAATAGTCCCGAAAGGGTAATCTACACAAATGCCTCGGCTTGGCCACAAACTCGTCTTTGTACATTGCAGAAATGGGAAAGTGGTTAGAGAGATGTGCATGACTACGAGGTAATGTAAATTACCTCTCTAATAGTCCCGAATGGGTAATCTACGCAAATGCCTCGGCTCGGCCTCAAACTCGTCTTCGTACGGGTTTGCGGAAATAGGAAAGCGGTTAGATTGTGGTGCATGACAACGGGGTAGTGTAAACTACCTCTCTAATAGTCCCGAACGAGTAATCTTGGCAAATGCCTCGGCTCGGCCACAAACTCGTCTTCGTACAGGTTTGCGAAAATGGGAAAGCGGTTAGAGAGTGGTGCATGACTACGGGGTAATCTAAATTACCTCTCTTCTATTCCCGAACGGGTAATCTATGCAAAGGTCTCTGCTCGGCCACAAACTCGTCTTCGTACGGGTTTGCGGAAATAGAAAAGCGGTTAGAGAGTGGTGCATGACAACGAGGTAATCTAAATTACCTCTCTAATAGTCCCGAACGGGTAATCTACGCAACTGCCTCGGCTCGGCCACAAACTCGTCTTCGTACGGGTTTATGGAAATGGGAAAGCGGTTAGAGAGTGGTGCATGACTACGAAGTAATGTAAATTACCTCTCTAATAGTCTCGAATGGGTAATCTACGCAAATGCCTCGGCTCGGCCTCAAACTCGTCTTCGTACGGGTTTGCGGAAATGGGAAAGCGGTTAGAGAGTGGTGCATGACTACAGGGTAATCTAAATTACCTCTCTACTAGTCCCGAACGGGTAATCTACGCAAATGCCTCGGCTCGGCCACAAACTCGTCTTCGTACGGGTTTGCGGAAATGGGAAAGCGGTTAGAGAGTGGTGCAGGACAACGAGGTAATCTAAATTACCTCTCTAATAGTCCCAAAAGGGTAATCTACACAAATGCCTCGGCTCGGCCACAAACTCGTCTTCGTACGGGTTTGCAGAAATGGGAAAGCGGTTAGAGAGTTGTGCATGACAACGAGGTAATCTAAATTACCTCTCTAATAGTCCCGAAAGGGTAATCTACGCAACTGCCTCGGCTCGGCCACAAACTCGTCTTCGTACGGGTTTACGGAAATGGGAAAGCGGTTAGAGAGTGGTGCATGACTACGAAGTAATGTAAATTACCTCTCTAATAGTCTCGAACGGGTAATCTACGCAAATGCCTCGGCTCGGCCTCAAACTCGTCTTCGTACGGGTTTGCGGAAATGGGAAAGCGGTTAGAGAGTGGTGCATGACTACAGGGTAATCTAAATTACCTCTCTACTAGTCCCGAACGGGTAATCTACGCAAATGCCTCGGCTCAGCCACAAACTCGTCTTCGTACGGGTTTGCAGAAATGGGAAAGCGGTTAGAGAGTGGTGCAGGACAACGAGGTAATCTAAATTACCTCTCTAATAGTCCCAAAAGGGTAATCTACACAAATGCCTCGGCTCGGCCACAAACTCGTCTTCGTACGGGTTTGCAGAAATGGGAAAGCGGTTAGAGAGTTGTGCATGACAACGAGGTAATCTAAATTACCTCTCTAATAGTCCCGAAAGGGTAATCTACACAAATGCCTCGGCTCGGCCACAAACTCGTCTTTGTACGGGTTTGCAGAAATGGGAAAGCCGTTAGAGAGATGTGCATGACTACGAGGTAATGTAAATTACCTCTCTAATAGTCCCGAACGGGTAATCTACGCAAATGCCTCAGCTCAGCCTCATACTCGTCTTCGTACGGGTTTGCGGAAATGGGAAAGCGGTTAGAGAGTGGTGCATGACAACGAGGTAATCTAAATTACCTCTCTAATAGTCCCGAAAGGGTAATCTACACAAATGCCTAGGCTCGGCCACAAACTCTTCTTCGTACGTGTTTGCAGAAATGGGAAAGCGGTTAGAGAGTGGTGCATGACTACGAGGTAATGTAAATTACCTCTCTAATAGTCCCGAACGGGTAATCTACGCAAATGCCTCAGCTCAGCCTCATACTCGTCTTCGTACGGGTTTGCGGAAATGGGAAAGCGGTTAGAGAGTGGTGCATGACAACGAGGTAATCTAAATTACCTCTCTAATAGTCCCGAACAGGTAATCTACGCAAATGCCTTGGCTCGGCCACAAACTTGTCTTCGTACGGGTTTGCAGAAATGGAAAAGCGGTTAGAGAGTGGTGCATGACAACGAGGTAATCAAAATTACCTCTCTAATAGTCCCGAACGGGTAATCTACGCAAATGACTCTGCTCGGCCACAAAATCATCTTCGTACGGGTTTGCGGAAATGGAAAAGCGGTTAGAGAGTGGAGCATGACAAGGAGGTAATCTAAATTACCTCTCTAATAGTCCCGAACGGGTAATCTACGCAACTGCCTCGGCTCGGCCACAAACTCGTCTTCGTACGGGTTTACGGAAATGGGAAAGCGGTTAGAGAGTGGTGCATGACTACGAAGTAATGTAAATTACCTCTCTAATAGTCTCGAATGGGTAATCTACGCAAATGCCTCGGCTCGGCCTCAAACTCGTCTTCGTACGGGTTTGCGGAAATGGGAAAGCGGTTAGAGAGTGGTGCATGACTACAGGGTAATCTAAATTACCTCTCTACTAGTCTCGAACGGGTAATCTACGCAAATGCCTCGGCTCGGCCACAAACTCGTCTTCGTACGGGTTTGCAGAAATGGGAAAGCGGTTAGAGAGTGGTGCAGGACAACGAGGTAATCTAAATTACCTCTCTAATAGTCCCGAACGGGTAATCTACGCAAATGCCTCGGCTCGGCCTCAAACTCGTCTTCGTTCGGGTTTGCGGAAATGGGAAAGCGGTTAGAGAGTGGTGCATGACAAAGAGATAATCTAAATTACCTCTCTAATAGTCCCGAACGGGTAATCTACGCAAATGCCTCAGCTCAGCCTCATACTCGTCTTCGTACGGGTTTGCAGAAATGGGAAAGCGGTTAGAGAGTGGTGCATGACAACGAGGTAATCTAAATTACCTCTCTAATAGTCCCGAAAGGGTAATCTACACAAATGCCTCGGCTCGGCCACAAACTCTTCTTCGTACGTGTTTGCAGAAATGGGAAAGCGGTTAGAGAGTGGTGCATGACTACGAGGTAATGTAAATTACCTCTCTAATAGTCCCGAACGGGTAATCTACGCAAATGCCTCGGCTCGGCCTCAAACTCGTCTTCGTACGTGTTTGCAGATATGGGAAAGCAGTTAGAGAGTGGTGCATGACAACGAGGTAATGTAAATTACCTCTCTAATAGTCCTGAACGGGTAATCTACGCAAATGCCTCGGCTTGGCTACTAACTAATCTACGTACAGGTTTGCGGAAATGGGAAAGCGGTTAGAGAGTGGTGCATGATTACGGGGTAATCTAAATTACCTCTCTAGTAGTCCCAAACGGGTAATCTACGCAAATGCCTCGGCTCGGCCACAAACTCGTCTTCGAATGGGTTTGCGGAAATGGGAAAGCGGTTAGAGAGTGGTGCATGACAACGAGGTAATCTAAATTACATCTCTAATAGTCCCGAAAGCGTAATCTACACAAATGCCTCGGCTAGGCCACAAACTCGTCTTCGTATGGGTTTGCAGAAATGGGAAAGCGGTTAGAGAGTGGTGCATGACTACGAGGTAATGTAAATTACCTCCCTAATAGTCCCAAATGGGTAATCTACGCAAATGCCTCGGCTCGGCCTCAAACTTGTCTTCGTACGGGTTTGCGGAAATGGTAAAGCGGTTAGAGAGTGGTGCATGACAACGAGGTAATCTAAATTACCTCTCTAATAGTTCCGAACGGGTAATCTACGCAAATGTCTCGGCTCGGCCACAAACTCGTCTTGGTACGGGTTTGCGGAAATGGGAAAGCGGTTAGAGAGTGGTGCATGACAACGAGGTAATCTAAATTACCTCTCTAATAGTCCTGAACGGGTAGTCTACGCAAATGCCTCGGCTGGGCCACAAACTCGTCTTCGTACGGGTTTGTAGAAATGGGAAAGCGGTTAGATTGTGGTGCATGACAACGGGGTAATGTAAACTACCTCTCTAATAGTCCCGAACGAGTAATCTACGCAAATGCCTCGGCTCGGCCACAAACTCGTCTTCGTACAGGTTTGCGGAAATGGGAAAGCGGTTAGAGAGTGGTGCATGACTACGGGGTAATCTAAATTACCTCTCTACTATTCCCGAAAGGGTAATCTATGCAAATGCCTCTGCTCGGCCACAAACTCGTCTTCGTACGGGTTTGCGGAAATGGGAAAGCGGTTAGAGAGTGGTGCATGACAACGAGGTAATCTAAATTACCTCTCTAATAGTCCCGAAAGGGTAATCTACACAAATGCCTCGGCTTGGCCACAAACTCGTCTTTGTACATTGCAGAAATGGGAAAGTGGTTAGAGAGATGTGCATGACTACGAGGTAATGTAAATTACCTCTCTAATAGTCCCGAATGGGTAATCTACGCAAATGCCTCGGCTCGGCCTCAAACTCGTCTTCGTACGGGTTTGCGGAAATAGGAAAGCGGTTAGATTGTGGTGCATGACAACGGGGTAGTGTAAACTACCTCTCTAATAGTCCCGAACGAGTAATCTTGGCAAATGCCTCGGCTCGGCCACAAACTCGTCTTCGTACAGGTTTGCGAAAATGGGAAAGCGGTTAGAGAGTGGTGCATGACTACGGGGTAATCTAAATTACCTCTCTTCTATTCCCGAACGGGTAATCTATGCAAAGGTCTCTGCTCGGCCACAAACTCGTCTTCGTACGGGTTTGCGGAAATAGAAAAGCGGTTAGAGAGTGGTGCATGACAACGAGGTAATCTAAATTACCTCTCTAATAGTCCCGAACGGGTAATCTACGCAAATGCCTCGGCTCGGCCTCAAACTCGTCTTCGTACGGGTTTGCGGAAATAGGAAAGCGGTTAGAGAGTGGTGCATGACAACGAGGTAATCTAAATTACCTCTCTAATAGTCCCGAAAGGGTAATCTACACAAATGCCTCGGCTCGGCCACAAACTCTTCTTCGTACGTGTTTGCAGAAATGGGAAAGCGGTTAGAGAGTGGTGCATGACTACGAGGTAATGTAAATTACCTCTCTAATAGTCCCGAACGGGTAATCTACGCAAATGCCTCGGCTCGGCCTCAAACTCGTCTTCGTACGTGTTTGCAGATATGGGAAAGCAGTTAGAGAGTGGTGCATGACAACGAGGTAATGTAAATTACCTCTCTAATAGTCCTGAACGGGTAATCTACGCAAATGCCTCGGCTTGGCTACTAACTCATCTACGTACAGGTTTGCGGAAATGGGAAAGCGGTTAGAGAGTGGTGCATGATTACGGGTTAATCTAAATTACCTCTCTAGTAGTCCCAAACGGGTAATCTACGCAAATGCCTCGGCTCGGCCACAAACTCGTCTTCGTATGGGTTTGCGGAAATGGGAAAGCGGTTAGAGAGTGGTGCATGACAACGAGGTAATCTAAATTACATCTCTAATAGTCCCGAAAGCGTAATCTACACAAATGCCTCGGCTAGGCCACAAACTCGTCTTCGTATGGGTTTGCAGAAATGGGAAAGCGGTTAGAGAGTGGTGCATGACTACGAGGTAATGTAAATTACCTCCCTAATAGTCCCAAATGGGTAATCTACGCAAATGCCTCGGCTCGGCCTCAAACTTGTCTTCGTACGGGTTTGCGGAAATGGTAAAGCGGTTAGAGAGTGGTGCATGACAACGAGGTAATCTAAATTACCTCTCTAATAGTTCCGAACGGGTAATCTACGCAAATGTCTCGGCTCGGCCACAAACTCGTCTTGGTACGGGTTTGCGGAAATGGGAAAGCGGTTAGAGAGTGGTGCATGACAACGAGGTAATCTAAATTACCTCTCTAATAGTCCTGAACGGGTAGTCTACGCAAATGCCTCGGCTGGGCCACAAACTCGTCTTCGTACGGGTTTGTAGAAATGGGAAAGCGGTTAGATTGTGGTGCATGACAACGGGGTAATGTAAACTACCTCTCTAATAGTCCCGAACGAGTAATCTACGCAAATGCCTCGGCTCGGCCACAAACTCGTCTTCGTACAGGTTTGCGGAAATGGGAAAGCGGTTAGAGAGTGGTGCATGACTACGGGGTAATCTAAATTACCTCTCTACTATTCCCGAAAGGGTAATCTATGCAAATGCCTCTGCTCGGCCACAAACTCGTCTTCGTACGGGTTTGCGGAAATGGGAAAGCGGTTAGAGAGTGGTGCATGACAACGAGGTAATCTAAATTACCTCTCTAATAGTCCCGAAAGGGTAATCTACACAAATGCCTCGGCTTGGCCACAAACTCGTCTTTGTACATTGCAGAAATGGGAAAGTGGTTAGAGAGATGTGCATGACTACGAGGTAATGTAAATTACCTCTCTAATAGTCCCGAATGGGTAATCTACGCAAATGCCTCGGCTCGGCCTCAAACTCGTCTTCGTACGGGTTTGCGGAAATAGGAAAGCGGTTAGATTGTGGTGCATGACAACGGGGTAGTGTAAACTACCTCTCTAATAGTCCCGAACGAGTAATCTTGGCAAATGCCTCGGCTCGGCCACAAACTCGTCTTCGTACAGGTTTGCGAAAATGGGAAAGCGGTTAGAGAGTGGTGCATGACTACGGGGTAATCTAAATTACCTCTCTTCTATTCCCGAACGGGTAATCTATGCAAAGGTCTCTGCTCGGCCACAAACTCGTCTTCGTACGGGTTTGCGGAAATAGAAAAGCGGTTAGAGAGTGGTGCATGACAACGAGGTAATCTAAATTACCTCTCTAATAGTCCCGAACGGGTAATCTACGCAAATGCCTCGGCTCGGCCTCAAACTCGTCTTCGTACGGGTTTGCGGAAATAGGAAAGCGGTTAGAGAGTGGTGCATGACAACGAGGTAATCTAAATTACCTCTCTAATAGTCCCGAAAGGGTAATCTACACAAATGCCTCGGCTCGGCCACAAACTCTTCTTCGTACGTGTTTGCAGAAATGGGAAAGCGGTTAGAGAGTGGTGCATGACTACGAGGTAATGTAAATTACCTCTCTAATAGTCCCGAACGGGTAATCTACGCAAATGCCTCGGCTCGGCCTCAAACTCGTCTTCGTACGTGTTTGCAGATATGGGAAAGCAGTTAGAGAGTGGTGCATGACAACGAGGTAATGTAAATTACCTCTCTAATAGTCCTGAACGGGTAATCTACGCAAATGCCTCGGCTTGGCTACTAACTCATCTACGTACAGGTTTGCGGAAATGGGAAAGCGGTTAGAGAGTGGTGCATGATTACGGGTTAATCTAAATTACCTCTCTAGTAGTCCCAAACGGGTAATCTACGCAAATGCCTCGGCTCGGCCACAAACTCGTCTTCGTATGGGTTTGCGGAAATGGGAAAGCGGTTAGAGAGTGGTGCATGACAACGAGGTAATCTAAATTACATCTCTAATAGTCCCGAAAGCGTAATCTACACAAATGCCTCGGCTAGGCCACAAACTCGTCTTCGTATGGGTTTGCAGAAATGGGAAAGCGGTTAGAGAGTGGTGCATGACTACGAGGTAATGTAAATTACCTCCCTAATAGTCCCAAATGGGTAATCTACGCAAATGCCTCGGCTCGGCCTCAAACTTGTCTTCGTACGGGTTTGCGGAAATGGTAAAGCGGTTAGAGAGTGGTGCATGACAACGAGGTAATCTAAATTACCTCTCTAATAGTTCCGAACGGGTAATCTACGCAAATGTCTCGGCTCGGCCACAAACTCGTCTTGGTACGGGTTTGCGGAAATGGGAAAGCGGTTAGAGAGTGGTGCATGACAACGAGGTAATCTAAATTACCTCTCTAATAGTCCTGAACGGGTAGTCTACGCAAATGCCTCGGCTGGGCCACAAACTCGTCTTCGTACGGGTTTGTAGAAATGGGAAAGCGGTTAGATTGTGGTGCATGACAACGGGGTAATGTAAACTACCTCTCTAATAGTCCCGAACGAGTAATCTACGCAAATGCCTCGGCTCGGCCACAAACTCGTCTTCGTACAGGTTTGCGGAAATGGGAAAGCGGTTAGAGAGTGGTGCATGACTACGGGGTAATCTAAATTACCTCTCTACTATTCCCGAACGGGTAATCTATGCAAATGCCTCTGCTCGGCCACAAACTCGTCTTCGTACGGGTTTGCGGAAATGGGAAAGCGGTTAGAGAGTGGTGCATGACAACGAGGTAATCTAAATTACCTCTCTAATAGTCCCGAAAGGGTAATCTACACAAATGCCTCGGCTCGGCCACAAACTCGTCTTTGTACATTGCAGAAATGGGAAAGTGGTTAGAGAGATGTGCATGACTACGAGGTAATGTAAATTACCTCTCTAATAGTCCCGAATGGGTAATCTACGCAAATGCCTCGGCTCGGCCTCAAACTCGTCTTCGTACGGGTTTGCGGAAATAGGAAAGCGGTTAGATTGTGGTGCATGACAACGGGGTAGTGTAAACTACCTCTCTAATAGTCCCGAACGAGTAATCTTGTCAAATGCCTCGGCTCGGCCACAAACTCGTCTTCGTACAGGTTTGCGGAAATGGGAAAGCGGTTAGAGAGTGGTGCATGACTACGGGGTAATCTAAATTACCTCTCTACTATTCCCGAACGGGTAATCTATGCAAAGGTCTCTGCTCGGCCACAAACTCGTCTTCGTACGGGTTTGCGGAAATTGAAAAGCGGTTAGAGAGTGGTGCATGACAACGAGGTAATCTAAATTACCTCTCTAATAGTCCCGAACGGGTAATCTACGCAAATGCCTCGGCTCGGCCTCAAACTCGTCTTCGTACGGGTTTGCGGAAATAGGAAAGCGGTTAGAGAGTGGTGCATGACTACGGGGTAATCTAAATTACCTCTCTACTAGTCCCGAACGGGTAATCTATGTAAATGCCTCTGCTCGGCCACAAACTCGTCTTCGTACGGGTTTGCGGAAATGGGAAAGCGGTTAGAGAGTGGTGCATGACAACGAGGTAATCTAAATTACCTCTCTAATAGTCCCGAAAGGGTAATCTACACAAATGCCTCGGCTCGGCCACAAACTCGTCTTTGTACGGGTTTGCAGAAATGGGAAAGCGGTTAGAGAGATGTGCATGACTACGAGGTAATGTAAATTACCTCTCTAATAGTCCCGAAAGGGTAATCTACACAAGTGCCCCGGCTCGGCCACAAACTCGTCTTCGTATGGGTTTGCAGAAATGGGAAAGTGGTTAGAGAGTGGTGCATGACTACGAGGTAATGTAAATTACCTCTCTAATAGTCTCAAACGGGTAATCTACGCAAATGCCTCGGCTGGACCTCAATCTCGTCTTCGTACGGGTTTGCGGAAACGGAAAAGCGGTTAGAGAGAGGTGCATGACTACGGGGTAATCTAAATTACCTCTCTAATAGGCCCGAACAGGTAATCTACGCAAATGCCTCGGCTCGGCCTCAAACTCGTTTTCGTACGGGTTTGCGGAAATGGGAAAGCGGTTAGAGAGAGGTGCATGACTACGGGGTAATCTAAATTACCTCTCTAATAGTCCCGAACGGGTAATCTACGCAAATGCCTCGGCTCGGCCTTAAACTCGTTTTCGTACGGGTTTGCGGAAATGGAAAAGCGGTTAGAGAGTGGTACATGACTACGGGGTAATCTAAATTACCTCTCTATTAGTCACGAATGGGTAATCTACGCAAATGCTTCGGCTTGGCCACAAACTCATCTTCGTACGGGTTTGCGGAAATAGGAAAGCGGTTAGAGAGTTTGGTGCATAACAATGGGGTAATCTAAATTATCTCGCTACTAGTCCCGAGCGGGTAATCTACGCAAATGCCTCGGCTCGGCCACAAACTCCTCTTCGTACGGGTTAACAGAAATGGGAAAGCGGTTAGAGAGTGGTGCATGACTACGAGGTAATCTAAATTACCTATCTAATAGTCCCGAGTGGGTAATCTACACAAATGCCTTAGCTCGGCCTCAAACTCGTCTTCGTAAGGGTTTGCAGAATCGGGAAAATGATTAGGGAGTGGTACATGACTACGGGGTAATCTAAATTACCTCTCTATTAGTCACAAGCGGATAATCTACGTAAACGCCTCGGCTCAGCCACAAACACATCTTCGTAAGGGTTTGCGGAAATGGGAAAATGATTAGGGATTGGAACATGACTACGGGGTAATCTAAATTATCTCTCTACTAGTTACGAGCGGGTAATCTACGCAAATACCTCGGCTCGGCCACAAACTCGTCTTCTTACAGGTTTGCGGAAATGGGAAAGCGGTTAGAGAGTGGTGCATGACTACGGGGTAATCGAAATTAGCTCGCTAATAGTCCCGAATGGGTAATCTACGCAAATGCCTCAGTTCGGCCACAAACTCGTCTTCGTACGGGTTTGCGGATATGGAAAAGCGATTAGAGAGTGGTACATGACTACGAGGTAATGTAAATTACCTCTCTAATAGTCCCGAACGGGTAATCTACGCAAATGCCTCGGCTCGGCCTCAAACTCGCATTCGTACGTGTTTGCGGAAATAGGAAAGCGGTTAGAGAGTGGTGCATGACTACGGGGTAATCTAAATTACCTCTCTAATAGTCCCGAACGGGTAGTCTACGCAAATGCCTCGGCTGGGCCACAAACTCGTCTTCGTACGGGTTTGTAGAAATGGGAAAGCGGTTAGATTGTGGTGCATGACAACGGGGTAATGTAAACTACCTCTCTAATAGTCCTGAACGAGTAATCTACGCAAATGCCTCAGCTCGGCCACAAACTCGTCTTTGTACGGGTTTGCAGAAATGGGAAAGCGGTTAGAGAGATGTGCATGACTACGAGGTAATGTAAATTACCTCTCTAATAGTCCCGAACGGGTAATCTACGCAAATGCCTCGGCTCGGCCTCAAACTCGTCTTCGTACGGGTTTGCGGAAATAGGAAAGCGGTTAGAGAGTGGTGCATGACTACGGGGTAATCTAAATTACCTCTCTACTAGTCCCGAACGGGTAATCTATGTAAATGCCTCTGCTCGGCCACAAACTCGTCTTCGTACGGGTTTGCGGAAATGGGAAAGCGGTTAGAGAGTGGTGCATGACAACGAGGTAATCTAAATTACCTCTCTAATAGTCCCGAAAGGGTAATCTACACAAATGCCTCGGCTCGGCCACAAACTCGTCTTTGTACGGGTTTGCAGAAATGGGAAAGCGGTTAGAGAGATGTGCATGACTACGAGGTAATGTAAATTACCTCTCTAATAGTCCCGAAAGGGTAATCTACACAAGTGCCCCGGCTCGGCCACAAACTCGTCTTCGTACGGGTTTGCAGAAATGGGAAAGCGGTTAGAGAGTGGTGCATGACTACGAGGTAATGTAAATTACCTCTCTAATAGTCCTAAACGGGTAATCTACGCAAATGCCTCGGCTCGGCCTCAATCTCTTCTTCATACGGGTTTGCGGAAATGGGAAAGCGGTTAGAGAGTGGTGCATGACAACGAGGTAATCTAAATTACCACTCTAATAGTCCCGAACAGGTAATCTACGCAAATGCCTCGGCTCGGCCACAAACTTGTCTTCGTACGGGTTTGCGGAAATGGAAAAGCGGTTAGAGAGTGGTGCATGACAACGAGGTAATCAAAATTACCTCTCTAATAGTCCCGAACGGGTAATCTACGCAAATGACTCTGCTCGGCCACAAACTCGTCTTCGTACGGGTTTGCGGAAACGGAAAAGCGGTTAGAGAGAGGTGCATGACTACGGGGTAATCTAAATTACCTCTCTAATAGGCCCGAACGGGTAATCTACGCAAATGCCTCGGCTCGGCCTCAAACTCGTTTTTGTACGGGTTTGCGGAAATGGGAAAGCGGTTAGAGAGAGGTGCATGACTACGGGGTAATCTAAATTTCCTCTCTAATAGTCCCGAACGGGTAATCTACGCAAATGCCTCGGCTCGGCCTTAAACTCGTTTTCGTACGGGTTTGCGGAAATGGAAAAGCGGTTAGAGAGTGGTACATGACTACGGGGTAATCTAAATTACCTCTCTATTAGTCACGAATGGGTAATCTACGCAAATGCTTCGGCTTGGCCACAAACTCATCTTCGTACGGGTTTGCGGAAATAGGAAAGCGGTTAGAGAGTTTGGTGCATAACAACGGGGTAATCTAAATTATCTCGCTACTAGTCCCGAGCGGGTAATCTACGCAAATGCCTCGGCTCGGCCACAAACTCCTCTTCGTACGGGTTAACAGAAATGGGAAAGCGGTTAGAGAGTGGTGCATGACTACGGGGTAATCTAAATTACCTATCTAATAGTCCCGAGTGGGTAATCTACACAAATGCCTTAGCTCGGCCTCAAACTCGTCTTCGTAAGGGTTTGCGGAATCGGGAAAATGATTAGGGAGTGGTACATGACTACGGGGTAATCTAAATTACCTCTCTATTAGTCACAAGCGGATAATCTACGTACACGCCTCGGCTCAGCCACAAACACATCTTCGTAAGGGTTTGCGGAAATGGGAAAATGATTAGAGATTGGAACATGACTACGGGGTAATCTAAATTATCTCTCTACTAGTTACGAGCGGGTAATCTACGCAAATACCTCGGCTCGGCCACAAACTCGTCTTCTTACAGGTTTGCGGAAATGGGAAAGCGGTTAGAGAGTGGTGCATGACTACGGGGTAATCGAAATTAGCTCGCTAATAGTCCCGAATGGGTAATCTACGCAAATGCCTCAGTTCGGCCACAAACTCGTCTTCGTACGGGTTTGCGGATATGGAAAAGCGATTAGAGAGTGGTACATGACAACGAGGTAATCTAAATTACCTCTCTAATAGTCCCGAACGGGTAATCTACGCAAATGTCTCGGCTCGGCCACAAACTCGTCTTCGTACGGGTTTGCGGAAATGGGAAAGCGGTTAGAGAGTGGTGCATGACAACGAGGTAATCTAAATTACCTCTCTAATAGTCCCGAACGAGTAATCTACACAAATGCCTCGGCTCAGCCACAAACTCGTCTTTGTACGGGTTTGCAGAAATGGGAAAGCGGTTAGAGAGATGTGCATGACTACGAGGTAATGTAAATTACCTCTCTAATAGTCCCGAACGGGTAATCTACGCAAATGCCTCGGCTCGGCCTCAAACTCGTCTTCGTACAGGTTTGCGGAAATAGGAAAGCGGTTAGAGAGTGGTGCATGACTACGGGGTAATCTAAATTACCTCTCTACTAGTCCCGAACGGGTAATCTATGCAAATGCCTCTGCTCGGCCACAAACTCGTCTTCGTACGGGTTTGCGGAAATGGAAAAGCGGTTAGATTGTGGTGCATGACAACGGGGTAATGTAAGCTACCTCTCTAATAGTCCCGAAAGAGTAATCTACACAAATGCCTCGGCTCGGCCACAAACTCGTCTTTGTACGGGTTTGTAGAAATGGGAAAGCGGTTAGAGAGATGTGCATGACTACGAGGTAATGTAAATTACCTCTCTAATAGTCCCGAACGGGTAATCTACGCAAATGCCTCGACTCGGCCTCAAACTCGTCTTCGTACGGGTTTATGGAAATGGGAAAGCGGTTAGAGAGTGGTGCATGACTACGAAGTAATGTAAATTACCTCTCTAATAGTCTCGAATGGGTAATCTACGCAAATGCCTCGGCTCGGCCTCAAACTCGTCTTCGTACGGGTTTGCGGAAATGGGAAAGCGGTTAGAGAGTGGTGCATGACTACAGGGTAATCTAAATTACCTCTCTACTAGTCCCGAACGGGTAATCTACGCAAATGCCTCGGCTCGGCCACAAACTCGTCTTCGTACGGGTTTGCGGAAATAGGAAAGCGGTTAGAGAGTGGTGCATGACTACGGGGTAATCTAAATTACCTCTCTACTAGTCCCGAACGGGTAATCTATGCGAATGCCTCTGCTCGGCCACAAACTCGTCTTCGTACGGGTTTGCGGAAATGGGAAAGCGGTTAGAGAGTGGTGCATGACAACGAGGTAATCTAAATTACCTCTCTAATAGTCCCGAAAGGGTAATCTACACAAATGCCTCGGCTCGGCCACAAACTCGTCTTTGTACGGGTTTGCAGAAATGGGAAAGCGGTTAGATTGTGGTGCATGACAACGGGGTAATATAAACTACCTCTCTAATAGTCCCGAACGAGTAATCTACGCAAATGCCTCGGCTCGGCCACAAACTCGTCTTCGTACAGGTTTGCGGAAATGGGAAAGCGGTTAGAGAGTGGTGCATGTCTACGGGGTAATCTAAATTACCTCTCTACTATTCCCGAACGGGTAATCTATGCAAATGTCTCTGCTCGGCCACAAACTCATCTTCGTACGGGTTTGCGGAAATGGGAAAGCGGTTAGAGAGTGGTGCATGACAACGAGGTAATCTAAATTACCTCTCTAATAGTCCCGAAAGGGTAATCTACACAAATGCCTCGGCTCGGCCACAAACTCGTCTTCGTACGGGTTTGCGGAAATGGGAAAGCGGTTAGAGAGTGGTGCATGACAACGAGGTAATCAAAATTACCTCTCTAATAGTCCCGAACGGGTAATCTACGCAATTGCCTCTGCTCGGCCACAAACTCGTCTTCGTACGGGTTTGCGGAAACAGAAAAGCGGTTAGAGAGAGGTGCATGACTACGGGGTAATCTAAATTACCTCTCTAATAGGCCCGAACAGGTAATCTACGCAAATGCCTCGGCTCGGCCTCAAACTCGTCTTCGTACGGGTTTGCGGAAATGGGAAAGCGGTTAGAGAGAGGTGCATGACTACGGGGTAATCTAAATTAACTCTCTAATAGTCCCGAACGGGTAATCTACGCAAATGCCTCGGCTCGGCCTTAAACTCGTTTTCGTACGGGTTTCCGGAAATGGGAAAGCGGTTAGAGAGTGGTACAGGACTACGGGGTAATCTAAATTACCTCTCTATTAGTCACGAATGGGTAATCTACGCAAATGCTTCGGCTTGGCCACAAACTTATCTTCGTACGGGTTTGCGGAAATAGGAAAGCGGTTAGTGAGTTTGGTGCATAACAACGGGGTAATCTAAATTATCTCGCTACTAGTCCCGAGCGGGTAATCTACGCAAATGCCTCGGCTCGGCCACAAACTCCTCTTCGTACGGGTTAACAGAAATGGGAAAGCGGTTAGAGAGTGGTGCATGACTACGGGGTAATCTAAATTACCTATCTAATAGTCCCGAGTGGATAAATCTACACAAATGCCTTAGCTCGGCCTCAAACTCGTCTTCGTAAGGGTTTGCGAAAATGGGAAAATGATTAGGGAGTGGTACATGACTACGGGGTAATCTAAATTACCTCTCTATTAGTCACAAGCGGATAATCTACGTAAACGCCTCGGCTCAGCCACAAACACATCTTCCTAAGGGTTTGCGGAAATGGGAAAATGATTAGAGATTGGAACATGACTACGGGGTAATCTAAATTATCTCTCTACTAGTTACGAGCGGGTAATCTACGCAAATGCCTCGACTCGGCCTCAAACTCGTCTTCGTACGGGTTTGCGGAAATAGGAAAGCGGTTAGAGAGTGGTGCATGACTACGGGGTAATCTAAATTACCTCTCTACTAGTCCCGAACGGGTAATCTATGCAAATGCCTCTGCTCGGCCACAAACTCGTCTTCGTACGGGTTTGCGGAAATGGGAAAGCGGTTAGAGAGTGGTGCATGACAACTAGGTAATCTAAATTACCTCTCTAATAGTCCCGAAAGGGTAATCTACACAAATGCCTCGGCTCGGCCACAAACTCGTCTTTGTACGGGTTTGCAGAAATGGGAAAGCGGTTAGATTGTGGTGCATGACAACGGGGTAATGTAAACTACCTCTCTAATAGTCCCGAACGAGTAATCTACGCAAATGCCTCGGCTCGGCCACAAACTCGTCTTCGTACAGGTTTGCGGAAATGGGAAAGCGGTTAGAGAGTGGTGCATGACTACGGGGTAATCTAAATTACCTCTCTACTATTCCCGAACGGGTAATCTATGCAAATGTCTCTGCTCGGCCACAAATTCGTCTTCGTACGGGTTTGCGGAAATGGGAAAGCGGTTAGAGAGTGGTGCATGACAACGAGGTAATCTAAATTACCTCTCTAATAGTCCCGAAAGGGTAATCTACACAAATGCCTCGGCTCGGCCACAAACTCGTCTTCGTACGGGTTTGCGGAAATGGGAAAGCGGTTAGAGAGTGGTGCATGACAACGAGGTAATCAAAATTACCTCTCTAATAGTCCCGAACGGGTAATCTACGCAATTGCCTCTGCTCGGCCACAAACTCGTCTTCGTACGGGTTTGCGGAAACAGAAAAGCGGTTAGAGAGAGGTGCATGACTACGGGGTAATCTAAATTACCTCTCTAATAGGCCTGAACGGGTAATCTACGCAAATGCCTCGGCTCGGCCTCAAACTCGTCTTCGTACGGGTTTGCGGAAATGGGAAAGCGGTTAGAGAGAGGTGCATGACTACGGGGTAATCTAAATTAACTCTCTAATAGTCCCGAACGGGTAATCTACGCAAATGCCTCGGCTCGGCCTTAAACTCGTTTTCGTACGGGTTTGCGGAAATGGGAAAGCGGTTAGAGAGTGGTACAGGACTACGGGGTAATCTAAATTACCTCTCTATTAGTCACGAATGGGTAATCTACGCAAATGCTTCGGCTTGGCCACAAACTCATCTTCGTACGGGTTTGCGGAAATAGGAAAGCGGTTAGAGAGTTTGGTGCATAACAACGGGGTAATCTAAATTATCTCGCTACTAGTCCCGAGCGGGTAATCTACGCAAATGCCTCGGCTCGGCCACAAACTCCTCTTCGTACGGGTTAACAGAAATGGGAAAGCGGTTAGAGAGTGGTGCATGACTACGGGGTAATCTAAATTACCTCTCTATTAGTCACGAATGGGTAATCTACGCAAATGCTTCGGCTTGGCCACAAACTCATCTTCGTACGGGTTTGCGGAAATAGGAAAGCGGTTAGAGAGTTTGGTGCATAACAACGGGGTAATCTAAATTATCTCGCTACTAGTCCCGAGCGGGTAATCTACGCAAATGCCTCGGCTCGGCCACAAACTCCTCTTCGTACGGGTTAACAGAAATGGGAAAGCGGTTAGAGAGTGGTGCATGACTACGGGGTAATCTAAATTACCTCTCTAATAGTCCCGAAAGGGTAATCTACACAAATGCCTCGGCTCGGCCACAAACTCGTCTTCGTACGGGTTTGCGGAAATGGGAAAGCGGTTAGAGAGTGGTGCATGACAACGAGGTAATCAAAATTACCTCTCTAATAGTCCCGAACGGGTAATCTACGCAATTGCCTCTGCTCGGCCACAAACTCGTCTTCGTACGGGTTTGCGGAAACAGAAAAGCGGTTAGAGAGAGGTGCATGACTACGGGGTAATCTAAATTACCTCTCTAATAGGCCCGAACGGGTAATCTACGCAAATGCCTCGGCTCGGCCTCAAACTCGTCTTCGTACGGGTTTGCGGAAATGGGAAAGCGGTTAGAGAGAGGTGCATGACTACGGGGTAATCTAAATTAACTCTCTAATAGTCCCGAACGGGTAATCTACGCAAATGCCTCGGCTCGGCCTTAAACTCGTTTTCGTACGGGTTTGCGGAAATGGGAAAGCGGTTAGAGAGTGGTACAGGACTACGGGGTAATCTAAATTACCTCTCTATTAGTCACGAATGGGTAATCTACGCAAATGCTTCGGCTTGGCCACAAACTCATCTTCGTACGGGTTTGCGGAAATAGGAAAGCGGTTAGAGAGTTTGGTGCATAACAACGGTGTAATCTAAATTATCTCGCTACTAGTCCCGAGCGGGTAATCTACGCAAATGGCTCGGCTCGGCCACAAACTCCTCTTCGTACGGGTTAACAGAAATGGGAAAGCGGTTAGAGAGTGGTGCATGACTACGGGGTAATCTAAATTACCTATCTAATAGTCCCGAGTGGGTAATCTACACAAATGCCTTAGCTCGGCCTCAAACTCGTCTTCGTAAGGGTTTGCGGAAATGGGAAAATGATTAGGGAGTGGTACATGACTACGGGGTAATCTAAATTATCTCTCTACTAGTTACGAGCGGGTAATCTACGCAAATACATCGGCTCGCCCACAAACTCGTCTTCTTACAGGTTTGCGGAAATGGGAAAGCGGTTAGAGAGTGGTGCATGACTACGGGGTAATCGAAATTAGCTCGCTAATAGTCCCGAATGGGTAATCTACGCAAATGCCTCAGTTCGGCCACAAACTCGTCTTCGTACGGGTTTGCGGATATGGAAAAGCGATTAGAGAGTGGTACATGACAACGAGGTAATCTAAATTACCTCTCTAATAGTCCCGAACGGGTAATCTACGCAAATGTCTCGGCTCGGCCACAAACTCGTCTTCGTACGGGTTTGTAGAAATGGGAAAGCGGTTAGATTGTGGTGCATGACAACGGGGTAATGTAAACTACCTCTCTAATAGTCCCGAACGAGTAATCTACGCAAATGCCTCGGCTCGGCCACAAACTCGTCTTCGTACAGGTTTGCGGAAATGGGAAAGCGGTTAGAGAGTGGTGCATGACTACGGGGTAATCTAAATTACCTCTCTACTATTCCCGAACGGGTAATCTATGCAAATGTCTCTGCTCGGCCACAAACTCGTCTTCGTACGGGTTTGCGGAAATGGGAAAGCGGTTAGAGAGTGGTGCATGACAACGAGGTAATCTAAATTACCTCTCTAATAGTCCCAAAAGGGTAATCTACGCAAATGCCTCAGTTCGGCCACAAACTCGT
Organism: Lepidium didymum; assembly: GCA_963920545.1. NCBI lineage: Eukaryota > Viridiplantae > Streptophyta > Magnoliopsida > Brassicales > Brassicaceae > Lepidium > Lepidium didymum. Next base: position 8,614,532 of record OY986988.1, read on the forward strand.
CTTCGTACGGGTTTGCGGATATGGGAAAGCGGTTAGAGAGTGGTGCATGACAACGAGGTAATCTAAATTACCTCTCTAATAGTCCTGAACGGGTAGTCTACGCAAATGCCTCGGCTGGGCCACAAACTCGTCTTCGTACGGGTTTGTAGAAATGGGAAAGCGGTTAGATTGTGGTGCATGACAACGGGGTAATGTAAACTACCTCTCTAATAGTCCCGAACGAGTAATCTACGCAAATGCCTCGGCTCGGCCACAAACTCGTCTTCGTACAGGTTTGCGGAAATGGGAAAGCGGTTAGAGAGTGGTGCATGACTACGGGGTAATCTAAATTACCTCTCTAATAGTCCCGAAAGGGTAATCTACACAAATGCCTCGGCTCGGCCACAAACTCGTCTTCGTACGGGTTTGCGGAAATGGGAAAGCGGTTAGAGAGTGGTGCATGACAACGAGGTAATCAAAATTACCTCTCTAATAGTCCCGAACGGGTAATCTACGCAATTGCCTCTGCTCGGCCACAAACTCGTCTTCATACGGGTTTGCGGAAACAGAAAAGCGGTTAGAGAGAGGTGCATGACTACGGGGTAATCTAAATTACCTCTCTAATAGGCCCGAACGGGTAATCTACGCAAATGCCTCGGCTCGGCCTCAAACTCGTCTTCGTACGGGTTTGCGGAAATGGGAAAGCGGTTAGAGAGAGGTGCATGACTACGGGGTAATCTAAATTAACTCTCTAATAGTCCCGAACGGGTAATCTACGCAAATGCCTCGGCTCGGCCTTAAACTCGTTTTCGTACGGGTTTGCGGAAATGGGAAAGCGGTTAGAGAGTGGTACAGGACTACGGGGTAATCTAAATTACCTCTCTATTAGTCACGAATGGGTAATCTACGCAAATGCTTCGGCTTGGCCACAAACTCATCTTCGTACGGGTTTGCGGAAATAGGAAAGCGGTTAGAGAGTTTGGTGCATAACAACGGTGTAATCTAAATTATCTCGCTACTAGTCCCGAGCGGGTAATCTACGCAAATGGCTCGGCTCGGCCACAAACTCCTCTTCGTACGGGTTAACAGAAATGGGAAAGCGGTTAGAGAGTGGTGCATGACTACGGGGTAATCTAAATTACCTATCTAATAGTCCCGAGTGGGTAATCTACACAAATGCCTTAGCTCGGCCTCAAACTCGTCTTCGTAAGGGTTTGCGGAAATGGGAAAATGATTAGGGAGTGGTACATGACTACGGGGTAATCTAAATTATCTCTCTACTAGTTACGAGCGGGTAATCTACGCAAATACATCGGCTCGGCCACAAACTCGTCTTCTTACAGGTTTGCGGAAATGGGAAAGCGGTTAGAGAGTGGTGCATGACTACGGGGTAATCGAAATTAGCTCTCTAATAGTCCCGAAAGGGTAATCTACACAAATGCCTCGGCTCGGCCACAAACTCGTCTTCGTACGGGTTTGCGGAAATGGGAAAGCGGTTAGAGAGTGGTGCATGACAACGAGGTAATCAAAATTACCTCTCTAATAGTCCCGAACGGGTAATCTACGCAATTGCCTCTGCTCGGCCACAAACTCGTCTTCGTACGGGTTTGCGGAAACAGAAAAGCGGTTAGAGAGAGGTGCATGACTACGGGGTAATCTAAATTACCTCTCTAATAGGCCCGAACGGGTAATCTACGCAAATGCCTCGGCTCGGCCTCAAACTCGTCTTCGTACGGGTTTGCGGAAATGGGAAAGCGGTTAGAGAGAGGTGCATGACTACGGGGTAATCTAAATTAACTCTCTAATAGTCCCGAACGGGTAATCTACGCAAATGCCTCGGCTCGGCCTTAAACTCGTTTTCGTACGGGTTTGCGGAAATGGGAAAGCGGTTAGAGAGTGGTACAGGACTACGGGGTAATCTAAATTACCTCTCTATTAGTCACGAATGGGTAATCTACGCAAATGCTTCGGCTTGGCCACAAACTCATCTTCGTACGGGTTTGCGGAAATAGGAAAGCGGTTAGAGAGTTTGGTGCATAACAACGGTGTAATCTAAATTATCTCGCTACTAGTCCCGAGCGGGTAATCTACGCAAATGGCTCGGCTCGGCCACAAACTCCTCTTCGTACGGGTTAACAGAAATGGGAAAGCGGTTAGAGAGTGGTGCATGACTACGGGGTAATCTAAATTACCTATCTAATAGTCCCGAGTGGGTAATCTACACAAATGCCTTAGCTCGGCCTCAAACTCGTCTTCGTAAGGGTTTGCGGAAATGGGAAAATGATTAGGGAGTGGTACATGACTACGGGGTAATCTAAATTATCTCTCTACTAGTTACGAGCGGGTAATCTACGCAAATACATCGGCTCGGCCACAAACTCGTCTTCTTACAGGTTTGCGGAAATGGGAAAGCGGTTAGAGAGTGGTGCATGACTACGTGGTAATCGAAATTAGCTCTCTAATAGTCCCGAAAGGGTAATCTACACAAATGCCTCGGCTCGGCCACAAACTCGTCTTCGTACGGGTTTGCGGAAATGGGAAAGCGGTTAGAGAGTGGTGCATGACAACGAGGTAATCAAAATTACCTCTCTAATAGTCCCGAACGGGTAATCTACGCAATTGCCTCTGCTCGGCCACAAACTCGTCTTCGTACGGGTTTGCGGAAACAGAAAAGCGGTTAGAGAGAGGTGCATGACTACGGGGTAATCTAAATTACCTCTCTAATAGGCCCGAACGGGTAATCTACGCAAATGCCTCGGCTCGGCCTCAAACTCGTCTTCGTACGGGTTTGCGGAAATGGGAAAGCGGTTAGAGAGAGGTGCATGACTACGGGGTAATCTAAATTAACTCTCTAATAGTCCCGAACGGGTAATCTACGCAAATGCCTCGGCTCGGCCTTAAACTCGTTTTCGTACGGGTTTGCGGAAATGGGAAAGCGGTTAGAGAGTGGTACAGGACTACGGGGTAATCTAAATTACCTCTCTATTAGTCACGAATGGGTAATCTACGCAAATGCTTCGGCTTGGCCACAAACTCATCTTCGTACGGGTTTGCGGAAATAGGAAAGCGGTTAGAGAGTTTAGTGCATAACAACGGTGTAATCTAAATTATCTCGCTACTAGTCCCGAGCGGGTAATCTACGCAAATGGCTCGGCTCGGCCACAAACTCCTCTTCGTACGGGTTAACAGAAATGGGAAAGCGGTTAGAGAGTGGTGCATGACTACGGGGTAATCTAAATTACCTATCTAATAGTCCCGAGTGGGTAATCTACACAAATGCCTTAGCTCGGCCTCAAACTCGTCTTCGTAAGGGTTTGCGGAAATGGGAAAATGATTAGGGAGTGGTACATGACTACGGGGTAATCTAAATTATCTCTCTACTAGTTACGAGCGGGTAATCTACGCAAATACATCGGCTCGGCCACAAACTCGTCTTCTTACAGGTTTGCGGAAATGGGAAAGCGGTTAGAGAGTGGTGCATGACTACGGGGTAATCGAAATTAGCTCTCTAATAGTCCCGAAAGGGTAATCTACACAAATGCCTCGGCTCGGCCACAAACTCGTCTTCGTACGGGTTTGCGGAAATGGGAAAGCGGTTAGAGAGTGGTGCATGACAACGAGGTAATCAAAATTACCTCTCTAATAGTCCCGAACGGGTAATCTACGCAATTGCCTCTGCTCGGCCACAAACTCGTCTTCGTACGGGTTTGCGGAAACAGAAAAGCGGTTAGAGAGAGGTGCATGACTACGGGGTAATCTAAATTACCTCTCTAATAGGCCCGAACGGGTAATCTACGCAAATGCCTCGGCTCGGCCTCAAACTCGTCTTCGTACGGGTTTGCGGAAATGGGAAAGCGGTTAGAGAGAGGTGCATGACTACGGGGTAATCTAAATTAACTCTCTAATAGTCCCGAACGGGTAATCTACGCAAATGCCTCGGCTCGGCCTTAAACTCGTTTTCGTACGGGTTTGCGGAAATGGGAAAGCGGTTAGAGAGTGGTACAGGACTACGGGGTAATCTAAATTACCTCTCTATTAGTCACGAATGGGTAATCTACGCAAATGCTTCGGCTTGGCCACAAACTCATCTTCGTACGGGTTTGCGGAAATAGGAAAGCGGTTAGAGAGTTTGGTGCATAACAACGGTGTAATCTAAATTATCTCGCTACTAGTCCCGAGCGGGTAATCTACGCAAATGGCTCGGCTCGGCCACAAACTCCTCTTCGTACGGGTTAACAGAAATGGGAAAGCGGTTAGAGAGTGGTGCATGACTACGGGGTAATCTAAATTACCTATCTAATAGTCCCGAGTGGGTAATCTACACAAATGCCTTAGCTCGGCCTCAAACTCGTCTTCGTAAGGGTTTGCGGAAATGGGAAAATGATTAGGGAGTGGTACATGACTACGGGGTAATCTAAATTATCTCTCTACTAGTTACGAGCGGGTAATCTACGCAAATACATCGGCTCGGCCACAAACTCGTCTTCTTACAGGTTTGCGGAAATGGGAAAGCGGTTAGAGAGTGGTGCATGACTACGTGGTAATCGAAATTAGCTCTCTAATAGTCCCGAAAGGGTAATCTACACAAATGCCTCGGCTCGGCCACAAACTCGTCTTCGTACGGGTTTGCGGAAATGGGAAAGCGGTTAGAGAGTGGTGCATGACAACGAGGTAATCAAAATTACCTCTCTAATAGTCCCGAACGGGTAATCTACGCAATTGCCTCTGCTCGGCCACAAACTCGTCTTCGTACGGGTTTGCGGAAACAGAAAAGCGGTTAGAGAGAGGTGCATGACTACGGGGTAATCTAAATTACCTCTCTAATAGGCCCGAACGGGTAATCTACGCAAATGCCTCGGCTCGGCCTCAAACTCGTCTTCGTACGGGTTTGCGGAAATGGGAAAGCGGTTAGAGAGAGGTGCATGACTACGGGGTAATCTAAATTAACTCTCTAATAGTCCCGAACGGGTAATCTACGCAAATGCCTCGGCTCGGCCTTAAACTCGTTTTCGTACGGGTTTGCGGAAATGGGAAAGCGGTTAGAGAGTGGTACAGGACTACGGGGTAATCTAAATTACCTCTCTATTAGTCACGAATGGGTAATCTACGCAAATGCTTCGGCTTGGCCACAAACTCATCTTCGTACGGGTTTGCGGAAATAGGAAAGCGGTTAGAGAGTTTAGTGCATAACAACGGTGTAATCTAAATTATCTCGCTACTAGTCCCGAGCGGGTAATCTACGCAAATGGCTCGGCTCGGCCACAAACTCCTCTTCGTACGGGTTAACAGAAATGGGAAAGCGGTTAGAGAGTGGTGCATGACTACGGGGTAATCTAAATTACCTATCTAATAGTCCCGAGTGGGTAATCTACACAAATGCCTTAGCTCGGCCTCAAACTCGTCTTCGTAAGGGTTTGCGGAAATGGGAAAATGATTAGGGAGTGGTACATGACTACGGGGTAATCTAAATTATCTCTCTACTAGTTACGAGCGGGTAATCTACGCAAATACATCGGCTCGGCCACAAACTCGTCTTCTTACAGGTTTGCGGAAATGGGAAAGCGGTTAGAGAGTGGTGCATGACTACGGGGTAATCGAAATTAGCTCGCTAATAGTCCCGAATGGGTAATCTACGCAAATGCCTCAGTTCGGCCACAAACTCGTCTTCGTACGGGTTTGCGGATATGGAAAAGCGATTAGAGAGTGGTACATGACAACGAGGTAATCTAAATTACCTCTCTAATAGTCCCGAACGGGTAATCTACGCAAATGTCTCGGCTCGGCCACAAACTCGTCTTCGTACGGGTTTGTAGAAATGGGAAAGCGGTTAGATTGTGGTGCATGACAACGGGGTAATGTAAACTACCTCTCTAATAGTCCCGAACGAGTAATCTACGCAAATGCCTCGGCTCGGCCACAAACTCGTCTTCGTACAGGTTTGCGGAAATGGGAAAGCGGTTAGAGAGTGGTGCATGACTACGGGGTAATCTAAATTACCTCTCTACTATTCCCGAACAGGTAATCTATGCAAATGTCTCTGCTCGGCCACAAACTCGTCTTCGTACGGGTTTGCGGAAATGGGAAAGCGGTTAGAGAGTGGTGCATGACAACGAGGTAATCTAAATTACCTCTCTAATAGTCCCAAAAGGGTAATCTACGCAAATGCCTCAGTTCGGCCACAAACTCGTCTTCGTACGGGTTTGCGGATATGGGAAAGCGGTTAGAGAGTGGTGCATGACAACGAGGTAATCTAAATTACCTCTCTAATAGTCCTGAACGGGTAGTCTACGCAAATGCCTCGGCTGGGCCACAAACTCGTCTTCGTACGGGTTTGTAGAAATGGGAAAGCGGTTAGATTGTGGTGCATGACAACGGGGTAATGTAAACTACCTCTCTAATAGTCCTGAACGAGTAATCTACGCAAATGCCTCGGCTCGGCCACAAACTCGTCTTCGTACAGGTTTGCGGAAATGGGAAAGCGGTTAGAGAGTGGTGCATGACTACGGGGTAATCTAAATTACCTCTCTAATAGTCCCGAAAGGGTAATCTACACAAATGCCTCGGCTCGGCCACAAACTCGTCTTCGTACGGGTTTGCGGAAATGGGAAAGCGGTTAGAGAGTGGTGCATGACAACGAGGTAATCAAAATTACCTCTCTAATAGTCTCGAACGGGTAATCTACGCAATTGCCTCTGCTCGGCCACAAACTCGTCTTCGTACGGGTTTGTGGAAACAGAAAAGCGGTTAGAGAGAGGTGCATGACTACGGGGTAATCTAAATTACCTCTCTAATAGGCCCGAACGGATAATCTACGCAAATGCCTCGGCTCGGCCTCAAACTCGTCTTCGTACGGGTTTGCGGAAATGGGAAAGCGGTTAGAGAGAGGTGCATGACTACGGGGTAATCTAAATTAACTCTCTAATAGTCCCGAACGGGTAATCTACGCAAATGCCTCGGCTCGGCCTTAAACTCGTTTTCGTACGGGTTTGCGGAAATGGGAAAGCGGTTAGAGAGTGGTACAGGACTACGGGGTAATCTAAATTACCTCTCTATTAGTCACGAATGGGTAATCTACGCAAATGCTTCGGCTTGGCCACAAACTCATCTTCGTACGGGTTTGCGGAAATAGGAAAGCGGTTAGAGAGTTTGGTGCATAACAACGGTGTAATCTAAATTATCTCGCTACTAGTCCCGAGCGGGTAATCTACGCAAATGGCTCGGCTCGGCCACAAACTCCTCTTCGTACGGGTTAACAGAAATGGGAAAGCGGTTAGAGAGTGGTGCATGACTACGGGGTAATCTAAATTACCTCTCTATTAGTCACGAATGGGTAATCTACGCAAATGCTTCGGCTTGGCCACAAACTCATCTTCGTACGGGTTTGCGGAAATAGGAACCGGTTAGAGAGTTTGGTGCATAACAACGGGGTAATCTAAATTATCTCGCTACTAGTCCCGAGCGGGTAATCTACGCAAATGCCTCGGCTCGGCCACAAACTCCTCTTCGTACGGGTTTGCGGAAATGGGAAAGCGGTTAGAGAGTGGTGCATGACAACGAGGTAATCTAAATTACCTCTCTAATAGTCCCGAACGGGTAATCTACGCAATTGCCTCTGCTCGGCCACAAACTCGTCTTCGTACGGGTTTGCGGAAACAGAAAAGCGGTTAGAGAGAGGTGCATGACTACGGGGTAATCTAAATTACCTCTCTAATAGTCCCGAACGGGTAATCTACGCAATTGCCTCTGCTCGGCCACAAACTCGTCTTCGTACGGGTTTGCGGAAACAGAAAAGCGGTTAGAGAGAGGTGCATGACTACGGGGTAATCTAAATTACCTCTCTAATAGGCCCGAACGGGTAATCTACGCAAATGCCTCGGCTCGGCCTCAAACTCGTCTTCGTACGGGTTTGCGGAAATGGGAAAGCGGTTAGAGAGAGGTGCATGACTACGGGGTAATCTAAATTAACTCTCTAATAGTCCCGAACGGGTAATCTACGCAAATGCCTCGGCTCGGCCTTAAACTCGTTTTCGTACGGGTTTGCGGAAATGGGAAAGCGGTTAGAGAGTGGTACAGGACTACGGGGTAATCTAAATTACCTCTCTATTAGTCACGAATGGGTAATCTACGCAAATGCTTCGGCTTGGCCACAAACTCATCTTCGTACGGGTTTGCGGAAATAGGAAAGCGGTTAGAGAGTTTGGTGCATAACAACGGTGTAATCTAAATTATCTCGCTACTAGTCCCGAGCGGGTAATCTACGCAAATGGCTCGGCTCGGCCACAAACTCCTCTTCGTACGGGTTAACAGAAATGGGAAAGCGGTTAGAGAGTGGTGCATGACTACGGGGTAATCTAAATTACCTATCTAATAGTCCCGAGTGGGTAATCTACACAAATGCCTTAGCTCGGCCTCAAACTCGTCTTCGTAAGGGTTTGCGGAAATGGGAAAATGATTAGGGAGTGGTACATGACTACGGGGTAATCTAAATTATCTCTCTACTAGTTACGAGCGGGTAATCTACGCAAATACATCGGCTCGGCCACAAACTCGTCTTCTTACAGGTTTGCGGAAATGGGAAAGCGGTTAGAGAGTGGTGCATGACTACGGGGTAATCGAAATTAGCTCGCTAATAGTCCCGAATGGGTAATCTACGCAAATGCCTCAGTTCGGCCACAAACTCGTCTTCGTACGGGTTTGCGGATATGGAAAAGCGATTAGAGAGTGGTACATGACAACGAGGTAATCTAAATTACCTCTCTAATAGTCCCGAACGGGTAATCTACGCAAATGTCTCGGCTCGGCCACAAACTCGTCTTCGTATGGGTTTGTAGAAATGGGAAAGCGGTTAGATTGTGGTGCATGACAACGGGGTAATGTAAACTACCTCTCTAATAGTCCCGAACGAGTAATCTACGCAAATGCCTCGGCTCGGCCACAAACTCGTCTTCGTACAGGTTTGCGGAAATGGAAAAGCGGTTAGAGAGTGGTGCATGACTACGGGGTAATCTAAATTACCTCTCTACTATTCCCGAACGGGTAATCTATGCAAATGTCTCTGCTCGGCCACAAACTCGTCTTCGTACAGGTTTGCGGAAATGGGAAAGCGGTTAGAGAGTGGTGCATGACAACGAGGTAATCTAAATTACCTCTCTAATAGTCCCAAAAGGGTAATCTACGCAAATGCCTCAGTTCGGCCACAAACTCGTCTTCGTACGGGTTTGCGGATATGGGAAAGCGGTTAGAGAGTGGTGCATGACAACGAGGTAATCTAAATTACCTCTCTAATAGTCCTGAACGGGTAGTCTACGCAAATGCCTCGGCTGGGCCACAAACTCGTCTTCGTACGGGTTTGTAGAAATGGGAAAGCGGTTAGATTGTGGTGCATGACAACGGGGTAATGTAAACTACCTCTCTAATAGTCCCGAACGAGTAATCTACGCAAATGCCTCGGCTCGGCCACAAACTCGTCTTCGTACAGGTTTGCGGAAATGGGAAAGCGGTTAGAGAGTGGTGCATGACTACGGGGTAATCTAAATTACCTCTCTACTATTCCCGAACGGGTAATCTATGCAAATGTCTCTGCTCGGCCACAAACTCGTCTTCGTACGGGTTTGCGGAAATGGGAAAGCGGTTAGAGAGTGGTGCATGACAACGAGGTAATCTAAATTACCTCTCTAATAGTCCCGAAAGGGTAATCTACACAAATGCCTCGGCTCGGCCACAAACTCGTCTTTGTACGGGTTTGCAGAAATGGGAAAGCGGTTAGAGAGATGTGCATGACTACGAGGTAATGTAAATTACCTCTCTAATAGTCCCGAACGGGTAATCTACGCAAATGCCTCGGCTCGGCCTCAAACTCGTCTTCGTACGGGTTTGCAGAAATAGGAAAGCGGTTAGAGAGTGGTGCATGACAACGAGGTAATCTAAATCACCTCTCTAATAGTCCCGAAAGGGTAATCTACACAAGTGCCTCGACTCGGCCACAAACTCGTCTTCGTACGGGTTTGCAGAAATGGGAAAGCGGTTAGAGAGTGGTGCATGACTACGAGGTAATGTAAATTACCTCTCTAATAGTCCCAAACGGGTAATCTACACAAATGCCTCGGCTCGGCCTCAATCTCGTCTTCGTACGGGTTTGCAGAAATGGGAAAGCGGTTAGAGAGTGGTGCATGACAACGAGGTAATCTAAATTACCTCTCTAATAGTCCCGAACAGGTAATCTACGCAAATGCCTCGGCTCGGCCACAAACTTGTTTTCGTACGGGTTTGCGGAAATGGAAAAGCGGTTAGAGAGTGGTGCATGACAACGAGGTAATCAAAATTACCTCTCTAATAGTCCCGAACGGGTAATCTACGCAAATGACTCTGCTCGGCCACAAACTCGTCTTCGTACGGGTTTGCGGAAACGGAAAAGCGGTTAGAGAGAGGTGCATGACTACGGGGTAATCTAAATTACCTCTCTAATAGTCCCGAACGGGTAATCTACGCAAATGCCTCGGCTCGGCCTCAAACTCATTTTCGTACGGGTTTGCGGAAATGGGAAAGCGGTTAGAGAGAGGTGCATGACTACGGGGTAATCTAAATTACCTCTCTAATAGTCCCGAACGGGTAATCTACGCAAATGCCTCGGCTCGGCCACAAACTCCTCTTCGTACGGGTTAACAGAAATGGGAAAGCGGTTAGAGAGTGGTGCATGACTACGGGGTAATCTAAATTACCTATCTAATAGTCCCGAGTGGGTAATCTACACAAATGCCTTAGCTCGGCCTCAAACTCGTCTTCGTAAGGGTTTGCGGAAATGGGAAAATGATTAGGGAGTGGTACATGACTACGGGGTAATCTAAATTACCTCTCTATTAGTCACAAGCGGATAATCTACGTAAACGCCTCGGCTCAGCCACAAACACATCTTCGTAAGGGTTTGCGGAAATGGGAAAATGATTAGAGATTGGAACATGACTACGGGGTAATCTAAATTATCTCTCTACTAGTTACGAGCGGGTAATCTACGCAAATACCTCGGCTCGGTCACAAACTCGTCTTTGTACGGGTTTACATAAATGGGAAAGCGGTTAGAGAGTGGTGCATGACAACGAGGTAATCTAAATTACCTCTCTAATAGTCCCGAAAGCGTAATCTACACAAATGCCTCGGCTAGTGATGCGGCCATCTACACCACACCAAGCCGGATCGCGGACAGCCGATCCGTTCCATTCATACCAAATGAGATCATGACAAGGGGCAAGGCTCAAAAACTTAAAGGGAAGATCCAGACTTTCATCCACAAGCTACGGGAACAAGAAGAAGAAGTGGATCGCAGCAGCCACCCCGCGACCGAGCTAGAACCCGCGACCATACAACACGCGTTGGCCCACACCTCGGACTTAACACACTTAAGGTCTCGGACATGCAGCCTTGGGGACAAGGTCTTGTGTGTTCTCACAATCCATCCGTGAGAACACAACCAAAAAGACCTTGGATTATTAGAGTACTCTTTCCCTACCCCTAGTTCACCGTGTTGGGATCTAGGGAAGGGTTTTAACGAGGCTTGAACATCTAAGGCATCACATCTCTTATCCCACTTAAGACTCACTTGGAAACATTGGAGTGACAAGTATGATCTTAAGGAGATGTGATTCTATCTAGGAAAACACTCTACCATTTTTTCCTTTGTTTATTTTCGGTCTTTGTTGATTTTACTTTGTGACCGTTGGGAGCTTTGTTGACCAAAGGGTTGACTAGGGCAATCCCTTGGGTTTTCTTGTAGCCTATTTAAAGGCAAACACTCTTTTATTCAAGGGTAACCATTTAAGAAAAGACTTGAAACAAGGCCACCGCCTTCCTTCCTCTCTATTGAGTTTTCCTCTAGATTGGATCCTCCTTGAAGCTAGATTGAGTGTGTCTCTCTTCTTCCAGGCCGAGGCTGTATCAAGGGTTTACCACCCCCCTTGTGGTTCGCTTCATCACTTCTCCATCTATCTCATATTCGCACGCTCAAATCTATCACCAGCACCATCGGATTTCAAGAGATTGAACCACATCTCTCTTGAGTCCTCCTTCCGCCATCACCGTCATCTTCTACACGGATCCAAGGGCTCAAGCTCGGACCTCGGATCATATCATTTTGGTATCAGAGCCAAAACATCCTAAAGGTTGCATCTTTCCTCACTAAAGCTTCCACCTTTCTCTCATTGTCGGATTTTTGCTAGTTCTTGATAAAACTTGAACCTTTGAGCTTGTTTGAGTGCTGAATCTAGCTAGGGTGTTTAGCTTTGCTTGCTGAGGTTGTTTACTCTTGATTTAAGGTTAATAGGTCTAGAAATTTTGAGTTTCAAGCTGGTTCAAATCGTTTGCTTGCTGATTTCTAAAGACTCAAAATTTCCGTCTAAAACTTGCTCCGTTAAAGCCATTTGCTAGCTTAGGCCACTTTGTGAACTTGAGATGTGCTTGCTGTTATTGTTATTCATGTTAGCTAGGTTGTTTCCTCTGGTTTTTTAGCAGCTTAAACCGCCATTGTTGAAGCTCTTTCCAAAGAGAGGGCCTTTGTGCAATTTTGTAAAAAGTGGTGTGGACCACTTTGTACTAGTTTGTCTTCTTGTGAGTGCTGGCAAAACCAAGTGGTCCTGCCTTGGTGGCGCCCAAAATTTGAATTGTTACTGCAGTAACTCCCTCTTGCTTGTGGTTAAACCCTTAGGCCCCTAAAATTTATCCGCACCCTATCATTTTAATCCCGCGGAAGCTTATTACCCATAATTTGTACGGACCGCACTAAGATTGTTTTGAACTTTCTTTCCTTGCAAGGTACGTGTGATGGCCGAACCACCAGACCTCTCAGCCCTCCTCACGGGCATTCAAGCCCAACTCCAACAGCTTGGAGAACGCCTAGGCCGAGTCGAACAGCCGCGACCACAAGCACCTCCACCAAACGTTGATCCGGGCGTTGAGGGGCTATCCGAGGAAGATTACTTCCAGCCTCCTCCTTTTAGGAGATCAAGGCCAAGAGAAGGTCGAAATCATGATGAAAGAGGACAACGAGGCCAGCCCCGAGCTCTCTCACCTCACTTGCGGATCACACCACCAACCTTTGCGGGTAAAGTGGATCCGGAAGCTTACCTTGATTGGGAGCGTAGGATGGATCACATCTTTGAAGTCTACGGCTATGAAGAGCCCAGAAAGGTGTCCTACGCAGCCGCACAACTCACTGATCACGCCCTAACCTGGTGGGATAGAGATGCGGCCAAGAGAAGAAGAAATGGCGATGTTCCGGTCCAATCGTGGGAGATCATGAAGTTCATGATGAAGGCTAGATATGTACCTCCCCTTTACCACCGAGAGCTCCAGAAGAAGTTTAGAAAACTTGTGCAAGGCAGTAAGAGCGTAGAGGAATACTATGAGGAGTTTGAACACTTAAGGAACCGTCTCAACTTGGAAGACACGGAAGAGACTCTCATGGCTCAATTCCTTGACGGTCTTCAAGATCGGATCGCACATAAGGTGGAGATGCACACCTACAGCGACTTCAACGAGCTCCTCCACCTAGCTATTCAGGTTGAGGGTCACATCAAGAAGAAGTCCCGGACCAGACCACTCACCAATTCTCCATGGAAGGCTCAAGCCTCCGGTTCAAACCCGAACCCTCCTAAGTACCAAGATAGGGGTAAAGGAGTGGCCAATGAAACTCGGGTTCCTTTTAAGCCCCGAGAGCCTACCACTGAGACTAGAGCTGACCCAAGAGGAGCCTCCACGATCCAAAAGACTCGAGACATCATGTGCTACAAGTGTAGAGGCCGCGGCCACTACGCTAGAGAGTGTCCCAATCCGAGAGCCATGATCATCACTTCCGCCGGTGAATATGAGTCTCAAGACGAGATGGAACATCAAGAGGAGGAAGTTGATGCCGAGGAAGAGATTGAGTATCCGGATGTAGGTGACATCTTAGTCACCATGAGGGCTTTAAGTGCAACGCAAGGACCGGATGAGACCGCTCAACGTGAGAACATCTTTCATACAAGATGTACGGTAAGAGGAAAGGTTTGCTCTCTTATCATTGATGGTGGCTCTTGCACTAATGTGGCTAGCTCATACATGGTAGAAAAATTACAGCTAGACACCACTAAACATCCGCATCCATATAAACTTAGGTGGCTAAATGATAAAACCGAATTAAAAATTAATGAACAAGTCAAGATATCATTTAGTATTGGAAAGTATTGTGATGAAGTGTTGTGTGATGTTGTTCCTATGCAAGCTACTCATATTTTGTTAGGTCAGCCATGGCAATTTGATAGGGAAGTTGTGCATGATGGTAGAACTAATAGGTACTCATTGATGCATGATAAAAGACGGATTAGTTTAGCGCCTTTGTTGCCTTCTCAAGTCCGTGAAATGCAATTGAAGTTGTCTAAGGAGAAGTGTAGTTCTAAGCCTAATTTCCTCATTACTTCTAGTAATATTAGGAAAGCAATTCATGATCCTACTTGTCATGTGGTATTAATGGTCTACAAAGAACTTTTGAGTGTAGGTGAATCCGAGATCACATTGCCAAAGGAAGTGCAACAAGTCCTTGATCGATTTAAGGAAGTGTTTCCGGAAGAGCTACCGCCGGGGCTGCCTCCTCAAAGGGGTATTGAACACCAAATAGACTTCATTCCCGGGGCACAACTACCTAATCGACCAGCCTATAGGGTAAATCCAAACGAAGCCAAGGAGCTCGAGAAACAAGTCCGAGACTTGATGGATAAGGGATATGTGCGGGAAAGCTTGCGCCCTTGTGCCGTTCCGGTCTTGTTGGTACCTAAGAAAGATGGTACATACCGAATGTGTGTGGATTGCCGAGCCATCAACAACATCACTATCAAATATAGGCATCCCATACCGCGGCTAGACGACATGTTGGACGAGCTAAGTGGAGCGACCCTCTTCTCCAAAATTGATCTCAAGAGTGGATACCACCAAGCACGCATGAAAGAAGGAGATGAGTGGAAGACCGCCTTCAAAACCAAGCATGGCCTATACGAATGGCTTGTGATGCCTTTCGGCCTCACCAATGCACCGAGTACCTTCATGAGGCTCATGAACCATATCCTTCGACCATATATAAGTAAATTCGTAGTAGTTTACTTTGATGATATATTGATCTATAGTACTTGCTTGGTTGATCATGTGGAACATTTAGGACTAGTCTTAGAAACGCTTAGGTTGGAAGGTCTATATGCGAATCTTAAGAAGTGTACGTTTTGTGCTAGTGAGCTTGTTTTTCTTGGCTTTGTGGTTAGCTCACAGGGACTTCGAGTGGACTTAGAAAAGATTGAAGCCATTAGGGGCTGGCCTAGACCCACTAACATCAGCCAAGTTCGGAGCTTCCACGGCTTAGCAAGTTTCTACCGCCGGTTTGTTAAAGATTTCAGCACATTGGCCGCACCTTTGACATCGGTGATCAAGAAGAGTGTTGGCTTTGAGTGGGGAGAAGCTCAAGAGAGGTCATTCTTAGACCTCAAGTACCATCTCACACATGCTCCCATACTCGTCTTGCCAGATTTCAACAAGACTTTTGAAGGAATGTGATGCCTCCGGTGTAGGTATTGGTGCTGTTTTGACTCAAGGAGGCAAGCCGGTTGCATACTTTAGTGAGAAGCTAAGTGGGGCTTCTCTCAACTACCCCACTTATGACAAGGAACTCTATGCCTTGGTGCGGGCAATGCAAACATGGCAGCACTACCTCTTGTCCAAAGAATGTGTCATCCATACCGATCACGAGACACTACAACATCTAAGGGGTCAAACCACTTTGAAGAAACGCCATGCTAAGTGGCTGGAGTTCATAGAGACCTTCCCTTATGTCATCAAGTACAAGAAAGGCAAAGAAAACGTGGTGGCCGATGCACTTTCTAGGAGACATACGCTTATCACCACCATGGAATCGAAGATGCTTGGGTTTGAGTCACTTAAGAGTTTATATGAAGAAGACCCAGACTTGAAGGATGCGTTTACAGGACATGGAGCCAATTCTTACACTAAGTTTTACATCCATGATGGCTTCCTATTCAAGGACAAGCGGCTATGCATCCCCCAAAGCTCAATAAGGGAGTTGTTGGTCAAAGAGGCTCACGGTGGAGGATTAATGGGACACTTTGGTGTTGAGAAGACGTTAAGTGTGTTGAAGGAACATTTTTATTGGCCAAGGATGAAAAAGATGGTGGTAACTCATTGTGATCGATGCGTGGTTTGCAAAAGGGCCAAGTCTAAGGTTCACCCGCACGGGTTATACCTTCCATTGCCGATTCCTACATTACCTTGGGTGGACATCTCTATGGACTTCGTTTTGGGGCTGCCTAAGGTACATCATAAGGACTCAATCTTTGTGGTGGTTGATAGGTTTTCCAAGATGGTTCACTTCATCCCATGTGCCAAGACTAATGACGCATCACAAACCGCCACTCTATTCTTCAAGGAAGTGGTGCGGCTTCATGGCATTCCTAGAACCATCGTCTCCGACCGGGACACAAAATTCTTATCACACTTTTGGAGAACCTTGTGGAAGAAACTAGGGACTAAATTGCTGTTCTCTACCACATGTCATCCTCAAACGGACGGCCAAACCGAAGTAGTCAACCGCACACTTGGAGCTCTTCTCCGATCTACGATTGGCAGCAACTTGAACAATTGGGTTGAGTGTCTTCCCCTTGTGGAGTTCGCATATAACTCGGCTAGACACTCGACAACTAAGCTATCACCTTTTGAAGTGGTGTATGGACGTAACCCGGACACTCCTTTGAGCCTTACACCATTGCCACCAGCCGAGCAAATGGACGTTGAAGGGTCCACCAAAGCCGAGACCATGAAGAAGCTCTTCGAGAAGGTGTTCGATAATATAGAGAAGCGGAATGAACAAGTCATGGCCCGGGTCAATAAAAGGAGGAAGCAAGTCTTGTTCCAGCCAGGAGATTGGGTGTGGTTGCACATGAGACCCGAGAGATTTCCCACCAAAAGGAAACACAAGCTCGACTATCGCGGAGACGGACCATTCAAAGTGGTCGAGAAAATCAATGACAACGCCTACCGCCTCGAACTTCCGGGTGAGTTTAATGTCTCTACCACATTTAATGTTACTGACTTGACTCCTTTTGATGTAGGAGATGTTAAACCTTTGGAGACCAAAGATCTTGAAGAGGGAGGGAATGATGCGGCCATCTACACCACACCAAGCCGGATCGCGGACAGCCGATCCGTTCCATTCATACCAAATGAGATCATGACAAGGGGCAAGGCTCAAAAACTTAAAGGGAAGATCCAGACTTTCATCCACAAGCTACGGGAACAAGAAGAAGAAGTGGATCGCAGCAGCCACCCCGCGACCGAGCTAGAACCCGCGACCATACAACACGCGTTGGCCCACACCTCGGACTTAACACACTTAAGGTCTCGGACATGCAGCCTTGGGGACAAGGTCTTGTGTGTTCTCACAATCCATCCGTGAGAACACAACCAAAAAGACCTTGGATTATTAGAGTACTCTTTCCCTACCCCTAGTTCACCGTGTTGGGATCTAGGGAAGGGTTTTAACGAGGCTTGAACATCTAAGGCATCACATCTCTTATCCCACTTAAGACTCACTTGGAAACATTGGAGTGACAAGTATGATCTTAAGGAGATGTGATTCTATCTAGGAAAACACTCTACCATTTTTTCCTTTGTTTATTTTCGGTCTTTGTTGATTTTACTTTGTGACCGTTGGGAGCTTTGTTGACCAAAGGGTTGACTAGGGCAATCCCTTGGGTTTTCTTGTAGCCTATTTAAAGGCAAACACTCTTTTATTCAAGGGTAACCATTTAAGAAAAGACTTGAAACAAGGCCACCGCCTTCCTTCCTCTCTATTGAGTTTTCCTCTAGATTGGATCCTCCTTGAAGCTAGATTGAGTGTGTCTCTCTTCTTCCAGGCCGAGGCTGTATCAAGGGTTTACCACCCCCCTTGTGGTTCGCTTCATCACTCCTCCATCTATCTCATATTCGCACGCTCAAATCTATCACCAGCACCATCGGATTTCAAGAGATTGAACCACATCTCTCTTGAGTCCTCCTTCCGCCATCACCGTCATCTTCTACACGGATCCAAGGGCTCAAGCTCGGACCTCGGATCATATCAGCTAGGCCACAAACTCGTCTTCGTACGGGTTTGCAGAAATGGGAAAGCGGTTAGAGAGTGGTGCATGACTACGAGGTTATGTAAATTACCTCCCTAATAGTCCCGAATGGGTAATCTACGCAAATGCCTCGGCTCGGCCTCAAACTTGTCTTCGTACGGGTTTGCGGAAATGGTAAAGCGGTGTGAGAGTGGTGCATGACAACGAGGTAATCTAAATTACCTCTCTAATAGTCCCGAACGGGAAATCTACGCAAATGTCTCGGCTCGGCCACAAACTCGTCTTCGTACGGGTTTGCGGAAATGAGAAAGCGGTTAGAGAGTGGTGCATGACAACGAGGTAATCTAAATTACCTCTCTAATAGTCCTGAACGGGTAGTCTACGCAAATGCCTCGGCTGGGCCACAAACTTGTCTTCGTACGGGTTTGCGGAAATGGGAAAGCGGTTAGATTGTGGTGCATGCCAACGGGGTAATGTAAACTATCTCTCTAATAGTCCCGAACGAGTAATCTACGCAAATGCCTCGGCTCGGCCTCAAACTCGTCTTCGTACGGGTTTGCGGAAATGGGAAAGCGGTTAGAGAGTGGTGCATGACAACGAGGTAATCTAAATTACCTCTCTAATAGTCCCGAAAGGGTAATCTAGACAAATGCCTCGGCTCGGCCACAAACTCGTCTTCGTACGGGTTTGCAGAAATGGGAAAGCGGTTAGAGAGTGGTGCATGACTACGAGGTAATGTAAATTACCTCTTTAATAGTCTCGAACGGGTAATCTACGCAAATGCCTCGGCTCGGCGTCAAACTCGTCTTCATACGTGTTTGCGGATATGGGAAAGCGGTTAGAGAGTGGTGCATGACAACGAGGTAATGTAAATTACCTCTCTAATAGTCCCGAACGGGTAATCTATGCAAATGCCTCGGCTCGGCCTCAAACTTGTCTTCGTACGGGTTTGCGGAAATGGGAAAGCGGTTAGAGAGTGGTACATGACTACGGGGTAATCTAAATTACCTCTCTATTAGGCACGAATGGGTAATCTACGCAAATGCTTCGGCTTGGCCACAAACTCATCTTCGTACGGGTTTGCGGAAATAGGAAAGCGGTTAGAGAGTTTGGTGCATAACAACGGGGTAATCTAAATTATCTCGCTACTAGTCCCGAGCGGGTAATCTACGCAAATGCCTCGGCTCGGCCACAAACTCGTCTTCGTACGGGTTAACAGAAATGGGAAAGCGTTTAGAGAGTGGTGCATGACTACGGGGTAATCTAAATTACCTATCTAATAGTCCCTAGTGGGTAATCTACACAAATGCCTTAGCTCGGCCTCAAACTCGTCTTCGTAAGGGTTTGCGGAAATGGGAAAATGATTAGGGAGTGGTACATGACTACGGGGTAATCTAAATTACCTCTCTATTAGTCACAAGCAGATAATCTACGTAAACGCCTCGGCTCAGCCACAAACACATCTTCGTAAGGGTTTGCAGAAATGGGAAAATGATTAGAGATTGGAAAATGACTACGGGGTAATCTAAATTATCTCTCTACTAGTTACGAGCGGGTAATCTACGCAAATACCTCGTCTCGGCCACAAACTCGTCTTCGTACGGGTTTACAGAAATGGGAAAGCTGTTAGAGAGTGGTGCATGACAACGAGGTAATCTAAATTACCTCTCTAATAGTCCCGAAAGCGTAATCTACACAAATGCCTCGGCTAGGCCACAAACTCGTCTTCGTACGGGTTTGCAAAAATGGGAAAGCGGTTAGAGAGTGGTGCATGACAACGAGGTAATCTAAATTACCTCTCTAATAGTCCCGAACGGGTAATCTACGCAAATGTCTCGGCTCGGCCACAAACTCGTCTTCGTATGGGTTTGCGGAAATGAGAAAGCGGTTAGAGAGTGGTGCATGACAACGAGGTAATCTAAATTACCTCTCTAATAGTCCTGAACGGGTAGTCTACGCAAATGCCTCGGCTGGGCCACAAACTCTTCTTCGTACGGGTTTGCGGAAATGGGAAAGCGGTTAGATTGTGGTGCATGACAACGGGGTAATGTAAACTACCTCTCTAATAGTCCCGAACGAGTAATCTACGCAAATGCCTCGGCTCGGCCTTAAACTCATCTTCGTACGGGTTTGCGGAAATGGGAAAGCGGTTAGATAGTGGTGCATGACAACGAGGTAATCTAAATTACCTCTCTAATAGTCCCGAAAGGGTAATCTACACAAATGCCTCGGCTCGGCCACAAACTCGTCTTCGTACGGGTTTGCAGAAATGGCAAAGCGGTTAGAGAGTGGTGCATGACTACGAGGTAATGTAAATTACCTCTTTAATAGTCCCGAACGGGTAATCTACGAAAATGCCTCGGCTCGGCCTCAAACTCGTCTTCATACGTGTTTGCGGAAATGGGAAAGCGGTTAGAGAGTGGTGCATGACTAAGAGGTCATGTAAATTACCTCTCTAATAGTCCCGAACGGGTAATCTACGCAAATGCCTCGGCTCGGCCTCAAACTTGTCTTCGTACGGGTTTGCGGAAATGGGAAAGCGGTTAGAGAGTGGTGCATGACTACGAGGTAATATAAATTACCTCTCTAATAGTCCCGAACGGGTAATCTACGCAAATGCCTCGGCTCGGCCTCAAACTTGTCTTCGTACGGGTTTGCGGAAATGGGAAAGTGGTTAGAGAGTGGTGCACGACTACGAGGTAATCTAGTTTACCTCTCTAATAGTCCCGAAAGGGTAATCTACACAAATGCCTCGGCTCGGCCTCAAACTCGTCTTCGTACGGGTTTGCAGAAATGGGAAAATGATTAGGGAGTGGTGCATGACAACGAGGTAATCTAAATTACCTCTCTAATAGTCTTGAACGGGTAATCTACGCAAATGCCTCGGTTCGGCCTCAAACTTGTCTTCGTACGGGTTTGTGGAAACGGAAAAGCGGTTAGAGAGAGGTGCATGACTACGGGGTAATCTAAATTACCTCTCTAACAGTCCCGAACGGGTAATCTACGCAAATGCCTCGGCTCGGCCTCAAACTCATTTTCGTACGGGTTTGCGGAAATGGGAAAGCGGTTAGAGAGTGGTACATGACTACGGGGTAATCTAAATTACCTTTCTATTAGGCACGAACGGGTAATCTACGCAAATGCTTCGGCTTGGCCACAAACTCATCTTCGTACGGGTTTGCGGAAATAGGAAAGCGGTTAGAGAGTTTGGTGCATAACAACGGGGTAATCTAAATTATCTCGCTACTAGTCCCGAGCGGGTAATCTACGCAAATGCCTCGGCTCGGCCACAAACTCGTCTTCGTACGGGTTAACAGAAATGGGAAAGCGTTTAGAGAGTGGTGCATGACTACGGGGTAATCTAAATTACCTATCTAATAGTCCCTAGTGGGTAATCTACACAAATGCCTTAGCTCGGCCTCAAACTCGTCTTCGTAAGGGTTTGCGGAAATGGGAAAATGATTAGGGAGTGGTACATGACTACGGGGTAATCTAAATTACCTCTCTATTAGTCACAAGCAGATAATCTACGTAAACGCCTCGGCTCAGCCACAAACACATCTTCGTAAGGGTTTGCAGAAATGAGAAAATGATTAGAGATTGGAAAATGACTACGGGGTAATCTAAATTATCTCTCTACTAGTTACGAGCGGGTAATCTACGCAAATACCTCGGCTCGGCCACAAACTCGTCTTCGTACGGGTTTACAGAAATGGGAAAGCTGTTAGAGAGTGGTGCATGACAACGAGGTAATCTAAATTACCTCTCTAATAGTCCCGAAAGCGTAATCTACACAAATGCCTCGGCTAGGCCACAAACTCGTCTTCGTACGGGTTTGCAGAAATGGGAAAGCGGTTAGAGAGTGGTGCATGACAACGAGGTAATCTAAATTACCTCTCTAATAGTCCCGAACGGGTAATCTACGCAAATGTCTCGGCTCGGCCACAAACTCGTCTTCGTACGGGTTTGCGGAAATGAGAAAGCGGTTAGAGAGTGGTGCATGACAACGAGGTAATCTAAATTACCTCTCTAATAGTCCTGAACGGGTAGTCTACGCAAATGCCTCGGCTGGGCCACAAACTCGTCTTCGTACGGGTTTGCGGAAATGGGAAAGCGGTTAGATTGTGGTGCATGACAACGGGGTAATGTAAACTACCTCTCTAATAGTCCCGAACGAGTAATCTACGCAAATGCCTCGGCTCGGCCTTAAACTCGTCTTTGTACGGGTTTGCGGAAATGGGAAAGCGGTTAGAGAGTGGTGCATGACAACGAGGTAATCTAAATTACCTCTCTAATAGTCCCGAAAGGGTAATCTACACAAATGTCTCGGCTCGGCCACAAACTCGTCTTCGTACGGGTTTGCAGAAATGGGAAAGCGGTTAGAGAGTGGTGCATGACTACGAGGTAATGTAAATTACCTCTTTAATAGTCCCGAACGGGTAATCTACGAAAATGCCTCGGCTCGGCCTCAAACTCATCTTCATACGTGTTTGCGGAAATGGGAAAGCGGTTAGAGAGTGGTGCATGACTAAGAGGTCATGTAAATTACCTCTCTAATAGTCCCGAACGGGTAATCTACGCAAATGCCTCGGCTCGGCCTCAAACTTGTCTTCGTACGGGTTTGCGGAAATGGGAAAGCGGTTAGAGAGTGGTGCATGACTACGAGGTAATATAAATTACCTCTCTAATAGTCCCGAACGGGTAATCTACGCAAATGCCTCGGCTCGGCCTCAAACTTGTCTTCGTACGGGTTTGCGGAAATGGGAAAGTGGTTAGAGAGTGGTGCACGACTACGAGGTAATCTAGTTTACCTCTCTAATAGTCCCGAAAGGGTAATCTACACAAATGCCTCGGCTCGGCCTCAAACTCGTCTTCGTACGGGTTTGCAGAAATGGGAAAATGATTAGGGAGTGGTGCATGACAACGAGGTAATCTAAATTACCTCTCTAATAGTCTTGAACGGGTAATCTACGCAAATGCCTCGGTTCGGCCTCAAACTTGTCTTCGTACGGGTTTGTGGAAACGGAAAAGCGGTTAGAGAGAGGTGCATGACTACGGGGTAATCTAAATTACCTCTCTAACAGTCCCGAACGGGTAATCTACGCAAATGCCTCGGCTCGGCCTCAAACTCGTTTTCGTACGGGTTTGCGGAAATGGGAAAGCGGTTAGAGAGTGGTACATGACTACGGGGTAATCTAAATTACCTTTCTATTAGGCACGAACGGGTAATCTACGCAAATGCTTCGGCTTGGCCACAAACTCATCTTCGTACGGGTTTGCGGAAATAGGAAAGCGGTTAGAGAGTTTGGTGCATAACAACGGGGTAATCTAAATTATCTCGCTACTAGTCCCGAGCGGGTAATCTACGCAAATGCCTCGGCTCGGCCACAAACTCGTCTTCGTACGGGTTAACAGAAATGGGAAAGCGTTTAGAGAGTGGTGCATGACTACGGGGTAATCTAAATTACCTATCTAATAGTCCCTAGTGGGTAATCTACACAAATGCCTTAGCTCGGCCTCAAACTCGTCTTCGTAAGGGTTTGCGGAAATGGGAAAATGATTAGGGAGTGGTACATGACTACGGGGTAATCTAAATTACCTCTCTATTAGTCACAAGCAGATAATCTACGTAAACGCCTCGGCTCAGCCACAAACACATCTTCGTAAGGGTTTGCAGAAATGAGAAAATGATTAGAGATTGGAAAATGACTACGGGGTAATCTAAATTATCTCTCTACTAGTTACGAGCGGGTAATCTACGCAAATACCTCGGCTCGGCCACAAACTCGTCTTCGTACGGGTTTACAGAAATGGGAAAGCTGTTAGAGAGTGGTGCATGACAACGAGGTAATCTAAATTACCTCTCTAATAGTCCCGAAAGCGTAATCTACACAAATGCCTCGGCTAGGCCACAAACTCGTCTTCGTACGGGTTTGCAGAAATGGGAAAGCGGTTAGAGAGTGGTGCATGACAACGAGGTAATCTAAATTACCTCTCTAATAGTCCCGAACGGGTAATCTACGCAAATGTCTCGGCTCGGCCACAAACTCGTCTTCGTACGGGTTTGCGGAAATGAGAAAGCGGTTAGAGAGTGGTGCATGACAACGAGGTAATCTAAATTACCTCTCTAATAGTCCTGAACGGGTAGTCTACGCAAATGCCTCGGCTGGGCCACAAACTCGTCTTCGTACGGGTTTGCGGAAATGGGAAAGCGGTTAGATTGTGGTGCATGACAACGGGGTAATGTAAACTACCTCTCTAATAGTCCCGAACGAGTAATCTACGCAAATGCCTCGGCTCGGCCTTAAACTCGTCTTTGTACGGGTTTGCGGAAATGGGAAAGCGGTTAGAGAGTGGTGCATGACAACGAGGTAATCTAAATTACCTCTCTAATAGTCCCGAAAGGGTAATCTACACAAATGTCTCGGCTCGGCCACAAACTCGTCTTCGTACGGGTTTGCAGAAATGGGAAAGCGGTTAGAGAGTGGTGCATGACTACGAGGTAATGTAAATTACCTCTTTAATAGTCCCGAACGGGTAATCTATGAAAATGCCTCGGCTCGGCCTCAAACTCGTCTTCATACGTGTTTGCGGAAATGGGAAAGCGGTTAGAGAGTGGTGCATGACTACGAGGTCATGTAAATTACCTCTCTAATAGTTCCGAACGGGTAATCTACGCAAATGCCTCGGCTCGGCCACAAACTCGTCTTCGTACAGGTTTGCCGAAATGGTAAAGCAGTTAGAGAGTGGTGCATGACTACGAGGTAATCTAAATTACCTCTCTAATAGTCCACAACGGGTAATCTACGCAAATGCCTCGGCTTGGCCTCAAACTCGTCTTCGTACGGGTTTGCGGAAATGGGAAAGCGGTTAGAGAGTGGTGCATAACTACGAGGTAATATAAATTACCTCTCTAATAGTCCCGAACGGGTAATCTACACAAATGCCTTAGCTCGGCCTCAAACTCGTCTTCGTAAGGGTTTGCGGAAATGGGAAAATGATTAGGGAGTGGTACATGACTACGGGGTAATCTAAATTACCTCTCTATTAGTCACAAGCGGATAATCTACGTAAACGCCTCGGCTCAGCCACAAACACATCGTCGTAAGGGTTTGCAGAAATTGGAAAATGATTAGAGATTGGAACATGACTACGGGGTAATCTAAATTATCTCTCTACTAGTTACGAGCGGGTAATCTACGCAAATACCTCGGCTCGACCACAAACTCGTCTTCGTACGGGTTTACAGAAATGGGAAAGCGGTTAGAGAGTGGTGCATGACAACGAGGTAATCTAAATTACCTCTCTAATAGTCCTGAAAGCGTAATCTACACAAATGCCTCGGCTAGGCCACAAACTCGTCTTCGTACGGGTTTGCAGAAATGGGAAAGCGGTTAGAGAGTGGTGCATGACTACGAGGTAATGTAAATTACCTCCCTAATAGTCCCGAATGGGTAATCTACGCAAATGCCTCGGCTCGGCCTCAAACTTGTCTTCGTACGGGTTTGCGGAAATGGTAAAGCGGTTAGAGAGTGGTGCATGACAACGAGGTAATCTAAATTACCTCTCTAATAGTCCCGAACGGGTAATCTACACAAATGTCTCGGCTCGGCCACAAACTCGTCTTCGTACGGGTTTGCAGAAATGAGAAAGCGGTTAGAGAGTGGTGCATGACAACGAGGTAATCTAAATTACCTCTCTAATAGTCCTGAACGGGTAGTCTACGCAAATGCCTCGGCTGGGCAACAAACTCGTCTTCGTACGGGTTTGTGGAAATGGGAAAGTGGTTAGATTGTGGTGCATGACAACGGGGTAATGTAAACTACCTCTCTAATAGTCCCGAACGAGTAATCTACGCAAATGCCTCGGCTCGGCCTCCAACTCGTCTTCGTACGGGTTTGCGAAAATGGAAAAGCGGTTAGAGAGTGGTGCATGACAACGAGGTAATCTAAATCTCTAATAGTCCCGAAAGGGTAATCTACACAAATGCCTCGGCTCGGCCACAAACTCGTCTTTGTACGGGTTTGCAGAAATGGGAAAGCGGTTAGAGAGTGGTGCATGACTACGAGGTAATGTAAATTACCTCTTTAATAGTCCCGAACGGGTAATCTATGCAAATGCCTCGGCTCGGCCTCAAACTCGTCTTCATACGTGTTTGCGGAAATGGGAAAGCGGTTAGAGAGTGGTGCATGAGAACGAGGTAATGTAAATTACCTCTCTAATAGTCCCGAACGGGTAATCTACGTAAATGCCCCGGCTTGGCCTCAAACTTGTCTTCGTACGGGTTTGCGGAAATGGGAAAGCGGTTAGAGAGTGGTGCATGACTACAGGGTAATGTAAATTACTTCTCTAATAGTCCCAAACGGGTAATCTACGCAAATGCCTCGGTTCGGCCACAAACTTGTCTTCGTACGGGTTTGCGGAAATGGGAAAGCGGTTAGAGAGTGGTGCATGACTACGAGGTCATGTAAATTACCTCTCTAATAGTTCCGAACGGGTAATCTACGCAAATGCCTCGGCTCGGCCACAAACTCGTCTTCGTACGGGTTTGCCGAAATGGGAAAGCGGTTAGAGAGTGGTGCATGACAACGAGGTAATCTAAATTACCTCTCAAATAGTCCCGAACGGGTAATCTACGCAAATGCCTCGGTTCGTCCTCAAACTCGTCTTCGTACGGGTTTGTGGAAACGGAAAAGCGGTTAGAGAGAGGTGCATGACTATGGGGTAATCTAAATTACCTCTCTAATAGTCCCGAACGGGTAATCTACACAAATGCCTTAGCTCGGCCTCAAACTCATCTTCGTAAGGGTTTGCGGAAATGGGAAAATGATTAGGGAGTGGTACATGACTACGGGATAATCTAAATTACCTCTCTATTAGTCACAAGCGGATAATCTACGTAAACGCCTCGGCTCAGCCACAAACACATCTTCGTAAGGGTTTGCAGAAATTGGAAAATGATTAGAGATTGGAACATGACTACGGGGTAATCTAAATTATCTCTCTACTAGTTACGAGCGGGTAATCTACGCAAATACCTCGGCTCGACCACAAACTCGTCTTCGTACGGGTTTACAGAAATGGGAAAGCGGTTAGAGAGTGGTGCATGACAACGAGGTAATCTAAATTACCTCTCTAATAGTCCTGAAAGCGTAATCTACACAAATGCCTCGGCTAGGCCACAAACTCGTCTTCGTACGGGTTTGCAGAAATGGGAAAGCGGTTAGAGAGTGGTGCATGACTACGAGGTAATGTAAATTACCTCCCTAATAGTCCCGAATGGGTAATCTACGCAAATGCCTCGGCTCGGCCTCAAACTTGTCTTCGTACGGGTTTGCGGAAATGGTAAAGCGGTTAGAGAGTGGTGCATGACAACGAGGTAATCTAAATTACCTCTCTAATAGTCCCGAACGGGTAATCTACACAAATGTCTCGGCTCGGCCACAAACTCGTCTTCGTACGGGTTTGCAGAAATGAGAAAGCGGTTAGAGAGTGGTGCATGACAACGAGGTAATCTAAATTACCTCTCTAATAGTCCTGAACGGGTAGTCTACGCAAATGCCTCGGCTGGGCAACAAACTCGTCTTCGTACGGGTTTGCGGAAATGGGAAAGTGGTTAGATTGTGGTGCATGACAACGGGGTAATGTAAACTACCTCTCCAATAGTCCCGAACGAGTAATCTACGCAAATGCCTCGGCTCGGCCTCCAACTCGTCTTCGTACGGGTTTGCGAAAATGGGAAAGCGGTTAGAGAGTGGTGCATGACAACGAGGTAATCTAAATCTCTAATAGTCCCGAAAGGGTAATCTACACAAATGCCTCGGCTCGGCCACAAACTCGTCTTCGTACGGGTTTGCAGAAATGGGAAAGCGGTTAGAGAGTGGTGCATGACTACGAGGTAATGTAAATTACCTCTTTAATAGTCCCGAACGGGTAATCTACGCAAATGCCTCGGCTCGGCCTCAAACTCGTCTTCATACGTGTTTGCGGAAATGGAAAAGCGGTTAGAGAGTGGTGCATGACAACGAGGTAATGTAAATTACCTCTCTAATAGTCCCGAACGGGTAATCTACGTAAATGCCCCGGCTTGGCCTCAAACTTGTCTTCGTACGGGTTTGCGGAAATGGGAAAGCGGTTAGAGAGTGGTGCATGACTACAGGGTAATGTAAATTACTTCTCTAATAGTCCCAAACGGGTAATCTACGCAAATGCCTCGGTTCGGCCACAAACTTGTCTTCGTACGGGTTTGCGGAAATGGGAAAGCGGTTAGAGAGTGGTGCATGACTACGAGGTCATGTAAATTACCTCTCTAATAGTTCCGAACGGGTAATCTACGCAAATGCCTCGGCTCGGCCACAAACTCGTCTTCGTACGGGTTTGCCGAAATGGGAAAGCGGTTAGAGAGTGGTGCATGACAACGAGGTAATCTAAATTACCTCTCTAATAGTCCCGAACGGGTAATCTACGCAAATGCCTCGGTTCGGCCTCAAACTCGTCTTCGTACGTGTTTGTGGAAACGGAAAAGCGGTTAGAGAGAGGTGCATGACTATGGGGTAATCTAAATTACCTCTCTAATAGTCCCGAACGGGTAATCTACGCAAATGCCTCGGCTCGGCCTCAAACTTGTCTTCGTACGGGTTTGCGGAAATGGGAAAGCGGTTAGAGAGTGGTGCATGACTACGGGGTAATGTAAATTACCTCTCTAATAGTCCTGAACGGGTAATCTACGCAAACGCCTCGGTTCGTCCACAAACTTGTCTTCGTACGGGTTTGCAGAAATGGAAAAGCGGTTAGAGAGTGGTGCATGACTACGGGGTAATCTAAATTACCTCTCTAATAGTCCCGAACGGGTAATCTACGCAAATGCCTCGGCTCGGCCTCAAACTCGTTTTCGTACGGGTTTGCGGAAATAGGAAAGCGGTTAGAGAGTGGTACATGACTACGGGGTAATCTAAATTACCTCTCTATTAGTCACGAACGGGTAATCTACGCAAATGCTTCGGCTTGGCCACAAACTCAACTTCGTACAGGTTTGCGGAAATAGGAAAGCGGTTAGAGAGTTTGGTGCATAACAACGGGGTAATCTAAATTATCTTGCTACTAGTCCCGAGCGGGTAATCTACGCAAATGCCTCAGCTCGGCCACAAACTCGTCTTCGTACGGGTTAACAGAAATGGGAAAGCAGTTAGAGAGTGGTGCAAGACTACGGGGTAATCTAAATTACCTATCTAATAGTCCCGAGTGGGTAATCTACACAAATGCCTTAGCTCGGCCTCAAACTCGTCTTCGTAAGGGTTTGCGGAAATGGGAAAATGATTAGGGAGTGGTACATGACTACGGGGTAATCTAAATTACCTCTCTATTAGTCACAAGCGGATAATCTACGTAAACGCCTCGGCTCAGCCACAAACACATCTTCGTAAGGGTTTGCGGAAATGGGAAAATGATTAGAGATTGGAACATGACTACGGGGTAATCTAAATTATCTCTCTACTAGTTACGAGCGGGTAATCTACGCAAATACCTCGGTTCGGCCACAAACTCGTCTTCGTACGGGTTTACAGAAATGGGAAAGCGGTTAGAGAGTGGTGCATGACAACGAGGTAATCTAAATTACCTCTCTAATAGTCCCGAAAGCGTAATCTACGCAAATGCCTCGGCTTGGCCTTAAACTTGTCTTCGTACGGGTTTGCGGAAATGGTAGAGCGGTTAGAGAGTGGTGCATGACAACGAGGTAATCTAAATTACCTCTCTAATAGTCCCGAACGTGTAATCTACGCAAATGTCTCGGCTCGGCCACAAACTCGTCTTCGTACGGGTTTAAGGAAATGAGAAAGCGGTTAGAGAGTGGTGCATGACAATGAGGTAATCTAAATTACCTCTCTAATAGTCCTGAACGGGTAGTCTACGCAAATGCCTCGGCTGGGCCACAAACTCGTCTTCGTACGGGTTTGCGGAAATGGGAAAGCGGTTAGATTGTGGTGCATGACAACGGGGTAATGTAAACTACCTCTCTAATAGTCCCGAACGGGTAATCTACGCAAATGCCTCGGCTCGGCCTTAAACCCTTCTTCGTACGGGTTTGCGGAAATGGGAAAGCGGTTAGAGAGCGGTGCATGACAACGAGGTAATCTAAATTACCTCTCTAATAGTCCCGAAAGGGTAATCTACACAAATGCCTCGGCTCGGCCACAAACTCGTCTTCGTACGGGTTTACAGAAATGAGAAAGCGGTTAGAGAGTGGTGCAGGACTACGAGGTAATGTAAATTACCTCTTTAATAGTCCCGAATGGGTAATCTACGCAAATGCCTCGGCTCGGCCAAAAACTCGTCTTCGTACGGGTTTGCGGAAATGGGAAAGCGGTTAGAGAGTGGTGCATGACTACGAGGTCATGTAAATTACCTCTCTAATAGTTTCGAACGGGTAATCTACGCAAATGCCTCAGCTAGGCCACAAACTCGTCTTCGTACGGGTTTGCCGAAATCGTAAAGCAGTTAGAGAGTGGTGCATGACTACGGGGTAATCTAAATTACCTCTCTAATAGTCCCGAACGGGTAATCTACGCAAATGCCTCGGCTCGGCCTCAAACTTATCTTCGTACGCGTTTGCGGAAATGGGAAAGCGGTTAGAGAGTGGTGCATGACTACGGGGTAATGTAAATTACCTCTCTAATAGTCCCGAACGGGTAATCTACGCAAATGCCTCGGTTTGGCCACAAACTTGTCTTCGTACGGGTTTGCGGAAATGGAAAAGCGGTTAGAGAGTGGTGCATGACAACGAGGTAATCTAAATTACCTCTCTAATAGTCCCGAACGGGTAATCTACACAAATGCCTCGGCTCGGCCACAAACTCGTCTTCGTACGGGTTTACAGAAATGGGAAAGCGGTTAGAGAGTGGTGCATGACTACGAGGTAATGTAAATTACCTCTTTAATGGTCCCGAATGGGTAATCTACGCAAATGCCTCGGCTCGGCCTCAAACTCGTCTTCGTACGTGTTTGCGGAAATGGTGAAGCGGTTAGAGAGTGGTGCATGACAACGAGGTAATGTAAATTACCTCTCTAATAGTCCCGAACGGGTAATCTACGCAAATGCCTCGGCTCGGCCAAAAACTCGTCTTCGTACGGGTTTGTGGAAATGGGAAAGCGGTTAGAGAGTGGTGCATGACTAAGAGGTCATGTAAATTACCTCTCTAATAGTTTCGAACGGGTAATCTACGCAAATGCCTCAGCTAGGCCACAAACTCGTCTTCGTACGGGTTTGCCGAAATCGTAAAGCAGTTAGAGAGTGGTGCATGACTACGGGGTAATCTAAATTACCTCTCTAATAGTCCCGAACGGGTAATCTACGCAAATGCCTCGGCTCGGCTTCAAACTTATCTTCGTACGCGTTTGCGGAAATGGGAAAGCGGTTAGAGAGTGGTGCATGACTACGGGGTAATGTAAATTACCTCTCTAATAGTCCCGAACGGGTAATCTACGCAAATGCCTCGGCTCGGCCTTAAACTCGTCTTCGTACGGGTTTGCGGAAATGAGAAAGCGGTTAGAGAGTGGTGCATGACAACGAGGTAATCTAAATTACCTCTCTAATAGTCCCGAAAGGGTAATCTACACAAATGCCTCGGCTCGGCCACAAACTCGTCTTCGTACGGGTTTACAGAAATGGGAAAGCGATTAGAGAGTGGTGCATGACTACGAGGTAATGTAAATTACCTCTTTAATAGTCCCGAACGGGTAATCTACGCAAATGCCTCGGCTCGGCCTCAAACTCGTCTTCGTACGTGTTTGCGGAAATGGGAAAGCGGTTAGAGAGTGGTGCATGACAACGAGGTAATGTAAATTACCTCTCTAATAGTCCCGAACGGGTAATCTACGCAAATGCCTCGGTTCGTCTACAAACTTGTCTTCGTACGGGTTTGCGGAAATGGAAAAGCGGTTAGAGAGTGGTGCATGACTACGGGGTAATCTAAATTACCTCTCTAATAGTCCCGAACGGGTAATCTACGCAAATGCCTCGGCTCGGTCTCAAACTCGTTTTCGTACGGGTTTGCGGAAATGGGAAAGCGGTTAGAGAGTGGTACACGACTACGGGGTAATCTAAATTACCTCTCTATTAGTCACGAACGGGTAATCTACGCAAATGCTTCGGCTTGGCCACAAACTCAACTTCGTACAGGTTTGCGGAAATAGTAAAGCGGTTAGAGAGTTTGGTGCATAACAACGGGGTAATCTAAATTATCTCGCTACTAGTCCCGAGCGGGTAATCTACGCAAATGCCTCGGCTCGGCCACAAACTCGTCTTCGTACGGGTTAACAGAAATGGGAAAGCGGTTAGAGAGTGGTGCAAGACTACGGGGTAATCTAATTTACCTATCTAATAGTCCCGAGTGGGTAATCTACACAAATGCCTTAGCTCGGCCTCAAACTCGTCTTCGTAAGGGTTTGCGGAAATGGGAAAATGATTAGGGAGTGGTACATGACTACGGGGTAATCTAAATTACCTCTCTATTAGTCACAAGCGGATAATCTACGTAAACGCCTCGGCTCAGCCACAAACACATCTTCGTAAGGGTTTGCGGAAATGGGAAAATGATTAGAGATTGGAACATGACTACGGGGTAATCTAAATTATCTCTCTACTAGTTACGAGCTGGTAATCTACGCAAATACCTCGGCTCGGCCACAAACTCGTCTTCGTACGGGTTTACAGAAATGGGAAAGCGGTTAGAGAGTGGTGCATGACAACGAGGTAATCTAAATTACCTCTCTAATAGTCCCGAAAGCGTAATCTACGCAAATGCCTCGGCTTGGCCTTAAACTTGTCTTCGTACGGGTTTGCGGAAATGGTAGAGCGGTTAGAGAGTGGTGCATGACAACGAGGTAATCTAAATTACCTCTCTAATAGTCCCGAACGTGTAATCTACGCAAATGTCTCGGCTCGGCCACAAACTCGTCTTCGTACGGGTTTAAGGAAATGAGAAAGCGGTTAGAGAGTGGTGCATGACAATGAGGTAATCTAAATTACCTCTCTAATAGTCCTGAACGGGTAGTCTACGCAAATGCCTCGGCTGGGCCACAAACTCGTCTTCGTACGGGTTTGCGGAAATGGGAAAGCGGTTAGATTGTGGTGCATGACAACGGGGTAATGTAAACTACCTCTCTAATAGTCCTGAACGGGTAATCTACGCAAATGCCTCGGCTCTGCCTTAAACCCTTCTTCGTACGGGTTTGCGGAAATGGGAAAGCGGTTAGAGAGCGGTGCATGACAACGAGGTAATCTAAATTACCTCTCTAATAGTCCCGAAAGGGTAATCTACACAAAGGCCTCGGCGCGGCCACAAACTCGTCTTCGTACGGGTTTACAGAAATGAGAAAGCGGTTAGAGAGTGGTGCAGGACTACGAGGTAATGTAAATTACCTCTTTAATAGTCCCGAATGGGTAATCTACGCAAATGCCTCGGCTCGGCCAAAAACTCGTCTTCGTACGGGTTTGCGGAAATGGGAAAGCGGTTAGAGAGTGGTGCATGACTACGAGGTCATGTAAATTACCTCTCTAATAGTTTCGAACGGGTAATCTACGCAAATGCCTCAGCTAGGCCACAAACTCGTCTTCGTACGGGTTTGCCGAAATCGTAAAGCAGTTAGAGAGTGGTGCATGACTACGGGGTAATCTAAATTACCTCTCTAATAGTCCCGAACGGGTAATCTACGCAAATGCCTCGGCTCGGCCTCAAACTTATCTTCGTACGCGTTTGCGGAAATGGGAAAGCGGTTAGAGAGTGGTGCATGACTACGGGGTAATGTAAATTACCTCTCTAATAGTCCCGAACGGGTAATCTACGCAAATGCCTCGGTTTGGCCACAAACTTGTCTTCGTACGGGTTTGCGGAAATGGAAAAGCGGTTAGAGAGTGGTGCACGACAACGAGGTAATCTAAATTACCTCTCTAATAGTCCCGAACGGGTAATCTACACAAATGCCTCGGCTCGGCCACAAACTCGTCTTCGTACGGGTTTACAGAAATGGGAAAGCGGTTAGAGAGTGGTGCATGACTACGAGGTAATGTAAATTACCTCTTTAATGGTCCCGAATGGGTAATCTACGCAAATGCCTCGGCTCGGCCTCAAACTCGTCTTCGTACGTGTTTGCGGAAATGGGAAAGCGGTTAAAGAGTGGTGCATGACAACGAGGTAATGTAAATTACCTCTCTAATAGTCCCGAACGGGTAATCTACGCAAATGCCTCGGCTCGGCCAAAAACTCGTCTTCGTACGGGTTTGCGGAAATGGGAAAGCGGTTAGAGAGTGGTGCATGACTACGAGGTCATGTAAATTACCTCTCTAATAGTTTCGAACGGGTAATCTACGCAAATGCCTCAGCTAGGCCACAAACTCGTCTTCGTACGGGTTTGCCGAAATCGTAAAGCAGTTAGAGAGTGGTGCATGACTACGGGGTAATCTAAATTACCTCTCTAATAGTCCCGAACGGGTAATCTATGCAAATGCCTCGGCTCGGCTTCAAACTTATCTTCGTACGCGTTTGCGGAAATGGGAAAGCGGTTAGAGAGTGGTGCATGACTACGAGGTAATATAAATTACCTCTCTAATAGTCCCGAACGGGTAATCTACGCAAATGCCTCGGCTCGGCCTTAAACTCGTCTTCGTACGGGTTTGCGGAAATGGGAAAGCTGTTAGAGAGTGGTGCATGACAACGAGGTAATCTAAATTACCTCTCTAATAGTCCCGAAAGGGTAATCTACACAAATGCCTCGGCTCGGCCACAAACTCGTCTTCGTACGGGTTTACAGAAATGGGAAAGCGGTTAGAGAGTGGTGCATGACAACGAGGTAATCTAAATTACCTCTCTAATAGTCCCGAAAGCGTAATCTACGCAAATGCCTCGGCTTGGCCTTAAACTTGTCTTCGTACGGGTTTGCGGAAATGGTAGAGCGGTTAGAGAGTGGTGCATGACAACGAGGTAATCTAAATTACCTCTCTAATAGTCCCGAACGTGTAATCTACGCAAATGTCTCGGCTCGGCCACAAACTCGTCTTCGTACGGGTTTAAGGAAATGAGAAAGCGGTTAGAGAGTGGTGCATGACAATGAGGTAATCTAAATTACCTCTCTAATAGTCCTGAACGGGTAGTCTACGCAAATGCCTCGGCTGGGCCACAAACTCGTCTTCGTACGGGTTTGCGGAAATGGGAAAGCGGTTAGATTGTGGTGCATGACAACGGGGTAATGTAAACTACCTCTCTAATAGTCCCGAACGGGTAATCTACGCAAATGCCTCGGCTCGGCCTTAAACCCTTCTTCGTACGGGTTTGCGGAAATGGGAAAGCGGTTAGAGAGCGGTGCATGACAACGAGGTAATCTAAATTACCTCTCTAATAGTCCCGAAAGGGTAATCTACACAAATGCCTCGGCTCGGCCACAAACTCGTCTTCGTACGGGTTTACAGAAATGAGAAAGCGGTTAGAGAGTGGTGCAGGACTACGAGGTAATGTAAATTACCTCTTTAATAGTCCCGAATGGGTAATCTACGCAAATGCCTCGGCTCGGCCAAAAACTCATCTTCGTACGGGTTTGCGGAAATGGGAAAGCGGTTAGAGAGTGGTGCATGACTACGAGGTCATGTAAATTACCTCTCTAATAGTTTCGAACGGGTAATCTACGCAAATGCCTCAGCTAGGCCACAAACTAGTCTTCGTACGGGTTTGCCGAAATCGTAAAGCAGTTAGAGAGTGGTGCATGACTACGGGGTAATCTAAATTACCTCTCTAATAGTCCCGAACGGGTAATCTACGCAAATGCCTCGGCTCGGCCTCAAACTTATCTTCGTACGCGTTTGCGGAAATGGGAAAGCGGTTAGAGAGTGGTGCATGACTACGGGGTAATGTAAATTACCTCTCTAATAGTCCCGAACGGGTAATCTACGCAAATGCCTCGGTTTGGCCACAAACTTGTCTTCGTACGGGTTTGCGGAAATGGAAAAGCGGTTAGAGAGTGGTGCATGACAACGAGGTAATCTAAATTACCTCTCTAATAGTCCCGAACGGGTAATCTACACAAATGCCTCGGCTCGGCCACAAACTCGTCTTCGTACGGGTTTACAGAAATGGGAAAGCGGTTAGAGAGTGGTGCATGACTACGAGGTAATGTAAATTACCTCTTTAATGGTCCCGAATGGGTAATCTACGCAAATGCCTCGGCTCGGCCTCAAACTCGTCTTCGTACGTGTTTGCGGAAATGGGAAAGCGGTTAGAGAGTGGTGCATGACAACGAGGTAATGTCAATTACCTCTCTAATAGTCCCGAACGGGTAATCTACGCAAATGCCTCGGCTCGGCCAAAAACTCGTCTTCGTACGGGTTTGCGGAAATGGAAAAGCGGTTAGAGAGTGGTGCATGACTACGAGGTCATGTAAATTACCTCTCTAATAGTTTCGAACGGGTAATCTACGCAAATGCCTCAGCTAGGCCACAAACTCGTCTTCGTACGGGTTTGCCGAAATCGTAAAGCAGTTAGAGAGTGGTGCATGACTACGGGGTAATCTAAATTACCTCTCTAATAGTCCCGAACGGGTAATCTATGCAAATGCCTCGGCTCGGCTTCAAACTTATCTTCGTACGCGTTTGCGGAAATGGGAAAGCGGTTAGAGAGTGGTGCATGACTACGGGGTAATGTAAATTACCTCTCTAATAGTCCCGAACGGGTAATCTACGCAAATGCCTCGGCTCGGCCTTAAACTCGTCTTCGTACGGGTTTGCGGAAATGGGAAAGCGGTTAGAGAGTGGTGCATGACAACGAGGTAATCTAAATTACCTCTCTAATAGTCCCGAAAGGGTAATCTACACAAATGCCTCGGCTCGGCCACAAACTCGTCTTCGTACGGGTTTAAGGAAATGAGAAAGCGGTTAGAGAGTGGTGCATGACTACGAGGTAAAGTAAATTACCTCTTTAATAGTCCTGAACGGGTAATCTACGCAAATGCCTCGGCTGGGCCACAAACTCGTCTTCGTACGGGTTTGCGGAAATGGGAAAGCGGTTAGATTGTGGTGCATGACAACGGGGTAATGTAAACTACCTCTCTAATAGTCCCGAACGGGTAATCTACGCAAATGCCTCGGCTCGGCCTTAAACCCTTCTTCGTACGGGTTTGCGGAAATGGGAAAGCGGTTAGAGAGCGGTGCATGACAACGAGGTAATCTAAATTACCTCTCTAATAGTCCCGAAAGGGTAATCTACACAAATGCCTCGGCTCGGCCACAAACTCGTCTTCGTACGGGTTTACAGAAATGAGAAAGCGGTTAGAGAGTGGTGCAGGACTACGAGGTAATGTAAATTACCTCTTTAATAGTCCCGAATGGGTAATCTACGCAAATGCCTCGGCTCGGCCAAAAACTCATCTTCGTACGGGTTTGCGGAAATGGGAAAGCGGTTAGAGAGTGGTGCATGACTACGAGGTCATGTAAATTACCTCTCTAATAGTTTCGAACGGGTAATCTACGCAAATGCCTCAGCTAGGCCACAAACTAGTCTTCGTACGGGTTTGCCGAAATCGTAAAGCAGTTAGAGAGTGGTGCATGACTACGGGGTAATCTAAATTACCTCTCTAATAGTCCCGAACGGGTAATCTACGCAAATGCCTCGGCTCGGCCTCAAACTTATCTTCGTACGCGTTTGCGGAAATGGGAAAGCGGTTAGAGAGTGGTGCATGACTACTGGGTAATGTAAATTACCTCTCTAATAGTCCCGAACGGGTAATCTACGCAAATGCCTCGGTTTGGCCACAAACTTGTCTTCGTACGGGTTTGCGGAAATGGAAAAGCGGTTAGAGAGTGGTGCATGACAACGAGGTAATCTAAATTACCTCTCTAATAGTCCCGAACGGGTAATCTACACAAATGCCTCGGCTCGGCCACAAACTCGTCTTCGTACGGGTTTACAGAAATGGGAAAGCGGTTAGAGAGTGGTGCATGACTACGAGGTAATGTAAATTACCTCTTTAATGGTCCCGAATGGGTAATCTACGCAAATGCCTCGGCTCGGCCTCAAACTCGTCTTCGTACGTGTTTGCGGAAATGGGAAAGCGGTTAGAGAGTGGTGCATGACAACGAGGTAATGTCAATTACCTCTCTAATAGTCCCGAACGGGTAATCTACGCAAATGCCTCGGCTCGGCCAAAAACTCGTCTTCGTACGGGTTTGCGGAAATGGGAAAGCGGTTAGAGAGTGGTGCATGACTACGAGGTCATGTAAATTACCTCTCTAATAGTTTCGAACGGGTAATCTACGCAAATGCCTCAGCTAGGCCACAAACTCGTCTTCGTACGGGTTTGCCGAAATCGTAAAGCAGTTAGAGAGTGGTGCATGACTACGGGGTAATCTAAATTACCTCTCTAATAGTCCCGAACGGGTAATCTATGCAAATGCCTCGGCTCGGCTTCAAACTTATCTTCGTACGCGTTTGCGGAAATGGGAAAGCGGTTAGAGAGTGGTGCATGACTACGGGGTAATGTAAATTACCTCTCTAATAGTCCCGAACGGGTAATCTACGCAAATGCCTCGGCTCGGCCTTAAACTCGTCTTCGTACGGGTTTGCGGAAATGGGAAAGCGGTTAGAGAGTGGTGCATGACAACGAGGTAATCTAAATTACCTCTCTAATAGTCCCGAAAGGGTAATCTACACAAATGCCTCGGCTCGGCCACAAACTCGTCTTCGTACGGGTTTACAGAAATGGGAAAGCGATTAGAGAGTGGTGCATGACTACGAGGTAAAGTAAATTACCTCTTTAATAGTCCCGAACGGGTAATCTACGCAAATGCCTCGGCTCGGCCTCAAACTCGTCTTCGTACGTGTTTGCGGAAATGGGAAAGCGGTTAGAGAGTGGTGCATGACAACGAGGTAATGTAAATTACCTCCCTAATAGTCCCGAACGGGTAATCTACGCAAATGCCTCGGTTCGTCTACAAGCTTGTCTTCGTACGGGTTTGCGGAATTGGAAAAGCGGTTAGAGAATGGTGCATGACTACGGGGTAATCTAAATTACCTCTCTAATAGTCCCGAACGGGTAATCTACGCAAATGCCTCGGCTCGGTCTCAAACTCGTTTTCGTACGGGTTTGCGGAAATGGGAAAGCGGTTAGAGAGTGGTACACGACTACGGGGTAATCTAAATTACCTCTCTATTAGTCACGAACGGGTAATCTACGCAAATTCTTCGGCTTGGCCACAAACTCAACTTCGTACAGGTTTGCGGAAATAGTAAAGCGGTTAGAGAGTTTGGTGCATAACAACGGGGTAATTTAAATTATCTCGCTACTAGTCCCGAGCGGGTAATCTACGCAAATGCCTCGGCTCGGCCACAAACTCGTCTTCGTACGGGTTAACAGAAATGGGAAAGCGGTTAGAGAGTGGTGCAAGACTACGTGGTAATCTAATTTACCTATCTAATAGTCCCGAGTGGGTAATCTACACAAATGCCTTAGCTAGGCCTCAAACTCGTCTTCGTAAGGGTTTGCGGAAATGGGAAAATTATTTGGGAGTGGTACATGACTACGGGGTAATCTAAATTACCTCTCTATTAGTCACAAGCGGATAATCTACGTAAAGGCCTCGGCTCAGCCTCAAACACATCTTCGTAAGGGTTTGCGGAAATGGGAAAATGATTAGAGATTGGAACATGACTACGGGGTAATCTAAATTATCTCTCTACTAGTTACGAGCGGGTAATCTACGCAAATACCTCGGCTCGGCCACAAACTCGTCTTCGTACGGGTTTACAGAAATGGGAAAGCGGTTAGAAAGTGGTGCATGACAATGAGGTAATCTAAATTACCTCTCTAATAGTCCCGAACGGGTAATCTACGCAAATGTCTCGGCTCAGCCACAAACTCGACTTCGTACGGGTTTACGGAAATGAGAAAGCGGTTAGAGAGTGGTGCATGACAACGAGGTAATCTAAATTACCTCTCTAATAGTCTTGAACGGGTAGTCTACGCAAATGCCTCGGCTGGGCCACAAACTCGTCTTCGTACGGGTTTGCGAAAATGGGAAAGCGGTTAGATTGTGGTGCATGACAACGGGGTAATGTAAACTACCTCTCTAATAGTCCCGAACGGGTAATCTACGCAAATGCCGCGGGTCGGCCTTAAACTCGTCTTCGTACGGGTTTGCGGAAATGGGAAAGCGGTTAGAGAGTGGTGCATGACAACGAGGTAATCTAAATTACCTCTCTAATAGTCCCGAAAGGGTAATCTACACAAATGCCTCGGCTCGGCCACAAACTCGTCTTCGTACGGGTTTACAGAAATGGGAAAGCGATTAGAGAGTGGTGCATGACTTCGAGGTAATGTAAATTACCTCTTTAATAGTCCTGAACGGGTAATCTACGCAAATGCCTCGGCTCGCCCTCAAACTCGTCTTCGTACGTGTTTGCGGAAATGGGAAAGCGGTTAGAGAGTGGTGCATGACAACGAGGTAATGTAAATTACCTCTCTAATCGTCCCTAACGGGTAATCTACGCAAATACCTCGGCTCGGCCACAAACTCGTCTTCGTACGGGTTTGCGGAAATGGGAAAGCGGTTAGAGAGTGGTGCATGACTACGAGGTCATGTAAATTACCTCTCTAATAGTTCCGAACAAGTAATCTACGCAAATGCCTCAGCTCGGCCACAAACTCGTCTTCGTACGGGTTTGCTGAAATCGTAAAGCAGTTAGACAGTGGTGCATGACTACGGGGTAATCTAAATTACCTCTCTAATAGTCCCGAACGGGTAATCTACGCAAATGCCTCGGCTTGGCCTCAAACTCGTCTTCGTATGGGTTTGCGGAAATGGGAAAGCGGTTAGAGAGTGGTGCATGACTACGAGGTAATATAAATTACCTCTCTATTAGTCACGAGCGGATAATCTACGAAAATGCTTCGGCTCGGCCACAAACTCATCTTCGTACCGGTTTGCGGAAATAGGAAAGCGGTTAGAGAGTTTGGTGCATAACAACGGGGTAATCTAAATTATCTCGCTACTAGTCCCGAGCGGGTAATCTACGCAAATGCCTCGGCTCGGCCACAAACTCATCTTTGTACGGGTTAACAGAAATGGGAAAGCGGTTAGAGAGTGGTGCATGACTACGGGGTAATCTAAATTACCTATCTAATAGTCCCGA
This sequence comes from Lepidium didymum, assembly GCA_963920545.1. Taxonomy (NCBI): domain Eukaryota; kingdom Viridiplantae; phylum Streptophyta; class Magnoliopsida; order Brassicales; family Brassicaceae; genus Lepidium; species Lepidium didymum. The sequence goes on from OY986988.1 coordinate 8,655,819, forward strand.
GTGGGTAATCTACACAAACGCCTCGGCTCGGCCACAAACTCGTCTTTGTAAGGGTTTGCGGGAATGGAAAAATGATTAGAGAGTGGTACATGACTACGGGGTAATCTAAATTACCTCTCTATTAGTCACAAGCGGGTAATCTACATAAAGGCCTCGGCTCAGCCACAAACACATCTTCGTAAGGGTTTGCGGAAGTGGGAAAATGATTAGAGAGTGGTACATGACTACGGGGTAACCTAAATTATCTCTCTACTAGTTACGAGTGGGTAATCTACACAAATGCCTCGGCTCGGCCACAAACTCGTCTTCGTACAGATTTACAGAAATGGGAAAGCGGTTAGAGAGTGTTGCATGACTACGGGGTAATCTAAATTACCTCTCTACTAGTCCTGAGCGGGTAATCTACGCAAACGCCACGGCTCGGCCACAAACTCGTCTTTGTAAGGGTTTGCGGAAATGGGAAAATGATTAGAGAGTGGTACATGACTACGGGGTAATCTAAATTACCTCTCTTGTAGTAACCAGCGGGTAATCTACGCAAATGCTTTAGCTCGACCACAAACTCATCTTCGTACGGGTTTGCAAAAAAAGGAAAGCGTGTAGAGAGTGGTACATAACAACGGAGTAATCTAAATTACCCCTCTACTAGTCCCGAACGGGTAATCTAAGCAACTGTCTCATCTCGGCCACAAATTCATCTTCGTAAGGGTTTGCGAAAATGGGAAAGCGGTAAGAGAATGGTGCATGACTACGGCGTAATCTAATTTACCTCTCTACTAGTCCCGAGCGGGTAATCTACGCAAATGCCTCGGCTCGGCCACAAACTCGTATTCGTACGAGTTTGTGGAAATGGAAAACGGTTAGAGATTGGTGCATGACTACGGGGTAATCTAAATTACCTCTCTACTAGTCCCGAGCGGGTAATCTACGCAAATGCCTCGGCTCGGCCACAAACTCGTCTTTGTACGGGTTTGCGGAAACAGGAAAGCGGTTAGAGAGTTGTCCATGACTACGGTGTAATCTAAATTACCTCTCTATTAGTCCCGAATGGGTAATCTAAGCAAATGCCTCGGTTCAGCCACAAACTCGTCCTCGTACGGGTTTACGGAAACGGGAAAGCGAATAGAGAGTGGGGCATGACAATGGGGTAATCTAAATTACCTCGGTACTAGTCCCGAACATGTAATTTACGCAAATGCTTCACCTCGGTTCCAAACTTGTTTTCGTACGGGTTTGCGGAAATGGGAAATCGTTTAGAGAGTGGTGCATGACAACGAGGTAATCTAAATTACCCCTCTACTAGTCCCGAAAGATCAATCTACGCAAATGCTTCGGCTTGACCACAAACTCATCTTCGTACGGGTTTACAGAAATGGGAAAGCGGTTAGAGAGTGGTGCATGACTACGGGGTAATTTAAATTACCTATCTACTAGTCCCGAGCGGGTAATCTACGCAAACACCTCGGCTCGGCCACAAACTCGTCTTTGTACGGGTTTGCGGAAATGGGAAAATGATTAGAGAGTGGTACATGACTACGGGGTAATCTAAATTACCTCTCTATTAGTAACAAGCGGGTAATCTACGTAAACGCCTCGGCTCAGCCACAAACACATCTTCGTAAGGGTTTGCGGAAATGGGAAAATGATTAGAGAGTGGTACATGACTACGGGGTAACCTAAATTATCTCTCTACTAGTTACGAGCGGGTAATCTACGCAAATGCCTCGGCTCGGCCAAAAACTCGTCTTCGTACGGATTTACAAAAATGGGAAAGCGGTTAGAGAGTGGTGCATGACTACGGGGTAATCTAAATTACCTCTCTACTAGTCCTGAGCGGGTAATCTACGCAAACGCCTCAGCTCGGCCACAAACTCGTCTTCGTAAGGGTTTGCGGAAATGGGAAAATGATTAGAGAGTGGTACATGACTACGGGGTAATCTAAATTACCTCTCTATTAGTAACGAGCGGGTAATCTACATAAATGCTTTAGCTCGGCCACAAATTCATCTTCGTAAGGGTTCGCGAAAATGGGAAAGCGGTTAGAGAATGGTGCATGACTACGGCGTAATCTAATTTACCTCTCTACTAGTCCCGAGCGGGTAATCTACGCAAATGCCTCGGCTCGGACACAAACTCGTATTCGTACGAGTTTGCGGAAATGGAAAGCGGTTAGAGATTGGTGCATGACTACGGTGTAATCTAAATTACCTCTCTATTAGTCCCGAATGGGTAATCTAAGCAAATGCCTCGGTTCAGCCACAAACTCGTCCTCGTACGGGTTTACGGAAACGGGAAAGCGAATAGAGAGTGGGGCATGACAATGGGGTAATCTAAATTACCTCGGTACTAGTCCCGAACATGTAATCTACGCAAATGCTTCGGCTCGGTTCCAAACTCGTTTTCGTACGGGTTTGCGGAAATGGGAAAGCGTTTAGAGAGTGGTGCATGACAACGAGGTAATCTAAATTACCCCTCTACTAGTCCCGAAAGATCAATCTACGCAAATGCTTCGGCTCGACCACAAACTCATCTTCGTACGGGTTTACAGAAATGGGAAAGCGGTTAGAGAGTGGTGCATGACTACGGGGTAATTTAAATTACCTATCTACTAGTCCCGAGCGGGTAATCTACGCAAACGCCTCGGCTCTGCCACAAACTCGTCTTTGTACGGGTTTGCGGAAATGGGAAAATGATTAGAGAGTGGTACATGACTACGGGGTAATCTAAATTACCTCTCTATTAGTCACAAGCGGGTAATCTACGTAAACGCCTCGGCTCAGCCACAAACACATCTTCGTAAGGGTTTGCGAAAATGGGAAAATGATTAGAGAGTGGTACATGACTACGGGGTAACCTAAATTATCTCTCTACTAGTTACGAGCGGGTAATCTACGCAAATGCCTCGGCTCGGCCAAAAACTCGTCTTCGTACGGGTTTACAAAAATGGGAAAGCGGTTAGAGAGTGGTGCATGACTACGGGGTAATCTAAATTACCTCTCTACTAGTCCTGAGCGGGTAATCTACGCAAACGCCTCAGCTCGGCCACAAACTCGTCTTCGTAAGGGTTTGCGGAAATGGGAAAATGATTAGAGAGTGGTACATGACTACGGGGTAATCTAAATTACATCTCTATTAGTCACGAGCGGATAATCTACGAAAATGCTTCGGCTCGGCCATAAACTCATCTTCGTATGGGTTTGCGGAAATAGGAAAACGGTTAGAGAGTTTGGTGCATAACAACGGGGTAATCTAAATTATCTCTCTACTAGTCCCGAGCGGGTAATCTACGCAAATGCCTCGGCTCGGCCACAAACTTGTCTTCGTACGGGTTTACAGAAATGGGAAAGCGGTTAGAGAGTGGTGCATGACTACGGGGTAATCTAAATTACCTATCTAATAGTCCCGAGCGGGTAATCTACGCAAATGCCTTAGCTCGGCCTCAAACTCGTCTTCGTAAGGGTTTGCGGAAATAGGAAAACGGTTAGGGAGTGGTGCATGACTACAGGGTAATCTAAATTACTCTCTATTAGTCACAAGCGGGTAATCTACGCAAATACCTCGGCACGGCCACAAACTCGTCTTTGTATGGGTTTGCGGAAATGGGAAAATGATTAGAGAGTGCAACATGACTACGGGGTAATCTAAATTATCTCTCTACTAGTTACGAGCGGGTAATCTACGCAAATACCTCGGCTCGGCCACAAACTCGTCTTCGTATGGGTTTGCGGAAATAGGAAAACGGTTAGAGAGTTTGGTGCATAACAACGGGGTAATCTAAATTATCTCTCTACTAGTCCCGAGCGGGTAATCTACGCAAATGCCTCGGCTCGGCCACAAACTCGTCTTCGTACGGGTTAACAGAAATGGGAAAGCGGTTAGAGAGTGGTGCATGACTACGGGGTAATCTAAATTACCTATCTAATAGTCCTGAGCGGGTAATCTACGCAAATGCCTTAGCTCGGCCTCAAACTCGTCTTCGTAAGGGTTTGCAGAAATGGGAAAACGGTTAGGGAGTGGTGCATGACTACAGGGTAATCTAAATTACCTCTCTATTAGTCACAAGCGGGTAATCTACGCAAATACCTCGGCACGGCCACAAACTCGTCTTTGTATGGGTTTGCGGAAATGGGAAAATGATTAGAGAGTGGAACATGACTACGGGGTAATCTAAATTATCTCTCTACTAGTTACGAGCGGGTAATCTACGCAAATACCTCGGCTCGGCCACAAACTCGTCTTCGTACGGGTTTACAGAAATGAGAAAGCGGTTAGAGAGTGATGCATGACTACGGGGTAATCTAAATTACCTACCTACTAGACCTGAGGGGGTAATCTACGCAAACACCTCGGCTCGGCCACAAACTCATTTTCGTAAGGGTTTGCGGAAATGGAAAAATGATTAGAAAGTGGTACATGACTACAGGGTAATCTAAATTACCTCTCTTGTAGTAACCAGCGGGTAATCTACGCAAATGCTTTAGCTCGGCCACAAACTCATCTTCGTACGGGTTTGCGAAAATAGGAAAGCGTGTAGAGAGTGGTACATAACAACGGAGTAATCTAAATTACCCCTCTACTAGTCCCGAACGGGTAATCTAAGCAACTGTCTCATCTCGGCCACAAATTCATCTTCGTAAGGGTTTGCGAAAATGGGAAAGCGGTTAGAGAATGGTGCATGACTACGGCGTAATCTAATTTACCTCTCTACTAGTCCCGAGCGGGTAATCTACGCAAATGCTTCGGCTCGGCCACAAACTCGTATTCGTACGAGTTTGTGGAAATGGAAAACGGTTAGAGATTGGTGCATGACTACGGGGTAATCTAAATTACCTCTCTACTAGTCCCGAGCGGGTAATCTACGCAAATGCCTCGGCTCGGCCACAAACTCGTCTTCGTATGGGTTTACGGAAATAGGAAAACGGTTAGAGAGTTTGGTGCATAACAACGGGGTAATCTAAATTATCTCTCTACTAGTCCCGAGCGGGTAATCTACGCAAATGCCTCGGCTCGGCCACAAACTCGTCTTCGTACGGGTTTACAGAAATGAGAAAGCGGTTAGAGAGTGGTGCATGACTACGGGGTAATCTAAATTACCTATCTAATAGTCCCGAGCGGGTAATCTACGCAAATGCCTTAGCTCGGCCTAAAACTCGTCTTCGTAAGGGTTTGCGGAAATAGGAAAACGGTTAGGGAGTGGTGCATGACTACAGGGTAATCTAAATTACTCTCTATTAGTCACAAGCGGGTAATCTACGCAAATACCTCGGCACGGCCACAAACTCGTCTTTGTATGGGTTTGCGGAAATGGGAAAATGATTAGAGAGTGCAACATGACTACAAGGTAATCTAAATTATCTCTCTACTAGTTACGAGCGGGTAATCTACGCAAATACCTCGGCTCGGCCACAAACTCGTCTTCGTACGGGTTTACAGAAATGAGAAAGCGGTTAGAGAGTGATGCATGACTACGGGGTAATCTAAATTACCTACCTACTAGACCTGAAGGGGTAATCTACGCAAATGCCTCGGCTCGGCCAAAAACTCGTCTTCGTACGGGTTTACAAAAATGGGAAAGCGGTTAGAGAGAGGTGCATGACTACGGGGTAATCTAAATTACCTCTCTACTAGTCCTGAGCGGGTAATCTACGCAAACGCCTCAGCTCGGCCACAAACTCGTCTTCGTAAGGGTTTGCGGAAATGGGAAAATGATTAGAGAGTGGTACATGACTACGGGGTAACCTAAATTATCTCTCTACTAGTTACGAGCGGGTAATCTACGCAAATGCCTCGGCTCGGCCAAAAACTCATCTTCGTACGGGTTTACAAAAATGGGAAAGCGGTTAGAGAGTGGTGCATGACTACGGGGTAATCTAAATTACCTCTCTACTAGTCCTGAGCGGGTAATCTACGCAAACACCTCAGCTCGGCCACAAACTCGTCTTCGTAAGGGTTTGCGGAAATGGGAAAATGATTAGAGAGTGGTACATGACTACGGGGTAATCTAAATTACATCTCTATTAGTCACGAGCGGATAATCTACGAAAATGCTTCGGCTCGGCCACAAACTCATCTTCGTTTGGGTTTGCGGAAATAGGAAAACGGTTAGAGAGTTTGGTGCATAACAACGGGGTAATCTAAATTATCTCTCTACTAGTCCCGAGCGGGTAATCTACGCAAATGCCTCGGCTCGGCCACAAACTTGTCTTTGTACGGGTTTACAGAAATGGGAAAGCGGTTAGAGAGTGGTGCATGACTACGGGGTAATCTAAATTACCTATCTAATAGTCCCGAGCGGGTAATCTACGCAAATGCTTTAGCTCGGCCTAAAACTCGTCTTCGTAAGGGTTTGCGGAAATAGGAAAACGGTTAGGGAGTGGTGCATGACTACAGGGTAATCTAAATTACTCTCTATTAGTCACAAGCGGGTAATCTACGTAAATACCTCAGCACGGCCACAAACTCGTCTTTGTATGGGTTTGCGGAAATGGGAAAATGATTAGAGAGTGCAACATGACTACGGGGTAATCTAAATTATCTCTCTACTAGTTACGAGCAGGTAATCTACGCAAATACCTCGGCTCGGCCACAAACTCGTCTTCGTATGGGTTTGCGGAAATAGGAAAACGGTTAGAGAGTTTGGTGCATAACAACGGGGTAATCTAAATTATCTCTCTACTAGTCCCGAGCGGGTAATCTACGCAAATGCCTCGGCTCGGCCACAAACTCGTCTTCGTACGGGTTAACAGAAATGGGAAAGCGGTTAGAGAGTGGTGCATGACTACGGGGTAATCTAAATTACCTATCTAATAGTCCTGAGCGGGTAATCTACGCAAATGCCTTAGCTCGGCCTCAAACTCGTCTTCGTAAGGGTTTGCAGAAATGGGAAAACGGTTAGGGAGTGGTGCATGACTACAGGGTAATCTAAATTACCTCTCTATTAGTCACAAGCGGGTAATCTACGCAAATACCTCGGCACGGCCACAAACTCGTCTTTGTATGGGTTTGCGGAAATGGGAAAATGATTAGAGAGTGGAACATGACTACGGGGTAATCTAAATTATCTCTCTACTAGTTACGAGCGGGTAATCTACGCAAATACCTCGTCTCGGCCACAAACTCGTCTTCGTACGGGTTTACAGAAATGAGAAAGCGGTTAGAGAGTGATGCATGACTACGGGGTAATCTAAATTACCTACCTACTAGACCTGAGGGGGTAATCTACGCAAACACCTCGGCTCGGCCACAAACTCGTTTTCGTAAGGGTTTGCGGAAATGGAAAAATGATTAGAAAGTGGTACATGACTACAGGGTAATCTAAATTACCTCTCTTGTAGTAACCAGCGGGTAATCTACGCAAATGCTTTAGCTCGGCCACAAACTCATCTTCGTACGGGTTTGCGAAAATAGGAAAGCGTGTAGAGAGTGGTACATAACAACGGAGTAATCTAAATTACCCCTCTACTAGTCCCGAACGGGTAATCTAAGCAACTGTCTCATCTCGGCCACAAATTCATCTTCGTAAGGGTTTGCGAAAATGGGAAAGCGGTTAGAGAATGGTGCATGACTACGGCGTAATCTAATTTACCTCTCTACTAGTCCCGAGCGGGTAATCTACGCAAATGCTTCGGCTCGGCCACAAACTCGTATTCGTACGAGTTTGTGGAAATGGAAAACGGTTAGAGATTGGTGCATGACTACGGGGTAATCTAAATTACCTCTCTACTAGTCCCGAGCGGGTAATCTACGCAAATACCTCGGCTCGGCCACAAACTCGTCTTTGTACGGGTTTGCGGAAACAGGAAAGCGGTTAGAGAGTTATCCATGACTATGGTGTAATCTAAATTACCTCTCTATTAGTCCCGAATGGGTAATCTAAGCAAATGCCTCGGTTCAGCCACAAACTCGTCCTCGTACGGGTATACGGAAACGGGAAAGCGAATAGAGAGTGGGGCATGACAATGGGGTAATCTAAATTACCTCGGTACTAGTCCCGAACATGTAATCTACGCAAATGCTTCGGCTCGGTTCCAAACTCGTTTTCGTACGGGTTTGCGGAAATGGGAAAGCGTTTAGAGAGTGGTGCATGACAACGAGGTAATCTAAATTACCCCTCTACTAGTCCCGAAAGATCAATCTACGCAAATGCTTCGGCTCGACCACAAACTCATCTTCGTACGGGTTTACAGAAATGGGAAAGCGGTTAGAGAGTGGTGCATGACTACGGGGTAATTTAAATTACCTATCTACTAGTCCCGAGCGGGTAATCTACGCAAATGCCTCGGCTCGGCCACAAACTCGTCTTTGTACGGGTTTGCGGAAATGGGAAAATGATTAGAGAATGGTACATGACTACGGGGTAATCTAAATTACCTCTCTATTAGTCACAAGCGGGTAATCTACGTAAACGCCTCGGCTCAGCCACAAACACATCTTCGTAAGGGTTTGCGGAAATGGGAAAATGATTAGAGAGTGGTACATGACTACGGGGTAACCTAAATTATCTCTCTACTAGTTACGAGCGGGTAATCTACGCAAATGCCTCGGCTCGGCCAAAAACTCGTCTTCGTACTGGTTTACAAAAATGGGAAAGCGGTTAGAGAGTGGTGCATGACTACGGGGTAATCTAAATTACCTCTCTACTAGTCCTGAGCGGGTAATCTACGAAAACGCCTCAGCTCGGCCACAAACTCGTCTTCGTAAGGGTTTGCGGAAATGGGAAAATGATTAGAGAGTGGTACATGACTACGGGGTAATCTAAATTACATCTCTATTAGTCCCGAGCGGATAATCTACGAAAATGCTTCGGCTCGGCCACAAACTCATCTTCGTATGGGTTTGCGGAAATAGGAAAACGGTTAGAGAGTTTGGTGCATAACAACGGGGTAATCTAAATTATCTCTCTACTAGTCCCGAGCGGGTAATCTACGCAAATGCCTCGGCTCGGCCACAAACTCGTCTTCGTACGGGTTTACAGAAATGGGAAAGCGGTTAGAGAGTGGTGCATGACTACGGGGTAATCTAAATTACCTATCTAATAGTCCCGAGCGGGTAATCTACGCAAATGCCTTAGCTCGACCTCAAACTCGTCTTCGTAAGGGTTTGCGTAAATAGGAAAACGGTTAGGGAGTGGTGCATGACTACAGGGTAATCTAAATTACTCTCTATTAGTCACACGCGGGTAATCTACGCAAATACCTCGGCACGGCCACAAACTCGTCTTTGTATGGGTTTGCGGAAATGGGAAAATGATTAGAGAGTGCAACATGACTACGGGGTAATCTAAATTATCTCTCTACCAGTTACGAGCGGGTAATCTATGCAAATACCTCGGCTCGGCCACAAACTCGTCTTCCTATGGGTTTGCGGAAATAGGAAAACGGTTAGAGAGTTTGGTGCATAACAACGGGGTAATCTAAACTATCTCTCTACTAGTCCCGAGCGGGTAATCTACGCAAATGCCTCGGCTCGGCCACAAACTCGTCTTCGTACGGGTTTGCGGAAATGGAAAAATGATTAGAAAGTGGTACATGATTACAGGGTAATCTAAATTACCTCTCTTGTAGTAACCAGCGGGTAATCTACGCAAATGCTTTAGCTCGGCCACAAACTCATCTTCGTACGGGTTTGCGAAAATAGGAAAGCGTGTAGAGAGTGGTACATAACAACGGAGTAATCTAAATTACCCCTCTACTAGTCCCGAACGGGTAATCTAAGCAACTGTCTCATCTCGGCCACAAATTCATCTTCGTAAGGGTTTGCGGAAATGGGAAAGCGTTTAGAGAGTAGTGCATGACAACGAGGTAATCTAAATTACCCCTCTACTAGTCCCGAAAGATCAATCTACGCAAATGCTTCGGCTCGACCACAAACTCATCTTCGTACGGGTTTACAGAAATGGGAAAGCGGTTAGAGAGTGGTGCATGACTATGGGGTAATTTAAATTACCTATCTACTAGTCCCGAGCGGGTAATCTACGCAAACGCCTCGGCTCAGCCACAAACTCGTCTTTGTACGGGTTTGCGGAAATGGGAAAATGATTAGAGAGTGGTACATGACTACGGGGTAATCTAAATTACCTCTCTATTAGTCACAAGCGGGTAATCTACGTAAACGCCTCGGCTCAGCCACAAACACATCTTCGTAAGGGTTTGCGGAAATGGGAAAATGATTAGAGAGTGGTACATGACTACGGGGTAACCTAAATTATCTCTCTACTAGTTACGAGCGGGTAATCTACGCAAATGCCTCGGCTCGGCCAAAAACTCGTCTTCGTACTGGTTTACAAAAATGGGAAAGCGGTTAGAGAGTGGTGCATGACTACGGGGTAATCTAAATTACCTCTCTACTAGTCCTGAGCGGGTAATCTACGCAAACGCCTCAGCTCGGCCACAAACTCGTCTTCGTAAGGGTTTGCGGAAATGGGAAAATGATTAGAGAGTGGTACATGACTACGGGGTAATCTAAATTACATCTCTATTAGTCCCGAGCGGATAATCTACGAAAATGCTTCGGCTCGGCCACAAACTCATCTTCGTATGGGTTTGCGGAAATAGGAAAACGGTTAGAGAGTTTGGTGCATAACAACGGGGTAATCTAAATTATCTCTCTACTAGTCCCGAGCGGGTAATCTACGCAAATGCCTCGGCTCGGCCACAAACTCGTCTTCGTACGGGTTTACAGAAATGGGAAAGCGGTTAGAGAGTGGTGCATGACTACGGGGTAATCTAAATTACCTATCTAATAGTCCCGAGCGGGTAATCTACGCAAATGCCTTAGCTCGACCTCAAACTCGTCTTCGTAAGGGTTTGCGTAAATAGGAAAACGGTTAGGGAGTGGTGCATGACTACAGGGTAATCTAAATTACTCTCTATTAGTCACACGCGGGTAATCTACGCAAATACCTCGGCACGGCCACAAACTCGTCTTTGTATGGGTTTGCGGAAATGGGAAAATGATTAGAGAGTGCAACATGACTACGGGGTAATCTAAATTATCTCTCTACCAGTTACGAGCGGGTAATCTACGCAAATACCTCGGCTCGGCCACAAACTCGTCTTCGTATGGGTTTGCGGAAATAGGAAAACGGTTAGAGAGTTTGGTGCATAACAACGGGGTAATCTAAACTATCTCTCTACTAGTCCCGAGCGGGTAATCTACGCAAATGCCTCGGCTCGGCCACAAACTCGTCTTCGTACGGGTTTGCGGAAATGGAAAAATGATTAGAAAGTGGTACATGATTACAGGGTAATCTAAATTACCTCTCTTGTAGTAACCAGCGGGTAATCTACGCAAATGCTTTAGCTCGGCCACAAACTCATCTTCGTACGGGTTTGCGAAAATAGGAAAGCGTGTAGAGAGTGGTACATAACAACGGAGTAATCTAAATTACCCCTCTACTAGTCCCGAACGGGTAATCTAAGCAACTGTCTCATCTCGGCCACAAATTCATCTTCGTAAGGGTTTGCGGAAATGGGAAAGCGTTTAGAGAGTAGTGCATGACAACGAGGTAATCTAAATTACCCCTCTACTAGTCCCGAAAGATCAATCTACGCAAATGCTTCGGCTCGACCACAAACTCATCTTCGTACGGGTTTACAGAAATGGGAAAGCGGTTAGAGAGTGGTGCATGACTATGGGGTAATTTAAATTACCTATCTACTAGTCCCGAGCGGGTAATCTACGCAAACGCCTCGGCTCAGCCACAAACTCGTCTTTGTACGGGTTTGCGGAAATGGGAAAATGATTAGAGAGTGGTACATGACTACGGGGTAATCTAAATTACCTCTCTATTAGTCACAAGCGGGTAATCTACATAAACGCCTCGGCTCAGCCACAAACACATCTTCGTAAGGGTTTGCGGAAATGGGAAAATGATTAGAGAGTGGTACATGACTACGGGGTAACCTAAATTATCTCTCTACTAGTTACGAGCGGGTAATCTACGCAAATGCCTCGGCTCGGCCAAAAACTCGTCTTCGTACGGGTTTAGAAAAATGGGAAAGCGGTTAGAGAGTGGTGCATGACTACGGGGTAATCTAAATTACCTCTCTACTAGTCCTGAGCGGGTAATCTACGCAAACACCTCAGCTCGGCCACAAACTCGTCTTCGTAAGGGTTTACAAAAATGGGAAAGCGGTTAGAGAGTGGTCCATGACTACGGGGTAATCTAAATTACATCTCTATTAGTCCCGAGCGGATAATCTACGAAAATGCTTCGGCTCGGCCACAAACTCATCTTCGTATGGGTTTGCGGAAATAGGAAAACGGTTAGAGAGTTTGGTGCATAACAACGGGGTAATCTAAATTACCTATCTAATAGTCCCGAGCGGGTAATCTACGCAAATGCCTCGGCTCGGCCTCAAACTCGTCTTCGTAAGGGTTTGCGGAAATAGGAAAACGGTTAGGGAGTGGTGCATGACTACAGGGTAATCTAAATTACTCTATATTAGTCACAAGCGGGTAATCTACGCAAATACCTCGGCACGGCCACAAACTCGTCTTTGTATGGGTTTGCGGAAATGGGAAAATGATTAGAGAGTGCAACATGACTACGAGGTAATCTAAATTATCTCTCTACTAGTTACGAGCGGGTAATCTACGCAAATACCTCGGCTCGGCCACAAACTCGTCTTCGTATGGGTTTGCGGAAATAGGAAAACGGTTAGAGAGTTTGGTGCATAACAACGGGGTAATCTAAATTATCTTTCTACTAGTCCCGAGCGGGTAATCTACGCAAATGCCTCGGCTCGGCCACAAACTCGTCTTCATACGGGTTAACAGAAATGGGAAAGCGGTTAGAGAGTGGTGCATGACTACGGGGTAATCTAAATTACCTATCTAATAGTCCTGAGCGGGTAATCTACGCAAATGCCTTAGCTCGGCCTCAAACTCGTCTTCGTAAGGGTTTGCAGAAATGGGAAAACGGTTAGGGAGTGGTGCATGACTACAGGGTAATCTAAATTACCTCTCTATTAGTCACAAGCGGGTAATCTACGCAAATACCTCGGCACGGCCACAAACTCGTCTTTGTATGGGTTTGCGGAAATGGGAAAATGATTAGAGAGTGGAACATGACTACGGGGTAATCTAAATTATCTCTCTACTAGTTACGAGCGGGTAATCTACGCAAATACCTCGGCACGGCCACAAACTCGTCTTCGTACGGGTTTACAGAAATGAGAAAGCGGTTAGAGAGTGATGCATGACTACGGGGTAATCTAAATTACCTACCTACTAGACCTGAGGGGGTAATCTACGCAAACACCTCGGCTCGGCCACAAACTCGTTTTCGTAAGGGTTTGCGGAAATGGAAAAATGATTAGAAAGTGGTACATGACTACAGGGTAATCTAAATTACCTCTCTTGTAGTAACCAGCGGGTAATCTACGCAAATGCTTTAGCTCGGCCACAAACTCATCTTCGTACGGGTTTGCGAAAATAGGAAAGCGTGTAGAGAGTGGTACATAACAACGGAGTAATCTAAATTACCCCTCTACTAGTCCCGAATGGATAATCTAAGCAACTGTCTCATCTCGGCCACAAATTCATCTTCGTAAGGGTTTGCGAAAATGGGAAAGCGGTTAGAGAATGGTGCATGACTACGGCGTAATCTAATTTACCTCTCTACTAGTCCCGAGCGGGTAATCTAAGCAAATGCCTCGGCTCGGCCACAAACTCGTATTCGTACGAGTTTGTGGAAATGGAAAACGGTTAGAGATTGGTGCATGACTACGGGGTAATCTAAATTACCTCTCTACTAGTCCCGAGCGGGTAATCTACGCAAATGCCTCGGCTCGGCCACAAACTCGTCTTTGTACGGGTTTGCGGAAACAGGAAAGCGGTTAGAGAGTTGTCCATGACTACGGTGTAATCTAAATTACCTCTCTATTAGTCCCGAATGGGTAATCTAAGCAAATGCCTCGGTTCAGCCACAAACTCGTCCTCGTACGGGTATACGGAAACGGGAAAGCGAATAGAGAGTGGGGCATGACAATGGGGTAATCTAAATTACCTCGGTACTAGTCCCGAACATGTAATCTACGCAAATGCTTCGGCTCGGTTCCAAACTCGTTTTCGTAAGGGTTTGCGGAAATGGGAAAGCGTTTAGAGAGTGGTGCATGACAACGAGGTAATCTAAATTACCCCTCTACTAGTCCCGAAAGATCAATCTACGCAAATGCTTCGGCTCGACCACAAACTCATCTTCGTACGGGTTTACAGAAATGGGAAAGCGGTTAGAGAGTGGTGCATGACTACGGGGTAATTTAAATTACCTATCTACTAGTCCCGAGCGGGTAATCTACGCAAACGCCTCGGCTCGGCCACAAACTCGTCTTTGTACGGGTTTGCGGAAATGGGAAAATGATTAGAGAGTGGTACATGACTACGGGGTAATCTAAATTACCTCTCTATTAGTCACAAGCGGGTAATCTACGTAAACGCCTCGGCTCAGCCACAAACACATCTTCGTAAGGGTTTGCGGAAATGGGAAAATGATTAGAGAGTGGTACATGACTACGGGGTAACCTAAATTATCTCTCTACTAGTTACGAGCGGGTAATCTACGCAAATGCCTCGGCTCGGCCAAAAACTCGTCTTCGTACGGGTTTAGAAAAATGGGAAAGCGGTTAGAGAGTGGTGCATGACTACGGGGTAATCTAAATTACCTCTCTACTAGTCCTGAGCGGGTAATCTACGCAAATACCTCGGCACGGCCACAAACTCGTCTTTGTATGGGTTTGCGGAAATGGGAAAATGATTAGAGAGTGCAACATGACTACGAGGTAATCTAAATTATCTCTCTACTAGTTACGAGCGGGTAATCTACGCAAATACCTCGGCTCGGCCACAAACTCGTCTTCGTATGGGTTTGCGGAAATAGGAAAACGGTTAGAGAGTTTGGTGCATAACAACGGGGTAATCTAAATTATCTTTCTACTAGTCCCGAGCGGGTAATCTACGCAAATGCCTCGGCTCGGCCACAAACTCGTCTTCATACGGGTTAACAGAAATGGGAAAGCGGTTAGAGAGTGGTGCATGACTACGGGGTAATCTAAATTACCTATCTAATAGTCCTGAGCGGGTAATCTACGCAAATGCCTTAGCTCGGCCTCAAACTCGTCTTCGTAAGGGTTTGCAGAAATGGGAAAACGGTTAGGGAGTGGTGCATGACTACAGGGTAATCTTAATTACCTCTCTATTAGTCACAAGCGGGTAATCTACGCAAATACCTCGGCACGGCCACAAACTCGTCTTTGTATGGGTTTGCGGAAATGGGAAAATGATTAGAGAGTGGAACATGACTACGGGGTAATCTAAATTATCTCTCTACTAGTTACGAGCGGGTAATCTACGCAAATACCTCGGCACGGCCACAAACTCGTCTTCGTACGGGTTTACAGAAATGAGAAAGCGGTTAGAGAGTGATGCATGACTACGGGGTAATCTAAATTACCTACCTACTAGACCTGAGGGGGTAATCTACGCAAACACCTCGGCTCGGCCACAAACTCGTTTTCGTAAGGGTTTGCGGAAATGGAAAAATGATTAGAAAGTGGTACATGACTACAGGGTAATCTAAATTACCTCTCTTGTAGTAACCAGCGGGTAATCTACGCAAATGCTTTAGCTCGGCCACAAACTCATCTTCGTACGGGTTTGCGAAAATAGGAAAGCGTGTAGAGAGTGGTACATAACAACGGAGTAATCTAAATTACCCCTCTACTAGTCCCGAATGGATAATCTAAGCAACTGTCTCATCTCGGCCACAAATTCATCTTCGTAAGGGTTTGCGAAAATGGGAAAGCGGTTAGAGAATGGTGCATGACTACGGCGTAATCTAATTTACCTCTCTACTAGTCCCGAGCGGGTAATCTAAGCAAATGCCTCGGCTCGGCCACAAACTCGTATTCGTACGAGTTTGTGGAAATGGAAAACGGTTAGAGATTGGTGCATGACTACGGGGTAATCTAAATTACCTCTCTACTAGTCCCGAGCGGGTAATCTACGCAAATGCCTCGGCTCGGCCACAAACTCGTCTTTGTACGGGTTTGCGGAAACAGGAAAGCGGTTAGAGAGTTGTCCATGACTACGGTGTAATCTAAATTACCTCTCTATTAGTCCCGAATGGGTAATCTAAGCAAATGCCTCGGTTCAGCCACAAACTCGTCCTCGTACGGGTATACGGAAACGGGAAAGCGAATAGAGAGTGGGGCATGACAATGGGGTAATCTAAATTACCTCGGTACTAGTCCCGAACATGTAATCTACGCAAATGCTTCGGCTCGGTTCCAAACTCGTTTTCGTAAGGGTTTGCGGAAATGGGAAAGCGTTTAGAGAGTGGTGCATGACAACGAGGTAATCTAAATTACCCCTCTACTAGTCCCGAAAGATCAATCTACGCAAATGCTTCGGCTCGACCACAAACTCATCTTCGTACGGGTTTACAGAAATGGGAAAGCGGTTAGAGAGTGGTGCATGACTACGGGGTAATTTAAATTACCTATCTACTAGTCCCGAGCGGGTAATCTACGCAAACGCCTCGGCTCGGCCACAAACTCGTCTTTGTACGGGTTTGCGGAAATGGGAAAATGATTAGAGAGTGGTACATGACTACGGGGTAATCTAAATTACCTCTCTATTAGTCACAAGCGGGTAATCTACGTAAACGCCTCGGCTCAGCCACAAACACATCTTCGTAAGGGTTTGCGGAAATGGGAAAATGATTAGAGAGTGGTACATGACTACGGGGTAACCTAAATTATCTCTCTACTAGTTACGAGCGGGTAATCTACGCAAATGCCTCGGCTCGGCCAAAAACTCGTCTTCGTACGGGTTTAGAAAAATGGGAAAGCGGTTAGAGAGTGGTGCATGACTACGGGGTAATCTAAATTACCTCTCTACTAGTCCTGAGCGGGTAATCTACGCAAACGCCTCAGCTCGGCCACAAACTCGTTTTCGTAAGGGTTTGCGGAAATGGGAAAATGATTAGAGACTGGTACATGACTACGGGGTAATCTAAATTACATCTCTATTAGTCCTTAGCGGATAATCTACGAAAATGCCTCGGCTCGGCCACAAACTCAACTTCGTACGGGTTAACAGAAATGGGAAAGCGGTTAGAGAGTGGTGCATGACTACGGGGTAATCTAAATTATCTCTCTAATAGTCCCGAGCGGGTAATCTACGCAAATGCCTTAGCTCGGCCTCAAACTCGTCTTCGTAAGGGTTTGCGGAAATAGGAAAACGGTTAGGGAGTGGTGCATGACTACAGGGTAATCTAAATTACTCTCTATTAGTCACAAGCGGGTAATCTACGCAAATACCTCGGCACGGCCACAAACTCGTCTTTGTATGAGTTTGCGGAAATGGGAAAATGATTAGAGAGTGCAACATGACTACGGGGTAATCTAAATTATCTCTCTACTAGTTACGAGCGGGTAATCTACGCAAATACCTCGGCTCGGCCACAAACTCGTCTTCGTACGGGTTTACAGAAATGAGAAAGCGGTTAGAGAGTGATGCATGACTACGGGGTAATCTAAATTACCTACCTACTAGACCTGAAGGGGTAATCTACGCAAATACCTCGGCTCGGCCACAAACTCATCTTCGTACGGGTTTACAGAAATGAGAAAGCGGTTAGAGAGTGATGCATGACTATGGGGTAATCTAAATTACCTACCTACTAGACCTGAGGGGGTAATCTACGCAAACACCTCGACTCGACCACAAACTCGTTTTCGTAAGGGTTTGCGGAAATGGAAAAATGATTAGAAAGTGGTACATGACTACGGGGTAATCTAAATTACCTCTCTATTAGTAACGAGCGGGTAATCTACATAAATGCTTTAGCTCGGCCACAAATTCATCTTCGTAAGGGTTCGCGAAAATGGGAAAGCTGTTAGAGAATGGTGCATGACTACGGCGTAATCTAATTTACCTCTCTACTAGTCCCGAAAGAGTAATCTACGCAAATGCTTCGGCTCGCCCACAAACTCATCTTCGTACGGGTTTACAGAAATGGGAAAGCGGTTAGAGAGTGGTTCATGACTACGGGGTAATCTAAATTACCTATCTACTAGTCCCGAGCGGGTAATCTACGGAAACCCCTCGGCTCGGCCACAAACTCGTCTTTTTACGGGTTTGCAGAAATGGGAAAATGATTAGAGAGTGGTACATGACTATGGGGTAATCTAAATTACCTCTCTATTAGTCACAAGCGGGTAATCTACGTAAACGCCTCGGCTCAGCCACAAACACATCTTCGTAAGGGTTTGCGTAAATGGGAAAATGATTAGAGAGTGGTACTTGACTATGGGGTAACCTAAATTATCTCTCTACTAGTTACGAGCGGGTAATCTACGCAAATGCCTCGGCTCGGCCACAAACTCGTCTTCGTACGGGTTTACAGAAATGGGAAAGCGGTTAGAGAGTGGTGCATGATTACGGGGTAATCTAAATTACCTCTCTACTAGTCTTGAGCGGGTAATCTACACAAACGCCTCGGCTCGGCCACAAACTCGTCTTCGTAAGGGTTTGCAGAAATGGGAAAATGATTAGAGAGTGGTACATGACTACGGGGTAATCTAAATTACATCTCTATTAGTCACGAGCGGATAATCTACGAAAATGCTTCGGCTCGGCCACAAACTCATCTTCGTATGGGTTTGCGGAAATAGGAAAACGGTTAGAGAGTGGTGCATAACAACGGGGTAATCTAAATTACCCCTCTACTAGTCCCGAACGGGTAATCTAAGCAAATTCCTCTCCTCGGCCACAAACTCGTCTTCGTACAGGTTTGCGAAAATGGGAAAGCGGTTAGAGAATCGTGCATGACTACGGGGTAATCTAATTTACCTCTCTACTAGTCCCGAGCGGGTAATCTACGCAAATAGCTCGGCTCGGCCACAAACTTATATTCGTACGAGTTTGCGGAAATCGAAAACGGTTAGAGATTGGTGCATGACTACGGCGTAATCTAATTTACCTCTCTACTAGTCCCGAGCGGGTAATCTACGCAAATGCCTCGGCTCGGACACAAACTCGTATTCGTACGAGTTTGCGGAAATGGAAAACGGTTAGAGATTGGTGCATGACTACGGTGTAATCTAAATTACCTCTCTATTAGTCCCGAATGGGTAATCTAAGCAAATGCCTCGGTTCAGCCACAAACTCGTCCTCGTACAGGTTTACGGAAACGGGAAAGAGAATAGAGAGCGGGGCATGACAATGGGGTAATCTAAATTACCTCGGTACTAGTCCTAAACATGTAATCTATGCAAATGCTTCGGTTCGGCTCCAAACTCGTTTTCGTACGGGTTTGCGGAAATGGGAAAGCGGTTAGAGAGTGGTGCATGACAACGAGGTAATCTAAATTACCCCTCTACTAGTCCCGAAAGAGTAATCTACGCAAATGCTTCGGCTCGCCCACAAACTCATCTTCGTACGGGTTTACAGAAATGGGAAAGCGGTTAGAGAGTGGTTCATGACTACGGGGTAATCTAAATTACCTATCTACTAGTCCCGAGCGGGTAATCTACGGAAACCCCTCGGCTAGGCCACAAACTCGTCTTTTTACGGGTTTGCAGAAATGGGAAAATGATTAGAGAGTGGTACATGACTATGGGGTAATCTAAATTACCTCTCTATTAGTCACAATCGGGTAATCTACGTAAACGCCTCGGCTCAGCCACAAACACATCTTCGTAAGGGTTTGCGTAAATGGGAAAATGATTAGAGAGTGGTACATGACTATGGGGTAACCTAAATTATCTCTCTACTAGTTACGAGCGGGTAATCTACGCAAATGTCTCGGCTCGGCCACAAACTCGTCTTCGTACGGGTTTACAGAAATGGGAAAGCGGTTAGAGAGTGGTGCATGATTACGGGGTAATCTAAATTACCTCTCTACTAGTCTTGAGCGGGTAATCTACACAAACGCCTCGGCTCGGCCACAAACTCGTCTTCGTAAGGGTTTGCAGAAATGGGAAAATGATTAGAGAGTGGTACATGACTACGGGGTAATCTAAATTACATCTCTATTAGTCACGAGCGGATAATCTACGAAAATGCTTCGGCTCGGCCACAAACTCATCTTCGTATGGGTTTGCGGAAAAAGGAAAACGGTTAGAGAGTGGTGCATAACAACGGGGTAATCTAAATTACCCCTCTACTAGTCCCGAACGGGTAATCTAAGCAAATTCCTCTCCTCGGCCACAAACTCGTCTTCGTACAGGTTTGCGAAAATGGGAAAGCGGTTAGAGAATCGTGCATGACTACGGGGTAATCTAATTTACCTCTCTACTAGTCCCGAGCGGGTAATCTACGCAAATAGCTCGGCTTGGCCACAAACTTATATTCGTACGAGTTTGCGAAAATCGAAAACGGTTAGAGATTGGTGCATGACTACGGGGTAATCTAAATGACCTCTCTACTAGTCCCGAACGGGTAATCTATGTAAATGCCTCGGCTTGGCCACAAACTCGTCTTTGTACGGTTTGCAGAAATGGGAAAGCGGTTAGAGAGTGGTCCATGACTACGGTGTAATCTAAATTACCTCTCTATTAGTCCCGAATGGGTAATCTAAGCAAATGTCTCAGTTCAGCCACAAACTCGTCTTCGTACGGGTTTACGGAAACGGGAAAGCGAATAGAGAGTGGGGCATGACAATGGGGTAATCTAAATACCTCGGTACTAGTCCCGAACATATAATCTACGCAAATGCTTTGGCTCAGCCTCAAACTCGTTTTCGTACGGGTTTGCGGAAATGGGAAAGCGGTTAGAGAGTGGTGCATGACAACGAGGTAATCTAAATTACCCCTCTACTAGTCCCGAAAGAGTAATCTACGCAAATGTTTCGGCTCGACCACAAACTCATCTTCGAACGGGTTTACAGAAATGGAAAAACGGTTAGAGAGTGGTGCATGACTACGGGGTAATCTAAATTACCTATCTACTAGTCCCGAGCGGGTAATTTACGCAAACGCCTCGTCTCGGCCATAAACTCGTCTTTGTAAGGGTTTGCGGAAATGGGAAAATGATTAGAGAGTTTGGTGCATAACAACGGGATAATCTAAATTATATCTCTACTAGTCCCGAGCGGGTAATCTACGCAAATGTTTTGGCTCGGCCACAAACTCGTCTTCGTAATATTTTACAGAAAATGGAAAAGCGGTTAGAGAGTGGTGCATGACTACGGCGTAATCTAATTTACCTCTTTACTAGTCCTGAGCGGGTAATCTACGCAAACACCTCGGCTCGGCCACAAACTTGTATTCGTACGAGTTTGCAGAAATGGAAAACGGTTAGAGATTGGTGCATGACTACAGGGTAATCTAAATTACCTCTCTACTAGTCTCGAGCGGGTAATCTACGTAAATACCTCGGCACGGCCACAAACTCGTCTTTGTACGGGTTTGCGGAAACGGGAAAGCGGTTAGAGAGTGGTCTATGACTACGGTGTAATCTAAATTACCTCTCTATTACTCCCGAATGGGTAATCTACGCAAATGCCTTGGCTCGGCCTTAAACTCGTCTTCATACGGTTTTGCGGAATTGGGAAAACAGTTAGAGAGTGGTGCATGACTATGGGCCGCTCGGCCACAAACTCACTTTCGTACGGTTTGCGGGAATGGGCAAGCGGTTAGAGAGTTGTGCATGACAACGACGTAATCTAAATTACCCCTCTACTAGTCCGGAATGAGTAATCTACGCAAATACGTGGGCTCGGCCACAAATTTGTCTTCGTACACGTTTGCGGAAATGGAAAAGCGGTTAGAGGGTGGTGCATAATTACGGGGTAATATAAATTACCTTTCTACTAGTCCCGAACGGGTAATCTACGCAAATGCTTCGGCTCGACCACAAACTCGTCTTCGTACGGGTTTGCAGAAATGGGAAAGCGGTTAGAGAGTAATGCCTAACGACGGGATAATCTAAATTACCTATCTACTAGTCCCGAGCGGGTAATCTACGCAAACCCCTCGGCTCGGCCACAAACTCGTCTTTTTACGGGTTTGCAGAAATGGGAAAACTATTAGAGAGTGGTACATGACTATGGGGTAATCTAAATTACCTCTCTATTAGTCACAAGCGGGTGATCTACGTAAACGCCTTGGCTCAGCCACAAACACATCTTCGTAAGGGTTTGCGTAAATGGGAAAATGATTAGAGAGTGGTACATGACTATGGGGTAACCTAAATTATCTCTCTACAAGTTACGAGCGGGTAATCTACGCAAATGCCTCGGCTCGGCCACAAACTCGTCTTCGTACGGGTTTACAGAAATGGGAAAGCGTTTAGAGAGTGGTGCATGACTACGGGGTAATCTAAATTACCTCTCTACTAGTCCTGAGCAGGTAATCTATGCAAACGTCTCGGCTCGGCCACAAACTCGTCTTCGTAAGGGTTTGCAGAAATGGGAAAATGATTAGAAAGTGGTACATGACTATGGGGTAATCTAAATTACATCTCTATTAGTCACGAGCGGATAATCTACGCAAATGCTTCGGCTCACCACAAACTCATCTTCGTACGGGTTTGCGGAAATAGGAAAGCGGTTAGAGAGTGGTGCATAACAACGGGTAATCTAAATTACCCCTCTACTAGTCCCGAACGGGTAATCTAAGCAAATACCTCTGCTCGGCCATAAACTTGTCTTCGCACAGGTTTGCGAAAATGGGAAAGCGGTTAGAGAATGGTGCATGACTACGGCGTAATCTAATTTACCTCTCTACTAGTCCCGAGCGGGTAATCTACGCAAACGGCTCGGCTCGGCCACAAACTTGTATTCGTACGAGTTTGCAGAAATGGAAAACGGTTAGAGATTGGTGCATAACTACGGGGTAATCTAAATTACCTCTCTACTAGTCCCGAGCGGGTAATCTACGTAAATGCCTCGGCTTGGCCACAAACTCGTCTTTGTACGGTTTGCAGAAACGGGAAAGCGGTTAGAGAGTGGTCCATGACTACGGTGTAATCTAAATTACCTCTCTATTAGTCCCGAATGGGTAATCTAAGCAAATGCCTTGGTTCAGCCACAAACACGTCCTCGTACGGGTTTACGGAAACGGGAAAGCGAATAGAGAGTGGGGCATGACAATGGGGTAATCTAAAATACCACGGTACTAGTCCCGAACATATAATCTACGCAAATGCTTCTGCTCGGCCTCCAACTCATTTTCGTACGGGTTTGCGGAAATGGAAAAGCGGTTAGAGAGTGGTGCATGACAACTAGGTAATCTAAATTACCCCTCTACTAGTCCCGAAAGAGTAATCTACGCAAATGCTTCGGCTCGACCACAAACTCATCTTCGTACGGGTTTACAGAAATGGGAAAGCGGTTAGAGAGTGGTGCAGGACTACGGGGTAATCTAAATTACCTATCTACTAGTCCCGAGCGGGTAATCTACGCAAACGCCTCCGCTCAGCCACAAACTCATCTTTGTAAGGGTTTGCGGAAATGGGAAAATGATTAGAGAGTGGTACATGACTACGGGGTAATCTAAATTACCTCTCTATTAGTCACGAGCGGGTATTCTACGCAAATGCTTCGGCTCGGCCACAAACTCATCTTCGTACGGGTTTGCGGAAATAGGAAAGCGGTTAGAGAGTTTGGTGCATAACAACGGGGTAATCTAAATTATCTCTCTACTAGTCCCGAGCGGGTAATCTAAGCAAATGATTCGGCTCGGCCAAAAACTCGTCTTCGTACGGGTTTGCGGAAATGGGAAAGCGGTTAGAGAGTGGTGCATGACTACAGGGTAATATAAATTACCTCTCTACTAGTCCTGAGCGGGTAATCTACGAAAACGCCTCAACTCAGCCACAAACTTATCTATGTAAGGGTTTGCGGAAATGGAAAAGCGGTTAGAGAGTGGTGCATGACTACGGGGTAATCTAAATTACCCCTCTACTAGTCCCGAGCGGGTAATCTACGCAAATACTTTGGCTCGGCCATAAACTCGTCTTCATACGGGTTTGTGGAATTGGGAAAACAGTTAGAGAGTGGTGCATGAGTACGGGCCGCTCGTCCACAAACTCACTTTCGTACGGTTTGCGGGAATGGGCAAGCGGTTAGAGAGTGGCGCATGACAACGACGTAATCTAAATTACCCCTCTACTAGTCCGGAATGAGTAATCTACGCAAATACCTTGGCTCGGCCACAAATTTTTCTTCGTACAGGTTTGCGGAAATGGAAAAGCGGTTAGAGGGTGGTGCATGACTACGGGGTAATAAATTACCTTTCTACTAGTCTCGAACGGGTAATCTATGCAAATGCTTCAGCTCGACCAGAAACTCGTCTTCGTACGGGTTCGCAGAAATGGGAAAGCGGTTAGAGAGTAGTGCCTAACTAGGGGATAATCTAAATTACCTCTCTAATAGTCTTGAGCGGGTAATCTACGCAAATGCCTCGGCTCGGCCACAAACTCGTCTTCGTACGGGTTTACAGAAATGGGAAAGCGGTTAGAGAGTGGTGCATGACTACGGGGTAATCTAAATTACCTCTCTACTAGTCCCGAGCGGGTAATCTACGCAAACGCCTCGGCTCGGCCATAAACTCATCTTCGTACGGGTTTGCGGAAATAGGAAAGCGGTTAGAGAGTTTGGTTCATAACAACTAGGTAATCTAAATTATCTCTCTACTAGTCCCGAGCGGGTAATCTACACAAATACCTCGGCTCGGCCACAAACTCGTATTCGTACGGGTTAACAGAAATGGAAAAGCGGTTAGAGAGTGGTGCATGACTATGGGGTAATCTAAATTACATCTCTACTAGTCCCGAGCGGGTAATTTACGCAAATGCCTTGTCTAGGCCATAAACTCGTCTTCATACGAGTTTGCGGAATTGGGAAAACAATTAGAGAGTGGTGCATGACTACGGGCCGCTCGGCCATAAACTCACTTTTGTACGGTTTGCGGGAATGGGCAAGCGGTTAGAGAGTGGTGCATAACAACGACGTAATCTAAATTACCCCTCTACTAGTCCGGAATGAGTAATCTACGCAAATACCTGGGCTCGGCCACAAATTTTTCTTCGTACAGGTTTGCGGAAATGGAAAAGCGGTTAGAGGGTGGTGCATGACTACGGGGTAATAAATTACCTTTCTACTAGTCTCGAACGGGTAATCTATGCAAATGCTTCAGCTCGACCAGAAACTCGTCTTCGTACGGGTTCGCAGAAATGGGAAAGCGGTTAGAGAGTAGTGCCTAACTAGGGGATAATCTAAATTACCTCTCTAATAGTCATGAGCGGGTAATCTACGCAAATGCCTTGGCTCGGCCACAAACTCGTCTTCGTACGGGTTTACAGAAATGGAAAAGCAATTAGAGAGTGGTGCATGACTACGGGGTAATCTAAATTACCTATCTACTAGTCCCGAGGGGGTAATCTACACAAACGCCTCAGCTCGGCCACAAACTCGTCTTCGTAAGGGTTTGTGGAAATGGGAAAATGATTAGAGAGTGGTACATAACTACGGGGTAATCTAAATTACCTCTCTATTAGTCACGAGCGGGTAATCTACGCAAATGCTTCGGTTCGACCACAAACTCATCTTCGTACGAGTTTGCGGAAATAGGAAAGCGGTTAGATAGTTTGGTGCATAACAACGGGGTAATCTAAATTATCTCTCTACTAGTCCCGAGCGGGTAATCTACGCAAATGCCTCGGCTCGGCCACAAACTCGTCTTCGTACGGGTTAACAGAAATGGGAAAGCGGTTAGCGAGTGGTGCATGACAACGGGGTAATCTAAATTACCTATCTAATAGTCCCGAGCGGGTAATCTACGCAAATGCCTTAGCTCGGCCTCAAATTCGTCTTTGTAAGGGTTTGCGGAAATGGGAAAATGATTAGGGATTGGTACATGACTACAGGGTTATCTAAATTACCTCTCTATTATTCACAAGCGAATAATCTACGTAAAAGCCTCGGCTCAGCCACAAACACATCTTCGTAAGGGTTTGCGGAAATGGGAAAATGATTAGAGAGTGGAACATGATTACGGGGTAATCTAAATTATCTCTCTACTAGTTACGAGCGGGTAATCTACGCAAATACCTCGGCTCGGCCACAAACTCGTCTTCGTACGGGTTTACAGAAATGAGAAACCGGTTAGAGAGTGATGCATGACTACGGGGTAATCTAAATTACCTCCCTACTAGTCCTGAGGGGGTAATCTACGCAAACACCTCGGCTCGGCCACAAACTCGTTTTCGTAAGGGTTTGCGGAAATGAAAAAATGATTAGAAAGTGGTACATGACTACGGGGTAATCTAAATTACCTCTCTATTAGTAACGAGCGGGTAATCTGCACAAATGCTTCAGCTCGGCCACAAACTCATCTTCGTACGGGTTTGCGAAAATAGGAAAGCGTCTAGAGAGTGGTGCATAACAACGGAGTAATCTAAATTACCTCTCTACTTGTCCTGAACGGGTAATCTAAGCAAATGTCTCATCTCGGCCACAAACTCGTCTTCGTAAGGGTTTGCGAAAATGGGAAAGCGGTTAGAGAATGGTGCATGACTACGGCGTAATCTAATTTACCTCTCTACTAGTCCCGAGCGGGTAATCTACGCAAATGCCTTGGCTCGGCCACAAACTCGTATTCGTACGAGTTTACAGAAATGGAAAACGGTTAGAGATTGGTGCATGACTACGGGGTAATCTAAATTACCTATCTACTAGTCCCGAGCGGGTAATCTACGCAAACACCTCAGCTCGGCCACAAACTCGTCTTTGTAAGGGTTTGTAGAAATGGGAAAATGATTAGAGAGTGGTACATGACTACGGGGCGCTCGGCCACAAACTCACTTTCGTATGGTTTGCGTGAATGGGCAAGCGGTTAGAGAGTGGTGCATGACAACGACGTAATCTAATTTACCCCTCTACAAGTCCGGAATGAGTAATCTACGCAAATACCTTGGCTCGGCCACAAATTTGTCTTCGTACGGGTTTGCGGAAATGGAAAAGCAGTTAGAGTGTGGTGCATGACTACGGGGTAATATAAATTACCTTTCTACTAGTCCCGAACGGGTAATCTATACAAATGCTTCGGCTCGACCAGAAACTCGTCTTCGTACGTGTTTGTAGAAATGGGAAAGCGGTTACAGAGTAGTGCCTAACTACAGGATAATCTAAATTACCTCTCTACTAGTCCTAAGCGGGTAATCTACGCAAATGCCTCGACTCGGCCACAAACTCGTCTTCGTAAGGGTTTGCGGAAATGGAAAAATGATTAGAAAGTGGTACATGACTACGGGGTAATCTAAATTACCTCTCTACTAGTCCCGAACGGGTAATCTAAGCAAATGCCTTGGCTGGGCCACAAACTCATCTTCGTACGGGGTTGCAGATATAGCAAAGCGGTTAGAGAGTTTGGTGCATCACAACGGGGTAATCTAAATTACCTTTCTACTAGTCCCGAGCGGGTAATCTACGTAAATACCTCGGCTCGGCCACAAACTCGTCTTCGTACGGGTTAACAGAAATGGGAAAGCGGTTAGAGAGTGGTGCATGACTACGGGGTAATCTAAATTACCTCTCTACTAGTCCCGAGCGGGTAATCTACGTAAATGCCTCGGCTTGGCCACAAACTCGTCTTTGTAAAGTTTGCAGAAACGGGAAAGCGGTTAAAGAGTGGTCCATGACTACGGTGTAATCTAAATTACCTCTCTATTAGTCCCGAATGGGTAATCTAAGCAAATGCCTCGATTCAGCCACAAACTCGTCCTCGTACGAGTTTACGGAAACGGGAAAGCGAATAGAGAGTGGGGCATGACAATGGGCTATTCTAAAATACCACAGTACTAGTCCCGAACATATAATCTACGCAAATGCTTCGGCTCGGCCTCAAACTCGTTTTCGTACGGGTTTGCGGAAATGGGAAAGCGGTTAGAGAGTGGTGCATGACAACGAGGTAATATAAATTACCCCTTTACTAGTCCCGAAAGAGTAATCTACGCAAATGCTTTGGCTCGACCACAAACTCATCTTCGTACGGGTTTACAGAAATGGGAAAGCGGTTAGAGAGTGGTGCATGACTACGGGGTAATCTAAATTACCTATCTACTAGTCCCGAGCGGGTAATCGACGCAAACGCCTCGTCTCGGCCACAAACTCGTCTTTGTAAGGGTTTGCGGAAATGGGAAAATGATTAGAGAGTGGTACATGACTACGGGGTAATCTAAATTACCTCTCTATTAGTCACGAGCGGGTAATCTACGCAAATGCTTCGGCTCGGCCACATACTCATCTTCGTACGGGTTTGCGGAAATAGCAAAGCGGTTAGAGAGTTTGGTGCATAACAACGGGGTAATCTAAATTATCTCTCTACTAGTCCCGAGTGGGTAATCTACGCAAATGTTTCGGCTCGGCCACAAACTCGTCTTCGTACGGGTTTACAGAAATTGGAAAAGCGGTTAAAGAGTGGTGCCTGACTACGGCGTAATCTAAACTACCTCTCTATTACTCCCGAATGGATAATCTACGCAAATGCTTTGGCTCGGTCACAAACACGTATTCGTGAGAGTTTGCGGAAATGAAAAACGGTTAGGGAGTGGTACATGACTACGGGGTAATCTAAATTACCTCTCTATTAGTCACAAGCGGATAATCTACGTAAACACCTCGGCTCGGCCACAAACTCGTTTTCGTAAGGGTTTGCGGAAATGGAAAAATGATTAGAAAGTGGTACATGACTACGGGGTAATCTAAATTACCTCTCTATTAGTAACGAGCGGGTAATCTACACAAATGCTTCAGCTCAGCCACAAACTCATCTTCGTACGGGTTTGCGAAAATAGGAAAGCGTCTAGAGAGTGGTGCATAACAACGGAGTAATCTAAATTACCCCTCTACTAGTCCCGAACGGGTAATCTAAGCAAATGTCTCATCTCGGCCACAAACTCATCTTCGTAAGGGTTTGCCAAAATGGGAAAGCGGTTAGAGAATGGTGCATGACTACGGCGTAATCTAATTTACCTCTCTACTAGTCCCGAGCGGGTAATCTACGCAAATGCCTTGGCTCGGCCACAAACTCGTATTCGTACGAGTTTGCGGAAATGGAAAACGGTTAGAGATTGGTGCATGACTACGGGGTAATCTAAATTACCTCTCTACTAGTCCCGAGCGGGTAATCTACGCAAATGCCTTGGCTCGGCCACAAACTCGTGTTTGTACGGGTTTGCGGAAATCGGAAAGCGGTTAGAGAGTTGTCCTTGACTACGGTATAATCTAAATTACCTCTCTATTAGTCCCGAATGGGTAATCTAAGCAAATGCCTCGGTTCGGCCACAAACTCGTCCTTGTACGGGTTTACGGAAACGGGAAAGCGAATAGAGAGTGGGGCATGACAATTGGGTAATCTAAATTACCTCGGTACTAGTCCCGAACATGTAATCTACGCAAATGCTTCGGCTCGGCTTCAAACTCGTTTTCGTACGGGTTTGTGGAAATGGGAAAGCGGTTAGAGAGTTTGTGCATGACAACGAGGTAATCTAAATTACCTCTCTACTAGTCCCGAAAGAGTATTCTACACAAATGCTTCGGCTCGACCGCAAACTCATCTTCGTACGGGTTTACAGAAATGGGAAAGCGGTTAGAGAGTGGTGAATGACTACGGGGTAATCTAAATTACGTATCTACTAATCCCGAGCGGGTAAGCTACGCAAACGCCTCAGCTCGGCCACAAACTCGTCTTTGTAAGGGTTTGCATAAATGGGAAAATGATTAGAGAGTGGTACATGACTACGGGGCGCTCGGCCACAAACTCACTTTCGTATGGTTTGCGGGAATGGGCAAGCGGTTAGAGAGTGGTGCATGACAACGACGTAATCTAATTTACCCCTCTACAAGTCCGGAATGAGTAATCTACGCAAATACCTCGGCTCGGCCACAAATTTATCTTCGTACGGGTTTGCGGAAATGGAAAAGCAGTTAGAGGGTGGTGCATGACTACGGGGTAATATAAATTACCTTTCTACTAGTCCCGAACGGGTAATCTATGCAAATGCTTCGGCTCGACCAGAAACTTGTCTTCGTACGGGTTTGTAGAAATGGGAAAGCGGTTACAGAGTAGTGCCTAACTACATGATATTCTAAATTACCTCTCTACTAGTCCTAAGCGGGTAATCTACGCAAATGCCTCGGCTCGGCCACAAACTCGTCTTCGTAAGGGTTTGCGGAAATGGAAAAATGATTAGAAAGTGGTACATGACTACGGGGTAATCTAAATTACCTCTCTACTAGTCCCGAACGGGTAATCTAAGCAAATGCCTTGGCTGGGCCACAAACTCGTCTTCGTACGAGTTTGCAGAAATGGGAAAGCGGTTAGAGAGTGGTGCATGACTACGGGGTAATATAAATTACCTTTCTACTAGTCCCGAGCGGGTAATCTACGCAAATACCTCGGCTCGGCCACAAACTCGTCTTCGTACGGGTTAACAGAAATGGGAAAGTGGATAGAGAGTGGTGCATGACTACGGGGTAATCTAAATTACCTCTCTACTAGTCCCGAGCGGGTAATCTACGTAAATGTCTCGGCTTGGCCACAAACTCGTCTTTGTAAGGTTTGCAGAAACGGGAAAGCGGTTAGAGAGTGGTCCATGACTACGGTGTAATCTAAATTACCTCTCTATTAGTCCTGAATGGGTAATCTAAGCAAATGCCTCGATTCAGCCACAAACTCGTCCTCGTACGAGTTTACGGAAACGGGAAAGCGAATAGAGAGTGGGGCATGACAATGGGCTATTCTAAAATACCACGGTACTAGTCCCGAACATATAATCTACGCAAATGCTTCGGCTCGGCCTCAAACTCGTTTTCGTACGGGTTTACGGAAATGGGAAAGCGGTTAGAGAGTTGTGCATGACAACGAGGTAATATAAATTACCCCTTTACTAGTCCCGAAAGAGTAATCTACGCAAATGCTTTGGCTCGACCACAAACTCATCTTCGTACGGGTTTACAGAAATGGGAAAACGGTTAGAGAGTGGTGCATGACTACGGGGTAATCTCAATTACCTATCTACTAGTCCCGAGCGGGTAATCTACGCAAACGCCTCGTCTCGGCCACAAACTCGTCTTTGTAAGGGTTTGCGGAAATGGGAAAATGATTAAAGAGTGGTACATGATTACGGGGTAATCTAAATTACCTCTCTATTAGTCACAAGCGGGTAATCTACGCAAATGCTTCGGCTCGGCCACAAACTCATCTTCGTACGGGTTTGCGGAAATAGGAAAGCGGTTAGAGAGTTTGGTGCATAACAATGGGGTAATCTAAATTATCTCTCTACTACTCCCGAGCGGGTAATCTATGCAAATGTTTCGGCTCGACCACAAACTCGTCTTCGTACGAGTTTACAGAAATTAGGAAAGCGGTTAGAGAGTGGTGCATGACTACGGCGTAATCTAAATTACCTCTCTATTACTCCCGAATGGGTAATCTACGCAAATGCTTCGGCTCGGTCACAAACTCGTATTCGTGAGAGTTTGCGGAAATGGAAAACGGTTAGAGATTGGTGCATGACTACGGGGTAATCTAAATTACCTCTCTACTAGTCCCGAGCGGGTAATCTACGCAAATGCCTCGGCTCGGCCACAAACTCGTGTTTGTACGGGTTTACGGAAATCGGAAAGCGGTTAGAGAGTTGTCCATGACTACGGTATAATCTAAATTACCTCTCTATTAGTCCCGAATGGGTAATCTAAGCAAATGCTTCGGTTCGGCCACAAACTCATCCTCGTACGGGTTTACGGAAACGGGAAAGCGAATAGAGAGTGGGGCATGACAATTGGGTAATCTAAATTACCTCGGTACTAGTCCCGAACATGTAATCTACGCAAATGCTTCGGCTCGGCTTCAAATTCGTTTTCGTACGGGTTTGTGGAAATGGGAAAGCGGTTAGAGAGTTTGTGCATGACAACGAGGTAATCTAAATTACCTCTCTACTAGTCCCGAAAGAGTATTCTACACAAATGCTTCAGCTCGACCGCAAACTCATCTTCGTACGGGTTTACAGAAATGGGAAAGCGGTTAGAGAGTGGTGAATGACTACGGGGTAATCTAAATTACGTATCTACTAATCCCGAGCGGGTAAGCTACGCAAACGCCTCAGCTCGGCCACAAACTCGTCTTTGTAAGGGTTTGCATAAATGGGAAAATGATTAGAGAGTGGTACATGACTACGGGGCGCTCGGCCACAAACTCACTTTCGTATGGTTTGCGGGAATGGGCAAGCGGTTAGAGAGTGGTGCATGACAACGACGTAATCTAATTTACCCCTCTACAAGTCCGGAATGAGTAATCTACGCAAATACCTCGGCTCGGCCACAAATTTATCTTCGTACGGGTTTGCGGAAATGGAAAAGCAGTTAGAGGGTGGTGCATGACTACGGGGTAATATAAATTACCTTTCTACTAGTCCCGAACGGGTAATCTATGCAAATGCTTCGGCTCGACCAGAAACTTGTCTTCGTACGGGTTTGTAGAAATGGGAAAGCGGTTACAGAGTAGTGCCTAACTACATGATATTCTAAATTACCTCTCTACTAGTCCTAAGCGGGTAATCTACGCAAATGCCTCGGCTCGGCCACAAACTCGTCTTCGTAAGGGTTTGCGGAAATGGAAAAATGATTAGAAAGTGGTACATGACTACGGGGTAATCTAAATTACCTCTCTACTAGTCCCGAACGGGTAATCTAAGCAAATGCCTTGGCTGGGCCACAAACTCGTCTTCGTACGAGTTTGCAGAAATAGGAAAGCGGTTAGAGAGTTTGGTGCATAACAACGGGGTAATCTAAATTATCTCGCTACTAGTCCCGAGCGGGTAATCTACGCAAATGCCTCGGCTCGGCCACAAACTCGTCTTCGTACGGGTTAACAGAAATGGGAAAGTGGATAGAGAGTGGTGCATGACTACGGGGTAATCTAAATTACCTCTCTACTAGTCCCGAGCGGGTAATCTACGTAAATGCCTCGGCTTGGCCACAAACTCGTCTTTGTAAGGTTTGCAGAAACGGGAAAGCGGTTAGAGAGTGGTCCATGACTACGGTGTAATCTAAATTACCTCTCTATTAGTCCCGAATGGGTAATCTAAGCAAATGCCTCGATTCAGCCACAAACTCGTCCTCGTACGAATTTACGGAAACGGGAAAGCGAATAGAGAGTGGGGCATGACAATGGGCTATTCTAAAATACCACGGTACTAGTCCCGAACATATAATCTACGCAAATGCTTCGGCTCGGCCTCAAACTCGTTTTCGTACGGGTTTACGAAAATGGGAAAGTGGTTAGAGAGTTGTGCATGACAACGAGGTAATATAAATTACCCCTTTACTAGTCCCGAAAGAGTAATCTACGCAAATGCTTTGGCTCGACCACAAACTCATCTTCGTACGGGTTTACAGAAATGGGAAAACGGTTAGAGAGTGGTGCATGACTACGGGGTAATCTCAATTACCTATCTACTAGTCCCGAGCGGGTAATCTACGCAAACGCCTCGTCTCGGCCACAAACTCGTCTTTGTAAGGGTTTGCGGAAATGGGAAAATGATTAAAGAGTGGTACATGACTACGGGGTAATCTAAATTACCTCTCTATTAGTCACGAGCGGGTAATCTACGCAAATGCTTCGGCTCGGCCACAAACTCATCTTCGTACGGGTTTGCGGAAATAGGAAAGCGGTTAGAGAGTTTGGTGCATAACAACGGGGTAATCTAAATTATCTCTCTACTACTCCCGAGCGGGTAATCTACGCAAATATTTCGGCTCGACTACAAACTCGTCTTTGTACGAGTTTACAGAAATTAGGAAAGCGGTTAGAGAGTGGTGCATGACTACGGCGTAATCTAAATTAGCTCTCTATTACTCCCGAATGGGTAATCTACGCAAATGCTTCGGCTCGGTCACAAACTCGTATTCGTGAGAGTTTGCGGAAATGGAAAACGGTTAGAGATTGGTGCATGACTACGGGGTAATCTAAATTACCTCTCTACTAGTCCCGAGCGGGTAATCTACGCAAATGCCTCGGCTCGGCCACAAACTCGTCTTTGTACGGGTTTGCGGAAATAGGAAAGCGGTTAGAGAGTTGTCCATGACTACGGTATAATCTAAATTACCTCTCTATTAGTCCCGAATGGGTAATCTAAGCAAATGCCTCGGTTCAGCCACAAACTCGTCCTCGTACGGGTTTACGGAAACGGGAAAGCGAATAGAGAGTGGGGCATGACAATTGGGTAATCTAAATTACCTCGGTACTAGTCCCGAACATGTAATCTACGCAAATGCTTCGGCTCGGCTTCAAACTCGTTTTCGTACAGGTTTGTGGAAATGGGAAAGCGGTTAGAGAGTTTGTGCATGACAACGAGGTAATCTAAATTACCTCTCTACTAGTCCCGAAAGAGTATTCTACACAAATGCTTCGGCTCGACCGCAAACTCATCTTCGTACGGGTTTACAGAAATGGAAAAGCGGTTAGAGAGTGGTGAATGACTACGGGGTAATCTAAATTACGTATCTACTAATCCCGAGCGGGTAATCTACGCAAACGCCTCAGCTCGGCCACAAACTCGTCTTTGTAAGGGTTTGCATAAATGGGAAAATGATTAGAGAGTGGTACATGACTACGGGGCGCTCGGCCACAAACTCACTTTCGTATGGTTTGCGGGAATGGGCAAGCGGTTAGAGAGTGGTGCATGACAACGACGTAATCTAATTTACCCCTTTACAAGTCCGGAATGAGTAATCTACGCAAATACCTCGGCTCGGCCACAAATTTATCTTCGTACGGGTTTGCGGAAATGGAAAAGCAGTTAGAGGGTGGTGCATGACTACGGGGTAATATAAATTACCTTTCTACTAGTCCCGAACGGGTAATCTATGCAAATGCTTCGGCTCGACCGGAAACTTGTCTTCGTACGGGTTTGTAGAAATGGGAAAGCGGTTATAGAGTAGTGCCTAACTACATGATATTCTAAATTACCTCTCTACTAGTCCTAAGCGGGTAATCTACGCAAATGCCTCGGCTCGGCCACAAACTCGTCTTCGTAAGGGTTTGCGGAAATGGAAAAATGATTAGAAAGTGGTACATGACTACAGGGTAATCTAAATTACCTCTCTACTAGACCCGAATGGGTAATCTAAGCAAATGCCTTGGCTGGGCGAGAAACTCGTCTTCGTACGGGTTTGCAGAAATCGGAAAGCGGTTAGAGAGTGGTGCATGACTATGGGGTAATATAAATTACCTTTCTACTAGTCCCGAGCGGGTAATCTACGCAAATACCTTGGCTCGGCCACAAACTCGTCTTCGTACGGGTTAACAGAAATGGGAAAGTGGTTAGAGAGTGGTGCATGACTACAGGGTAATCTAAATTACCTCTCTACTAGTCCCGAGCGGGTAATCTACGCAAATGCCTCGGCTCGGCCACAAACTCGTCTTCATACGGGTTTGCGGAATTGGGAAAACAGTTAGAGAGTGGTGCATGACTACGGGGTAATCTAAATTACATA
Source organism: Lepidium didymum (assembly GCA_963920545.1). NCBI lineage: Eukaryota > Viridiplantae > Streptophyta > Magnoliopsida > Brassicales > Brassicaceae > Lepidium > Lepidium didymum. The sequence continues at coordinate 8,691,328 of OY986988.1, forward strand.
TCTAATAGTCCCGAGCGGGTAATCTACGCAAACGCCTTAGCTCAGCCTCAAACTCGTCTTCGTAAGGGTTTGCGGAAATGGGAAAATGATTAGGGAGTGGTACATGACTACTGGGTAATCTAAATTACCTCTCTATTAGTCACAAGCGGATAATCTACGTAAACGCCTCGGCTCAACCACAAACACATCTTCGTAAGGGTTTGCGAAAATGGGAAAATGATTAGAGAGTGGAACATGACTACGGGGTAATCTAAATTATCTCTCTACTAGTTACGAGCGGGTAATCTACGCAAATGTCTCGGCTCGGCCATAAACTCGTCTTCGTATGGGTTTACAGAAATGAGAAAGCGGTTAGAGAGTGATGCATGACTACGGGGTAATCTAAATTACCTCTCTACTAGTCCTGAGGGGGTACGCAAACGCCTCGGCTCGGCCACAAACTTGTCTTCGTAAGGGTTTGCGGAAATGGAAAAGTGATTAGAAAGTGGTACATGACTACGGGGTAATCTAAATTACCTCTCTATTAGTCACGAGCTGGTAATCTACGCAAATGCTTCAGCTCGACCACAAACTCATCTTCGTACGGGTTTGCGAAAATAGGAAAGCGTCTAGAGAGTGGTGCATAACAACGGAGTAATCGAAATTACCCCTCTACTAGTCCCGAACGGGTAATCTAAGCAAATGTCTCAGCTCGGCCACAAACTCGTCTTCGTAAGGGTTTGCGAAAATGGGAAAGCGGTTAGAGAATGGTGCATGACTACGGCGTAATCTAATTTACCTCTCTACTAGTCTCGAGCGGTTAATCTACGCAAAAGCCTCGGCTCGGCCACAATCTCATATTCGTACGGGTTTGCGAAAATAGGAAAGCGTCTAGAGAGTGGTGCATAACAACGGAGTAATCGAAATTACCCCTCTACTAGTCCCGAACGGGTAATCTAAGCAATTGATTCGGCTCGGCCACAAACTCTCCTTCGTACGGGTTTGCGGAAATGGGAAAGCGGTTAGAGAGTGGTGCATGACTACAGGGTAATCTAAATTACCTCTCTATTAGTCCCGAGCGGGTAATCTACGCAAATGCCTTGGCTCGGCCATCAACTCGTCTTCATACGGGTTTGCGGAATTGGGAAAACAGTTAGAGAGTGGTGCATGACTACGGGCCGCTCGGCCACAAACTCACTTTTGTACGGTTTATGGGAATGGGCAAGCGGTTAGAGAGTGGTGCATAACAACGATGTAATCTAAATTACCCCTCTACTAGTCCGGAATGAGTAATCTATGCAAATACCTGGGCTCGGCCATAAATTTTTCTTCGTACAAGTTTGCGGAAATGGAAAAGCGGTTAGAGGGTGGTGCATGACTACGGGGTAATATAAATTACCTTTCTACTAGTCCCGAACGGGTAATCTATGCAAATGCTTCGGCTCGACTAGAAACTCGTCTTCGTACGGGTTCGCAGAAATGGGAAAGCGGTTAGAGAGTAGTGCCTAACTAGGGGATAATCTAAATTACCTCTCTAATAGTCCTGAGCGGGTAATCTACGCAAATGCCTCGGCTCGGCCACAAACACGTCTTTGTACGGGTTTACAGAAATGGGAAAGCGGTTAGAGAGTGGTGCATAACTACGGGTAATCTAAATTACCTCTCTACTAGTCCCGAGCGGGTAATCTACGCAAACGCCTCAGCTCGGCCACAAACTCGTCTTTGTAAGGGTTTGCGAAAATGGGAAAATGAATAGAGAGTGGTACATGACTACGGGGTAATCTAAATTACCTCTCTATTAGTCACGAGCGGGTAATCTACGCAAATGCTTCGGCTCGGCCACAAACTCATCTTCGTACGGGTTTGCGGAAATAAGAAAGCGGTTAGAGAGTTTGGTGCATAACAACTAGGTAATCTAAATTATCTCTCTACTAGTCCCGAACGGGTAATCTACGCAAATGCCTCGGCTCGACCACAAACTCGTCTTCATACGGGTTAACAGAAATGGGAAAGCGGTTAGAGAGTGGTGCATGACTACGGGGTAATCTAAATTACCTATCTAATAGTCCCGAGCGGGTAATCTACGCAAACGCTTTAGCTCGGCCTCAAACTCATTTTCGTAAGGGTTTGCGGAAATGGGAAAATGATTAGGGAGTGGTACATGACTACGGGGTAATCTAAATTACCTCTATATTAGTCACAAGCGGATAATCTACGCAAACACCTCGGCTCGGCCACAAACTCATCTTCGTACGGGTTTGCGGAAATAGGAAAGCGGTTAGAGAGTTTGGTGCATAACAACTGGGTAATCTAAATTATCTCTCTACTAGTCCCGAGCGGGTAATCTACGCAAATGTCTCGGCTCGGCCACAAACTCGTCTTCGTACGGGTTAACATAAATGGGAAAGCGGTTAGAGAGTGGTGCATGACTACGGGGTAATATAAATTACCTTTCTACTAGTCCCGAACGGGTAATCTATGCAAATGCTTCGGCTCGACCAGAAACTCGTCTTCGTACGGGTTCGCAGAAATGGGAAAGCGGTTAGAGAGTAGTGCCTAACTAGGGGATAATCTAAATTACCTCTATAATAGTCTTGAGCGGGTAATCTACGCAAATGCCTCGGCTCGGCCACAAACTCGTCTTCGTACGGGTTTACAGAAATGGGAAAGCGGTTAGAGAGTGGTGCATGACTACGGGGTAATCTAAATTACCTCTCTACTAGTCCCGAGCGGGTAATCTACATAAACGCCTCGGCTCGGCCATAAACTCATCTTCGTACGGGTTAGCGGAAATAGGAAAGCGGTTAGAGAGTTTGGTTCATAACAACTGGGTAATCTAAATTATCTCTCTACTAGTCCCGAGCGGGTAATCTACGCAAATACCTCGGCTCGGCCACAAACTCGTATTCGTACGGGTTAACAGAAATGGGAAAGCGGTTAGAGAGTGGTGCATGACTACGGGGTAATCTAAATTACATATCTAATAGTCTCGAGCGGGTAATCTACGCAAACGCCTTAGCTCGGCCTCAAACTCGTCTTCGTAAGGGTTTGCGGAAATGGGAAAATGATTAGGGAGTGGTACATGACTACGGGGTAATCTAAATTACCTCTCTATTAGTCACAAGCGGATAATCTACGTAAACGCCTCGGCTCAACCACAAACACATCTCCGTAAGGGTTTGCGGAAATGGGAAAATGATTAGAGAGTGGAACATGACTACGAGGTAATCTAAATTATCTCTCTACTAGTTACGAGCGGGTAATCTACGCAAATGTCTCGGCTCGGCCATAAACTCGTCTTCGTACGGGTTTACAGAAATGAGAAAGTGGTTAGAGAGTGATGCATGACTACGGGGTAATCTAAATTACCTCCCTACTAGTCCTGAAGGGGTAATCTACGCAAATGCCTCGGCTCAGCCACAAACTCGTCTTCGTAAGGGTTTGCGGAAATGGAAAAATGATTAGAAAGTGGTACATGACTACGGGGTAATCTAAATTACCTCTCTATTAGTCACGAGCGATAATCTACACAAATGCTTCAGCTCGACCATAAAACTCATCTTCGTACGGGTTTGCGAAAATAGGAAAGCGTCTAGAGAGTGATGCATAACAACGTAGTAATCGAAATTACCCCTTTACTAGTCCCGAACGGGTAATTTAAGCAAATGATTCGGCTCGGCCACAAACTCGTCTTCGTACGGGTTTGCGGAAATGGAAAAGCGGTTAGAGAGTGGTGCATGACTACAGGGTAATATAAATTACCTCTCTACTAGTCCCGAGCGGGTAATCTACGCAAACGCCTCAGCTCGGCCACAAACTCGTCTTTGTAAGGGTTTGCGGAAATGGGAAAATGATTAGGGAGTGGTACATGACTACGGGGTAATCTAAATTATCTCTCTATTAGTCACAAGCGGATAATCTACGCAAACACCTCAGCTCGGCCACAAACTCATCTTCGTACGGGTTTGCGGAAATAGGAAAGCGGTTAGAGAGTTTGGTGCATAACAACTAGGTAATCTAAATTATCTCTCTACTAGTCCCGAGCGGGTAATGTACGCAAATGCCTCGGCTCGGCCACAAACTCGTCTTCGTACGGGTTAACATAAATGGGAAAGCGGTTAGAGAGTGGTGCATGACTACGGGGTAATATAAATTACCTTTCTACTAGTCCCGAACGGGTAATCTATGCAAATGCTTCGGCTCGACCAGAAACTCATCTTCGTACGGGTTCGCAGAAATGGGAAAGCGGTTAGAGAGTAGTGCCTAACTAGGGGATAATCTAAATTACCTCTATAATAGTCTTGAGCGGGTAATCTACGCAAATGCCTCGGCTCGGCCACAAACTCGTCTTCGTACGGGTTTACAGAAATGGGAAAGCGGTTAGAGAGTGGTGCATGACTACGGGGTAATCTAAATTACCTCTCTACTAGTCCCGAGCGGGTAATCTACACAAACGCCTTGGCTCGGCCATAAACTCATCTTCGTACGGGTTTGCGGAAATAGGAAAGCGGTTAGAGAGTTTGGTTCATAACAACTGGGTAATCTAAATTATCTCTCTACTAGTCCCGAGCGGGTAATCTACGCAAATACCTCGGCTCGGCCACAAACTCGTCTTCGTATGGGTTTGCGGAAAGAAGAAAGCGGTTAGAGAGTGGTGCATGACTACGGGGTAAACTAAATTACCTCTCTACTAGTCCCAAACGGGTAATCTAAGCAAATGCCTCAGCTCGGCCACAAACTCGTCTTTGTACAAGTTTGCAAAAATGGGAAAGCGGTTAGAGAATGGTGCATGACTACGGCGTAATCTAATTTACCTCTCTACTAGTCCCGAGCGGGTAATCTACGCATATGCCTCGGCTCGGCCACAAACTCGTATTCGTACGAGTTTGCAGAAATGGAAAACGGTTAGAGATTGGTGCATGACTACGAGGTAATATAAATTACCTCTCTACTAGTCCCGAGCAGGTAATCTACGCAAATACCTCGGCTCAGCCACAAACTCGTCTTTGAACGGGTTTGCAGAAACGGGAAAGCGGTTAGAGAGTGGTTCATGACTACGGTGTAATCTAAATTATCTCTCTATTAGTCTCGAATGGGTAATCTAAGCAAATGCCTCGGTTCAACCACAAACTCGTCCTCGTACGGGTTTGTGGAAACGGGAAAGCAAATAGAGAGTGGGGCATGACAATGGGGTAATCTAAATTACCTCGGTACTAGTCCCGAACATGTAATCTACGCAAATGATTCGGCTCGGTCTCAAACTCGTTTTCGTACGGGTTTGCGGAAATGGGAAAGCGGTTAGAGAGTGGTGCATGACAACGAGGTAATCTAAATTACCCCTCTACTAGTCCCGAAAGAGTAATCTACGCAAATGCTTCGGCTCGACCACAAACTCGTCTTCGTACGAGTTTGCAAAAATGGGAAAGCGGTTAGAGAGTAGTGCCTAACTACGGGATAATCTAAATTACCTCTCTACTAGTCCCGAGCGGGTAATCTACGCAAATACCTCGGCTCGGCCACAAACTCGTCTCGTACGGGTTTGCAGAAATGGGAAAGCGGTTAGAGAGTGGTGCATGACTACGGGGTAATATAAATTACTTTTCTACTAGTCCCGAGCGGGTAATCTACGCAAATGCCTTGGCTCGGCCACAAAGTCGTCCTTGTACAGGTTTGCAGAAATGGGAAAGCGGTTAGAGAGTGGTGCATGACAACAGGGTAATCTAAATTACCCCTCTACTAGTCCTAAGCGGGTAATCTACGCAAATGCCTCGGCTCGGCCACAAACTCGTCTTTGTAAGGGTTTGCGGAAATGGAAAAATGATTAGAAAGTAGTACATGACTACGGGGTAATCTAAATTACCTCTCTACTAGTCCCGAACGGGTAATCTAAGCAAATGCCTTGGCTGGACCACAAACTCGTCTTCGTTCGGGTTTGCAGAAATGGGAAAGCGGTTAGAGAGTGGTGCATGACTACGGGGTAATATAAATTACCTTTCTCCTAGTCCCGAGCGGGTAATCTACGCAAATGCCTCGGCTCGGCCACAAACTCGTCTTCGTACGGGTTTGTGGAAATGGGAAAGCGGTTAGAGAGTGGTGCATGACTACGTGGTAATCTAAATTACCTATCTACTAGTCACGAGCGGGTAATCTACGCAAACGCCTCGGCTCGGCCACATACTCGTCTTCGTAAGGGTTTGCGGAAATGGGAAAATGATTAAAGAGTGGTACATGACTACGGGGTAATCTAAATTACCTCTCTATTAGTCACAAGCGGATAATCTACGCAAATGCCTCGGCTCGGCCACAAACTCATCTTCGTAAGGGTTTGCGGAAATAGGAAAGCGGTTTGAGAGTGGTACATGAGTACGGGGTAATCTAAATTATCTCTCTACTAATTACGAGCGGGTAATCTACACAAATGCCTCGGCTCGGCCACAAACTCGTCTTCGTACGGGTTTACAGAAATGGGAAAGCGGTTAGAGAGTGGTGTATGACTACGGGGTAATCTAAATTACCTCTCTACTAGTCCTAAGTGGGTAATCTACGCAAACACCTCGATTTGCCCACAAACTCGTCTTCGTAAAGGTTTGCGGAAATGGGAAAATGATTAGAAAGTGGTACATGACTACGGGGTAATCTAAATTACCTATCTATTAGTCACGAGCGGGTAATCTACGCAAATGCTTCGGCTTGGGTACAAACTCGTCTTCGTATGGGTTTGCGGAAATAAGAAAGCGGTTAGAGAGTGGTGCATGACTACGGGGTAAACTAAATTACCTCTCTACTAGTCCCGAACGGGTAATCTAAGCTAACGCCTCAGCTCGGCCACAAACTCGTCTTTGTACAAGTTTGCAAAAATGGGAAAGCGGTTAGAGAATAGTGCATGACTACAGCGTAATCTAATTTACCTCTCTACTAGTCCCGAGCGGGTAATCTACGCATATGCCTCGTCTCGGCCACAAACTCGTATTCGTACGAGTTTGCAGAAATGGAAAACGGTTAGAGATTGGTGCACGACTACGAGGTAATATAAATTACCTCTCTACTAGTCCCGAGCAGGTAATCTACGCAAATACCTCGGCTCAGCCATAAACTCGTCTTTGTACGGGTTTGCAGAAACGGGAAAGCGGTTAGAGAGTGGTTCATGACTACGGTGTAATCTAAATTATCTCTCTATTAGTCTCGAATGGGTAATCTAAGCAAATGCCTCGGTTCAACCACAAACTCGTCCTCGTACGGGTTTGTGGAAACGGGAAAGCAAATAGAGAGTGGGGCATGACAATGGGGTAATCTAAATTACCTCGGTACTAGTCCCGAACATGTAATCTACGCAAATGATTCGGCTCGGTCTCAAACTCGTTTTCGTACGGGTTTGCGGAAATGGGAAAGCGGTTAGAGAGTGGTGCATGACAACGAGGTAATCTAAATTACCCCTCTACTAGTCCCAAAAGAGTAATCTACGCAAATGCTTCGGCTCGACCACAAACTCGTCTTCGTACGAGTTTGCAAAAATGGGAAAGCGGTTAGAGAGTAGTGCCTAACTACGGGATAATCTAAATTACCTCTCTACTAGTCCCGAGCGGGTAATCTACGCAAATACCTCGGCTCGGCCACAAACTCGTCTCGTACGGGTTTGCAGAAATGGGAAAGCGGTTAGAGAGTGGTGCATGACTACGGGGTAATATAAATTACTTTTCTACTAGTCCCGAGCGGGTAATCTACGCAAATGCCTTGGCTCGGCCACAAAGTCGTCCTTGTACAGGTTTGCAGAAATGGGAAAGCGGTTAGAGAGTGGTGCATGACAACAGGGTAATCTAAATTACCCCTCTACTAGTCCTAAGCGGGTAATCTACGCAAATGCCTCGGCTCGGCCACAAACTCGTCTTTGTAAGGGTTTGCGGAAATGGAAAAATGATTAGAAAGTAGTACATGACTACGGGGTAATCTAAATTACCTCTCTACTAGTCCCGAACGGGTAATCTAAGCAAATGCCTTGGCTGGACCACAAACTCGTCTTCGTTCGGGTTTGCAGAAATGGGAAAGCGGTTAGAGAGTGGTGCATGACTACGGGGTAATATAAATTACCTTTCTCCTAGTCCCGAGCGGGTAATCTACGCAAATGCCTCGGCTCGGCCACAAACTCGTCTTCGTACGGGTTTGTGGAAATGGGAAAGCGGTTAGAGAGTGGTGCATGACTACGTGGTAATCTAAATTACCTATCTACTAGTCACGAGCGGGTAATCTACGCAAACGCCTCGGCTCGGCCACATACTCGTCTTCGTAAGGGTTTGCGGAAATGGGAAAATGATTAAAGAGTGGTACATGACTACGGGGTAATCTAAATTACCTCTCTATTAGTCACAAGCGGATAATCTACGCAAATACCTCGGTTCGGCCACAAACTCATCTTCGTAAGGGTTTGCGGAAATGGGAAAGCGGTTTGAGAGTGGTACATGAGTACGGGGTAATCTAAAATTTGCCTGGTAGTAATTGCAAAAAATTTTGGGTCATAGTCTCGATAGTTCCTTGATCATCCTTACTTGGCCACGACGTATGAGTGTTTCCTTTTGTCTTTTTCTGGTCCTTTCTCCTTGCGGTTTTCTCCTGAGTTCCGAGTGTTTCCGTGTTTTCCATCTTAGCTAGATCCCGCCTTTCTTATTTCTTCCCAGTTTGAGTAGTTGACCGATCGGTGGAGTGCATCGTCCAAGCTTGCAGCAAGGTTCTGTATTAAGTTTCCTCTGAATTTTGAGGTTGGCCACAACGCTGAGTCGAGTGCAAGTATGGTCATTTTGTCGTCTACGTGTACGCTCTTGGCCTTCATTGCTTTGAATCACTCGATGAATGGACGTAAGGGTTCATATATCTCATGTCTCCTGCTCATCAAGTTTTTGGTCGTCACACGGTGTTCGATAAAATTGAGTATTTCTTGAGAAACGATTTTGCCAGTTCCTCAAATATGTTAATTGAATTTGGATTGAGTGTTGAGAACAAGCCCAGTGTAGCGCCTTGGAGGTATCTGCAAAGAAACAGCAGAGGCCTCGATCTTGCTTTTTCCGTCTAAGGTTTGCCCTATTTGCTACCAAGCAGAATGATTTTAAGAACGCTGTTGGATCTGAATTCCCTGAGTATTGCGAAAATTTTAGCTTTTCTGAAGATTGGACGTGTGCGGTGGAAATTCTCTTGGTGAAGGGTTGTTGCGAGTCTGTTCGATCACGCAGTGAAGGGGCAGTAGTAATCGCTCGATGCCCTTGTGTCTTCATCGCTCGTTAATATGTTGGGTTTTGCCTCACCAAGGTTAGGATCCTAGATAGTCTTTCATCTTCAGGCGGTGGTGTCACTTCCACTCTTCCTTCTAAATATTCCTCATCCTTGTTGCTATGGTGGTCATCTTCTAACTCGTTTTTCAGCTCGAGGTCTTCCCATGAGTGTCTGCCTTATTTCTTCATTAGGATGCCTCATCTCTTCCATCTGTTCATGGTGCAACTTGCTCTACCTCTCAACTGTCTGGCGAGATCCTTGCTTCTTTTTTCATTTTGTTTGGCTTTTTCGGTGAGTTGTCCGACCATGTTCAAGAGTTCAAATGTCAAACGATTTCGCTGTGGAACTTGTCCGACAGGTCGTGGGTCTTAGACATCGTCTCCAGTCACATGTTCTTCGTGTACCAACTGGAGGCTGGTTCACCGTTTTGCACCGTGAACGCTGCTTATTGGCTTCTGGTCACCATCGTCGTTAGCTAGGTACATGTCTCGAGAAAAAAACTTGTTTTGGCCTCACGATGGGCGCCAAATTATTTATGCTAAAACAAACAATCAAGAATAAGAATTGTGTTAATAGATTCAGCAAAGAAATACAAGTAAACATGATGATTTATTTGCTGAGAGCTGAACTCTTTTTTCCATCTAAGATTAGCTAATTCTACTTTGCTCTTCTCAACATGATTCCTCCTCTTTCTTTTTGGTTTGATCCTATGGTATTTATAAGGCCTTTCTTCCCTTATGTCTCGTATAATATCTTGATTCCTTCATTATCTCTGGATTGTTTGGGAGTTGCATCTTCGTTTGTGTGAATTAATCTTATGAAATTTACAGGATAGTATTTCGTTATTGATTAGAGTGCTGATTTTCTTCCGCTTGACTGATATTGTTTTCTTAATCGTCAGCACGCCGACTTCAGTCTGCAGTCCTCTTCTAAGACGCTTAGTGAACTAACTTGATATTAGATCTATTTTGGTTCTACATCATTCTGATGATGGGCTCAGCGATTTTGGGCCCATCCATCAACAACTAATATCTAATTAAAAAAATTGATAAGTAATAGCATGGAATTCTTAAGCAATGTTACTCAATTCTTCTACAAAAGCGCAAACAAATAAAGTCTGCATCGTCACCATTGTCACTGGTTTAGAGATTCAAAATTTAAGAGAAGACTATTAAACTAATCTTTCAATATCAAAACAAAAAACAATATCACTATCTAACAAGTCCAGTCCATTTAGTACCAATCTACGAACAAACATAAAGAATCTATCAACATAAATTTAGATCATGCTAGAATTTAGAATCAAGAAAATCAAAAAGGGAAAAGTAGATCAAGATTAAGCTATTTACAAATTACATATCTCCTAAAGCCTAGAAAAGAACAAACCCAAAATAATTGAATTTTGCCCAATATTTTACCGATAACACTTGATCATTCTGAGCCAATAGTCATAATTGATCAAGGTGTAGTTTTGTTCGATCATAGTGATTTGGGAGATATAATCGAGAATAGAGAAGATGAGCTTAGGAAAATCGAGAGAGAAGCGTAGGAGGAAAGAGACATATTATATCAAAGATATTTTTGTCTTTTACACATTAATGAATAATATTTTTTTGAAAATATCAAAACAAATTAGGACAACGTTGAAAATGTTTTCCTTAAAAATTAGGAAGACATTTTGCAATTATCCAAATATTTAAATATATATTTAGAAGTATTTTTTTGAAAAAAATTTAAAAAAATTGTGTTTTATATATAATTGATTATTTAATGTTTATTTTATTCTAAATAATGAATATGAATGATTTGCTAAAAACTAAAAATGTGAAAACATTATATATATAAATTATAATTAATTTATTCTAAATATAAGACAATTAATCTTGAGAATTATTTATGGAAAATGCACTTTTTACCAAAATTATAAATAATACACCAGTATTTCGATTTTTTTAAATCAACTTCTTTTGTTTTGGTAAAAAGATGACATTACCTTTCTTCATTTCCCTTCCTTTCTCTCTGCTTCCACTCTCCATCGATTCCCTTTTTTCTATTTTTTTTTCTCTTCTCTTTTTTTTCTTTTTACTCCTTTATCCTTTTATATGATAGATACATACAATTTTTGATGATGGACACATATAATTCTATCTTGGACGTGGACAAATGTTCATGACAAATGAATGACTAACACGTAGTGAAAATTATGTACGACGCTGAAAATGTGTCATATATCCACGCTGAACATAGACAATTGTCCATGATAGATACGGTTTTTCAATCATAAACACAATTTGTCCATGATGGACACGATTTCTCCATGATGGAAAAAAAAAAGCGTCCATTAAAGAAAAAATATGTCCATGACAGACACAATTTTGTCCATGATAGACACGATTTCTGTTTTATTTTCTTTCGCTGATTGATATTGAAAACGTTTACATAGTACAAGAGTACACCAATAAACCACAAAGAGACTTTATTGCTTTTTTCTTTCACATAGATTTTTTTTTTCTCTCAATCTTATAACAAGAAGATGAGAGTTTTGGCGATCCATTGTAACACCAATCGCAACAAAGCTTCAAGCTTTACAAAGACCACTCAAGGAGTTTCCCGCACAACAATCTTTGAAGACGAGCTGCAAAACCTAAAAGCGATAACTTGAGAGACAAAGTCTGGCTTTCTCTTAAAAAGAAGAGACTCCTTCCTTGAACTTGCCTATGTTGAGGATATCTCAATGAGCTTTCCATGAATCGCTCAAATAGCAAATGGATAGACCTTAACTGCATAATACAATCCAATCTAGAAACGAAAATAGATTTACAAAGCACTAGGGGAAAGATATTTGAAAACCATAAGCTCATCCAAACCTAAACATGAATTCTAGGATAGGAGAAGAAACTTAACTATATTAAAGCAATTACTTAATCAACAGGATGATTAAATAAGCTTCAGCCATTAAAACCTAACAACTAAGCCCGATTAAAAGGGGCAAAATAGAGCAAAATTCAAACCCATCTAGAGAGAAGACAACTTAATCAAGGACCGACCAAGATAGCTACGGGCGAAGAAGCCGGTGAATACCTCACCATCAATTGCTTGGAGGAGCAAATACCGAACAAATTCCTCCACAGCGAAGACTCATCACACCGGCATATGCAAGAATGACACTTCGGCGAGCCTCAAGCACATTCCGACAAGCCCATGACAAAGGCCAGAACCACGATAAAAGGTTGAAGATCTGCTCAAAATTGAAAGCCCAAAATTGAAAGCCCAAAATCTAGAAGACATAAGACATGGAACATATGAGATCGGTACCAACGCTAACGAAGCCACCGGCAACCACTCCCATTAAATATGGCAAGAAAGAAATTAGGGTTTAACGACTACTTTCTCAATCGTCGAGAGAAAAGAGATTTTTTTTAGGGAGGTCTTTTTTTGTTTTCTCTTTTGACACAATTTTGTTTAATCTTTATTTTTATCCTCTTTAATTTATTCTTGCCACATGTCAACGTCTCATTTGTCAAATTCATTTCTCTCTCCGCTGATTCTCGTACGTTTCCCAAGTGCTTTTCTTCTCTTCTCTCTTTTCTCTCTTTTTTCTTTTTTGCCAATGATATTTCAGTCAAAATTTTTATTTTTTTCAAAAAATAGATTAATCTACAAAGTAAATTTGAAGGGTGCATTTTTGATGAAATACCCTTAATCTTAGCTATACACCAGGTGGCGAGTTCAAATTTCACTCATCTCCAGTTGGAGAACTTAGGTTATAAATCGGATCATTGTCGATCCAATGGTTACTTGTTGAAAAAAAAAATCATATAATAAAACTATAACTATAATATAGACGACGAAACTTGTAGTATACAAAAAATAGTTTCTTTAATTTTCATTTTAAAGAAAACACTAATTTGGGAATTATGGAACACAATGGCTTAATCTTATAATATCGTATGATTTATAATTCGAAATTATTTTTTATAATTGTTTAAAAATGGAAATTAGGTAACCCAATGGCTTAATCTATAGTTTGGTATGAATTTTTTATAAAATTATTTTATTTGTAATTTTTTTAAAAATTACACCATAATTTGGGAAACAGAGAACCCGAAGAGTTTACTTTATAGTTTGGTATGATTTTTCTTTTCAAAATATTATTTTCCCTAACTTTTAGTTTTTTTAAAAAAAATTTACCATAATTTGGAAATTGGAGAGCCCAAAAGTTTAATCTTATAGTTTGGTATGATTTATATTTTGAAGGATGTACAATATATATGTTGTTTTTTTTGTTAATATTGGACCATAACTGATCGGTCTATTAGCCAAGTTTATACATAATATAGGTAGTGAGATTCAAACATTGGGTGTGAGATAGTATATATCTTTAATAAATTTATGATGTGTCATTAAATTAAAGACACTTCATATATAAAAAAAATATATATATATATATTGTTTTGAAAGTATAGTAAAAACAAAAAAGTAGAGAAAAAGAAAAAAGAAGAAAAAAATAAAAAGAGAACGAAAAGACTTTGATTTTGTTGGGAAGTGAGAAAGAAAAAGGATGTTGATTAAGTCAAATGCCTAATGAGGGTAAAATTGTTGAATCTTCAGAATATGGAATGTTTTTTTTTATCAACCAATATATAATTTGAGAAAATTTTAAAAGGTGGGAAAAAAATTTACAACACTAAACTATTAGCTGATTCTCTAATAGAACGACCAAAAATATCAGCTTTGTGATTTAATATAAAATATCTATTTTAACATGAATTGTTTCTATGTGTTTATTCCTATATATTATTAATATTTGGAATCATTTTTTAATTAATTCAAAAGTATTTATATTTATAAAATAATATATATTTCTACATGAATTATTAAAAGATAGAAAAAATGTCAATTATACACTGAACTTACCAGCAAATCAAATATCTAACTATCATAGTTCCATATTAAACAATGTTACTTATTGACTTCTATCAAACTTCATAATTTTGAAGTTGACCGAAACAATTTATCCGAACCTTTAACATAAATTACAAACATCGTGTAAGACGGTTAATCGTTTAAGACTGAAAAGGACTTAGTCTTCTTTCTCATCTTCAATCTCTAAAAAATTCACCAAATCAAAACTTAATCTATAAAATCCATTGAACCCAGAATCGGTAATTAAGTTGGGCATAGAGATCCGGCGAATTGTGCATAGAGATGGGAAGAGTTCCGATAGAGTGACAAGGAAGTAGAAAGATCCACCAGCAGAGATTTTAGATCTGGATTAAATCTTGTGTTTAATCTTGTTGAATACAGAATTTGGTTTGGAATTGATTTTAGATTTCGATTTTTAGATGTTTGAAATACTGAGAAAAAATAAACATGTAAGAAAAGTGTTTTTAAGGTTGGATTCACTGTATAGGTGTGTGAAAGATGTGTATAAATCTGATTTTTTTCTCATTATTGATTATGAACTTCTGTAATTTTTGTTTGGTCAAGTTTGAGTAGAGAAAGAATAAGAAGAAAGACAAAAGAGAGGATGAACAATAAAAATAATTGAAATTCTACACCACTCCTCAATTGAAATCCCAAATCACTTTTCCACGCTTTAATTCTCTAGTTCATTTTCTTTACATATTATTCTACTTTTTCTTTGATTTAGGTTCGCTTTCATCTATGAGATCTCATTTCATCATGAAAATGGATCTGTCACAGAGGAAGAAGAAAAATGAGAGGAGGAAGTGTTCGTACCGGTCTTATAGCACGCCTTCGGTACGAAAACGTTGTTTTATAATTTTGGTTGCACCGTTGATCGGCTGCCTACGTATCCAATGAGGAATCAAGCCTGCTCGTAGTTCTGATAATCAGATGATCATGAGTCAATCAAGGTTCTTTGTGGGTCGAGACCTTCGTGCAATGAGTCTCAGGTGGTTTGTTGAAGATTGGCTAGCGCTCGTTGACTGAGGCGCTCGTCGATCGATTATGCTTGGTTAAATCGATCTCTGTTTGTCAATGTTGTTTCTGGAATGAAAGATTGCGCTCGTCGATATGACGCGCTTGTCACTGTACGTCACCACTAGGGTGTTAGTACGAGTTGCGTTTGTCAATGTTTCTCTGTCGGTTGCGCTCGTCGATCGATTATGCTTCTCTGGTGGTTGCGCTCGTCGATCGATTATCTGTGTATTTGTGCTCGTCGAAAGCCTCACCACTTGGGTGCTTGGGCTCGTCGAGTGATAATTAGAGTTGTTCGATTGTATGGTCGTCGAATCTAATCTTCTAAGTTCTTACGTTCGTCAATTTGTGGCTAAACTTATGTTCGTCGACTAGCAGCCTAATTTTATGTTCGTCCAGTGTTCCTTCCGAGTTCAGATTTTCCAATCCCTTTTTCAAATAACCTACGTTCCCTTTTATAGTGGTTGAAAATGATGAGCAGGTGCTCTTCATTAACAGGTGTCAGCCTGCATGAGTGCGTTGAAGAGTCGTGTGTTGGCTCTGTTACACGCACCTGCTCGTCATCGCGTATGACTCGTCACCTGCTCGTCATCGTGGTCAGGTGGCGATACTGACCCAATTCTCCTAATGGGCTCGAACTGGATGGGCCTCTTCTTCTTAATGGGCTCGTCAGATGGACTTTAAGCAGATTTGGACCAAAATATTGGGCCGAACGTAAATAGGCCGAATCTAATTGGGCCGAGTCTAATTGGGCTCATACAAGAAGGAGAAAGATGAGCGTTAAAAAGAATTGGTTCTAATTAAAAAAAAATTGGTTTACACATAACTGAGTACAATTAATGAGCCAAACAACATAAAATTCCGTTAAAAGATTTAACAGCGTGCTCAGTCAACATAAAATTCAAGATTTTAATAAAAATTAAAATTAAAATAAAAAATAAATTAGTTAATTTTGAATTATAGTTGAGTGTTTGATTTGCAATTTTTGATAAATTTCGTGTTTAATTGATATTTTTCTACTAAAATTACTTAAATTAAAATATTTGAATAGGAAAAAATATCGATTAAACAGCAAACTTACCAAAAAAAAAATGAAATTGAATATTGAACTCCTATTATTATTAATTAAACAAAGTATTTATAATTTAATATCATATTGGTAACGCATGCTTGCGTTTTCATACTTTTCATCCCATGCTTTCAAAATCTTCTAACTTTATTTTATGGTTATTGGGTACTTTACTGACTAACGGTTACTTTATTTATTCAAATGATATATGATTCTCTCAGTAATTATATTTTTAACCACTTTAAAATACATGACTCACATTCTGCCCTAATTTTCTTTTTATATAATGATATAAAGTATTTTATTCATAGCAAATCGAATATAAAGCACCAAAAACTAACTCATATACTTTAAACACTAGTTTACTATATCATGCTATCTCTCAATTGCAATTTTAGAGCATTTATAGTGAGAGTTTCTCACAAAAATTTCTTATAAAAAATATAATAACAAAATAATATATAATATTTTTTTATAAAAAAAATTTCAATAATTTTGGAACTTACATCTATAATCTCTCTCATTTATCCATAATTATTTTTTAATAAAATATTATTATTTAATATTTATTATTATTGTTTTTAGTGAGAAACTCTTGTAAGAGACTATCGTTGTAAATGGTTATTGATTACAAACACTTTTAAAAAAACTAAAGAAACTAAGGGAAGAAAATTATTTTATTTAAAGTTTACGAGTAAAATATACACTTTAACAATTGTTTTTTCCATGTGCTTACTCCAGCTATCTAGATGTCTGCTTATTAAAAATTTCAAATATCTATGATTCTTAATTTGGACTGAATGATTAAATTAAACTCTTTTTAACATTTATTTAAGAATCCTTTGTTGTTTAAATATTTAGTAATTTTATATTCACAAATTAAAGCAAATTTATCAAAGTCAAAGCAGTGTAGCATTTCTTGTCAAGCAAAATCTTATGTATATATATATTTAATTTATAAATGTATATGCTTTTAAATATAATATACTTAAGATACTATTAAGTTTGCGGATATTTCTCATTTCATATTTTTGTTTGCAGCAAGATTCTCCTATTTTTCTTGATTCTCATATTTGTTTTCTATCTGAGTTGATTGACTTACACTGCTCTGACTTTTTGCCTAATCTTCTCGTTGCTCCGGTTACTCCTGAGATTATTCAATCCACTGTGTTTGCTATGCCTTCTAACAAAGTTTCAGGTTTGGATAGCTTTTCTGTGGAATTTTTCAAGGCAGCCTGGTCTATTATTGAAAGAGATTTCATTGTTGCGGTTCACTCTTTTTTCTTGTTTGGTTTCCTTCCTACTAGAGTGTTAGTTCCCAAATATTCTACCGATTCATCTATGTGTGACTATAGATCGATCGCTTGATGTAACCTCCTTTACAAAATGATTTCTAAGATTGTTGCTAATCGTCTCAAGATAGTTCTTCCCTAAGCTATTGAGCTAACCAAACTGCCTTTGTCT
This sequence comes from Lepidium didymum, assembly GCA_963920545.1. Lineage (NCBI taxonomy): Eukaryota > Viridiplantae > Streptophyta > Magnoliopsida > Brassicales > Brassicaceae > Lepidium > Lepidium didymum. Next base: position 8,709,041 of record OY986988.1, read on the forward strand.
CCAAAAGGTTACTTCTTGAGAACGTTCTATTGGCCACGGAATTAGTAAAGGACTATCACAAGGCTTCAGTTTCCCCTAGATGTGCTATTAAGTTCGATATCTCTAAAGCCTTTGACTTAGTGAGCTGGCCTTTCATTGTAGGAGTTTTACGGACTATGAAACTTCATGATGTATTTATTCATTGGATTCATTTATGCATTTCCACTGCTATGTTTTTAGTCTCAGTCAATGGGCATCTCCAAGCTTTCTTCCCAAGTTCTCGGGGAATTCGGCAGGGGTGCTCTTTATCTTCATATATTTATGTGATCATCAACAATGTTCTCTCTAAACTGTTGAATAAAGCTGCTAATCAGGGCCGGTTTGGTTTACATCCTTTTAGCCAAGCGACTAATCTCACTCATCTCAGTTTTGCTGATGACATTATGGTGTTTTCTAATGCTTCCCCTTCTTACTTAGCTGGTATTCTTGGTGTACTGCAGGATTTTGCTGAATTTTCAGGTTTGAGCATAAATGTCTCCAAGACCTCTATTTTCAATGCTGGTGATAGAGACCACTCTCTTCATTCTGCTACAGTTTAGGCTGGTATTTCCATCGGATCCTTACCTGTATGTTACTTAGCTCTTCCCTTATTATCTAAATCCATGTCTAAGTCAGACTATGAGCCTCTTATTGCCAAAATCAAGTCTTGTATGCTATCTTGGGTTGTCAAGCTCCTCTCTTTTGCTGGAAGACTCCAATTGATTAAGTCAGTCGTTACAAGTATTGCTAACTTCGGGTGTGCTTCTTTTCGCCTTCCTAATAGCTTCCTGGATGAAATTAAGCGTCTTTGTTATGCCTTTCTTTGGTCGGGATATCCAAACATTTCTGGTAAGGCTAAGGTTGCTTGGAGTGATGTTTGTAAACTTAAATCCGAGGGAGGTCTTGGTCTCCGCTCTCTGCGTGACTGCTCTCTTGTATTTGTTCTTCATCTCATTTGGAGATTGATCTACTATTCAGGCTCGCTTTGGGTTGCTTGGACTCGTCATTACCTTCTCTGATATGCTTCTTTTTGGGACATTAAATCTGGTTCTAAAGGATTATGGGTGTGGCGCAAATTACTTAAGCTTAGGCTTATAGCTTATTTCATTAAAGTGTAGATTGCTTCTGGTTCCACTGCATTTTTCTGGTTTGACAATTGGAGTTTTATAGGTAAACTTCTTGACTCCACAGGGGATATTGGAACTCGGTTCTTAAGTGTTCCTCGTGCTGCTAAAATTTCTGATATTGTTTGTATCTCAGGATGGCTTCCTCATGCCTCTCGCAACAGCTCTTTTGCTTCTCTTGTTGCTCTTATCAAAGCTGAGCCTATTCCTACTTCTTCGGATGCAGATGTGTTTTTGTGGCGTCACTCCCCTTCCGATTTCAAGGATCACTTCTCTGCCTCTAAGACTTGAGATCAAATTAGAGCTCACTACCCTATAATTGATTTGTCTCAATTGATCTGGTTTCCTTAAAATATTCCTCGTTTTGCTTTTATCTCTTGGTTGGCATTAAAGGACAAATTATCAACAGGTACTAGGATGAGGTTATGGGGAAGCTCTCAATGTTGTGTTTTCTGTGGTGAGCGTGATGAATCGCGTGATCATCTTTTCTTCGCTTGCCCTTATAACTTCTCTATTTGGTATGCTTTATGTGGTCAGCTCCTTGGGAATGCTATTACTCTGGACTGGTCTGATTCTATCACCTCTCTTCTCTCTAATAGATGTCTCCTTGACTCTATTTTCTTTCGTTTGATGTTTCAGACCTCAATTTACTATATATGGAGGGAGCAGAACTTGCGTATACATGGACATGGTTTTAATGATGCTCGATCTCTTATCATGCTCATTGACAAAGTTATAAGGAACAAGATCTGCTCTCTTCACTATGTCTTTCCCCATAAACTTGAGATCCTCATTCGGCACTGGTTTTCTTTGCATCACATGTGATGTTTTCAGTTTTTTTCTAGCTTTCTAACTTAGATCTCTACCTATTTGATTCTATATATATAACATTTTTTGTTGATAAATAAATTTCAAATTTCAACAAAAAAAAAAATACTTATGATGGTCTTTGGTTTATAAAAACTGCTTAATATATTTGTCTATGGCTCCACTCTTATACGGTTTTTAAACCCATGTTTTCTTCCAAACGGACTTGGGATTGGATCCATGTTCCGTATGCCAAGACCCAATGGAGTAGGATTATTTGGTTCTGATATGTTCCTTACTTGATCGGCACTTCAGAAGGAGAAAGAGGATAGATTTGAGCTTGATCACACCCGGCTGAGAGTTCCAAACTCGTTAATGGATTGATAGGTCACACAAGAGCTGTGGAAGACTCTTGATATTCCGTCTATTCTTTGGATATGACACACCAAAGACAATGAACCATTTTCATGAAAGTTTTTGATTAAGAAAAGAGTTCAAAGACAAAGAGAGTTTACAAGTGCTTAAATAGAAGAAAACATACGAAACCCTAATGAAAAAGAAAGGAAATGGGCCGAGTCCTCTTATTCAGGCAATGAGCCCTTTTGTAGAGTGTAATCCAATTGCCTCATTAAAACCTTACTTGGAAAACCCATTGGGACAAAACCAAGTGAAGGAAAAAGAGTACAAATGGATTACACACCCATTTGCTGAATGCAAGTCAAAGCCAAAGTGGTAAGACTTGAATGATATTCTTCATGAGTTTCAATACGCCTAAAGAGTCCTCCAATAGCTTGGTTGAAGAGCTTGGTCCTTGATCTTGTCATAGCTCCCGCTGGTACATGCATGATATCATATTCCTTGTGCTCCAAGTCTTTACTCGAGTTGTTTCCATCCGAGTATATAGGTTGAGAGTGTTCCAAACTATCCAATATCACATCATCCTCCCCTTCTTGAAGAGGATTTGACCTCAAATCTGTTTCATCTGCAATAAAAGGAACCAAGTCAGAAACATTAAAGCTTGAACTCACATTACACTTACCTTGGAGGTCGAGTTGATAAGCATTGTTGTTGATCCGTTTGACCACGGTCAATGGGCCATCAATCCTTGGCATGAGTTTAGATTTTCTTTCAGCTAGAAAATGCTCCTTCCTTAGATGCACCCAACCTTGATCGCCCTCATTGAAGATAAGCTCATGTCTCCCTTTGTTGGTTGCTTTAGCATAAGCCTTAGTCTTAGCTTCAATGTTCAGCTTTGTCTTCTCATGTATGTCTCGCACAAGTTCTGTTTTTCTCTTTCCATCTAAGCTAGTTCTTTCTTACTCAGGTAAAGGTCTTAGATCCAATGGTGACAAAGGATTAAAACCGTAAACAATTAGGAAAGGAGAAAATTTAGAAGTCGAATGCATTGCATGATTGTAAGCAAATTCTACATGTGGCAAACAAGCTTCCCAAGACTTTTAATTCTTTCTAATCAATGCACGCAAAAAAGTGGACAAGGTACGATTAACAACCTCAGTCTGACCATCGGTTTGAGGGTGACAAGTAATAGAAAAGATCAACTTAGTACCTAGCTTAGACCACAATGTACGCCAAAAATGACTTAGAAGTTTTGTGTCACGATCATAAACAATGGTTCTAGGCATCCCATACAATCTAACAACCTCCTTAAAGAACAAACTTGCTACATGAGATGCATCATCAGTCTTGTGACAAGTTATAAAGTGGGCCATTTTCGAGAATCTATCAACCACAACAAAGATGGAATCCTTACTAGTCCTAGTCCTAGGCAATCCTACCACAAATTCCATAGATATATCAACCCAAGGATGCTCAGGAATAGGTAAAGGAGTATACAAACCGTGTGGCTGAACTGTTGACTTAGCTTGTTTACAAGTAGAACATCTAGCACATACCTTGTCTACATCCTTACGCATGTATGGCCAATGAAAGTGATCTTGCATGACTTTGAGAGTCTTAGCCACGCCAAAGTGACCCATGAGACCTCCTCCATGTGCTTCCCTCACTAAAAGATCTCGAACAGAACAGTTAGGTACACATAAACGGTTTTTATAAGAAACTGTCATGCTTAAAGTAATGACCAGAACCGTGTTTAGAACAATCAGCAAATATGGTTTTAAAATCAGGGTCGTTCTCATATAATTCTTTCAAATGTTCAAATCCTAGCAGCTTGGTTTCAAACGTAGAGAGTAGAGTGCACCTTCTTGACAATGCATCAGCAACCACATTGTCCTTACCTTGTTTATAGCGGATGACATAAGGAAAAGTTTCAATGAACTCCACCTACCTAGCATGTCTCTTACTGAGTTTGTGCTGCCCTTTGAGGTGTTTGAGAGACTCATGATCTATGTGGATCACGAATTCTTTTGGCCAGAGGTAATGCTGCCATGTTTGTAATGCTCAAACTAGTGCATACATCTCATTATCATACGTTGGGTAGTTAAATGTAGCTCCTCCAAGTTTCTCACTGAAATAAGCAATGACCTTCTTATCCTGCATCAAGACAGCTGCAATACCCACATTAGAAGCATCACATTCTATTTCAAATATTTTAAGAAAGTCTGGTAAAGCTAAAATGGGAGCATTGATAAGCTTAGCCTTTAACGATTGGAATGCATTCTCTTGAGCCTCAGTCCATTTAAACCCGATTTCCTTCTTGATTATCTTTGTTAATGGAGCAGCCAAGGTACTAAAATCCTTCACGAACCTCCGATAGAACTCAGCCAGTCCGTGGAAGCTTCTTACTTCACTTAGAGTTTTAGGCGTTGGCGAGTCCCTGATTGCTCTCACCTTCTCCTCGTCCACTTTTATACCATTTGCACTCATGACAAAGCCTAGAAACACAAGATTATTTGTGCACTCCTAGAACTTTCCTAATGTGTTCTATATGCTCATCTAAAGACTTGCTATAGACTAAAATGTCATCAAAGTAAACCACAACAAATTCACCTATAAATGCTCTAAGAACATGATTCATTAAGCGCATGAAAGTACTAGGTGCGTTTGTTAACCCAAATGGCATAACCAACCATTCATATAGCTCATGCTTAGTCTTAAAGGCAGTTTTCCATTCATCTTTTTCTTTCATCCTAATTTGATGATAGCCACTTTTTAAATCTATCTTAGAGAACACAGCGGAACCATATAACTCATCAAGCATATCATCAAGTCTAGGGATAGGATGGTGATACTTAATCGTTATGTTGTTGATTGCTCTACAATCACCACACATGCGCCAGCTGCCATCTTTCTTTGGCACCAGAAGGACTGGGACAACACATGGGCTCATGCTTTCATGGATATGGCCTTTTGCAAGCAGCTCATTTACTTGTTTTTGTAGCTCTTTTGTCTTCACAGGATTGGTCCTATATGCGGGTCTGTTTGGTAGAGACGCTCCTGGCATGAAGTCTATCTGATGTTATATGCCTTTTATCAGAGGTAAACCATTAGTGATCTCCTCAGGGAATACATCTGAAAATTCATGCAAAAGAGAAGTAAATTTGCTCGGTAGAACCGGCTCCAGATTAGTCATAGTAGATAGAACTTCCTTAAAGACAAAAAAGATCATAGGTTGTTTGGCTTCGAGAGCTTGTGGTTTAGGAATCGACTTGATGTAGAAGTTGGTGGCCTTGCGGTCTTTATGTTTTGTCACACGAGTTTTGGTAAGCTGCAGGTGGTCCTTATAAACCTCATGTGGTGACAAAGGCAGTAGAATGATTTTCTGGCCATTATGGACAAAAGAGTGCCGATTGGTGAAACCATTATGCATCACCTTCTTATCAGATTGCCATGGTCTCCCTAGCAGAATGTGACTCGCTTCCATAGGAATTATGTCACACAGAATCTCGTCCTTGTATTCACCAATGGATAAGGGCACCTTAACTTGCTCAGTAACCTTTATTTCGCCTTCTTCACTTAGCCACTGAAGATTATACGGAAGTGGATGCTTCGTAGCTTGCAATTCAAGCTTCTTTACCATAGATTCACTCGCGACATTGGTGCAACTACCTCCATCTATAATCATGCTACAAAATTTTCCTTGCACCATGCACCTCGTGTGAAATAGGTTCTCTCTCTGTTCCTGCTCTTCAGTCTTGGCATTTAGATTGAGAGTTCTTCTGGCCACAATGATGTTTCCTTACAAAGGAGCGACTTCAAATATTGGTGTTGCCTCATCGTGATTAGGTGAAGAAGGTAGAGAGTTAAGTTTTTCTTCTTCAGTTTCGTACTCTCCATTAGGTAGCAATACCATGACTCTTTTATTAGGACAAGCATTGGCGTAGTGTCCTCTCCCGTGACACTTAAAACATTTAACCTCTCTGGTTCTAGGTTTGACTTTACTCTTTTCCTTAGAGTTTGTAGCATCCGCTGCGGTTTTTGATTCAGTTTTAACCAGTTGTGGTTGCTGTGAACGTAGCTTCTTCGAGTATGGCCTTTTCGTTTGTATTGTTGCTCAAACAATACAGCCTTGTGAAGCATGTCTTCGATCTCCACATAATACTCCATTTCCAATCTGTCTTGTATCTCACGGTTTAGACCACCCAGAAATCTAGCTATAGTTGCTTCTCTATCCTCCATAATGTCAGCTCAGAGCATTAGAATCTCCATCTCTTGATAGTAGTCTTTAACAGACCGATTTCCTTGAGTGAGCCTCCTCAGTTTTTGATGCAAGTCTTTGTGATAATGTTGAGGTACAAAACATTTTCTCATGGCTGCCTTCATCTCCTTCCATGTACAGATTGGGTATTCTCCATTTCACCTTCGGTTAGTGACGAGCTAATCCCACCAGCTCAATGCATAATCAGTGAATTCAGTGGCTGCCACTCTCACTCTGTTTTCTTCAGCATAATGTTGACAATTAAACACCAATTCGATCTTGGTCTCCCAATCCAGGTACGCATCGTGATCATTTCGGCCTTGGAATGTTGGTATGCGAATTTTTAACCCTCCAAGGTTGTCAAGCATTCTGTTGGGTTCATCTTTCCTTCTATGGCTGTGGTTACTTCTCTAAGAAACATCACTCTTCATTTCATAGTACTCTCTAGCCATTTTGTCTCCACCAGAACTAGCTCCTTTGCGTTCTCCTTCTGTTTTATGATTCTGTGAGGAGATGTGCACCCGTTCTTTGTCCGAACTGCCATGTTTAGACCTAGCTGGAGACTTATGTCGACCCTCCGGTTGTATTTCTTGCCTGAAAGCCTCAAACCTTTGATCTAATGTTGTCGCAAGCTTTCTGTCCAAAAGTCTCTCCATAGCTTCGATCAGTAGCTTGATGTTGAGTCCTTGTGGGGCCTCTACTTCGTCTTGTGACATGTTTCCTGACAAAACAGAATGAAAATACCCAGTAAAAGAGTCCAAATAAATATGGAATTCGAAAATCTAGTAGAAGATGCACAGGCATATCATATAAGAACAAACAACATGGAAACAACAACGTAATGAACACGCAACACTCAGAACGGATGGATCTACTATGCTTCAGTCCGAGAATATGAAGAGACAAAGTTTGTGGATGCAGATCTGATAGTGAATGAGATGAAGATGAATAAACACATGCTTAAAACATATACAAGCTTCAACGGAATAACAACTTAACAGATCTTGTAACAAAACAAGCAGATCTGAATGAAAAATGATGCAATTTGAACGAAATAACCACATATCAAACCAAACCAAAGGCGGATCTATAAAGAACTGAAAGGTCACTTGTGGATTTAACAAACAAAACAACATAACAACACATATCTGATAACAACACACAATTTTATTTGTTTTTCTTGATTTGAACAGAACGATGGAAGCAAAGGAAGTGGATGTAAGAAGCAAAAGGTAAGAGATGATAAGAGATTCAAAGAACTCAACTTCTGAAGTGGCTCTAATACCACTTGATATATTCCTCACTTGATCGGCACTTTAGAAGGAGAAAGAGGATAGATTTGAGCTTGATCACACCCGGCTGAGAGTTCCAAACTCGTTGATGGATTGATAGATCACACAAGAGCTGCGGAAGACTCTTGATATTCCGTTTATTCTTTGGATATGACACACCAAAGACAATGAACCATTTTCATGAAAGTTTTTGATTAAGAAAAGAGTTCAAAGACAAAGAGAGTTTAGAAGTGCTTAAATAGAAGAAAACATACGAAACCCTAATGGAAAAGAAAGGAAATGGGCCGAGTCCTCTTATTCAGGCAATGAGCCCTTTTGTAGAGTGTAATCCAATTGCCTCATTAAAACCTTACTTGGAAAATCCATTGGGACAAAACCAAGTGAAGGAAAAAGAGTACAAATGGATTACACACCCATTTGTTGAATGCAAGTCAAGTCAAAGCCAAAGTGGTAAGATTTGAATGATATTCTTCATGAGTTTTAATATGCCTAAGGAGTCCTCTAATAGCTTGGTTGAAGAGCTTGGTCATTGATCTCGTCATAGCTCCCGCGGGTACATGGATGATATCATCTTCCTTGTGCTCCAAGTCTTTACTCGAGTTGTTTCCATCCGAGTGTATAGGTTGAGAGTGTTCCAAGCTATCCAGTATCACATCAGGTTCCCACAAAAAGTATCTCGTTTCAGCTTCATATCATGGTCGGCTTTGCGTGATCGTCTCTCCATAGGGGTGCGAATGAGATTGTGAGACATTACACAACCATGTGTTTTATGTGGAGAGAGACGAATCACGTGATCATTTCTTCTTTGCATGTCCCTACATTTTTCCAATCTGGGTGGCCTTGAGTGGTGGTTTACTTGAAAATTCCATCACGCCAGACTGGTCTGAGACAGTTGCTACTCTTCTGCGATTCAATAAAAGTGAGATGGACTCTATCTTTCTCAAAATGACCTTCCAAACGTTGATTTACTATGTGTGGAGAGAAAGGAACCTGCGAGTTCATGGCAAACAAGGCTCCACGGTCCTAGCTCTCACCCAAACAATTGATAAAGTCCTCCGCAATCGCATTTCATCTTTGAGATATACAGCACCTCACAAATTTGAAGGCTTACTTAGAAGGTGGTTCGAAATACGTTGAGTTTAACCTCCTAATTCTTTTTAGATTATCATTTGTTTATTGGTTATTCTTAAACACTTATTAATATTTTTGTAAATATATTTTTGTTGAGCAATAAATTTAAATTTTCAAAAACAATAAGAAACCTGCTTAATATATCAACAATAAGTGTGTATGTGTGTGTATACATACATATTGCAAAATAAGAATTCATGTGTATTTTTCTTTTTTTCGTTAAAGAATAAGAATTCATATGTTATGCTTAAACAAGTGGACCAACAAAATCTACCATCATGTGAGCTGTGTATCTAACTGGGGAAGAAAACTTATTAATAACTCCAAAAAATTTTCTTCCAAACTTCATGATTCGTTCACACTATACAAATTACTTGTTCGTAGAGAAGTACAATATAGTGAGCTTTTCTTGCTTCTCTTTGAAAAACGGATCAGCTAAAACGGAAAACATTAACAAATTTAGATACTTTATGAAAATAAAAAATAAAAAGTCAAGCAAGAAATCATTGGAAAGGATTCTTATTGTCCCAATGCATGCATGTACGTAATTGCAGTTTCTGCGTGTTATACTTACGAAATATATGTGTTTGTGGTGATATTAGTATAATGATTTATTGACCAAAGGAGTGTATAAGTTACAAAGAAGGTTTAGATACTACATTTTAAAAAGATAAAGTAATACAAAGCTTATAATTCTACAGATACAGAAGGAATGATGATCAGATCCTCAACTAGATAATCTGAGGGATTTTTTTTATAGGCGAAATGACTAAAGCGAGCTCCCTCAAAATCTTCGATGTCAGACTGGCTCATAATTACCTAGGGTAATAGCCCGTAAAGCTAGTGGCTTAGTCATTATAATCGTGGGCAGTGTTGCCGAGTTACTGGGTAGTTGAACAGCCCACTACAACATTACTACTGAACGGTTGGACAAGTTCACAAACTAATTAATTCGTTGTAGGCTAGCTGACGTAGACTCTGACTGAACTCACTTTGTTGTGCCGAGGTGATCTCATGTTGAGATGGCTTTCTGTCATGGTGATCTTTCGTATTTTCAAACAAGTCTCGAGATATCTATTTTTGGACCAGAGCCGAGTGGACCTAGGATCAAACTGGTTTTGTGAAATCAAATAAACCGGGAAAATAGAGTAATAATATCTACCTTCGACAATAGGGCAGTCAAATGTACAAATTACATATATATATATATATGAATGAATAAGATAAAGCAAAACTAATTAGTGGATTACGTCTCTAGACACTTTCGTGTTCTTAATGTAGTTTAGTTTACGTAAACGTTGTTATTAGATTTGGATGTTAGACCATGTTGAACCTGTTTTTCCATATTTAACTCCAAAATGATTTGCGGATAAACCAGAGATGGGGACCATGGATGGGTCCATGACGCCTTGACAAGAGTCATAAAGGATATGCTGCAAAATCAGTAACTTTATTGACAAACAAAACTATTCAGTTTTTAGGTGGCTCCCACTCTATTATACAAAAGATTCGGATCAATACTATGAGGGACCTTTGACTATTTCCACTTATAAGTTATAATCCCTCCGAGACTATTATTTCATCACGCTGCCTTGAAGACATATTTCTTCTGTTATATAAGACATTATTAGCTTTTTTATATACAGAATTATATGATTTTATTACTGTCTTCTCTTGTTTGTTGTCAGAGTTTTAATTTCACTTCACTAGTATATAGTTTTAATATTTTATGGTTAAAAAACAAGGTGAAGCAAGACAATTTTAGGAACGAAATCGAGTTACACGAATGCTAGCTGATATTAACAGTAGTTTCCGGCTATTCACTTCATAGCATATCTTTTTTTTAGAAGGTAATAATACGTTATTTATATTCTAGTTAGTTTCAAATTTGCTAAAATCATATTCCTATAAATGGTTTTGTATTAAAACAAAAACAAAAATGCTTATATACTGAGCTATTTTTTAAATAAATCACATATGTTTATATATATATATATATGTATATTATACATTCGTGCGTGGATATACAATTTTGAAAAACTTGATTTACGCATAATTTTGAAGAGTCAATCTTTTAATCATTTAACCACCATAAATTACGTTATTCTGTGAGAATAATATGGTTTAGTGGTTTTAGATTCGTCTAAAACTTTAACATAAACGTAAAGAACACTAATTCGATATTGTAATTATTGTAACAACAAAAAAATAAAACACTTTGTTTAGTTTTGGGTCTGGGTCGACGATCTAAATTCCATTCGAAAATATCGAAAAGATTCAGATGTATATAGAATAGCGGCTCAATAAATTTGAACATATACAAACTTTGATGAGATAAATCCCCCTTCACAGATTTTGCAGATTAATTTCTTCCTTAGTATTGTACAATGGTTCAAATTGATATAACCGACATCAAACCATGTTGGCGTAAATTTAAACCAAACCCAAACCTAATTATAATCCGACCCGCCTGAGTACCCAACCATTTTTCTTTTTAGAAGAAGCCGATTAATCTCCTTTCCCCGAAATACAATTCGCATCGATTCGGCTCCAGTTTACGTAAATCGGACTTCAGTTTGGACACATTAATCACTGTAGTGATGGGGAATCTTCTCTGCTTCAATTTTCTTCAACGCTTCCTTAGTAATTTTGTTCTTGTGTTTATCGTCGGTGATCAAACAAAGCTGAGGAATATCTTCGTCCAGATTAATGAGAGGATGAGAAAGAGACTTGAATCCCACCATTAATAATTTTCTTCAATGTCACGACTGCGAGTTATGAGACTTGAATCCCACCATTTTAGCAGTGAATTCACACTTGGTTCATCACTTGAGTTGTTAGTTGAATAACTTTTCTTTACTATTTTTGGGAATACTAAGAATTTTTAGGGTTCTTAAACTTTTTTACGATTTCAATTTATGAAACAAGAGGGTTAGTTTTAAGTGGGTCTCTAATTGGGTATTTTTGGTTTAATTCTGATTTACGGTTAGATTAAACTTAATTACGGTTTATTATACCATCTAAACCAATTGTAATCCGGGTAGGGAGGAAATTAATCTGCAAGTTATGTGGAGGGGGATTTATGTCGTCAAACTTTGTACATGGTTAAATTTATTAAGCCATTATTCTGGGTACATCTGAATCTTTTCGATACTTCCGAGGGGAATTTAGATCATCGACCCTTTAATTTTTCTTTTTCTTAAAACATGCTATGACGCCAAAAAACAGGTGGCCTAGTTGGCTTGTCTTTGATTTAGCTAAGTACCAAATGGTAAGTTTGAATCTTACCTAGCTCCATTCGGAAAACTTAGGCTATAAATTGGACCATTGTTTATCCAATGATTATTTGTTGACAAAAAATATGGTACGACAATACAAAGAAGAAGTGATGCTAGATCTAATTTGTAGATATTTACAACTTGGTGATAAAAGATCAAGAAATGCAGACACTGTTACAAAAGTTGATAAAAGAAGATAACTTTACGTAATGTAATGTAGGCGTTTTAGTGAACTCCTTAATTAATTAATGTCATCGTTCGTGGAAGATAATACAAGCAATTGACTTTTTAGACATTATGATTGATTACAATGATCTTATTGGACATGTGAGGAGGCAAAGTGTTTATCTTTATATCTATAATGTTTTTTCTTTTCTTCTCCAAAGATGTCGCCTTACATTACGTTATTAAACCCTACAGTTAGCGTACATTAGTTGACCTAGCATCAACTTTAATCATAATCCACCAATCACGCCCTTTTAATTAATCATATTTTGTCAGAAGCTTTCATGAGAAATTAAGAAAACAAACTTATTTAGGAAAAATTTTTTTATTTCAAATTATTTGATGTTTTCAACTTTCAATATAAAATTAATTATATTTTTATGTATTTTAACTATTTATATTCTGTAAATTGATTTCTAATTAGTTGAAAGATTATTAAATAGATTAAAAACAATATTTTTTATTGAAAAAAATCAAAAAATAAATTAAGAAGAATTTATGTTCAAAAACCTTAAACATCATCATATTAGATGATTATGTTATTAAAACAAAATGAAATAATTGATTTTTTTTCTTCTAATAACTGGGTCCAAAAAAATTGATTATGAGTCAAATGTCTTTAAACCACTCACGCTTCCACATGCAGCAACCCACAACTCTACATAGCCAATGAAATAATTTAGGGATTCAATAATTTATTCAACAAATGATAAACTTATTGCAAAATCATTATATTTATTTATTAATTTGATGAAAAATAGTCTAAATAGTAACAGCCCAATTTGGTTGAATGTGGAATCCACTTGATTCTTTTTTGTGAAAACTGGCGAAATAAATTAAAATCAAATGGTAAAACTGGAATCGGACTAAATTTATGAAATTTAAAATATTATTTTATTAAATAAATAAATAATATTATACATATTAAAATAACTTAATTTAATAATAAACTCTAAAATAACTTACTTAATACTTAAAATAATAACTAAAAATATTTTATAAAATTAAATCAGATTTTGACTAATAGTTAAAATATTTGAATCCAAAAAACGAACAAAATCCAAAAAATCAAGTTTGAACTCGAGGTAAATCGATAACTGAATGTGTATCTAAAAATTTGAAATATAATTATATACCTAAAAGTTATTATTTTAGAAAACTAAATAAAAACACATGGCCAAGAAACAAGTGATCAGTTGACTTGGTCCTGATATAGCTAGGCAGTATGCACCATGTAGTGAGTTTGAATCCCACTTAACTCCAATTAGAGAACTTAGGCTCTGGATCGAGTTGTTGTCGATCCAATGATTACTTATTGACAAAAAACGAAAACAAAAAACACATGAATCTGAACCTGATCCAAACTGAACATTATTTAAAAGTTAGTTAAATAATAAAATGTTGAGGAATTATGGAATTGTTGTGTGTAAATAGTACCAGCAGAATTTGTAAAATTGTTTGAATCCAATTGAATTAATGTTACGAGTCAACCTCAAAATCCAATTGACAATCCAAATTCTGAAATCCTACGAGAATAAGATTACACAATTTGACTGAGTGGGTTATAAAACATCTAACCACAGTTACGAAAAGTAGATCTCATAAAATCACACTATAAGTATATAACCTATAAACACTACCACATAGTTGAATCCCAATTCTTAAAAAAGATTGTTGATACACATATTTAAAGGCTATGTTAGATATGCAACACATCCCTTTGGTATTTGTCAGATTGTATTCACGGGGCCACAATTGGTCCGTAGCTTACTTCTATATATAAAAATATGTGAGTTAATAATGTATGTTATGGATACAAGATTATCAATAGTAGCAAATTTAGTTTAAGGTACCGTATAACAAATCTCTAAGAAGCTCGACTGCGCTGGTTCTGTTTAACACCAAGAACCCTTATTAGTAGCTGAAGCTGGTGGGAATTTATATGATAACGTCATATCACTTTTATGATAAAATGGAGCTTCAAATGAAAAATAATAGTAGACCGTTTCCTCGAGACAAGCAGATTCTCAGTCCTCGAGACTGTCAGTGGAAAACAATCTTCACTCTATTTCTCTCTCCATAAAAAAAAAACAAAGAAAGATAAATATACAAAAACCAAGAAAAGCCATTATTACAAAAGCAAAACACACACACACACTGTAAAAAGCCACCCACTAAACACTGGTCAGTAAGCAGAGAGAAGAAGAAGAACTAGCCATGTCTTAACGCTCTTCTTCTCCCTCTTCTACCTAACCAAAAACCTTAAAAATCATCTGTTTCTTCACTAAACATGCTTCAAAGAAGCTGCATTGTACTTTTCTTTCTTTTTATGTTTCTTCCACACTTGGGTTTCTCCATACTCAATAAAACTTTCCTTCTCTTACCACATCCTGACCCTGAACTTGTCGCTCTTGATGTTCATAGGTACATATAATGCATTGCTTCTTATGGATCTACATTTAGCTAGCTATTACTGTGTGTTATTGTGAATCTTTGGTTCTGTTATGTTCTCTGCTTTCTAAATCTCCGGTTTTGTTAAACCGGACCGACTGTAACATTCCGATTTGAACTGTTTCACAGGAGAGTAAATGCCTCTTTATCAAGACGACAAGCTCTAGACACAACGGACCAAGTTGGTTCAAACCCATGCTTTACCGGTAACCCAATCGATGACTGTTGGAAATGTGACCCAAATTGGCCCAATAACCGACAAGGTTTAGCAGATTGTGGAATCGGGTTCGGACAGTACGCTTTGGGAGGCAAAGGTGGTCGGTTCTACTTCGTCACTGATTCTTCCGACGATGATGTCGTCGAACCTAGACCGGGCACTCTTAGGTACATTTTTTGGTTAACCAACTAAACCGGATTTTTCATAGGAAAGTCTTGAATAATCTTGACAAATAGACAAAAATCTGTTGTCTTTTTGTTTGGTTCAAGGACAAAGATATGGTCTTTAATACTTATTTATGAGCCTAATTAGATTTTTAAAGTCGTTGTTAAAAACAGTATACACTTTAATTAAATAATTACAACCCTAAACCCTACCTATACACTTTCACAATAAGATTCTGTTTAAGCTTCGTTTATCTATTTTCCCAATTACTTTTGTCATCTCTTGTTCACATGACCCACACCAATCTATTATGTACGACTTTTTCAATCCCACTTGTTTAAATTTTCAAATAAACCCTTCATTTTGTGGAAAGTCTCTCAACTACACCAACTAAACTTCTTTTATCATTTGACAAAAAAGAATTAAAAAAAACTTCTTTTATCCTTGAGAGCACATGTATAATTGTTTTGTTCTAATGGTTAAAAATTTATATCTGCGGCTTTTCCACGAATGTTTGATTCCAACTATTTGCATAATTATGAGTCAGATTAAAAATTTGTGGACTTTGTCATCTAACTGTTAACTAAAAAGTCTTTTTCAAAAGATTGGGAAAATATAAGGTGTACAATTGTTTATAAAACTTGTGTCAGTACATTCTAATTATAACATTATTACTTGAAGTGAAAATAGAGTATCAGTGCACATGGGGACCTTGTAAAAATTGTGTGAATCTTTTATAAAAGCCAAAGAAATGTGGTTTGCAATGTGAAAATGGTTATAACAGAGTAGAAGATAAGTAAACAAGAACAGCTAAAAATGTGGTGACAGGTACGGAGTGATACAAGTAGAGCCATTGTGGATAGTGTTCCCAAGTAACATGATGATAAAATTAAAGGAAGAGCTAATATTCAATAGTTACAAGACACTTGATGGAAGAGGAGCTAATATTCACATTGTTGGTGGTGGTTGCATCACTCTTCAATATGTCTCTAATGTCATCATTCACAACATTCATATCCACCATTGTTACGCATCCGGTAACTCTTTTTTCACATTCTTCAATCTCTAAATTATATTCCTAAATATATAGTTCAATAGTCCAATTATTGTTAGATTTTTTGTTATAAATATATTCTCCTTTAGAAAATTATTGTAGTGGCCCAAATTATTTTGGTAGGTCCCCTGTGTAAACCTATTTTCCTTCTCATTCATTGGTGTTTTCACACGCAAACATGTTTTATATTTATCAGCATTTATTGATTATTCAGAAAAGTAAGAACAATTTAATATTTTATCGGTTAACAAATAGCATTGATTGGCTTATTCATAAAAGGATTCTGAAATTGTGTGTTTGTCCACGCTAGGAAATACTAATGTGAGGTCAAGTCCAACACATTACGGATTCAGAACAAAATCGGACGGTGATGGTATCTCCATCTTTGGATCAAAGGACATATGGATTGATCATTGTTCTTTATCAAGATGTAAAGATGGTCTGATAGATGCGGTGATGGGATCCACAGGAATCACAATTTCGAACAATTTCTTCTCTCACCACAATGAAGTCATGCTTCTTGGTCATAGCGACCACTACGAGCCGGACAGTGGCATGCAGGTCCTCTCTGAGACACACACACATATATATATATACTAGTCCTTTACTAGTTCCTATTTTGATGCTAATGTTTGTGTGATTATTTAGGTAACAATTGCGTTTAATCACTTTGGTGAGAAATTGATTCAAAGGATGCCAAGATGTCGACGTGGATATATTCATGTTGTTAATAACGATTTTACACAATGGGAAATGTATGCTATTGGCGGTAGCGGTAACCCGACTATTAATAGTCAGGGTAACCGCTACACCGCCCCTACCAATCCCAATGCCAAAGAGGTAACTATAAACCCCCCCACATGATTTGAAAAACTTAGTTGGCTCAATTTTAGCTTATTGACAAATCTGGAATGATACCAAAAATGTCTTTAATTAGGTGACTAAGAGAGTGGAAACGCCTGACGGAGATTGGAAAGGATGGAATTGGAGATCGGAGGGAGACATTTTGGTGAACGGAGCCTTCTTTGTAGCATCCGGAGAAGGTGCAGAGATGAGATATGAGAAAGCTTATAGCGTCGAGCCTAAATCTGCCTCTTTTATCGACCAAATCACATTTCATTCCGGCGCTCTCGGAGTCGGCGGCAGGTTTGGATTCTATTTTCCGATCATACAAATCTATCATCCTTTAACCAAGTTTTCTTTTTGACAAAGTTGTCAGTTTTTTAACACTTTGAATCTTTTATCTTACCAATACCCACACAAACCATATAATATGTCTGTATACACTTTTGTTTTCTTCTACTTTTGTCTTTAACTTTTAACCTTTTTCTTTTCTTTAATTTCTTTTTTACCCCACTATTTTCATAATCATTGCATGCTAACCCCTAAAAGTCAAATTGGAGCTAATTTAGGGTGTGTGATTGGTTGGTTATACAGGAATAACAATCTTGGGATGTGGACTACTACGGGATCCGAAGGGAATACCGGTTCAAGTTCTTTTAGTGATTATACCGATGAAATGTCGGGTACCGGTTTAACTAACCGGTTATCTTTTTCAATGCTTGTTTTATCATTCATGCTCAGTTCTATCTCATATTTGGTCATGTTCACTTCTTCAACCCAATTGTTTACGTTGTACATGAATTGAACTATCAATTTAATTAAGGAACAATAAAACAGATTGTTTTGTTTCCAAACTCATTTCTTGTCTATTCTTTTCTTCTATCATCTTATGTTTCCCTTTTGTGAGAGATAAATTAGCTTAACTCCAATATATCATTTTAGGTACAAGAATATGTGTACCGTCGTAATGTATGCAAATGGAGTCTTAACGTTGTAATACTCTTATCCTATCTTTATTTAATTACATAACATCATGAATCTTTTAGTTAGGTTCTTATTTTTCGTTCTTGGTCATCTTTTAAGTTATAGTTTTTATAGATTTGGATCAGGTTCCAAGTATCTCGTCTTTATGAATCATCATCAAATACTGATTTTATAATCTTCTTTTTTCAAGGTTTATGCTTTCATCATCTTAGAAATTAAATAAATTTATTCAACTATCCAATCGGGTTTGGTTTTGAGAAATTCAATTTGTTAGGGACTTAAAAAAGAAGATGAAGTATTTTAATGGAGTTGAGATAATAAGATAAAACAAAATCTTTTATCCACCAATTTTAAAGGTGTAATCCAACAAAGCAAATTTACGTTTGATTAGCTATAAGTAATCTCTGAATTAAGACTAATCTCAATTGGCAACAAATCTTACAAATCTAATGTTATGACATATCTCACGTGGGATCGCACGTGACAGTCTTATCTCGTTGTTTTGGTCGTGTTCTAAGAAAGTCGTCACCAGAAACCATTCCGAGTAAAAACACTCAAGCAGATCTCTCCCCCATCGTCTTTGGTTGCTTTCCTCTTCCATCTCCGGTGGAGAAATATGTCTCCGGTACCGGAAAGAGCAAAGCTTCACTTAGTATGGTGGTGTTTCAGACAGGCTACGCAGGGAATCACGTGATCATGAGATTTGCTCTAAACTTGGGAGTTAGCAAGCTTGTCTTCCCACTTTATCGCAACATAGTTGCTCTCTCTGTTCTTGCTCCCTCTGCTTTCTTCCTTGAAAAGTATAACACTTCATTATAATTAATCAAACTAAATCTTAATTCTGTAATACTTAATTCTAGTTTATAATCATAATGATTATTTGTGGTTCTATCAGAAAAGATAGACCGGCGATGAAATCCAGATTTCTCATTCAGTTCTTCCTTCTTGGACTTTTCGGGTACGATCTAGTCTTCAAAACTTGGAATTAGATCAGATATTGATTGCAATACTCGTTTTTGGGTTGTAGGATAACATTAAATCAAGGATTTTACATCTTTGGATTAGACAATACATCACCAACATTTGCATCCGCTACTGAAAATGCTGTTCCTGCTGTTTCATTCCTCATGGCTGCTTTGCTCGGGTATGTTCTTAATTCTTTGAATCTCACTTTTGACTCACATCTCAAAGTTTGATATGAGACACCAAACATTGTAGAATAGAGAAAGTGGAATGGAAGAGGAAAGATGGTATAGCTAAAGTGGTGGGAACATTTGTATCGGTCGCAGGCTCTTTGGTTATAACGCTTTATAAGGGACCAAGCATTTACCAACCGAGTCAGAGTCTAAATCTAATGGACCAATCCATAAAAGTTGAAGAAACAGAGGAACAAAACAAGAACTGGACGTTGGGATGTTTATGTTTGATGGGTCATTGTTTATGCTGGTCAAGTTGGATTGTGTTGCAGTCACCATTGCTTAAGAAGTACCCAGCTCGCTTCTCCTTCGTCTCTTACTCTTGCTTCTTTGCCGTGTTCCAGTTCTTTGGAATCTCTGCTTATTCCGAAAGAGATCTAGAGAGCTGGACGATTAGATCAGGAGGTGAACTATATGCATTACTATACACTGTAAGTGTTTGTGTATCGTTAAGATAAAGACTCTTTTTGAATGTTGTTAGAATGTGATTGATATCTCAAATCGGAAATTAAGGTTATATAAATGATCTAAGGTCAATCTACTCATTGTCAAATGGTTTTGAGTTGGAACTCCATAATTTATCGAATGTTCTGTTATAATTTTGGTCCGAGTTTGAATATGTATATGCAGGGATTAGTGGGTTCAGCAATGGTGTTCAGCATATTTGCCTCTTCAAACTTTACTTGCTGCTCTTTTAGCTACTTTTGCTCTTGGTGAACACTTTTATCTTGGAGGGTATGTAACTATGTTTTCACTCATTCTGCATTTTGTTTTCATATATTTATAGTTGAGTGTTTTGTAATACATTTTGTTTGTTTTGTCAGATTGATTGGTGCAATACTAATCGTGTCTGGACTTTACTTGGTTGTGATGGGAAAGAGTTGGGAGAATCAAGCTCTTTGTCAACAGCAACAACAACACTTGGTTTTTTCAGCTAACCGAATTTGGTGATGAAGAAGACAACCGTAGGAATAAACCAATATCTTCTGTTTATCAACCATTAATTTCTTCCTCATATGTATTGGAAATATATAAAATGAATTCTACTTTTCGTTCATAAACAATAGGCTACTTTCTTCCTCTTCATCAAACTCGTTGTTGAGCCGCTTTATGAAATCTGAAATTGGCTTGGTTAAAATCGGTTCATACTTTTGGGTCGGTTTAGGTTGTGATAATCTACGAATGGATCAAAATCGCACAGTCTCGAAACCAAACAACAAGACAAAAAAAAAAAAATGAGAAAGCAAGAATTGGAGGAAGCAAATCCTGAATTGGAATCCAACTCGAATCGGAATGGCAATGTGAAAACCGCACCAAACGACCAAAGTTTCCTATCAATTTTGGAGGACATCAAATCATCCAAAACTCCGGTTATTACAATCGACATTTTCACATTTCTACACGTTTTCAAGATTCAAGCTGGATTCTTCGTAATCTGACTGTTCTTAATGATTTATTATGTGTAGGCTGTTATCAACTACGGAGCTTCTTGGTACGTTTAGTTCTCTGGATATGCAAAAAAAAGCAATTTCATGCTTACCAACTGTTTGATGACATGCCTCAATGAGAACGATTTTTGTTTCCTGAGTTTTTAACGATTAAAGTTTATAACTTTTAGGTGTGGAGTTTGTAGCCAGATTTTTCCTGCATTTGAAAAGCTAAGCAACAGTTTCTCGAAGCTCAAATTTGTTTATGCAGATATCGACGAGTGCCCAGAAACAACTCGACACATTCGTTACACACCCACGTTTCAGTTTTACAGAGACGGCGAAAAAGTCGATGAGATGTTTGGAGCTGGTGAAGAAAGGCTCCATGATCGTCTTTGGCTTCACTCTTGAATCTGTTCATAAATATCAAATCATGAAGTCTGCTTTCGTTTTCTAAACATCTTAATCTCAAAAATACAATCCCTTGAACATGGGCTAAGTTGAAGGGAAATTTGAGTTTGGTAAAGTGAGTGGATAAGTGAGGTGTTAATGGAGAAAGATGGACAAAAGAGAAAAGCTTTTTATTCATCCTTTATTTTCTGTAGTCTGTATCGTACAACTGAAGAAGAAAGACTCTTCTTAATAAAACGGAAAAGAGCTAAACCGTTTATAGAATCAGGTTCAGTTATAAAAGATATTAAACCAAAAACTAATTTCCCTAATCTAATACCATCTCTGAAGATGGCAAGAATATTGATTTCAAAGTCATCTTGCCTATAACACTCTGGAACAAACTGTTAATTGATTCTCACTTCGGAGATGGAGTGTCTTTGATTAAACAGTCTTCAATTCTTTCTCTAACATTGTGACAATCTAAATCCAAATGATATATTCTCTCATGCAAAACTAGTGAGCGGGGTTTGTTCTCTTTCAAGCTCGTTATCCTTGCACCCCATCTTTTTGAAGGCGTCGTGAAATAGTTAGTCAATGGAACTTCTTGTGTCGACTAGGATTCTTTCTAATGCGAATTCTCCCACATCCAACCGGATCACCAGGGCATTGTCGTGGGGATGGTTCAATTTTTCTGCATCCTCTCCTATGAATACGATATCGGTGTGGTGCTCCTGGTACCCTCTCGGATGGTTTGCTTTGTGTTGATGTATCTTGAACGAGTTTATCGAGTCTCAGCAGAGCTGCGATCTTCCTTGGATCTCTTTTAGTGTACTAGCAACAGAGCTGCAATCCTTATTGTTTTCTGTTTTGGCGGAGGTGATCCGTCGTCTTTGCGATATGTTCTCTCTGCCCTCGGAGGATTTCGATATCTTCTAGTGTAGTCTTTGTGGCCTTTCCATTCTTTCTTTATGCCTTCTCGCCACTTTCCTTCTTCCTTGAGGTACTTAACAGTCTTGCATTCTTCAAGTGAGTGCTCTTTTGCTTGGTGGTAGTCACATAACTTCTTCGGTCGTAGTCCCATAGTTCCTTCTTGTGCCTTTCCTTGTGACAGAGTAGGAGTGTTTCCCCTATCTCGTTCTGGTCATCTAGCTCGACTCCTGCTTTTCTTACTTCCTCCCAATTTGAGTAGTTGACCGACCTATGAAGTGCGTCGCCATAAAAATACATGGTAATTAGTTTTCAGTCATAGTCTACATTCATAGGTTCATGTTCATGTATAAACAAAGAATCACGGGAAATGAACCGTTTTATACAATCTAGAAACTAAATACAAAAGATTCTAATGATTTATCTCCCTAGAGCCGAAATATTTCTAGTTCTTGGACTAACTATTTTCTGATGACTTCTCGGTTGTCTCATTTTTGCCCTTGGGGCTGAACGTTTATATATTTAGATCTCGTGTCTTTCTCCATGCTTCGGTGAATATCCTTGATTTCTTTATTACCTCCGGATTGATCAAGATTTAAGTTATCATTATTGTCCCGATCAATCTCCTTGATTTGATGAGATTCTATTTTCTTATTTGGTCAGCGCGCTAACTCCTTTGAACCTAGACAATAACCCTTCCTGTTATTTGTGGGCATGCTGATATGGTCCCCTTCCTCTATTTTTGGGCTTATTCTGGATCCTTCTCTTATTGCTTAAAGGGCTTGGACGTTTGCATGCATAACCATTAACAATTCCTGTGCACATGTTTAGGACGTTTTGCTTTGATAATTTATACACAAATTAAGACACCATGCATATAACCTCACGAACTGAAGATAAATTTGAATTTACTACATGAACTATTAAAATCATGCCAAAACCTACATGCCGTTAGTGAGCTGTTAAAGTCTGCTGACATGGACACCACATAGATGATACATAAACTTATTTACTGACAATAATGACACGTGGCATGACAAAAAAATCTTAATTTTTTTTTAAAACAAATATTTTTAATAATAATTAAATAAATAATTTCAAAAGTTAAATATTATTTAAAATTTTATTTGTTGAAGAAAACAACTTATACTACTTATAATATAGCAATATTCTCGTATTTTCTTAACTCTATACCATGTTTGCAATTGCGATTATGTTGAGAAGCTTTTGGTACAAGAGGTCTGGCAATCAAAAAGTATTTTTGGTTGAGAAAGTGGTGAAATGATCGTCGGGAAAGTTCCACCATTTTTGGTTGTTGCTTCTTCTCTCTTTTTCTCCCACTGTTGCTTCTTTCTTTCGCGCTTAATTTCATGCTTTGATAAGGTTTAAAGTCTAGTACTATGCCTTCTCCCTTGAAAAGAAGATCAAAATTGTAATCTGCTTCATGGAAAAGAAAGTGAATTGCGCTCCCATGTTTGGTTTCTTTCATGCTCGATTTCATTTCTTCTTTGCCCAATTAGGTTCGG
This sequence comes from Lepidium didymum, assembly GCA_963920545.1. Classification (NCBI taxonomy): domain Eukaryota; kingdom Viridiplantae; phylum Streptophyta; class Magnoliopsida; order Brassicales; family Brassicaceae; genus Lepidium; species Lepidium didymum. Next base: position 8,732,714 of record OY986988.1, read on the forward strand.
CCCAATTAGATTCGACTCATTTACCTTCGGCCCAATATTTTGGCCCAAATTTGCTTAAAGCCCATCCAGTTCGAGCCCATTACGTGAATTGGGTCATTATCACGCCACCTGCACGCGATGACGAGCAGGTGACGAGTTATACGCAATGACGAGCAGGCGCGTGTAACAGAGCCAACACACGGCTCTTCGACGCACGCATGCAGGCTGACACCTGTCAATGAAGAGCACCTGCTCATCATTCTCAACCACTATAAAAGGGAACGTAGGGCATTTGAAGAAAGGATTAAAAAATCTGAATTCTCAAGAAACACTTGACGAACATAAAATTGGGCTGCTAGTCGACGAACATAACTTTTAACCACAAATTGACGAACGTAAGAACTAAGAAGACTAGACTTGACGACCATACAACTGAACAACTCTAATTATCACTCGATGAGCCCAAGCACCCAAGTGGTGAGGCTTTCGACGAGCACGAATACACAGACAATTATCGACGAGCGCAACCAACAGAGAAGCTTATCGACGAACGCAACTCGTACTAACACCCTAGTGGTGACGTACAGTGACAAGCGCGTCATATCGACGAGCGCAATCCTTCATCCCAGAAACAACATCGACGAACAGAGATCGATTTAACCAAGCATAATTGATCGACGAGCGCCTCGATCGACGAGCGCCAGCCAATCTTCAACAAACCACCTGAGACTCATTACACGAAGGTCTCGACCCACGAAGAATCTTGATAGACTCATGATCAACTGATTATCAGAACTACGAGCAAGCTTGATTCCTCATCGGATACGTAGGCAGCCGATCAACGGTGCAACCAAAATCACAAAACAACGTTCGCGTACCGAAGGCGTGCTAAGACTGGTACGAACAATTGGCGCCGTCTGTGGGGACGGAGAATCTTCTAGACACCTGTCAGGATGGTGGTCAACGAACCAAGGAACGAAGCTCAAAACAGTGACGAACAGTCACTGCGAGCTGGAGACATCAGCAAATGGACAGACACTAAGACGAGAGGTAATCCCCCTCAATGAGCAAGATCACGAACCGATTCGTCAGGAAGCCTTGCATGCATCAACTAGTGAACAAATGGACATTCCCGAGCTCCTTCAAACTCTTTTGAGAAAAACGGAGGAAGCCGCTCGAAGCACGAATCAAAAGCTCGAGGAATTCCGAAGCAAAATTGCGACACTTGAAGAGGCGCAAGCAAGGGCAACCCCATTAAGTGCGAATCATTCATCTCATCAAAGAGTCCGAATTGAAGAATCACCAAATTCGGACATACGACAAAACCAGCCGACGATCGAGTTGCAGGAAGAGCGGACAACAAATAGACGCGTCGAAAGACCTCAATATCAAGAATTACGAGCAAGTCCGATCGAGCCATCATATCTGGCACTCGACCGTTTGGAGTAGGGCTGGGATTAATAACCGAACCGAAAATTCCGAACCGAACCGAACCGGAAATTATGAGGTTCGGTTATTGATCATTATATAGAGACAAACCGATCGGGAGAGATTCAAAATTAGATCGGTTATGCCCTCGGTTTGGTTAGGTTCATGCTAACCATTCGGAAACCGAAAATTAAACCTAAGTACTCATCTTCCTCATTTGTCATTTCCTTTGGCCGACAACTCAATTTTTCCTTCTTCGTTTCTTCTCCTCTCGATCCCGATCTTCTCATATTCCTTATTGTGGCCATCGATTCTCAGGTCTTTTACTTCTTCTTTGTTTTGTCTCTTCCTAATCCTGGTCTTCTTACCTCCTTATTTTGGCCATTGATTTTTAGGTGTGTTTTGTCTTCTTCATTTCTTCTCCTCCCAATCCCGATCTTCTCATCTTCCTCAAACTGCTTCATTGGCTCTCGATTCTCAGGTATTCCCTTATTGCTTCTCACTCTGCATTTCATGCGATTCCTTATTCTCCAATTTAATTTTTGAATCGTTTGTTACTTCATTTGTTTTGTGTTTCGATTTTGGTTCGAAGACGTAAACCACATTTCTTTATTTGTTAGCTCATTATCATTTTGTAGATTGTTCTTTATTTGTTAGGTCTTTATCATTTCTTTATGAATGTCTGTGGACTCTTTATGTAATAATAATCTTATATGTGTTAATGTGTGTATTCTACAGATGGCTTCATTTTCCTCACAAGATCAGAATGATGAGATGCTTGATGATGAAATACGAGGAGAAGAAGCTTCTCAACTTGATCGGGCTGGAAAGAAAAGAGCAACGACTGAACGATCAAGCTCTGTTCTGCCACCAACAGGTCCAAAAGGAAGAAAAAAGATGGCTCACAGATTAGAGGTATGGAATCACTTTACTCAAAAAGAAGATGATCTTACATAATGCAATTGTCGGTACTGTGGTATAGAGATAGGGTGTAATACTAAAACAGTAGGAACTAGTCCTATGAGAAGTCACATAGCACGGTGTAAGTTATATAAGGCTCATCAAGAGTGTTCTACACAGAAGGTATTAAGTGGGGATACTAGTAGCGGTGTAGTGACAACCCTTAGATTTGATAAAGGAGTTTTCAGAAAATCGGTAAATGAGATGATAGTTTTGAATGAGCTGCCGTTTGCTTTTGTGGAATCAGAGGGCTTTAGGCGTTTTTGTCATAATGTTATTTCAATGTACACCGTACATTGTAGAAAGACAGCTACCACAGACATTCATGCAATGTTTATGCATGAGAAAGAGTCATTGAAGAGACTGTTTGGTAGGGATAAGCAGAGAGTGTCGCTCACAACAGATATATGGGTAGCTCCCACTACATCAATTAGTTATATGGTTGTGACATCTCATTGGATAGATGCAAACTGGGAATTACAGAAAAGGATCCTCAGTTTTAAACCTATAACAGATCACAAAGGAGAAACGATTTCTGCACATCTTATAGCTAGCTTAGAAGACTGGGGAATTGAGAAAGTTTTCACGGTTACCATGGATAATGCTAAAGGAAATGACAAGGCACTAAGGTTATTCACAGAGTGTATGCGTTTGAAGGGAGAAAATGCATTAGTTAGAGATGGTGCGTATTTGCATATGCGATGTTGTGCGCACATCTTAAATTTGGTAGTTAGAGATGGTTTAGCACATGTAAGAGAGAGTGTTATTGCCATACACAATGCAGTAAAGTATGTGCGATCATCCGGTACTAGGTTGAAGTCATTTGAATTAAGGGTCGAGACAGGAAAATGTTCTAGAGGCAGCTTGTCCATGGATTGTATAACACGTTGGAACTCCACATATCTTATGTTGACAGCCGCAAGTAAGTTGAGAGTAGAGTTTGAGAAGATGTTGGCTGAGGACATGCTATACAATGAGTATTTTATGGAATCGGAGGAAAATGGAGTAAAACGAGTTGGACCACCATCTACTTCTAATTGGGATGAAGTGCAAAGGTTTCTGAAGTTTCTCAGAATCTTTTTCAACTGCACGTTGGCGTTTTCAGCATCAAAAACAGTCACTTCTTCCATTTGCTACAATGAGATCGTCACCATTGAAAGAAATTTGATTTCTTTAAGTAACCACGTCGAAGAACAAGTAAGGAATGAAGCAACAAGTATGAGGCAGAAGTTTGAGAAGTATTGGGATGGTCTTCTTAATCTGAATCCACTAGTTATTATTGCTAGTGTTTTTGATCCAAGGAACAAAATGAAATTTGCTTCACATTGCTTTGACAAGCTCTATGGTAAAGATAGTGTAGAAAGTAATCACCTTAGGCTGTCTATTAGGTCCGTTATGAGTCAGCTATATGAAGAGTATGTGTTGGTAAACAAGCCGGCACAGAGTGAAAGTACTGAAAATATTAGTGACCATGCCGAATCTGAGCAAGCAAATGTTGTGTTTGATTTATCTGATGATGATGAGTATGAGCGGATGGATTCTTTATACTCAGAGATGGTTAATGAGACTGCAAATGACGAATCAAACAGTGAGTTAGACATTTATTTGATGGAGAAACCTGTGCCTCCTAATACAAATGGTCTAGGATTGAATTATGATGTTTTAGGATGGTGGAAGTCTAACAGTTGTAAATATCCCATCCTATCTAGGTTAGCTAGAGACGTCCTTGCGATTCAAGTGTCTTCTGTTGCTTCAGAGTCAGCTTTTAGTACTAGTGGAAGGATATTAGATCCTTATAGGAGTTGTTTGTCACCTCACATGATTGAAGCTTTGATATGTACCCAACAATGGTTGCGGAATTCTATTCATGCTGAAGTGAAGCTTGCTTCATTGAATCAAATGTTTGAAGAACTTGACTTTTATGACTCGCTTGGTAAAGGTAGAACTTATGTAATTTGTTTCTTTATGCTTTCTTCTTGTTCATGCTGAAGCGAAGCTTGCTTCATTGTTCACTTACGTAATTTGTTTCTTATGCTTTCTTGTTCACTTATGTATTTTGTTTCTCATACTGCAGGATCTGAAAGTAATCTTTGATGCATAGAGATTGCATAACCTTCAGTTGGAGCTTATGGGCGGAGTGGTTCTATTCACTCTACACAACTGATGCTATTTATTTTCTTGATGCAGTCCAGCATATATCATGCCACTTCTGGAGATAGTTCGGACCAATCATACCTCTTCCCAAGTAATTGTTGACCTGTTAGATGTTGGGAAGAAGATTAATTAGATGTTGGAGCTTATGGTCTCTTTATCCTTCTCTCTTTCTTTCATTTGTCTCATTAGTTTATGTTTTTTGTTTTGATGAGTTCATAACAATTTTGATGAGCTTTTGTATTTTGTTTCTCATATTTTGATGAGTTTATGACAATCACTAGTTCATGACACTCGGATCTTTGGATATTGATTGCACTTAAGGAACTAACAGCACTAACCAAACTAACCAAACTAACCGAACTAACCAAACTATCGAACTAACCAAACTACCGCACTAACCGTACTAACAAAAGTAACAGAAATAAACCAAAATTTTTTGGGAAAATTCAAATTTCGGTTTATTTCGGTAAGATTTGAATAACCCGATTAATCGTTTGCCGAACCAAACCGAACTGAATATTTTTCTCGGTTAGTTCGGCCGAAGTATCTAGTTCCGAAATAACCATATTTCCGAAATAACCGAACCGAAATAACCGAATTAACCGAATTCGCAGCACTAGTTTGGAGGATCAAGCCTTAACCATAAAAGCAATGAAAGAAGAAATGGAGAAAATGGCATCGCGGCTCCATAGCGCAACCAGTTCAGCACCAGAAATCAACCAAATGTTGACTCGAACGCGAAACTCGCCATTCACTAGACAACTATTGGCAGTTAAAGTTCAACATGCCGTAAAAATCAAATGCCCGACATTCAATAGAAAGACCGATCCAAACAGGTTTCTCACTACCTTCAGGATCGCGATGGGCAGAGCACAGTATTCCCCGCAGGAATATGATGCGGGATACTGCCAAATGTTTGTGGAAAGCCTAGTCGGAGATGCACTAGATTGGTTTTCCAAATTAGAATCAAATTCTATCGATAATTTCAAACAATTATCGAAAATATTCCTCAAGCACTACTCGATGTACATCCAGCCTGCGACAACAAGCGCGGATCTATATTCTATCTTTCAAGGATGAAGAGAGAGTCTACGATCGTACATCGAGCGATTCAAAGCCATTGCATCAAAAGTGGCCGTATCTGACGATGTCGCAATCCCAGCCCTTCGGAATGGAATACACGAAGATTCAAATTTGAAGGACGATTTGCATATCAACACGCCACAAACCTGGGAAGATGCCATGCATCGAGCAAACAAATTTGCCGAAGTCGAGGATCGAAAATCTCAATTTGCTAATCAACCGACAGTTAGAGAATTTCACAAAGAAGAAAATTATAATGGCAAAGAACCTCGACAACAGCAATACAAAAGGAACTATGCTAGGAACGATAACGATACAAATGCATTCAACGTCAATTCACCATCTCGCGAATCGACTCAGAAGAATGCAAATTCTCGTTGGAACAAAGGCACCAATATCAATGTTCCAGACATGCAAGCATATTGCGAATTCCATAAACGATATGGGCATCTAACTTCACAATGTATACAGTTACAACGCATGTTGCTCGAGAAATACCAAAGGGAGAACCCCGATAAAGGTGGCCTGAACATGGGACACTGCGAGAAGGATAAAAATAATGCGGAAACATCAAGAGAAAATGATCGGGAGGTTCGGAAGGAACGCAACTCATCACCAAAGGCAAGAGTTTTGTCAAACCCGTCTAAACGGTCCTATGACGACGGTAAAGACAAATTGCCGCCAGCAAGGAAAAGAATAAATATGATAATGGGGGGACTTGTCGCTTGCAAAGACTCTGTCCGCGCCATCAAAGTATACGAACGAGAAGCAGGAGCGGCGCAAAATCATCGGATTAAGGCCGACAAGAACAGACAAACAAAGTGGGATCCAATTCGAGACATATGCTTCACGAATAAAGACACAATTGGTCTAGCTATGCCGCATAACGACCCGCTTGTGATAGAGTTGAGAGTATCGGATTGCGATGTGTCTCGAGTATTGATCGATACCGGAAGTTCTGTCGATCTTATCTTTCAAGAAACTCTGCGACACATGGATTTGAAAGATGCAAAAGTGAAACACTCGGTTCGACCGTTGACGGGATTCGACGGAGATACGACCATGACTATTGGAACAGTAAAATTACCCGTCTTCATCGGTGGAACAACCACTTGGGTGAAGTTTCACATTATCGACAAGCCAGCTATTTACAACGTCATTTTGGGTACTCCATGGATTTACGCGATGAGAGCCGTGATCTCGACATACCATCAATGCCTGAAATTCCCGACCAATGGCGGAATTTGCACCATTCGAGGAAACCAACAAATGGCGAGAACTTGTTTCATCACGGAACACAAGCTTCGAAACAAAGGGAAAACCTTTATGATTACAAACTTGACGCAAACCCAAGATAGTCGAAAACTTGAAATCGATATCTTGGAAAAGATCGAGTAAATCAATATCGATCCTTCTGACGAAAAGAAGTGTGTCGGAATAGGCTCAGAAGTCTCAATAGACATAAAGATCAAACTCATCGAGTTTCTTCGCCAAAATGTCTCAACATTTGCTTGGTCGACAGAAAACATGCCGGGAATAAGTACGAAAATAATATCGCATGAGTTGAATGTTGAGCCGACATTTAAACCAGTCAGACAAAAAAGAAGGAAGTTAGGCCCTAAGCGATCTCGAGCTGTAAATGAAGAAGTTGATCGATTAATAAAGGCGGGATCGATAATGGAAGTACAATACCCTGAATGGCTTTCGAACCCGGTCGTCGTAAAAAAGAAGACCGGAAAATGGCGGATATGCGTTGATTTTACCTATCTAAACAAGGCATGCCCAAAAGATAGTTTCCCGCTACCACGCATCGATCAACTAGTGGAAGCAACGTCAGGAAATGAACTCTTATCTTTCATGGATGCTTTCTCGGGATACCACCAAATCCAGATGCATCCCAGCGTCCGCGATAAAACGTCATTTATCACGGATCGCGGAATATATTGCTACAAAGTTATGCCATTCGGACTTAAGAATGCCGGCGCGACATATCAACGGTTATATTGACGACATGCTCGTCAAATCGGCAAAAGCTGAAAACCATTTGGATCATTTGAAGACATGCTTTGAAACTCTCAACCAATATGAAATGAAGTTAAACCCGACAAAATGCACATTCGCTGTAAAGTCCGGGGAATTCCTAGGTTATGTGGTGACAAAGCGAGACATCGAGGCCAATCCAAAGCAAATTAAAGCAATAACAGATTTGCCCTCACCAAGAAATAAGCGCGAAGTCCAACGGCTTACCGGGAGAGTCGCCGCGCTTAATCGTTTTATATCACGGTCTACGGATAAATGTCTCCCCTTCTATAAGTTACTCTGCAACAAAAAAAAGTTTGAATGGAACGACGAGTGCGAATTAGTGTTTGCGGAGTTAAAAAATTACTTATCTACACCACCAATATTGGCGAAACCTGAAGACGGAGAAACACTATACCTCTATGTCTCGGTAACTCACGCAGCAGTTAGCGGAGTATTAGTTCGGGAAGATCGCGGAGAACAGAAGCCGATATTTTACGTCAGCAAGTCATTGAACGATGCCGAGACAAGATACACGACATCAGAAAAACTTGCTCTGGCAGTCGTAATTTCGGCAAGAAAACTACGTCCGTACTTCCAATCTCACGCTATAACAATCTTGACTAACCATCCATTATGATCAATACTGCAAAGTCCAAATCAATCCGGAAGGTTAACCAAGTGGGCAATCGAACTAAGCGAATACAATATTGACTTTAAAGGGAGAACAAGCGCAAAATCGCAAGTCCTAGCTGACTTTTTGATAAAGCTCGAACCAGAATTGCGAGAAGATGATCACATTAAAGAAAAATGGTCGCTATTTGTAGATGGATCATCATCCACGCGCGGGGCAGGAGTCGGGATACAACTCGTATCACCCGAGGGAAGCATTATCGAACAATCATTTCGACTAATGTTTGTCGCATCCAACAATGAAGCAGAATACGAAGCTCTTATTGCCGGACTAAGACTAGCCCAGTCGTTCGGGGTCCAGAAAATCGAAGCATTTTGCGATTCCCAACTCGTGACAAGTCAATTTAAAGGAGAATTCGACGCAAAGAACGAGAGAATGGACGCATATCTTAAAGTGGCCCAAGAACTAGCAAAAGAGTTCTCGGAATTTCGTTTAACAAAAATTTCACGTGGAGAAAACATTTTCGCCGACGCATTAGCTTCGACATCGGATCCCAAACAATATAGAATCATTCCCGTCGAAGGCATTCCAGCCCCAAGCGTAAGCCTAACAAAGGGATGTTGCTTAAGTATAGCAGAAGAAAATCAATCTGCCGAAGAAGTCCCCGAAGGAAGTCAAAACAACAACGATCATGTGGATTGGCGAAGTGACATCAGAGCTTACATAGCCGATGGCATCCTTCCAGAAGATAGATGGGCTGCGCGACGATTGAAAATCCGAAGCGCGCATTACACACTATACAAAGAACATCTATTGAGAAGAAGTGTCGACGGAACCTTATTAACATGCATTTACGGAAACGAAACGACGCGTGTAATGCAAGAGGTTCACTTAGGAGCCGGTGGAAACCATTCGGGCGGACGATCACTTGCGTTAAAAGTTCGGCGACTCGGATACTTTTGGCCAACAATGAATTCAAATTGCGAAAAGTTTACCGCAAAGTGTGAAGCATGTCAACGCCACGCACCAATCATTCACTCACCGGCAGAATTCCTCGCAACAGCAACCACGCCTTATCCTTTTATGCGATGGGCAATGGATATCATCGGGCCATTGCCCTCTTCTCGACAAAAATGCTTCGTATTGGTCCTCATCGATTACTTCACCAAGTGGGTCGAAGCGGATTCATTCGCAAAGATTCAAGACACGGATGTTCGAAAGTTCGTATGGAAAAACGTCATTTCCTGTCACGGACTACCATACGAGATAGTGACCGACAATGGTTCACAATTCATCTCCAACAAGTTTGAAGACTTTTGCGCGAATTGGCAAATCTGGTTAAGTAAAGCAACACCGCGAAACCCACAAGGAAATGGACTTGCCGAAGCGTCAAATAAAGTCATCATCAATGGGCTTAAGAAACGTTTGGACGATAAGAAGGGAAAATGGGCCGACGAACTCGACGGCGTACTATGGTCATATAGAACATCCCCTCAAAGTACGACGGGAAAAACCCCTTTCTCATTATCGCATGGAACAGAAGCCCTAGCACCGGCCGAGGCTAGTGTCCCAAGTTTACGAAGAACGGAGCTTCCAGAACAACAAGAGCTAAACAACGCAATGATTAAAGACTCGTTGGATCAAGTCGAAGAATTACGAGATCAAGCTCTACTAAAGCTCCAAAATTACCAACAAAAAGCTGCAAAGTATTATAACGCCAAAGTCCGAGGTCGTCATTTTGAAGAAGGAGATTTGGTTCTGCGCAAAGTGTTCGAAAACACGATGGAACCAAACATCGGAAAACTTGGCGAGAATTGGGAAGGTCCATACATAATCTCAAAGATCATCAAGCCTGGAGTATACGAGCTTCTGAAAATGGATGGAACAACAATCCCTCGAAGCTGGAACGCAATCAACCTTCGACGATATTATTACTAAAACAACCTGGACAACATGTGCTATCACACGAAAGCTGCACTATTTTACTTATGAATATCGATTATAAGAATTACGTTCGGCTTGATCCCATTCTAAGGGTACGTAGGCAACCGAATACGGTACAACCACTTGTAAAAAAAATATATGTGTTTTGATGAACAGATTGCAGGTTCGTTAAAACAGAAGAATGTCTAATCAACAATGGCTAATGAGTTGAAGACACAAAAACCTTGTGCCACATGTTGAATGAGCCTAGCCTCAAAACACAGTGTTAAGTCTCTCACTGTGTAGACGAGCCCAGTCTCGAAACACAGCGACGAGCACAAAAACCTTGTGCCACGTGTTGAACGAGCCTAGCCTCAAAACACAGTGCCAAGTCTCTCGCTGTGTAGACGAGCCCAGTCTCGAAACACAGCGACGAGCACAAAAACCTTGTGCCACGTGTTGAACGAGCCTAGCCTCAAAACACAGTGCCAAGTCTCTCGCTGTGTAGACGAGCCCAGTCTCGAAACACAGCGACGAGCACAAAACCTTGTGCCACTGTTGACGAGCCTAGTCCTCAAAACAGTGCCAAGTATCTCACTGTGTAAACAAGCCCAGTCCTCAGAACACAGTGACGAGCATACGCACCATCAACCACTGTTGACGAGCTCAATTCTCAAAACAGTGCCAAGTTTGTCGCTACGTACGAGCCTAGTTTTCAAAACGTATCGACGAGCATAAAGTCTTACAATGCCAGGACGATGCTCGGTCTCTACGAACAGACAAGCCTAGTATCTTTTCATTATTTCAATTATTATGAAAATTGGCCAAGTCTTGCAATACTAAGTATGACGCTCGCTTTCTACCAATAGACGAGCCTAATCTTAGCAAGACAGATTCATTATAATTCGGCTAAATACTTTTTAATCTAAGAGTGACGCTCGGCTTCTACAGATAGACGAGCCTAATCTTTGTTTAAGTACTTACTAATCCGTTCTCTGTTTTAAAAAAAAATTTCAGGAGAAGAATGGACGAGCGTGTGAGTTCTGAACGACTTCATTGATATTTACAAAGAATATTAGACGAACGGCAAAACGACGAACGGCAAAACGACGAACGCCTTACAATGAAGTTAACAAAAAATATATTATATCTACAAAAGATAAGTACAAAAAAAAATCTAAGTACAAATCAGCCTTCGGCTCGGCTCAAAGGAGTCTCCGAGTTCGTCGGAGCAGCCTGTGTCGCAGGCTCGCCTTCACCTGCGTTCACCTGGTCATCTACTGGACCATCTTTGTTCTGGGCTTCAGGATCGACGAGCCCAGTCTCGTCTTCAGGCTGCTCGCCAAATCTATCCACTTGAGTAGGAGCAGGAAGTGGAAGGAGGTCTTCGTCTTCAATGACGAATGGATTCACAGCGTTTACTTGAAGTTCATACGACTTCAAGTCATCCTCCATCAAGTCGAGCGTCTCCTGAGGAATCTCGACCCCTTCTCCCTTTAGAAACATAAGACACTTAAGGGTCCCTTGACATTGATCGTACAAGGCTGATGGACCCTTAATTTCATTAAGGAAGACGAGGCGAAGACGAAGCCTCTCTAGACGAGCGGCCACATGGTCGAACGACGACTGCAACTTTGCGTATTCGACCTTCAGGCCTTCGAACAAACCTTTGAAGCGCCTAGCCGCCAACTGTTGCTTACTGCAGCTGCTCTTCCACGTGTCGATCTCCTTTTTGAGACTAGCATTCTCCTTTTCGAGTCCGTCGACCCTGTTCTTGTACCCCTCAATTTGTGCTTGGAGGAGTTCCTTCTCAACCCTTTATTTTTTGAGCTCATCTTTGAGCTGCTCAGCGTCTCCATTACGCTCTAAAGCCTGACGAACGACCGTCAACTTGTCTTGATAATCGACAATCATCTGGTTCAGAAGCGCATCACTCTGCAAAGAAAAGCGACGAGCGTAAGTAAAACATAAGCAAAGAAATACAAGGGAAATGGTAAAGTAATTACCCGAACTCTGGCACGAGCGTAGATTAGATAGGTCTCCTTCTCCTCCAAGTCATCGAGCTCAGGGAATGCATAATCCGTGTTCCTCACGGAATAAACATACTCTCCACACGCTCGTCGGTGATTGATGAACGACGTCTCCACATCATCGTAATTGAAGTCTATGAAGTTTGGACGAGCATAACTGGAGGGACCAGCCTGGCTCGACGAGCGAGCGGTAGTTTCTCGTCTCTTCTCCTTGGATTTAACGGCCACCAAGGAAAGCACTACTCGACCAGGTGCTTTTTGGCGAGCAGTCGCATCCTTCTGGGCCTTAGAGCGACGAGCAGGATAGTCATGACGAGCAGCTGGGGGACGAGCAGCCGATTTATCTTGTGCTGCAGGTTTTGAAGATTGACGAGCGCTCGACTTCGGAGCAGCTCGTGTCTGATCAGGATTCTTCTCTGCTCCTGGTGTCGTCTGTTCGTCGAGCCTCTGCTCGACGAAAGGTCTCTTGGGTGGGCTCTGACGAGCAGACGCTTCGGCCTTTCTCTTCCTGGCCATATCTCGAAGACGAGCAGAATAATCCATGTCTTCAACTCCTGCAAAATTACTAAGTTAAACAAAATTCGAGTATAAGACAACATGCTCGTCGAGAGGTTTACCTTTATCTTGACGAACAGCTCTTTGGCGAAGACGAGCCTCGAGAATAGCTGGAAAGTGCCGGTGAGAAAAATCTCGAATCCTGTCGACTTCTTCTCTAAAGTTTGCTCGAAGTGGTCGACCAACTGGATGACGATCTGCAAGATAGAAAAATTATTAAAACAGTTAGAATCATTAAAAAGAATAGAGAAGATCAAAAGTCAGACCAACATGGGCACTCCAACGTCCTCGATAGGGTCGACGAACGTCGAGCACAGAAGCTTCATTAATCTTCACATAGAAGAATCGACGCTTCCAGTTGTAGATCTTGTTCGGCGATCCACAAATTACTTCAAACTTGGCCTTCATACTGACGTAGTAGGCCCCTGGGTAGTCTGTATATCGTGCGATGGTCGACACTTCTTCAAAAAAACAAGCGTCGACCTCAACTCCGCACCTATCTGCCATCCATGCGAACGTCAGCAGGTTATGAACAAAAGTGGGAGCCTGCTGTGTGAAGGCAGCGTTGCGCTCATCGCAGTAATCGACGAACAACTGCTGAAGTGGAAAGCGTAATCCACAAGTGAAGAAACTTTTGTAGACACAAAAGTACCCTTCAGGCGCCTGCCATGGACGATCAGCTGGTTGAGGAATCAAGAACTCGATATTCCCCAATTGACGGCTCTCTATCAATTGAAGAACGGACGCCTCGTCACACATCGACGGGAGACCCCGCAGCGAATCCAGCCACTCTTGTAAATTCCTGATCGGCCTCGGCATAGGGGAGCAGACCTGCAGATGCTCGTCTCTGGGAGCATTATTTGAATCACTCCCTCGAGAGCTGCTGGAAAGATCGACGAGCCTCTGGCCCAGAGGAGACACAAGACGCTCGTCGTCACCAAGCGTAGGACTCTCCATCTCCCTAAGCATGTCTTCCACATTCGACTCCTCATCCAAAAACAACCTCTGCTCGTCCACACGCCTACTCGCCTCGACGATCCCTCTATGATATCCTCTTGTAAACGGGATAAGGGCGAGCCGATTGGGATCGTCGAGATCCTGCTCCATTTTATGCTCGTCTCCTACCGATGGGTTTCCCACCCCATCGCCGCAACGAGCAAATTCATGCTCGTCGATTCGCATCTCTTCGATTTCTGGACACTGAGCTGCTTCACCCTCAAACGGCCTGGACGACGAGTCCACTTCGTAACGACGAGCATGATCTTCATGCTCGACTACCCTGAACGATCCACCTTCTTCTGATGATGAGTCGACGAGCGAATATCCAGAAGAAGCAAAATTTTCACGAAACATTTTTGTATGTTCGTCGCCGAGCACAACCAAAACCCGCAAAAGAAAAAAAAGCGAAAACAGAAAAAAGTTGAGAGACAAAGTACCTTGAAAGAAGTTACAAATAGGACAAATGAAGAGAGGAAGCCCTTATTTATAGCCTCCTCTTGGCGACCGTTCGGCTTCCTCGAAAACGCGAACCGCCCATCGAAGTTGTGACACGTGGAGCGCTTCAGTTCGTCGAATCGCGTTGGGTCACATTCAACGAACTTGGGGGGACTGATTGTATGGGCCCAATTAGGCTCGGCCCAATTAGATTCGACCCATTTACCTTCGGTCCAATATTTTGGCCCAAATCTGCTTAAAGCCCATCCAGTTCGAGCCCATTACGTGAATTGGGTCATTATCACGCCACCTGCACGCGATGACGAGCAGGTGACGAGTTATACGCAATGACGAGCAGGCGCGTGTAACAGAGCCAACACACGGCTCTTCGACGCACGCATGCAGGCTGACACCTGTCAATGAAGAGCACCTGCTCATCATTCTCAACCACTATAAAAGGGAACGTAGGGCATTTGAAGAAAGGATTAAAAAATTTGAATTCTCAAGAAACACTTGACGAACATAAAATTGGGCTGCTAGTCGACGAACATAACTTTTAACCACAAATTGATGAACGTAAGAACTAAGAAGACTAGACTTGACGACCATACAATTGAACAACTCTAGTTATCACTCGACGAGCCCAAGCACCCAAGTGGTGAGGCTTTCGACGAGCACGAATACACAGACAATTATCGACGAGCGCAACCAACAGAGAAGCTTATTGACGAACGCATCTCGTACTAACACCCTAGTGGTGACGTACAGTGACAAGCGCGTCATATCGACGAGCGCAATCCTTCATCCCAGAAACAACATCGACGAACAGAGATTGATTTAACCAAGCATAATCGATCGACGAGTGCCTCGATCGACGAGCGCCTCGATCGACGAGCGCCAGCCAATCTTCAACAAACCACCTGAGACTTATTACACGAAGGTCTCGACCCATGAAGAATCTTGATTGACTCATGATCAACTGATTATCAGAACTACGAGCAGGCTTGATTCCTCATCGGATACGTAGGCAGCCGATCAATGGTGCAGCCAAAATCACAAAACAACGTTCGCGTACCGAAGGCGTGCTAAGACCGGTACGAACACTTTCATAGATAAATAGTAATGATTTTTATCCTCTCAACTCTGAAACTTTGATTTAATGTACTTAGATAACAATTTATGGTAAGAGTAGTTTGTCCCATAATATTAATTCTTATCTAAGTGTATAATTGTAATATATATATATATATGCATTTATGAATAAATTACTCTTAATGTATATCATTATTTGCATATATTAAATGGAAGTTTCATAATTGAGGGATGAAAATATCTGTTGACTTCCAAACTTTTTATTACCAAAGGCTGCTCAACATAATTGCAATTGCACAAATAGAATAGAGTTAAAAAAAATACAAGAATATTGTATATTTCAAATAGAAAAAAAAATCAACAATTAACCAGTTATCAGTTAACTTATCAATAAAAATTATTATAGTGATAATGAAATTGATTTGTCCTCTTTTGCATTTCATACATGTATAATTTCTTACCCGGATCATCTAAGTATAGAAGTGCATATCTTTCATACAATTTTTTTGGGACATATACCTTCTTCACAATAATAACCATATTATATATGTTAACAAATAATATATATATTAACATTTATTATATGTGTTAATCAGATAATATATTACCTCCGTTTCATAAAATTTGATTTTTTAGAGTTTTTTCTTTGTTTCTAAAAGATTTATTTTCTGTATTGTAAATAATGTATTAATGTCAAAAGTGTGTATTAAGTAATTAAGGTATCTTGAATTTTACAACACTAATTAATTAAAAGAGTATAACAAGTGATGTTATTGGGGTGGTAGCTAGATTGATACTCAATTTTCTATGTAATTAATTAAAGCAGTAAAATAAAAGATTAAGCATTTATGGTTTTCTTAATCTATATGAAATATTCAGAAAATCAAACTTTATGTAATGGAGGTAGTATGTGTTAGCAGATCATTTTTGTATTACTCTAATAATATATGTTTTAACAATAAATAAATCAGGAGACAAAACATTAAATGCATTATCCCACATGTTATATGTTTTCTCCACAAAATATCCAACCAATATCTTGTGTCTCTAAAAGATGGAGAGTTAGTTTCTTTTAAATTGTAGAGGGTTACTTTTTTATATGCACACAAGAGGGCTATTGCCATTTACCTAATTCTACACAAATACATGCCATTTACTTAATTAGTTTTCAAATACATGCTATCCACTTAATTCACCATAATTATTGGACGGGTTTAACCCGTTCATTTATTTTATAAGTTAAGATTTAGATACCCTAAGCCGAATCTATTAAACTTATTAGTTTAATGGGTTATATTGGGTATTCATATATATACATTACACACAAAACAAATAATAAAAGAAATTTTAGAAGAACTATACAGTAAAACTTCTATAAATTAATACTCTATAAATTAATAATCTCTATAAATTAATAAAATTCTCTGGTCCTAAATCGGATCAGTGTAAAATTGGATAAAATTTAATAAACTAATAAGATAATATATATATATATATATATATATATATATATATATATATATTTATAGAGTATCTATAATCTATGGTCAAAAATATTATTTTCTAAGTATTAAAATTTTTAGTTCCAAAATTATAAAATTTATAACCTTCAAAACAGAATATTATAATGGTCTCAATTTATATAAATTAATAATATGAATAAATTAATATTATTTTTCTAAATTAATAATTTAAAAAAAATTTTAACATTATTAATTTATAAAAGTTTTACTGTATATGCTAATTATTTATTTTTTTATACATATTTATGAAAAGAATTTTTTATTTTTATAGATATTTTACATAATTGGCTCTAGTTTCTATATTTATACATATTTATAAAAGGAAAAATTTAGTTTTCTATATATATTTTACATTTTTAATCTTTATACTTTTTAAGGATCAATCCATGGGTAACTCATAACCCTAATGGGTTGAGTTATTGGAATTATAAACCCATAAGCAGTAACCCATAATTGCCCATTTATTTATATGGGTAAAAAAGTTTAACCCGAACTCTATTAAGTTAACAAACAAACATGATCAACCTATGGGTAATGACCCATTATGACACATTGACTAAGAACAGTGGTGAGAGACCAATTATATATCTCATTAATATATTGTTATTATTTTTACTATAACTTCAAGGGTCCAATTGATAACTGGGGTTTTAGTGGTGCAGAACAAAGTGCGGTGTTGTACAAGTGCGGTTTTGAAAAATGCGGTACAAGTACAATTTTGATTAAAAAAACAAGAAAAAAATATGTGAATGGTGAAAATGTGAAAGCATTAAAATATATTTGATGTACTAGATTTTAAGAAAATTTAAATATCTAAAGATTAATACTGAATTATAACTGATTAAATATTATTATTTTTTAAATACTTAAATAATTTTTAGAAAAAAATTAGATGAAAAACGCACATTCCCTCATCACAAATGATGCTAGTGTTTTGAAAAGGCATATTTCACTTTTCTTCATAAAAAGTGGATCCCATGTATTTTTTTTTAGAGTAATTCGGCTGCATATACACATATGTGTTCAAAATTAGTCTTCTCTCTTAGCTAATAATCCTAATATGCCCCTACGTTATTGCACACAAACTGAGATTGGCTATTACTTCATCTTCACGAGGCTGTACTATGTTGTTGTTATGTTATTTTCAAACGATTTCAGTGTCTTAACTTTTTGTTAAACTACGATGTCGCCTCATGTTGAAACAATTAACGATTCTGGTATCATGTCTCTTCTACTTATTCAAGCTCACGCCATTGATGGAGTCGATGCTTGCAAGAAAATTGCACCTTGGGACATCAACTACCACTGCAAAAAATTGGTCGCCTCTATTATCCAGCACAACCTATGACAACTTAATGTTTTCCTCAACTAACTATGTATTTCGAAGTCGACTAATGTTGTAAACTTAAACTTTAATATTATCTACATGTCACCACTTCCCCACCTGTTAACTTCTGTTTTTTCCTCGTAACTTCACCCCTTTATACGTGCTAATTCATCAAGCTGTGACCTCTTAACTTCTGATAACTTCTTCATCGTCTTTTTAAATTTCTGTTTTCCCTCTGTTTTTCCTTCACAATCTTTCATCATCATATGAAATTACTCCAACTACCGTTATTCTAACCCTACTTATCCCTTCATTACGGCTATGTGTTTCGTCATCCATCATAATATACGCTACCGTTCACATATTTTAATTCCTAGTATCTACTTTTGTATCGACCACATGTGTACTACTTGGTCATCAGATTTACAACTTCCTCTTACGCTTTATCGGCTATATAGTTCTTATCTGGGACTAAACTTTCTTTCCGTTCCCGCCTCTGTTACCTGTTACATGGTTTGTGGTAGCCATTCTCTCTTTTTTTTGGTTTGTGTTGGTCGTATATTGTTACCCACTAAATAAATATGTTCCTGTTACCTCCAATGTTACCTGTTACGTGGTTTTGTGTAGTCAGTTTCCTTTTTTTTTTCTTTGTTCTTGTTACTGCCACTTGTTTTTTACTGATACGTGTATTGTTAACTTCTTACTCCAATAACTTACCTAGGGACAAACTTCATTACTTTTTGGGGTTTGGACATAAGTTTATGTGTACAATCAACTCACCTTAATTACAATTGCAGCTAAATCTCTCTAATAGCCTCACGCCTACGAAGCCACCTATTACTATCACCCATCCCTCCACTTAAATGTTCCTGTTGGCTACAGATTAATCTGTAGAAAACAGCAAATAGCCGCGAAAATTTAGTGGGTAATAACAAAGGATTTTCATGGTTTTTTGTGGGTTAAGCCGCGAAAACTTACGAAAATAAATCGTGGGTAAAAAATTCTTCTCGCGTGTTACTCAATTTTGGACCGACAAACCTTATCCCAAGCAACCAGATGTTGACGTTTGTTGTCATTCATTGATCCTCATATAAAGGCGCAAGATAATCGTTCCAATTTGTTCAAAATACTTTGCGGTAAGACAATCGTACTCATAGAATGAACTAGAATATACGACAAAAGCGACTTCGTCAAAGTTATCCTCCCAACCATACTTAAGAAACATCCTTTTCAACCCAAAAGACGCGAAGAAACATGTTCAAGAACAGCCCCATAGGTATTCTTGTTTACCCGTTTATGTAAGAGTGGCATACCTAAGTATTTGCCGAGATCACAAGTCTGATGTATTGCACTTTCAACACTGATACTCTCAGCAAGTTCCTGCCCCACATTCTCAGAGAAGAAAATATTTGATTTCTCAAGACTTACTCTCTGACCTGATGCTACATAGAAACTCGTCAATACATGTTTTATCATTCGTACTTGCGAAATAGAAGCCTTTGTGAGCAAAATAAGATCATTTGCAAAACATATATAGGAGAGTTACGGGCCACCTTGAGATAATCTCACCAGTTTCCACTTTTTAGAGGCTACTGCAAAGTCAATCTTGTGGCATAAAGGATCAAGACACAAGATAAAGAGATACGATGATAAGGAATCTCCCTAACATAAACCCCTCTTTGGCTTAAAAGGTTCAATTTTTTCTCTATTCAACAAGAGTTTCATAGATGGACCCGTCACACACACCATTATCCATGTCAGCCACTTTTCCGAAAAGCCAGCTGCCTGAAGTGTGTCTTCCCAAAATCCCATATGATACGATCATAGGCTTTTTCCAAATCAAGCTTCAATAACATCCAATCTTACTTTTTTTTTCTCCTCATCGAGTGGACAACCTCTTGGCCACAACAATATTATCTGTACTTAGCCTTCCTGGAATAAAACTTGATAGAGTAGGCCCTATGAGTGTCATCATAACCCTCTTCAACTCAAGACCAATGTTTTAGTAATGATCTTGAATAGAACATTACACAAACTAATAAGTCAAAATTGCATTATCTTCTTCAGCTTTAACACCTTTGCAATGACGACTAATAAGGCGTCATTAGCACCCCATGGCGACTCTCCCGTATCAAAAAACTCCATCACAAAACGAGTTACAGACGAACCAACAGTCTCCCAACATTGCAAGTAAAATATTGGTTGATATCCATCCGACCCCAGAGATTTAAACTGTCCCATACACCGCATAGATTTCTCTATCTCCAACCCAGAGAAAGCCTTAGTTAAATGCATCATCTCGTCACGATTAAGACCTGGAAAACCTTCATGCGGTAGTTTCTCTACCGTACTTGGTACATCATCGAGCTAGTATAGATTCTCGTAATAGCTCACGACCAAGCTCTCCAGCGCATTCTTATCCGAGATCCATTCGCCATCTAAGTTTTTCAACGTCTCAATTCTGTTCTGACGCCTTTTTATAATCGTAGAAGTATGAAATTTTTGTGTGTTTCTATCCCCAAGAGTCACCCACTTCTCTCTTGATTTTTGAAACAACAAAGTTTCTTCCTATTCCAAGACCACATCTAGTTCCTTAAGAAGTGAGTCCTCCTTGGCCAATAAATCATCTGATTGCGTGATATCCAAGATGTCCTGAACCTCACAGATCTCCACCATTAGCTTCTCTTTCCGTTTATTCAAGTCATCAAACATCTCGCAATTCCAACTCTTAGTTTAATCTGGAGGGTTTCCAACACCGCAGAGGTACTAATATCTCTATTCCAGGATGTAGCAAGGAGCTCCTGGAAACTCGGGTGACTTAACCAGGCTGCTTCAAACCAAAACGGTTGTCTCATTGGATCACTATTATCCACCGGACATAAATCAAAGTACAACAGTGCATGATCCGACACTAAGAACGGTATATGGGAAACAACTTCCTCCTGCCACTTCAGTCTTTCTTGGGAACATCATAAAATCTGATCCAACCTTTTAGCAACAAAATTTTGCTCCTCACACCCTCATTTCCAAGAAATCCCATATCAATTGATGAGAGATCAGTAATCCATTGACCAAAGGTTAACGAGTTCTGTGATAACTGGCCATTGCCTCTAGTTCTTTCATCCAGCCACATAATCGTGTTGAAATCTCCACCAATGATGAAAGGACCATTCACCGTTTCAATCACATTTTTCAGCTGATCCTATAAGCCTCTACGTCTATCAGCTGAGGGCGCAACATAAACAACAAATAAATGCAAAGTCTTGGCCTGATCTTTTATAGTAGCATAGATAAATTGATCTGACGTCTCCTTTATCGTATCCACCCCAACACTACTTCTTTACAAAAGCCATATACCTTCTCTATGGCCAACATCACCTACTCTAAAAGAGTTTTCAAATCCCAAATTCTGACAAATTCGAGTAGCTCGATCACCACAAGCGTGAGTCTCAAACAAAGCTAGAATATCAGAATCAAACTTCTTCAACATATATCTAATAGCTCTTCGAAATGCAGGTTTATTGGCCCTTTGAAAATTCCAAAGTAAAGACTTTATAAAATCGTATAAGAACGGTGAAACTACCGGGGATCCCTGTTATGGAGATTGTTGAGTAGCATCCAAAGCCACAAGAGCTTCCTCTCCTCCTTGTGGCACTTCATACATACTTACCTCCGACACACTCACTTCTTCAACATTGGCATTGTTCTCTTTAGATAAGCGAAGATTCTCAACCTGCATCAATTCCTTCGTGGCTGTAAGAGAACCACTAGGCCGACCATCAACCGCTGGTTCAACTCTCACACGTTTACCCGACTTGCTTAACTCCAAATCCTGTTGGACTGGACCAAACACAAGTCCGTGAGAGGGTCGAGACTATTTAAAAACTTCTTGTTTATGTCCCGTAAGATCTCCTATCTTGTGACCATTAGTATGTTTCTCCTTCAAACCTTCTCTAACACCACCTTTTCCACTACTTGAGACGTTAACATCCGAATTAGTTGAGACTGGTGTTGTTATATACTGCCTTATGTTGAAAATAAATAAACTTGATTTTGGATCAAGTCTCATTTGGGTCAAGTTTAATTGGGCTACATAAAATTTGATCCATATTATAGAGAAATCTTTAAATTAAATATCTAGATATTATGATAGAAGTATCTAGATAACTATAATAAAATAATCTAGATATTATGGTAGAACTCTCTAGATTTTAGATTAAAATATTAGAGATATTTTGAGTTTAGGAGGCTATATATACTTCCTTCTCAAGAGTTTTGACGGTTACCAACAATCTAAAAAGAAATGGAGAGAAGCTAAATGATGTAAGAATCATGGAGAAGGTTCTTAGATCGTTGGATCCAAAATTCGAACACATTGTCACCGTCATTGAAGAAATAAAAGACTTAGAAGCCATGACAATGGAGCAACTTCTTGGTTCTTTACAAGCTTATGAAGAAAAGAAGAAGAAAAAGGAAGGCATCACCGAGCAAGTACTCAAGATGCGGATTGATCATGCTAAGGAAGAAAGTGGGAGAAGTTATCCAAAAGGAGGTGGATTTCAGTCACGAGGAAGAGGTCGTGGATATGGAAGTGGAAGAGGTTGGAGAACATATGAAGATAACTCTAAGCAAAGAGGAGAAGGCTCATTTAGAGGTCGTGGGAAAGGAAATTCAAGACCAAGATACGATAAATCAAATATCAAATGCTATAATTGTGAGAAGTTTGGACACTATGCTTCGGAATGTAAAACTCCTCACAACAAAAGAGTTGAGGAGAAGGTCAACTTCATGGAAGAAAACAACAAAGAAGAAGAAATGCTATTAATGGCATTTAAGAAAGACGAAGGAAAAGATAGTCACAAGTGGTACCTCGACAGTGGTGCAAGTAATCACATGTGCGGAAGAAAAAGCATGTTCGTGGAACTTGACGAATCGGTGAAAGGAAACATGGCTTTGGGAGATGAATCAAAGATGGAGGTGAAAGGTAAAGGAAATATTCTCATCCGATTAAAGAATGGAGATCATCAATTTATTTCCAATGTTTATTATATTCCAACCATGAAGACCAACATCTTGAGCCTTGGACAACTCTTAGAGAAAGGTTATGATATTCGATTAAAAGATAATAACCTTTCTTTAAGAGACAAGGAAAATAATCTCATCACAAAAGTGCCGATGTCTAAAAATAGAATGTTTGTTCTTAATATTCAAAGTGACATCGCACAATGTCTCAAGATGTGCTACAAAGAGGAGTCTTGGCTTTGGCATCTACGATTCGGGCATCTCAACTTTGGAGGTTTGGAGTTGCTTTCGAAAAAAGAAATGGTGAGAGGACTACCTTGTATAAACCATCCAAATCAAGTTTGTGAAGGGTGTCTACTTGGAAAACAATTCAAAAAGAGCTTTCCAAAGGAGTCAATCACAAGAGCTCAAAAGCCGCTAGAACTTATTCATACGGATGTATGCGGTCCCATCAAGCCAAAATCACTCGGTCAGAGTAACTACTTCCTTCTCTTTATTGATGATTTTTCAAGAAAAACATGGGTTTATTTTTTGAAGGAAAAATCGGAGGTGTTTGAAAACTTCAAAAAGTTTAAAGCTCATGTTGAGAAGGAAAGTGGTTTGGTGATTAAAGCAATGAGATCCGATCGTGGAGGAGAGTTTACATCAAAAGAATTTATGAAGTATTGTGAAGATAATGGAATACGAAGACAACTAACGGTGCCAAGATCCCCTCAACAAAATGGTGTGGCAGAATGGAAGAATAGAACAATCCTTGAAATGGTGAGGAGTATGCTCAAAAGTAAGAAGCTACCAAAGGAATTATGGGCGGAAGCAGTTGCGTGTGCTGTTTATCTATTAAACCGATCTCCAACAAGAAGTGTTTCGGAAAAAACACCACAAGAAGCTTGGAGCTGAAGGAAACCCGGTATTTCTCACCTACGAGTTTTTGGAAGTGTTGCTTACACACATGTACCAGCGGAGAAGCGAAGCAAGCTTGATGATAAAAGTGAGAAGTATATATTCATAGGATACGATGCAAACTCCAAAGGATACAAGCTTTACAATCCAAATACCAAGAAGACAGTCGTAAGTCGAGATGTCATCTTTGATGAAGAAGAAGAATGGGAGTGGAGATCAAGTGATGAAGACTATAACTTCGCTCCACATTTTGAA
This sequence comes from Lepidium didymum, assembly GCA_963920545.1. Taxonomy (NCBI): domain Eukaryota; kingdom Viridiplantae; phylum Streptophyta; class Magnoliopsida; order Brassicales; family Brassicaceae; genus Lepidium; species Lepidium didymum. Next base: position 8,757,032 of record OY986988.1, read on the forward strand.
GAAGAAAACTTGGAGCAACAAAGTGAAGAGTATGTTACCCCACCAACTTCATCAACACAAAGTTCACAAGGAGATGAAAGTTCGAGTGAAAGAACTCCACGTTTTAGAAGTCTACAAGACATCTATGAGGTAACTGAAAATCAAGAAAATCTCACTTTATTTTGTCTATTTGCGGAGTGTGAACCTATGAACTTCCAAGAAGCCATGAAACAAGAAGACATTGGAACCTACATTACCCAAGAAGGTTATGCTAAAGAGGTACTTAAGAAGTTCAAGATGGATGACTCGAATCCTGTTAGTACGCCAATGGAATGTGGAATCAAATTATCAAAGAACGAAGAAGGAGAAAGAGTGGATCCAACACTCTTTAAAAGCTTAGTTGGAAGTTTAGATATTATACATGCACAAGAGCAGACATCTTATATGTGGTCGGAGTAGTGAGTCGTTACATGGAGAACCCAACAACAACTCACTTCAAAGCAGTTGACTTGATGAAGGAGTTAAAATCAAAGTTTGGCTACGTAACTTGATGAAGGAGTTAAAATCTCCGGACAAAGAACCAACAAAGATTTTTGTGGATAACAAGTTGGCAATAGCATTAGCAAAGAACCCAGTCTTCCATGATAGAAGCAAGCACACTGATATACGCTATCACTACATCAGAGAGTGTGTTGCAAAGAAAGATGTGGAGTTGGAGTACATAAAGACGAACGATCAAGTAGCCGACATCTTTACAAAACCCCTTAAGCGTGAAGACTTTATCAAGATGAGGAGTTTGCTTGGAGTAACAAAATCAAGTTTAAGAGGGGGTGTTGAAAATAAATAAACTTGATTTTGGATCAAGTCTCATTTGGGTCAAGTTTAATTGGGCTACATAAAATTTGATCAATATTCTAGAGAAATCTTTAGATTAAATATCTAGATATTATGATAGAAGTATCTAGATAACTATAATAAAATAATCTAGATATTATGGTAGAACTCTCTAGATTTTAGATTAAAATATTAGAGATATTTTGAGTTTAGGAGGCTATATATACCTCCTTCTCTCTTCATTTGTAACCATCCACTTAAGTTTCTAAATAAGAACAAAATCTTCTTCTTTCTAAAGTTTCTCCTCTCCAAAATATTTAAACACTTCCAAAATAGTTTCTCTCTTCCAACACTTTAAACACCACCATAGCATTCTCTTTATCCTCGTCTCCCGAAATTTGAACACCACTCATGTCCGAAGTAATCTATTCATCACTCAATTGATCAAAGCGATTAGATGTTGAAACAATCATTGCATTCGTATTACTCTGAATTTCTTTTAAAGCTCTAGCGAGCTTTGACACTACTTTCGGAGACGAAGCAGCAACTACATGAGATTGTTCACCACTACTCTTCTCTTTGTTTCCCCAGCACTAGGCATCAGTGGCGTAACCCCTTTGCCATGACTTCCACTCGGGTCACTAACAAACGATCTATCGATAGCTTCTTCCGAACACAAATTACCACAAACCTTTGCCGCCCAAGAAAAAATCTTTCCCGAGTCGAGAGGATCACCAGGAGGCAACCCCCGATCAGAAACCTCGGCCATAGCATTGTCGCGCACGCCATCACCAGAAACCCTAATATCGCTCATAGTCTCATTCAAGAGATATAATTTAATTTGAACTTTCTTTTATTACTTTTCCTTATTGTATCACGATTTGACATTTTTCCAATATTTGGCTTATATATGCGTATATTCTCAAAATGTAGAACAATAGGAAAAAATGTTTTGTTAGCTATAACAATTTTTTCAAAATCACATAATTACATACCATTTTTTTTTTTTAAATGTGTCGATTTTATTCACTAATTTTGTGTGTTAGGCTATGATAATATAAATAAACTTTATGTTTAATGACATACCCGGACTAACGTCCGATATGTAAACCACTATAATTATACTATTTTTGGTTAACTGGAAATTAGAATTTGTTATCGTCTGCTTAACTCCAGTTCAACACTTTTTAAAAACCAAAGTAAAACAAAAATATTGGTTTACTAACAAAACTAAACTGTTGGTTAGGTAATATTAAAAATATCAAAAAAGGAAAAACGATTAAAAAATACCAACTTTACGATTTTGTCAAATGAAATACGAACTACAAGTTAAGCCAAATAAATTACGAACTATGATTGACCACATCAATTTGGGTATGAAAATAGCCAAATAATATGTAGTTACTGTTTGTTAAAGTTGACTAAATTTTTATTTAAATTAGGTATGTCAATGAAAGTTCATAATTTTTAATTTTCTAGGTCAATGAAAATTTATATTTAAATTAGCTTGAACCGTAGTTTGTATTTAATTTGAAAAATTTGTGAAAGTTTGATTTTTTTTGTGAACGGAACAATAATAAAAGTTAACACGGCTATACTATTTGTTAAAGTTGACTATTTTTATACCTAAATTCATTTGGTCAACGCAAATTCATATTTTATTTGGTTCTACTAATAATTTACATTTTCTTTGAAAAACTATGAAAATTAAAATTTTTTACAGTTTTCCATATTAATAAAGAAATAAACCAACATAAATCAAAAACTAAATTTGCTTTTAGATTCTAAAAAACAGAATGTTAATTTTTTTATCAATCATTCATTGTCAAAGTAAATATGTGCGTGAGTTTCCTACTTTTGTTAGAAAGTGATTTCATAACTTAGCCGCTACCACATCGTTTCTTTAATATGCTTGGTGAACAACAGTCGGTGGCTCCTTTGCCGTTCACCCTTTTGCCTTCCACTGCTAGTGTTCATATTCCACAGAAGTTCCTGTCAGATATGGATCTTGTTTCATTTCAAAGCAAGTTTCTCGATGATCTTCCTTTGCAGTGGCTGACTTTTTCGACGATGGAGCTCTTGTCGGTGTCTTGCCACTCGCGTGGTGAAGGTGAAGCCGATGTTGTCTCGCCGGATTGATCTCCGGTGAGCTTCTCTTGGCTTTTGTTCAGTCCTTTTTTGGCTAGGTTTCATTGGTTTTAGGGCTTTTAATATTAGTTTTAGTTGTTTGTTAGTTCCTTGTAAGATCTAAGTCAGATCTGGTTATTTGTATTCATTCTCTGCAATCCTAGGTTGTTTGATTAGTTCCCTATTCGATTCGATCGGGTGTCATATTTTTTGGAATTCGGTTCCCTCCGTTTGAAGGTTGTTTCGCTCCTTGTCAGCACTACTTAGGTTTGATCGAGATCTAGTTCTTCTATGTGTTCTATTGAGGCGAACACTTTGTCGTTTTGCTTCTACTTCGACGTTGCCATTTCTGAAAGTTGTGTTTCCTACTATCTTGTCCATTTCTGCCTCTTGTATGTCTCGGTCTCGCCTCCAGTCAGACTTCTTTATGTGGCTTCGTGCAGTCATGGTTAGTGGATTCATTCTTGTCGGTTTAGAAACCTTTTTTTATTTGTGAGATACTCGTATTTGCCATAGGAGATTTCATTATCTGGATCTGGTTCTTGTTGCCGATTGTTGTCTTCAATCTTTGATCTTGGGGTTGCAGTTTCGAGTATTGATTTCTTTATTTTTGGCTTAGTTTTTTGGGGATTTGTTTTTAAGCTTCCTTCGTTTGGTGTTAGATCCATGGATATTTATATTTTTCGCTGGCTATTATATTTTATCTATGTATCTTATGCTTTAGTTTTGTAATCTGGTTTACATATGCGTGTAAAAATAGAATTTATTTGATTCTGAAGTCAACAATGTCTCACAAACCAACATTGTTTTCCTTTTTAGTATAAGACAATTGTGTTTTTTGGTTAATTGTTTATCCTTGTTTTTAATTGAATATTTAATTTGATTATTTAACCAACCAAATATTTAAGTTTTTAGTAATTTTAGATTTTTTAGTTTAATTTTGGTTTTCGAAAATGTTGATCAGAGTCAATTTTGATGGTAATAAATTGTAACATCTAGTTAACTGGAAATTGTTAGTTATAGTATAACTGTAATATTAGTTCGGATATATCATTATGGTATAACATAAACTTCATATATGTCACCATAGAATAACATGAAGTTCATGTATAAAATAACATATTACTACAATTAGTAGATATATTTAAATTATTATTTAAAATTGGTGTAGTTAATAACCATCTTTTTTGTTTGTTTATATAAAACATAAAGTAGAATGGTACAATAACTCAAACTATGATTATACAAACGTGGGATTTGATGATTGTTTTTTCAAACCTTGTTCATTTAAGTTGTTAAATCTTATTGGTATTTTGGAATATTATTTTCGAGATATTGTTTTAGAGGCCCGAAACTCGAATTAAAATTGATCTGTATTAGAGGACACTAGACAAAATACCTAAATGAATTCTAATCTATATGCCCAAAAAACTAAAACCAAACCCGAACCGGAACCATATCAAGAACCAAATTTTAGCTTTCTAGAGTTTTTCTATTAATTTTTTAAAAAATTTAAATTTTTACATAAAAATAAATTTGAACCCGAACTCGATGTATACCAAACCGAATCATATCCGAAAGAACCAAATACCAAATTAGAGGAACCAAACCCGATAAAATACCAGAAATGATCCTAAATCTATGTACCCGAAAATCCGAATCCAAACCCAAACCAGAACCGAATCAAGAACCGAATTTGTAACCGATATATTTTTATTAATTTTAGTTTTAGTTTAGTTTTTTGTATTAAATCTTTATTAATTTAAATTATTATATAAAATGTGTTACAAAACCCACCTTATGCATATTTTTAAAGGTGGTTATGAATCTTAGGATAAATTTATCCTAAAGTTTATAACACGGTCAAAATATAAATGTCTTCTGTTCTAATATATAAGATGCTAATATACGAAGTTATTTGAAAATTGGTGCATTTTATCATATTATATTTTTTTCGAAAAAGTGTGACAATATATACAGTAAAATGAAAATTTTCGATGCCATTTCATCACTTAATTATTAAAACACTAATTTACTAATTTATTTTATTTAATATGTAATTTTTAATAATTTATTAAGAACATTAATGTCATAAAATATATAACTATCCAAAAATACAAATGGCCATAAATACATTTATCTAATGATATTAATCCAATTTTATTATTGTTTTTTATGAAATATATATTAACAAATATCATAAAAAAGTTTTTTTATAGTTTTTAGATACTTAATATTTCATATTTTTAAAAATTAATAAATATGAAACTATGAAATATGAAAATATGCATACAATAAAAAATGGGAAGGGTAATCATAATTCACTTCAATATAGAAATTGAAGAAGAAACAGTGAGTTTTTGTATTAAACCCATATAATTATGTAAAGAACGAAAATATGATAGATGTTATATTTTCCCATAATATTAAAGTTTTACTTGTAGTACCGGGACAATGTGGCATTAACAATCTCACTCAAAATAAATATATAAAAGATGAAATTATTGTAGTTATATTGATATAAGAAAAGATGAGAGATTTAAAACCTAGAGTTTTCTAATTTTTTCTCATTTGAAAGTTGGTAGAATTTCTAGATATGTGGTTGCAGGGCTGTTGTGATTTTGGGAGGTATGTAATATTAAGAAAGATGGTGAGCTTATGAATATCGATATATGACTCTTGGATGAAAAGGTATTGTAAATTTCTTGCGGTTTATGCACAACCAACATATAAATTTAGAAGATAATCCTTAACACTTTTTCTTATGATGCTTATACAATACTTCATTCATGTAATCACTTGAAATAAGGAACAATCTATATCATCAACAGTTCGATGTAATTCAAAGTAACTTTCACTTTAAGGTATGTGACTTGAATATAATAACAAAATAAGAAAAACTTGTCCAAGGGCGGGTCATCAACTAGTTAATTTTTTTTTCAACACTGGGCCACAACTAACCGGCTCATTAGTCAAATTCCTACATAATGTTGGTGGTGGGACTCGATCTCTGGTTGTGCAAGTGCACATATCTTAGTGGATTTACCGCGTACCACTAGACTAAAAACCACTTACATCAACTAGTTAATTCGGAAAAATAAAATGCACCAATTTAACTAAATCAGGTTAATCTTCTGATTATTAATTTGAAATATTACGGTCTTAACCTCGGTTTGTGATATTATGCTTTTAAATTCTTTACCGCAACATAATTAAGTCATAATGAGAGTACAAATAAAGTATATATGTGCAGAGACTATCACACAATCAAGATTACCGAACTCACCCAAAAATTTTAGTTAGATTTGGTTTCAGTTCCTAAAAATTCTAATATTTAAGTAATTTTGGTTTTCAATTCGGTTCGATTCCAAAAACCAAATAAAAACCCAAATTAGTTAGTATTCAAAGTATTTTGGTTATTTTCAGTTACAATAAACCAAATTTTTTTTGGATGTGTGATTATTTTTAGTTGTTTTCAAAAAATGTAACCATTCGAAACTAAACTATTATTATTTTGGGACTAATTCGGTCTTACCTTTTTAGAACCAAAACTAAGCTAATTTTTATTCGGTACCTATTAATTATCATATTTTTAAAATTGAAAAAACTAAACGAATGCCCAAAACTAATCATAATAGTTACCAGAAAAAATCATCATAGTGTCTAAATAGTAATATGTCATATGCTATCTTATACAGTAACTAGGCCGAAATAGACTAAATAAATTATATTGAAGCGTAAAATTGATGATATTGACGATATTTATAATTTCATCCATATGTAAATGAGAAAAATTTCAATTTAACACTGAACTTTCAAAAATAATTGATTAACCACTAAATTTTGGATATGGTTGATTACACTTTCAATTTTTTGTTGACTTTTGTATAAGCAGTCAACCTTACGTTTACTCGGAAAATTGAACTTGTTGTTTGTCTTAAATCAAAATTTTCATTAAATTCGAAAGCCAAATCGATTTTGGAAGTTCGATTCAGTTTTTATATTCATTATGAAGAACTCTTAAATTCGATTTTCTCTTTTCTTTCAAACATGAACTCAAATTTGTCAGTTTAAAATGTTTTCTATACTTCAAACCGATAAATTTTTATGTGGCCATCAATATGACTATACGAATGGCTGTAGTCAGTTTTTTGCGCGATTCTCTAACTTTTTTTTGTGTGTGGTTAGCTATAGAATCAAAAACTAATGGAGATTAATCTTGTCAATTGTCAAAATGGTTAATCTTGTCAATTATATTGGTAAAATTATGGATGTATGGTGAAAAGGATGAATGAGGACGGCCATGGTGTTGGGCATTGGCCCGCCTTGATGGAGAATCAACAAAGCCGCACGTGAAAAGTACACAAAGACACACCGCCACGTGGGGGGTCTAGCCATAAGTCATTGAGATACTCACGCGTACCAGACCATAAAACCTTGGATTTAAAATTGACAAATTAAAAGGTTAAAGAAATTGAAGGAGGCAAGTGAGTGTTTGGGTTTCAAAGAGTGTCAGAGAAGTGCACGTGTTTTCCTTTCTTTTCCAATCCTAAATGGGTCCATTCTAATTCTTCTTACACCTTTTTATTGTCTTTTTTTTTTCTCCGTCTAATCAGCTTTTTACTATCTCGCTATCTTCTTTTTCTAAAAAAAAATGCGTAAATCATTTTAATTATTATATGATTTTTTTAGCTAGTTATTTTTTACATATAATTAATTAGGATGAAATATTAACATTTTTAGTTAAAATATGAATTATCTAAGAAAACTTCAGAATCCAAAAAATATCCGAACGCTAAATATCAAACCAAAACCTAATGGAATCAAACCAAAATATTACAGATGTGACCAATATCTCACTTAGGACTTAGGAGGACAAACTTTACGGACCAAAATAGATGATGACCCGAATAATAGAAGTGTTTTTCATTTTTTGATATTTTATGCTAGATAAATGTAAAAGAAATATTATTTCATATGATACTAAAACAAAATTTTCGTACTCTATTAATTTTTTTTTATTTACTGTCTACTTTCTATCATTAAAACTCTACAAATTGTGATATAGTCGTTGGCACTTTTAACGACTATATATTTTTCCATTTCTCCCTAAATACGAATTATCTGTAATGTAATATATATATATATATATATATATATATATAATTGTAAAATACCAAAGTTCTGGCATTTATCTCTTCTGTTTTCTCCCTATAATTACACAGTAAAGTCAAAAAGAATAAGAAGCAAAACAACAAAACTCTACACCGATTCACAGTCAGTGGAAGACAATTCATAATGAAAGTGCCAACGACTATATCATAATTAGCAGATTTATATAAAAAATAGTAAAGATATTATCGGGACAATAATTATGAGGCCAACGATGTTTTTTCCCATCTCTTTCGTCAATGATGCTGACTTTTATTTGTACAAATCAAGTCTCCTTAAAAAAATAAAAAGAAATGTTTCTCAATATCATAAATTATGAAAACTGGTTGAGAAAATATTGTTCCGAATCTGAAAATGTTGATTAAAAAATGGGAAAAGTATGAAAACTAGTATAGTAACGAGGAGGGACCGCACGAATGTATTTTGCAAAATCTTTTTATCTTTTGATTATTTATGAATTGATTTTCGTCTCAAACGATTCCCATTGTCGGCTCACAGTTTTCACCTACATTTGGTTTACAGCACATGTACTATTTCTTGACTACCCAAAGTATTTATGCGAAGTCGGATATTACGGATCAGTTCGGATTAAATTATTCGAGTTACATGTAATTATAGGTTTTTAAATTTTGTCCAAAAATAACCGAATTGTTATATGAATCGGGTCGATTCGGGTGTCGGGTATTTCAGATCAGAAATATTGAATTCGAACCAACCCTATTTAATTTTTTTTAATTGCATAATCCGATTTCGAAGAAAAGAAGAAAACGGAAGAAGATAAGAGAAGATCGGAGGCACATAGACAGAGTCGAAGAAGGATGAATAGTGATTAGTCAATTTAGGTTAATGATTAACCGATCGGGTCAACTCGACCCGAACCGATCCGATACCATATTCAAACTCTTGTCCCATTCTTTGTTGAATTATCCGAATTGCATTTAACTACCCAACCCAATTTATCCAATTTTTGGTTCGGATCGGATTTTAATCTTAGACCTAACTCAAAGTATTCTAATCGGACATATATATCTTATTAAGTTACATTTTAAGCTATAATATGTACAAAGAATCAAAATAAAGAATAAACAACTATTTTGGGTTAAAACTAAAAAACAGGTGGTTAAGTTCGTTTGCCACTGATATAGTTTGAAACTAAGTGGTAAGTTTGATTTCCATCCAATTCTAATTAGAGTATATAGGCTATATATTGAATTTTGTCGGTCCAATTATTAAAACAAAATGTTTAAAATTGATTGGTCGTATAATTTGGTTTCAGATAATCGTGTTATTCTATATATATATATATATAAAATTTAGACTATTAATTTCATTGAATTAAACTTGTGGTTTAAATATCAAATATTCGATCTAACTATTAACAAATGAGATATATCTTTGTGTATCCTAAGAATATTATTGGACAAGCTAGTATATATCACAAATTTCTGTGATGATGTTGAAAGTTTTGAGTGACAAATAATTAAGTTTGAAACAAGATGTTGCGGCGTGTCGGAAATGTTCAAGAATTGGAGCAAGAGAATGCACGTGACGTTGGAAGTTTTAGTTTGTTTTTCTTTGGCTTTAGATTCTTTTTACATTGTTTATTACTTTGGTCGTATTTTGTTTTTAATTTAAAAGTGTCTAGTAAAGTAGTGAGTCGTAAACGTCACTACCTGGTCAAAGCACAGTACAGATTAGACAACTTTTTAATTTTTGGTAATTGTACGTGAGTAATGTCAAATGTGTATATATATATCTTATAACTTTTTTTTAAATGTCCTTTAAATTCAAATTCTATAAATAATGTTGTTTTTAACTGAATAATAAAAATGTTAACTAAATCTTTTCAAGTTTTTTCTAAGTTACATTACCACTAGAGTATTTTTCGTCAGTTAGTTAAATATCTATTTCTATAATGTTTACTCAGATATATAAAGATGTAAAATTTGAGTTTGGGTTTAATTTTTAGTTATGTAAGGAAGTTAGTGGATCTAACCATCCATTCATTGATAAAAAAGTAGTAATATATAAATACTTTTTAGTTATAAATATAAAAGTAAGTTTTATAAGAAGAAAATCTTTGGAATGGGCATGTCAGTCCCAAGATGGAGATTTACTATTATTTTCATATAATTCCATGTACATTCTCTTATTCTTTTGCTTTCCTGTTTGAGTATGTTCTTTTAATGAACGTATGAAAATGAAGATGAATTTCAGAATGTTGATTATCCTATGCAATTGTTCATATTTTAATATACTACAAAGATATGAAACTACATATTCAACACTTCTAGCTAGCTGTCCCTTAGTTTGTATATAAAAAAATCAAATTTATCTAGCCCTCCCTAAACCAAAAAGATAGAAAATAAACTAGAGCAATAGTCACGGTTTGCATTATTAGTATGAGTTTGACTCGAGTCACATGGACTCTCATGCCATAGACCTTTTTCATAGTTCACTAGGTAATGGGTTATCATTTACACTCTCTTTTTTTTTTCTATGACGATCCAAAATCAAAACTAATACTAACCAGAGGTTTATAGCAAATTTTGTCACTTAACATTCTGCATAGTCTAACTATATGAAAGTACAGTGGATGAGATTCGATCTTTGACCATATTCAATATAACAGGTAAAAGGTTATTCATTACAAAATTATATCTCAAAGTTTTGTGATTGCATTTTAAATCACTATTAGTTTGCTATATAATTAACAACAATGAGCAACTATGCCTTTTGTTTGCCTTTAGGATTTCATTCGTTTAGTTACAGCCTTTCTTTTGTTAGTTCGATTTTTTCAGATGACTTGAATGGTCTTTCGTGTTCAAGGCAAGTTTGCCTGTGATTTTTTTTGATTATTTAATAAAGTTGGGAGTTCTTTTCCCGGTTCTTGACCAAAAGAAAAACAACAATGAGCAACTAAAACATTCTATTCAAAGAAAAGACATAAATCTCAAATTAATGAAGCATTTCTGTGAATGCACTCACATCAGAATCTTATATTCATGTGGATGTATAACCCTAGCTCATGCTAGAGGGAAAAATGTAAACGGAGACCAAACAAAAAAATGTCTAAACACATTCAAGAGGTGAATAAAAATAACACAAGGTAAAAATCTAAATCAAAACTCGGTCACGATCGCGGTCACAGCCACGACCACAGATTAACAAGGCGATACAACGGCCAAGGATGTAAAACTTGGATCGCTGTTTCTTCACCGTGTGGCTACACTTCTCCTTGAACGTCTTGCACGGCTCGCATGTCCCACTCGTGCTCTTTACTTCTTCCATTACTTGATGATTCGATATACCACTAAAACAAAAATTTAGTATTCTTTGTTGGAAGAAAATGAATAGTTTTTGTTGTATAGTTTCTGCTTCTGAATTTTTGTAGTAGATGTGTGAGAAGAAGGAGAAAGAGGGTAAGTTCGGTCAATATATGGAGAGAGCAAGAAGCCAATTAATTAGAAAGAGGGTCAGTGGCTTTGTTATGGGAATTGATTGAAATGTGACATGTTTTGTTTTCTAGGAATTAGTAATACTAACATATGGAGATTATTAATTCTAGAAGACTAGACAATAAGTAAATTATAATATTATACATACTGTGGTTTTGGGTGAATGGTTTAAAGTTATAATAAAATTATTGAGCTGTAAACATGGCATAATCAATTGGAGTCATATTACAAAGTTGCATGTGTGTAAGTTGAAGAGATGTGACCACGAATACAGAGTGGACTAGGACCCAACTCTCAATTTAATGATTTCTATTGTTAGTCAAACATTTAATTTAATTTTGAAGTACTTATTGGTAGATCTTTGGTGAACATCTGAAATGTGAATGGTCGGGTTGCGTAGACCGAACCCCACTTACTGAAATTCCGGTCGTCGTGGCAGCTCATAAGGTGCGTACTCATACTTGACCCTATTGAATCAACAACGTATATTACACTTCGTATTTTTGTTTTATGCCTTTATTTATTTATTTATTTCAGATGATCTAATCCAACAAAAGAAATCCATCAAAAAACCTTGTAATTCATACGAATTGTCGACAAAATCTTCCCTTTGAAATATCGTATTTTCTTGTAGCAAACTGTAATTGAAAGGTTCCTTCTAAATTCCACATGACCACGTCTTAATTCAAAGGCTCCATTTAGTTATATGTTTTTGGTCAAAAATTTGTCTTCTCGATCTATAGTTGAAAGAGACGAAAGACCCAATATATATATATATTAGAGAATAACGAAAATAACGCATTCAGAGAGAAGATGAAAGATAATTTCATTGATGAACATTGAATCGTTGAAGTGAAAAATATAGAGGAGATACTCTTTATGAGGCAGAGTATCCATCAGTTAACAACTAAAGCAATGACTAATTGACTTAACAATACTAAACCAAGCAAACCGGATAAATTAATTATCCTAAAATGTCCCCCTCATGATGGCAAGAATATAGATAACAAAGCCATCTTGTTTATCATATCATTAAACTGAGTTGGATATAGAGCTTTAGTAAGACTGTTAGCTGTGTTGAACTGAGAGCGGATGTGAAGAGGTTTGATCAATCCTTCAATGAAGATGTTTGATCAATCCTGCCACTGAATCAGAAAAAAAGCAACATCTTGAGTTTGTGAAACTTGTCACTCATTAAGTAAGTTAACTAACGATTCCACTTCACGAACAACAAAGCGCATTGTTCTATATTCGGATTCTGCAAAAGAAAGAGAGATTGTTTCCCGCTTTTTCAACTTCCTTGAGATCAAGGATTCAACTAAATGCATGTAGTATCTTGAAGTAGAACGCCTTGGGTCTCGGCAAGAAGCCCAATCTACATCAGTGAATGATTTCAAGACAAGATTGCATTTAGCAGAATATAATAAACCTCTACCAATGCTGCTTAAAGATGAGATGGTTTCGGTTTTGAAGTTAACTGGCACAATCTATTTACTGCGTAGGTTGTAACACCCCGCTTTTAGGAAATATGATATATGGTGGTGTATGCAGAGATGACCAAAGTGCACTTGTCTTTTCGGTCATTTATCCAGAGAGAACTCCAAAGTTAAGTATGCTTGAGATGAAGTATTTAGCGCCTGCTTAAACATTTTTTGGGCCCTGGGGAAAATGTATAATTATACAAACACGTTTAAGACTCAAATACATAGCTGGAAAAATAATTAAATGGTATTAGAAGCATTTTACCTGAATCGTAACTAATACATCAAAGATATGGTCTTGTGCTCAACACTCCTTACAAACAACAAACGTAATCTGCATTCCAAAAAGATAAACACTCATAGAAAACAATTTTTCGAGCTTTACTAGATGCAAAATCATGGATAATAGTTTCAGAATTCAATGCTCTCTAGTATATCTTTTTTGATGCATAAAATAGCTAAACCATTCAAATTTTTTTGAGACATCGAACACCGTAAATAATTTTTCAATAACCTCAACTTTGAAAAGCTTATCTCCTTCGAAACCACAGTTACATGTATAGTTGAAAGGATACAATATCCAAAGATGTACCATGAGAAAACGTTTTATGAAAGTGGTTGCAATGTTCTTGAAGTTCACCTTCTTCTAAAGCTTTTAGCTTTATTGAATCAAATTAAAACCCAAAAACACTTTGAAATTTTTTCATTTGATCAAATCTGGTCTTAACTGAATTTATAGCCATATCCACCACAACTAAAAACTAAAATAGTTGATTCTAAAAGCATCCTCACTTGATTGTACTTCTTCGCCAAAATCAGTTTCATCAAATTGTTTTTTTTTAGAAACATTGTCAAGTAAAATCTTCCATCTTTTTGTAGAACTAGAAAATAAAACATATATCCGTTGCAAAATTCGAAAGAAAGAAATAGCTTTCACATATTAATAAACCATATCACTAACCACAAGATTAAGACTATGACAAGTACAAGGCATATACAAAGCTTTCGGATTTATATCAAGTAAACGCTTTTGAACACCTTGATGTTTTCCTTTCATGTTAGAACCATTGTCATAACCTTGTCCCCTCACATTATCAACATCAAGAGTAAGAGACTTAAGAGCATCTAATAATTTTTCAAAGAGTCCTAATCCGGATGTGTCATCAACCTTTAGAAACTCTAAAAAGTACTCTTTTACTTTGACCTTTTTACTTGAAACATTCACACATCTTAGTATACGAGTCATTTTTTCTTGATGGCTCACATCCGGTGTACAATCAAGAATGATAGAAAAATATTTTGCTTATATAATGACTCGTACAATGGAAAATTGAACATTATAAACCAAAAGAGAAATAAATTCATATTGAAAATTATGACCAAGATAATTATAATGAATTTCATGATTATGAATGCGTCTAATATGATCTTGGATTATCAAATCAAATTCAGCAATCATTTCAATAACTCCTAAGAAATTCTCATTGCTATCTTGGTAAAGTTTGTCATTTTTTCCCCGGAAAGCTAAACATCGTTTAAAAAGAAATTTAACTACAACAACTATTCTAGTTAAAATAAGTTCCCAAAATTCTTTTTCTTTTGAAATTTCCTGTTGTAGTTCTTTATCAATTGTGAGATTCTTTTCAAATCTAACTTTCACATCTTTCCAAGCTCTAATGTTTGTCATATGTTCTACACTTCTCTCATGCTCTTTAATTCTCTCACTAAGAAGCTTCCAATCTCTAAATCCATCATTTGCAAGCATACTTAATAACCTCTAGATTTAAACAACTTGCAACAAAAGCAATAAACTTTGTCCACATGTTTGGAGTAAACCAACCAATTTCTATCACTAGTTTCTTTATTACTCAACTTCCTAGAATAATAAGCATATAAGAAATGTCTACCATACTTATCTATAGGAAACACAAGATCCATTTCTCTTTTAGGCCCTTTCTCAATTAACACATCTCTTATTTTAATATCTAAGTTTTCCCAATGCGTAGGATTGTAAATGTCAACACAAGTGTTTGGTTGTTCATCAACATTCAAAATTTCATTATTAGATACATCTACCACATTATCATGCTCAATCGAGTGATTAGTCCTATCATCAACATGATCATTTGATTAACAAGCATTAGGATCTTCTTTGTATCACTAGGACTTACTCTTTTTATCACAAATTTATCTCCTCTTTGTGACTTAACAAACAATTCATCTTCTCTTTTTTTCTTTCTCTTTTGAGATCCAGATAACTGTCCAGTCATTAGGGGTGGGAATTTGACCCGACCCGACCTGAATCAAAATTCGGGTCGGGTCGGGTCGGGTGTTGGTTGGAAATTCAGGTAATTCGGGTCAGGGTTTAAGTAAGAATTCGGGTAGTGATTCAGATCGAATAGTTTGGGTTGGGTCGGTTCGGATCAATTTGGGTCGGGTTTTTCAGGTTTTTTTAGAGTTTTTGCAACAATGGAATTTTTTTTTCTTAATTGGGTATTTCGGGTCGATTTAGGTCGGATTTTTTGGATTCTTTTAGAATTTTTGCAAAAAAAAATAAAATCGCACACTTTGTTTTTTCCGAACTACCCGATATCCGACCCGACCCGACCCAATTTTTTTTTGGTTATTTCGGAACATTTTTGAATGACCCGAATTACCCGAATTCCGATTAACCCGACCCAAACTACCCGATTTCGTAACCCTACCAGTCATGGTAATGCTTTAAAAAAATAGAAAAAATAGTACATCGATGGTTGGATTAAAGAAAAATTTGATTGAATTCTCAATAAGTGGAAGGATCTGCAAAAAATTAGGTAAAAAGCAATATAAATAGATGTACCTTATATAAAATAATTACTTTCTAGAGTTTTGAACAGTTGGTTTTGATTATGAGATAATAGTGAAAATGAGAAACAAAAAATTGCAGAGGACTAAAGAATTGGAAGAAGTTGGGAGAGTAAGAGAGAAAAAGACATGCTTTGGTGGGAAAATGAAAAAGGCATTGTCTTTACCATAGTAATTTTTTTTCATTAAACAAATTTTTTTTTGGGCCTATGCCTAGGTTTAATGCACTGAGTGCCTTTGTTACTAAGCCGGCGCTGGGAGTAGTTGAAGGATGGGTGACCATTCGGAAAGTGATTTTTGGTATTGTGAGGAGGACAAAACACGGAAAAAGATCATGTGGTGATTTGTAGGGTTGGTAAACAAGTCTTTAAAACCTTCCTGACTTAGCGTACCGACCGCCAGGCCGATAAGATGGGTCCACGTGCCGGGAGAGGACGGGGGCTCACTAAGGGTGGCGGTCGGAGAGCTACATAGGTGATATCCGAACGTGTTATTGTGAGATATATCAATCTTTCTACGAGGCGTCTGTACATTTCTTGATATGTTTCTTCTAATACTGGTTCTTCATTGTCTTGGCATAACTTGATGCTAGGCTCCAACGGTATTGAAGATGGTTTTGAAGCTAAAAGAAATGCTTCTTCCAACAGTTATAGTGTGTATTTTCTTAGGCAAAAAGAGGTTCATGAGCTATCCTTGCTACCTCTATGCCTAAGAAATAACAAAAAGTACTAAGATCTCGAAGTTTGAAAGATTGATGCAGAGAGTGAGTGAGACTCTTTACAGCTTCACCACAGTTTAAGGCTATGACTATATCATCTACATAGAATAGAACTGCTATGTATTGTCCTTCCACATGTCGAATGAAAAGTGTGATGTCTGTATGAGATTTCATAAATCTGAGTGTTTGAAGAACACCACTAAATTTGAGAAACCATTGGTGTGATGCTTACTTGAGTCCATAAAGTGATTTCTTGGGTCTGCAGACTGCATTTGAAAGAAAAGTTTCTCCTACCTTTGTTGTGTAACCGGGAGGAAGATTCATATAAATTTCCTCTTCAAAATTGATTAGAGATATCAAGCGGAGTGAGGCCCCATCCTTTAGCTGCTACAATCGAAAGCAATGTCTTGATTCTTGTCATCCCTGCCACTAGTGAGAAGGTGTCTACAAAGTCAATTTCAGCTTGTTGAGTATATCATTTCGCAACAAGTCTTACCTTGTATCTCTCCAAACTACCATATGTACTAAGCTTGGTTTTATACACCCATTTACATCGTATTGCACGCTTGTTAGGAGGGAGTGATCATATATCCTAAGTCTGAGAATTCTCCAAAGCTTGAAGCTCTTCATTCATTGCTTGGAGTCATTCTTTAAACTTCTTAACATGCGAGAAAGTACTTGGTTCCGAGAACATATTAACTGATCAAACATAATTGAGATACTCAATTGAAAGATGATCAAAGGATACATAAGTTGCTAATGGATAGGGAACATATGTTGCGGTGTTATTGTAAAGATAATCATGTAGATAAGTTGGAGTTTTTCCCTTTCTTTTATTTTTAAGATCAGAAGAATGATGACTCAAGACTTCTTCATTTCTGTGAAGTTAACTCTAGAGTCTTCGTTGTATCAGGTTCCTTTTGCAAGTCTGATTGTGATGTAGAGAAGAAATTTGAAACCTACACATCTTTGTCTTTGAAAGGGAACATCTTTTGATGAAAAATGACATCACGGGAAATGTGATTCATGTTAGTTTCTAAATCTAACAACTTATAACTTGCAGAATACCCAAGGAAAATACAGGGTCGAGATCTTGACATGAATTTATGCCTTTGTCTTAGAGATGTGGAGCTGTAACATAAGCAACCAAACACCTTCATGTCGTCACACTTAGGAGCCTTCATGTTTAACAATTCATAAGGAGACCTATTATGCAATAAAGGACTTGGTTTACAGTTAATAATGACGGCTGCAATAAGAATGCAGTCTCCCAATGCTCTAAGTGAAAATTACTTTGAAATAATAAAGATCTTGCAACATTTAAGATATGTTGATGCTTTCTTTATACTACTAGATTTGGTTGAGGTGTTTCTGCACATGAGTGATAGGCTTGAATCCCCTTTTCTTTGAATAGAGTCTTGAATCTTAATTTTGGCGCATTGTCTAATGCCGCGGGGCACCAAGATAAGCGCGCTACACCTGTAGATATGATGAGATAGGCAGGGACTGTCTTCTCATAGTAGAAGTCGAGGTTCACACTATAAGCCTTCCAGCACATGGTAGCAAAGGCTCAACGATGGCTACAGACCGTGATACTCTCATGTTATGCTCAGCGGCTACGTTTATAGTTTTCTTTAATCTCTATTATTTTATTGATAATCAAATAAAGCAAATATATAAGGAATTCATGGTGGAAACCCTAATTACTACAACATGGGCCATGGGCCTTATTTCAAATAAAAACAAAAATTATAAAAAAGACTAAACCTTAAGTGAATCAGACTTCTATTTCATGATGGGCCATTCGAAATTGGCTTTTAAGAAATAGAATGTTGATCAGTAATTTGCGCCTAAAATTTAGGTTTAATTAATTAAACACACAGTTAAATAATTTTAACCCAAAATTAGGTCACTAATGGGTCCTAATAAAACAAACACCAAAATAGGCCCAATAAGAGATTCTAATGACTTAAAACAAAACAAAAAAATAGAATGCCCATCAAAGAGGCAATTCCTATGTGAGTTTAGGGCTAATTATGGTGCCATGATGCACCATTGTCTAATCTCACACCTTTAACATTGACTTGATATTGTGTTTCAATCATTTTCAAAAATTCAGGAAAGATCTTCAACACATCACTCTTTGAACGCAACAAATAGACACATGTTGTACTTGAGAAATCATCCACTATGGTTAAGAAGTGTTTGTATCCATCAACTGTTGTGATCGGAAAGGGACCCCATATCTCAATGTGAAGAAGATCAAAAGAAGGTTTGCACATGTTGTTTTCTGAATTGAAAGGATGAGTCTTTTTTTTTGCAATATGACAAATACTACAATGAAAATCATCTTTATTCATCTCTTTTAGACCCAATAGGAATGAGAGACTCTATTTCGGCTTTTGATGGATGGCCTAATCTATGATGCCACAAAGACGCATCTGCTACAATGTTGACTCTAGGACTTGACTCAGAAACTAGTACATTCGATAGTTTCTCTCGATCTAGAACATACATGCAGTTGATTTATTCACCTTGACCAATCTTTTCTCCCTTGGTAAGCTTCTGAATCACACAAGACTTTCGATTAAAGATGACTCAGTAATTCAGATCATCTGGCAGCTGACTAACACTAAGAAAATTAAGCCTAAATCCTAGAATAAACAGAATATCCTTTAGAACTAAAGAATAACTAAATATGACTTCTCCAATTCCAACCACATTGACATTTACTCCAGTTGGCAAAGTCACAAATTTGTTTTCAATAACATTCAGTTGAAAAAAAGTTTTTTTCAAGTCCCAAATTGTGAGCTGCTCTACTGTCTACAATCCATGACTGAGTTCCCAAAGCTGCACTTGCAGAACATAAAGCAACCACAAAACAAAGGATCGAAAAGAGAAAGAAATACCTGAAGTTGCAGTAAAGTTCCTACTGAGGTCGAAGGTTGTGCTTCAGCAACTTTTGCTAATTCCAACTTCGAGCTAAAGAAAGCCATAACCTTTTCAATTTGTTCCTTTGAAAAAGTTGCAGTTGATCATGCAAGGTTCTTATTTTCATGTTGTGTTTGTTAATTCCACTTAAGAAAAGTTGCGTTTCCCTGAATTTTCTTTGACTTTGTGCTTGAAACCCGGTGGATAGCCATGTGTAGCACTTGTCTGCTGTATTGCCATTGTATCCACAGTGAGAACATATGGGTTTTTGTGACTTTGTTCCTTTGTTAGCAGCATTGATAAATTAGGAGACCTTGTAGTTTCTGCAACCTGATAAGCTGAGGAGATAGGTTGATGATTGATATTCTGTTTACCATGGTCGTGATCCAAGAGATTATACACTTTTCCAAGATTTGGAAATGTCTTCCGCATTATGATTTGGCTTTTGGCGTTTGAGTATGACTCATTTAAGCGTGCTAAGAACTTTATGATTCTGGTATGATTTACTTTTAATGCAATAGCTTTACAGCAATCACAGGTGTGACAAGTCTTGACACACTCAGACCCTTCCAAATCATCCCATAAACTCTTGAGTTTTGTGTAATAAGTCGAAAAATCCAGTGATCCTTGTTGAAGTGACCATATATGTTGACTTATCTAATAGGATCTTGGAAAATTTGTGATATGAAACCACATAAGAAGGTATTTCCAAACCTCACTAGCATTGCTAAGTCTCAATATACTACCATAGATTTGTTTAAAACTAAGTTTAGGATCCCAGATTTTACCATACTATTGCATCTTGACCATATTCGATAGTGTTGTTGCGTTTCAAAAGGTATTTAAAGAGTTCCATCAACAAATGAAATCTTGTTCTTTGCATCTAAAGAAATGGTCATGGTGATGCTATAGGTATTTTAATTATATCCGTGAAGCACTTTAGTGATAATGGATATGCCTGGATTGTCTCCATTTGCAAGAACGTACAAAGTTTTAAGCTGCTTCAAAATTGAAAGAATCTTGAGATGTTCCTTGATTTCCTATATTTACCAGACCAAAATGTGAGAAGGAAGCTCCTGGAGGAGTCGGATTTGTGTCGCCATGAATTGGATTAGGCTCGAAACATTGTGATTTTGCAGAACGAGCTATCAAGCGAGTGACCTTCATCGTCGTTGAGCTACTAACTTGACCAAGATATGTTGCAGCTTTTCACAAAGTCACTATCTCTAAGAAAAAGAATCTTCGGTGGAATAACCAAAGATATTTGATAAAGTGGCCCTGAATTGACCAAAAACTACGAGAGTGAATTGGCGAGATAAATCACCAAGAAAATAGTATAGAGAAAGAGTTCCGGTTAATTGGAATGGATTAATGGAAGATTGAAGAAGAAAGAGCGAAAACGATTGAAAATTCCGTTGAATTTCTTGTTCAATGGCTCTAATTCCTGCTGTTTAGATTCATGATCTCTATATCCTGCTGTTTAGATTCCTGCTCTCTATTTTCTGCTGTTTAGATTCCTAATCTCTATTTCCAGCTGTTAGATTTCTGCACTTTATTTCCTACTGTTTAGATAATTCTTGTTATACTTATTTGCTTTTTTTTCTGTTATCTGCTTGTTTAAACTGCTCATTTAGGTTGGTAGAAAATCATCTCATCTACTTGGCTTGAATTAGAATAGTCTGATCACATTCTAATTGCATAGCAGCTCATCCATTTGGATTGACACCTATTATACTACAATGATCTGTATAATAGGATTTGCTTAACGGAGTGAAAATCCTGTTATCAAATTGGTGTTGTTGCCAACTGGGTGTTTGTTAGCTACATTTAGGATTTTCGACAATCTGAGATCAAGTTCTTTTTGTTCCATGTTGATAACTCATTTGTGGTTCTGCCTTTGTTGTTCTGTTTCACGTGATTGCGCAACTTTGTCATTTAGCTCGATCGTCCCACTTGAGTTGAACTTTCTCGTTGTATGTAGACACATTCCAAAGGAAGTCAAAACCTTCTTTGTTTTCTCGACAACATTAACCAACTTCTAGGCGAGTGGCGGAAACAGAGAAACCGCCTCCGTAGTGAGCAAAAAAATACAGTGGGAATGGATCAACACGAAGAATCAAATACATCAGCACTCCTTGTGCATGGACCTCACCTGAGGAGGCCAAGAACAATTGGAGCATGAGATGCACCAAGCAATCACACCCAGCAACTTGGGATTGTTCCTCCTGCTATTCAGAACAACAACTTAGAGATCAAGAGCAGTCTCATCTCCATGATCCAAAACCATAAGTTTCATGGACTGCCTTCTGAAGATCCTCTTGATCATCTGGATGAGTTTAAACGGCTATGCAGCCTAACAAAGATTAATGGAGTTGGTGAGGATGAATTTAACCTAAGGTTGTTCCCATTCTCTCTTGGGGATAAAGCACACATATGAGAGAAGCATTTATCTCAGGGCTCTATCACTTCTTGGACAAAGTGTAAGACAACTTTTCTTGCAAAAAATTTCTCCAACTCTAGGACTACAAAGCTCCAAAATGAAATTTCCAGCTTTGTGCAAAAGAACTCTGAATCCTTATCTGAAGCCTGGGAACGGTTTAAAACATACTAATCTCAGTGTCCTCATCATGGCTTGAGTACTGAATTATTTCTTAGCCCACTCTACCGTGGTGTCCTACCCAAGATTTACATGCTCTTGGATACAATTAGCAATAGTAATTTTCTGAACAAAGATGTTGATGATGGCTGAGAATTAGTAGAGAACCTTGCACAAGCTGATGGATAATATGGAGAGGATTTAGACAGAAGTGTGAGAGGTGTGGCTGATTCAGATTCGGTTAGTAGGAAGGAGATTAAGGCTTTGAATGAGAAATTGGAAAAGCTGCTATTGGTACACCAAAAATAAGTGCACTTAGTGTGTGAAGAAGAACATGTTCAAGAGGAAGAGGATGATCAGATTGAAGAGGTTAGTTTTGTGCAGAATCAATGAGGAGGTTACAAACAATACAACAACTACAAGCATAACTCGAACCTCTCCTGCAGGAGTGCCAATGTTGCTAACCCCCAAGACCAAGTCTATCCACCCAAACCCCAACAAGTTCAAACCAAATCCTATGTACCTAAGCAACAATACCACCAAAGCTTCCTGCCAGCTCCAACCGTGCCACTAGGTTATGAAGCACAAGCTCCACCGCCAGCTCAGTCGCCTCCAAAGGTTATGTATTTGCTCCAACAGATTCTCCAAGGTCATAATTCTACAGATGCTGAGTTGTCAAAGAAATTTACTGAGGTCCACCATAAGATCGATGCATCTCACAATGACATCAACTGCAAGTTTGAGACTTTGAACGCTAGGATGAAGTATCTAGAGAGTCAGCAAGCTTCTTCTTCTATGAAGACTTCAGGGCAACTACCAAGAAAGGCTATTCAAAATCCCAAGGAATACATTGCCCAATCTATTACATTACGGAGTGGCAAAGAGCTCCCTCCACGTGCTAGAAATACTAAGTCCACTGAGGACAATGTGATTCAGGAAGCAGAAGACGTTTAGAACAGAAACCAACTTCAAATTGCCACTCCAAAAGTCTCACTCGACTATGAGACTCGGCTTGATATTGGTCGAGTTCAGCCAGTTTACACAGAAAATGTCATCCCTGACACTACACTCGACCAGGTAACTCGACTTGATGGTGGTCGAGTAACACCTCTTGCACTTGAAAAATCTATTGCTTCAAAGGAAAAGAGTAAGGCTTCAGCTCCACCCACATATAAGCCTCAACTATCTTTTCCTAGACGACTTAAGAAGGACTTACCTGAGAAATATAAAAGCCTCTTTGACAAAAAAATGAAGGAGATTGAGCTTAAGATTCCTATATTGGATGCGTTTACACTTACACCTTTTAAGCTCCCTCAAGTTGTATTGGTCAGGAGTGGCAAGACAAGTGATTACCGCAGAAGAGCCCCAATGTATGAAGACGTTGTAGATGGGAAAAGCCTTGAATCTCTGTTTGCTTGCAATGAGACTGCACATTCACCTCCTAAGGAGTTATGCAAGCTACCCAAATTGGATCTTGGACATGAAATAATTCTGCAAACCAATTGATTTGTGGATGGAGAAGTTGAGTAAGGGTGAAGAGCAGCAAGCGTCACAAGCCATTTGCTAAGGTCAAGCAACTTCTCCTCCAAACAAAGCCCAAATCAGATTGGTCACTTCCTTTTAGCATCAAAGAGGTTATGCCTTGCGGAGCCATCACTTTGGTTAGCAAGGAAGGAGATGATATTCCAATGAATGGGTAGAAAGTCAAGCTCTATATGGTTGCTGGAACCACTTCAGAGGGGATCTCAACTCCTCTCTCTAAATCATTCCAAGTCTAATGGGAGTGAGAAGTCAAGCTAAGTGACTATAAACAAGCTCACTTGGGAGGAAGTCTCATGGTATCCTTGTATATATTGCTTTAAGTTTTTATTGTTTTCTTGTTTTTGAGGTTGGCAAG
The DNA here is from genome assembly GCA_963920545.1 of Lepidium didymum. Taxonomy (NCBI): domain Eukaryota; kingdom Viridiplantae; phylum Streptophyta; class Magnoliopsida; order Brassicales; family Brassicaceae; genus Lepidium; species Lepidium didymum. The sequence continues at coordinate 8,781,069 of OY986988.1, forward strand.
CCGCATGAAGGGAGTGTAAGCACAATTGAGCAGGAAAAAAGGATCTACATTGATGAATGCACAACTCGACCTCTCACATTGAGCTGACACATCGAGCTGAGTGCCTAAGCTTATTTCCTGCCACGACATATCTAGCTCGACTATTTACCCGAGTCAGGCCATCGACTTGAGCTCATACTGAACCCCGAGAACCCAACTCAACCTCACACGTCGAGTGGCACGTCGAGTTGAGAAAGCCATGAAGCCAAATAGAGTGTAGTTGCGTCCATTGCTTTCTACTTGGTTCTCCTTAAGGTACCAACTCCATCCCTTCACTGTAAATATCATTGCATCATTCATCATTGTTTTTATTTGTCTAGAATTTTCCTTTGGCTTTTGCTACACAAGGGACTATGTAGTTTAAGTTTGGGGGAGGGTTCTAGAGGTGTTTAACCATTTTTGTTGTGTTCTTATTTTTAAATTTTTTCACTTGAGTCTGCATGTAGAATAACATTTAAGGCATAGAAAAATCATAAAAATTTGAATTTTTTTTTTGAAAATTCATTCCACAAAAATAGAGTGTTCATGTAGTTTGCACTCATTTAGTATTGAGTCTTGATTGCATTCATTTAGGATTAATGCATATGCACTCGTTTTTTTGGGAATTATCTGGCTAAGGATGGGCAGTCTTGTTATGTTGACAGCTGGTAACTGTTGGGAGCTTTTGAACTTGTGGTTTTTCCCTTTGGAAAGTTGATGGGTAGATCGTTAACCTAGGAAACATATGCTTGTGTTGTGTCTCGAAAGGGCCTGATCTGATTCCTTTTAATTGAACTTAAACTGCCGATTTAGGGCCTTGAGATGCATTGAATGTTTTCCTTCCTTGAGCTTAACTTGACAGGAACTAAAAATGAATTTTCTTACAAACTGAGCTTATTCGATGATGCCTCAAGTGAACAGGGAATGTGCGTAAACAAGTACATTTTTGTGTCTCAATTTAGAGAGTTGAGAACATGACATGAAGCAACCCTCTCATGTTTGCGGATCCTTAAAATGGACATGAAGCATACCTCTGATCGGTTGTGGATCCTAAAAACTTGGACATGTGCAAGTGCTTAAATGAATAAGTCATGTTAAGCTCAAGGAAGTTGAATCACGCAATCATTGATTAATAGTCCCTCTTGAGGCCCTCACCAGTAGAAATAATGGATTAGATTTATGTCCTAAGAAACTAGCTTAGGTATTAGGGATTTTAGGATTATATACTAAGCCGGGATGAAAGTATATTGTGGTCTTTCCAATGAAATAGGGGTTCACATGTGGATTACGGTTTTCGATCTGATAAGTTACTTGTTTGAAGTGAGATATTCCTTGTGTTTTCAGCCTCTTCTCCTTGCTTATCTTGTTTGTTTGCTTGAGGGCAAGCAAATACTAAGTTTGGGGGAGTTGATATGTATGCATTTTAGCTAATTTTAGGTGTCTCACTTAGTTCATTTTGCATATATATTCGTTGCATTCGCATCATGTTAGAGTCATTTTTGGTTCTTTTGTATAGTTCGTATTTGCATAGCATACATTTCGCATTTGGAGTTGTTTTTAGGAGCATTTAGGCATTTTGAAGATCAATCCAGACCAGAGGTGAAATGATCCAATAGACTTGACAAGAAGACACACTTTGGAGTTGGATAGGAGCAACGAATGTGCAATTTGGATGTAACTCAACATTCAACTATGGCAGACAGGTTGAGTTGATTCCACTTTAGCATACAAGTCAAGTTGATTCCACTCTGGCAGATAGGTCGAGTTGATTTCACTTTGGCAGACATGTCGAGTTGATTCCACTCTGGCTGACATGTCGATTCGATTATACTCTGGCAGACATGTCGAGTTGATTCCACTCCAGCCGACATGTCGAGTTGATTCCACTCCAGCCGACATGCTGAGTTGATTCCACTCCAGCCGACATGTCGAGTTGATTCCACTCCAGCCGACATGTCGAGTTGATTCCACTCCAGCCGACATGTCGAGTTGATTCCACTCCAGCCGACATGTCGAGTTGATTCCACTCCAGCCGACATGTCGAGTTGATTCCACTCTAGTAGACAGGTCGAGTTGATGTTGAACAATACCACTTGATGGGCCACTCTACATATGGGTTCAATTAGCTAATTAGGAAGGGTTTTAGTTGGATTTTTATTTCGAACTTGGTTTTAGGCTTAGTGGGTAGGAGTATATAAACTCCTTGATGCCACTAAAACGTGGAGTGGAGTTCTTGCCTCTTTTGTGGAAGAACCGTTTTTCACTTTGTAATTCCCGAGCAAACTTTCTTCTTATGATTTTCAACACAAATTTTGTCATCATCCCGAGCAAAATTTCTGCTAATCTAGTTTATCATCTCGTTCTTAGTTTACTGATAATGTTATCTACTTTGATTTCTGTTTTGTTTGTTTACTTAATGATTTTTAGTAGATTATTTAGGGTTCTTGTGGATGGGTTAGATCAGTGTGGATCTTAGGTTTTCTAGGTTGCTTAATAGTAGAATAGCTTAGATCTCATATGTTTTGGTGTTGTTAATGTTTATTTCACTTTGATCAATTGAAATCTATTCTAAGATATTCTATCACCAAATAGGTGTTTTATAGAATGTTTGATCGAACCAACTTCACAGATTCACACTCTTAGCTCAAGAGATCGATTGTCTAAGGTGATTATCGGCTGGATTTAGTTGTTTGTCATGCCGGTTCGGTTGTTAAACGCCTTTGATGATTTGGTTTATTGATAGCTTTGCTGAGATTGTTTATCACGAGAGTGTATTCAATAGTCTATGAACTCATTGCCTAGAGAACCGCTCTATTTGAGTTTTGTTAAACAACCTAGTAGACATAAGTGATCCACTGATCTATGATCTCCACTTCTTAAGAACCCTCTCTATTCCTTGTTGTTTATATCATGCTTTCTATTTCCTGCTGTTTAGATTCATGCTTTCTATTTCCTGCTGTTTAGATTCATGCTCTCTATTTCCTGCTGTTTAGATTTCTGTTTTTTATTTCCTGTCGTTTAGATTTCAGGACTGTATTTCCTGCTGTTTAGATTTCTGTTCTACTTATATGTTGTTTCTTTCTGTTATCTGCTTGTTTAAACTGCTCATTTAGGTTGGTAGAAAATCATCTCATGTACTTGACTTGAATCAGAATAGTCTGAGCACATTCTAATTGCATAAATGCTCACCCATTTGGATTGACACATATCATATTACAATTATTTGTATAATAGAATTTGCTTAACCGAGTGAAAATCTTGTTATCAAGAACACTCTTCTCACTCTTCGGGTTCCATATATGGTCACATGCGTCCTTTACAGCGCTCAGAAACTCAGTGCGGCAGTCGTCCTTCGGGCTCTAAGAGGGTCCGTGATTTTTCTCGCTCTAAGGTGAGTGTTGATTCTTGCATTGCGACCCTTCTTAGAGGCAAGTGGGTCGCAACGGGGAGCTCTCTTCTAAGGGGCTATGTCCGATCTTTGCTTGGTATTCCTCCTTTGTTGTTTTCTTTGTTTCTGATATTACAACTTCGACCCCCTTTTTTATATAACAAATATTCCTTACCTTTTCAGGTTGCCGGAGATGTTGCTTGCTTGGTTGGACGGTACGAGTCTCGCCCGGGGGAGGTTCTTCCTCTTTCCTCTGCCAGGGGCAACCATTCTTTTGACGGCCCTGATGCCTCCCTGGCCCTGATGACTGAGAAAGTCGAGAAGCTGGAGGAAGAGTTGATATCAATGACAACAAAGTGTACTTCATCGGTTAAGAAGGTGGCTCGCTTGCAGAAGGACAAGCGGGAAATGGTTGCTTCGAAGCAGGTAATGGTTGCTTTTTAGGAGGCTTTAGTACCTTCTGGTTTTTTGTTGTCTTGATGGGTTTTTAATTGAACTTGGTTGCTTTGTTTTTTCTTTTTGACATGAATTCATGATTTTGTTATTTTTTATTTTGATCGTGTTCGCTTTTGTTTTTCCGCTAAATAGCTGGATGCAGGTTTAGCCCATTTTTTACTTCCCGTTATTGGGCCTTTAGATGCGCGCTATTTTACGATTCTTGACCTGTTTTGTTTTCCGATTCTCGGCATGATTTTTTGTTTGCCTGTTTATTATTATGCCTTTATTGCTTATTAGGCCATTTTTTGGCTATGTTTTTCTTTATTTTATTTTGGGCCTCAATAGGTGCGTTGGTTTTGGCATAAATTTTGATGTCGCTTCGTTTACTTTTCGAGATAAGCGTCGGTTTTGACGGCTAAGATTTACTTTTGTCGATGGTTTTAAGATCGTGGATTCCCGAAGGGTTCTTTCTCCCACTACTTGTTTCTGCGATTCATTGGTTATGTAGTCGTCTGCTAATATCAGAGGCTTTAAGATCGTTGGTTCCCGAAGGGTTCTTTCTCTCACGACTTTATTAGTCCAGAATATTTTACCACTGATTATCTTTCTCCAGAGGAATCTCGCAGTTCACCTCTTTTTCATGCATTTATTGACGACTTCGATTCCCATTGCCATATTGATTCGATGGTCGAGGGGTTTTCTTCGTCTGGTGGGTCTAAGCGTCCTTCTTCTCGAATGAAGTGTTTGGCTAAAGCGAGGCGTTTGAAGGGAAAGACAGATATAGGAGGTCCTCACCTTCATTCTGTTTTCACAAACGAGTTTCTAGACCGATGGTAACGAGAGTGTCCATTGCTTTCCAAGCTCCACGGGACAGATCCCTTGAAGGCGCTCCTCAGGGTTACACTTGTGCCTTCGCCATCTTTTTCGAAAAGTGTTCGCTTTTCTTTCCTCTTATGCGAATTTTAATTTGTTTTCTAGTTGCGTTGGGCTTGCCTTTATCCCGGCTTTGTCCTACTTTTGTCCGGGTGGTCCTGGGTTTATACGTGTACGCTATCAAGGAGGGTATTTCGTTTACCTCCAAGGATCTTCTTTCGCTCTATACCATCAAGCGTTCGCACGGCTTTTTCTATTTGTCGAGTAGGAAAACTTAGTTGATAGTCATCTACCTTCCCACTCGAGCTGCGATTCGACCACCCAATTAAGCTGCAACTCAACATTCAACTCGAGTTGAGACTCGACCTCCCACTCGAGCTACGATTCAACCTTCAACTAAAATGCTTATGGGTCACTATAGATGGGCCGAGTTGTTTTTGGTTTTAGGAAGTAGCAATATAAGTACTCTTTGTTGTGACTAAAAAAAAGGAAGGGAGTTTTTGCCTCTTTTGTGCAACAACTATTTTTGCTTTGTAAATTCTAGAACAAAACTTTCTACTTATGATTTTCTAATGCAATTTACGGTTTCTTTTAATCTTGTTCATCATTTTTTTTGAGTCCACTACATGATTTTGCCTACTGTGATTCCCGCTGCTTTTGGTTACTTCATGATTTTTGAGTAGTTTGCTTACGGTTCTTGAGGATGGGTTAGATTAATGTGGATCTTAAATTTTCTAGGTTGCTTAAGAGTATAATAGCTTAGATCTCTTCTGTTTTGATGCTGTTAATGCTTATTTCACCTTGATTAATTGAAATTTGTTCTTAAATATTCTAGCACCCAATATGTGTTTGATAGAATGTCTGATCGAACTAACTTAAGAGATTCACACTCTTAGCTCGAGGAATAGATTGTCTAAGGTGTGAACCGGCTCGAGTAAGTTACTCCTTCAAGCGAGTTAGGTTATTAAATGTCTGTGATGATAGAGTCTATTGTTAGTGTTGCTAAGTTTGTTTACCACGAGAGTGGGTTCAATGTTCTGTGAACTTACTGTTTGGAGATCCTCTATGTTTGAGTTTTGTTAAGAAACTTAGTAGATTTAAGTGACCCACTAGTCCATGATTCCCATTCCTCATGAAACTACTTTCTCATCGCCTATTGCTCTATCTGCTGCTTTATTTTTCATTGCTCTCTTTTGCATTCACTTTGTTTCTGCTTTTTGCTCTATTTTTCCTTTAGTTTACTACTCGAGTTTGATTAGGTTGATAGATACAAATCATTCTTATTTGCTTGGATTAGAAAAGATGATTGTGTCCTGATTGATAGTTGCTAGTTATACTCCCAGTTGGATTGATGGCCTATTGTACTGCAATGATATGACCTAGTAATAGATATTTCATAGGAAAATCATGTTATCAAATTGGCACTGTTGCCAAATGGGTTTCCATTAGCTACATTTAGGATTATTGACTTTTTGAGACCAAGTTCTTTTTATTTTCCGTTGATTACTCACATGTGGTTCTTCCTTTGTCGTTCTGTTTCAAGGTGATTTCGCCATTCCATCACTCAGCTTGACCCTCCTGCTTGAGTTGAGTTCACTCATTGTATGCAGACACATTCCAAAGGCAATCAAAAGCATATCTTTTTTCTCAACAACTATGACCAACTTCCACGCCAATTGAGGGAACAGAGAAACCGCCTCCGCAGTGAGCAAGAAAATATAGTGGGAATGGATAACACGAAGAATCAAATACAGAACCACTCCCTGTGCATGGGACCTCACCTGAAGAGGCCAAGAATAATTGGAGCAAGAGATGCACCAAATAATCATACCCAACGACATGAGATTGTTCATCTTGCTATTCAGAACAACAATTTTGAGATCAAAAGCAGTCTCATCTCCATGATCCAAAACCACAAGTTTCATGGACTGCCTTCTGAAGATCCTCTTGATCATCTGGATGAGTTTGAACAACTATGCAGCCTAACAAAGATCAATGGAGTTGGTGAGGATGCATTTTAGCTGAGGTTGATCCCATTCTCTCTTGGGACAAAACACACATCTAGGAAAAACATTTACCTCAAGGCTCTATCACTTCCTAGACAGATTGCAAGACAGCTTTTCTAGCAAAACATTTCTCCAATTCTAGGACTGCAAAGCTCCAAAATGTGATTTCCAGCTTTGTGCAAAAGAACTCCGAATCCTTCTCTGAAGCCTAGGACCGATTCAAAACGTACCAATCTCAGTGTCCTCATCATGGCTTCATCACTGAATCATTGCTTAGTACACTTTACTACAGTGTCCTCCCCAAGATCTACATGCTATTAGATATAGCTAGAAATGGTAATTTGCTGAACAAAGATGTTGATGATGGCTGAGAATTAGTAGAAAACCTTGCATATGCTGATGGACAATATGGAGAGGATTTGACATAAGTGTGAGAAGTGTGGCTGAATCAGATTCAGTGAGTAGAAAAGAGATTAAGGCTTTGAATGAGAAACTTAACAAACTCCTCTCGGTACATAAGAAACAAGTGCACTTAGTGTGTGAAGACGAACATGTTGAAGAAGCTAAGGATGATCAGGTTGAAGAGGTTAGTTTTGATCAGAATCAAGGAGGAGGTTACAAGCAATATAACAACTACAAGCAGAACCCCAACCTCTCTTACATGAACACCAACATTGCAAACCCCCAAGACTAGGTTTATCAACCAAAACCCCAACTCGCTCAAGCCAAGGCCTATGTCCCTAAGAAGCAATACCATCACAGCTTCCAGCCAGCTATAACTGTATCACCTAGGTATGAAGCTCAAGCTCAGCCGCCTACTCCATAACAACCTCCCGAGGTTTTGGATTTGCTCCAACAGATTCTCAACGGTCAGAATCTGCAGCGGCTGAGTTGACACAGAAGTTTCCAGAGGTGCACACTAAGATTGATGTCTCTCATAATGATCTCAACTGCAAGTTTGAGACATTGAATGCAAGGCTCAAGTATCTCGAGAGCCAACAAGCATCCTCCTCTGGGAAAAATTCTTGGCCACTACCAGGAAAGCTAATTCAAAATCTCAAGGAATATACTGCCCAATCTAGTACCTTGTGGAGTGGCAAAGCGCTACCTCCACGAGCTGGAAATGTTAATTCTACTGAGGACAGTGTAGTTAAGGAAGGGAATGACAGTCAGAATAAAAATCAGCCTCAAATCTCGACTACAAAAGTCACACTCGACCAGAACACTCAATTGGACAGTGGTCGAGTTTAGCCAGCTCCCACTAAAAACGTCACTCCTGACACCACACTTGACTAGGTCACTCGACCTTATGGTGGCCAAGTGATAACTTATACGCCTGAAAAATCTGCATCTTCAAAGGAAAAGAGCAAATTTTTAGTTCCACCTCTATTGAAGCCTCAATTATCTTTTCTTGGACGGTTCAAGAAGGAACTTACTGAAAAAATACAAGGGTCTCTTTGACAAGCATATGAAGGAGATTGAGTTGAAGATACCTATCTTGGATGCCTTCATACTTATACCTCCTTATCAAAAGTTTTTAAAGGAAGCTATTAAAGAGAGAACCAAGGAAGTAAAGAGTATGGGAGTAGAGACTCAGGAGTGCAGTTCCATCACATAGAGGAGAGTAATGCAAGAGAAGCTAGAGGACCCTAGGACATTCACTTTACAATGCTCATTGGGCTGCTTAACTTTCGGCAAATGTCTATGTGATCTTAAAGTTTCAATCAGCCTAATGCCACTAGAGGATCCCACTTGCGACTTGACCCGGATACTCGACCAGATGGGTCGAGCCTCGATATGACCAAGATTACCCTGGGACCTGCTCGACTGAATGATCCAAGATGCGACACTCGAGTGCATGAGCTGCTGGGCACAACTCTCACGACTCGACCAATGGACTTGAGTGACACAGACTCGAGTCCACCAAAGAAACTACGGAAACAAGACCTCCACTCTAAGACTCGACCAACATCTGGTCGAGTCATGATTCTGAACTTCTATTTTGTTAACTTTCTTAGTTCTGCGTTTTGACTTTTAAAGGTTGTGTAATGGGTTATAAATACCCATAAACACCCAGAACAAGACACACTTTTCTTTTTATTTTTGTGGCTAACTTTGAACTCTATCTTCTCTCTAGATTTTTTGTAATTCCTGAGGTGATTCTAGCTTAATGAATTGAGTTTTAGCATTTAATCTTTTGACCTTTGTTATTTGCCTTTCCATTAAGCTTGCTGATCATGTTTATTATTGTCTTTGTTGAGTTGATTATAATGATTAGTGAGTAGATTTGCTTAGGGTTTAGGAGGAAATGGTTAGATTAATGTGAAACTAGGATGTTTTCAGCTTGCTTAAGCTCTTTCATGCTAGGATTTCTTTAGATTGGTGTGTCTAATGCTTGTTTTCTACTTGATCACTAGAAATATGATGTTGGCTTGTCTCACCCGCAAGGTGTTCGATTAAATGCATGATATAACCAAAGTCTGAGTTATGTTAGTCTATCCAAGGGATTGGTTGCGTAGATAACATATTGGCTAGAATAAGTTGATTCTTAGTGCCTGCTAGTCCGAATTCCGCTAACGGAAGTTAGGTTTGATCTGTGCTTGTTGAGTGCATTTACCACGGAAGTGGCTGTGTTATTGTTGAACTTATTGCCTAGAAATCGTCCTAATTAGGTTGTTGAGTAAGTTGGAAATCCCTAGTGTAGCATTGATCCATAATCCAAATCCTCTTGAACCCTTATGTCTGTTTATCGTCTATTGTTTATCGTTCTGTTCCGTTTATTATTTATTTTACTTGCCGAGTTGTTTATGTATTTTACTGCTTATTCCGCCTCTATTTTATCACTATGTTTCAATTCTGTGACACTTTGATGAACTGAATATCAAATTTAGATTAGGTTGATCCGTATAATTCCCGACTGTTAGTAATACACTTGACTTTGATTGACACTCTATCATACTACTGCGACACACTTGTATTCTGTGATAGAATCATTTGATTGCACAAACCTGCTAAAAACCTTTTATCATCTGTAGCTAAGAGGCTAGGGTTCAACAACTACAAGTCTTGTAAGCTCTCCTTGATCCTAGTTGACATGTCCATTCGATTGTCATATGGTTTCATGGAGGATCTGCCTATTAAGATTGGCAATATGGAAGTGTCCACCGAATTTGTGGTGCTTGATATGGATGAGGAACCACAAGATCCACTACTCCTTCGTAGATCATTTTTATCCTTAGTTGGTGCAGTAATTGATGTGAGGAGTGGAACAATCAAGCTGAACCTTGGGAAAGACCTCAAAATGAAGTTCGACATTAATGAGGCAAAAAAGAGACAAACTATTGAAGGACAGAGCTTCTCAATTGAGGGATTGGATCAGCTGGATATTAAACTTCTTAAGCTCCCTCAAGCTGTATTGGTTAAGAGTGGAAAGGCTAGTGACTACTACAGAAGAGCCTCCTTGTATAAGAGGTTGTTGATGGGAGAAGTCTTGAATCTATGTTTGCTTACAATGAGACTGCATAGCCACCTCCTAAGGAGTTATGCAAGCTACCCAAATTGGACCTTGGACCTGAGCAAATTCTGCAACCCAATGGATTTGTGGATGGAGTAATTGAGTACAAGGTGAAGAGCATCAAGCGTCCCAAGCCATTTGCTAAAGTCAAGCAGCTTCTCTTTCCAACAAAGCCCAAATTAGATTGGTCAAGACCTATAAGCGTCAAAGAAGTTATGCCTTGTGGAGCCATCATTTTTGTTAGCAAGGAAGGAGATGATCTTCCAATTAATGGGCAGAAATTCATACTCTACATGGTTGTTGTAACCACTTTAGAGGGACTTCATTTCCTCCCTCTGAACCACCCCAAGTCTAATGGGAGTGAAAAGTCAAGCTTAGAGACTATAAACAAGCTTACTTGGGAGGAAGTCTCATGGTATCCTTTTATATATTGCGTTAAGTTTTTATTGTTTTCTTGTTTTTGAGGTTGGCAAGCCGCAGAAAGGGAGTGTGCGCATGAATTGAGTAGGAAACAAAGGATTTGCATTGATAAATGTACAGCTGAGTAGGTCGAGTTCATTTCCTGCCAAGACACGTCCAGCTCGACCATTTACCCGAGTCAGGCCATCGACTTAAGCTTATACTAAACCCCGAGAACCAAACTCGACCTTATACTTTGAGTGGCACGTCAGTTGAGAAAGCCATGAAGCCAAACAGAGTGTAATTGTGTTCATTGCTTTCTACTTGGTTCTCCTTAAGGTACCAACTTCATCCCTTCATTGTAAATATCATTGCATCATTCATCATTGTTTTTATTTGTCTAGAATTCTCCTTTGGCTTTTGTTACACAAGGGACTATGTAATTTAATTTTGGGAGAGGGTTCTAGATATGCCTAACCAAGTTTTCTGTGTTCTTAGTTTTAAATTTTTGCACTTGAGTCTGCATGCATAGCATTTAATCATGTAGTTTTGATTTTTTTTGAAAATTCATTCCACAAAAACAATGTGATCATGTAGTTTGCATTCATTTAGGATTGATGCATTTACACTTGTGTTTTTGGCAATTATCTTGTTGAGGATAGCCAATTTTGTTGGGTTGATAGGTAGTGACCATTGTGAGCTTTTGGACTTGCGGTTTTTCCCTTTAGAAAGCTGATGGGTAGATCGTCCACCTAGGAAACCTATGCTTGTGTTGTGTCTCGAAATGACATGATTTGATTCCTTCTAATTGAACTTAAACTTCTGATTTAGGGCTTTGAGATGCATTGAATGTTTTCCTTCCTTAAGCTTAACTTGGCAGGAACTAAAGGTGAATTTTCTTACCAACTGAGCTCATTCGATGATGCCTCGAGTGAACGGGGAATGTGCATAAACCCGTATATTTTCGTGTCTCACTTAGAGAGTTGAGAACATCACATGAAGCAACCCTCTCATGTTTGTGGATCCTTAAAATAGACATGAAGCAGACCTCTGATCGGCTATGGATCCTAAAAATATGGGCATGTGAAAAACTAAATCAAAACAAGAAAATATGAAGTGCGTAAATGAATGAGTCATGTTAAGCTCAAGGAAGTTGAATCACACGATCATTGATTGATAGTCCCTCTTGAGGTCCTCACCACTAAAAGAAATAAGGGGTCAGATTTGTGTTCTTAGAAACCAGCTTAGGTATTTGGGATTTTAGGATTGGATACTAAGCCTGGATGCAAGTATATTGTGGTATTTCTAATAGAATAGGGGTTCACATGTGGATTATGGTTTTTGATATGATAAGTTTCGTGTTTGAAGTGAGATAGTCCATGTGTTTTCAACCTTTTCTCCTTGCTTATTCATGTTTGTTTGCTTGAGGGCAAGCAAAGACTAAGTTTGGGGGAGTTAATATGTATGCTTTTTAACTAGTTTTAGGAGCCATTTACCATGCATTTTGCATTGATACATCTAGTGTTTGCACTATTTCATAGTCTTTCTCGGCCATTTGCATACTTAGGGCCACTTCATAAGCATATGCATACATTTTGTATTGGAGTTCTAATTAGGTACCTAAGGGAGCATTTGATGATCAATTTGGAGCATAAGGAGGAGATGGATGTGCACTCGAGCTGCGACTCGACATCCAACTCGAGTTACGACTCGACCTCCCACTAAAGCTACAACTCCATCTCCCACTCAAATGCTTATGGGCCGCTATATATGGGCCGAGTTATTTTAGGTTTTAGGAAGTAGCAGTATAAGTACTCTTTGTTGTGACTAAAAAATGGGAAAAGAGTTTTTGCTATTTTGTATAACAACCATTTTTACTTTGTAAATTCTAAAACAAAACTTTCTGCTTATGATTTTCTAATGCAATTAATGTTTTTTTTTAATCTTGTTCATCATTTGTTTAGAGTTCACTGCATGATGTACCTACTGTGATTCTCACTGCTTTTTGTTTACTTCATGATTTTTGAGTAGTTCGCTTAGGGTTCTTAAGGATGGGTTAGATTAGTGTGGATCTTAGAATTTCTAGGTTGCTTAAGAGTAAAATAGCTTAAATTTCTTCTGTTTTGGTGTTGTTAATGCTTATTTCACCTTGATCAATTGAAATATGTTCTTAGACATTTTAGCACCTAATAGATGTTTGATAAAATGTCTGATTGAACCAACTTCGGAGATTCACATTTTTAGCTCGAGGGATCGATTGTCTAAGGTGTGAAGCGGCTCGAGTAAGTTGATCCTTCACGCCAGTTAGGTTATTAAACGCCTGTGATGATAGAATCTTTTGATAGCTTCGCTGAGTTTGTTTGCCATAAGAGAGTGGATTCAATGTTCTATGAACTTACTACTTGGAGATCCGCTCTGTTTGAGTTTTGTTAAGCAACTTAGTAGATTTAAGTGATCCACTAGTCCATGATTCCCATTCCTCATGAAACCACTTTCTCATCGCCTATTGCTCTGTTTGCTGCTTTATTTTTCATTGCCTTGTTTTGCATCCACTCTATTTCTGCTTTTTGCTCTGTTTTTCCTTTAGTTTACTGCTCGAGTTTGATTTAGGTTGATAATTATAAATCATTCTGATTTGCTTGAATTAGAAAAGTTGATTGTGTCCTGATTGATAGTTGCACTCCCAGTTGGATTGATAGCCTATTGTAATGTGATGATATGATCTAGTAATAGGTATTTGATAGGAAAATCCTGTTATCACTCATCACGGCCTTCCTCAATATATGGCTGAGTACTCCTTGAGCTAGTACTCAAGTCGTCGATCCCAAGCATCTCAAGAAGCATTTAAAGGCTCAAGGTGCGGTCCGAGGTATTCTTAGAGAAGTCTTGGAGATTTTTCCAATATTTTTCTTCATAATAACCTTTTTCTTCCACAAACTTGACTTCTCTAGAGACCATGATTCGTCTTGACTCAGGTATATAGCACTTGTACCCCTTTTGAGTAGTAGAATAACCAATGAATAAGTCTTTCACACTCTGAGCATCAAGTTTAGTCCTTTGTTCTCCTGGGGTAAGAACAAATCAAACATACCCAAATATACGTAAGTGATCAATAGACAGTTTAGTTGACTTTAGCCCCTCGAATAGAGATATATCATGAAGCACTTTAGTCAAAATGTGGTTGATTAGGTAACATGCCGAGACCATGGTATCACTCCAAAACCTCTTAGGGACATTATCATAGAACATCATTGATCTTGCTACTTCCATAAAATGCATATTCTTTCTCTCGGCTACACAATTTTGTTGAGGTGTGTATGGACAAGTAGTTTGATGAATAATCTCGTGTTTGGCTAGAGTTTGTTTAAACGCATGACTTGTATATTCTCTCCATTGTCGAATCTTAGGATCTTAATCTTGGCATTATATTGAGTCAAAACATAATTTTGAAAGTTAGTGAAGGCCTCAATGACACGATCTTTGCTAGGCAATAATGTCAGTCAAGTAAATTTTGATTTCTCATCTATAAATGTCACAAAATATTTATGATGATCTCTAGATTCGCAAAGGGAAGACCACACATCGAAATGAATAAGGTAAAAAATAATTCTCATAAATAGTTGAAGACTTAGGAAACACCGATTTACAATGTTTTCCAAGTATACAAGCTTCAAAATTTTCATTCTTTAAAGAAACATTGGGCAACATCAAATTCAAATCGCGAGAATATGAATGTCCTAGACGAGCATGCCACAACACATCATTACTTAAACTAGAAACAAAATCATCAGATGAGCTAGATAAACTTTAATCAAACGATAGAGTTGAACTATTCTTGGTTTTCTTTAGCAAGTATAGTCAATCCTTGCTAACACCTTCTCCAAGAACATGGCCACTTTTAATATCCTGAAAACAAACCTTCTTAGGATCAAAGATAGCTTTACAATCTAAGTCACAAACGGTTTTATAAGCACTTAACAAATTTGATTCAAATGTTGGCATATAGAAAGACTTTAGATTCCTTATCAAACAACTTAAGATCTCCTATACCCTCAATGAGAACTTTCTTCCCATCCGCAATACTAACACAACATAAGGGTAGTTTCAAGTTCTCAAGCAACTTAACACTACTAATCATGTGATGTGTTGCTCTGGAATCTATCACCAAACATTTAGCAATTTTGGACACATAAAAAGAGTTATCGGACTCCTTTAGAGCCCTGTTGGACTTGATGAGCTCCTCAAGATTTGCCTTTCTCACAAAGTCACCATGAGCCGCTACCATTGCATTGCCCATAGCCGCTTGAGAGTTAGACGAACCACTAGCTTGAGCCACAGCTTCTTCACTTTCAAGATTAGGTTTAGGCTTGTCCTATGGTTTGTTTTGCTTAAGATGGGGATGTAGTATCCAACACCGGTCCTTAGAGTGATCTTTCTTCTTACAATAGTCACACACCCACACCTTCTTTTTCTCATGTCGGTAAGAGGCCTTGTTGGCCATAGCAAGATCCCCCTTACCACCAAGAAGGCTCTGAGATCCTTGTTCTCTTCGAATGGAGCCACACACTTCTTCAAGGCTTGGTAGCTTGTCTTGCCTTAAGAGATGGCGAATGAGTTTAGCATAAGCCGGATTTAGGTTCAACATGAGACCGAACACCTAATCTTGCTCAAGCCTTTCTCCTAACACAACCGGATTCGTTAGTGGCCTTAGCATCTCAAGCTCGGCCCGAAGAAACCTATACTTACCAAACCCTTGAGTAAACTCCATATCTTCTTGGCTTAAGTCATTAATGGCCTTCTTTACCTCATACACACAGCTCAAGTTTGAGAGATTGCCATACACCTTCTTGAGAGTGTCCCACAAGAGCTTTGCACTCTCACAATATGAGTAAGCTTCATGAGTGGCTGGATCTAGTGAGCTTTGGATGATTATAAGAGCCACTTGGTCATCTTGGTACCATTTGGCCTTCTCTTCATCAACCGCCACCATCACACTAGTTTCACCTTCCTTTTCCTTACCAACATATCAGACCGCCTTCTTTGGAGCTTCACCTTCAACATGAGCCCAAAGTCCACGGCCACTCAAGACGGTCTTCACGGTTCTTGACCATAGCAAATAGTTAACTCCTTTAAGAGAAACATGGAAAGAAAAATTCTTGGAATTATCTATCACAAAAAGGAGAGAACACCCTTTTACCCAACTGATAAAAGAAAAGCTTCAAAAACACTAAAAATGGAGAACATATGAAAGAGAGAGAAGAGTAAGAGATTTTCAGCAGAATAAAAGAGTCTTAAGAGATCTTAAGCTATGATATCATGTGAGAAATGATAGAGTAAAAGAGATTTTAAGATGCAAGAGTTCAAGTGACTTGTAAAGTAATGAGATTTACGATTTGTCTTTGAGAATAAAAGAGAGAGAGTTCGAGCTTGAGAGAGATTGAGAAGAAGAGATTATTCTTTCTTAATTCATTACAATATACAAGAGACCTAGTTATACAACAAGGTAGTCTAGAGCTTTACATAAGTCAACAATGTACAAGGAGTCAAAATGTTCCAAGCACGTCAATTCCCGAGCACGTCAATGTACAAGAATTTACTTAACGCTTTGGAACTGTGTGTTGCGTGAGTTATGTTGTTAAGTATTTCGTGCTAACATTGCCTAGTGGTGGTTCCCAAACTCGTTGAGCAAGTGTGTGCTCACGCCTCACTTCTCTTTTACAGTTGACCATAGTAAGAACCCCTAGGAAAGCATAGGAAGTCGGTGTAGATTTTATCCTTTTGCGAATGTACATAACGGTTGCAGTTTGTAAAGTTATTTTAAACTCGGTCGAGGCTTTGGGTTTTTCTTTGTAAACTCTTTTGAAAATGGTATAAAGTGTTTTCATGTAAATTGGTTCGCATATGTGCTTGGCCTTGGTCCGGGGCAAAACTAACGGACTATCGTTTCAGGTTGGAAAGCTTTGAGACGTTAGGACGAGATGTGTGTTCGAGCTTAGGTCAAGGACCGAATGTGTTTCGGATCCCTTGGCTCGTCGGCTTGAATACGCATCAGTAGCGTTCCCGGTCTAGATCGGACCGGGGGTGTTACATGGCGTCTCCTCGAGGTATCGGAATTTTGATGCACTGGTGGTAGGTGGAAGCCACTGCCTTCATTTCATGTAACCATGGTCTGCCGAGAATTGCGTTGAAGGGCACTTCCTTCTGGACCACTACGAAGCTGATTAGTTTCCTTACTCTGCATGCTTATACGGCAAGCTTAAATGTTCCCATTGAAAGTGTCGTTTCTCCGGTGAAACTGGTGAGCGGGGTTGGCTCGCCTTCGAGCTTGTTGGCTTTGAACCCCATTCTTTTGAAGGCGTCGTAGAATAGCAGGTCCACGGAGCTTCTGGTGTCCACTAGAATGTGTTCTAGTGCAAACTCTCCAATGTCCAATTGGATCACCAGGGCGTCGTTGTTGGGATGATTCAGACCTTCTGTGTTTTCTGTCCTGAATGTAATATCGGCGTGATATTCTTGCTTTGCACTATAATGGTTCGCTCTATGTTGATGTACTTTGATTGAATTTATGGAATCCCGGCAAAGCTGGGATCCTCCCTGGATGAACGCGATCCTCGTCTTCTGCCTAGGGGAGACAAATTTTCTTCTATGTCATCGAGTTGTTCGGCTCTTGAGGGTTTTTTGTCCCTTATGGTATTATCTCAGCGGTCTTTCCATTCCTTCCTCATTCCTTCGCGCCACTTCCCTTCTTCCTTCAGGCACTTCACGGTTTTACATTCTTTGATGTAATGCCCTTTTGCTTGGTAATAGTCACATAACTTCTTCGGGTCGTAGTCCCTATAATTCCTCGAGGATCCCTTTCCGTAGTGTTTTTTACTTGGAAACAGAGTAAGAGTGCTTCTCCTTTTCTTAGTCGGGTGCTCTGACGTTACGGTTGTATTTCTGGTTTCACATGTTTCTCTTCTTTTCTCTTTGAAAACTTCTTGTTTTCCTAATCTCCTTTAGCAAAGTTGACAGAGCAATGTAGGGCGTTATCCAAAGTTGCTGGCGGGTTCTACATGAGATACGCCTTAAATTGAGATGTGGGCAATAGTGTTGAATCTAGCGTGAATAGGGTCATCTCATCGTCTACGTGTACACTTTTGGCCTTCATTGCTTTAAACCAATCAAAAAATTGTCACAAAGGCTCGTGTTTTTCATGTCTCATGGTCATCAGATTTTTTGTTGTGACACGATGCTCGATGAAGATTGAGTACTATTTGAGGAAAGATTCTACCAGTTCCTCGAATCCATCAGTTAAATTTGGTTTGTGCGCTGAAAACCAATCTAGCGCTACGTCCTAGAGGTTCTCCGTGAAAAAAAAACAATGTCCTGGGTCTCGCTCTTCTGGTCGGAAGTACACTCTGCCAGCTACTAGGCGAAATGATTTTAAGAACGCTATCGGTTATGACTCTCCGGCGTTCTAGGGGAACTTCAGCTTTCCTACTGGCTGGACGTGCATGTTGGCGATCCTCTTCGTGAAGGGAGTGTTTCGAGTCTGCACAATCACTCCGTGCAACTCCAGAGCTGCGTGGTTTTCCTTTGTTTATGTGTCTTCATGGCTTTGTAGTCCTCTTGTATTTGTCGTACCATGGTCAGTATGTCAATTTCGGGTGGAGGTGTCCTTTTGATTCTTTCTTCCGGCTCATCAGTCTCATGTCTTTCATAGCACTATCCCTCGGATTCTCCTTCCGATTTATTGTTCTCCGAGTCTGATGGAACGTGCGTCCTTTCCAAGAGGGTACGTCTCATTTCTTGATTAGCGCGCCTCATTTCTTCCATATGTTCCTGGTGCACTCTATTTTGCCTCTCAAATTGCTTGGCAAGGTCCTTGCTTCTTTCTTCGTTCTGGTTGGCTTATTCAGCTAGTTGTCCAATCGTGGCCTAGAGTTTCGCTGTAGTGCGGTTGCGTCGCAGCGGCAGCTCAGCGGGTGGTGGATCCTGGACGTTGTTTTCGGAACTGTGCTCCTCGTTCACCAACTCTACTGTCTCACTGGGGTTAACTTCGTTGGTGGTTTTGCTGGCAGCCGGTTCTCCGGTTTGTGCTGCGAGTGTTACTTGTTGGCTTCTGGTCACCATTCGTCAGTTAGCCTAACATCATTTTCGAGAGAAAACTTGTTTCGGTCCCACTATGGGCTCCAAATTGTTTATGCAGTAAATAACAATTCAAGAATTTGATCGATTTCATTGGATTTAACAGATAAATACAAAGAATGGTATGATTATCTGCTAAAAATGGTTTCTCTTTCCCGGACTCGAGCTAACTTGTTCTTTAGTGATTGTAGGTGAGATTGCTTAGGTTTTGATTTGATATCCCTGGTTTTATAGATGTTTTCTTCCCAGTTTTTCGGGAAATATTTTGATTTCTTCGTTTCCATCGGATTAGGCGGCGTATCAATCTTGTATATTACATCAATCAATCGCCTTGAATTATAAGATCTTGTTTTTTGAATCGGTCAACGTGCTGATTCTTTTTTTTCCGAATGACAACCTTTCTTTTGCTGGCAAATACGCTAGAATTGATCCATGCTCGCGGATTGAATTAATTTGTGCTCGTGGAACTTCTCTTAAAAAATTAATGGGCCTAAACGATTTGGGCCATCCATCATCAATCATAAATATGTTTCTTTAACTATTTAAATTGAATTCGAGAGTAATACTAAGGATATGAGTCCTCTTGAGTGTCTCAAAACATAATATTTTCAAATCTATAATCCGAACAGCGACTTCACCGTAGTCTATACCCTACACATAAAAATTAATAATATGAAATATAATATCAGCTAAAGTAATAAATAATAATAGAAGAATGTGACTAGTGACTACTGCCTCTCAAGATGAAGCATGGGCGAGACTTAAATAGTTGTTAGTTGGAGAATAGAATGTTGTATAATTTTAAAACTTTAAAAAAATCGTTTAGACTTATTTTATATACATCGATTTTATAGAGAAATATTGTAAACTATTTTTTTAAAGTTTTTTATAATTAAATACCACAAATTTTTTATCAGGAAAGTTCTTAAACAAATAAAGATGTCTGATATTCGGAAGCTATGAACAAGAACAAGTTAGTCAAAATTGTAGAATCATAGTATAAAGGAAAGATAATAATTATTTTTGCTTATCTATAACATAACAGTGTAAATATCTATTGAATTTGACCGAAATTAATCGAACCTCTAGACCTTTTAGTCGAATGATTAAGTAATACAAAATGTCATGTTAATCCTAACCAGAATCAAACTGAAATTTTGACTATTTATAGTTTAATTCTTACAAAAGAATACTGTATTAAACATAATATCTTTAAAGATCTCTTATACGGAAATGTGCTTACTGTTATGAAATTGACAAGTATCAAACTGATTCATCAACATTATTGATGAGTCAATAACAAGTGTCGGACATATTATAATTTGTGTGGATTCTAGTGGCACTACAATATATAGGAATATTATATAATAATTAGAATATATACATTTAATACATTCAAAAACGTTAATAAGAAAATTTCTCTTATATTTTTTTTGAATTATTTTTTGAATTTCGCGAGTCTTACCAACCAAATCAAATTTTATTATACCATTTTAATCTTTATATACTAAATTTTATAATACTTACAATGTAAGTAGTTGATATATAAAAAACTATAAATATAGGAAAAAGAATGACAGCTCGTAAGTGTGAAAATATCACATGGGAAAATCATATTGTAATCTAACCCTTTTATGGGATTTTTTCTTCCAAAAGAATAAAAGTCAAAATGGGTTTTATATCTCAAAAACAATAACTATAGACTATATAGTTCACTAAAACCAGTGGAAAAAAAGAAGACTATAGTTCACTAAAACAAACTTATCACAAGTGTAGCAAATCGATTATTCTGGATGATCAGAGGATCGTATAAGTAGATTACATACTATATCAGTATATACTCTACTGTGATCCGATCATATGATGTTATATTTTGAGAACATCAACATTTTATGATCTACAACCAACCACCAGTGGTATGATAATTTGGGACAACAAGATAAATTTGTGAGTTTTTAATTCGATTTTCAGTGAAAACTATAGTTGTTGCTATTTCGTAACGAAAATAAAAATAGTTAAACTATGATAGATTTTGACCTTTTTAGGTTTTTTTACTGTACAAACGATACAAAAAAACTAATGATTTGCGATGGAAAAAAGCGTAACAGTGATGTTGCAAATCGTTAGTCGCAATACCTATTCGTCGCAGTGATATTGCATTGTGCCGCCGTCAGCTCGTCGCAAACCTGCAATAGAACTGAGTCTCCCAGATTCCTCGCAAGATTTGCTAGTCCATTGCAAGGCAGCCATTGCACCTCTGTTGCGAGGCAGATTCTGCGATTCTGTTGCGAAGCAGATTTTGTGATTCAGTTGCGAGGCTGCATCTGCAAGGTCTCGTTTGCGAGACACTTACGAGACTACCTCTGCGAGGCCTGCTTTGCGAGGCCGTTACGAGGCCGCGTTTGCGAGTCCCTCGCGAATAAAAATAGAAAAATAGAAATTAAAATAATTTTTGAGATTATTTTTTTAATTTTTTTGAAATTAAAATAAAATATATTTAAATTATTTAATAAAATAGAAATTAAAATAATATATATTAAAAATATAATAATTACCAAATTATTTTAAATTATAAAAAAAAAAATCTTAAAAGTTTTCTGAAATGTCCAGTTTTATTCTATGCTATAGTTAGCATTCCATGAACTAAATTCGGGCTCATCAGGGTGCAGCTGCTTCAGCTTAGCAGCTAGTTACTTGTCCTTTGCGGCCAAGAAAGAGAATAGCTCATCATATTGCGATATCTTTCTTTCTGCTTCTGCTAGCTTATTCTTCACCCCAGCAATATCAAAGGAATCCGCAGAGACTTGAGATTCAGATCCTTGCAGTGTCAAACACTGCTCTATCCTAGATCCGAGCCAACAACCGGTCCCAAATAGTCTCTCTTTTTTACGGGGAGCGACCTGATAAGGAAAAATGTATATTAATACGTTAGTATAACTAATTTAAACGAAAAATAAACAAAATAAATTAGAACAATCTTACCTTGACATATATTTGGTTCTTTTGTGTGGTAGATAGCACGGCAGATCCAATGCTCTCATCACCGCGCAATTCTGAGTCAGCTCCTGCATCTTCGTAGTGACCTTGTTGTAGATCTTCTCCGCTCTCTTGTCAACAAAGACTCCGGCCTTGTTTCGTTTCGTTTGGTAAAGAGTCTTTACCAGATCAGGGTGAGGATCCTTTGTTTCTTCTTGCTGAAAGTATTAAAAAGTATATGTAATTGAATAAAATTTTATATAATGTATTGAAAAATATTAAATGGAATACTTACCTTCTTGCGGGCTCGGACCTTGAACAAAGTCTGCCCCGAACAATGCTTGTGTGGATCCTTGCCATAAGGATCAGCTAACCGTGTCGTCTTCGCACTTGCGCTCTTCTTCTCGGACTTTGGATCTTGCCAATAGCAAACAAGACCGTCCCATACTAGTTAGTACGCACTCTTCGACTGGCCGTTGTATTGTACCAACAACATTAGAATAAAATGCATCTCAGTCCAAGAACTCCTAGATATGTGACTTCTATAATTTTGTTCAAAATATCGTAGAAGTCGGTTTCACCTGACACGTGGATTCCATAATTTGTGGTTGATTTATTGGAACCATGGTCGAAAGTATGAAAAGTTTATTCGTGCGTAAAATATATTGGCGTTGTTACGATACTTGCAATTGGTTCATCAACAATCTCATGCAACCATAATGACAAAGGTTTGCATGCACATCTATTCTTCACCTACAAATCATACATAGATATTAAAATATTATGTGGTTCTTTAATTTTGATTAAATATACACAATTATCTTATGTATGTAGTAGTTCAACCATCCAGTAAAATCATGTTCTTTGTAGGTTTCATATTCTGTTTCATTTAAATCAGAGAAGGCTTCTCGTATCTGTCTATTGAATTCACTGTAAATTAAATAAAGTTGATATTAATTAACAAAACTATATGTAATTAATTAATAAATTGATATGTATATATACCTCTCAAATGGTACTACATCTTCACGATTTCTCAGTATATAGTTGTGAGCTACACGATAGTACGTGTGGTTTTCCCAATATTCTTCATTTATTTTTCTAGTAAGTCTTCAGAACTGAGTGAAGATATCTGGAACAGCAACGGCATATGATGGTGCAACCCCTCCATCATCATATCGTCCTACCTGGGTTCTTTTGGTTTTAACGGTTGGACTAAAGTAATATGATGTGAAATGAGATGTTTCCTCTGTCAAACTTTCTGCAACGATCGATCCTTCTACTTTTGCTTGATTGTTGACCTTACTTTTTAGATGTCCCATGAATCGCTTAAATGGGTAAATCCATCAAAATTGTACGGGGCCACCAAGAGCTGCTTCATGAGGTAGGTGGATTGGAAGATGCTCCATCACGTCAAAAAAAGAGGGTGGAAAGATTTTTTCCAAGGTATAGAGCAACACTGAGATATTAGTTTCTAATTGAGCTATGTCATCCGCTGTTAGTGTTCGTGTACATAGATCCCTGAAAAATGCTCCAATTCCTACAAGTTGATACTAATTAAATATATATAATTGAACAACTTATATAATTAATTGAATGAGAAAATATAAACTAAGTCAAAATTTACCTGCAATTGCTTTGTGGACAGTTTTGGGTAAAAGCTCAAGTAATGCAAAGGGCAGTAGTTGCTGCATGAATACATGGCAATTATGACTCTTCATACCATATATTTTTTTCCTTGCTAGATACATCGGGAGAATTTGGATATGTAACCATCGAGAAAATTTACATCTAAAGAACTCAAGTTAAACAATGCATGTCTCGCTTTTCTAGACAAACGAGAGTTGGGAATCGGTTGTTTGCCATCCCGTGTAATATGTAATTCGCTTCTCAAACATATTTCGGCTAGGTCTAACTTTGATTTCAAATTGTCTTTACTCTTTCCCTGCACATTCAAAATTGTGTTCATGATGTTATCGAAAAAGTTTTTAACGATGTGCATCGGATCGAGGTTGTGACGTAGTAAGAGATCTTTCCAATATGGGAGTTCCCAAAAGATACTCTTTTTGTGCTAGTTATGAGATTATGTATATCCGTCAAGTATATTTGCTGGAGTGTGCCAATTGCCCCCACGTTTACATGTTTCATTAGTACCATAATAATCAATCTGCTCCAACAGATCATCCCCTGACATGTGTGCTGGGAGAAGAATGCACACAATCTTGTTCTTCGGTAGGGATGGTGCATAAAGAGAAACCGACGATGACAATTAAACCAACAAGATCTTTTACCATGCTTAAATTGAAATGCATCAGACCATTCCATACAATATGGACAAGATAATCTTCTATGTGTAGTCCATCCAGATAACATTTCGTACGTAGGAAAGTCACTTATTGTCCACAATGAAACTGCATGCATCTTGAAACTCTGCTGCTGCGAGAAATCAAATGTGCGGACACCTCTATACCATAACTGTTTTAGCTCGTGAATCAGAGGTTGCAGGAACACATCAAGAGATCGTTTAGGATAACTAGGACCTGGCACTAGAATAGTCATAGACAAGAATTCACTTTGCATGCACATATCAGGTGGAAGATTGTATGGTGTCAATATGACATGCCATAGAGAATATTGTCTCCTAGACAAACCAAATGGAGTACATCCATCTGTGCATAAACCAAGATAAACATTTCTAGACTCTTTAGCAAAGTCAGAATGTACCATCTGAAAGTGTTTCCAGGCTTTTGCATCTGACGGATGTGTACTCCCCATCATTTGTTATATGTTCTGCGTGCCTTCTCATTGCCACTAATGTCCTTTCCGATTGGTATAATCGTTTCAATCTATCAGTTATTGACAAATACCACATACGTTTGTATGAGACACAAGTCGTTCCACCTGTTGCTCGATATTTCGGTTTCTCGCAAAAATGACATTCCTGCAACATATCATCGTCTTTCCAGAAGATCATGCAATTGTCAATGCAAACATCAATCATTTCGGATGGTAATCCAAGACCCGCAACTAACTTCTGCATTTCATAATAACTTTCAGCATAATTATTATCTGTTGGCAAATACTCTTTAATCGCATCCACTAATTGGTTCATACTTCTCTCGATTATGTTTCCTTCACTTTTAATAGACATCAACCTAGATGCTAATGACAGTTTAGATAGACTTTATCTACATCCCTCATAGATAGGTTGATTTGCAACATCTAGCATATCATCGAACTGTTTCGCTTCAGCGTTAGGTTCTTCAATAGTATTTTCACTGCCAACTAAAATAAATCCATGATATGCATCTGTAACCATATCATGATACATATTTCCTTGTAGATGCTAATAATTTAAAAAATATTTTTGTCGTAATTATAATTAGCATTATAACTAGGGTTATCATCAACACCAACACCCGTACTACTACTTCCCGCACCGAAACTATACCCCTCCCCATGTGAAAACCATACAAAATAGTTCGGAGTAAATCCTCTATTATACACATGCCTTTTCACCATATTGATATTCAAATATTTGGTGTTTCCACACTTTACATATTGACAAGAGATATTACCGTCATTCGGAGTAAATGGGTTATTAGCCGCCTGGTTTATGAATGCTCGCAACCCATCTCGAAACTCTTTCTTCACTTCTCCGGTCTCCACATCTTTTTGATTATACATCCATCGTCGTGATGTGAACACTTCATGTTCCGACGCCATTAATTTTCTTATTGAAAAAAAAAATTCTCAAAATTGTTTTTTCCATAACTTTTTTCCCCGAATTCTTTCTATCTCTAAGTGTTTATGAGATTTGGTATGAAGATACAATATCATGGTAGGCTATTTATAGAGAAAATGAGAAAATTTTCTATGTAATTGCGATGGAGGTTAGTAACATCGCAGGCGTCTCGCAATTTTGCTATGGAGGAAACCATCGCGAAAACGTCGCAATATTGCTACACCCTTACAATTGTCGAATATGTATCGCAACCATGTCGCAACAACATCGTAAGTGTGTCGCAAGTTTGCGAGTCTGGAATACGTCGCAACATTGCGAGGTTTCGCGTGCAATGATGTAGCAATATTGTGACGTCTATTTTCCATCGCAAATCAGCTGTTTTCTTGTAGTGATATATCTTTAGCAACTTACAAATATACTTTTTAAGAATTGAATCCAACTTTTACAAGACCCTAGTATCATTAGTGGGAAAATCCAATTTTAATCTATTATATTTAGTGAGAAAATATCAAATTTCTAATATCAAAATCATTAGTTGAATAATTTTAACTAATAGATTCGAACTAGTTCAACCTACAAACTTTTTTTTTGTCATGACCTACGAACCCTTTTAGTAGTAAATAATTCTTAAAAAAACAATTCAAAAATAGATTTTGACATGGAATAACAAGAAAAAGTTTTCTTACTATAAAAACTATAAGAAAAATATTATTATATATATACTCATTATTATATTCAACAATTATTCTAAAATATAACTAGTTTTTTTTTAATGTTTGACGTTTATTAACAAACAAAAAATCTATAATATTCATTTATTTCATTTTCATAGCGTATTCTTGAACACCAATTAAAGAACGTTGTTATTTACTTATTTATGCTAGGCTTGAAATAATTCCTTGTCATTGAATGAGTTTTTTTTTTTTTTTTGTCAACAAACAATTGGATCGACAAGTCCCGATCCATTGCTTAAATCTCATCCATATAATTTCCTTTTAAAGCTATCATTATTAGCTGGATCATCCTAACCACCAGATTGAGAGCAACTCGATGTGAGTTTATGTGTAAAGATATATGAGACAAATATCATAAATCCTCACGTTCCCACATAAATTTCATGCTGAGCTGAGGAACCCAGCCTAGTTTTAGAATGGCTCATCTTATCTCAAAAACATGCTTTCACCCTATTTTGTCAGTCTAAAAAATTTCTCTCGTTTGGATTTTAATTTTGTTTTTCGGGTTTTGTATTCAGAAATATCCTTGTTTTCTTTCAGTTTATGTTTATTATCAATGTAATCTCGAAATAATATGTTCGTTTTATAAATCCAGTGAAAAAAAATATTTCTCTTGTCTGATGATATATATCATTTTGGCCCGGTCCACAAACCAATTAAATTGATTTAAAATTTCAAAATCATGAAAAAGGAAAAAGAAACAAACTTCTCAAATTTCTTTAAATTCAGTGGTTGATTAGGAGAGCATGGAAAGTATATTTAGTTCATTTTTGCATATTTACACTGGATTTCAATTCTATGAAATTGTGTAGTCATATTTAATATTATTTGGAGTTTGAAGGTCAGGTAGGTATATGTTTTCTTGATTCAATTATTTTTAAAGAAATATGAAATTGACAATATGTCCAAAAAATAGTGATACCACTCGGACAGATATAACTCAAAATTTTCATATTAGACATGAACTAAAACTAGTTCAACTCTCTTTTAATCAAAGATTTTAATTTTAATTAACATCCTAAAAAAAAGAACATACCATAAGTTCATCTGCAAAAGTTGATGTGTAAGAAATAATGATTGCTCTTTTCTTTACTCAGCTATTTGAGGGGGGATGAATCTGAATCTGAATCCTAATGAATAATTGCTCTGCTCTGTTATGTTTCCCAATCATATTAGACCCTGCAAATACATTGACACTTCATTATATCACTCTACACTTGCAATCCATGCAGTATAACCATTTTACCCAATCCCTAGACATAAATAAAATCAGACTTTTATAGATAAAACTAGAGCCAGCTTGATACTCAAGTAGTCTGATCATAAGAAATCTTCAAATGACATTAGGTTTCTTATTAAATTTAGCTAATCCAACAAGTCAATTAAACTAGAACCAACGTGATATTCTGAGAGATATTTTATTTAGTGTCTAAACAAGCTTTCTGCCGAGTTACTCTTAGTCTTACTAGTTAGGATGATCCAACTAATGATTCAGACAGCAACGTTTGATTCCTCCCTACTATACTAGTAAATAAAATAGGATTTTAAAGTGTGGCCTTTAAACTATGCATCGGGCATTGTCGATCCAATTGTTAAAAAAAAAAAACAAGTTTTCTAGTGCATTAATCAAACCCATTAACAAAATGTAAACTTTAGAATGATCTCCAATCCATGAACCATAAAATCGAGATCACACTTTATCCAAGAAGATTTAAAACCCATCACTCTTCTTCCTTTCTCTTATCTTCTCTCTCTTTTGTAGGGTCTTACAAGCCTTAGCCCCCATGAACATTTCTTAATTGCAAATGTAATAATGCAATGCATGTTCGTACAATTTCAGTTTGATAGAGGAAGAAAATAACAGAACCGCACGAGTGAAACAAAATTGGTAAACAATTATCACAATTTGCCCATCTCATAGTCAAAAAACATTACATTCAATATCAACGTGGACCTAAGATTCTTTTCTATCTAAGCTCTACAATCAGTCATCTATATATACATATGTTCTTCATCAGTGTAGTCTACAATCAATCAATCTCTATCTTTATTCATCACTCTTATAAGAATCTCTCTTTCTACACTCAAAAATGAAGAACAAGTTCATAAAATCCTGTGAAAACAAATTCAAAAGCATGAAGAGACAATCTCTAGTTTTACCTTGTTGTACATCTTCATGTGAGAGTTGCTGTGAGAAGGTTCCATGGAGTTTGAAGAAAGAAAATGAAGCAATACCAAAAGATGTTCCAAGAGGACATTTAGTTTATGTTGGTGATGATTACAAGAGGTTTGTGATCAAAATGAGTTTGCTTAAACATCCAATCTTTAAAGCATTGCTTGATCAAGCTCAAGATGTTTATGACTCATGAGAACACTTTCCTTCATGTTGTTCGTTGCAGTGGAGCTCCTCGGAGAAATTGCATTGGCATGTAATGTAACAAGGAAGGATTCAAATTATATATTCGTTTAATTTTGATTCATCATCATCATCTCCGGCTCTATGTTTGCAGAGACCATTAATGTTGATTATTGAGTTAGACATTGTTGTACACTAATTAAGTAAGAGTTGTTAACAAACCCAAATAAAGTAGATTCAATCTTGAAGCTTTATTAAGCTAGATATTGTAGGAATGGAAAATAGATAATAGCTTGTTAAAGCTTTACTTACATGTTAGGAAAATAAAAGATTAAAAAACTTTAGATTGTCACCTAGAGCAAAAATTTTGCTATAGTTGTAGGTTTGATTTCATAGATTTGAATACGGAGAGACTCCCAAAGTTAACTTACAATCATTCTCATAACACATATTTATATGATTATATATCCTAAACCCTAATCACAAATGGATTTGATTGAGAATTATGTTGGGTTTCTTGTCATATACTCTAATACTCTCATGCGTGAGTCTCTTAAGTAACACTTGCAATCTTGCATATTGGGCTCTAAATCAATACTTGATTTGCAAATGGCCCAACTTGGAAACCCAACAATGACCATGCCTCTGTTTTGTCATAGAAAGGGATTTTGAACTCGTTTCTCTGGTGCAGATCCTGTCAGAGAATGAAACAACTTCTAGTTTCTATCAATTTTTCCTAATATATTTTCCTAGAAACAAGTTCAATTTGAAACCAGTCAAAGTTCTGATCTAGCTCTTTTGTCAACTCTGTCGAATGGAAAAATAAAACTAACAAGTACAATAACGAGTTTTACACGTAAATTTATATATATATTTATACCATACAAAGTGTCACCATTCACATTACAATCAAAAACTCAATTGAAACATATTAGGAAAAAAAAACAAAAGAAAAAACAACAAATTTAAAATTGGATAAGAAATCAATAGAAACAGAGGAATGCTATCTTAGCAAATCGGAATCGGAGCTCCGTTCCATTCCTTGAGACACTCCATCAATGGATCAATAATTTTACCTTCACACATTGCAGTGAAGACCTTATCAAACTCTTCTCCTGGAGACACAACCTTTTCTCCGGTCAACAACTTGGTTCCGAGCTCTTCCCTCACGAACCTATACAATGGATACGATCGACACTCCTTAATCCGGTTCGGAATCGCAGCTGCTCCGTTACCATAAGCGGCTCTAGTCGCTTCCACTTCCTTTGGAAGCACTGCCTTGAGCTCCTCTTCGAAAGCTCCAATCTTTTGAAAGATTGAAGTAACTGCATTCTTCTCTGTTTCACCATTGGATAAAGCGTGATCGACGATGACTTGTCTTAGTTTCTGCATCAGTGGGTACGTAGCGCTACAGGGGTCGTCAATGTATGTGAACACTTGTTCACGATCAACAACTTTAAGCAAGTCTTTCTCGCAGAAGCGAGATGGATGTAGCTCACCATTGATTCCTGTGGTTAGCACTTTCTTAGCCACTTGAGAAACTGTGTTCTTCACTGTTTGTCTCAGATTCTCTTCAAGATGTCTCAAATCCACAGCTTGGCATATAGCAACAAGGAACGTTGTTGACATTAGCTTGAGGATATCAACAGCTTCAGAGGTTTTGCGGGATGAGATGAGTCCAAGAGAATTCACGTCTTGGTTATGTTGTTCAGCTGATTGAACATGGCTTGTGACTGGATTTGCTAAGTATTGAAGCTCTGAGCAATAAGAAGCCATGGCGATCTCTGCTCCTTTGAATCCGTAATCCAAGCTAGGATTATTCGAAGCTGTTAGATTTGAAGGAAGTCCATTGTTGTAGAAATCGTTAACAAGCTCAGAGAACTGAGCGAACATTAGCTTCCCAATCGCAGCAATCGCTAAACGCGTGTTGTCCATAGAAACTCCAATTGGCGTTCCTTGGAAGTTACCACCGTGAATCGCCTTGTTCCTCGAAACGTCAATCAACGGGTTATCGTTCACAGAGTTGATTTCACGCTCGATCGATTTCGTAGCTTGACGGATTACTTCGATTTGAGGTCCAAGCCATTGAGGAGAAGTACGAAGAGCGTAACGATCTTGTTTCGGCTTCTGTAATGGATCCATCTCGTGAAGCTTTTGCGCTAATTTCATGTATGAGCTTCCGTCGAGTATATGCTCCATTATCGCCGCCGCTTCGATTTGTCCAGGATGATGCTTCAAACGATGAGTTAAATGATCGGTAAACTCAGGTTTACCACTCATCACCTCCGCGAAAATCGCAGATAAAACCTCAGCTAAAACAGATTGAACATTCGCTTCAAACAAAACCATCGAAGCCATTCCAGATCCAACCGCCGTGCCATTAACAAGCGCTAAACCTTCCTTAGGCTGCAAATCAAAGAATCCGGAACTGATTCCAGCTTTCTCAAAGGCATCTTTCGCGGAAAGTGATTCACCGTCGGGACCTACGGCTTTGGAATTGGGACGGCCAGTGAGAAGGCCTGCAATGTAAGAGAGAGGAACAAGATCGCCGGAAGCAGTTATGGTTCCACGGAGAGGAAGAGAAGGAGTAATGTTGTTATTGAGGAGACTAGTAATCGCTTCAAGGATCTCAAATCGGATCCCGGAGTATCCTTGAAGAAGAGTATTGACTCGGACGAGCATAGCAGCTCTGGTGGCGGATTGCGGCAGTGTGTGGCTTGTCTCCTTCGTGCTACCGAATATTCCGGCGTTCAAAAATCTGAAAGTATAATAATAAATTAAATTAATTACATATAAACCGAACCGAACCAACCGAAGTAACGTGTTTCCCATGCAAATGAAATGAACCAACTCGTGAGAATATTCAGTGACAATTATACCACAACAAATAATCTCTGCCAATTCTCTGATCACTAAACCGAAAAATTGTAAACAAAAAGACTAAAATTAAAATAATAATTTCCTACATTCCTTAATGCATGAATTTATAATTAATAATTAAAATAAATTACCTAATGAGCTCAGATTGAAGTGCGACGCCGTTTTTGGTTCTCCGGTGAGAAGTAGCACCGAATCCGGTGGTAACACCGTAACTGTCAGTACCTTTGTTCATACTCTCCATAACCCAATCACTACTAGCTTTCACACCAGCTCTCGAAGCTTCCGATAATTCCACCTTAACACCACCGCGTACGGTGGAGATCGCCGCAACTTGTCCAATTGTTAGCGTCTCTCCGCCGAGATTCACAGTTGGTCTACGGAATTCGTCAACCATCTTCTTCACTTCATCCAAATGACTTCCTTTCATTTGCTCCGCCGCTAAACCCCAATTCAACGGATCCGCAAGTGTAGTTGTCGTCTTCATTGTCTTCGTCACCGGATTTGTCTTCATTGTTGTCACCGTTGGAGTAGGTTTCGTGTACTGTGCTCCTGATCCACACAACATTTTCTCAATCTGATCCATTTGGTTTGTTTGAGTTTTTGTGTTAGTGAATGAGATTCAGATCTCTTGAAATTGTAGTGTGTGAGAGAGATTTGAATTGTTGGTGAAGGTAACTGAATTTGATGGATTCTGAGGAAGAAGAGAAGAGAGAAGAGTAGTTTATATAAGAGTGAAGATTGGTCGTGTTGTTGTAAAGGAGGGGTGGGTGAGAGATAAATGATGACCGTTAGATAGAAGATTAAGAATC
Organism: Lepidium didymum; assembly: GCA_963920545.1. Lineage (NCBI taxonomy): Eukaryota > Viridiplantae > Streptophyta > Magnoliopsida > Brassicales > Brassicaceae > Lepidium > Lepidium didymum. Next base: position 8,813,335 of record OY986988.1, read on the forward strand.
TAACGGTGGAGAATGGTAAACGTGAGTTTAGTTGAAGTGGCAAAAGGAGTTGTTGTTTAATTAAAAAAACGCGGTTGGGTTATAAATTGTTGGGTCAATATTAGCCTCAAAAAGGTGGTCGTGGCTGGTGGCTGACGAATTGAGGAGAACAAGCGTTTTGCGGTTGGTGAGATTTAATATGAAGACAAAATTTGTCTATCTAAGCAGTGAAATGGGAGTAGGTGTGTTTGTGTGTCTCGTAATAAGTTAATAACAAAGTCTAGTCAATTTAAAGTCCTTATCGGTTTACTAATTTTTATAATGCTTTTTAAACTCAGTTATTTTAATTTGTTAGATTCGTGTTGATATTTTGATATATTGTTTTTGAAATATTATTTTAGAAGCCTGAAACTTGTATTGAAATCGATCTAAATTAGAGTAACCGAATATGATAAAATACTCAAATGGATCCATAATTTATGTACCCGAAAAACTGAACCCGAATCGGGACCAAATCAAGAACCAAATTTTAACTTTTAAAAGTTTTCTATTATTTTTTTAAGTTTTGATTTTTTTTACATAAAAATACTTGAACCCGAACTTGATCTATACCAAACCAAATCATATCCGAAAAATGAAAAATACCTAAATAAGTCTTAAATCAAGATAAATAAAATACTGAATTATATGAAGCGAACCCGATAAAATATCATAATATGTGCTAAATCTATGTACCCCGAAAATCAAATCCAAACCCGAACCAGAATCGGATCAAGAACCGAGTTTATCCGCGATATATTTTTATTAATTTTAGTTTTTCTGATTTTTTCTATTAAATCTTTATTAGTTTTGAATTTTTATATAAAATTCTATAATCAAAATCACCTTAAACCTATTTTTAAGAATTGTTACAAACCATAACTTAATTTTATCCTAAAGTTTATAACACGGTCAAAATAAAAGTGTCTCCCGTTTTAATATATAAGATTAGGATTCAATCCGTGCTACAACGCGGGATCATTTTTTTATTTTTTATCGTTTATTTTTTCTGATTGAAAAAATATTTCATACAATTAATAAATAATGGTTATTGGATTATACAGAAGTCATGGGAATCATAATTTTCAGAATAATTTGTGATGCAATATATGTAAACACATACTATTGATCTGGAATTTTAAAACTAAATAACATTTTTGTTATTGATTGGTATATATAAATTATATTGTAGATTTATGATTTCAATTGTTGACTACAAAATTCCGTGTTGAATAATTAAATATTAGTGGTCATTCCGAAATGTTTTGAACAATGATACATACAACATATTCTTAAAATCAGCATTAAAATTAATTAATATAGTTATGTATTTGTTTAAATTGTTCGATACAATGATAATTGGTACTTGTTATGTTTCATGTAACATATGTATACTTATACAATTCAAAAATAAAATAAAAATTTTACATTATTGAATATTCAGAAAAAGCAATTTTAATAATTTTTTAAAAAAATTTTGAGATAGCAAACGAAACTAAATAATCAACATTTATAACATTTGAATTAATACATTTGACTATTGATAAAAGCCCGATAAATATAAAACGTTAATGGGCTAAGCGAAATTGATAAATGAAACATCAAATAGAATAGATGATAAAACGCAAAATCTTTAATGGGCTTAGTATAAATTATTTTTATGTTTATATAAAGTAATAAATACAAAGGTAGAGAAATTAACTCTGAAACCTATTTTTTTTTTAACTTTAAGAAAAACGACTGATCTTATTCTCTCTAAGTTCAGACAAAACTTTGGTTTAGATTAACCAAAAATGTAAGTTTTCGTCTTGTACTCATATATATATATATATATTTTTATGTATTGACTGCTAAAACTATTTTGTAAGAGATTTAGGAAAACCAAAGTTATGGTTTTAGTCATTTTTCCAAATAATGATTTTTTATACATAATTATTGTTTTTCACGAAAAAGATCAAATTCGTTATGTTTACATACTCGGATCATAAGAAAAATTATAGGTCGGTAAGTTTTTTTTATTCCTATAATATTTTTAAATAGCAAAAACCTGAAACGATTGCGATAAACAAAAGTTTTTTTTTAAAAGGTAGATTCGTAAAAGCTTTCTACATATTTTAGTGCAGATCTTTTCGTCAACATTTAAATCTTTTGTTACTTATTATTATTTGAGATCTAAACAAATTATAACATCAAATATAATTTTTAGACTCTTCATAGCTCTATAATAAAATATACTAAAAGATTACAAAACTATTTTATGTATAAGAACATGTAACTTAAGATTAGAGTTTTCTTTTTTTAAACACAATTAAGAAAGAACAATAGTTGAGGTTTAATTTCTCCAATGTAAAAAAAAATCATCGTAATACTTTGTGTTATATACTTTAAGTTTAGTTTTTTTTTAAGTTTAGGGTTATGTGTTGTTTTAAACATTATGAGAATATGGATTAGGATTGCTTAAAAATATAAATCTGTAATATTTCTTAACATATGGACGTATAATTGATAGTATTGAACCATATATGGTTTAGTTATTTATTTTTATAATATCATGATGAGTTAGAAGTTTTTATATTAGATTGTATATAAAATTTCAAACTAATAAAAAGAACATATATGTGATAGGTGTATTTAAGGTGAAATATATCATATATGGTTGTTTAGAATTAATGATTTTAAATGTTTACATTTGTATTAGAAAACTCATGAATTAATTCATAGAATAAAGTGGCTTCTAAATGATTCCATTCTCTAACTCTAACCAATTCTATCTATAAATATAAAATTTATCTTTCATCTGTTTTTATTGAATTATTTTTTCTTAAAAAGTTAGAAAAACTTTTACCATTCTTTTAGTTTATAGATATTTAAAAACTGAAGTTTAAAAGTAAAAAGGACAAAAGAACCTTACACATATAGATATGATACGTACCAGATATAAAAAAGATAAATGTGAAGGAGTCAATAAACTAATTTCTATTTATTGCCAAAATATATTGATAATTTGATTACTTATTATAGTTTGATTTTTCCCCATGAACAAGAACCAATTAATGCTCAATTATAATTGTATACTCAACTATACAATTAGTATTATTTGGTATTGTTCGTAGGTTAAAATTAAATAAATGAGTATATTACAAAATTAAAGTAATTATAAGATAACATATTTTATGTGACCAAATTTATTTAATTTCTAACTTTGTTTGTATTATGTTTGTAGAAATACAATTGATTTCGAAAAAACAATTCTGGTTTACAAAAAGATAATTGTGTAGTAATAAAAAATTACAAATATTTATTATTGCAAACTATATTGTTACTTTGAAATATCTCTACAAACTTAATTGTCATTTGAGCTCCATCTTAATTATATTAATTTATATATAATTTAAATAAACAATTTGTATAATTTTGATGGGATTCAAAGGACAATTAAATTTAATGATAATATAAAAAAATGGATTACATAATTATTAAACATAATTTTATGATAATTATTATTTTATTTATAACTTTGATCATATTTAAATTGTAGAATATTGTTTCAATTACGACAATGGATTGTTGGCTTCAGTAATCATTTGAAAGCAAAATATTTTTTTTATTGTGTAAATATGTTGTTGTATTTTATATATTTGAGTAATGTCAACTAATATTTTCTAATATAATTTTTTTCAAAACTATTTATACGATTATCGAGGCAAAAGGGAATTGAACAATAGAGAAAATAGATAAGTAGACTAAATCTTTATATCCAATCAAATACACAAATCATATTTTAGAAAAGAAAAATTGATAAAGTTGAATGGTGATTTGATAGATTGAAGAAATTTTTCATTCCTCTTTGCAAGATCATGTCAATCAACTTATCTGATAAACTGATGTGTTGTTAGGATAGGAAAGCAGACTGGACAATTTCATACATCATGATTGCAATAAATTACAGATTTAGTAAGATATATCAACACTTGCTATTAATTATCAAACCGTAGCTAAGGTTTATGTTTTACGTAAATAATCTTTCATTACAAAGTTTTTGAACCACTCAAATTAATTACTAACTTTATTTATATTTTGTTGGTAGGATAACCAATCTATTCAAAAAAAAAATTTGGGGTTGCGAAATATTAAGATAAGTTACTTATATACTTTATATCTATTTATTTAACATAAATTCTAAAATTGATTTTAACCCGATTTATCATTATATATATTGATTTCCAATGAAGAGGAACCAAATAATACAAATACTTAATTGTATACTCAACTATACAGTTAGTATTATTCGAAACTGTTCAAAAGGTAAAATTAAATAAATGATAACATGATTAAATTTAAGAATCTAATATTAAGTAAATTTTTAGAAAAAAAACCTAAATTGGTTTGTATTTTGCTTTGTAGGAATAAGTTTCTATAAAAAAGGAAATTTATGATTTTATAAAATATTAAGATAAGTACTTGTGTTCTATATTTTTTAATTCAAAAATCGTTAAATATCAGAGCCATGATATGTATAAATTGTATAACTCATTAATTTAATTATTATTTGATGACAGAAAATTGTTTCTATTGGAATTTTCCTATTGCAAGCATAAAAATATAGAAGTAAAAAAAGATAAGTTTCATTTTCTATTTAATTTTATTGTAAATAAATGTGTGAAATACATTAATTGTATGATTTATTGGTATATAATCGTTCAGCCACACTAATCACATCATGAAGGTGTATTTATGTCATATACCTATGTGTTTTAATAATGGGATTCGTGTGCTGAATGATATTTTATATCAATATGTCGAAAATTAAATATTTCCCAAGGGATATGTAATTGTTCATTTAACTTTCTATAATCAATTAATAATTTTGTCTAATTTATCTTAGTTTCTATAATCAATTAATAATTTTGTCTAATTTGCCTTAGGATTGATTATAAAATTTGGATTAATAAAAATAACAATAAATAAAGATAAGTATTTCTGCTATACTTTATTTTGTTTATTGAATGATAATATTATTGTAGTTTAAGTTACATTATACTAATTTTTAATTGTCCCAAGAACTCCATGTTTATTGTTTAGATTAACGACAACTAAAAAATTATAATTTGTACAATAATGATGAGATTCTGGGGACAATTGAATAAGGAATACATTCTCAACATAACGATTGACTTATAAATGCTATTTGTAATCCTTAATTATGAAAAAATTGTAAAATTACTAAATTTCCTTACACTTTTTACTGTAGGAAATTTCTAAGATTATAAGATGAAAGTTAATAAAGTAATAGATAAGTATTTTTATATAAAACTTATTAATCTATTATTATCAAATAAAAAGAATTATTTGGTATTTTTTATCAATGACTCTCAAAATACATTAATGAGAAATATTTCTATGTTTAATACAAAATGTTTATTCATATATTCATTAGTTATAAGAGTTTTTTGAATTTTTATTATCCAAATTATGAACTATATGACTTACATATTTCCAATCACCTATCAATGTTTTTGTTTTTGTTTTTTAGGAGATGGAGAAGGCATCTATATTTAGAAAGTTGATACAAAATATGTTTTTTTTTGTTATATTAAAGAGTTGTAATACATTAAATACTCATTAATTCGGATAGGTACATTAATTGTATTTTACTTTTAGTTAGAAAAATCAAAAATAAAAATAAAAATTACAATTTCAAATTTAGGATAATAATTTTGAAATAAAAAATGAATTTAATATATAATCGAATTTGTAAACAAAAACATTGGAAATTATAATAATAGGTGATAGATCAATATATTAGATAACAATGAAAGCTGGATAACTACAATTCAAGTTGCACTTAAAATTTAAACTAACTTCTTAGGAAATATAAATTAATTTGCGTTATATCCAACCAACTTTGAGAAGGAAAGAGTCAAAATACAAAAATATTTAAAGAGATGATAATCTTGTGAACATATAAAATTTTATGAAATATGTTTATTAGATTTTTATGTTAAATTCAATTTATTATGATTAAAGTTAAGATGCTTAATATAATACATAATTTGATATATCATTATATTTTTATTTTTTCCCAAGAACAGAATCCAAATAATACAAAATTTAAATTGTATTCTCAACTATTAAGTTAGTATTATTTGGTACGTTCTTAGGGAAAAAATAAATAAATGATTATATTCGACAAACTAAATTAGAAAATTAATTTATTTGTACATATCGGTAGAACAAAAATCGGATATATCTCTAAATATAAAAGTAAATATTATATTTTTCAAAAAATATTCAAAAAAAGTCTACTATATAGCAAATCACGATTTCTATGATTGGGTAACATATATTGAAAATATAAAAAGTAAAATATCGAAAGGTGTAATCAAACTGTCTTCTACCAAAAGAGACGACGATTCATCAAACATGTTCGTGAAACAACAAACTCATTAAACACAATAAATAGAGACAGTATCAATCACTTTCAATAATACAATTTCTATAACTTTTTCAATCCTAATTTTGATTACAAAAACATGACCACTAAAAGAAAGAGATCAACAAAGAATGAGTTAATCCTATTTACATTGCCCAGTGAGATATTGCTTAGGATTGCTCTAATCTCTAGTAACTCTTCTTTATCTTCACTTTTAAACATTCATTCCACATGCAAGAACATGAAGCAAATATGTGATGATTATAACATTCTCTCTCGGATCCCAAAATAAAGAGTTATATTAATATATTCAAAATTAATATTTAAGTCTTTTGGTTAGACAATGGTAACTTATATTTTATGTGACCGAGTATATTTAATGACTAATTTTGTTTTTGTTATGTTTATAGGAATACAATTGAGTATGAGAAAACAATTATGGTTGACAAAAGTAATGCATAAGAAAATTTGATAATAATTTAAATGTAAAAATTTTATGAAATAGACAAATAAAATAAAGGGTGACCCAATGTTGAAAAAATAATAAAATATATATAGCAAAACTATACAGCAAAAAAAAGATAAGTTGATAATATATATATATATATATATATATATATATATATAACTTATTCATAAGTTGATAATTATTTTTAAGTGTTTTTATTTATTCTTTTCCAATATTATTTATTTATACTTTTTGAAAGAAAAAATATTTTTTTTTTACATTTTTAAGACAAAAAATGTTTTTAAAAAATTGTACAAAAATGAAATACGGATACGAATACAAATATTCGCGGATATCCTATTTTTCTTACGGATATTCGTAAATACGGATACAGATACAGATATTAAAATGGCAAATATGGCAGATACGGATACAGATATCCTTAAAAAGTTCAGATATCTGTATCCGTTATAGGCCTTGAAACTATTAGTTGAACCGTTATAGTGACAATTATCTCTAACAGATAATGTTTTCAACTCCGTGAAAACAAAATCTACATTAGTCCTTATATATTTGCATATCTATCTGCGAAAAAAATTAAATTTTTTCATCGTTTTTGACATTAAAGGCATGAGAAAAGATGATAGAATTTTAAAACCCTCCTATTTTGAAGATCCTCCAAGAAAAATCAGAATAACCGAATATATATACATGGCCTCAGGATAACCACATTGAGAAGCATCACATAACAATTCAAAACCTTCATCTTTACGGTCATCATAAAAATAGAACAATATTCCCAAACGGTATAACACATTAGTATTGCGAATGCGACGTAACCTATTATATCTCATGTAACTTTGCCTTGGATCCCCTCCCCCAATTTGGGAAAAATGGCTATTCTTCAACTGAAAGTCTTTGCAAAACACGATCATCATCACATATAGTTTGGAATTTCTTGCACACCAATCTTAGGTTACGAACAGAAGATAAAGATGAACCAACACATTTAGAAGCTATCTCGAGTAGCAAATTTTCGTGCAGAGACATGAGAAAACTAATTCTATTGTTTCTGAAATCATTGTTGGAGGAAGTCATCGAAAGAAATTGAAGAAGCGAGACTCAAAAGAAAAATGTTAGTAAAACTATTTAAAATATTTATCTAAAGAACTGAAAGTATAGAATTTCTGTTTCAATTGTGTTTATAAGGTAAAAAAAGGCTACCTAATTAAGTTATAACATCAGTTTAATGACTATCATTTCTAATTATTTTCATTTTTTCTTTTATTTTTAATGCATAAAAATGATTTCTTTCTATTAATACACATAGAATAAATCTAAATAAGTTATATCACAAAATTTTAATAGATATGTTGATTTGATTTATGTGTTAAATTCAAATTTTTATGATTTTCATTACAATGCTTAGTCAGTAAAAAAAAGATTCTCTACGTCTAACAACGCCTTGGAAACTGCCAAACATCATTACCTAATTGAACCAAATTCTCTTCGATATAATAAATTTTAATTTTTTAAAAAAGTATAAACTATTAATTAGTTTTATAAACTCTTATAATAATATTAAATAAAAATAACGAAAAACATTATCAAACAAAAATAAACTCTTGCGGAGTAAACCAGAAAAAAATGCTATTTTAAATTCAGAAACTGTTTCATATAGAAATACACTAATTAGGGCGTAACAATGAATTACAAATTAGTGTTTCATAATATTTACGGTTTAATCAAAATAGAAAAAGGAAAAAAAAAAAAACAAATTTCGTATGTAAGTATTTAATTATTCCTAACCTAAAAAGAGCTTATGAATTTCTACTATTTAATTATTCTTAATTATTAGTGAGATGAATTGGTCATCTAAATTAAAAGATCACATGATGCAACTGTAATTCCATATTTAAAATATAACTTATAAGCAATGTTTGAAGCTTTGTATTGACTATTGTCTTTATCACCAGAAAATTTTGAATTAATTTCCAACCATCTGTAGCAATAGCTTTCTCGAATTTCATGTTCATATACTCATAGCTTGCTAGAATTTTCATACCCTAAACAAAAAAAAAAGTAGCACTTATGATATATATATTATAAAAAATTGTAAAATATAAACAGTAAAAAAATACAAAAACCAAAAACTTACAGTCTCATCTACAAGAATAAGGTGTATCAGATTACCAAACAATTTCCCAAGATTTTTCCATGAATGAAGGACTTTACAGCTAATCCTCGATGTAGTTTTTAATGGTGTTAGGTTTTTGAAAAAGGTGAAATCTTCAAGGGATTCCATGAAAGCTAAAGTTGTGGGTTTAATCAATTGAATTAGGTTTTGTTATTGTGATTCATGTGTGAATTTTTATAGTGAAACAATTTAAAACTTTTAGAATACAAAAATTAGTTAGATTTATCTAAGGAAAATCTATCAATGTTATAAGATTTAAAAAATGAAAACAAATATTATTAAACATCAACCAAATTTATTTAATTGATAACCATTTAATTCCTTTATATATATATATATATATATATATATCTTTCCTTTTACATTCCAGCTCGCTTCGTCTACTTCAGAGTGGGAAAAGAAGAAGGTAGAAAACATATTCCATATATATATATATATATATATATATATATATATATATATATATAATTCAATAGTATTCTTATATAACTCAAATGTAACAAATATAGAAACCGAATATTTGTATTTCCAAAAATTAAATTCAGTTAGCATCTTTCCTAATTTGAAAAAATTAGTGTATATAGGTATAATATGATATTTACAAATACATGTATTTTGGAGGCGATACATACAAAACCTAATAAAGATCTTCCGATTGTGATCTACATTCTACAATTATTTCTCTCTACTTTTTGAAGTTTTATTCAATGTATTCTTTTTTGAATACCATGATTTCCTTTTTTATGTCTTTTCTGGTAAAAAATATGTGTGTTTATTATTTATTTCTATTGTTTTTTGGATTATTTTCTTATGTTTTTTAATTTTAAGGTCATATTAATAATTTAATACAAATTTTCCTATTCATCCAAATATATAAATAGATAAAATAAACAAAAATATATTAATTGTAGATAAATATAAATAACCATACAAATACAAAAAAAAAAACACATTACAAACATATTCATATTATTCGTCCCAAAGAGTTATTTATCTTCTTGTTCTACCTCAGTTACTTATAAGAGATTATTAAAATAAATATTTATTATCACAAATAACAAAAATACAAACTATATAATTAAGTAATGCCCCTTGATATATGATATTTAAATATATAAATAATATTTAAATTTTACATATTAAATTTTAAAAAAATATTATAAATGATAGTTAAACTTCTAAATAATAATTAAATTTAAATATTATAAACCAAAATATGAGAAATACTTAACATGAGACAAAACTAAACTCTGAAGATATGAAATTCATAGATAAAACAACACAAAAGTCACAAACGATGAACTAGACTCCAAAAAATATGATAAAATTTCAAAAATAAAATTGTGGTATAAAGTATATAAATGATTATTATCCTTGACCAAAAAGAATATTATGGGTCAGCTTTAAGGTTTTCGAAAATATGTTAAGATTCCAAAGTTTCTTTTTTAGTTTTCGATATGAAATTTTAAGACAATTATGCCAACCTATTCAATTGTTTATTTGATAATCCAATACATAGGTTTTGGTTGGGCTTTTAATTTTTTTTTCCCTCTCCATATTCAACTAAAATAATTAGAATATAATGCTAATATTGGGGAGAATAATAATTGTAAGCATACAACTAAATTAGAAAAGTAACTAATGTTAACTAGTGCATCAATCAAAGAATCAACATACTTCCCCACAGTGTACATGGTATCAGGACATTGATAACCAAAAAATATATAAAACAGTATTAGATATAATAAATAGATTAAAAAAATTATAATATCACAGAGAAAAGTTTAAAGAGATTTTGGTAACATATAGTTAAAATTGAATTATCTTCGTGGGATTGCCATTGATTATGCGAGTTGCTATGTCAACAAGAAACACAACTAAAAAATAAATCTGACCTGTCAAAAAATATTGTTATCATAATGTTCGTTGAGAATACCTTCGAAAGTGGCTACTGAAACGAAATTATCATCCATAACCAGATCACACGGAGCGATAGATGATATGGTGGAAAAGACAATGGCAAAGTCTTGAAATCATTAATGTCTTTAGAGAAGTTAAAATTATAGATAATCTTCCATTCACCAGTTTTTTGAGTCTTTTCGAACTTTCGACTCTATCGTTTTTAATAGTAACACAAATTTTTATACCCTAAACAATGAAAGAACGAATAACAATGTCTCATAACATATCCGAATAATAGAACACAAAGTTAAACATTAAAAAATGTAAACTCACATTTTTATCCGTTAGAATCATCGAAATCGTTTTACCGGACAATCTACTATATTGTGACCATACGTGCAAGATCTAGCATCTGATCTTCAAAGTGTTGTTAATGTTTGATTGAATGTCTTTGAAGAGGGTGAACTGATCAAGCTTTTCTAGGGTAGAAGACATGATGAACCTAAGAAAAATAGAAAAAAAAATGATCAGATAAATAATGGCGAGTACAATGAAAAAATAAAGGATGTGGCAACGATATTATATAGTAATGCTTAGTTATCATATAGACCTGACAAAATTCAAACAAAAAATATAAATGATTAGAAAGAAAAACAGAAGGAGAGGTTGTGATGGAAAAAAATACAACACAATTAGAGTATTATATAGCAAGGCTTAGCTGCGTATTAAACCTAGTAGAGATAAGACCAAATCAGGCAAAAATATTATATTTATTCGAATTTCATTATTTTAAAGGCATAGTTTAAGTTAAGATATTATGTTTATGGAATACATTACAGCCGAATTCTCTTTAAATTTATATATAATTCGGTTAATGTATGAAAGAGCGAGTAGATATTCCAGAAAAAATTTCCAAAGTTAATGGTGATTCGTATAAAAGAAATAATCTATACCATTAAATTCAAAATAACATAGAAATAAATGATAATTGTGGTGAAAAAAATTACGATCACATAAATCGAATTCCCAAAATTAAAAAATACGGCGATTAAATACAATAAATAATTGTAGATCAGTTTAAGGAAATATATATCTTCTTCTCCGAGACATCTTTATCTTCTACGCCAATGTTTCCACCATTGCCGATCAGACCTGCACGAATATGAGATCCGACGTCGGAAAACTTAAAACTTATTGGAATTTTTTTTTAAATATACATTGCTAGGGTAGATGTGATAGGAGGAGCCATGTTTTGAATTTATATGATTTTTCTGAATTTTTCTGATCTTCCATTACATACCTACGGAGATTAGAGGAGGATTTGGCCCTAATCTGCATATAAAAAATAGTTGGTTTCCCTTATTGTATTTTTAACTAATTTAGAAATGAACGGTCGAGATTAAAAATTGAGACGGACGGCCGATTGCATTTAATGCTCCACTTTTTTTCTCCAAAGAGAAATCTCTGATCGGTCGGACCGAGATAGGTATTTTGAGAAAGATCCCAAATTGTACTCCCACTTTAATAATATGTAGAGATACATATAAGTCCTTTGGTCATGTTATAAAATATTACACAAATGCAAAATTTATATTGTATATTAGAGAAAGCTTTTAAGATGATGAGTTTGAATACTCATAATAGAGATTTACTTAACTTAATTTCAACCTTGAGTTTATTAAGAGACTCACATTGCAAATATTCTTATAAACCGAACGTTCATAATTTCTTGGTAGCCTATACGTCCGTTTGTTTTTTTTTTTTTGTCAATAAATGAATTGAGAAATTTTTTGTCAATAACACTATTACATGATATTACACAAGTTTTTTGTTTAATTGGATTGATAAGACCCGATTCATAACTTAAAGCCCACACCCTAAAATCTCTTTCTAATCTACTAGTGTAATGTGGAGGAATCGAACTTCGGTGTTTGAGTCATTAGATGAATCATCCTAACCGCTTGACTGAGAGTAATTAACTTGGTAAATTACACGATTCTTTAGAATTAAAATATGGTTTTATTTGTTTTATTTTGACTTAATTTTTTTTCTAAAAGAAAGTGTGTAGATATATATATATATATTTCTATGTATGTATATGTATATATTATTTTAAAAAATTAATGCAATCTAAATCTCAGCTCAATTAACTGATAGTTTGATAATTATATGTACAAAATTATAAAACATATGATTTGAAGAAAACAAGAATACAGTTCTATAGATTTTTACAAAGAATAGGAAATTTATTAGCAAGTTAAATTGAAAATATACGTTAACATATTATATGGTAAGCCTAATATAAATACTGTTCGTTGTATAATGATTTTCCTGGTTAATGTGACGATGCCTTATTTTGTGGTTAATAAAGACCAACGGACATTAATCTAAAACCTAATCAAATCTTCATATTAAACAAATATTCTTATACAATTAACTGAATTATTTAAAGCCAACATGGCAACATGAATTATTTTTACGATAAAAATCTCTTCATGGGTTTGAGTCGTTTGACCACTTGAAAGTTGTTTTGACAAAAAGTAACTTTTTATTTGAAAAAAAATATTTATTCACCAATAATCTCAGTTTCAATGCAAAGAACCAAACATTTGACCAAACATTATATTTAACCAGACTTTTTATTAAGTTATTGACATTACTAGATTTGTATAAGACCGACCAGTTGACCCCAATTAAAAAAGTTATTTACGTTTCCAAATATAACAATTTTTCAATTTGCTATGTCAAATGCTATGAGTAAATGTATTTGCGCCTACACAATTTTCGATTAGAACAACTTATAAATATCACTTCTTAGATGTTTCCAACGAACATATAAATGTTAGGAGACTCGCAAAGCAGATCATACGTATATTGCTTGACGACTATATTAGCAACATTTGATAACGCATTACAAAAAGTAAAATTAAACTATTGTGATAATTGTATTGTGACTATAAATAATAATAATAATAATATGTGATGTTTTATATAAAATTTTATTACCAATTATATTTGTTACGAATTATTGTGACTATATGACAAAATTATTACTAAATTATTCGTCACAAGTATATTATGACTTTTTGTTACTAATATGCATTTGTGACACTTGCATTATAACTGTTTTCAAATCTTCACAACTTCGTAACAGTATTTTTATATTGTGATGAAATATGAGTTATTGTGACGAAATATTACGTATCAATACAATTGTTTTTGTAATGGCACATTTGGACCAAAAATACATCAAACTTAACAAAAGCATACAAAATGATCTGGCCAATTTTCTTATATTAGGAAAAAAAAGAAATGTTTTTAATTTTGTGGTTAACTACTTTGTATCGATAAAACTTCATATATATAATTCAAACTTTTTAAGATTATCTAAAAAAAAACACTTGATAACTTCAAAAAAGAAGTTTTATATCTTCCAAAACAAATTCTAAAACTTCAATTTTGAATTGTGACACTCGTTTTACTATTCAAAACTTCAAATTTGAAATTTCTTGTTTTTATTTTCATTTTAGTCCCTACAATCTATTTTAAAAAATAATTTAATTAACTTCACTTAAATATATATATATATATATATATATATATATATATAATTTTAATATTTCATATATATATGTGCATATAGTTTTGATATCTCATATACTTTTGTATAAAAATAAATATAACTCAGCAATGATATTACATTAAGCAATGCTCATAAGATAAAAAAAATTACAATAATGCATAAATATTACACAAATAGAAGAGTACAATAATACTAAATAATATTCAGGTAAATTTGATCTCGAACGTCCAAAGTTAATAAAATATTGTCCATATAAATTTGATGTATCGGAAGGTTCTTGTTCTTGTGCTTGAATAATATGATATTTATCGTAATTATATGTTTTTTATATTGTTCTATAATTTTATGTTTAATGTAATGTTTTATATATTAATTGTGTTTCTAATATTTATATGTATATTTTAGTTAATTATAAAAACTTTATGGTTTTATTAAATTTTTGATTAATAATGACTATAGTGAAAATAAATAAAATTTTGAATTTTGTCTTTGGAGAAAAATCCAAAAACTTCAAAAATGAAATACAATTTTAGAGAAAAAAATCAAAAACATTAAATTTGAACTATCTAAAACTTAAAAAATGAAATTCTATTTTGGAGATGCCCTAAACCCGAAATAATATGAAGTGGACTACAAAATTTCTTGAAAATAAAAAAGAATGATAAAAATAGACAATTAATGACGACGAGTTCCACCATATATAATGTTACTCTCTGGCTTGAAGAAAAATGAAAACATAAACAAATAAAAAGAGAATTGAAAACGGAAATTAAGAGGAGGGTCAAGGAAATAATAAGGCTAAAAAAAAACGTAGTGGGTTGGTAAGATGGATCCATATAAGCACTTGCATGTGTTCATTCTCTTAACCACATCTTCTGTTTTTCAACATTCTACTCTTTTCTTTCTTTTCCGAAATATTTGACGTGTCCGTATATCAAAATTAACTCGCTTTTCTACAAAAAAAAAAAAAAACCCAATTGATATTTTTGAGATTGTTTTTCTATATGAAGTATAAATTATAAAAAGATGTAGAAATTCTTTTTGTTTAGTATTTGACCAACGGGGTCTTGTATGAATTTAGGATTTTACTTCTATAGATTCTACTACCAGCGATCAATTTTAATTTTGTTTTTGGAATTGCTGTGACCAGTGTTTATAATCAATAGTTATATTTTCTTTTTACCAATAGTTGCAGTGACTAATCACTATATTGTTTTCTTAATTATTGTAAAGATTTTTTGTTTCATTCAAAATTTTAAACTTATGAATATGAATTTAAAAATAGAATATTACTTTTGAAAGATAGTGTTCTTAAAAAACTAATTTAAAATATTTTTAAAAATAGAATTATGTATTATATTTTTTTCTGTGGTGAAATAGACCAAGTCTAAATTTATTAAACTAAAAATAGCATCTAAGAATTACAACAAATAGACCGAAAACGTGCAACACCTTCATCATCTTCTTCCAACAATAAACGAACATTATCCGGAATGACATTTAAAACTATGATAACCTAATGGTAAAGAAACAGCAAGATTGGCTAGGCCATCGGCCACCTTATGAGTCTCTCTAAACGTGTGAGAAATTTGGACTATCCAGTCCTTAAATAAAAAAGCATATCACAAGTGTACTAGGAAGGAAATGAGGTGAGAAACACTAATCCCTTTCGTGAGCAAACCAACCACCAGCTCCGAGTTAATCTCCAGCTTTAATCACGAAATCTTCTTCTCCCAAGCTAAATATAGGCCATAATACACCTCTCCTCCCACAACTCGGCTAATTGAGCAATACATGATACTATATTTAAAGCATAACCCCACACCACTGTCCCGAGTGATCACGTAAAACCCCTCTAGCTGTCACTAGTCCCGGATTACCTCTTGAAGCACCATTCGTATTAAGCTTTACCCAAGCACTCTCTGGTGGTTCCCAACGGATAAGCTTCTCAACTCTAGGATTCTTCGATATTCTTTCAACCATGGCGATATTTACCCGATGAATCTCAAGAGACTTCTTGTGAATGAATTTAGTTCGGTCTCGACACTTAGCTTGACTCCCAAAAACATTCATACACCTCCATTTCCATCCCCACCAAACAGCTACTACAAAACGCACAACCTACGAACACTGATCATGAATCCGCTCATCACTTAGATTATAATAGAGCCATTCAAGAATCGTCATATAGAAGAATCTGCTACGACGCGATGAAGGAATAACTCGTCTCTAAATTCTTTCCATAGCTGGACAATCACGAAGCACATGGATAATTGATTCATCTCCCCCCCCCCCCTTACAAACCTGACATATCCCCGAAGTACTCATATGTCTCCTTTGTCTCTCCAAATTAGTCAATAGAACTTGATTCACACCTAAACAAAGGAATATACGACGGGTACTTTCACCAGCCACACCAAGTCAAAAATATTGATCATGTTTTGTCATGGCTTCATATCCCATATAATAAACTCATGTGCGGAACTCACGGTAAGCATTACACACCAAGTTGGAGTTGTACGTTTTTGGGTATACAATTGTGGATCATATCACATCTCCACTCAACACCAGTACACCATATATCACTACCACGAGTAGCTCACTACCTTCTCCAAGCACACTCTCGCAACAGTTTATCAAATAACCAAGTATCCTCCTAAAACAAAGTTTATTGTCCATTACCAATAACCCAACTAAGTCCTAGCAAAACTACATCTTTAACTCCAACCAGGATATTGTGAAACGTTGAAGAAGACACTACCACACCATTTAACCAGAGTGGATCACGAAATGATTGAATCTTATACTTAGATCGTAGAATTTTGGACCACAAGTTTTGATCATCATGCAAAAGCCTTCATCCTAACTTGGCCAGCAACGCACGATTCGTGTCATCGGCCTTACGAATCCTTAGACCACCATCTCTCTTAGGCTTACAAACTTGGTTCCAACTCAACAAGTGTATTCTCTTTCTCTCTGTTGTGTCTCCCCATAAAAACGACCGAGAAAGTCGATCCAATGCTGATAAAGTCAACGAAGGGTGGCGAATTGTCTCATGGTGTGAACCAGAATAGAAGACAATACCAATTTTGTAAGTCAAGCGTCCAGCTAAACTTAACGTATGCATCTTCCAACCTGCAAGCCTAGACGAGACTCGCTCTAGAACTGACCAAATGTCTCTTTGTTAATTCGTTTCTGCAAAACCGGAATTCCTTAATACTTCCCCAAGTCTTTAGTAGAAGCGATTCCACTAACATAGCTGATCTCAGCTTCTAATGCACGAGACACATTCCTAGAAAAATAGATTTTGGATTTTTCAAGGCTAACCTTTTATCCTTAAGCAGCACAAAAAGTCTCTAAGATACTGCGTATAACCTGAATCTGGTCAATCGATGCTTCTGCAAAAAGGATCAGGTCATCAGCAAAACATATATGTGAGAGCTTTGGTCCTCTTTGAGATAGACAAACTGGTTTCCATGTCTTGTTACCAACCACCTTTTCAATAAGATGACAAAGTCTCTCCATACACAATACAAACAAGTAAGGCGATAAAAGATCTCCTTGTCTCAGTCCTCTAGACAAAGGAAAAGCTTCAGTCATCTCACCATTCCACAATAGCCTCATACTAGGGTTTGAAACCGATTGCATGATCCATTGGCACGACTCGTCAGGTAGATTTAAAGCACAAATATATCCTCCAGAAAGTCCCAGTGAATACAATCATAAGCCTTTTCTAAATCAAGTTTAAGCAACATCCACCCATATCGACTTGTCTTGCAACACATAGAATGAACGGCTTCTTGAACAACAATAACATTATCAGTTCTAAGCCTTCCCGGGATGAAGCTAGATTGGGCTAGACCAATTATCTTTGGCATAATCGACTTTAACCTTAATCCCATTATTTGGGTTACGATCTTGAATAACACATTACACAATCCTATAGGTCGAAATTGAGAAATCAACTCTAGTTTGTCAACTTTCAGAGTTAGCACCACCAAAGCATCATTAAAACCACTAGGAAGTACACCAGATCTGAAAAAATCTAACACAAAGTTAATCACCGATGGTCCAACCTCCTTCCAACATTTTTGGTAGCAAACTGGTTGGTACCCATACGGTCCTCGAGCTTTATACTTTCCCATATTCCGCATAGCTCTCTCAATCTCCTAATGTGAAAACGGCTTCACTAATAACTCCATACAGATCATGACAATGAAAGAAAACCATCTCTTGGCAATTGAGTAAACACACCCACGACATCATCGAAAGAGTACAATTTCTTGTAATAATCCACCGCTAGCTGTTCAAGTATATTACTATCAGAAATCCAACTCCCATCATCCTGATTTAACATCTCGATACGGTTTTGTCTTCAAAATATTACCACAGACGTGTAAAAATACAAGGTATTTCTATCTCCCAATGCAATCCATTTCTCCCGAGATTTTTGGAACCACACCATCTCTTCCTGTTCCAAGAGCTCATCAAAACTTTTAAGGAGCTCCGTCTCTCGCAGAAGTAAACTATCTGAGACATTCACATCCAATAAATCTTGTACTTGTTGAATTTCTGCAAGTATTCTCTTTGTGTTGCTTAATATCTCCAAACACCTCTCGATTCCAACGTTTGAGAGTTCTCTGAAGTTTAATCAATGCATTCAGCGTTGTAATAGACCTATCCCAGGAATAGCGCATCAACTCTTTGAAACTCAAATGTGAGAGCCACACAGCTTCAAATCTAAACAGACACCTCTGCGGATTAGAAATCACATTAGCACAAAGCTGTAGAAATAGGGGTGTATGGTCAGAAGAAATGAACGACAAATGGGAGACTGATGCATCTTGCCACTTCAGTTTCGCCGCAACTAAACATAACACTCGGTCTAATCTCTCAGCAATGCGGGTAGTTTCAGATTACTTGTGTAACCCGTAACCACCATTTTCGTAATACCTTCCATCTCTCCTCCACTCAAGTTGCCCAAACTCAACTCCTAACTAATAAGCGTATTAATCAACTGATTATTAACACCCGATTTTGATGCTGAAGTATGACTAATTCCAAGGTCATGATTAACCGGATAAGTATCAGTCAAACGAGGAACTAAATGAGGGTCTGCCACAATACACATAGCTTGGGATTCTCCGTCACGAAACATGCCACTAGATCTCCCAACATCACCATACTCAACACATAATCGCTTCCCCGATGAAGAGAGCTCAACCTCACCTTTTTCCGGGCCAAAAACCAGCCCTTCCACCGGACAAGACATAACTTGTTTAGCCTTAGACTTCGAAGCTACTCCTTATTTCCCAATTTTCTTCTCTTTACCACCTAACTGGTTAGAGATCTTCAGAATACTCATTGTAGCACGATCAATTCCCGCACTAATTTTTGTCCCCAAAGGATGAGAAACAACTTGAATTCTAGCAAGGGAATTCTCCTTATTAGCCTGCATATCTCTCTTACACACACCTCCATCCTCTATACCAGGAGCAATAGAAAGATTTTCAAATCGATTCACTTGAGACTTATTCAAAGAATTAACAGTACTCTGAATCTCATGAAGTGTTGGTCTCGTGGTTTCAGAAGCAACCCCGATAGCAGGACCACTTTGACGAGAAGAAGCATAAGGTTTCTTACACGATCTCCTAACTTGTATAAATCCATTGGTCGAACCAATCATTTGAGTAACCGATGGAGATGATACTGGAGTAACCACACCTGAAGCAGTAACCACTGGGGTCAAACTCACAACCACTGTTTCTCGAGGTACAAAGGGACAGTTATGTGTCAAGTGACCATAAATACCACACTTGGAACAAATACTTGCAAGCCCCTCATATTCCACCAGATAGTGATCACCATTTAGAGTAACAGAACCAACAAGAGGTTGAGTTAAATCCACTTCAACACTGATAACATGATTTTACTATCAAATACATATTACTAGATCATATCATTGCAGTACAATAGACGATCAATCCAACTGGGATAACAACTAACAATCAAGACACAATCAACTTCTCTAATTCAAGCCAATCAGAATAATTTGTATCTAGCAACCTAAATCAAACTCGAGCAGTAAACTAAAGGAAAAACATAGCAAAAAGTAGAAACATAGTGAATGCAAAACAGATCAATGAAAAATATAGCAGCAGACAAAGCAATAAGCGGTGAGAAAGCGGGTCCCTGAGGAGTGGGAATTATGGATTAGTTGATCACTTAAATCTACTAGGTTCTTGACAAAAATCAACAAAGCGGATTTCTAGGCAATGAATTCGTAAACTATTAAATCCACTATCGTGGTAAGCTATCTCAGTGAAGCTATCAACAAACCCTACCATCGTAGGAGTTTAACAACCTAACCGGCATGAAGAAACAATTCAATCCAGCCGATAAACACATTAGACAATCGATCCCTCGAGCTAAGAGTGTGAATCTTTGAAGTTGGTTTGATCAGACATTCTATCAAATACATATTGGATGCTAGAATTTCTAAGAACATATTTCAATTGATCATAGTGAAATAAGCATTAACATCACCAAAACAGATGAGATCTAACATATTATAGTCTCAAGCCACCTAGAAAATCCAAGATTCACACTAATCTAACCCATCCTCAAGAACCATAGGCGATCTACTCAGAAAGCATGAAGTAAATGAAAACAGCGAAAATCATCACATACAACATCAGCAGTGAACTCGCAAGGAAATGAAGAATAAGATTCAAAGAAAACAAAATTTGCATTAGAAAACATCACAAAATAGTTTTGTTCTGAAATTTACAAAGTGGAAAACGGCTATTGCACAAAATAGGCAAAAACTAGGATCCCCATTTTTAGTCACAACCAAGGGTACTTATACTGATACTTTCTAAAATATAAAACAACTCAGCCAATCTATAGCGGCTCATAAGCAATTGAGCGGTCAAACTGGCAAGAGTGAAGACGACCCGGCCCATCTGTGGTAAGTTTAGATTCAATTTGGCCCATTTGTAGTAAGTTTAGATTCAATTTGGCCCATATGTTGAAGTGAAATCAACTCGACCTGTCTGCTAGAGTGGAATCAACTCAACCTGTCTGCCAGAGTGGAATCAACTCGACCTGTCAACCATAATGGAATCAACTCGACTTATCTGTCATAGTGGAATCAACTCGACTTGTCTGCCATAGTGGAATTAACTCGAGCTCGAGTAGGAGTATACGAGCTGCATCAGCGAGATTAACTTGACCACTAACTCGAGAAGGAGTGGATGAGCTGCATCAACGGGATCAACTCTACCATTGACTTGAGCATAAGTGGATGAGATGCATCAGCGGGATCTACTCGACCACTGACTCGAGCAAGAGTAGATGAGCTGAATCTGCAAGATCAACTCGACCATTGACTCGAGCATGAGTAACTGAGTTGTGCTTAACTTGCCCATCCTTTGCCCTATTCGGTTCCAGAATGCACTTTTTCCTCAAGTCCTGTTGTTCCCTATCATCTCTGGTCCGAATCAGTCTTCAAATGTGCTCAAATGTTCCTGAAAACAACTTTTAATGCAAAGTGTATATTATGCAAATGCAAACTATGCAAATGAAGAGAAAAGGATTCAAACATGATGCAAATGCTACAGATATGTATGAAAAATGAAATAAATGAGACACCTAAAATTGGTTGAAATGCATACATATCAAACACATATCCGAGTGAATCTCCCTCTATGAAAACTCAGAGTTGTTGTATCAACACGAATTGCACTCCCCAAACAATCGTCAATGCCCATCAGAATAGCTCGATGATAGAGATAAAAAGGAAGATTAGTAACTCGCACCCACACTGGTGTAGTAGTAATCTCGTCACACAATGGATGGGACCAAACTTGCATCAAAAGATAACTTCCAAACAACTTCCAAGGACCTCCAGTCAAAGCATCCATATAGTCCGCCTCAACATCAAAACAAACCAAGAAAAATTGTCTTGGAAGATCAAGGACAACAAACACCCCACACAATTTTCCATATCTCCCAAAGTTTCATGTTCAACACAAACACATTCACATTCCTGCCTAAGAATTTCACCACCAAACACCTTTCCCATAACCCACACATAGCCTCGATAACCTCTTGGGCAACCGTGATAATAGGCTGAGAACCTTTTCCTGCCGGATAATCTACCTTCATTCTAGACGCAACAAAGCCCTCATCGATCTCCTATTCAGGTATAGGAAAACCACTGGAATTCGTATTAACCACTTTTGAAACCCACGAGACCGGTTTAACCACTAGAACACCTTGCGAAGGAACCCTAGCACTCGCCTCAACCATCGTTGCATCGTTGACAGTCTTCTCCAAAACCCCAACATCACCCTCCGCCACCGTCGGGGATTACATCATTGTATCAGTAGGATCCCCGGAGGCCGTACTCCATCCCCAACATCAACCATCGTAGTGTCCTCAACATATTTCTCAAAAACCCTAGGATCACTTTCCGCCGTCATATCGCTCTTAAACATTATATATTATATTATTTATATTAGCAAAATATATATTTCTATTTTATTTTAATTTTATGTATTTTATTTTATTTTAATTGAGTTAGCATTATTTTGTTATTAATTTTATTTTTTATTTTTTATTTTTTATTTTTGCTATTTATTATTTTACTTTTAAAATTTTAAAAAAATTCTTTTGATCTCAACCATTTTTTTTGTGAGTCGTTGATCTAACAACCAGTTGCAATGGATGCTCACTAAAATTGATCACTAGAAAATTAAGTGATTTAAATTTGTAGTCGCTAGTTGTTAATGAGGGGTTATTATTCGATGACTGACAAAAATTCAATCAGTAATTTCAATTGTTGGTCGCATTTATGACTGTCAAACGAAGAAGGCCTAAACCGATCTATTGTGAATATGAAGTATTTAGAATACGTTATGGTGAATCTTTATATATAATTCAGCTGGTACCATTTACATATACAATAATTCTACTATTACACAATATTTTTTATTATTTAAAATTTTAACTAATATTTAAATAAATGTATAATTAATTATAACTAACAAGCTAAGTTGTGTATCTAGTAGTTAAATATGAACATGACCCATAGGATTTAAATAATGTTTTTCAAGTTTTTAGGTTTTCGATTTCACTCACTTAACATCTATTCGAATATATATTATGGATTGCGCTCGGTTTGGTATAGATCGGGTATGGTTCTATTGTGGTAGTTTGTTAAAGATCCAAACTTTATGTGAATTATTCGGTTTTGATCAAGTTCGAATTTATGTATGTTTTATTTCAAAATCAAAACAAATTAAGATTTAGTGAAAAAATGTCTATGTCTGACAAAATTCATAATTGAAATAGAGATTTGAATATTTGAATTTTTGTTATTATGTTTCAAAATAAATAATAATATAATAAAATTTATAATTATAATTTTTTATATTTAAATATTAAAGTATTAATAATAACAATAATTTTTAAGTATATAATTGTATTTCATGTATTGAATATTTCATTCAATTTTTAGTATCACTCAACTTTGGATTTGGTTTTCTCAAGTATATGAATCTAGGTCTCATTCAACTATTTAGTCAATTCCATTTCAGTTTTATACATTCTATTTCAGATTGAATTTACTTTGATTTTATAGATTACTTAATTAAATAAATATATATATATATATATATATATATATTATATAACTTTAATTTTTATACAATATTCTCATTCTTAATTATTATTTAACTTTTTTTTTGTCAACAATTGGATCGACAATACCCGACCTATAACCTAAAATCCATCCCTAAAATCCTTTTTTAATCTACTAGTGTAGTGGGCATGAATCGAACCTCGGTACCTGAATCTTTAGCTGGATCATTCTAACCACGAGAGTAAAAGTAACTCGACAATTATTATTTAACTTTTTAAGTATTAGTTAAAATTTACAATAATTATTAATGTTATTTTTTTTTACTAAATTGATATTTTAAGTTCCACTAAATTCAGCTGGATTCCTCTACTATCATTTGATTTTAACTTACTTATTGAGATTCTACTAAAAAATTTTAAAAAAAAATAGCCAAATTTCACATTGAATATATTCAACTAGATTCAGTTGTTACTATTTAAACTCATTGTTTCAGTCATACACTACAATGAATCTTTATAATATTTGAGATACACTCTAAAATCTAAAGCATGAGCCTCACGTCGACATAAAATGTTTGTAAGAGAAATTTTGTTTTTTGTCAATAATGGACCACAACTTGCCTGCCCAACAGTCAAGTTCCTACATAATGTAGACAGTGAGACTCGATTCTTGGATGTACAAATGCGCATACCTTTAGTGGACTTACTTACCACCTACCACGGAACTAAAGTAAACCTACTTATTATTTTTTGTCTAAAAGGTATTTCATTCAATATTGAAAGAAATACAAGTTGGGCTCTAAACTACAAGGTCTTATAAGGCAAAGATAAATGACTGAAATTAGGTTTGGATATTCGGGTATTCGGGTCGATTCTGAGTGATATCTATTCGGGTTCAGGTTTTTCGGATATGAAACTTTTATACCAATTTAGTCTTCGGGTTGATACGGGTCCATATTTTCTATACCCATTTAGGAACCAAATACAATTTGATTCGGTTACGGTACCAATTCTTATTTTGGTCGGGTATAAATATTATAAATTTTTTTACGATTCCACTCTATATTTGAGTATTTCATACCCGAGATACAATTATTTACCCGAAAAATACCTAAATACCGTAAACTTTTTCGAAAAATTACCCTAAATTCTCATATATGTTTATATGTTTTCGGGTCAATCGGGTACCCAGTCGGGTATCGGTTTGGTACCGGGTAGTACCCGATACCCTCGAGTATAGATGAAGAGAATACAATGAGTATTTTCCTCGGTTTCGGGTACTACACAGTACCCATTTTTAAGGTCGGTTTCAGTTCGGTTTTTTGGTTCCGGGTATTTTGCCCAGGCCTAACTAAAATTAAAGACCCAAAGGTCTCGATAGAGGTCTCCAAAACATGGAGCGAATTGTAAAAACATTTGAATAGGCCCATTAACCAAATAAACAAGATCAGATCCAGTCCACAAACCCTAAGGTAGCCTGACTCAATTAGGATTTGTGAGACTAGGTCGCCGCCGCCGAGCCACTTATCACCGAATCCGGAAGAACTCCGGCATGGTAAGGGTGGAGGTTCGCGAGAGATGACTCATGCTTCTAGTATCCTGATAGTGTTCACGATAAGAGGGCTCCTCAGCGACTTAAACTCGAGTAGATTGGAGCTTTTACAAGTTTTCACAGTCTCGCATGGTCGATGATAACGAAGATCGGTGGTCGTTGGACTTCGATAGGTCAAGGACTTATAAGGTTTGACAGATCTCGAGCTGTAGAGAAAGGATCTCGACAGAGAAGCTTCGCCTGAGACTTTGATTCGGCCAACGTCAAACCAAAAGACAGAGCAGAGCTTTTGAAATCGGTAGAGATTTGGGAGAAAGCGCCGTTTATTCGGCCTGTCTCGCCATGAGCTGTCCGGCGGAAGGTCGGAGATCTGACCTCGCCAGAATGGTAAACCGGAGGACCCGAAGGTCGGTAGACCCGATTCACCCGACGGAAAGAAGTTGAAGGCGGACGTCGGTGGCTTGTTCCACTTCGATGGACACTTCCGGTGGAACATCAGAGGCTCCGCCTTTCCAGATCGAGCTTCACCAAAGTGATTCTCGACATCACCACCGGAGTTGGAAAAGAGAACCAAAAATAAAAAGAAAGAAACAATCGGAAGAGACATATGGTGATGTATAGAGAAGAAAAGAGATCAACGCTAGCGGTCAAGAGTACCATCAATGGTAACGAAGAAACAATTAAAAAAACTCTCGAGAGAGAAAAAACCTGTAAAAAAAATATTTAAACAGGGAAATTATAACAACAACGACACTTTTTTATAAAAAAATATTAAACACTTAATTTTTAAAAACAAAAACAAATGTTTACGTGAGTTCTTGTGTGGGGCCTAAAATAAGGTGGGGACCACCAAGGCAACAACCACAGTGGCAAAGATACACCACTCGTCTCACCAACTCCCCTCACGGGCCCACATGATCTCAAATCATACGATTAACCAAACTCATTTGTCCAAATCACCCACTTGAACATCAACTTAATGGGATCACTTGTTATAGTAACCAAATCTTTCCACAAAACATTTATATATATATGAAGTAAAAATTAATAATTCTTTTCTGAGTTACATCAGAAGAATTGCTGATTCATTTTAACAACATATATTTTCTTTGATTATGGATGTTTTAAAACTCAACAGATCTCAAGAGTATGACTTTAAAATGTTCAAATAGTAATCAAAACTGTTGGAGTCATGCATTTCCACAAATTGTTAAATGGTTAGACCACTAAAATTGGATTCAAAATAGTTATGTAGTCACTAGTCACACATGATAGGATTATCACTTTTGTTTTGTCAGTTGTTGACAAAAGAACGTTAAAAGTTTAGACCAATTGTTGAAAAAAAAACGTTACAACTTTAGGACTTGGGAGGATTCAGATTGCAGACCAATATTAAAATTTCTTTATCCTCTTCTTAGATACAGAATTCACTAACCAAAATCTTCTGCTTATCAACATCCTGATTTCATAACTCTTTGCTACAACCTCTATCTGATATTTTACCTGATAAAATAATTCAATAGTGAGACCCAGAAGATATAAACATTTGATGATACACAGTCTGATCGACCCAAAACCTATCTGTAAATGCTCATATCTATAGGGACTTTCATTTCCGAGCATCCGTAAACTATTAACGGTGATTGCAATGGCAAAATCAGTTCTGAAAAAGCAGGCGATCAAGCTCATCAAATTCATCATCACCATCATGTTCCACATCTTTCAATAATTTCTGTGTTGTCGTAAGACCGTCAAGCTTGGTTTGTTCATAAAATGAAAGTCTTTGTGAATCCCATTCCTCTTTTAATTTCTCCACTCTATCCCCCATCAACTCTTTCTCTTTTGATATGTGCTTTATGTCTTTAATCTCCACTATTTCTCCTGCATCTTGAGATCATGAAAACAAGAAACATAAACATAATAAATCATGATGGTAGGGAAATAGCATCGATGGAAAAACTTATAAAACAGTTTATATGAAAGTAGCAGACCTTTGATTGCTCGCTTTTTGGCCTCCACATATTCTACAGACATTTTATGTAGGGAGTTCAGATCAACTTCTTTACCCTGATAAGAACAAACGCGGCAAGAATGGTACAATATGAAAAACTATTGGTAAAGTTAAAATCAAAGTGTTCGACATATTCTTTTGTCTTCTATTTTTAGGTATAAGAGCGAAAGAGAGAATCACATCCTCACCATATCCAAATGAATAAATTGCTGAATCTCGGTCTCCGACATTAATCTGTTCAATTCAAGATGAGAACCATATCAGTGACAAGGTAATTTAAAATTACCTTTTGTTAATCCTTCGAAAAATTTGGGGGACAAAATGACATACTTATCATAGGCTAAACGCACACGTGCGTTCTATAGCTCGGTTAATTGATTTACTTTCTTGGTTGCAGATGCTTCATCCACAGCTCCAAATATGAACATGTTCTTATCGAGCATTTGTTTTGCCACAGCAGCAGCTATCTCTACACCTTTATCTTTGGCCTCAACTACAAGATCCCTAAATTTCCCAATCTTTTCTACATGATGAGAAAGTTAAGTATGATTCTAGCAAGCTATAAAGAGAGCAGCAACATCCCAATGAATGAACCAAATCACAGCAACATCAAGTTTTAGGCTTGAGAAAAGAAAATTATAAAAAATGGTTGATAGATCAATTTCTTTTTGTGCAAACTACAAAAGCGCAGCAACACCAATAAAAGGTAGAAACTTACGGAGTGAGATATAAATTGTGAACTTGGGTTTAAAGGGTTGGACTTCATGAAGGCAATAAAGACAGTAAAGACCACCAAGTCTCCGTGAAAAAGAATCAATGCTAACCATGTGACCTGTAGACATAAGGTGGGCTTGTATGTTATGCTAAGTAACAAGAACAAATTGAATACAAAGAGAAATGAAAAATCAATTTGCAATATTCCAATACTCAAGGAATTAGACCTCAACATACCAATGGTATGAGCATATAGTGACTGCATGAAGAAAGCTAAGATGGAGTTCGGAGCAGCTTCATATATATAGGAAAACTTTCGAGATAGCCACACGCTCTTCATATCAGCAAACGTTGTCAAATCAGCCTAAATTTAAAACCAGAAACTCAATAAACTGGAAGCTAGAGAACAAATAAAAGGAGAAGAGAATATATATACCTCCACAAACTCGTCTATGAGTTCATCTATATCTCTCTTGAACGGAGACAGATTCATCTCTGACACCTGACCTGAAGATTTTTGTAGTGTATCTCTCAAACCTAGCACAATTTTGAAATTCAGATATCACTCAAAACAAAACGTAGAGAGATATCTGTAAGTACATATCATGATTCCCCACAAACTCAAACACTAATTTAGATTATGTAGAATCCTAAAATTACTAACTTTTTAATCTCCTTTGAGCAAAAAATAAAAATCCGATCGGAGCTACAATATGTGAATTAAAACCTACGAAGGCTACCAGAATAAAGAGAAAGCTTCAAATCTAACTGTGTTATTTGGGGGCTTATCTTTCTCTACGCATTAAGCACAGAACACGATATGCCTCGAGAATGTTGCATTAATTAATACAATTCCTGTGGAAGAGCTTTGTTCTACTACAAAAGCCTAACTACAAGCGTTGCCTATATAAAGCCTCTTCGAGAACAACATGTTCAAAGAAAACTTATAAACGAGTTTAGCTAAAACAATAAGAAAAGCATTGCCTTATTACACCCAACAAGACTTCAATCAACAACGATTTACACGAAATTGAATAATAGCATAAACCAAAAACCCTAGAATGTAAATTGACATTTGACTAAATCAGTCGTTTCTAATTCTTGAAAATTTGAAATTTCAAAGATCGAGAGAGTAGTGAAAAAAGGGACAGACTTTGATGAGAAGGATGAGGAGAGCGATCGATGGCTTGAAGCTCTCTCGCGGGCAAACATGGCAACAGAGCAGCTTCCAAAGCCGTGACGCAAGCCATAATGTCCTCTGTCTCATTATTCTGATTGTTCGACGGCGTCTCGGGTGAAGTAATTCCCGGCGGACGGTCAGACGGCGACTGCGAAGGGTCAGAAGACGGCGGCGGCGGTTGCTGGTAATCCACTTTACGCCTATTTCGATCTCTCACTCCGTCCTGATCAGTTGGTTATTGCGTAAAGACGAGAGGTTTCTCAAATGGGCTTTTTATTGGGCCTATTCAAACATCAACTTTTTCTTGTAATTTATATCCTGGGTTGTTTCTTGCGTTTGTTTTCTTTTCAGAAGATGATTCAAATCCGTAAGACCAAGAGTGGAGTGGTGCGTGTTCAAGCGATTGAGTTATGTGAGCTGTCGAATTCCATTGTTGTAGTGACTTTAAGATTTGCGATTGACTGACGAAAACGTTCTCTTCATTATTAGTGAAAATAGCTTTTACGCATAAAACACATCTCATACTTTTACCGTCTACTTCACATCATCCTCACAACAAAAACTTTTAAGATAGAACTCACACGTTAATCCTGTCACATAAGACAATTACGATTAACTACTACATTCAAGAACATTTGTTCAGATATCAAGCTTCCCAGTTGGAGACAGTGAGGTACTACGGTATCGAGGAGATAAGTTAACAAACTCCAAACCCTGTGCTCTGAGCTGAACTGGATAGTCAGCTGCACAACCGATTCTTGGACCAGCTCCAACCGACCATTTCAGCGACAATTGACGACCCCATTGTAAATATTTCGACTGTTTCTTGGAGTTGATCCTTAGCAGCATCGATTTCTCGGGTACGTCAGATTTTGGACTCTCAAGTCGACCTAAGAGCGTTCTCTGATAACTACTCCGTTTGATCTCCTCAAGTGTTCAGTGACGGTAAAGCCATTTAAAACATCAGCTCGGCCCAATATTTTAAGGCTTATCTTTTTTATTAACTCGTACTCATCACCAATTCCAATTACACAAATCAGAAAGACAGAAACTGATTTACAATATCGGGACACTCGACGAATTTATGATTTTTTTTTGTCAATCGACGAATGTCCAATTCATAGTCACTTCTCTCAATTAGAGAATAGTGGTATTCAAATTCATCGTCTAGTGTCAAAGTAGATCAGAGACAAGTCAACTAGACCGCATATTTTTTGGCGACAAATTTATGATTAAGAACGATAAAAACTCATAATGTCTTGTTAGTCGGATTACCTATAATATTGATAGAAATCAAACGTTAAAAAAATCAGAAAATAGGTGAGGATTGAGGAAAGAAAATAATCTTATATCTCTATATTTATATTTTGGTTTAATGATCTTATATATATATATATATTGATAAAATGTAAATCTTTCATTAATGAAAATTTGAGGATTTACACAATGTATAGCCTTAAAATTTGGTTTCATGCCAAAAAAAATTAAAAAACATGCAAGCAAATAAAATCAGTCCATTTATCCTCAAAAGCAAAAGCAATTTTGAATCAATGAAGCGATAAGCAATTTGATAAATCAAAATGAAGACATCTTCAAGAAGAGCATTAAATTGAGCAGCACTGGATGCTATCCCGATGAAGCCGAAGTGAAAGGAAGATTTTCACCAGAGGCCCAAGAACCATGAGCTAACTCATAGCGGAACCTCAAAAACCAAGAGGCGAAATCGACATCTCCAACTACCAAGCTCAACCCGAAGCCCAATGAGGTCGGCATAATGGAGCACGCGGAACAACTGCAAGGTCTTACTAAGTCCTCCAAACTCCTAGCTAAACGGACGAACACCAACGAAGCATGCCTAATTCTTTCCTAAACCAAACTAACCGCTGAGAACAACCTTGAATGAAAACTAGTGGAGAATCGACAGTCCAAAACTCAGGAATACATGACCACTCTAATCCTAATGAAACACGAGCTAGTGAGGGCCAACAAGCCTAGGAGAAGACTGTCCTCAAGCCACCTAGAAGAATACCCAACTAAATCGAACTCACTAGGAAGAAGGAACGAACCAATAGCTAGGAAGAGCAAGTAACTCCAGCGAGAACCACAAGCCAAGCGAGAGCCACCAGCAACAAAGCTCGCCGACACCGTCTTCGAGAGCGGTAGAGCACGACGGTCAATGGATCTAATTCAACCCCCCTAAAAGAGGAGGAAAAAGAGCTCGACAATAGCTCATTCTTCACCGTGAACAGTTACTAACCGGTTCACCACGGTGGAGAGTAACGATGCGCCGGTTAAGAGATAGAACTCTCACCCTCCAAGCCCGAGACAAAAGACGAAGACTAGCTACCACGGAGCGTCCGACCATGGTTGTCACAGCTGCTGGGATGGCGAAGATGCCACGGTCAAGGGGGTTCCTTTTCCGGCGGAGGTGAGGAGCACCGGCCACCGGAAAGGGAGATCGGGAGGAGAGAGGTTTCTAATTAGTCAATATGATCTTATATTTTTAGTTCATCAGTAGAAGTTTTCCTATAAACTTTGCATATATTTCTTTGTCCCAAAAAGTATTGTCATCAAACTACATCAGTTATGGTTACACTTATCAGTTCCACAAAAACAAAAGAAAAAAACGGTTTAGATTTGTAGGTAAGTGGTCTCTACATTAATTTTGTTGTCGATTTGGTTAGAGAGAGAGCTTCAAATCTAACCTGTGTTATTCGGGGGCTTGTCTTTCTCTATGCATTAAGCACAGAACATGATATGCCTCGAGAATGTTGCATTAATTAATACAATTCCTGTGGAAGAGCTTTGCTCTACTACAGCCTAACTACAAGCATTGCCTATATAAAGCCTCTTTGAGAACAATATGCTCAAAGAAAAACTTATAAACGAGTTTAGCCAAAACAATAAGACAATTAGAAGAACAAATGTTTGATTTCATATGTTTTGTCTTCCTCGTCTCTCTCGTTTTGATCCTCTTTAAAAAGCTTTTACCTTTGAATAGAAAGCTTCCTCCTGGACCTATGGGTCTTCGAATTATCGGAAATTTGCGCCAGCTTGGAAGACTGTTTCACATTTCTTTTCACAAGCTCTCTTTAGAACATGGACCAGTGATGCTTCTCCGTTTCGGGGTCGTTCCTGTGGTCGTGTTCTCATCTAAAGAAGCAGCTAAAGAAGTTCTCAAAACTAATGACCTAGAGAATTGCACTCGATCTAAGCTAGTCGCCAATAGGTTGTTTTCTCGCAACTTCAAAGACATTGGTTTGGCTCAGTATGGAGAAGACTGGCGAGAGATGAAAAAGGTGATGGGACTCGAGCTCTTATGCCCAAAAAAGCAAAAGACTTTCAGGTATATCAGAGAAGAAGAAGGTGACTTGGTGGCCAAGACAATTTCAAAATGTGCTCAAACAAAAACCCCAATAGATTTGAGAAAAGCCCTTTTCTCCTTCAATGCGGGAACCATATCCAGACTAGCCTTTGGACAGAACTTCAGCGAGTACGATTTCATTGATATGAGCAGACTTGAAGAACTGGTCCTAGAGGCAGAAACCAACTTACGTATCTTGTCATTCACTGACTTCTTACCCTCTGGTCTTGGTTGGCTTGTAGACAGATTATCCGGTCAGCTTTACAGGATCAACAAAACCTTTTCAAAATTCACTAATATGTTTCATCTTGTTATCGATGAGCAATTAAAGATTGGACAACTCCAAGATCATTCAAACTTCGTCAGTGCCATGTTAGATATGATCAACAGACCCACTAAATTAAGTTCTTACAAGATCACATCCGATCATCTCATAGCAATGATGTCGGTGAGTGCGAATAATCTCTGAATTAGTTCCAATCTTTAAAACTCTAGATCGGAGATAGCTTATGAAGCAAGGTTATAGCTTGGAGAGCAAGTTAACTCGTGATATAGACAAAAAGTTTCGTTTTTGATTGTCCATTTAATTCTGTGATTTCTGCAAATTCAGGATGTGGTTCTAGCGGGAGTGAACGCGGGAACAATCACGATGATATGGGTAATGATAGAACAAAGTAGACATCCAAGAGTAAGGAAAAAGCTTCAAGAAGAGATTCGAGCAACACTTGGATCCAACAAAGAGAGAATCACAGAAGAAGACCTACAAAAAGTTGAGTATTTGGATCTTGTGATCAAAGAAACATTTCAGATTACATCCACCATCTCCTCTCTTGCTCCCAAGAGAAACAATGTCTGAGATCGAGATTCAAGGCTACCACATTCCAAAGAACGCTCATATCAGGATCAACACTTACACGATAGGACGTTATCCAGAATGTTGGACTAACCCTGACGAATTCAATCCTGAGAGGTTTTCTAAAACTTCTATCAACTACAGAGGTCAGAATTACGAGCTCTTTCCCTTTGGAGCAGGTCGTAGAAGCTGTCCTGGTATGAATTTGGGAATCACCATTCTTGAGCTTGGCCTTCTTAACATTCTTTACTTCTTCGATTGGAGTTTGCCAAATGGAATGACCATTGAAGACATTGACATGGACGATGACGGAGCTTTAGACATTGCCAAGACTCTTGAGCTTGTACCAAACTTCCATCAATTCTCTCGTGAAAAAATTCTAATGTATATTTGCTTCCTTGGTAATTCGTTTGTTTGATTCTTACGTTTATCCTGCTATGGAAATATACTAAAAAAAGCCATGGATCCATATAATATTAGCAATCAAAAAACAATAAATAGCAATAAGTTCACAAGGTTTCTTTAAAGAAAGTACTACTGAAATGGAACCTACGGATAAACATCTAAACAAACACAAGCCATTGTAAGAAATGCCAAAGTACCGATGTTGGTGATAGTATAATGATAATGCCAATAAACTTGAGACTCAAACAGCTCCACGTGCACAACATGGACTCTGATGGAATGAACATGTCTTTGGTGATGAAGAAGCTCGCAATGGACAGTATCTTCATCTTTTTGAGCCTATTCCTTCTGCAAATTCTGTCCCATCCTTTAAAACAGATCCTATCATCTGTCCATTTTCCTCTTTGCCCTTATAAAGTTCCTTCTACATCAATGTACTTGATGGATTCACCAAACGTAAGTTTATGGTCTTTTACAACAAGAGCTGAAATCAACTGTACACAAATCAAGCAAAACTCCAACACTTCTATGAAGCAACAGATAAACAGTAAGAGTATCTTGAATACTTTTTTTTCTTTTTTTCTTTTTCTCTTTTTCCTATATTTTATTGATTAAACGTGATTGTCTGAAAATATTTTCAGATAAATATTTACACAGATACTCTTGAAACTATAGACAACGGAGTCAATGACACAGAAATTGCATTTACTCAAGGAATTTAAATTTTCTTAAGAAAACAGAAAATAAAAATAAAAATGGAAAGTTGAACATCAAGTTTGCGTCTCTTTTTGATAAAGACTGTATTCAAGTATATTTCTCTTTTGATCTCGAATGTGCCGAGTTCTTATCAGTGGATCATCTAATGAATATGGCATCTAGGGTTCGATTTTTTCATTCTACCGATTTGCCAGATTAAATAGGAATTTTAGGGGTTGGACTAGGCTATAGATCGGGTCTTGTCGATCCAATTGTTTGAAAAAAAACAAACGACCCGAATGTTTTACACATACCATGTGTGTATCGTCTATAGTAGTAGAGTATCTTATATACCAGATTAATTCGTTTGTCTCTTAAATTCCACAATACTAGGAAATATAAGTTGTGATTTGACTGTTTGCTAATACTTTTTAGGAATATGGGTTACACAAGAATCTAACATACAGCCAAAATATATTAAAAAAAAAGAGCTCCATATGTGAAGAACTGGTGACTCCTTCAGGCATGTCATTCTCATCATCCCTCTAGTTGATCTTCTGCAATGATTTTGGAATACAACTTGTTTTTGGAGAAGGTGACAGAGACAAGTCTTGAACTTGACTTAGTTTTTGAATTCGATGACTCTTGTACTGGAGACCTTCCAGGTTGAGACTTTCCAGACTTTTTACTAGCCGATGATGATGATCCATGTCTTGCCTATTTAACAAAGAGAGAGACATATCAATTACATACTCGATTCCAGATAGAAATAAATCTCGTCCAGTTCGTTCCAATCTCATGTAACAGTTGGACAATTGGTCTTTATTTTTTTCATGAGTTTTGGGGACTTACTCCATCAAAGAAGCCGATTTTTGGTGATGGTACACGGAGACCTGATGGTTTCATGGAAGGTGAAGGAACCAAACTACCGCTGATAGCTGAAACTCGTTTCGTGCCTTCCTTAGTATCAGCTTTAGCAGCAGATGCATCTTTAGAGTTCTTGTGAGGCTTTACGGTTTGTGCTATATTATCATTTGCAAGACCCTTTTCACCAGAGACGGTTTTCTGGTTACTTTTAACCATTTTGCTAGTTTCAGAAGCTCGTGATGATTCTGATGAACAATCACTGATAGAACTAGCAGTTGGTACACAAGTGGATAGCTTGGACTTGGATATCTTATTGGTTGGGTGGGATGGTATTCTCGGCAAGCCCATAATACCTCTAGATGTAGATCGATTAGCCAATGACTGGGTAGCTAATCTGGAACTTGAATCATTCTTCTTCTTTATCGGATCTAGAGAAGATTTGTGAGAAACGCTAGATGAAGCACTGGCACAGCTCTCTAGTGAAGAGCATGAAGAGGTCATTTCATTCTTTGGGGCAGCTGAAGATCGTAATGAAGATTTAAATGGGACACCAGGTTTTGGCAAGACGGTTTTAGCACGTCGTGAAATCGGTATTCTGGGACCCAGAAGGTCTTTACCTGTATCACACAAAGTCATATAATATACATCTAATAATTAAGGTATAAGCCTCTTTAAAAACAAGTTCTGACTAACCCGCATGTAATTTCTGATTCCTTTCTTGTTTGCTTTTGCTTATATCTAATGATGCCCTGTTTGTAGCTGTTGTTGACAAAGGCCTGCCTTTACTGAGTCCGTTGAGTGGCTTGGAAATGGATGTACTGACACCTCTTGTAGCAACAGGCTGCAGAGGTATCATTTATTACAATCTCAATATTTTCAAAATGTTGTTGGCTATAGAGTAGGATATAACAAGTGATAATTCACAGATTCAACAGAGCCAGTTCAAGTTAAAGAGTCTCGCTCATTACTACTACGGGAACCATAGATGAATCCCATTGTTCTGGAGCTATGAAATGAATATTAAGACTAAGATATAAGTCCCTTCGTTGATATGTACTTGAGAAACTAAATAAAGCTGATATACCTGTTTTGTTGCCTTCCCCAGTCCTTGTGCTCTAATACTCGTTTTTTTAGGACTGGCTTTGGGTTTAGTCTGAAAAATCAATAAATCAAAGAGGGAATCAGCCGACACAGACGTTAAAAGAGAAATCCACAGGATGAAGTTGTTAGCAAATCAACCTTTTCCTGGAAGGTAATGACGTCCACTGTACTTGAAGCTGGAATTTCAGACAAAGAACACAAAAGATGGTCAACTTGGAAACAAAATCACAAGAACTAACTAATTGCTGCAAATGCTTACGGTCTACTGTAAACAGCTTGAAAGAGATATTCCAATGCCACAATATTACTACACAGTAGCGGGACACTCTTCACGGAATATGATGGGAAAACTGACATCTACGATTCACTCAAATTAAATTACTAGCTCTTCAAGATTCCATTAAGAGTAAAAACACACAAAACAGCTTCACTACATAAAGATCCTAATGGTGAAGAAAAGCACAAACTCTTAACTAAGACAAGCAGATCCTTCTCCTTAATAGAAAACCACTAACAGACTACAGCTCAAGCTAGATAATATAAAGAGACTACATGTAAAAGATACACATACCAATTTGTGGTAAAGACATATAACCACTTAAATACGTAAAGAGTGTTCCAATCCTTCTACATGATAGGATAAAGAAGACTTACTTGGGCTTATTGCTACTTCTGTTGCTCTCAGTTCTTTATTTTTTCCAGGTGTTGCAGCATCAGATGCTTTAGCAGACCTTTGAATAGACGCTCTTACATCCTCAAACAAAACAAAGTCCTGACAATTTTCCACAGTGCAGTCACTTTGAAATGTAGAAATGGATTCCGTGGATCTGTTAATATCCTCTTGGATGGTCGGTAAAGCTTTCCTTCCACTCTTATTATTGCTTTCCATCATGCTGGACAGTTCTTCGGGTTCCAAAACACCTAATTTTGACAATACATCTCAGAAAAATGAAATAACACATACAAACTATATTAAAAAAAAAATCTGGAAAGTTATGAAAGGTACT
Source organism: Lepidium didymum (assembly GCA_963920545.1). Classification (NCBI taxonomy): domain Eukaryota; kingdom Viridiplantae; phylum Streptophyta; class Magnoliopsida; order Brassicales; family Brassicaceae; genus Lepidium; species Lepidium didymum. Next base: position 8,851,311 of record OY986988.1, read on the forward strand.
TTATTCTAAATGCACGTACCTGCGCTCGTGAAGAACTCATTGTCCCAGGCAAGACTCTTGCGCAAATTATACTTTCCTTTCTTCATCACCTTCTCAGGTTCAGGCGACTGATGAGGTTGAAGCACCTCTTCCTTCTCTTCTATTAAAGACACCAGGGTCTCTTCATCACAGTACTGTGTGGCGCTTATGAAGTCCAGATCTTTGTCACCATTCAAACATGTTTCATTCTTATCTGTCTCTGAATGTTATCGTAAAGCGGGTACCCAAATGTAAGTACAAATTCAAATGCAAACCAAGTCGCTACAATAATAACAAAGACCTTCTAATGTCGACAAATGGATCTAAGGTCTGTGACTAAGTTCCAAACCAAACATTGAATTGAAAATCAATAACCAATAAACCCCACGTGAGCTTGTTCAAGTATTAATCAAGTAGAGAATCCTCTTTTTCTCGCTAAATTCTACTATCAATCACATTCCGAAGTCGAACAAAAACCCAGAACCTCATCTAAGTTAAAGTGAAATCCAAATCAAAGCGAGAAACTTAAATCTACCGGAAAAATCGTAGCCGGTGGAATCGGGAAACGAAGACAAGAGAAGGCTATCGTCCTCACAAGTGACATCAATCAGACCAAGGCCATCGACCTCAACCTCGCTTTTCTTAGTCTCGTTGTCTTCCATGAACAGAGATCGAAATGCAGAACTGCTGTATTCACTCACGATTCCAGGGTTTGAGGAAGATAAAATTTTGAATGAAGAGGGATTTGATTTGTTCCCACTCTCAGAGATCGAGGGTTTTTGAGTTACTGAGCGCGGTTGTTCTTAATCCTAAAGCCTTGGTAGATTCTCGACCGTTGGATTTGTTCCAACTCCAATTTTTTATTTTTCTTTAATATTCATTATTATTTTAAACAGTTTTTATTTATGATTAAAAAAAGAATTTTTATTTTTCTATAGTCCCGAGCATTCAACTCTTCGGATTGGATTCGAGTCTGGATTTTTTTTCCGTTTCAAGTTGGTTCCATTTAAGTTCAAATCAATTCAGGTTTAAATTTAAAAAATCAAAAATTATCAGAACATATCAAAAAATAATCTAAATATCTAAATATTAAAAAATATATGAAAATATATAAAAATACCTAAAAATATTTATTGATTACTGAAAAAACACCAAAAGAATTCCATAAACAAAACAGATTTTTGGCCGAGGACAGGTGGCCCAGTAGTGTTGTAACTTTATAAATCCTCAAGACACCAAGGTTTGAACCCTTTACCTGCAGTATAAAGAAAAAACTCATTTTTTCCCAAAAAAAACTCATTTTTTCGGAATTCGAGTCGGGTTTTTCGGATTTTTTTGAATTTTTGCCCAAAAAAAATAAAATCCGACCCGACCCAACCCGATTTTTTGGTTCGGTTATTTTGGACTGGTTTTCTCCGATTTGAATAACCTGATTATCGATCGACCTGGCCCGACCCGACCTGATTGAACCGAATTTCCAACTCTAATAATTAATATATAAAAAACAATAACAGCTAATTGTGTTTTTAGAAAAATTTCAAAATTTTGTTAAATGTTGACCACAAAGCATTATAACCATTTTTTTTTTATTTTAAATATAAAAATCTTTGTAGAAAAGATTAGAAGTTCAAGTTTAGGCATGGAAGATAGTTGTCAACTACTTTTTAGTTAGCGGTCAAATTAGGTGTCCTCGTAACTCACTCAAGGGTTTATTTATTTCTCAATATTAATGGTTGGGTTAGTAAAGGAAACAGATTGGAATTTTGAATTCGAAACAAAAGTTATAGGATACAATTTATGATAATATCTATATTGAAATATTTAAAGTTCCTTAACTACAATTCTTAGATTATAGAAAACCGCTGCTAGTATCTTATTTGAATTCGAATCTTTGGCTTTGAGAGAGGCTCTTGAGGAAGCTCAACTTCGAAATCAGACAAAAATCTGGATCGAATCTGATAGCCTCACACTGGTTTTGACTCTCAAAAATGATTCTCAAATCTCGGTGATTCACAGCATTTTGGTCGACATCAGATCCATCGCCGAGAGTTTCTCTTAGTTCTTCATCTCTTTCATTCCTCGTTCTTTTAATTTCGTAAGATAAAAGGAGCTACAGCCTCTGCGGATGCCAAGAGGGTCAAGAGAACTTCTGGAGAGGACGAGAAGAAGAAGAGTGATGGAGGAGAAGAGACGAAAAAAACCTATTTCCAACGAGTTTGGACAGAGGAAGATGAGATTGTGGCTTTACAAGGTCTTATTGATTACAAAAACGAAACTGGGGTAAATCCCTATGATAACACTACTGGATTTTATCAGTTGGTTAAGAAATCTATTAGCTTTGATGTGAGCAAAGTACAGTTCATGGACAAGCTTAGGACCTTAAGAAAAAAGTATGAGAACAATGTTGGTAAAGCTAAAAAGGGAGTGGAACTGGTATTTGTCAAGTCTCATGATCGTAAGGTTTTTGATTTGTCCAAATTTATTTGGGGAGCCGAAGGGTTTGCTAATGCTAAGTTGAAGAAAGTTGAGTCCGTGAAACAAGGTGATGGTAAAAACTGTGAAGATCAGGTGTGTGTTGGCAATGAAGGAGAAGTATATTTGCCTTGTGTATTTTTGAAATCACTAGTGTGTTTTGGTGTGGATGAACTTGCTTCTCAACAGGGATGGTGTAGGCTTTCCATAGAGGATAAGAGGAGACTTGAGGAGCAGTGGAAAGCATTGCAGCTTAGAGAACTTGAGTTTTATTCCCAGAAAAGTGTTTTCCTTCATGAAGTTGTTACAAAGATGGCTCAGACATTCCCACCAAACCCTTAGACATGGATTTTTGTTTTTGTTTTTTATTGCTTGTGCCTAGAACTTGGATCTTTCCAGTTTATGATCTATTATTGATAATTGTTTGAAGATCTCATTTTGGAATTATTTGCAGATTTATGAATACTAAAGAATCAGGTTAATTTTTCTTGCATCCGCATAATTATTATGTATACACAACACGACGCCAAATGATACTCGAATTTAGGACGAAAAAATAATCAAACAGAATCTCAATAAGTTTCATAGAATTACTGGCTAAATACCGAACACTTGCATGAAACAATCCACAGACCAAGCGAGTGCTGATTAATGGCTTCTTCTTCCCTAAGAAACTAAACAATCAAATGAAAAAGATATAAAAAAAAAGTGCGTCTGAATTCTTATCTTAAACACACAAGAATCTTCTCGACTCCCTACAACACAATCATATACAAATTTCCTCTCTCCCAAATCTGAGATACCACAATCATATCTGTGAACAATGGATTGCTCAGATTCTCAGAAACAGGAACAAGAACAGTTGAATCTTGTAAGATTGTGATGAATGATGTCATAGTACTACTCTGTGCCCGGCATCTGAACCATCATATGTGAAGTCTACAAGTCAAAAACAAACTTAATCAATTACCTGCATATGGACAGATTACATATACCATTAATGCTTCAAGATACATAATGCTATTGTAGACGCTGAGTACCACTAACATATGAGGGCTTAATCGGAGTTCCTTTCTTCTTGTCTATATATTGAACACTGGATATGCATATAAGATGTTTCATGAGTCCTTCAACTTTTTTTAACATTCTTTTGTTTTACTCCCGCTTCGCCTCTATATAGAGAATGTATACATATACAAGTATTTACATATGTTTTATGGGACACTTACTTGAGAGTTTCCATAAGGACTTCGTGTGAATGAGCCTTGGTGAGGAAGCTGCGAGAACTATTCAGAAGGTAAAGACATGGAAACAATAAAGTAGTTCGCTCATTTCACTTGGATAAATAATGAGTGACCTGTGAAACTTGGCTTGATTGACCATCTCTCTTTGCACTCGATTCTCCACCTTTTCCTGATCCTTTAGTGTCACCCTGTCCAGCAGATATCAATGGCAGAAGGTAGCATACAATCGCAATTAGATACAATCATACAACATAATCCCCAAATAAATGAAAGAGAAGAACACTGACCTCCATCTGTAGAATTCCAATACACATATCATAGAAGGAAATGAAAAGGAAAACAAAAAATGAGTCAGTGAATGCAACAACCCTCTTGACGTCTAGTAAGATTACCACAATTTTACATAACTAGGAACATCATATATTCACTGTATCTCATTACCTAATTTGCTCAAGTGTTAACTTAATTAGCTGAAGTGGAACATACCTCTCTATATCTCGTCAGGTAAACCTTGAGGGGTTCAATATAATCTTCAAACCCTAAAGTGGCCATTGCCCAAAGCAAATCATCTCCATTAATGGTCTTCCTTTTCTCTCTTTGGCACTTGTCACTCGCTCTGCTTGTCAAAATAGGCAGATAATCATCAGACCAAACCTCATTGCATCATACAAACGAAGCTACCAAAAACTATATCTCAAAACTGACGTAGTGAATTAGCAGAATTCTAACTTAGCAGCATAATATGCATCAACCCAACTTGACAAATTTTGCAGCAGTAAATTATATTACCAGTTAATAAGACCAAAAATGGAGAAAAGATCAAATTTTTATGAAGTAGAGAAAGCCATTACTCGCTGGTGAGGAAGCTGATGAATTCAGAGACGCATTCCTGCATCGTCTCTTTAGCATCTTTAGCAATTTTGCCATTGAGAGGTAGACCTCTCTTCATGATACGGCTTATGTTAGCGATGGGAAGAAACCTATCCTGCTCACGAACATTCAACGACCTCGGGCTCTGATCTCCACCACTCTCATGGCTTCCCGCCATCTCAGAAACCCTACACACAAGACAAAAAAACACGAACAACGTAGATAATCAAGTGATCCCGCGGGAGCAATCGAATATTAGGAGAATCGAGGAGCAAACCAGAAAGTTGGAAGAAGTGATAAGAGGGATGAATAGCAGAGTAATTCGAAAAAGAGCGGGAGTCAGAGAATGGTTGATTAGAGGAGAAGAAAGCTTAAGGAAGGAGAGAGATTGATCTGATCCGACGCTGGAGAAGAGATGAGTAATGTCTGCGATTGAGCGATTAGGGCTTTTAGATTTTTTGTTGTTATCAACACCGTTCATTTATGTATATTCCTTTCTCTATTTTTCTATATGCCCATCCACCTTCATTCAATTCACTTATTGAATATTAAATATTTTGTGGAAAATATATAAATTTGAAAACAAAATTCACTTCACAACACAATCCTCACCATCAAATGTAGCAATGTTTAGCAATAAAAATAAATTTAGAGAGAAATCAAATCCAATTTTACAAATTTACATCATTATTACTTATGGTTTTTCTTGAGTAACACACCAAACTTCTTCAACATATTACCATTCTCAATACAATCTGTTCTCTCCTCATCACTGTTCAGTATAGACGCTGCCGTTTCAGCAGCTTTCCTCCATTGCTCACACTGAATCTTCACTCTTCTAAGCTCAGCTTCAATGGCTTCTGTGTTTGAGGTTTCCACATTCTTCTCCATTGCACTCCTAAAACTCTGCAGTTCCATCACCTTCTTCGTTAAATTCCCTCTCACTTCCATAAAATCCGCTTCAAGCTTCTTCAAATCACCCTTAAAGTCATCTTCTTCCTTGTTATCCACTAACTGTTTGCGCAAATCTTCGATATCAGCTTTGGTTCTCTTCAATTCTTCTGATAACTCGGCCTCTCTTTGTGAATATTTTGACTTAACTCCCTCGGCTTCTTCGTAAGCGCTTCTTATCTGCAATGTGCTCTGTATATACTCTTCTTGGTACCTTGTCTCTGCTGCTTCAACTGTAGATTTCAATTGGATTATCTCTTGCCTCGAAAGATTCAATTCTTCTTTAAGCTTTTCCATTTCCATTGACGATGATGAGGCTCTGCTGTTTACTCTTTCTTCCTCTAGCTGCCTAACAAGTTTCTCTAAGGACCTTGCCTCAAATTTAGACTGCTCTAACTCCGACTCCGACTCAAAGAGCTTTGATTTCAGTTCCTGAACTTCATTAATGGCAGAAGACAAAGCAGCTGAATCCATTCCATGTTGTCTCTGCATAGATTCAAGCTCAGATTGCCATGTTTTGTCTCGCTCTTGTGAAAGTTTACGTAGCTCCTCAATTCTTGAATCTTCTGAAGCATTAATCTCCATTAACTGTTGTTTGGTATCTTCAGCTTCTTCTATAGCTTTTCTCTTCAATGCTTCTGATCTGTTTATCTCTTCCTTTGCCTTCTTAAGCTCTTCTTGAAGCTGTGATATCTGCAATTTCAATTCCGGTACCTTTCCAGTTCCAGTCCTCTTCTTTTGAATCTTAAAACAAATCACATATACAAAACTCAATCACAATCAACAATCATACAAACACAAATTGCATACACAAAAATCAACAATCATAATAGCAAAAGTACCTCATTGAGAGGGATTCTTGGAGAACGACGATCAGCTACTACTTTTGGGATTTGAGTTTTAGATATTGTCTTGCTCTTTGGATCAGATTCTGTTCCACTTAGCTTAACTCTTCTAACAGTTTTACAAACTGGTAAAGGAGATTTCCTCTGTGGCAACTCCATCGATCCCCGCCTTATTACACAAACAAACACAATCACATTAACAACAATGAAACAGATCACAAAACAATAAGTTGAAATGTTCAAATTCATCACCTTAATTTTGGAGTTTGCATCTTGTGAGATTAAGACTTTAAAACAAAAACCTTTCCTTTTTGGCTGTAATCAACAATGTTATTATTGCTTCTGTGAAGAATCTGAGGATCAATAGACAAAGATAAATGGAATGTGTGAGAAAGAAGCAAAATCAGAAGTATAAGATTACCAAAAGCATATATACAACAAACTCAGGAGAGATCAAAAGCTTAAGCAAGTGTACAAAAAAAACAAAAATAGTTAGAATACAATACACATTAGCTTCAAAGAGACTTCTACTGCCACCAAACGAAAGCAAAGATACAGAAAATGTATTTGGAACAAATAAATATAAATATTAGAACAGAAGTTGCCTTCAATGTGATTCATCAAAGATAAACCCTATTACAAGCAAGGAAAGCCCAATATCTTTTAGGTTGCTCAATTACCAATTGTTTTTATTTTATATTTTCAAAATTTTGGAATTATTGGAGAGAAGAGACAATTTCTTGTCATTTGGTAATGTGAGATTTGGCTTCATTGGGTGGAGAGTCCCAATAAAGAAACACAGATCCAAAACACAAAATACCCAGAGAAAACAATCATTTACATATGCCTAAAACCAGAATCTATTAACATTCTCTGAAAAAGGGTTTTTTTTTTTTACATTAACAACAAAAAAACACTTTTGCTTTTGCAGATTAAAATTCAGACTGAATCTTTAAGCTACCAAACAACATAAAACAAAACAAAAACAAAAAAGATAGCTGATTTGAGTAGATGTAAGCAAATTTAGACCTTATACACATCAAATATTTACACGTTCTGCAGCAAATTAGTAAGAAAAGACAAAACTTTCAGACCAAAAAAAGAAGAAGACAAAACTAGTAAATACCTTAAAAGTTAACTCTGAGTTCTAAATGTGTTCCCACATCCAAAATCCCATGAATGAAAAGGATAAAATCCCATTAAAATGGAATAAATCTCGTGAAGAAAGAGAAGATTTTGAGTCTTTGACAAAGTCGTGAAGAAGTATTCACCTACACCGTCGATTTAGCTTCCTTTCGTTGGAGAAAATCAGAATTAAACATTAACAAATCGAAAAAAAAAAGAAGAATTGCAGAATCAAACACAAACTTTAAATGAATTTATTTTTCAGAAATCTAATTTCATAAATATATCTCTCTCTGTCGTCGAATTGTTTTCTCTTTTCTGGCTGGACACGTGAGTCCTATTTTCCCACTGAAGAACATTTATTTTTCAACTTGTTGAAAATATATCAAAAGTAACCCCTGAAGTAATGATTGTGCCATTTCCACCTCATCTCTTAAAATAATTATATATATAGATATTAAATCCCTTTTTGTAAAAGTTTTAGATAGAATGACTGAGTTACGTTACTTTGGATTCGTTTCGGTCTATTCTGAAAATTTAAATATTAATTATGAAATTATTATGGGGTTGATAATAAACAAATCACTAAATATTGGGACTATTATGGGAATAATAGATAGAATGGACCGAAAGCAGAAGAACGTGGAGGGGGCGTTTTTTAAGCTACCCGCCTTGTTGACGTGTCCGAGTCACGTGCGATTGTTTGGTCTCATATTGTCACTTGTGACAACAAACCGTCACGCAACACAATTCACACACACACTAGGGAACAAACCTATCATACTTGTATTTTATTAATGGAAAAATCTCATAAATGTAATGAAACAGAAAAAAAAAATTTCTTCCATCTGATTGATTAAAAGAGAAGATTACAAACAAAAAATCTGAACTAGGTCGGAACCAAAAACAAAGATGACGAAAAGTATTTAAATCCCCAAAATCTACGGCCAAAGAAAAGGAAAACAAGCACCAAAAGAAAATTAATGAATTCTAATCTAAAACCGAAAAAACATTTTCATAGAATGGAAATACTTCAACCCTCGTTGTCCTCTCTTGCTATTTGGTAGACTTCTAAAGATAGAACTAGAACTAACTCCAAAATGTTGAACTTTAAAAGAGAAGACCACTTTCAACAAAACCGACACCGAAATTCGAAATGGCTGAAACACGAGATAAAGTTAGTCAAGCTATTCAAACTACGATAGAGATCTGATCTTGAATTCTGATATGATGAAACACGAACTAACCTAACCGCTTCACCAACCTCCACATCAGAAGGATGTAAATCGATCAGTTAAAGGCCAAGAGACAAATTTTAACAATTGATTAAAGAAATAAAAAACAAGATTTACTTTGGCCAGATTACGCTGAGACAGAGAAGCACTCGATTTGGCACAAAGAAACGAACCTTGACCCCACCTAAACAGGCGAATCACCAAAGATCCACCAAGATGAGAGCAGAGACTTGACAAAGACGAGATCTCCAGCAAGCCCACCTGTTTTGATCGACGACATCACGAGATCCACAACCAAGGCCTCCAAAATTAGTCTCTATCTGAAAAAACTAGAACCACGAGCAGAAGAAGGGGCCACGACACCAGTTATGTGAAACCAAAATAGAATGAGAAAATACAAAATTAAATTTGTATAATTTGATAACTTTTACTGAATAACATAATATAATACAACATTAGTAATTTACAATTCTCAATTTACCAAATAGATTTTAAGTATATTGTAGATATTTCTTTTAAGTATATATATATATATATATATATATTTATTTTTATTTTTTGTCAACTTGAATTTTATTAAAAGGAAAAGGAGAAACTTCCAAAATTTTACAGACCTAAATCACTAGCTAATCCTCTAACACTATGAGCGAAAAAATCCGGCATATGATTCATGGATTTAAAAATTACACGAAGAGAAACAAATCTGAAAAAGCTCTTTTCCAAAAATATTTCTTATTAATTTTAAGGAGACGGCGTAGCTGTTACATACTGAGTAAAATATAACATACCGTTAGGCATGCGAAACAGAGCCAGCTATACAATTAGTCGTTGAGAGGATATGTATAAGAGGATTACAAATTTGTAGAGCGTGATGCTTCATAATCAATCTCATTATGCATCCAGTTCAGGCCAACAGTAACAATGTATGATTGGTACCTTTGTTCCTCTGTAACTGAGCTAGCTATTGACGTTGAAATTTGGTTACATGTCTTCGGCATGCATTGGACAAACCAGTTGTGCAAAGTCTTCAGATGATAAAAAATTTGCGCTATAAAACCTCTCGAAGACCCTTCATGGTTTTTGCTCATATAACATGGTATAGACTTGCTCTGATTTGACTTCGAAATCACCTATTTTTGATGTGTGTGGTGTGCACTTTCAACCGCCCATAGACAGCTTAATAAGGCAGCTTGCAAGGGCTGTGATACATTAGAAAAGGCTCTCCTTCCATGTAGAGTAGCTTTGCCTTCGTCATTCCATAAAATCCATGTTGCTCCACTCATTCTTTTCTCAGGGTCCCAAGAGTAGCTAATATTGCATTTCAACCATGGTATTGGTGGTTTACACATATGTCATTAGTCTGCAGCATAATGGATGAGTTCGGGTTATCCTCATTGTCCTTCTTGTTGGCCTTGAACCATTCCCCAGTTTTTTCACGTGCTCTACTTACAACCGCATCTGGTTCTATTTTAGATTTCTCAAAGAAAAGGGCATTTCTTGATTTCCATACGTGCCACAGGAACCATGGAATTGCTTGCCTTTCTGCAATCAGCTTTGTGACATCATCTTGCATCTATAGCAAGTGGTGGGTGTTAAGAAAGGTTGAAGTGCGTGAGTAGCCGTTAGGTGGAGATGGCAAACTCCATATCCTATCTGCTGTCTTAGACGTGAACAACACATGGGTAATTATTTCTGTTTCCTTACCACAAGTTACACATTGGTTGTTTGGACATATTCCTCTTCGTTGTAATTTATCAGCCACTACAAGAACCCCTGCCAAAGCTTTCCATAAGAAATGTCGTAATTTTGGAGATGTTTTCACTCTCCAAATCTTCTGCCAAACGGTATTTTCCAATTGAGAGGGTTCCTGACTTGTTGGATTATCTCTACATGCTATCTCATCAGCAAGGTTATAGCCACTTCTTGTGTCGTATATTTCGTTTTTGGTACGACTCCACCTATATTCATCCTCTTCCTCTCTTGTGAGCTTCAACTGAGCTATATGGTCTTTGTCTCCAGCATTGAATAATTGTTGTATTTTAGTTGCATCCCAACTATTGAATCTTTCATTCAATAAGCTAGTACCAAATCATCATTGACGAGGTATGGTCTAGTAATTGTAGATGATCTTGGTTCACTATCTTGAATCCATTTCTCAGTCCAAATTTTTTGTTGTGAATCTATTATCTACGTGTTTCACTATTCTCTGTTTCAGAAGCTTTCTACCATGCATCATGCTATCAAAAATTTAATATCCAATAACAAAATTAATTATGACCAAAAACTGTTATTTGGGAATTTTTCATGCAAAAGTCAGAATTTTCAGATATATTACTCAAAAGAATCGGCATAACATCCCCTTTTTAATTCTATGAAAAAAATAGAATCCGGAGAAAAACCTTCAAATAGAATCCGAATAGAAAGGACCTACTTTCATTCAAGGAAGCGGACCGGTTGACGACGGAAGGAGACTTGTTTCCTCTCTGCGATGTTTTGAAAGTGTTGCTGACTTAACATTTAGGTTTTGGCAAAAAATATATATATTATCCACAAGTATCTAATATGTAAAAAAAGAAAACAACAAGAAGCTGGGTCAACTATTTAATCAAATGTGCCAGCCAAACGAAGGTCGTGCTCCTACACGACAATCCAGAAAAGTAGTGTTCTTGTAATAACATCCTTTAAGAATCTGAGCCAACAGTGAGTCTGGCTGTGCCAATAGTCTCCACGCCTGCTTGTCAAACAAAGCTTGGTTGAACTGGAAAGTGTCTTTGAAACCTAAGCATCCATCATGTTTCTTTTTACACATTTTGGACCAAGAAACCCAAGAGATTTTCTTTTTATTCATAACATTGCTCCACCAAAATTCTCTCGTCGTAGTGGTGAGTTTCTTACATGTATGCATCGGGAGTTTAAAGCACATCATGGCATAGGTTGGGAGGGCCTATGCTACTGTTTTTAATATCATTTCCTCCATGTGAAAGGGATTTTGCATACCAACCATGCATCCGAGATCGATGCTTCTCGGTAATGAAGTTAAGTATATTACTTTTAGTCCCAAGAAACATTCCAAGGAGTCCTAAGTACATGCCATGACCACTTTCCTTCTGTCTCTGCAAAGTATTCTTGATCTACTGCTCCATAGAAGGACTCACATTTTATCCAAAATAGATCGAAGGCTTTTGGAAGTTGATACTCTAGCCAGAGGCATTTTCATACATTTTCATACATGTTTTGATCACCTCACTTTCCTCTCTATTAGTTTTACACAGCAGCAAACTGTCATCCACAAACAGAATGTTCGTACCGGTCTTAGCACGCCCTCAGTACGAAAACGTTGTTTTGTGATTTTGGCTGCACCGTTGATCGGTTGCCTACGTATCCAATGAGAAATCAAGCCTGCTCGTAGTTCTGATAATCAGTTGATCATGAGTCGATCAAGATTCTTCGTGGGTCGAGACCTTCGTGTAATGAGTCTCAGGTGGTTTGTTGAAGATTGGCTAGCGCTCGTCGATCGAGGCGCTCGTCGATCGATTATGCTTGGTTAAATCGATCTCAGATTGCGCTCGTCGATATGACGCGCTCGTCACTGTACGTCACCACTAGGGTGTTAGTACGAGTTGTGTTCGTCAATAGGTTTCTCTGTTGGTTGCACTCGTCAATCTATTACGCTTCTCTGGTGGTTTCGCTCGTCGATCGATTATCTGTGTATTTGTGCTCGTCGAAAGCCTCACCACTTGGGTGCTTGGGCTCGTCGAGTGATAACTAGAGTTGTTCAATTGTATGGTCGTCGAATCTAATCTTCTTAGTTCTTACGTTCGTCAATTTGTGGCTAAAGTTATGTTCGTCGACTAGCAGCTCGATTTTATGTTCGTCCAGTGTTCCTTGAGAGTCCAGATTTTCTAATCCCTTTTTCAAATGGTCTACGTTCCCTTTTATAGTGGTTGAAAATGATGAGCAGGTGCTCTTCATTGACAGGTGTCAGCCTGCATGCGTGCGTTGAAGAGCTGTGTGTTGGCTCTGTTACACGCACCTGCTCGTCATCGCGTATGACTCGTCACTTGCTCGTCATCGTGTTCAGGTGGCGAGGTACTGATCCAATTCACCTAATGGGCTCGAACTAGATGGGCCTTTTCTTCTTAATGGGCTCGTCAAATGGACTTTAAGCAGATTTGGGCCAAAATATTGGGCCGAACGTAGATGGGCCGAATCTAATTGGGCCGAGCCTAATTGGGCTCACACAATCAGTCCCCCCAAGTTCGTTAAATGCGGCCCAACGCGATTTGGCGAACTGAAACATTCCACGTGTCACAACTTCGATGGGCGGTTCGCGTTTTTCGAGGAAGCCGAACGGTTGCCAAGAGGAGGCTATAAATAGGGACCTCCTTTCTTCATTTGTTCTATTTGAAACTTCTCTCAAGGTACTTTCTCTCTCAACTTTTCTCTGTTTTCGCTTTTCTTTTTCCTTTGCGGGTTTTGATTGTGCTCGGCGACGAACATACAAAAATGTCTTGTGAAAATTTTGCTTCTTCCGGATATGCGCTCCTCGACTCATCATCAGAGGAAGGTGAATCGATCAGGGTAGTCGAGCATGAAGATCATGCTCGTCGTTACGAAGTAGACTCGTCGTCCAGGCTGTTTGAGGGTAAAGCAGCTCAACGTCCTGAAATCGAAGAGATGCAAATCGATGAGCATGAATTTGCTCGTCGCGGCGATGGGGTGGGAAACCCATTGGTAAGAGACGAGCATGAAACGGAGCCGGATCTCGACGATCCCAATCGACTTGTTCTTATCTCGTTTACAGGGGGCTACCATAGAGGGCTCGTCGAGGCGAGTAGGCGCATGGACGAGCAGAGGCTGTCTTTGGACGAGGAGTCGAATGTGGAAGTCATGCTAAGGGAGATGGAGAGTCCTACGCTCGGCGACGACGAGCATCTCATGTCTCCTCTGGGCCAGAGGCTCGTCGATCTTTCCAGCAGCTCTCGAGGGAGCGATTCGAATAATGCTCCCAGCGACGAGCATCTGCAGGTCTGCTCCTCTATGCCGAGGCCGATCAAAAGTTTACAAGAGTGGCTGGATTCGCTGCGGGGTCTCCCATCAATGTGCGACAAAACGTCCGTTCTTCAATTGATAGAGAGCCGTCAATTGGGGAATATCGAGTTCCTGATTCCTTAACCAGCTGATCGTCCATGGCAGGCGCCTGAAGGGTACTTTTGTGTCTACAAAAGTTTCTTCATTTGTGGATTACGCTTTCCACTTCAGCAGCTGTTTGTCGACTACTGCGACGAGCGCAACGCTGTCTTCACTCAGCTGGCTCCCACTTCTGTTCATAATCTGCTGACGTTCGCCTAGATGGCAGATAGGTGTGGAGTTGAGGTCGACGCTCGTCTTTTTGAAGAAGTGTCGACCATCGCACGATGTACAGACTACCCAGGGGCGTACTACGTCAGTATGAAGGTCAAGTTTGAAATAATTTGTGGATCGCCGAACAAGATCTACAACTGGAAGCGTCGATTCTTCTATGTGAAGATTAATGAAGCTTCTGTGCTCGACGTTCGTCGATCCTATCGAGGACGTTGGAGTGCCCTTGTTGGTCTGACTTTTGATCTTCTCTATTTTCTTTAATGAATCTAACTGCTTTAATAATTTTTCTATCTTGCAGATCATCATCCAATTGGTCGACCGCTTCGGGCAAACTTCAGAGAAGAAGTCGATAGGATTCGAGATTTTTCTCACCGCCACTTTCCAGCTATTCTCGAGGCTCGTCTTCGCCGAAGAGCTGTTCGTCAAGACAAAGGTAAGCCTCTCGACGAGCATGTTTTGTCTTATCCTCATTCTGTTTTACTTAGTAATTTTGCAGGAGTTGAAGACATGAACTATTCTGCTCGTCTTCGAGATATGACCAGGAAGAGAAAGGCTGAAGCATCTGCTCGTCAGAGCCCTCCCAAGAGACCTTCCGTCGAGCAGAGGCTCATCGAACAGGCGACAACAGGAGCAGCAAAGACTCCTGCTCAGACATAAGTTGCTCCGAAGTCGAGCGCTCGTCAACCTTCAAGGCCTGCAGCACAAGATAAATCGGCTGCTCGTCCTCCAGCTGCTTGTCCTGACGATCCTGCTCGTCGCTCTAGGGCCCAGAAGGATGCGACTGCTCATCAACAAGCACCTGGTCATGTAGTGCTTTCCTTGGTGACTGATAAATCCAAGGAGAAGAGACGAGAAACTGCCGCTCGCTCGTCGAGCCAGTCCGGTCCCTCCGGTTATGTTCGTCCAAACTACATAGACTTCAATTATGATGATGCAGAGACGTCGTTCGTCAATCACCGACGAGCGTGCGGGGAGTACGTTTATTCCGTGAGGAACACGGATTACGCATTCCCTGAGCTTGATGACTTGGAGGAGAAGGAGACCTATCTCACCTATTAGTAAGTACTTAACAAAGATTAGGCTCGTCTATTTGTAGAAGCCGAGCGTCATACTTAGTATTGCAAGACTTGGCCAATTTTCATAATAATTGAAATAATGAAAAGATACTAGTCTTGTTTGTTCGTAGAGACCGAGCATCATCCTGGCATTGTAAGACTTTATACTCGTCGATACGTTTTGAGAACTAGACTCGTACGTAGCGACAAACTTGGCACTGTTTTGAGAACTGAGCTCGTCAACAGTGGTCGATGGTGCGTATGCTCGTCACTATGTTTCAAGACTGGGCTTGTTTATACAGTGAGATATTTGGCGCTGTTTTGAGGACTAGGCTCATCAATAGGGGCACAAGGTTTTTGTGCTCGTCGCTGTGTTTTGAGACTGGGCTCGTTTACATAGTGAGAGACTTGGCACTGTTTTGAGGACTAGGCTCGTCAACAGTGGCACAAGGTTTTTGTGCTCGTCGTTGTGTTTTGAGACTGGCTCGTTTACACAGTGGGATACTTGGCACTGTTTTGAGGACTAGGCTCGTCAACAGTGGCACAAGGTTTTTATGTCTTCAATTCATTCGTCATTGTTGATTAGACATTCTTCTGTTTTAACGAACCTGCAACCTGTTCATCAAAACATATATATATATATTTTTTTTTTACAAGTGGTTGCACCGTATTCGGTTGCCTACGTACCCTTAGAAAGGGATCAAGCCGAACGTAGTTCTTATAATCAGTATTTATAAGTAAAATAGTGCAGCTTTCGTGTGATAGCACATGTTGCCCAGGTCATTTTAGTAATAATATCGTCGAAGGTTGATTGCATTTCAGCTTCGAGGGATTGTTGTTCCATCCATTCTCAGAAGCTCGTATACTCCGGGCTTGACGATCTTTGAGATTATGTATGGACCCTCCCAATTCTCGCCAAGTTTTACGGAGTTTGGTTCCATTGTGTTTTCGAACACTTTGCGCAGAACCAAATCTCCTTCTTCAAAATGACGACCTCGGACTTTGGCGTTATAATACTTTGCTGCTTTTTGTTGGTAATTTTGGAGCTTTAGTAGAGCTTGATCTCGCAATTCTTCGACTTGATCCAACGAGTCTTTAATCATTGTGTTGTTTAGCTCTTGTTGTTCTGGAAGCTCCGCTCTTCGTAAACTTGGGACACTAGCCTCGGCCGGTGCTAGGGCTTATGTTCCATGCGATAATGAGAAAGGTGTTTTTCCCGTCGTACTTCGAGGGGTTGTTCTATATGACCATAGTACGCCGTCGAGTTCGTCGGCCCATTTTCCCTTCTTATCGTCCAAACATTTCTTAAGCCCATTGATGATGACTTTATTTGATGCTTCGGCATGTCCATTTCCTTGTGGGTTTCGCGGTGTTGCTTTACTTAACCGAATTCGCCAATTCGCGCAAAAGTCTTCAAACTTGTTGGAGATGAACTGTGAACCATTGTCGGTCACTATCTCGTATGGTAGTCCGTGACGGCAAATGATGTTTTTCCATACGAACTTTCGAACATCCGTGTCTTGAATCTTTGCAAATGAATCTGCTTCGACCCACTTGATGAAGTAATCGGTGAGGACCAATACGAAGCGTTTTTGTCGAGAAGAGGGCAATGACCCGATGATATCCATTGCCCATCGCATAAAAGGATAAGGCATGGTTGCTGTTGCGAGGAATTCTGCTAGTGAGTGAATGATTGGTGCGTGGTGTTGACATGCTTCACACTTTGCGGCAAACTTTTCGCAATCTGAATTCATTGTTGGCCAAAAGTATCCGAGCCGCCGAACTTTTAGCGCAAGTGATCGTCCGCCTGAATGGTTTCCACCGGCTCCTAAGTGAACCTCTTGCATCACACGCGTCGTTTTGTCCCCGTGTATGCAGGTTAATAAGGTTCCATCGATACTTCTTTTTAATAGATGCTCTTTATATAGTGTGTAATGCGCGTTTCGGATTTTCAATCGTCGCGCAGCCCATCTATCTTTTGGGAGGATGCCATCGGCTATGTAAGCTCTGATGTCACTTCGCCAATCCACATGATCGTTGTCGTTTTGACTTCCTTCGGGGACTTCTTCGGGAGATTGATTTTCTTCTACTATACTTAAGCAACATCCCTTTATTAGACTTATGCTTGGCGCTGAAATGCCTTCGACAGGAATGATTCTATACTGCTTGAGATCCGATGTCAAAGCTAACGCAGCTAATGCGTCGGCGGAAGTGTTTTCTCCGCGTGAGATTTTCGTTAAACGAAATTCCAAGAACTCTTTTGCTAGTTTTTGGGTCACTTTAAGATATGCGTCCATTCTCTCGTTCTTTGCATCGAATTCCCCATTGAATTGACTTGTCACGAGTTGGGAATCGCAAAATGCTTCGATTTTCTGGACCCCGAATGACTGGGCCAATCGTAGTCAGGCAATAAGAGCCTCGTACTCTGCTTCATTGTTGGATGCGACAAAAATTAGTCGAAATAATTGTTCGATAATGCTTCCCTCGGGTGATACGAGTTGTATCCCGACTCCTGCCCCGCGCGTGGATGATGATCCATCTACAAATAGCGACCATTTTTCTTCAATGTGATCATCTTCTCGCAATTCTAGTTCGAGCTCTATCAAAAAGTCAGCTAGGACTTGCGATTTTGCGCTTGTTCTCCCTTTAAAGTCAATGTCGTATTCGCTTAGTTCGATTGCCCACTTGGTTAACCTTCCGGATTGATTTGGACTGTGCAGTATTGATCGTAATGGATGGTTAGTCAAGATTGTTATGGCGTGAGATTGGAAGTACGAACGCAGTTTTCTTGCCGAAATTACGACTGCCAGAGCAAGTTTTTCTGTTGTCGTGTATCTTGTCTCGGCATCATTCAATGATTTGCTCGCGTAAAATATCGGCTTCTGTTCTCCGCGATCTTCCCGAACTAATACTCCGCTGACAGCTGCGTGAGTTACCGAGACATAGAGATATAGTGTTTCTCCATAGGTTTTGCCAATATTGGTGGTGTCGATAAGTAATTTTTCAACTCCGCAAACGCTAATTCGCACTCGTCATTCCACTCAAACTTTTTGTTGTTGCGGAGTAACTTGTAGAAGGGGAGACATTTATCCGTAGATCGTGATATAAAATGATTAAGCGCGGCGACTCTCCCGGTAAGCCGTTGGACTTCGCGCTTATTTCTTGGTGAGGGAAAATCTGTTATTGCTTTAATTTGCTTTGGATTGGCCTCGATGCCTCGCTTCGTCACTACATAACCTAAGAATTCCCCGGACTTTACAGCAAACGTGCATTTTGTCGGGTTTAACTTCATCTTATATTGGTTGAAAGTTTCAAAGCATGTCTTCAAATGATCTAAGTGGTTTTCAGCTTTTGCCGATTTGACGAGCATGTCGTCAATGTAGACCTCCATGGTTATGCTTATTTGGTCTTTAAACATTTTGTTGACTAACCGTTGATATGTCGCGCCGGCATTCTTAAGTCCGAATGGCATAACTTTGTAGCAATATATTCCGCGATCCGTGATAAATGACATTTTATCGCGGTCGCTGGAATGCATCTGGATTTGGTGGTATCCTGAGAAAGCGTCCATAAAAGATAGGAGTTCATTTCCTGACGTTGCTTCCACTAGTTGATCGATGCGTGGTAGCGGGAAACTATCTTTCGGGCATGCCTTGTTTAGGTCAGTAAAATCAACGCATGTCCGCCATTTTCCGGTCTTCTTTTTTACGACGACCGGGTTCGAAAGCCATTCGGGGTATCGTACTTCCATTATCGATCCTGCCTTTATTAATCGATCAACTTCTTCATTTACGGCTCGAGATCGCTCAGGGCCTAACTTCCTTCTTTTTTGTCTGACTGGTTTAAATGTCGGGTCAACATTCAACTCATGCGATATTATTCTCGTACTTATTCCTGGCATGTTTTCTGTCGACCAAGCAAATGTTGAGACATTTTGGCGAAGAAACTCGATGAGTTTGATCTTTATGTCTGTTGAGACTTCTGACCCTATTCCGATACACTTCTTTTTGTCAGAAGGATCGATGTTGATTTGCTCGATCTTTTCCAAGATATCGACTTCAAGTTTTCGACTATCTTGGGTTTGCGTCGAGTTTGTAATCATAAAGGTTTTCCCTTTGTTTCGAAGCTTGTGTTCCGTGATGAAACAAGTTCTTGCCATTTGTTGGTTTCCTCGAATGGTGTAAAATTCCGCCATTAGTCGGGAATTTCAGGCATTGATGGTATGTCGAGATCACGGCTTTCATCGCGTAAATCCATGGAGTACCCAAAATGACATTGTAAATAGCTGGCTTGTCGATAATGTGAAACTTTACCCAAGTGGTTGTTCCATCGATGAAGACGGGTAATTTTACTGTTCCAATAGTCATGGTTGTATCTCCGTCGAATCCCGTCAACGGTCGAACCGAGTGTTTCACTTTTGCATCTTTCAAATCCATGCGTCGCAGAGTTTCTTGAAAGATAAGATCGATAGAACTTCCGGTATCGATCAACACTCGAGACACATCGCAATCCGATACTCTCAACTCTATTACAAGCGGGTCGCTATGCGGCATAGCTAGACCAATTATGTCTTCATTCGTGAAGCATATGTCTCGAATTGGATCCCACTTTATTTGTCTGTTCTCGTCGGCCTTAATCCGATGATTTTGCGCCGCTCCTGCTTCTCGCTCGTATACTTTGATGGCGCGGACAGAGTCTTTGCAAGCGACAAGTCCCCCCATTATCATATTTATTCTTTTCCTTGCTGGCGGCAATTTGTCTTTACCGTCGTCATAGGATCGTTTAGGCAGGTTTGCCGAAACTCTTACCTTTGGCAATGAGTTGCGTTCTTTTCGAACCTCCCGATCATTTTCTCTTGATGTTTCCGCATTATTTTTATCTTTCTCGCGGTGTCCCATGTTCAGGCCACCTTTATCGGGGTTTTCCCTTTGGTATTTCTCGAGCAACATGCGTTGCAACTGTATACATTGTGAAGTTAGATGCCCATATCGTTTATGGTATTCGCAATACGCTTGCATGTCTGGAACGTTGATAATTGTGCCTTTGTTCCAACGAGAATTTGCATTTTTCTGAGTCGATTCGCGAGATGGTGAATTGACGTTGAATGCATTTGCATCGTTATCGTTCCTAGCATAGTTTCTTTTGTATTGCTGTTGTCGAGGTTCTTTGCCTTTATAATTTTCTTCTTTGCGAGATTCTCTAACTGCCGGTTGATTAGTAAATTGAGATCTTCGCTCCTCGACTTCGGCAAATTTGTTTGCTCGATGCAGGGCATCTTCCCAGGTCTGTGGCGTGTTGATATGCAAGTCATCCTTCAAATTTGAATCTTCGCGTATTCCATTTCGAAGGGCTGGAATTGCAACATCGTCAGATACGGCCACTTTTGATGCAATGGCTTTGAATCGCTCGATGTATGATCGTAGGCTCTCTCTTCGTCCTTGGAAGATAGAATACAGATCCGCGCTTGTTGTCGCAGGCTGGATGTACATCGAGTAGTGCTTGAGGAATATTTTCGATAGTTGTTTGAAACTATCGATAGAATTTGATTCTAATTTGGAAAACCAATCTAGTGCATCTCCGATTAGGCTTTCCACGAACATTTGATAGTATCCTGCATCATACTCCTGCGGGGAATACTGTGCTCTGCCCATCGCGATCCTGAAGGCAGTGAGAAACTTGTTTGGATCGGTTTTTCCGTTGTATGTCGGGCATTTAATTTTTACGACATGTTGAACCCTAACTGCCAATAGTTGTCTAGTGAATGGCGAGTTTCGCGCCCGAGTCAACATTTGGTCGATTTCTGGTGCTGAACTGGTTACGCTATGGAGCCTTGATGCCATTTTCTCCATTTCTTCTTTCATTGCCTTTATGGTTAAGGCTTGATCCTCCAAACGGTCGAGTGCCAGATATGATGGCTCGATCAGACTTGCACGTAATTCTTGATATTGAGGTCTTTCGATGCGCCTATTTGTTGTCCGCTTTTCTTGCAACTCGATCGTCGGCTGATTTTGTCGTATGTCCGAATTTGGTGACTCTTCAATTCGGACTCTTTGGTGAGACGAATGATTCGCACTTAATGGGGTTGCCCTTGCTTGCGCCTCTTCAAGTGTCGCGATTTTGCTTTGGAATTCCTCGAGCTTTTGATTCGTGCTTCGAGCGGTTTCCTCCGTTTTTCTCAAAAGAGTTTGAAGGAGCTCGGGAATGTCCATTTGTTCACTAGTTGATGCAGGCATGGCTTCTTGACGAATCGGTTCGTGATCCTGCTCATTGAGAGGGATTGCCTCTCGTCTTAGTGTCTGTCCACTTCTGATGTCTCTAGCTCGCAGTGACTGTTCATCACGGTTTTGAGCTTCGTCCCTTGGTTCGTTGACCACCATTTTGACAGGTGTTTAGAAGATTCCTCTTTTCCTCACAAACGGCGCCAATTGTTCGTACCGGTCTTAGCACGTCCTCGGTACGAAAACGTTGTTTTGTGATTTTGGCTGCACCGTTGATCGGCTGCCTACGTATCCAATGAGGAATCAAGCCTGCTCGTAGTTCTGATAATCAGTTGATCATGAGTCGATCAAGATTCTTCTGGGTCGAGACCTTCGTGTAATGAGTCTCAGATGGTTTGTTGAAGATTGGCTAGCGCTCGTCGATCGATTATGCTTGGTTAAATCGATCTCAGATTGCGCTCGTCGATATGACGCGCTCGTCACTGTACGTCACCACTAGGGTGTTAGTACGAGTTGTGTTCGTCAATAGGTTTCTCTGTTGGTTGCGCTCGTCGATCTATTACACTTCTCTGGTGGTTTCGCTCGTCGATCGATTATCTGTGTATTTGTGCTCGTCGAAAGCCTCACCACTTGGGTGCTTGGGCTCGTCGAGTGATAACTAGAGTTGTTCAATTGTATGGTCGTCGAATCTAATCTTCTTAGTTCTTACGTTCGTCAATTTGTGGCTAAAGTTATGTTCGTCGACTAGCAGCTCGATTTTATGTTCGTCCAGTGTTCCTTGAGAGTCCAGATTTTCCAATCCCTTTTTCAAATGGCCTACGTTCCCTTTTACAGTGGTTGAAAATGATGAGCAGGTGCTCTTCATTGACAAGTGTCAGCCTGCATGCGTGCATTGAAGAGCCGTGTGTTGGTTCTGTTACACGCACCTGCTCGTCATCGCGTATGACTCGTCACCTGCTCGTCATCGTGTTCAGGTGGCGAGGTACTGATCCAATTCACCTAATGGGCTCGAACTGGATGGGCCTTTTCTTCTTAATGGGCTCGTCAAATGGACTTTAAGCAGATTTGAGCCAAAATATTGGGCCGAACGTAGATGGGCCGAATCTAATTGGGCCGAGCCTAATTGGGCTCATACACAGAAGATGGTGCACTATCGGGCGTGTTGGTGCTATCCATAAACCATTTATCCTTCCATTCGTTTCCGCTTTGTTCAAAATATGTATCAAACCTTCAACTTGAAAAGAAATGGACAAAGTGATTCTACATGTCTCAGACCCCTCTCCAGTTTTACAAGTCCATGTGCATTTTCATTCGATACAACGACATATGTAACTGTAGTCACACACTACGTTATCCAATGGACCCAACGGTCTCTAAGAATAGAGTCTCTAAGAATAACCATTCCACTCTGTCATAAGTCTTAGACATGTCTATCTTGATAGTCATATATCCCTTGGACACTCTTGCGTTCGTACGAAGAGAATGTATCAACTCGTGAGCTACTAGTATATTATCCGAAATTACTCTACCGGAGACGAAATCCTCTTGTGTCGTAGACACTGTCTGTGGCAAAATTATTTTGAGTCGAGAGCATATGATCTTTGATACAATTTTATAGTGAACGAAGCAGAGACTTATAGGGTGGAGATCAGTTATCTTACACAGGTTTGTTACTTTTGGAATAAGGCAGATTTGAGTGAAATTCCATTCCATTGGTAATATCCCTCTTTGGAAGAAGGCATGGACCTCTCTGCAGACTTCTGGTCCTACTCTATTCCAAAATTGTTGATAAAATTTGGCTGAGAAACCATCAGCTCTTGGACATTAATCTCTATTGATGGCAAACACAACTTTTTTTATGTCCATATCCGTCGCTGGAGCAAGTAGTTGGTAATTCATTTCTGTTGTAACCCGAGCTGTGAAGTCATAGAGATCTGAATCTATGTTTTGTTGGTTCGAGCTTGTAAACGAAGATCTCTAATAACCCACTGCTACTTCTACCTTTGCACGCTCGAATAGTTTTTCTCAATTTTGTTCATCTAAAAGCATTTGTACTCGGTTGCGGCTTTTGTTTCTTTTAATGCTATTATGAAAATGGTGAGTATTTCTATCACCTTTTTTTAGCCATTGGACTTGACTTCTCTTCCTCCTTGTATGCCTCAGTAAGATCTTTCTTTAGGTGGTGGAGATGTTCACGATTCGGGCTTACTTTTGCAGTATCAGCTTCCATGTCTTTCTTTAGATTATGAATGCTAGTGCTTGCATTAGTTGCCGCAAACACTTTCCATTTTGCTAGTTCTTTTCTGCAATTATTGAGTCGATTAGTGAGAGAACCTTGGCAATCATCAACTGATGTTCCCCAGCCATTTCTGACTGCATCTTGTATACCCGGTTTCGATGCCCACCTACTATCATAGGTAAATCTTCATTTATCTCTCTGCAGGTTTGATCCAATAAACGATACAAGAATCGGTCTATGGTCGAAAGTCCACATAGACATATACAACATGCTTGATTGCGGGAAGAGCTTAAACTAACTATTATTGCCGAAGCTTCGATATAGTCGGCATTGAATCCACACATTTTCTCTCCAGTGATCCCATGAGAAATGATTGCCAGAGCTGTACAGTTAGCTTAGCTTACAATTAGAGACCATATCGCTAAAATACCATAAAGAATTTTCTCTACGCTTATCATCATATAAATCTCATAGTTATCTAATAACTCATTAAAATCACTAAATACAATCCATTCATCGTCTCTAGATAGGCCAATGGATGTTAAAAGAGCCCATATTTGTCTGCAATTTGCACTAACGAGATCACCATACACAAAGGTCACATAGAAGCAAACTGAATTCATTATTACTTTTAAATCAATAATTCGCTTATTATCGTACAAAACAGAAACATCATAGCTATCCTTCCTGAAAATGGCTAATCCACCGCTTAAGCCGATTGGATGAGTTGTATACATGTGGTTGTAACCTAATCAGTCCTTCAACTTCTTGACGCATTCCTCCCCTTCCTTAGTCTACATGAGAAGCACCTTGGAAACCACCGCGATGTTTGAGGTTTTCTGGTTCTTTTTTGCCGATTCAATATCAGTATGAGTCATCTTCCTCTTGATGGTCTCTCCTTGTACTCATGGAGGACTTTCATGTCATCGGTTTTTCAAGTGGTTCCGTTGTTGCTTTTTGCTTACTCACCCATGCCGCAGGTCTACCTCTCTTTTTTCCCTATTTTTCCTGTGGCTGATTCAAGATTGTCAGATGTACCAATACAAAAACATGCAGCTGTTTTTCTTGGTGTAGATCATCAAGACTCTTCATTGAGGACACTTCAACATCAACAAAATTGGTATCCTTGTCCTCTGGAAACTATGTGTCTTTTTCTCTTGTCGTGGAGTGACGTTTGCATTTTGATGTTCACCATTTTCCTCCGCATAGACTTGGTTTATCTCCTTATTAATATCATAAGATATATTGGGTTACTTGTTAGCTTCCTTCTCCGCCATATTTGCGATTTCTTGTTGAACTCGAACAATACGGGCTCTTTTCTCTGTTGGGTATAAGTGTGATATATACTTTTCAGTCATATACCTTTCTTCGCGCGAGAGTCGTTCTAAGATAGCATCAAAACCTAGAGGAGCCTCTAAGATGTTCAGAAGCATATGTGCTGGCAGAGCAAGTCGGTTGTCTGTGTTAGGTTGCTCTACTTTCCTCTAGTTGTTAAATCCTTGCTTTTGCTTATCTCTATCATTTGCCTTAGTTGCTTTTCTCCATGGGCCCATTGCCATCTCGTGTGTTAATCTTTGATAGTGAAAACATCTCTTCCTCGGCTTTTCATACTCATACAGTATTTCCACTTTCTCTCCTGATGGTAAGCTTAGGATACGTGCTTCTCTAGCCAGGTTGCCGATATTGATACTCACTTTGGCTCGCACAATCCATTTTTTGTGAAGCCTTTGGGTCATAGGCTATTTCTTCCACCTTGCCTATTGATGTAGCCAAACATTGGATCGTCTCCACCGTGTAATAATTCACTGGTATATTACGTATCAAAATCCATATGGACATCATCCAGAAGAAATCAGCTTGTGGTTTGGGGCACTACTTCTCCATGACCATAGTCCAATTGACATAGGACCATATATTTCCGCTAGAACAGTATGCATATCTTCCTCCCATTGGAAGATGACTTGGAATCTTTCTCTAGACACAACAATACCTTTGACTCTCTACTTCAGCTTCCAGATCCGAGGCATAACATCAATCATCTTTGCCATTATCTGGCAATCCGGGTTAAGCAGCCTCCCAAGTATACTAGTTGCATTCTCATCAAACACCTGAAGTCTAGGATTGTCCGACAATGTGATAGGTTCATCGTCATGGAGAGACAGGGCATTAATAGCTTGTTGAGAATTGTTGCCATCAGATTAAGAGAGTTACAACGTCGGAGAATGATAAGGAAAGTCTTGATCGATCAAATCATTTTCTGCTGGCAGATGGATAAGGAGAAAGGAAGTATTTAAAAATTTAGGAGAAGTGGGAAGAAAAAAAGAAAGAAGATCATGGGCAATAAATATGACAAAACACTGCAGCCTTGAAGATCAAAGCCGGATTATGGAGTCTGCTGTGATGGGAGAGGATGTTTAAAAAGGTAAGTGAAACTCTTTAGACCAAACAAAAGAGATCTCAGCTATCAGAAAAAAAACATTTCTAAAAAAAAGAAGTTATTGAAACGCACAAAATCTTAGACCATGATTATTGGGGGTTCTTACAATGGGGTTCTTAAGAATAAAATAATCAAATTATTCTACTATAATTAAAATAATATTAATTTTAAGAGACTATGAAGGAATGGTTTCTTATTTAAGAAACTTTCATTAACTTTTAAGAACCTCTATGTACATGTGTAAGAGATTGATTGGATATAAAATTTTAAAATTAAAATAATAATTAAAATATTTATATTTTATTGTTAAGAAACTCATAAAGTGTTTTACCATTAATCATGCTCTTATATCCTTATCTGATAATTCATAAGTAAGTTTTCTAACAACTTCCACTCTATCTTTTTGATATGTGACATAAGGCCCAAAAAATGGATCTTTCTTTTTTTACTTCTAATTATTTTTAATTTGAGAAAAAATAAAAAATAATAATTAAACCCTATAACTTGTTTTCCCCACTATATTCATCTTCTCCCCTTCCCTTTATTACTCTTGACGATGAAATATTGCTACCAAACTAAAAATTCCACTTTTTCTTCTTAAAAAACCAAACGTTTCCATTGTTCATTGGTTAATATCTTATTTGATATTTTTTTCCCTTGAAATTTCAAAGGATTGATCATGTACTAGAATTTACGAGTAGATGTTTTCAGTCAAAACTAGTATGCTACTTTATATGTTCAATATTCCATACTTTGTTGTCTCTTTAGCATTTGTTATTGTAGCCGTTGTCATGTATATAAGTGTGTAACTCTGCAAGTGATTTGAGATTTTTATTTGTAGAATTGGATCATTTACCGTTTTGTGTCTTTACTACTTCACATCGCATGAATAATTTACCACCAAGATCTTTATGAGAAACACTGAGAAGATTGACTGACCGATTCAAAAAGCACAAGATGGCAAATTTAGTGTGGATACCCATCTCATACTCCTCAATTATCGTAGGCTAGCATCTTCACTTTAACAATTTAATTGTGTGATATGTGCCGGGTTTAAAAACTTCCCAGCTCACTTGGTTTTCTCACAATGAAGTAGAAGTTGGAAGTGTAGTCCAAGAAGCAGCTTAGTGTAGCAAATCATGTGAGATTTATGAGGAAGCAGCAGCTTAGTACAGCCGGAGAAATAGCAGACTTGCATACTTGAAGAGCTGGAATCCTTGGAAGATCAGCGAGAACTATCCAAAGAAAAGTGTAATCATATCGCACATAAAACATTTATCCATCTTCGTATTTCTGCTACACAAATCCATGGAGTTTGCAAAGGGATTCAATAATCTGCTGCATCATATGATCTATATGAAGGTTTTGATGATGAGAGTAAGTATCGCTATTCCATTGAAAGTTGATAAAATGCTTATCTTGAAGGAAATCAGTAAATTCAGTGATGAAGGTATGCTCGCTGACAATTGTCGATGTGAGTTTCCTTTGTTGACTTCATACAAAATAAGTTTTGACATATTTATTGCTTCTATAACTGGAAAATTCCAAAATTATCTATCAAATCAGATATTCCTCATATTATTGAATATTTATATTTTAACTTGCTAACAATTAATATATACAATTTCGAATTAAAAATATAAATTTTCTGGAATTATTAAATCTTAGGGATTAAATATAGAAAATTGTCAATTTAAATAGTAACTATCAAACTTAATATATTTTCGAATTAATGCCTAAATACACGGTAAGAAACTATAATTTTTAAATCAATAAAACCCTAATTTTCTAAATATAAAAGCAACTCTCACCTATCATACATCGTCAAATAATTTTTTTTGATATTATATATTGTTTAGTTTAGTTAAATTTTATTTTTCGTTTTGTAGGATAAACATATTCCGAACCGACGCCTTAAAACACGATTTAATGATGAACTCTACCTCCGAATACGGATCAGCAAATTGATCTGAAAACTAGACCATTGGGGCTTTCCAACAATATGTTGATCATTGTTTGGATCCTTCTGGTTTGACGGGAAACTGCTTTCAAACATTAAAATTCATGAATTCGTTCTCCAGAGATGTGTCTTGGGAAAACCACCTTAACTTTCGTATCGCAATTCTGAATGCGATTTTGTTTTCGGTTACGTGAAGATATTAGGGTTATAAAGGTGCACATCAATTTTTGTTCTATTACGATTCGTTTTCATCCTCTGTTTCTCTTTTCTTTCTCAGGTAGTCAGATCATATGGCGGATAAGGTTTTAGGATTCATAATATGATTCCTAATTCTTTTAAGGATTCATCCACGAATGTAAGTACTTTTAGATTTTTATGATAGTTTTATGCAAATAGAATTTATTATTTGGTATATGTTTTAATATGATTAAAATTTGTATTTCATTTTACAGAAACATGTAAGTAGTTTTAATTTCTTAATAGAAGTTACGATAATATATTTTTTAATTTGCTATAAGTTTTATTTTAATTTAATTAATTATCTAACACCGGTTTAGATTTAATTTAATTTAATTTAATTTTTTTGCAGGATTAACATATTATAATATCTAACACGTTTAGATTTAACCGAACATGTAAGTATTTTTAAATTTTTAATTTATTATATACAAATTTGTTTTTTATTTGGCATATGTTTTACATATAACATAATTTTTTTAATGGTAATATAATTTTTTGATTAATGTAATATTATTATTTATTTAATTTCATACAATTTTTCAAAATATTACTATAGTTTTACGCAAAATATACTTTATTGTTTGATATATGTTTTAATATGATAAAAATTTAATTTTGTTTTGCAAGAACATGTAAGTTTTTTTTTTTTTTTGCCGAGTTACTCTCAATCTGGTTGTTAGGAGGATCCAGCTAATGATTTGGCACCAGGGTTCGATTCCTACCCTCTGTATTATGGTAGCTTAAAAAAGGATTATAGAGGTGAGCTTTACGCTATGTATTGGGCCTTGTAGATCCAATTGTTGACAAAAAGAAAGAACATGTAAGTTTCTTAAAGTTTTAAATGAAATTTACCGAAATAAATTTTTTGATATTGTAAATGTTTTATTTTAATTAAAGTTTTTTTTTGTTTTGCAGGATAAACATATTACAAACCAACGTCTTAAAACACGATTTACCGATGAACTCTACCTCTGAAACTGGATCAGTAAACTGATCTGAAAACTAGATTATTGGGGCTTTCCAACAATATGTTGATTGTCGTTTGGGTCCTTTTGGTTTGACGGGAAACTGATTCCGAACATTAAAATTCAGGAATTCGTTCTCCAGATATGTGTTTTAGGAAAATGACCATAACTTTCGTATCACAACTCCGAATGCGATTTTGTTTTCGGGCTACGCGGAGATTTTAGGCTTATCAAGGTACAAACAAATTTTAGTTCTATTACGATTCGTTTTCATCATCCGTTTCTCTTTTCTCTTTCAGGTGGTTAGATCTAATGGTGGCTAGGATTTTTGGATTACTAATATGATTCATAATTCTTTTATGAATTTATCCAAGTGAGTATTTTGAGATTTTTATGATAGTTTTATGCAAATATAATTTATTATTTGGTATATATTTTAATATGATAAAAGTTTATATTTTGTTTTACAGAACATGTAAGTAGTTTTAATTTCTTTATAGAATTTATGATAATATTTTTTTTTAGTTTGCTATAAGTTTAATTTAATTTAATTTATTATCAAATACGAATTTAGATTTTATACTTTTAATTTTTTTTAAGGATAAATTTATTATAATATCGAATATGAGTTTACATTTATCCGCACATGTAAATATTTGTAAATGTTTTCTACACAAATTAAGTTTTATATTTGGAATATGTTTTATATATTAATACAATTTTTAATTCTCGTTAATTTTTCATCATTATTTGACAATTTTTTTTTTAAAATTTAATATTACAAATCTTCGTAAAATTGATTATTGCATATTATATTGACTCTGAATATTAAGTGTCATGATCTCTTCCATGGATTTAGGGCGTCAACTATTTAACGATATTGATCTCTCCAAAGTTGAATCAGGTACTAGAATATATGATATTTACATTTTGACCTTCTGTTAATTGTTTACATATTTGATTGAGTCTTTGTGTTATTTTCATGTATAAAGAAGTTAAAAGCTACAAAGTTTGGACCAAGAGATATGGTGAAACTCGTGCTTTCATGATCAAGGATGAGACTACTTCAACTTTTTGTTTTCCAAGTATCAATAATAGTCACATTTTGGCTTATAAATTTCTTAGATTTTTTTTGTCAACAAATTTCATAGTATTTTATTTGTTTTAACCAAGCAAAAATTTATTGTTTTCAACATTATTTCCTTGAAAACGTCCAATCTTGGGATCCTATTGTACTTATACAGTATACTTTTAGATAATACATAATTGAAAGTTATACAATTTATTAATTTCCATAAAATTTATAATTTTTGACTAATTATTTTCTAATATATACTATTAGTTCATAATATTAAATTTTTTTTATCAACATTGGGTCATAACTGACTGGCCCATTAGTCAAGTTCTTACGTAATGTAGACAGTGAGACTCAATTCCTTTATATACAAGTGTGTCTACCTTTAATAGATTTACCATATGCCATTAGACTAAAGACCACATGCATTCATAATATTAAATTAACCAATTGGCATCAAAGTTTTCCTAAAATATTGACTCCAAAAAGAAACTTTAAAAATGTTGTCTTTTTATTATATAGTAGATATGTCTCAATAGAAACAAGTATGCATATATAACTTTTATATTTATTAACATATTCATAAATTAATAATCAGTTAAAGAAAATATTATTATAATCATATACATTACACTCTATCTTATTATTGTACACACATTGAATCTTCCCTATTTTTAATATATAATTCATCCGAAAATCTTATTATAGAAGACTATTATTAAAAAATCTTTAACAAATTTCTATTTTTATGATCAATTATAATCTTTTTTTTCTTAAACAACTATAGAATATCTTAAGTTCTGAAATTTTAATCTTAAATCTCCTTAAAATCATATACTAATTCTTTGTTTCTAATAGTAGATAACTAATTTTTCGTCGAATTTAAAATATTTGAATTCATCCAATCATTTAATAACATATTTTTATATATGGATATATCTTAAATAAATTTGAATCTCGAATTATACACGGTTTTCATAAATTGTTCAATTTGAATGATTCGAATATATCGTTAAACCATTAAACCCTAGCCCAAAAACAATATAAATACATGTCTATTGTTAGTGTTTTTTTTTATATCATCCATTTCTCTAATTTTTAAACCCAGCTCAAAAAACAATACTATGTCTTTTGCTGATGTTGCTTCCTTAAAGCCAGTGTCGCAAAAATGGAAGATCAAAGTCAAAATTGTTAGACTTTGAAGGCATATACATCGG
Source organism: Lepidium didymum (assembly GCA_963920545.1). Taxonomy (NCBI): domain Eukaryota; kingdom Viridiplantae; phylum Streptophyta; class Magnoliopsida; order Brassicales; family Brassicaceae; genus Lepidium; species Lepidium didymum. Next base: position 8,882,841 of record OY986988.1, read on the forward strand.
AATTTGGCCAAACCATTGAGATGGTTTTGTGTGATTCTAAGGTGACTAACAAAAAAATTCTAGATTCTCTACTCTCTATTGTGTTAACTCTTATTCCCTATCCCATATTTTTATGTTATTTTGTGTGTTAACCATTTTTTGTAGGGTGCTACCATCCATTGTAATATCAAACAAGGGTTGATTAAAAAATATGGTTACCTTCTTAACCAAGGTGATACCAAAATTATTACTAATTGTATAAGTGGTTCATATCGAACTACACATCATAAATTTAAGATATCGTTTGTTGTGACTACATATGTGAAATCAACTGACCCTCTTCCTGAGGCTTTATTTGGTATTGTTCATGCGAATTTCGCAGATTTGCATATTGGTAAAGTTAATGACAACTTTTTGATTGGTAAGTTGTTCTTGCATCCCTCGGAGGATCATTGGAGAAAAAAGGTCATCGACTACTCTCTTCATTTTTTAAACCTATGTTGTTACAAACATACGAATATCTTCTAAGAGTTCATCATCGTGTGAAATGCTATATGAATCCGATCAATCCGTTGGTTTTCAAAGAGTTGATAAAATCATACGTTAAAGCCAATTGTGACACTTTTCATAAATCAATAGAAGATGAGCCAGAGGATGAGATTGAAATGTCTAAGGCGTGCAAGATTTGCATATGGCATTTTGAAGTCTACTCCACATTGTGGATAGAAGTTACTTATTCATAGAAAATTTATGGTACATTATGTTGTGTTGCTTATTTATTTCTATCTTTTGTTTTGATTATTTTTCTATTTTTTTTTAATTCAGTTCTTCATTATATATAAAATATTTATTCCGTCTAAAGTTGCCGAATTGCTCTCATCTGGTGGTTAGGATGATCCAGCTAATGATTTGGCACCATGGTTCGATTCCTACCTGTTGTATTATGGTAGCTAAAAAAAAAAGATTATAAGGGGTGAGATTTAGGCTATGGATCAAGTCTTGTCGATCCAATTGTTGACAAAAAAAATAAGTTACTTCCGGTATCCCTTTTTCACTAGTTTTACATAATTTATCTAATTCGTCTAAAATATGGTTTATGAATATATTGATTAATTAACAAAAAAGTATTACTATAGAATATAGACATAACTGGAAATATATTTACATACGATAATTTATATAGATAAATATATAAAACCGAAATTTGATTTTAACAATATTTTAAAGAAATAATATCGATACCTATCCATATATATATTACTCTTTAGTTATTTAAAATACTTATATTAAAATATAACTAAAAACAAAATGTATATCACTAACTCTGATCCTATAACTAACAATAGCAAATATTTACAACTCTATATTCGGGTATATTCCAAATATAGAGTTAACACATATATTATTGAATACTAGATCCAAAATTTATATAGATTTAGGCTGCGTTTGGATTCGATTTTATTCTACAAATTGGGTTTTTTTAAAGTATGTCAATTTTGTAACTATAACAAAAGAAAACAATATTATTTATATGATGATTGAATTATATGAAAAACCATTAGTAACAAAAAGAAAACTCATATTATTTATATTCAAAACCCATTATAAAAAAAAAATTATACATTAAATATTACTTTTACATATTCAAACTAGACATAAATTAGTGTAAAATCGCATATATAAATCACACCACATATGAATTGTAAGATTAATATATATACACAAGTTTGTCTAAGTAATTCAAATGTACAAATGTATACATAAGATATAAAAAAATAGAAGAAAATTTAATCTCGTGCAACCGCATAAAAAATATATATTACTAAAACAAAACAGTGAGAAAGCTTCAAAGTTTTGTGAGCTAATTCGTGTTATCTTTTGTATGGTACCTACAATTGATCTACTATATATATTTTAATCTTTTTATCTTGTTTTGTGTTCGATTTGGACATAGGAGACTTGATGATTAATTAGACGGCTCGAGGTTTATCATCTTCAACTAGGTGCGAATAGGGATGTTAATATGAGTTTGAAAACCCATTTAATAGATATGTACGTTGTATAATCTGAAACCCATTTACACCCATATATCTAAAAATGTTAAATGAGTTTATGTTAGCTTCTCCATTTAGACCTATTTATTAAATGAGTTTTAACAAAACTAAATGGGTACCTATTTGAACTCATTTATTGATTAGAAATTTGGATATATATACAAAATTTTATATATAATTAGGTGGTTAGCTAGCTTATCTTACAACAAACACATAAACAATAACATAGATCTATTTTGATCTCCATCAATGTCGTGTTTGTGGGAATTTTTGTTTTTAAATAAAAATTCTCCATTACAGCTCTCAAATCAAATATCCTAGGTCCCATGCTCAATAAACGTAATCTGCTAAGTAGTAATCTCATTATTACACGAACCCAAATTTGATGTCTCCATTTTCCAGTAAAATCATATAGAGAATATGAAGATGAAGTGACAGGTTAGATAATAAACGTATTACCAAATAATAAACATATTAATACACAACACATATATTATTAGCAGATAATATATGTGTTAGCGTAAAACATAGGTGCTCATCAAATATTTGCTTGTGATGGACTAAGTGTGTTACCAAATAATATATATGTTATCAATATAATATGTGTTACTGCATAATAGATACGTAAATACATATGTTCTAGCAGATACTAAATAACTGTCCGCGCTACGCTGCCGTTTTGGTTTTAGATTTTTTATTTTTATTTTGTGAAATTTATGTTAAGGTGTAAATATCGAAAAAGTTTGAAATGATTGGAAATAGAAAGATAAAACAATATTGATGATAAGAGACAGAGTGATGATTAATGGCCATACCTATAAAGAAGCAAGGTGAGACTCAAGGGATTCAAGAGCATAACGTCTACATAAAATATTCAGCTTCTGCATCTTTTACATCCCTAGAGTTAATTGAGTCAAAATCCATCTCTTAATTCCCATTGATTTCATCTTTCATTCCTTATTCCGATGAAGGCTCCTCATTTCCCTTTGCAGATGTTTGTCTTTTCTCAATCATATCTCTAAATATAATCGCCAAATCTGATTAGTGATCCAAAAAAACTCACCACTGACTTCCTTTTAACCAAAACACCAATTCCGTCAACAACAAAGACCCAACTATCACACTCAAATCAAATCATCTCCTCAGAAAATTTGGATTTTTCCAATAACGAACAGATAAATTACAAATTTTGGTTTAGCACCTGAAAGCGGTAGCTCATGGAAGACTTAAAAATGCAAATGCAGATAGAAATAATAAACCCATAAGTGGTCATCTCTTCCTTTGCATTGTTACCCAGACATTTTTTAGAAGGAGAAGAAGAGAAGTGGAGAAGGTAGAAAAAGTAGGAATCGTGGGAGAAGTTTTAGGAACGAATTACTTCAATTTTTTAAATTATTTATTTACATTATTTGTTTGTTTTTTTAAAATTTAAAAAAATTAGGAATTTTTTTTTTTAAAAACTATTATTTGAGACTTATGCCACATGTCAAAATGAGAGAGGCCGTTTATGGAAAATTAACTTGTGAATTATTATATTAAAATTATATGAGATTACATGTAATATATGTGTTATTAGGTACTTCTCTATTTCACTTTATAAGGGGTTTTTCTCTTTTTCACAAAGATTAAGAAACATATTAATAACAGAGAAATGAATCATTTTGTTAAAATACATGCGATAAATTAAGAACACTAACAGTCCTCTAGTCTCGTTAACATTTTTTGTTTTTCATTATTAATCATACTTGGTGGAATATAATTATTACATCTGCACACATTTTTTTTTATAAATTTCATTCTTAGAGCCAAATTTTGTGTCCTTGCTTTGAACTAAACTTTTTCTAAAAATGACAATGTAGCCAACCTAGTTTTTCATATATTATTTATCAAAAATATATTTATAAACAACTAAAATCAATTTTTGTAATTTAAATTTTCTTTCAATATTTTTAAATTTTATTTGATTATATGTATATATAGTTTTTATTTATTTTAATTATTATATTTTATATGATTTATTGTTATTATTTTAAGTTTAAATTTTATTTACTTAAATTTATTTTCAATTATTTTTTAATTAATTAAGTTTTTGGTTGTTGGTGTTATTCGTTTGGCAGTCGTTAGTCGTTAGCGATCCATCGCTTAATTTTTAGTGTCGTTAACGACTTGTTACTGCGACCAATCGTTGAACTAACGACCACAAAACAAAAAAAATTTGGTCACGATCACCACCGACCAGCAAACAAAAGAGACCACAGCCGTGAACATAGTCAGTCCCATATACACACCCACTACGAAGAAATGCCAAAAATTAAATCTAGTATGTGCAATCTAAACCATGAAAATTCCAATATATAAGCATTAATTAACACATACATCAGTATCATCCATTCCATGTCTTGTTTCAAACTATTAAAATAATCCATCTTAGATTTTTCATCGCTTAATTTCCATCTTAGATTTTTGATAAAATCTCACTTAATTTAAATCAAGTTGCTAACACTCCACTATAAAAGTGAACAACATTGAGAACATTCTCCATGGCTATAAATGTAAGTTTTTCAACATTGTTTATGTGTATGAAAGATGGGGTCATTTGACGTCACACTACTAGCATCAAGTCCTATTTGAACGACCACATATGAGACAAATGTTAAGAGTTTTGAATCTCTACGATTGATAAAAATACTTTACCCCATGAACCAAAATTTAGGTTTTATATGACGAAGAAAATAGAGAAAAACATCCAAGACAAACATGCAAAAGTAAAAACTTTATTGGAAATGTAGTGTTTCTAGGTGCCATGCCTCGTCCAAGGTTTGATGAAGAAGGAAACGAGGTATTTTCCAAAAAAAATGGAATATTTCCGTTTGTTACTATGCAGCCAGCTCTGCGACCAAGTAAAAATAGAGCTGTTGGGATTTTAGAATGGAAAGCAGCAAATTCTGTCAAAAGAGAAGATATAAAAGGATCCTTAATCAACAAATTTCTTCCAATGATTTATGAAAGTGGCCAAGGGAAGATTGGGGAAGACCTTTTTTATTCAACAAGATAATGCAAAAGCACATGTTGAAAGTGATGATAATGATTTTTGTGAAGCTGCAACGAAAAATAGATTTGATATTCGTTTGATGTGTCAACCACCAAATTCACCGGATCTAAATATTTTGGATTTTGAATTTTTTAGTGCCATTCAAGCTCTACAACACAAGATATGCCCAAAAACCACAGAAGATCTTGTCCATGCAGTGGAAGAGTCCTATGAAGTTTACCCCACAAAAAGGTAAATTATATTAGTTTTAACTCTTCAATATCAAGCGGCGTTTAGGTTTCAGGATCAATTCGGTTATAATTTTGGTATAATTCTCGGTTAATGGGTAATCGATCGGTTATCCCGATCCAAACCGATCCGAACACATAACTGAAGTTTCTCCCGAACCCTTACCAATTGATCCGAATTACGCAAACATAACCAAACAAGTTACCCCACTTATAGTTGAAGAAGATGTTTTATTAAAGGAGTTGAATGCGGTTCTTGAACAAGAAGAGATGGTATGGTTTTAGAAATTTCGAGAGGAGTGGATAGCCTTGGGGGACCAAAACACTAAATTCTTTCATACCTCAATGGTAATTAGAAGAATGAGAAACCGCATTGATATGTTACGAGGGGATGATGGCAGGGGGATTTCTAAGCTGGAAGACCTAGAACGTATGGCTGTGAGTTTCTACGAAAATCTCTACTCGATGAGTGATGTGGTTGTTGTGGTGGAGACGTTACCACATGAGGGATTTTCTCTTATTCTAAATGGTGATCAAACGGCTCTTGCTAAGCTGGAAGACCTAGATCGAGAAAGCAATGTGGAGTATGGGAAGCTTTGAAGCTCCAGGACCGTATGGGTTTCAATCAATCTTTTATCAACAATGTTGGGATGAAGTGGCTTCCTTGGTAGTTTGTTTTGTTCTTGAGTTATTCGTTATGGGTTACTTACCACCCGGGACCAACAATGCTCTTGTAGTTCTAATTCCCAAAGTTTGAAACTTGAAAAGATGAGTCAATTCAAACCTATTAGCTTGTGTAATGTTCTTTTTAAAGTCATTACTAAGGCTATGGTCTTGAGATTAAAGAAGGTGATGCCACTACTTATTGGTCCAACGCAATCAAGCTTTATCCCGAGACGCTTGAGTTCGAACAACATAGTGATTGTTCAGGAGGTTGTATATTCAATGCGAAAGAAGCAAGGTCGCAAAGGTTGGATGCTTTTGAAGTTGGATCTTGAGAAAGCATATGATAGGGTTCGGTGGGATTTTCTACGAGACACCTTACAGGCTGCAAAGTTTTCAGATGTGTGGATATCTTGGATTATGAGCTCTGTCACAGGTCCCTCAATGCATGTTATTTGGAATGGTAAAAAAACACCAGGATTCTCTCCAGATATAGGCCTAAGGCAGGGAGATCCGCTTTTTCCTTATCTCTTTATTTTATGTCTAGAACGACTGTGTCACCTCATTGAACGTGAGATTGCTTTGGATAACTTGAAACCAATTCGTTTGTCATGAGGAGGGCTTAAATTGTCCCACATATGCCTTTCCGATGATTTTAATTTGTTTGCAGAGGCTTCGGTGGACCAGGTTAAATTGATACGTGCTGTGTTGGATAAATTTTGCCAAGCTTCGGGTCAAAAGGTATCTTTAGAGAAATCTCGGGGTTTCTTCTCTAAGAATGTATCTAATGATCTAGTGCAGCAAATTAGTAATGAGAGTGGGATCCAATCGACCAAGGATCTTGGTAAGTATCTTGGTATGTTGATACTACAAAAGAGGATCAACAAGGATACATTTGGTGATGTGCTCCAAAAAGGTATCATCACGGCTATGTGGATGGAAGAATCAGCTTTTAAGTTTTGCAGGGAGAGTAACATTAACTAAGGCAATTCTTTCTTTTATCCCAATTCACACAATGAGTACCATAGCCTTACCGCAGTCCACAGTGAAAACTATCGAATGTGCCTCTAGGAACTTTATTTGGGGTAGTACCGCTGAAAAGAGAAAGCAACACCGTCTTGCTTGGAATAAAGTATGCCATGATTAATCTCAGGGAGGATTAGGGATTAAGTCCTTATCGGTTATGAATAGAGCCCTTTTAGTGAAATTGGGTTGGAGATTGTTGAAAGATAACAGTAGTCTCTGGTCACGTCTTCTTCGAAGTAAGTATAAAGTAACATCCGTTCATGATGTTATGATGTTTAGTGGATAAGGATTACAGGGAATGTTTCTTCTACATGGAGAAGTGTTGTTTTAGGGCTTCGAGAGGTGGTCTTACCTAATGTCAGCCGGGTGATTGGGGATGGTAAATCAACCCAATTTTGGACAGATCATTGGCTCGTGGATGTTCCAGGTGATCAATCAACTCATTCTCTCAACAACAAGTAGTGTTCCAGGTGATCAATTTTCTTTAACAGTAAGGGAGCTTTGGCGTGATGGTCGAGGATGTTGCTTCTATACGTTTTGCATATAAATCCTTAATGCAGATTGTTGTTCTGGGTCTTGATATGGGATGTTTATTCTCTCGTGTGTGGAACGTTGAAGCTCATGAACGAGTAAGATTATTTCTTTGGCAAGGGGTACATCAGATTTTAATGAAAAATTCAGAGTGCTTCCAAAGACACTTGAGTACTACAAATATATGTACGGTTGGCAAGGCAGATTCTGAATCCATTATCCACGTTTTGCATGATTGTCGTGTAATGTCAGGGATCTGGGATCTTTTATTACCAGCTTCGAAGATTCGAGCTTTCTATAGTGCTTCTCTTATTAGGTGGTTAATTGTCAATCTTGGAGATCACTCGGAGGTTTATGGTACTAAGTGGTCAACTTTATTTGCTATGGGTGTTTGGTGAAGATGGAAGTGGATGTGTATCAACGTCTTTGGAGGGAGTGGAACATGTAGGGACAGAGTACGATTTGTCAAAGAGGCAGCAGTGGAAATCACAGCTGCATATGCGAAGAAATGTACAAGACAAGTCCTCCTAGCTCGTGTTGAATGGATGATTGCGTGGAGGCCACCGGAAGGAGAATGGCTAAAAGTGAATATGGATGGGTGTTTTCGTGGTAATCCAGGTCATGCTACCGCATGTGGAGTGTTGTGAAATAGCAAGGGAGAATGGTGTGGAGGTTTTGTAGTAAACAGTGGCATATGTTCGGCTCCTCTAGCTGAGTTATGGGGTGTTTACTATGGCCTTGCTATTGCTTGGAATCAGGGAGCAAGACGATTGGATTTGGAGGTTGATTCGCAACTTGTAGTTGGTTTTCTTGAGAAATGGATCACTGAGGATCATCCCTTGTCATTCCTGGCACGCCTATGTTATGGCTTGTTATCACAGGACTGGACAATCCAAATTAAGCATGTATACCAGGAGGCTAATCACCTAGCTGATGATCTCGCCAATCATGCCTTTGATCTATCTTTAGGTTTTCACTCTTTTGTTAATATTCCTGATTGTGTTTCTTCTTTGCTTGTCGATGACGTTAATGGCTTTGCTTTGCCTAGACGAGTTCTTGTATGATTTCTTTAAGTTTGTTTAAATAAAGCGCTGGAGAGCTTTCTCCCATCCATTCACCAAAAAAAAAAACAATTAATTGTCGTTTAACATTATTTGATAAGTTTTTTTTGCAATAAGTAACCATTAGATCGATAATGATCTAATCCATAGTTTAAGTTTTTTAACTAGAGTTGGATGAAATTCAAACTTACCACTTGGTGCCTACCTAAATTAACGGCAAGCCAACTGGACTACCTGTTTCTTGGCATTTGATAAATTTAAATGAAATAAAATAAATTTTAAATGGGTCTATATGGGTAAAGTTTGATGAGCAAAAACTTAAATGGGTTAAATGGATTTAAGGTTAAATGAGGTGGGTCTAAATGAGATGGGTTTAGATGTCTCTAAACCAAAAACCGCTGAATATAGATGTCTCTTTCAATTATGGAGGATTTTTGTTTGTCTATAACAGTGTTATCACTTGAAATATATTGTACATGAAGATAATTAATTAGGGGTCACTTAAGGGTAATGAAGTCTGAAGGGTCCTAGCACTTTGAAGAGAGTTTTCCCTCTTTGTTGTCTGAGTTACTGAGCAGGGTTGCAACAACGAATAAGAGTTCGACAAGTTGACAATCGAACTTGAAAAGAAGTGTGAGCAGTGAGTTAGGTTGTGACACTATAGGTGTGAGGCAAGTGAGGAAGACTTAGGATTCAATTCAAATGCTATATAATATATAAGTTGGTAGTAAGCTTTCCCCGCTATTTCTTTTGACCGTTTTCTATATGAACTCTGGTGCTACTTTACTAATCTAGAAGACTAGAAGCAATTTGTACACAGTAATTTTTTTTTTTTTACAACTATATTTAAAAATGTTGAGACTTGGAATTTTAAACTTGTTCATATCTAGAATTAAACCACATAAAACAAGAAGAAGACACAATACTTAAAATTAAAAATATTAAATCACCCGATCCAAAAGTTAAAATGATCTGGGTGTGATCTTCATAGTTCCGGTTTGGTTGTAAAACAATAGGAGCTTCTTCATAAATCGACATTTGGTCTCAGCATTTCAATTAAAGACAAGTCCATCTTATTATTATCGGTCTGTGTAGTTCTTGTGGAGTTTAAGTGAAGTGGAAACTAAGCTACATAGTGTTGCATGCAAGAGCTCTGTGATCCGGTGATCAAAGAATCCGAATATGACTTTTTTCTTCTTTTGTTAGAATAGTTTGGATAATGAAATTTTATGAAGAAGAAGAGTTTCATGTGATTGTACCCAGTTTGTGCATTACACTTTGGATGATCCGTAAGTGAAATCGCTTCTCGTTTCCAGGCAGAGCTTCCTATGAAGAACAATGAGCTAGTCTTCTATTTTGTTTTCTCTATCAAAATTGATTGATGAATCAAACTTGAAATGGAACAACGATGATAATTGCAGTTTACTAAGAGGATTTTGGAGAAAAGATTATGAGAAATCAAAGTTAAAATTGACCCGAGAAGGAACTCGTTTCACTCTATCTAGATAGAGAACGAGGAGAAGAAAATAAGTTACATATTTATCCTAAAGTTTATTTTTTTGAAAGATTTGAAATAGGGAAGAGAGAAAATGTGAGGAAAACCTCGCCGGAAAACAAAAAAAAATAGAGAAAAATTCTCTCTCTAGACCATCTACAATATCAAAGGGATGTCATACATGTAACCCATCTCAATCCGACTCAAACCTAAATGAGTAATAGATTTTATAAGACGGGTTTAACCAGCATACTTATTTCATGGGTGGAAATTTAGATACCCAAATTCGAATTTATTAAATCCATTGATTAATGGGTTATACCGACGAATTTAATTATTTTAATTATTTTTATTAAAAATAAATTTAAAAATAAATATTTGTAGAACCGACGGCAACCGACGGGTTTAATTATTTTAATTATTTTATTAATTTTCCTCCAAAATTTTTGGTGGCGATTAAATTTCCCGCTAATTACCGTCGGTTCCCGTCGGGTCTTTTGTTTCCGGTATAAAAATTTTAATAAAATATAAATAAACCAACGGCAACCGACGGCTTTTTTTTTTCTTTTTTTTTAATATAATAATAATTTTCGTCGGTTCCCGTCGGTTCAACCCACGGGAACCGACGGAATACATTAAAAAATTGGTGAACGTCGGTTGCCGTCGGTTGGCTTTTCTGACGTCAACTGACGGCTATTTTTTTGTCTGACTAACCGATGGCTTCCGACGGAAAAGATTTTCCGGTCAATTTCCCTTGTTTTTGCCGTCAGTTTTCAGAGTGTTTTCTTGTAGATATACCCATATATAAATTATAAATTAAATAAAATATTAAAATTCAAAACCAAATAATATAAAATCAACAAATTTGTTAAAAGGGAAAATTCTATTTAATAAATATTTAACATAGTTTGCAGTAGTTTTTATTTTTATCTATTTTTATAGATATTTTACATATTTTTAAAAGAAAATATTATATTTTCTTGTAGATATTTTATATATTTATTATTATATACTTTTTAATGATCAATCCGTGGGTAACCTGGTACCTGATGGGCAAAACCACTAATATTATTTATCCAGAAATAATAAACCTATAATGGTCTATTTATTTATTTATTTGAGTAAAAAATTTAATCTAAACCCTATTAAGTTTACAAACAACAAAGGTAACCCATGGATAATGACCATTATGACACCGTTAAGTTTTTCAATTGTAATGCAGAAGCACACTAAATTTGTTGTGTTACTCATTTTTTCACTTAAAGAATAATCGGTTCATAGTATGTCAAATTAGATCAAAATTTTAGACAATATGTGTCAAAATAGTAATATGTTTATATATATTAAATAAACACATGTAACTCAAGTATAACTCATTGTGTATAACAAAAGATCATATAATTTTTTTCGTCAAACACTGGAACACAATCGACTCGTTTATTTGCCAAGTTCCTACATAATATAAGCAATATGACTGGATCTCTGGATATGTAATTGTGTCTGCCTTTAGTAAATTTACCACATGCCACTAGAGTAAATGTCACATGCGATGCAATGATAAGATACTTTGTTTTCTCTAATTTAATGATCAAATATTTTTTTGTCAACACTAGGCCACAATTGGCCGGTCTATTAGCCAAATTCTTACATGATGTAAACAATAAGACTCGATCTCTGAATGTGCAAGTGCGTCTGACTTTAGTGGACTTACCACATGCCACTAGATTAAATATCACATGCAATGATAAAATACTTTGTTTTCTTTTTTTTGTCAACACTGTGCCACAATTGCCAAGCTCATTAGCCAAGTTCTTACATAATGTAAGCAATAAGACTCGATATTTGGATGTACAAGTGTGTCTGCCTTTAATAGACTTAACACATGCCACTAGACTAAATGTTACATGCAATGATAAAATACTTAGTTTCCGAATTCAAGGTTAAATTAAAAATTAAAGTGAGCTTTTTAATATATATCAATATAAAAGGAGATATGAAAAGGATAACACTAATATCTAATAAGGCTATAAAGAACTTTAATTATAATCATTTGTGTGAGAAACCATAAAAATTGATAAATCATAAAACACAATCATTAGAACCGAAATTAAATTGATATTTTTGTTATTTGGTACAATAGGAATACACACGTAACTGATCTCAGTTCATTTTTTTTATTTTCAAAAAAATTTCGTTTTTTTCCCAACCTAAACCCTAGCCCCCACTGTCGTTGTCTTTAGTTCTGGTATATACAAACCTTCAACTCTAATGACATTGTCACCTGCTTCCCTTCGCTCTTGTCTTTTAATTGTCCTCTCAAACATCTTTCAGTCATCTTTGTCGTGAGGGTGGGTGGTTCCAGAGCTTATGTCGTCGAGCTTGGTGGAGCTTCCGCTAGTGGTCCGCCAGACTGTTAGCCTAGTCGTTGTCATATCCTTTACTTCTCCGTGGAGGGAGTTGACCAGTATCGCATATCTACTTTAAAGTTTGTTTTCTTTTCCGACGTTTTCTCTCCGGAGGTAGGGGCTTTTCACTGGGATACAAAGTAGTCGCCGCAGTTTCTTTGGAGACTTCTCCAACGGTTTACTGAGTCTGATGTTTTGTGATAATGGTGGACGCAATCTAAGTCAACGAAGGGTGCAAGCGTTGGGTGCAGTTGATGATTGTGCCCAGTCCTCCCGGTTAACTCTTGTTATCTCTTTTAAGTAGCAACTTAAATTGCTTTAGTGGGTTTACTCTGTTTAATTAGCACTAGGTTGGTTTTTGATAGATTTGCTTAGGTTAGGTTCAGTTTATGTTTCCTCATGTCTGATATGTAGGTGTATTCTCTTGAGATTGGTCTCCACCGGGTTGAGGTGGTTTCACTACTTGTATACACTTTCAAAACTCGATTGAGGTCTGGTATCATCATGGTTTTTTCTTAGATGCCAATTAGTGATTCTCCTTCGACTTCGCTATTTCCAAAAGATGTATGAGTTCTATTTCTTGTCAGTTCAGAAATCTAAATCTTCATATAAGAACTGCTCTAAATCACTATAGGAATTCTTGTCATCTGCTTTGGCCGTGTTTTGCGGTGACTTTGTTTCGAGGAAGTATTATCTCAGGTCTAATCTATAATATTTTTTTGTTAGCTATTTTATAATGTTTGTATGTTAGCTTCTTTTTGTTTTTTTGAGTTTAAGATGTTAGAATAGTTCTGATTTCCAACAACTTGTATAGTTCTCTGATATCTTGATTTCTTAATTTTAAATAAAAGTTTAAAAACAAAAAAGCAAGACAAAAGACGAGAAGCATGTAACTGGGCATATTGGGACTTCCATCTTGTTCCATCTCATTCATGTTTCGAAATTATCATATTTTATGGGAATGAGAAATTCTAATTTTCTGTTTCGAGTCCAAAACTAATATTCAAACGGGTAAGGGAAATAGTAGGAAATGGATCTGAGAATTTCTTGAATTTTCGTTGGGTATTTGTTTATGTTAATAAAACGTTATAATATATTGGATTCAATTATTAGATATGTTTCAAATAATTAAGATCAAACCTATAACAATATTTGACTTAAATTTTCATAACTTTACAATGAATACAAACTATTCAATATGAATATACTAATATTTTTAGTAAAAAGTGGTAATATTGGTCATTTAATTACAAATTTAAAACTGTAATTTTGTATTTGTGTGTATTGAACATTGATATATCTTTTATACATTGTTGTTTTTGTTATATTGATTATAGAATATTACTTTTTTATTACTAGTATTTTTTTAAACTATTTACCGTACTTGTACCACAATTTTCTTTTTTTTAGTAGAATTTTGATAATAGTTCAGAAAATAAATTCTGATTTTTAAAATTCTCGTACGGGATTTCTGAAATTCCTATCTCATTCTATAGTAGAAACTTTTTGGCAAATAAATCTAATTTCCCAAATTGCTCATTCGCGACCTATATGTGTACCCGTAATTTCGTGTCATGTTTCTGCCAAGGATAGATGCAGGAATCGGATTAATGTATGCTATATTAGAGCATGTACAATGGTTAGAATTTTTTTAAGGTTCTTAAAATTAAAATATAATATATTTTAAGAACCTAACTAATAGAGATTCTTAATTTTCAAATGAAAAAGTTAAGAGAGGTTCTTATTTAAGAAACTTAAAACCCCTTCTATTTTTTTTAATCTTTTTAATCTTAAGAACTCCTCTTAAGAACTCCCATTGTACATGCTCTTAGAGCATCAGCATCCATGGTACTCAAGGGAGTATCAAAACAATATAATAAGAATAAAGTTAATGATTATTTATTATTTGAGACTTAGTTAGAAACTTTGTTTATTTGCTTGTGCAATGGTGAGACTGGAAGGAGTTTCTTAAAAAAGAAACAAAATAGTTTTTGTTTTGTAAAAAGACTTGAATAATAGAAGAAAATCAAACTTATATAAATATTGAACATTACAAGGAGAAAAATAAGACAATAGTTTGCATAAACTTGAAAAAATATATATAAAGCATGATTAAAAACATAACTAACTCGGTATTAATCTTCAATTGTGCCAAATTTTTGCCAAATATGTTCAACCAAATCATGTTTCAATTGTTGATGCATTCTTTCCTCACGAACTTGAGATCGATTGGCCATCATATTGTTTATATTTGTCGATGTCTCCGTAGAAAATGTGAAATCGACTTGTGAAGTTTCGCTTCCTTCCCCTTGTTCGAATTCAGAAATATCATATTGAGTGTAGTGGTCTCGTTCGTCTTCTACGATCATATTGTGTAATATGATAGATGCTCTCATTATCTTCCCAATCTTTTCCTTATCCCAAGAAAGAGCCGGGTTTCGAACAATAGCAAACCGAGCTTGCAAGACTCCAAAAGCCCGCTCGACATCTTTTCTGACAGCTTCTTGATAATTAGCAAATAATGATGCTTTTGGACCTTGTGGACGAGATATTGATTGGATGAAAGTTACCCATTTCGGATATATACCATCTGTAAGATAGTAAGTCATGTGGTATTGACGTCCATTGACAAAGTAACTAACTTTTGGAGCTTTACCTTGTAAAATATCATCAAAAATTGGTGAACGGTCAAGAACATTGATATCGTTACATGTACCTGGAGGTCCAAAAAATGCGTGCCAAATCCAAAGATCTTGTGATGCCACAGCCTCTAAAACGATAGTTGGTTTTCCATGTCCACGGGAATACTGACCTTTCCATGCCGTGGGACAATTCTTCCACTCCCAATGCATACAATCAATGCTTCCTATCATCCCTGGAAATCCTCGAGACTCTCCAATATTGAGTAATCGTTGGAGATCCTCTGGCGTTGGCCTTCTCAGGTACTCATCTTCGAACAAATGTAAAATTCCATTAACAAAATTTTCTAAGCAGTACCTTGCAGTTGTTTCACCCATACGGAGGTATTCGTCCATCGCATCAGCGGCAACACCATATGCCATAAGACGAATGGCGGCTGTACATTTTTGTTTGGCAGACAAACTGACTCTTCCGGTACCATCTTGTCTTTGTTGGAAGAATGGTACTTCATTAGACAATCTTGTAACAATGTGCATGAACAACCGCTTGTTCATTCTAAAGCGACGTCGAAACATGCGGTCCGCGTAAATTGGCTCCTCGCTAAAGTAATCATTCCATAGTTGTATGTGCCCTTTCTCACGATTTCTTTCTATATAAGCTCGTTTCTTCTTTGATTTTTGTGTCACTACACGGTTTGTGTAATTGTCAACACAATCTTCAAAATCTTGTTCAAAGATTTGTTCTAAATTTGAATCAAAAGTATCATCCCAATTTGGTGAATGTGAAGACATAGAACAAGGATTTGCTGGACAAGGGATGGTAATTAAGAAACTAGAAGAAAGTGGGAATTCATACAACAACCTACACAATCACATACATTTATAAAGGTAGCATACAACAACCTACACAATCACACACGTTTAATACAAGGACCTTTTCAACAATTATTGGTGCACCTACTTTTTAGTAGACATACCTACAAAAGAAAACAGAAACAAGACACCTACTTATTAGTACCCTACACGAGCCTACAAAAAAAAAACAGAAACAAGACACATTAAAGCATCTCAGCAATTAGTTTATTTTTCAGATTTTCTTCACTCTCCGAGAGTTGCCCTGACTTGGAAATCAAACTGTCTAGGAGTTTCTGTTTGGAAAGTCTTTCTTTAAAGACCAAATCCTTCTCCTTAATAACCCATAACTCTTCTAGATTGGTTACAGAAGCTCCCTCATTTTGATTAGTCACATTGCACCTTCTCTTTTTGCCTAAAGACTTTGCAGCCTTTACCCCCATCGGCCTTTCATTTGTTTCCTCTTCGACATCATAGCAGGTGTTGGAGCTTGTGGAATAGGCAACACCATCTGTTCCTTTGCTTTTTTGGTCACTTGCTTTGTTTTGTCCGAAACCAAAGAGCACCATTTTGGATCATTCTTCAGCATTCTCCAAGCATGCTCGAGAGAGAACTTTACCTTTTGATCCTGGAAATACAACTTGTATGCCAACTCCATAACATCATCTTCTGTCTCACCGCTTCGACGTTGGCGTGATGCACAATCGTAACAACCTGCAAATTTACTAACAACCTCATTAATTTTGGACCATTTTTGCTTACATGTATTACTCTCTCGAATTGGGAGGTTTGACACAGCAGGTGATGCAGCATAATAAGCTGTAACTCTATTCCAGAATGTGCCTCCTTTTTGCTCATTCCCAACGACCGCATCTTTGCTTGTGTTTAACCAAGCACTAACAAGGACCTTTTCTTCAGGGAGAGTCCATCTATGCCTACCTTCTCTACTTGTTGGTGAAGGTGTTTCAGTGGTTGGTGACAGTGTTTGTGGGGTATAATTTTCTTGAGTACCCATCTCTTGTTGGTTGTTCAAGAGATCAATGAAGGTTTGAGAGCAATTAAAAGATGGAGAAGAATCCATGAAGATTTGGGTTAGGTTTGCTAATACAGAGCAACACTTAGCGAGGACACTTAAATATAAGTAGTTATTAAATTGGGTTAGGTCAGCGATTACAGTTTTACTTCCCATCCCTATTAAATTTTCAAGTTGTAGTTATGAGTTAGTTTTCAAGTTTAAGTTTTCAGTTCATCTAAAATTTTAGTTTAAGTTTATTTGAAGTTGTAGTTGTAGTTTTCAAGCTGAAGTTTTAGTTCCATTTAAGATTTCTCCTAAAGTTGTAATTATGACTAAAAGTCATTACGTCCATAATCAATGCAATGCCACTTTGCCATTGATTATTTCAGTGGTTGCAGGTCACAGTTATAAATACACAAACTAACCCATTGAATGAAGTTTTAACTATACTAACATCAAATCATATTCCCTAAATTACAGCATAGATCAAGAAAACTACTAAAGCAAAAGTCTATCTATCACTAAGAATAAACTTTCACACTTTATAAGCAAGACAGAGAGAAGGTGGAGACCAAATAGGTCATTCAGTTAGACTCCTACTCTAATCTCTTAACTAAAAATGAATGACTTGAGATGAGCTCACTTACTGATTAGGAACCAACGGAGTTGTTTGCACTGCAGGAGATTCCACTTCCCCAACTGCGAAAATTCCACCTCCATTCCTATTGTTGTCAGATTGTCCAAGTTGCCCTGATTGATCACTTCCACACCTGTCTCAAAAGAAATCCTTATGATGAGATTAAGACACAGACAACAAGTATGCCAAAGGAATAAAGAAATTTGGATAGGACAGAGTTCTGTAGTTTTTCCCACATTGAGATTGTTTTGCTTAGATTCATACCTTAAGACTGTCGTCTTGTTTCACAGAGGAGACTGTCTCGCCGTACTTTAAGAGCTTGTTACACCATTGATCCAATTCACGAACTCCATCCTTGTTACACCATTCAATTTTATCTCCGTACGATCCATAACACTAAGCCTTTGATACCATTAACAAAATCGAAAGTTCACTCTTAAGTGTACAAGATTCCACAAATCGCAAGAAATTCTCAAACTAAGCGAATAATTAACATAGCAAGATTAACAGAACATGAACATGGTTAAAGGCTATAAAATCTTCAAACCTTATTGGCTTCAGAGCTTTCAGGATTCACAAGATCAGCTTCAGGAATTGCAGTGGAGCGAGAGGATCCAAAAAGAGGCTTAGATGGTGCCGGTAATACATCCGAGACAGACCTCCGGAAGACCGGCGGCCGTGGCGGGAGCGAAGGATGATTACCCGACGTTGGACCTGTTTCTTGAGCGACGCCATTTCTGGTACAAGATCGTCTGTACATTGTTCGCAGGTACAATCGTCGGAACTAACTATACCCAACGGAGAGCTTCGTCATGCACCGGACGATCCCAAACCCAGATCCCTACTTCTACATGTATTACTGACAAAATTTGAAGCCGGATTTGTTCAATTAGATTTTCAATTAGTGAAATAGAAACGAAAAGAAGAAGCTACAATCATTTACCTAACAAGAGAAGAATCGAAGAAGAATAACCAACCGATTTTGGTGGGAAAAATCGGAGATGAAATCGCTAAAGAGTCGTCTCAATCCACTCCTCTCTCTGAGACGTCTCGAGGTAATTTCTTTTGTTTTTTTTTTTTTTTTTTTTTTTAATTGCATCACACGTACGAGACTCACCCGCGTATGTGCGATGCGGGTGGTCTTAGGTTTAAAACTTAAAATAAAGAACGGCACTTTAGGCGCCATCTTTCACCATATTGGTTTTTCTCGCTACCGCCATTAATTCGCCGACGGCATTTTCTGATACTTCTCACCGTGACACTATATTGATTCCATTTCCGAAAGTGTTGCCAACCATCTTCAGAAGAATTCCCTTCTCTTATCTTCTCTTTTCTTCCCCATCGTCCTGGGTCGTCAATAAGCCTATTAGATTCCTGCTTCTATTGTCACCTTCTGTTTTTCCGGTTCTAATAATGAGCCAACGCCGAAAGTAAGGTTTTTCTGAATTCAGTTTGATTTGCAAACCCGTTACTGAATACAAGCTCCATGCTTCTCTCAATTCGAATCACTGAAATTGGAGCTAGTTTGGAGAAAACAAACAAAATCTGATGTCACTGGGTCGTCTTTTTCTTTGTTTTAATTTGGTTGGTAAAACAAATCTTGTATTAATGAGCCACAAAAGTTCAAATCTTTGAACATTGGGTCTGTGTTTCTGACCTCGTACACCATCTGCTCGATAAAATGTCAACGATATCTATTCGTTCACATTGGCCCCTCACCTGATTGTCCTTGTGCGTTAGTATACCTTGTTGGTCTCTGCTGATCTGGAAATTGTTTAGTAGTTAAATATATTTGAGGCACTTATATTTATAAGTTGTGATTGGCGTGTGGTGAGCTGAAGAGCTTCCAATTCATCTTGTACTATCATTGGTTTATCCGTAGTAGTTTATGCAAAAGTGTTGGATATAATTAAGTTTATGATTCGATATAGCTAACGTCTTTAATAACATAAAAGATGAAACAGCTGAACGCCTTTGCTATAGCATTATGCTGTGAAAAATAACCTCATGATTCTGTCATTTACCTTGTGACTCTTCATAAAATATGAATGATGTATACATGTATCTAGTATTTGATTATAGTTTTTTTGTCTCTCC
This sequence comes from Lepidium didymum, assembly GCA_963920545.1. Lineage (NCBI taxonomy): Eukaryota > Viridiplantae > Streptophyta > Magnoliopsida > Brassicales > Brassicaceae > Lepidium > Lepidium didymum. The sequence goes on from OY986988.1 coordinate 8,902,574, forward strand.
TGACAGTCAGGTAAGGAGGATTGGCTTCCCATTTGAGTACATGAGTTTGCCCATGAAAATTCAGTTGTGATGTTCGAAGGATTTGACTCAGTGGATTCTATTGCCTTCATCCTCGTCAAAGGGTGTAGTTACTACGATAGTGAAGTCATTTGTGGGTCGTTCGATGCGTCCTGAATGACTTGTTTATTTGGCTGAACCTTCCACACATATTCCTTTTGCCAGATAGGACTTGGGTGGATTAAAAGGTTATTAATGGCTAAATTGTTGAGATTGGGAGCTAGAGTTTCTGTCACCAACAGTCAGATACCGGCAACATGTAGTGTGGTATCGCCCATCAAGACTGAAGAGTTAATGAATGATCACATAGATTCCCTCTGTAAACAGAATTTCTACAGGGAAGCACTGGAAGCGTTTGATTTTGCTCAGAAGAACTCAAGCTTCAAGATAAGGTTAAAAACCTATATTTCTTTAATTTGTGCTTGCTCTTCATCGAGGTCTCTATCACAAGGTAGAAAGATACATGATCAAATTTTGAAAACCAACTACAAATATGATACTATTCTTAATAATCACATTCTAAAAATGTACGGGAAATGTGGCTCGCTGAGGGATGCTAGAGAAGTTTTCGATTTTATGCCTCATAGGAATTTGGTCTCTTACACATCTGTGATTACTGGCTATTCACAGAATGCTCAACAAGCTGAGGCAATCAAATTATACTTGAAAATGCTTCAGGAAGATTTAGTTCCTGACCAGTATTCATTTGGAAGCATCATTAAAGCATGTGCCAGTACTGGTGATATTAGATTAGGGAAGCAACTGCATGCTCAAGTCATTAAGTTGGAATCCAGTTCCCATCTTACTGCTCAAAATGCTCTGATTACTATGTATGTTAGCTTCAATCAAATTTTAGATGCCAGCAAAGTGTTCTGTGATATCCCAATGAAGGATCTTATTTCATGGAGTTCAATCATCGCAGGGTTGTCGCAACTTGGGTATGAGTTTGAGGCTCTGAGCCACTTAAAAGAAATGTTGTCTTATGGTCTTGTTTTCCATCCAAATGAATATATATTTGGAAGTTCTTTAAAAGCTTGTAGCAGTCTCCTTCGACCAGATTATGGAAGCCAAATACATGGGTTATGCATAAAGTCTGAATTAGCTGGAAACATATTTGCAGGCTCCTCGCTGTGTGACATGTATGCTAGATGTGGTTTCCTGAATTCTGCAAGGATAGTATTTAATGAGATAGAAAGACCTGATACAGCATCATGGAATGTGATCATTGCTGGACTTGCAAATAATGGCTACGCTGATGAGGCTGTATCATTTTTCTCGCAGATGAGGAATTCTGGTGTTATTCCTGATGCTACTTCCTTGCGTTTGTTTTTGTGTGCCCAGACAAACCCAGTGGCTCTGGGTCAAGGCATGCAAATTCACTCATACATCATCAAGTATGGTTTCCTGACAGATCTTTCAGTTTGCAACTCTCTGCTTACCATGTACACCTCCTGCTCGGACTTGTATTGTTGTTTTAGGATATTTGAAGACTTCAGGAACAATGCAGATTCAGTTTCTTGGAATGTTATTCTGATGGCCTGTTTGCAACATGAAGAGCCAGCAGAGATGGTGAGACTATTTAAGCTGATGCTTGTCTCTGAATGTGAGCCAGATCATATAACCATTAATAATCTGTTGCGGGCTTGTGTGATAATCTCATCTCTAAAATTGGGAAGTCAAGTCCATTGCTACAGTTTGAAAACCGGGTTGGAGCTTGAGCAATTCATAACAAATGGACTGATTGATATGTACGCCAAATGTGGATCACTGTGGCAAGCCAGAAGGAATTTTGATTCAATGCATAACCGAGATGTAGTTTCATGGAGCACGATGATAGTTGGGTATGCACAGTCCGGATTTGGAGAGGAAGCTCTTATACTGTTCAAGGAAATGAAAACTGCAGGCATAGAGCCTAATCATGTAACATTTGTCGGTGTTCTTACTGCCTGTAGTCATGTTGGGCTAGTGGAAGAAGGCTTGAAGCTGTACGCAATCATGCAAACTGAACACGGGATTTTACCAACAAAAGAGCACTGCTCTTGCATGGTCGACTTGCTGGCTCGTGCTGGCCATTTAAATGAAGCTGAGAAATTCATCGATGAAATGAACTTGGAACCTGATGTAGTTATGTGGAAGACTCTACTGTCTGCATGTAAAACCCAAGGACATGTTGATCTCGCCCAAAAAGCAGCTGAAAATATTCTAAAGATCGATCCTTCCAACTCTACAGCTCATGTACTGCTCTGCAGCATACATGCTTCTTCTGGAAATTGGGAAGATGCTGCGTTATTGAGAAGCTCGATGAAAAAGCATGATGTTAAAAAAGTTCCGGGACAGAGCTGGATTGAAGTTAAGGATAAAATTCATATGTTCTTTGCTGAAGATGTTCTTCATCCAGAGAGGGAAGATATATATACAGTCGTGCACAACCTCTGGTCACAGATGCTAGACGAGTGTAATCCGCAACACAAGAAAAGAGCCCACTTTATCCAGGAGACCGGATAAACAAACATTGAAGTGATGTTTGTTTATCTCCAAAGCAAGCACCGAAAATCATCGCCTCTCTGTAAGTTGGAACCTGATGTAAAAGCTCCAACACATTGGCTGCTTGAGGCTCTTAGACGTAACTGCAGAGATACTAAAACGAAAATATATTCTCTTCTAATAGGCCAAGAGATGGATTAAACAGTGGACTACTTAAATTTCGGTGATCTCATCACAGAACGAATCAAAACAACCCGTGCTAACACAGATCATGAGATGTCAGGTCAATGAGTTTTTCTTTTTTCTTTGACGTGATCTGTTTTGTAATAATCTGATGTTGACTCTATGCATCTTGATTCGCAATTGTATATACAGATCAACGACCAGATGGTACACGATTAATTTGGGCCACTAAAAGGCCCATGATAATTAATTGAAAATTTATCCGTTAGGATTTAGGAAGAATAAAAGCAAATCGGAGAGAATATTTTGGGGAAGTCGGTGGCTTTGTCTTTTCAAAAAAGTTTCTCCATCATTCTCTTAACGGAAAAAAAAGGTTCAACTTTTGATTTGCTTGAAAGTTCGAGTTCTTTTGTCTTCTCTGTCGCAGTGTATAGCTTTTCCATTTCCAGACACATCGATCGATTTTTGCTCATTTATTTTCTCTTGAATCCCGAATTTTAGGAGAGGCCTTTGTTTGGTGGCTCAATTTCCACCGTCTTCCCCCAAAGAGGTGAGAGTTTGATATTTGAGTTGTTGGTTTTCAAGACTGAAGTTGAGGACAAAGTAAGTCGGAGATCAATTACAGATTTAGGGTTTTTGGTTTCTATAGATCTCGAATTTAGTTAATGATTTTATGATTTTTCTTTGTGTATTACATCTTCCATCGACTGGAATTCTTCTTCTTCGTGTTAATTGGTTAGATTTCTTCGTTCTCTTCCATGATTACATTTAGGGTTTCTAATCATTTGTTTATTTGACTTCCTGTTCAAAGGTTTTTTTTTTCGTTTTTTGTTTGAATCACTTGGAAGCTTGAGTCTGCGTGAAGGTGTATTTGGGGCTCTTGTGTAGAGGTTATGCTTTTGTTCTTGTAGAACGATTAAAAATCTTGGTCTCACCTATAAGATGCGGATTCTTGGGGTCTTCTCCACATGGAAATCGTGCAGGTCAGGTATGTTTTGCTCTTTTTTGTTTCAAAATGTTTTTGGTGCGTCATATTAATTGAAGATTTGTTGTAATGATAACAGAAGTGAGTTGATAGACAATTTCTGGTATTGACGTAGTTATATGTTCATAGAATTACTATATTCATATTCTACATATTTATAGTTTCCTCCCTGATGAATTACTGCCATTTATTACACTCCACCAAGAGAATTGTATCATTCTTTCAATTTTTACGCTCTAGTTCATTCTTCTTCACAGGAAAGGCTTGAGAGGGAGTACACACCTTAAATCTTATTACCACAGCTCCAAGTGTTGTTTATAGGGTGAACACTGTAGATGGCGATTCTGTAATTTCCTCTCCATCCTACACTTTGTATATTGTTCTCTGTTCCCTGAAAATTGCATCTTTTTGTATTGTTTTCTTGATATCTAGAGCCTTACTACATATGAAATCAATTTTACTCCAGCCCTTGTGCTCGAATCCATCTCGTCTTCAAGATCTGGGGCAAAGAAAATGCGTCAAAGAGTCATTCGTTAAGGTACCTTTTGTGTTGTAGAGATTTTGCTGATAATTTTACTCCACAAACTACTTAATATAACATTTCTTTGCTGCAATTGATACATACAGATTGAGCTGCTTACACCAAAAGACTATGTCGGTGCACTTATGGAGCTTGCTCAAGAGAGGAGAGGAGAGTTCAAATAAATGAATTATATAGCTGAGAATAGAGCTTCTATCGTGTATGAGTTACCTCTTGCAGAGGTGAGGTTTTTGCTTGTGCACAGTTCAAGTAACCCCAATGAAATTCTAGAAACATGTCTCTCTTGATATTGTAAACTGATCTTATTAATGGCTCCCTTCTAATTAGCAAATGGTGGGAGATTTCTTTGACCAATTAAAGTCCAGAACCAAGGGCAATGCTAGCATGGAATACTCTGTTATTGGGTTAGTTCTTTCAACTTTAATGCACATATCATTCTCATACTTTGTGATAAATGAAAATCTATATTCTTTTCTAAATAATTCCAAGTGTTGTATCAAAGATATATTCTCTTTGTACATCAACCTGAGACAAACTTGAGAGTCTTGCAGGTCTCACTGGCGAGCCATTGCAAGCATACATCTTTATGGGGCCAATATATTACCTGAAATTAAAACACATGGTGAGGTTTCTTTCTTGTTCTTGGTGTTTTTCTTCTTTCTTTCTTTTGTTTATGCATATTTGATTTTGCTTTTCTAATTTTGAGGATGAAGATCTTTATAATAAGATTTCAAAACCTCTTTTGGTTTTGGTTTTGGTTTTATAAAACTCTTCAGAGATTTTGAAAATCGTTTACTATGAACTGTGATGTTTTCAACCCCCAAAAAGATAATAGCACGCACTAATCTAATAGTGTTCTGTCAAATTCTCTTTGGGGGACATTGTCCGCAAAAGTTGCCAACTGAATCGATTCATTGGTGGGTAGTGCATGCATAATCAAGGATTGTAGTTGATGGAAAAAATACTATGATCGATTCTTGATTTGTTGGATTGAACGTGGAAAATACAGTCTTATAAAGTCTTAAGAAAACAACTAACGATTTGGAAAACAACTAACGATTTGCAAAGTCTGAATGCAAAGAAGGGTTGGCTTTTGGAACAAAAAAACTTTGGATACCCACGGCTTAATAAAGTCTTAAGAGAGAACAAGGAATTTGGATACTCATGGCTTATGAAGTCTTAAGAAAACAACTAACGATTTGGGAAACAACTAACGATTTGGATACCCACGAAATAGTAATGTCTTAAGAGAGAACAAGGATTTTGGATACCCACGGCTTATGAAGTCTTAAGAAAACAACAAACGATTTGGAATACAACAAACGATCTTGAAACAGAAAGGTCTTGTTTACATGTACCCACGGCTGAGTAAACCCTTAAAGACAAAGTCGAAAACAACTAACGATTTAGAAACTTTACCAAAAGGCAATGGAAATGACAAACGGGTGAAATAAGTCTTCGAGACAGAAAGTTATACAACTTTTGGCTTAGAACAACAAGCGATAAAGCCTTAAGCGAGACAGATTTGGTGGATCGTGGAGGATATGATATCAAAGGTTTATGCTAACTTAAAGCAAAGACCAACGTGGAACAAAATCCTTATTTCATTACCCACGGCTTATAAAGATTGTAACACAAAGTCTATACATTGACAAAACATGTCCATTATTTTACTACCCACGGCTTAGAAAGACCTTTCGGCTTGATGATTTCGTCTTGTTAGATGGAAAAAAAAAACAACAAACGATTTAATAACTTCGTTACCCACGGCTTAGAGAAAAGACAATGCGAATGGAAAATATGTTCTACTTTATTACCCACGGCTTAGAAAACTCTTTTGACAAAGACTACGAGCCCGATTTCTAAAATGACAAAGAATTTAAGAACCCGAAAATTACTTGAATGTTTAAAAAATACTCTAATATGCTATATAATACGAAAATACATGAATATCTCAATATCAAAAAGATAGCTGAATATCTGAAAAAATCCGTATACCAGATAACTACATGATTGCTCAAAAAAACTACAATATCCTTAAGTTACATTAAATTTTTCTAAAAAAACATACTCAAAAACTCTAAAATAACTAAATTAATTGTAAATATCCAAAAAATAACTGAATAAATATCTAAAAATCCCAAAAAGATAGCCGAATACCTGAAAAAATCTAAATACCAGATAAATACCCGATTGCTCAAAAAATACCACAACATCCTAAAGTTACATTACAATTTTCTGAAAAATACTAAAAAAGTCGTAATAATTAATTTTTTTTATAAACATCCAAAAATAACTGATTACTCGAAAAAATAACATCATACAAAAATACGCAAATAATAAACCTAAAAATTACATGTGTATCGGAAAAGACATGAAACTATCCTAATACCAAAAAAAACCTCAATACCCAAAATATACACCAATACTTTAAATTACCCGAAGTTGTTTCAAAATTTACGAGAAATACCTTAAAATAAAATAAAGCCTAACTCAATATCCAAAAATTACCTTAAAACCTAAAAGCTACTACAAATGTTTTCAAAAATTATCCAAATTATCCAAAAATATTTAAATACCCAGAAATTACATGAAATGTTATAAAAATTACCAAAAATTATACAACATTTTGCAAAACCAAGTGAGATAATCCGAAAAATTGTGGATATTGGTAAAACAACACATGATCTGAAAACTAACAGAATACCTAGTTAAGAAAATAATAAACCCTAAAAAAACTTAGTACAGGAAAAATATCATAATACTCAAAACATATATTAATATCTAAAAAAATACATAAGTACCTCAATATATAACTCAATAGTCTAAAAATACTGGAAAATGACTAAGAATACCATGAGATAATAGAAAATTATTCGAATACTTGAAAATTACCCAAAACATTTATAAAAATTACCCAAAATTACCCAATTTTTTTTTTCAATAATTACCGAATAATAACCTTAAAATACTGAATATCCAAAAATAAAAAAGTACGTGGAAATATCAACAAATTTGAGTATTTAAATAACAAACCGAAAATACTTTGTACCTGAAAAATAACCTAATATTCAAAAAACTATATGAATACCTAAAATGTACCCAAAATATACCTAAATTCCGAAAACTGACCATAATTTTACTCAAAATATCCCAAAAATAAATGAAAGATATTTGAATATCTAAAAACTACTCCAATACACCAAATTTACATGATTACCCAAAAATAACCATGTATCCAAAAATTAACTGAAAATTACTAGAAATATTCTTAAAAATTAGCCAAAAGACCTAAAATTTATTGTATATAGGGAATATCCAAAAAATAATAGCATACTCATATATCCAAAAAATATATGAATACTCAAATTTCCAAAAAATATCTGAATATCCAAAAAGTACTCAAATAATTGAAAAATAAGTGAATTATTGCGAGTATCCAAAAATGAACCGAGTACCCAAAAACACCGCAATACCCAAATACACAAAAATGACCGAGCATCCAAAACATGTCGAGCACCCAAAATAAATTGAAAATTACTCAATCTTTTAAAAATTACTCAAAAGATCCAAAAAGTTACCAAAAACAGCGAATATCCAAAAAAAAAAACAGAATACTTGAATAATATCGGAATACTGAATATGTGAATACCCAAACTATACCTGAATATCCAAATACCTGAAAAATACCCATATATATATATAAAAGTTACTCAAAGTACCTTAAAACTACCGCAAATAACGAATATTCAAAAAATAACAAAATACCCAAACAATACCAGCATGCCAAAGTCTTCGAATATCTAAAGAATACTTGAATACTGAAAAATACATGAATATCTAATAAATACCTAAATGCCCAAAAATACTTGAATATCAGAACTTATCAAAGTACACTATATTTAGACAAATATTTGTTTTTCCGCCTTTAAACCTTATTATTGGTAAAAAAAAATAGACACAAAGGGGCAAGGTTACGAAACCGACAAAATATAAGATATTTCTAGAGACTCTGAAACTAATAAAAAAATAAACTCTAGAAAATATGTATGTAGGATCTTTGAAGAAAAGACGCGATAATCTACTACTCGAACCCAAAGATCGAGACGACTAGTTGCTATACAAACCTGAAGCAGATGGCGAACTCTCCTATGATGAATAAGTGTACCTTACACATGAAGAAAGATAAACTACCGAGGGAAGCATGTAAAGAGCCGAACCCACAAGATCTAATCTATAACTAATCCAAGGCTAAACCGACAACGTGAAACAACCTAACAAGCTAAATTAACTAAAAAAGGCGAAGAATAGACACAATCTAAAACCTAGTCAAATCATACCTAAGTAATCTAAACAAGTTCCAAACTAGTCTTAGTCTGATTACCAATCATCCAAAACCAAACGAATATAGAGGAAACCCGAGGAATAGGGATATTGAAGTCATCATCTTGGATCTGACATAATATCTACAACCGAAAAAGGAAAGGTGGATCGGAGATCTTAAGAGGAAGTCAGCGTTTAAAGCACCGGAAAGAGGGAATTAGTGAACCAAGTAACTCATACAAGTATGTTCAAGGGGGAAATAGATGAACTTTTTGAACAACAGCATGCCCTTGGAGCTGCTAGAAGAGAAGAAGCATTAGCAGAGGCCCGACAGATAAGAGAGGAGAAATAACGGTCCAAAACTGGCGAGGAATCTAATGGAGTTTTAGACAAGAATAGGTTGGAGAAAAAGAAGAATAGCCCACAAGTGCCAGAAAGTAGTGAAGAGAGCAAAAAGAATTAGAACACTGCAGGGGGAAGCAAGATGGAGAATGGGTTTGTTTCTTCGGAAAAAATGATAAATCAGAAAAAAGGTTTGACTTATTCTCTTTACACTTAAAGCAGAGCATTTGGTTTTCAGATCACTTGAGAACTCATTGTCTTATTGTAGTGATAAGCTTGTAGGGAATGTCTATCTAAGAAAGTACAAAAGGCAGAAGATGGAAGCAAAAATTGAACCGAAAGAGGAGGATGAGGAGGAGGTAGAGGAGGAAGAGGAGGAGAAAGAATATTTGGTGAAGAAGCGGGAGGTAAAATTAGCAAGCGAAGATGAGAAAGGAACTTCAGAAAGGAGGGGTCCTGAACACAGGGTTGAGTCCTTGACCTCATAATTATTTATGATGTGGTTGTTGTTAGGGATTTGCTTGATTAAATTGGATCCCACAATAATCGGAATCAATATATCATAACGGGATCCTCTTAATCATGTGATCATTAACACGAGCTTCTTAAGTCGGCATACAGAGATGATATATATACACATATATGTCATCAAAGAGAGGGGGTTACAGAGAGAAGAAAGATTCAATAAAAAAAAGAGTAAAGCTTTCTTCCTCCGTTCTTCTTCTCTGATTCCATTGGTGAGCTTTGACCACTCAATCTCTGGATACACGGAGGTCGAGTCTCAAAGTTAAGGTTGATTGCGTATCATCCGTTGCAAGCTTGTATCGGTGCGGGTGGATAACGCTCTCAAGTCCAGAAGTTCATTCTTCGGCTCTATCTTTCACGTCTTCTTCATACATGTTCTTCATCTTCTCTGTTCTCTGATTTCTGTGTTTAGTTTGCTTCTTCGTTACACTGACTTAAGTTCCAACAGTTGTTTCAAGTCTAAACTTTTTTATTTACGCAGAGGCAATATTATGAACGGGAAATAGAAAAAATAGTGATACGTACAAACCCCTTGGGTAAAGGTCGGGACTATAACATGTACTGGTGGTTCCAAAGCAATGAGAGAGTATTTGTTGAGAATTCGGATTCAAAAGAATGGGGCTACTATACCTCCAAAGAAGAGGTATCATCAAACCACATGGTGCATATCTTTGTTTGATCATTTGGTTGTATAGAAAACTCAGAAATTTTTGAATCTTTCTTCAGGATTCCTCATATTTTGCCTTGACTTACATTTTGGAGCTTTGCTAATTGTTTATTGTTCCTCTAATATTCTTTTCTTCAACTTCTTGGCTTTATAGGTAAAGATGTCCTAGCCAAGGCCAAAACATGCACTGGGAAAACCGTTGCATTTTTGGTGAGACATAACCTTCGGCGTTCATGAATATAAATTGGTTAATTAGGATTTTATCAGGCTTTCAATTGGGATTTTTCTTAATGTTAATGTTTATTTTCAAGCTTCCATCAATTGGAGTTGTTATCAAGTCTCCTCCTACAAGTCAATCCCCAATTATAGTGCTTGTGGTATGCCCTACTCGGGAACTTGACAATCAAGCTGCTGCAGAAGCAAACAAGTTGCTAAAGCATCACCCATCTATCGGTGTTCAAGTTGTGATTGGAGGCACAAAGCTTCAGACGAAGCAAATGCGTATGCGAAAATGTCCATGCCAAGATATATTATTCAATAGCATGAGTCTTAATTTAAAATTTATTCTTAGGAAACCTTACATTTCTTTTAAGCTTGGACTTCTAAGGTGAAAATTGGTATCTGACCAAGAGAGTTGCATACATTTTTATCCAAACTGATTTGGTTCTTTTTGCTTCAAAATTATGGGCTCATGATTTGAATCGCTAAGAATATAAATTACAATTGATTATCATAAGTGAATGTATTTCCCTCTCCAAGTTAGGTTCCTTCGCCCATTCATAGGATTGTTTGTTGATTTAGCCTCTTATGCATATGCATTATCTGTGTTCCCTGGGTGCAGATATAGTGATCTTTATCTCTGTATATTATTAAATAACATATTTGCACAATTTGTAGATTCTCGTGGCCACTCCTGGAAGGCTTAAAGATCATATAGACAACACTACCGGATTTGCTACTAGGTTGAAGGGTGTGAAAATCCTCGTGCTTGATGAAGCTGATCATCTCTTGGACATGGGTTTCCGCAGGGATACAAAGAGGATAATTGCTGGTGTTCCTAAGCGGAGACAAACATTTTTATTTTCTACCACGGTACCTGAGGAGGTAAGTGTTACTATCTTGCACGAATGCTATAATCATAATGTTCGAATATTGAATTGTGTTTTTGGTGTCAAGGTCCATCAAATATGCCATGTTGCTCTCAAAGGGGATCATGAGTTTGTCAATTGTGTTCAAGAGGGTACTCGAGAGACGCATCAAAAGGTAGAAATATTGCTTTTTAAGTTCATTTGAATAAATGGCCTTCCTTATGATTGGATGTTATCGATTTCTCATGTCTACATTATCTCCTAGGTCACACAAATGTACATGATTGCATCATTAGATAGACATTTCTCGCTTCTATATGTTCTTCTAAAAGAACACATCGCAGACAATGTGGACTATAAGGTAAAATTGTTCCCCTCTATTCCCTTTATGAACCACCAATGTATCTCTGAACTAACATGATCTCCTTGTTATTCCAGGTCATTATCTTCTATACAACTGCTATGGTGACAAGATTGGTGGTTGATCTGCTTGGGCGGCTAAGCCTGAACGTCAGAGAGATCCACTCTAGAAAACCATAGAGTTACAAAACTAGAGTTTTAGATGAGTTCCGCAAATCCAAGGCTATCATCCTTGTAACATCAGATGTATCTGCTCGTGGTGTCAATTACCTTGATGTGTCACTAGTCGTACAGGTAAAACCGTATAGTAGCTTTCCATCATGGAATTGAACAATAGCTACAAAGTTAGTCGCATTTTACTGAAGTTGTTGTCAGGTACATGTTTCTTTCAACCACAGGATTGCCATCAGACATGGAACAATATATACATAGACTTCGCAGAACTGGGCGGAAAGGTAAAGAAGGAGAAGGTGTACTATTGTTGGCACCGTGGGAAGAGTACTTTCTGTCTTCTGTTAAAGATTTGCCCATCACAAAGTCTACTTTAACGCCAATAACCAAGGGATTTTGAAAAGGTAAACTATTCAAATAATATCACAAACTGAGCATAAATTTGTGATTCTACTGAACTTGGCAAGCCTTTCACAAATTCATTAGGGTGCTATAAATGGTATTGGAATCTTTATGCAAGTACCAATATTTATAATAGATGTTCACATATCTAACACAAACGTATTTAAAGTCAGAAGCTAAGATTTTTAAAGAGTATGTAAGTCGAGTGAGCATTGATGGGTGTGAGAAACATGTAAAAATCAAGTGCAGCAAGGGCTAAGCCAAGTGGAAATGACAAACAAAGAAGCGACGTATCAGGCATGGTTGGGTTACTACAAATCTTAGAAGAAGATTGCAAAAGACACGACCAGATTGGTGGAGTTAGTTAATGAGTTTAGCTGCAGTATGGGACTTAGCATTCCTCCACCTATCCCTATAAATGTTCTTAGCAAGATGGGTCTCAAAAACGTTCCCGGTATTAGAGTCTCTCTTGGTTTTGACAAGAAAAAATCATATGGAAAGAAATCAAAGAATCGTTCCAAATAGATTTTATTTTGCTAAAGTAGACTTTAATGCTTTTTAAGTTGTCATCTTTTGTTATTCTTGTAACACTTTGATTTTGGAATTGTTAAAAGTTTACCCTTATATGAAAGTATTTTTTGGAGCAGTAATGAAACTTCTAATTTGGATATAAGGTTTACCCTTATTGATCAATGCTTAGGAATATGAAGTTGCAAAATCAGACATAGATGCAATGAAAAAATTTGGGAATAGTATTGGAATTTCTAATTTTCCTGGGAAAACAAAAAATGGAACATCAGAGTTCAAGGATACTAAAATGAAGTTGATGATGAATGGTAACAGAAAACAAAACCCAACACCATCGTCCTACTCAACCTTTAACTTTAACATACAACAAAAGATATGCCTCTTTGCTGTAGCTTGTAATGCTCTACTAAATCCTAAATATACCCCCAAAAAAAATAGAGAAGAGAAGTCGAATATGGTAAGTTCAGCGATGCTGCAACTGCAAGCTTTTCCTATAAAGCGTTTAGTTTTCTTTCCACTTGTTGACATATTTCATGAAGGCACTAGCTGGATTTTCATGAAGTGGATCTCTTACACGGAAGCTCTAAGCTGACCATATTTTGTCATAGAATTTCTCTAGTTGTATATGTAACGACAGTTCCCTCTCTCCTTTACGGTTTAGTGATCCCATCAATGCGTATAGCTGGATTTCACAAAACGAACACAAATTTGAACAATATCTATACAACCAAATGATCAAACAAAGCTATGCACCATGTGGTTTGATGATACCTCTTCCTTGGAGGTATAGTAGCCCCATTCTTTTGAATCCGAATTCTCAACAAATACTCTCCATTGCTTTGGAACCACCAGGACCTGTTATAGTCCCGATCTTTACCCAAGGGGTTTGTACGTATCACTACTTTTTCCATTTCCCGTTCATAATATTGCCTCTGCGTAAATAAAAAAGTTTAGACTTGAAACAACCACATCATAAATAATTATGAGGTCAAGGACTCAACCCTGTGATCAGGGCCCCTCCTTTCTGAAGTTCCTTTCTCATCTTCGCTTGCTAATTTTACCTCCCGCTTCTTCACCAAATATTCTTTCTCCTCCTCTTCCTCCTCTGCCTCCTCCTCATCCTCCTCATTCGGTTCAATTTTTGCTTCCATCTTCTGCCTTTTATACTTTCTTAGATAGACATTCCCTACAAGCCTATCATTACCATAAGACAATGAGTTCTCAAGTGATCTGAAAACCAAATGCTCTGCTTACGTGTAAAGAGAATAAGTCAAACCTTTTTTCTGATTTATCATTTTTTTCCGAAAAAACAAACCCATTCTCCATCTTGCTTCTTCCTGCAGTGCTCTCATTCTTTTTGCTCTCTTCACTGCTTTCTGGCACTTGTGGGCTATTCTTCTTTTTCTCCAACCTATTCTTGTCAAAAACTCCATTAGATTCCTCGCCAGTTTTGGACCATTATTTCTCATCTCTTATCTGTCGGGCCTCTGCCAGTGCGTCTTCTCTTCTAGCAGCTCCAAGGGCATGCCGTTGTTCAACAAGCTCATATATTTCCCCTTGAACATACTTGTTTGAGTTACTTGGTTCACTAATTCCCTTTTTCCGGTGCTTTAAACATCGATTTCCTCTTAAGATCTCCAATCCACCTTTCCTTTTTCGGTTGTAGATATTATATCAGATCCAAGATGGCATACTTTAATATCCCTATTCCTCGGGTTTCCTCTATATTCGTTTGGTTTTGGATGATTGGTGGCTTTTTGGCTTTAAGATTTAGTGTTGCAGCAATCAGACTAAGACTACTTTGGAAATTGTTTAGATTACTTAGGTATGGTTTGACTAGGTTTTAGATTGTGTTTGTTCTTCGCCTTTGTTTGTTCATTTAGCTTGTTAGGTTGTTTCACGTTGTCGGTTTAGCCTTGGATCTTGTGGGTTCGGCTATTTACATGCTTCCCTCGGTAGTTTATCTTTTTTTTTGGATTCGATCGGTGGCTGCACTCGTTTGAAGATTGTTTCGCTTTGTTTTTCAGTACTTTTAAGACTTGATCGAGCTCTATTTCTTCATGGACTCTATTAAGGTGTCAAATGGTCAAATGTATTCCTCGCTTCACCATTTTTTGAAATTTTTTGTCCTTTTATCTCTTGTCCATTTAGTTTGTCATGAGTATCACCACCACATAAGCTTCTTTTGTAGCATCTTTGTAGTTCAGACTCGTGGATTCATTCTCGCCAAGTTTACCAGCTCTTTCTTCATGTGTAAGGTACACTTATTCATCATAAGAGAGTTCGCTATCTGCTTGAGCTTTGTATAGCAACTAGTCATCTCGATCTTTGGGTTTGAGTAGTAGATTATCACGTCTTTTCTTCAAAGATCCTACATACATATTTTCTAGAGTTTGTTTTTTTATTAGTTTCAGAGTCTCTAGAAATATCTTATATTTCGTCGGTTTCCGTAACTTTGCCCCTTTGTGTCTATTTCTTTACCAATAATAAGGTTTAAAGGCGGAAAAACAAATATTTGTCTAAATATAGTGTACTTTGATAAGTTCTGATATTCAAGTATTTTTGGGCATTTAGGTATTTATTAGATATTCATGTATTTTTCAGTATTCAAGTATTCTTTAGATATTCGAAGACTTTGGCATGCTGGTATTGTTTGGGTATTTTGTTATTTTTTGAATATTCGTTATTTGCGGTAGTTTTAAGGTACTTTGAGTAACTTTTATATATATATGGGTATTTTTCAGGTATTTGGATATTCAGGTATAGTTTGGGTATTCACATATTCAGTATTCCGATATTATTCAAGTATTCTGTTTTTTTTTTTGGATATTCGCTGTTTTTGGTAACTTTTTGGATCTTTTGAGTAATTTTTAAAAGATTGAGTAATTTTCAATTTATTTTGGGTGCTCGACATGTTTTGGATGCTCGGTCATTTTTGTGTATTTGGGTATTGCGGTGTTTTTGGGTACTTGGTTCATTTTTGGATACTCGCAATAATTCACTTATTTTTCAATTATTTGAGTACTTTTTGGATATTCAGATATTTTTTGGAAATTTGAGTATTCATATATTTTTTGGATATATGAGTATGCTATTATTTTTTGGATATTCCCTATATACAATAAATTTTAGGTCTTTTGGCTAATTTTTAAGAATATTTCTAGTAATTTTCAGTTAATTTTTGGATACATGGTTATTTTTGGGTAATCATGTAAATTTGGTGTATTGGAGTATTTTTAGATATTCAAATATCTTTCATTTATTTTTGGGATATTTTGAGTAAAATTATGGTCAGTTTTCGGAATTTAGGTATATTTTGGGTACATTTTAGGTATTCATATAATTTTTTGAATATTAGGTTATTTTTCAGGTACAAAGTATTTTCGGTTTGTTATTTAAATACTCAAATTTGTTGATATTTCCACGTACTTTTTTATTTTTGGATATTCAGTATTTTAAGGTTATTATTCGGTAATTATTGAAAAAAAAAATTGGGTAATTTTGGGTAATTTTTATAAATGTTTTGGGTAATTTTCAAGTATTCGAATAATTTTCTATTATCTCATGGTATTCTTAGTCATTTTCCAGTATTTTTAGACTATTGAGTTATATATTGAGGTACTTATGTATTTTTTTAGATATTAATATATGTTTTGAGTATTATGATATTTTTCCTGTACTAAGTTTTTTTAGGGTTTATTATTTTCTTAACTAGGTATTCTGTTAGTTTTCAGATCATGTGTTGTTTTACCAATATCCACAATTTTTCGGATTATCTCACTTGGTTTTGCAAAATGTTGTATAATTTTTGGTAATTTTTATAACATTTCATGTAATTTCTGGGTATTTAAATATTTTTGGATAATTTGGATAATTTTTGAAAACATTTGTAGTAGCTTTTAGGTTTTAAGGTAATTTTTGGATATTGAGTTAGGCTTTATTTTATTTTAAGGTATTTCTCGTAAATTTTGAAACAACTTCGGGTAATTTAAAGTATTGGTGTATATTTTGGGTATTGAGGTTTTTTTTGGTATTAGGATAGTTTCATGTCTTTTCCGATACACATGTAATTTTTAGGTTTATTATTTGCGTATTTTTGTATGATGTTATTTTTTCGAGTAATCAGTTATTTTTGGATGTTTATAAAAAAAATTAATTATTACGACTTTTTTAGTATTTTTCAGAAAATTGTAATGTAACTTTAGGATGTTGTGGTATTTTTTGAGCAATCGGGTATTTATCTGGTATTTAGATTTTTTCAGGTATTCGGCTATCTTTTTGGGATTTTTAGATATTTATTCAGTTATTTTTTGGATATTTACAATTAATTTAGTTATTTTAGAGTTTTTGAGTATGTTTTTTTAGAAAAATTTAATGTAACTTAAGGATATTGTAGTTTTTTTGAGCAATCATGTAGTTATCTGGTATACGGATTTTTTCAGATATTCAGCTATCTTTTTGATATTGAGATATTCATGTATTTTCGTATTATATAGCATATTAGAGTATTTTTTAAACATTCAAGTAATTTTCGGGTTCTTAAATTCTTTGTCATTTTAGAAATCGGGCTCGTAGTCTTTGTCAAAAGAGTTTTCTAAGCCGTGGGTAATAAAGTAGAACATATTTTCCATTCGCATTGTCTTTTCTCTAAGCCGTGGGTAACGAAGTTATTAAATCGTTTGTTGTTTTTTTTTTCCATCTAACAAGACGAAATCATCAAGCCGAAAGGTCTTTCTAAGCCGTGGGTAGTAAAATAATGGACATGTTTTGTCAATGTATAGACTTTGTGTTACAATCTTTATAAGCCGTGGGTAATGAAATAAGGATTTTGTTCCACGTTGGTCTTTGCTTTAAGTTAGCATAAACCTTTGATATCATATCCTCCACGATCCACCAAATCTGTCTCGCTTAAGGCTTTATCGCTTGTTGTTCTAAGCCAAAAGTTGTATAACTTTCTGTCTCGAAGACTTATTTCACCCGTTTGTCATTTCCATTGCCTTTTGGTAAAGTTTCTAAATCGTTAGTTGTTTTCGACTTTGTCTTTAAGGGTTTACTCAGCCGTGGGTACATGTAAACAAGACCTTTCTGTTTCAAGATCGTTTGTTGTATTCCAAATCGTTTGTTGTTTTCTTAAGACTTCATAAGCCGTGGGTATCCAAAATCCTTGTTCTCTCTTAAGACATTACTATTTCGTGGGTATCCAAATCGTTAGTTGTTTCCCAAATCGTTAGTTGTTTTCTTAAGACTTCATAAGCCATGAGTATCCAAATTCCTTGTTCTCTCTTAAGACTTTATTAAGCCGTGGGTATCCAAAGTTTTTTTGTTCCAAAAGCCAACCCTTCTTTGCATTCAGACTTTGCAAATCGTTAGTTGTTTTCCAAATCGTTAGTTGTTTTCTTAAGACTTTATAAGACTGTATTTTCCACGTTCAATCCAACAAATCAAGAATCGATCATAGTATTTTTTCCATCAACTACAATCCTTGATTATGCATGCACTACCCACCAATGAATCGATTCAGTTGGCAACTTTTGCGGACAATGTCCCCCAAAGAGAATTTGACAGAACACTATTAGATTAGTGCGTGCTATTATCTTTTTGGGGGTTGAAAACATCACAGTTCATAGTAAACGATTTTCAAAATCTCTGAAGAGTTTTATAAAACCAAAACCAAAACCAAAAGAGGTTTTGAAATCTTATTATAAAGATCTTCATCCTCAAAATTAGAAAAGCAAAATCAAATATGCATAAACAAAAGAAAGAAAGAAGAAAAACACCAAGAACAAGAAAGAAACCTCACCATGTGTTTTAATTTCAGGTAATATATTGGCCCCATAAAGATGTATGCTTGCAATGGCTCGCCAGTGAGACCTGCAAGACTCTCAAGTTTGTCTCAGGTTGATGTACAAAGAGAATATATCTTTGATACAACACTTGGAATTATTTAGAAAAGAATATAGATTTTCATTTATCACAAAGTATGAGAATGATATGTGCATTAAAGTTGAAAGAACTAACCCAATAACAGAGTATTCCATGCTAGCATTGCCCTTGGTTCTGGACTTTAATTGGTCAAAGAAATCTCCCACCATTTGCTAATTAGAAGGGAGCCATTAATAAGATCAGTTTACAATATCAAGAGAGACATGTTTCTAGAATTTCATTGGGGTTACTTGAACTGTGCACAAGCAAAAACCTCACCTCTGCAAGAGGTAACTCATACACGATAGAAGCTCTATTCTCAGCTATATAATTCATTTATTTGAACTCTCCTCTCCTCTCTTGAGCAAGCTCCATAAGTGCACCGACATAGTCTTTTGGTGTAAGCAGCTCAATCTGTATGTATCAATTGCAGCAAAGAAATGTTATATTAAGTAGTTTGTGGAGTAAAATTATCAGCAAAATCTCTACAACACAAAAGGTACCTTAACGAATGACTCTTTGACGCATTTTCTTTGCCCCAGATCTTGAAGACGAGATGGATTCGAGCACAAGGGCTGGAGTAAAATTGATTTCATATGTAGTAAGGCTCTAGATATCAAGAAAACAATACAAAAAGATGCAATTTTCAGGGAACAGAGAACAATATACAAAGTGTAGGATGGAGAGGAAATTACAGAATCGCCATCTACAGTGTTCACCCTATAAACAACACTTGGAGCTGTGGTAATAAGATTTAAGGTGTGTACTCCCTCTCAAGCCTTTCCTGTGAAGAAGAATGAACTAGAGCGTAAAAATTGAAAGAATGATACAATTCTCTTGGTGGAGTGTAATAAATGGCAGTAATTCATCAGGGAGGAAACTATAAATATGTAGAATATGAATATAGTAATTCTATGAACATATAACTACGTCAATACCAGAAATTGTCTATCAACTCACTTCTGTTATCATTACAACAAATCTTCAATTAATATGACGCACCAAAAACATTTTGAAACAAAAAAGAGCAAAACATACCTGACCTGCACGATTTCCATGTGGAGAAGACCCCAAGAATCCGCATCTTATAGGTGAGACCAAGATTTTTAATCGTTCTACAAGAACAAAAGCATAACCTCTACACAAGAGCCCCAAATACACCTTCACGCAGACTCAAGCTTCCAAGTGATTCAAACAAAAAACGAAAAAAAAAACCTTTGAACAGGAAGTCAAATAAACAAATGATTAGAAACCCTAAATGTAATCATGGAAGAGAACGAAGAAATCTAACCAATTAACACGAAGAAGAAGAATTCCAGTCGATGGAAGATGTAATACACAAAGAAAAATCATAAAATCATTAACTAAATTCGAGATCTATAGAAACCAAAAACCCTAAATCTGTAATTGATCTCCGACTTACTTTGTCCTCAACTTCAGTCTTGAAAACCAACAACTCAAATATCAAACTCTCACCTCTTTGGGGGAAGACGGTGGAAATTGAGCCACCAAACAAAGGCCTCTCCTAAAATTCGGGATTCAAGAGAAAATAAATGAGCAAAAATCGATCGATGTGTCTGGAAATGGAAAAGCTATACACTGCGACAGAGAAGACAAAAGAACTCGAACTTTCAAGCAAATCAAAAGTTGAACCTTTTTTTTCCGTTAAGAGAATGATGGAGAAACTTTTTTGAAAAGACAAAGCCACCGACTTCCCCAAAATATTCTCTCCGATTTGCTTTTATTCTTCCTAAATCCTAACGGATAAATTTTCAATTAATTATCATGGGCCTTTTAGTGGCCCAAATTAATCGTGTACCATCTGGTCGTTGATCTGTATATACAATTGCGAATCAAGATGCATAGAGTCAACATCAGATTATTACAAAACAGATCACGTCAAAGAAAAAAGAAAAACTCATTGACCTGACATCTCATGATCTGTGTTAGCACGGGTTGTTTTGATTCGTTCTGTGATGAGATCACCGAAATTTAAGTAGTCCACTGTTTAATCCATCTCTTGGCCTATTAGAAGAGAATATATTTTCGTTTTAGTATCTCTGCAGTTACGTCTAAGAGCCTCAAGCAGCCAATGTGTTGGAGCTTTTACATCAGGTTCCAACTTACAGAGAGGCGATGATTTTCGGTGCTTGCTTTGGAGATAAACAAACATCACTTCAATGTTTGTTTATCCGGTCTCCTGGATAAAGTGGGCTCTTTTCTTGTGTTGCGGATTACACTCGTCTAGCATCTGTGACCAGAGGTTGTGCACGACTGTATATATATCTTCCCTCTCTGGATGAAGAACATCTTCAGCAAAGAACATATGAATTTTATCCTTAACTTCAATCCAGCTCTGTCCCGGAACTTTTTTAACATCATGCTTTTTCATCGAGCTTCTCAATAACGCAGCATCTTCCCAATTTCCAGAAGAAGCATGTATGCTGCAGAGCAGTACATGAGCTGTAGAGTTGGAAGGATCGATCTTTAGAATATTTTCAGCTGCTTTTTGGGCGAGATCAACATGTCCTTGGGTTTTACATGCAGACAGTAGAGTCTTCCACATAACTACATCAGGTTCCAAGTTCATTTCATCGATGAATTTCTCAGCTTCATTTAAATGGCCAGCACGAGCCAGCAAGTCGACCATGCAAGAGCAGTGCTCTTTTGTTGGTAAAATCCCGTGTTCAGTTTGCATGATTGCGTACAGCTTCAAGCCTTCTTCCACTAGCCCAACATGACTACAGGCAGTAAGAACACCGACAAATGTTACATGATTAGGCTCTATGCCTGCAGTTTTCATTTCCTTGAACAGTATAAGAGCTTCCTCTCCAAATCCGGACTGTGCATACCCAACTATCATCGTGCTCCATGAAACTACATCTCGGTTATGCATTGAATCAAAATTCCTTCTGGCTTGCCACAGTGATCCACATTTGGCGTACATATCAATCAGTCCATTTGTTATGAATTGCTCAAGCTCCAACCCGGTTTTCAAACTGTAGCAATGGACTTGACTTCCCAATTTTAGAGATGAGATTATCACACAAGCCCGCAACAGATTATTAATGGTTATATGATCTGGCTCACATTCAGAGACAAGCATCAGCTTAAATAGTCTCACCATCTCTGCTGGCTCTTCATGTTGCAAACAGGCCATCAGAATAACATTCCAAGAAACTGAATCTGCATTGTTCCTGAAGTCTTCAAATATCCTAAAACAACAATACAAGTCCGAGCAGGAGGTGTACATGGTAAGCAGAGAGTTGCAAACTGAAAGATCTGTCAGGAAACCATACTTGATGATGTATGAGTGAATTTGCATGCCTTGACCCAGAGCCACTGGGTTTGTCTGGGCACACAAAAACAAACGCAAGGAAGTAGCATCAGGAATAACACCAGAATTCCTCATCTGCGAGAAAAATGATACAGCCTCATCAGCGTAGCCATTATTTGCAAGTCCAGCAATGATCACATTCCATGATGCTGTATCAGGTCTTTCTATCTCATTAAATACTATCCTTGCAGAATTCAGGAAACCACATCTAGCATACATGTCACACAGCGAGGAGCCTGCAAATATGTTTCCAGCTAATTCAGACTTTATGCATAACCCATGTATTTGGCTTCCATAATCTGGTCGAAGGAGACTGCTACAAGCTTTTAAAGAACTTCCAAATATATATTCATTTGGATGGAAAACAAGACCATAAGACAACATTTCTTTTAAGTGGCTCAGAGCCTCAAACTCATACCCAAGTTGCGACAACCCTGCGATGATTGAACTCCATGAAATAAGATCCTTCATTGGGATATCACAGAACACTTTGCTGGCATCTAAAATTTGATTGAAGCTAACATACATAGTAATCAGAGCATTTTGAGCAGTAAGATGGGAACTGGATTCCAACTTAATGACTTGAGCATGCAGTTGCTTCCCTAATCTAATATCACCAGTACTGGCACATGCTTTAATGATGCTTCCAAATGAATACTGGTCAGGAACTAAATCTTCCTGAAGCATTTTCAAGTATAATTTGATTGCCTCAGCTTGTTGAGCATTCTGTGAATAGCCAGTAATCACAGATGTGTAAGAGACCAAATTCCTATGAGGCATAAAATCGAAAACTTCTCTAGCATCCCTCAGCGAGCCACATTTCCCGTACATTTTTAGAATGTGATTATTAAGAATAGTATCATATTTGTAGTTGGTTTTCAAAATTTGATCATGTATCTTTCTACCTTGTGATAGAGACCTCGATGAAGAGCAAGCACAAATTAAAGAAATATAGGTTTTTAACCTTATCTTGAAGCTTGAGTTCTTCTGAGCAAAATCAAACGCTTCCAGTGCTTCCCTGTAGAAATTCTGTTTACAGAGGGAATCTATGTGATCATTCATTAACTCTTCAGTCTTGATGGGCGATACCACACTACATGTTGCCGG
Source organism: Lepidium didymum (assembly GCA_963920545.1). Lineage (NCBI taxonomy): Eukaryota > Viridiplantae > Streptophyta > Magnoliopsida > Brassicales > Brassicaceae > Lepidium > Lepidium didymum. The sequence continues at coordinate 8,925,596 of OY986988.1, forward strand.
TATCTGACTGTTGGTGACAGAAACTCTAGCTCCCAATCTCAACAATTTTCATGTTTTCCGATACACATGCAATTTTTAGGTTTATTATTTACTATACTTTTGTATGATGTTATTTTTCGAGTAATCAGTTATTTTTCGAGTAATCAGTTATTTTTTGATGTTTACAAAAAAATTTAATAATTTCAACTTTTTTAGTATTTTTCAGAGAAATTTAATGTAACTTTAGGATGTTGTGGTATTTTTGAGCAATTGGGTATTTATCTGGTATTTAGATTTTTTCGGGTATTCGGCTATCTTTTTGGTATTTTTAGATATATAGTCTGTTATTTTTTGGATATTTACAATTAATTTAGTTATTTTAGAGTTTTTGAGTATTTTTTTTAGAAATGTTTAATGTAACTTTAGGATATTGTAGTATTTTTTTAGTAATCATGTAGTTATCTGGTATACAGATTTTTTCGGGTATTCAGCTATCTTCTTGGTATAGAGATATTCATGTATTTTGGCATTATAGCATATTAGAGTATTTTTTAAACATTCAAGTAATTTTCGGGTTCTTGAATTCTTTGTCATTTTGTCAAATACAAGAATTCATCATGGAACAAATTAGAACCAACTTGAATGATCTTCCTTCTCCTTCTATAGCTATTCCATAAGTAGGATTGTTATCAAGGTAACAACATTTTAATAAAGATAAATGATATCAAAGATGAGAAATTGTTGCAAATGTGATGAGAGAGTCACTACAACTGCAACCAATGTGTATATGAAGGCAAAACTAAAATTAAGTCTACACGAGCAAAGAGGGTGGTTTCTACTCACTGTCCAAGTGAAATCATTTTGGACTCAAGACAGAAGTAAAGTGGGTTTTATTCTCCAGGCACAGGGACTCCTTGCTTCAGCTTCTCACGCTTGAGCTTCTTTTTGGAAACTGGCTTTTTCTTCTTTGGAGGTAAGTTCTTCTGAGCATACACGTAAAGCACGTAGTTGGCTATTAGGAACACAAGAAACGGACCTCCAACAGCAAGTAGTACGATTAATCCCGAGTTCAGTCCTCCGGCTTCAGCAGCTGCCTGTTGATAGTTAGACCAAATGTTTGGATAAGATCATACCAAACACACAACACAAAGGATGTAGATGACAAGCAAATGTGTATGCAACAGAGGATCAAATTGAAGCCATTACATTATCAATGAAGAATCAAGAATACAAAGGTTTCACGAAAGCTTAATACATCACTATCTAACGATTTTTAGAGTTGGGAACTGAGCATGTGTTACTAGAAAAGTTAAGACCTCAAATATATTCATCTTTGTGCATATTTTAAGGAAACCATACTTGTCGTTGTAAATTGATACACATTGGCATATATACAAATTCCAATAACTCAAAATGAAGAAAAAATTACAGGAATTTTTCTTTCAAACATTTGTCCTGCAATGTAATCAAAGACTGAAAAGCAAAATTATCAAGTGATTTCCTTAGATAATTTTGAAACAAAATAACACGAATACGATCCTAAGAAACCAGATTGCACATTTAGGGGTCGCAGAAGGGAAACTATTATAATTAAATCAAAAACAGCGTAAAAAGTTGCAAGTAAAATGAATAGATACTTAATATATTTTTATTAAATTTAGAATATTTTATATTTTTTCTATCAAATCTTTATTAATATTGAATTTGTATATAAATTTAAATAAAAATACTCAAATCCGAACCCAATTTATATTAGAACCGAACCTAACCCAAAAACTAGAAATACTCGAATAAGTCATAAATCAATGAAATTAAAAACCAGAATCCTGAATGAATCCGACCCAAATTCGAATGGATGATCAAATAACCCGGACTAGCCACCAACTATATACTAATAATAATATTAATATATAGTAATTTCATACCCACTTTATGTTATTTCATCGTAACATACATGAATTGGCGTTGTACACGTAAAAACACCATAACATAACTATATTATTTACGATTAACCAAACATCAAAATTTATAATTGTTGACATTAACTAGCCATGAACACAATACCATCATCCGAAAACTCTGAATCAAAAACGACCCAACAAAAAAGCAAGTGCGGGTCAAGTTCGGATTTTCAACTTAAATACCTAAATGTGTTGGTTCGAGTTTGATTTCTACACCAGAATTGATCGTGTGTCCAAGAACAGATCAAGTACCCGAAAACTAATCAATATAGGACTCATTACTGCTTTGGTTATGTTCCATTCAAGTTCAAGTCGATTTGGATCCAAATTTAACGAACCGATAATTATTCGAATACTTAAATATCTAAAAAATATTCAAAAAATATTTGAAATATACTCGAATAGCCAAATTCCTAAAAACTACCTAAATACCCAAAAATTACCTAGAAAATACTCAAATATCCAAAAAATAATCTAATACCAAAAGATACATGAATATTTGAATGCCCAAATAACTCATAAATACCCTAAAACATCCGAATATCCAAAATATTTCTCGAATACTTGATCATTTCTCGGATACCCAATTAGTTTTCGGATAATAACTGGACCCAGACCAATACTTAAAGGCTATTCATGTTGAAGACTAGTGGGTATTTATGATGAAGACCCAAGTTTTTTTTGTCAATTTTTGTTTTGAGTTTTCAACGTCGACAATTAAAAGATTTGATCTCCGGTTAATCAACAATTGTATGGTTATGGTGTTTTCACATGTCCAACAATAGATCATGTATGTCACTATGAAATAATATAAATTTTGTGTATGAAATTACACATTATCAAAAATTGGTGTATGTAACTACATATTAGTATATTTAGTTGATGTATACACAATCATTTTTCCAGTAAGGATTTTTATGAACGGTTAGATGAGAATTTTATGACAATTAGATCGATAACCCCATATTTATAACTTAAAACTCTTTTGAACCATAAATCTTATTACATAACATTATACAATAACACTATACAATTTTCTGAAATCAAATTCTGATTGAAAAAATCAAAGAGATTGACAAAGTTTTTTCTATGCTTTATTCTCTTTTGGTTTATGTATAATAATAGTAAACATTTCTACTTGGCACTAGAATGGTTTAAATTGCTTTTCTAAACAAACGAAATCGTGTTCTTACCTTACACACATGGAAAAAAGTGAATAGAGTAATAAAACATAAATCAATCCACTAGTTGCAGATGGTTCATGGTTCATGGTTCTTCTGAAAGCAGCAGATTATTGGATGTGGCGACATCTCCTAGATCTCAGGCCTCTTATCCACAAATACATGCATTGCGACCTCGACAACGGTTGTGATGCTAGTTCTAGTTCAACAAATGGTGCTCTTTAGTTGTGGCATAACTTGTGAGATTAAAGAGATTGAGAGTTTAGGTTTTGAGCTATACTCCAACACCCACATGATCACCTCTGGCTCTGCGTGCCTCAATGCGACGACAAATAGACCCTTATGATCTCTCTTCAAGTGATAATCTTGGAGCTATTATCTCACAGCCACAGCTCCGCGGACCCAATTATGATGAATGGGCTCTCAATATCTGTTCGGCTTTGCGAGCACAGAAGAAATTCAAGGCTCTCAATATTCGTTTGGGATAATTTAACTTTGAGGACTTAACTAATTTAGTCAAGAATCCATAGAAATTAATTTCACAGCTTAAGTCTCTTTGTATCATCTGGAGCACCTTGATGAGTGATCGTATGTCCTCATGATTCACCAGGGAAGGTTGTTGAAGTGAACCTCTTGAGTCCGGATCAGCTGCTTGAGTGCTGACGAGTCATTGAGTTTAGGCAGCAGAAACATATCTAAGAAGGTCGTCTTTCCTTTATCTTCGACATGTTTTCCAAGGAAGTTTGTCTCCCTTTTATCCTTGGTGTATTTAACTGAAATCTCAACAACCAAATCTAGGTCATGCTTAGTTGTCAATGATCTACATTCGAGGACCCATCACTTCCCCGGTATTATCTCATCGTTTTCACACCTCTGATGCGCCTTAGAGCTCGATTTTAGGTCCTCTCTGGTTTAGCTGCCGGCATTTGTAGATTTATCGTGCTCGTCAATGGTGTGGCGGTCCTCTAGTGTGTGTCTCTCCTCCTAGCTTGTGTGAGACGGCAACGCAGAGAGCTGAGTTCACGTGAGTCTGTCATCTGTAATCTAGATTTTCATCTGATATGCCGCTTCTCTCACTCGTCAAGGGAAACTTGAAGCTCATAATATGTTGTTGAGTCTATTTCCGCCACTTCCTCTTTTGTATATTCCTTGCCAGATCTGCCATCAGATTGTTGGGTATCTTCCTTATAATGATATTGGAACTTATTAAGAAGATTATAAGGAGGCTATAAAGAATTCAACAAGCACAAGGACAAAAATGAAAGACAATCGAATAAAAAAAGGCTCAATGGATAAATTCAAAACGTTTTTGAACATCATGAGCCTTCAAAAATACATTCATTATCAAGTCTAGTTCATCCTAGCCTTAAACAAGCCCATAATATGTATCTCTTTCGAAAGAAGATCTTTTGTTTCATGGTAGCCTGCTCTAGTTCCCTTACGAAACTTTCATTATTCGGTTAGCCATACACTTCACATGTTTCTAGCAATTCATTTGGCATCATCAAATGGTACAAATCTTGGATAAGAATCTACAACGCACTAGAACGCCTTTGTTGATGATCCTTTACTCCGACAACATCTAGGGTTCCTCAAACAATGTGATATCTCACACCGGGTAAATCCTTAATTCATCAAGATACACAATAAGTATCATATCCTTTACTCCGACAACATCTAGGGATCCTATTAAGTCTTGAATTGACTTCTAAAGTCTTGGCTGCCCTTAAAGCTCCGCTTATGAATAATGACGAATTTGGAAGGCTAAAAGAGTAATGGATGTACTTCATTTAAGAGTATACAAGAAATTAGTTATAATTAAGATCAACATCATTTTTTCCTTTTATTTTTTCTTTTCTTCATGCTTAAGAGCATCTCCAACCCACTACTCTATTTTTTACTCTATAATAGAGTTGAGTTTTACTCCAACCCATTATTCTATTTTTCACTCTATAAAAATATTTTTAGAACATACTTTTTTCCTTATTTTTTATTTTTTCATATATGAATCAGGCTTTGCTTGGGAAGTTAAGTTGGTGATGTACAAGATACTTCGTGGATGCGTCGACTTGGGTGTAAATCTGCAACATATATGAGTATTCTTATTGGACTGAATGAAGTGGTCTTACCGGGACTTAAATGGGTTGTGAGATCTGGGACTTCGACTCATTCTTGGACGGATAAATGGTTAACCGATGAGCCTCTTTGTGATCAGGTACTCACACATTTACCTTTTAATTGGAAAAACATTAAAGTGTGTGATCTCTGGCGCACGAGATGGTGTCGAGAACAAATAAACCTCCATTTACCACAAGATCTGCAGCTACGGTTGGGAGCTTATGTGGTGGATGAGGTTAAGAGTGTCAATGATCGCATTAAGTTAGGGTTTCATGTATGATGGAAAATTCACGGTACATTCAGCTTATGCTTTTTAACACTCAATAAAAGGGCTCAACCGAACATGTATGGAATTTTGGATCGCGTATGGAAAATAAGGGTTCCAGAACGAGTTCATATAATTCTTTGAATGGGAGTGAATCAAGTTTTATTAACCAATGTAAAGAGACAAAGGAGACACATATCTACTTCGAGTTTGTGTTTGTTATGTCGTGGTGGTGATGAGTCAATTATTAACATGCTGAGAGATTGCCAATCCATGGATGGTGTTTGGTTAGGGTTAGATGGTCTTTCGCTTATTTGTTTGGTAGTTAGGTGTTGTTTCATATTAGTTTTTGCATGGGGTGTTGCTAGCATTGTGTGCGTCAGATTGTGTTTCCTTGATATTCTTGTTGTTTTGTCTTGTCTGCGATTCGACGTTTAAGTAGTAAAAATTTTGGCTCAAAGATTATGCTTACTCTCGGCAATTTTAGTCCTAGGCTGCTTGTGGCAATCTCTCGGAAAGTATCATTGGAGTTTAATGTCGGTTCAATTTGTCACTTTCTTTGTTTTTCTGTTTTTATTTTCTTCTCTATCTATTCGAAACTTGTCTAGTTTGTCAGTTTTTAGATTGTTATTTTTGTTTTTTTGTTTTTGTAGTTTTACTTTATTTTTTATTATTATTTCTATAATTTTATCAAAAACTTGAAAATAGTGTTTTTTCAACAATTAGATCGATAATGCCCGAATCATAGCCTAAAGTTCACCTCTAAAATATATTTTTTAAGCTATCATAATGTAGCGGGTAGGAATCAAATCCTGGTGCCAAATCATTAGCTGGATCATCTTAACCACTAGACTGAAAGTAATTCGGCAGACTTGAAAATAGTTTAACGATTTAACATTTAAAAATTTATATTCAATATTAATTTGACAAAATGCTAGGCTTGATAGATCATGTTATCAATTATAACACAAGTCGCCATCAAAGCCAAAAGGCTGTTAAATTCATGAATTGATTATTAGTGGGCTAGGCATGGACTATGACGTCAGCGTGCGTGATCTATGCGTATATTGATGATCCGAAACCCGAAATCGAATACTCAACCTGACCCATCGAGTTAGGTATCTCTAACCGTTAAATATATTTCACGAGATCTCAACCGTAGAATGAAATGACTTTTAATTGCTTTAAGAGTCAAAGACTTTGATAATAACTTGTGAGCAAACAAACAACGAAATGAGAGAGACAATTGGTTGTATCACAATAATATCCCTTTGATTCAGTAAGCCATTGGTGAGACCTCAGAAGAGAAGTTTGATTCTTTACCTCGACGAGTCTTCTCGTGATTGTACATCGAAGTAGAAATAGTAAGAGGGAAAAGGGGGAATTTTTCCTGGATTTCGGTGAGAGATTGAAGGAAAGCAATCAAACCCTAAAGGGTCGTGTGTATCGTGATCAGATCCTATTGGGTTTAGGGAAGAAGAAGACTAGGCAAGCAACATGATGAACACTTCTAATGGAATGATATCGGCGCCATCTTCATCGTCTTCACCGGCTGCGAATCCTCAGTCGCCGGGAATTAAGACTTATTTCAAGACCCCTGAAGGGAAGTATAAACTTCACTACGAGAAAACGCATTCTTCTGGTCTCCTTCACTATACACATGGAAAAACCGTTACTCAGGTGAAGATTTAAATTTAGGGATTTTGGTTTTGATACTTTGATTCGTTTCTCTGATAGAAGATCAATCCGATTGGAATGCGTTTGGGATTCAGGCTTCTATTTATTTCAACCCGTAATCGGAGAGAGTTTGTGTTGGTCTAGTGAAATTTGCATTCTAATACATAAGGTCGATCGTTTTCACTAGCATTGCTTTCCTCTAGAATTTAAGCAAATGAGATTTTTTTTCGTTTGCGTGTCTATAGAATTGTTTCTTGTGATAAATTTTGGATTTTTCGTTTTCAGGTAACTCTAGCTCAGCTGAAGGAAAGAGCTGCTCCGTCGACTCCAACTGGCACTTCATCGGGTTACACTGCTAGTAGCGGATTCCGTTCAGCAACAGCGAGGTTGCTAGGCACTGGAAATGGGAGCCGTGCACTTAGTTTTGTTGGAGGTAATGGGGGGAGCAAAACTGCGAGTACAAGTTCAAGAATTAGTGGCTCCTTCGCTGCTTCTAATTCTAGCAGTTCAATGACGAATACTAATTTCGATGGGAAAGGAACTTACTTGGTCTTTAATGTGGGTGATGCTATTTTTGTCTGTGACTTGAACTCACAAGACAAGGTAATTATATTTCTCTTCTTTGTTTTCCTTTGAAAGATTTAGGTGTAGTGTTCTAGCTTTTTGGAAAGTAATGGTTTAGGAAATTTCTTTGATGTAGGATCCAGTAAAGTCTATCCATTTCAGTAATTCAAACCCTATGTGCCATGCTTTTGATCCGGATGCTAAGGATGGACATGACTTACTTATTGGGCTAAATTCTGGGGATGGTAATTTAGAAATTTGAGCTTGCCTTCTTTTTTCCCTCTGATCTAGATACCTTGTTTCCTGGATTTATTGTTATGGTCTTTTATTGTAGTGTACACCGTATCACTGAGACAGCAGCTACAGGATGTCTCTAAGAAGCTAGTTGGTGCACTGCACTATAACAAGGACGGCTCTGTGAATAACAGGCAAGATTTTTTCTTTTTCGTGTAACTAACTTTTTCCTCCATCGTTTTATTGTGCTATTATTTGTTAGTGACACGTGAAGAATCGGTGCAACTGGTTCACTCTGTTTTTTTTCTCCAAGAATATGTAATCTGTATGTGTTCGTCGTTTGTAGTTGTGATAGTATCTTTTTTTAGTAAAACGGTGTTGTATTATTCATCTTCTGTTAATGTTATGGATATGTATTTTAAGAAACTTTAGTAAAGTAGGTAAACTATAACAGAACAGGATGTAGTCTTTTGAGGAGATTGTTTTTTAGCTGGTTAAGTTGAAACATGAATCTGGCCAAAAGTATGTTGCATCAAGAAAATTAAAACTATGTTGGTGTCAAATCTTCTTTAAGATTGAGATCAAGTCTGTTGCTTTGTAACAGTCGTTGTACCAGTATTTCTTGGGTGCCTGGAGGTGATGGAGCATTCGTTGTCGCTCATGCTGATGGCAATTTGTACGTATATGAAAAGGCAAGTTCAGATATTGAAAAATGCTTTCTTGCGTTTGACTGTTCTAATTTTGTCTAATTTCTGATCCTATTTAACTTGACTTAACAGAACAAAGATGGGGCCACTGACTCAACATTTCCTGCTATAAGAGATCCGACACAATTTACAGTTGACAAAGCAAAATATAGCAAGGTATGTGAGTTTGCAACTATTTCATTTGATCCTTATATTATATAGGTGTTGGAAGCACGTGATACATGGTTACCCTCTACTAATATCATCAGTTGTCAGTGGTCTTAAGATATCTTTGTATCACATTGTTAGAATGAGAACTTCATACTTTTTCTTTTTCTTTCATTGAGTATATTTGGATGTTCCATTGTTCATTCCCGTTAGTATTCATGTAGAGTAATCCTGTTGCGAGATGGCATATCTGTCAAGGTTCAATTAACAGCATTGCATTTTCAAATGGTGGGTCACACTTGGCAACTGTTGGAAGAGATGGTAAGACGCCTTTATTCTGTGGTGTGGCTCTTTGTCGTTCTCTATGTATTTCTTTATCAAGCATTAAGATTTCTCATTATTTACAGGTTATCTTCGCATTTTTGACTTCTCAACCCAGAAGCTAGTATGTGGTGGAAAAAGTTATTATGGTGCTCTGTTGTGCTGTTCTTGGAGGTGATGGGAGATAATTCCTTTGGCAATTTTTTTCCTAAAAAAGATGCCATTTTTTTTTATCGTATTATCCTAGAATGGTACTACTGTCTATTGACATTGTGATCATATTGACAGTATGGATGGTAAGTATGTTTTGACTGGAGGTGAAGATGACTTGGTTCAAGTGTGGAGTATGGAGGATCGGAAGGTTGTGGCTTGGGGTGAGGGACATAATTCATGGGTAAGGTTCTTGATCTCAGTAAGATTGCTTTTGTTATGAACAGCACTTGACTGTCATGACTTATGTCGGAATGCGAGCTCTCAGGTAAGTGGAGTAGCGTTTGATTCCTATTGGTCATCACCAAATTCTGATGGGTCAGAAGAACATGTCATGTACCGTTTTGGATCAGTTGGTCAGGTATTTAATCGTACTTTAAACATTCTTCTGGTTTTTCTTTGTATTTAGCAAATCACAGAAATGTACTTTAGACATTTTTCTGACTAGTACGATTTCAGTGTATTGATACTCTTATATATGAACTGCAAGTCTTTTGCCTTATACACTGAGCTTCTTCCCTCTGAAAAATCTCTAGGATACACAGTTACTTCTCTGGGACCTTGAAATGGACGAGATAGTAGTTCCTCTTAGGCGACCTCCGGGAGGATCTCCCACTTACAGCACGGGAAGCCTATCAGCTCACTGGGACAATGTCATACCAATGGGAACGCTTCAACCTGCTCCTTGCAAACGGGATGTTCCAAAGCTGTCACCGATCATTGCTCATCGTGTTCACACTGAGCCCCTCTCTGGCTTGATGTTCACACAAGAATCAGTCGTCACAGCATGCCGGGAAGGCCATATAAAGATCTGGACACGGCCCAGTGAATCAGAAACACAATCCAACAGCACAGAAGCAAATCCTACAAGTGCCCGCTCAAGCACAAGTTTCCCTAAAGACAGCAAAGCCTCGGTGAGCAGCAAGATCATCGGTGGTTCTAGTTTCAAGCAATGACAGAGATGCTGTCTGCAAATCAGGTGCTATTATTTAGTCATGTTCCCCTTCTAAAGAGAAAGCAAAAAAAAAACCTTGAAAGGAAAAGCCCTGTGAATAAAATTTCTACTGGGTTTTGTTTTTTATTCTAAAAGAAAGATCTAAATCTGAATTCTGACTGTAAATTGGAGGCTGACAAAGTTTGTGGGCGTAGAAGAGAAAAGAACTGCATGAGACTAAAGAGAATTTTCGAGCGTAATTATAAGAAGAAAAGTGTTATGGTTTTTAGGGTTTATTATGTCCAGAAGAGACTGGATATATGCCAATAATGCAAACTTTGGTGCTTGAGAAAGAAGACACTCTTGCAATTTGCAAACATTAAACGATTCCTTCTCTATTAATTTACTTTGATTTCTCGAAAATAATGTTCCTGCATTTTTGTTCTATATCATCACTGATCACTAAAAAAAAGATTTGAGGAAAGACTCACGGGCTCACTGCATATTCCTCTATCTATTATTGTTCACACTGAATTACTATTTATTTTCTGTCATTTTCATATACATCCCAAACTTATTATATTATTTGTAATTAACCCTAAACTTTTTATATCCTTCCTACTTTTTTTTTTTTTACCCAAAACGAAATTTTTTATTAAATAAAGTGGCTAAAACCAAGTAGCTGAGTTACAGTAGAAAATATTGACATTAAAAACACCAAACGAAGCCATTAGCAAGGCAATATAATGTGGTAAACATGCCCGAATCTGCATAATGACTCCTTCGTGTCGTCCAGGATGAGTTCCATCAAGTAGAACTCCGGTATCACCATCAATGTCGCTTCACTGTAACAATGGCCGGAACGCACTCTTTATGGTCATCCAGTTAACAGTAAATCAGACAATTCCCACTACAACTTCCTTCATAACGGTTGAATCTAAATAAACTTCAGCATTGAAAAATATCTGTGTATACCAACTCAGGCAACTCTGACAAGGCAGAGATTTACTCCTCCAAAAGTTAGCAAAGAACACAGCAAACCATAATCACCAACCACCTTGATGGAATTTGACAAAACTGATACATAGATCAGATCTAAAACCTGAAAAATACTGGATTATCATTCCTACTTTAATCTAAGCTTTTTTATGCCTTTCCTAATTTAACCTAAGCTTTTTGTTCCTTTAAAATTAACCAAATTTTATTAATTTTATTAATCAAATTTGATTTATTAATCTAAATTGTTGTTAATTTTATGAGTTTTTTCCATATCAAATTGTAATTTTATCATTTCTTTCATCTCAAAAATGATTTTAATAATTGTGATTACTAAACCATTAAATGTAATTTTAATATATGGTGATTGTGGTCCGAATAAAACAAATAAATATAATTTGGAAAAAAAGAAAAACTATAGTTTGATTGGAGAAAATCGATAAAAATTAAGATAATTTGAGTTGATAAATTGAATTTGATTAATTTTAAAGAAATAAAAAAAAATTAGATTAAATTACTAAAAGCATAAAAATTTAGGTTGAATTACCTAGAATACATAAGTTGGGGGAGTATATCAAAGAAGCAAAAAATACTGGATTATCCGGTGTGAACTAGAGGAAAAAATATGCAGGCAGCCCAAGACTCACCAGCGGATTGTTGATATATCTGTAAAATTAGTTTGATTTGTATAAAGTAGTCTGATTTGTATAAATTAGTCTCGATACAAGAAAAAATCATAAATGATACTATTAGTGTGTAACTTATTTGAGAATGATCATAAAACATCATCTAGTGTTTTGTCGAGAATGTCACGTGTCAATATAGATGTAAAAGTCTTTGCAAACATTATTTTTGTATCCACTTGTTTGTGGTTAAATTGATTTTTTTTCCTAACCGAAGCCTTGAAAGATTCTAAATAGTTTTGGATATTCGGGTCTTTAGGTCAAATTTGGTTCGAGTCTTTTTAGATTTGGTTCTTTCGGATCTAGACTATTTATATTCATATAAAATTTATTATTATTTCGATTTGGTTTCAGATCGATTCCATTTGAATTTGAATCAGTTCGGATTTAAATTTTAAAAATCAAAAATTACCCTAATATCCAAATTACCCTAATATCTAAAAATACGAGAAAAATAAATAAAAATACAAAAAATACTTTTGAATAACCAAATATTCAAAAAATATGCGTAAATATCTAAAAATACCAAAAAATATTCATAGAATACTTTAAAAATACCTAAAAAGTATTATAAAATTGGGTTTTCCGATATCCATTCAGTTTTCAGTTCGGATGTGGATTTGGATCAGGTTCTTTGAATCCTAAAGTTTGGGCCCATTTGATTATTTAGGTATTTTGAATTCAGGTTCGAGTTTTCTTTCCCGGGTCAGATCTAAGTTCGGATAATCGGATATGATTTTTATGCCGAGACCTAATTCTAAAAGGACCATTGATTTGAGACGATAACGTGGCAGCCACTATAGAGATTCTCTCTCCATTTCTAAGTTACGAATCTGCCACTTGGGATTTAAGACAGCTCGAACAAATAGCTTTTTTTTACATTGGTATGACGTCGTTATCATGAAAGTGTCGGTGGGATTTCCGAACCCTTAACCATACTCTTTATTAACTTTAAGTACTTTCTATTAAATCGCTTGCTATTATTGTTACAAAACAAATGTCAAACTATATATACATATTTTTTAAGATTATGGAAAAATGCCAAAGAAAAATAGATTAATTGGCGTACATCTGATTTAATTAGACACCAAATGGTGAATTTGAATTTAACTCGATTCATTTAAAGAATTTAATATATAAATTAAGACTTATCGATCAAATAGTTATCTGTTGACAAAAAATGTTATAAAAAATACTATTTACTTTCAAAAATTTGGTAACTTAATAAAATAAGAGTTTTGTGCCAAAAAGACACATTCAGTTAGTTTTTTTCTCTTTTGTAATTTTATCATCTCTTAATAGAAATGCAAACTAAGTCCAAGAAATCAAAACAATAATGCAACATAACTTGTATACATATTTTCAAAAAACATGTATAGTTATATATATATATATATATATTGGATTTTCAAAAACTTAAGAATAAATTAAGATTTTATCATTAAGATATTGATTTGAAATATTATTTATCATAATTTTAAAAGTTTGATAGTATGACAAAAATTGCATTTTATATTTTTTTTCATAGATTGGTTTGTATTTTGTAGAAATATTTTTTTATATATACCTTTTAAAAAAATATCAGTTGAAAGCCTTAAAAATGTCTCTCTTTTTTTGAAATATTCATTTTTTTGCAAATTCTATTTTACAATTGACAATAAATTTGTGATTATGTCAAGTGGAGGGAGTAGACCTATAATTTTAAAGAGTTTGTAGGTTTGATACTTTTGCTATGCGAAATTAAAATACATTTTCTTATTCATCTCTACATGGATATGAGCTCATGCTTTTGCCCCATTTAAAAATCCATAGAAAGAATATATTTCAGAACCCTCTTATGATATCTTGTAATTCTTGAATTATAAAAAAAAATCTATTTTATATTTGACAGAATGACAGTAGAAACTTCTCTTAAAGTTGTTTTTATGCTCAAATTCTACATCGTTGGTGAAAAGACATAAGCTTAAGTAACTATTAGAATATTAAACTGATTAAGTAATGATTAGTTTCCATTAAGATATGTTAAACACTTGCCGCATCTTATCGTATCGAACTTTCAATCAACCAACGAAGGCTTCACAACTCACCACGTGTCACCATGACGTCATCGCCTCTTTCTCTTCCTCGTCCCTTCGCGGTTGTCACTTTATTACTACTTACACTTCAGCTTTTTAGATCACAGATCTCTCGTTCCTTCTCTTCCGATTCCACCTTTAACTTCCGTAACCCTATTTCCCCAAATTTGATTCAAATTTCTTGTGAAGAAGAAAGAAAAACCCTAAATTGTTAGATCATCATTGTTGGGAAGAGAGCTCGTCGTAGAATGTAGCTAGATCTCGACGAATTCGGATGGTTCGATCGATTGGGTAAAACAAAAATGGATCTTTTGATGATACAGAGACGTGAACCGAGAAGGGTCTGGTTAGGGTTGCAAAATTTGACAGTTATCCTCGTGGGTGGAAACCATACCTCCTCCAGGTTTTGTTCTCGCTAAATCTCTTCTCTTCTTCCTAAATTGGCTTTTCAAAATCTTCTCTTGAATTCTACTTCAGTTGAATCTCTTCTCAACTTTGGAAGTAAAACTTCTTTGAATCTTGCTTTACTATTCGGAAAATTTCCACCATGGGCGTTGAGGTGTTGAAGCTGAAATCGATGCCTTGCTCATTCCGTCGGCGCGTGATCCTACGCGCCCTCGTGATCGTCTGCGCTTTCTCCGTTGTTTCTGTGTTGCGAAATCTCGATGGAGCTTATGAAGGAGAGAGTAATTATAATCAGCCGTGTAAGGTTGATGAGTGTGCCGTGAAGTTCGCGTTTCTGGGTCCATTCCTCTTCTCAGGCAACGGATTATTATCCAACAGATTCCTGAAACCTGTTTGGAACTACTTGGAATCAGAGAAATGTAAGGAAAACATTAATCTGACTACGGAAGTTGTCAGAGAGCTTACCGATATGAATTTGCTGAGTAATGACGCAAAAGCTCTCTGCATTGGCTGGAGATCGGCTTCAGCTATTCTTGCAATGAATCTCCAAGGGATCTCTGATGTTAGTGTGGCTTACATGCCACCGGTTTTCGTTTTCAAGCACAGGAAGTTCACAAATGAGCTACATTATGAGGATGCTTCTTTCGAGTTCGTCTTCTCTATGGATCTTGAGACAGTTGCTGTCCCTGCTTCGCTTGTTTATGAAATCGAGCGAATCCTTATGCCCGGTGGAACCGGGGCTATGCTGATGGGTACTACTAGTGGGTCTGACTCTAACGAGTTGGTCAGATCGGTTTCTCCTGTTTCTTCGTTGCTAAAGAGTTCGAGTGTTGTTCATGTTGCTTCCTTAGGCA
This sequence comes from Lepidium didymum, assembly GCA_963920545.1. NCBI lineage: Eukaryota > Viridiplantae > Streptophyta > Magnoliopsida > Brassicales > Brassicaceae > Lepidium > Lepidium didymum. The sequence goes on from OY986988.1 coordinate 8,940,907, forward strand.
AACAGGTTTTGGTTGTATTCAGGAGAAATGAAGAAGATAGTTTCCGTTTAGATCAAACTCATCATGACCTTCCGGCTGATTGCTCACCCGTTCTCAACAACCGACCATACATTGATTTACTGGAGCCTCTTCTGGAGGAAAAACGTTCGGATTTTGAGAGAAGGATTCATTACTTGCCTGAGTTCATTGATCTCTCTTCTAGGAAGAGGCTGGTTTACATAGATATCGGAGCAGCACATCATCTAAAAGAGAGATCAAATTGGTTCTTCCCATCATACCCAATCGACAGGAAAGCTTTTAATAGCTATTTTGTGCATCACAACACATCTATCTTGACTTCTTATGTCAAAAGTCCCGGAATCACCTTTATCTATCATCCTGGACTTGCAGCAACTAATCTTGCAATAGCTGGTCCTGAAGATCAAGAAGAACCCTTTGTCGAAGAAGATGATAGCTTTGATTTCCTTGCATGGTTCAAGGAAACAGCGAGCTTCGCTGATTTCGTGGTTCTGAAGATGAACACAAGCAAAGCTGAGCTTAAGTTTCTTTCAGAGCTGATAAAGACAGGAATGATCTGCTCAGTTGATGAACTGTTTCTCAACTGCACAGGCTACAGCGACTGCACCAGTATCCTTAAAAGCCTCAGAAACAGTGGTGTCTTTGTGCATCAATGGTGGGAAGACTAATAAGCTCAACGAATGAAGCTTCAAAACTAAAAACTATGTTTGTCTAATAAGTTTGTGTTGTTTTGCTTTTCTCTGTTGCTACAATCTTTGCTCATGTATAGAGCAAAGCCGCAGAAGTTTGCTCCAGCGACCCAGCACTTCTACGGTTCTACCTAAAATAAGCAGTTGCCATTGTGAACTTTGTTTTGTGTGTGTGCTTCAATGAAGTTTGTTATGTTGTGTGTTTTCTACTGGTTTTGAGGCTCTGTTTACACAACTGATCACAAGACCTGAAAGCTTATAGTACTGAAGCAGCCTGGTGATTTACTAAACACATCGAAGGAAAACCAAAATTTAAGTGACATTTGGCATATGTAGTTAGTAACTCGAGTTCCAATATATATACCACAAATAAGAACACAATGGAAAACTGTCTCACTACAAACTGAAAAAGAGCAACGAATCTTCAAAAGGCCACTGCTTAGTGTTGTTGACCGTTATTTCCAAAAGCCTATCCACCAATTGTCTACAGATAGGTCAGAGATTTGTCTGAAACCTCAAAAGCTTTGCACAATTGCTACACATACACTACAAATCATCAAACCACAAATGAAATTTAGCAATTAATCAGTAAAACGAAAAGAAAGCCATCTTCTTTCCCAAAGGATGTTTTATATGCTTACCATGTGCCTGCAAGGGAGAACAGTGGAGCCTCCGATAAGCAGATGACGCATTCTTTACCTCTCTTGTTCTCATCTTCTTCATTATCATCAACTGTATCACAAATTCCATAAATCTCCTGAAGCACATACTTGTTCCCATTCCCCAACAGGATCTGCTTTACGACTCTCGCCTTGTTTACAATCTTTCTCTAAAACCACATGAATTATCTGACAGTTTGGTGTTTTAGACTCAGGATAATACTCTTCTGATGATGCCTCTGCTTTCACTGCCACATGATACACATCTATCTCACTTGCCTCATCCAAATCTGCTTCTGACAAAGCTGAGAAATCAATTCCTGTTCCATAAGGTTGCTTGAATCTCTGTCCCAAGCCTTTTGGAAAACTAAATGTCGTGGATGGGTAAATATCCTCCTTTGTTGCATCAAAGTTACACTCTTTACCTCCTTTAGCAAAGAACATCACAGTGATACTGTTGATTAAAACCACAAGAACAAACTTAAAAATGGTTATATGAACCCCCCTCCCCCCCCAACACACAGAGGCGTCAAAAGTGAAAAAGATCAAAAACTTGCCAGGGTTTTGCTCATCAGACTGGAATCTCAAGGTTTCTTTTTTCAAATTGACGTCATTTCTAATAGTCACTGCTTCGTGATGGTGAACATACGGCACCGGAGACGCCATCTCTCCATAGGGAAACCTAGTAGCACCTTGATGGTAATACGGCGACGGAAGTGGGTTTCGATACGGCGGCGAGAGACGGCCTCGGTGATATTCAGGGCGGCTTCCACCGCTAATAACATTGCCCATGATCACCACTTTCAAACTGGAATTGCGAATTGATACAATGAAAGACGGAAACAAAAGAGAAGATGATCGGATATGTCACTAAAGGCCAGAAACAGTGGATCAATGACTCGTATACTCTTAATTGAAGAAGAAAGGACTCAAACATTCTCCTATTTTTGCTTGGATTTAATTAATTCAGTAATATTATAAAATTGTGTTATGTTAATGTTAGGAGTTTTTTAGTTATTTACTAGATCCAACCAAACTAATTGGATCCAAACATATTATCCAACTCAAACTCGGATCTATTTCAATAACTAAAAATAAACCAAAACATTTAATTGAACTTAAATTTTTTTTGTCGATCTCTTTTTTATTATTTCCAAATTTCTTACAAAATTCGATTTCTCTGATTTGAATCATTCATATCTATGTGCTTGAAGCTTTCCAGTTCAATTTGTATATCTGGAGATGCCTTCTTCGTTCTCGAAGTCGGCTTTGGATCCTTCTTCATCGCCTCCAAAGTTTTCTCCTTTGTTACAAGACGAGGCGACCGCCAGTTTCGGGAAGCAGAGGAGAAGCTATGCAATGCCATGGCTAAATTTTAACGTACACAACGCTCTACGACTCGTAGATTTAATGCGGAACTCTATGATTACTTTGACGTTTCATGCGTTGCCAATGCCATCAGCAATCTCTGTCAGAGTTTTCTTCTCTCCTATGGCGTTTGAGTTGGGATCAGAATTCTTCTTTGCGCTTTCAAACTCGCTAGGAGATAGTCTTATTGTTCTTTTGGCTTTTGTTGCTATAAATGTTGGGTTTTGATGGGGATTTAGAGTCATATGAGTCTGCTTTATGGTTTAATTCGATACGATTCTTTTGAAATTAGGGCCAATGAGTCATTGACACAAGCTCATAATTTCATCTTGTTATCAAACATTGCCATGTATTCTTAATAATTCGGAAATAGAGATTATATTTCTAATTGGGATACAAATAGTTTCTCTCTTTGTTATATTCTCTATCATCATAGGTAATTAGAGGGATGTAAGAGTTCTTTAGACTAGATTTATGTAGTTGGATAAGAAAATACGAGTAATTAAAAAAAAAATCAGAATCTCATAAATCGGTTATACACATAGTTGTACCAGTTTTGTAATTATGCACAAATACACATAGTTATACTTACCGTTTTTAAGAAATTATTAGTTAAACCTAAAACTCATCATATTTTGATAAGATATGTTACTAGAAATTTGGAAGATGTAGTATGAATATAAAATTGTAAAAACATTATATGATTAATAATAGTTGGCTAAGTCTATTATGAATATAAAATCATAAATAATAAATTGAATTGTGATTACGTTGGTGAATTAACAAAATTGGTTCAGTTAAACCGTTATAATCTTAATAAATTATGTTTTTTACCACATGATTTCAATTAAACTGATATCTTGATCATTCAATCCTAATGAATTATATTTCTTTACCACATGGTATTTTGTTTATGCTTGAGCATATTTTGAACCAATTGATGTTTATTTATATTTTAACAAATTGCATCTTGAATCAAATGGTTTTATGTGAACCAAAACCAATTTGAAGCAATTTTTGATTAAATCAAATGATTACGATTTGATGTGAACCTAATTAATTTTAGAACTAATAGATTTTATGAACTAATTGAGTTTAATTGAATCAGATTTTATGAAATTTTTTATTTTAATTAATGATTAAATGGATAGAAAAAGAGGCATATGTGCCGATGATAACGAGATGATAACAAGAGGAATATGTTTGTTGTTGGACCTACCAAAAACATTATGCTAGCTCTTGGGACCACCGATTTGTCTCTTTCTTTTAAATTTTTTCAAAAGGGCAAAAGTATCCTAAAAATATGAATGAGAGTATGAAAAATATATGAGTCACAAAAGAAGTAGCTTAGTCACTTTCTCTTCAACTAAGTGTATATGAAACACTCACCCAGAAACAGTCAGGTGATTATCATTATTTTATTTTCTAATTTGTTGTTTATTGTTTACACTTTATCTTCTTTGTGATTTGCTTCTACCTGTCGGTTTAAGATCGGTTCACAGTTGATTTGACAGCATTCCAATTCAGTTAGGCAAACCGGTAAATTGGGGAAGGTCTTGTTTGTTTGCTGGTTGCTGGTGACTAAGATCAACAACCGCGACCAAAACTTATTTGTTTTATGTTCATTGTTTCAGTGACCATCGATTAATATTTTCAGCCGCTATTTCATAATCACTAACAATTGCGAAACAAACAACACGATTGATTGTATAACCAAATTCTTGATCGCGGTCGTCATTGACGACAAAACAAAATGAATCGAAGTCATTGTACAATTGAAAACACACAACGCAGTAGGAACCTCTTTGATATCGTTGATTTTAAATTCCAATCACTCAATAAAAAAGTGAAAGAAAAAATAATTACACCGAAGGAAAATTCCAAAAAGAGCAAGCAGAAACACACAAAATAAGGAAGAAGAAAAGTGCAAATGATTGATTGATTAAAGATTTGTACAGAGATTACATCTTCATTTATTACTTAAGAGAATCTGATTTGGTTTGGTTTGTTAGACATTTGCAGCACTTCTGAAAGATCCAAGAGACTTAGAACCTGAAGCTCTTAGAACGAATTGATGGTAGAATGCAGCTATTGCAGCTCCAATGAATGGTCCAACCCAAAATATCCACTGTTTCAGTAAATCATCAAAATTGTCAAATTAATAATCATTTCCTTAATTGATATATATAATGGAGAAAGAAAAGAGTGAAGTGTTATGATCGTACATGGTCATCCCATGGTTTGCTCTCGTTAAAGATAACGGCGGCTCCGAAACTCCTTGCCGGGTTAATTCCGGTTCCGGTTATTGGAATTGTGGCCAAATGTACCATGAAAACCGCAAATCCGATTGGAAGTGGTGCCAATACTGGAACGTGAGAGTCTCTAGCACTACGTTTAGGGTCAGTAGCAGAGAAGACAGTGTAAACAAGAACGAAAGTACCAATGATCTCAGCAGCGAGACCAGTTCCAGTGCTGTAACCGTCAGCAAGAGAGTTGGCTCCACCACCGTAACGAATGTAGTAAGAGCTTTGGAAGGCTTTCACAAATCCAACTCCACAAATTGCACCCAAACACTGAGCCACCATGTACAATACAGCCCTTGGCAATGATACTTTACGAGCCAAGAATAGCCCAAATGTCACCGCTGGGTTTATGTGACCACCTAACATTACAAAAACATTTCTATTATGTTAGCACTTGACACAATTTAAGTCATTCACTAACCGGTTTCAATTTTGGTTCAAACTGGGTTAGTCAATGACTCAATATAATTTGTATTTAATTCAGATTAGCTCTAGTAGATCAAAACAAGTCCCATTTTGATTTATATAGACATTTACCCACTTTTCCTACCTCAACTTTTTTTTTTAGATCAACAATTTGATCGACAAAATCCGATCAATAATCTAAAATTTTCTCCTAGATCCATACCAGCCTTTGAACCACAAAATTATGGCTCTAGCAATTTTTCAGTACAAATTGAGATTCAAACAAATGACCCTTACTTGGGATACTGCCAGTACACTTAACCATTCAGCCCATTTATTCTATTAAAATTTGATATTGATTTCACTTTAATTAGTCAAATTTTCATCTAAAACCAAAAAGAAGAAGATTCATACCAGAGATACCGGCGGTGCAGTAGACAAGGATGAAGATCATACCACCAAAAGCCCAAGCAATACCAAGAATTCCAACGCCGCCGCAATCGTCACCACCGGCTTTAGTATCGGAGGAAATCTTGTAACCGATAACAGTCAAAACAGTGATGTACAAGAAGAGAAGAGTAGCTACAAACTCAGCGATGATTGCTCTGTAAAAAGACCACTTAGTTAGCTCAGCCGTATCAATAAGAGGAGCTGGTGGTGGATCTTGATAATCTCTTGTCTGAAATCCTTCTCCGGGAACTGTTTCAACATCCTTCGCCATGATTCAATTATTGGCTTCTTTCTGCTTTTGTGTTGTGTTACTGACTACTGAGAAGAAGAACATGTTCTCTTGTTTTATAGACACGGTGAGCTCCTCTTGTTAACTCCCATGTTAACGTATTCCATTTTATTATTATTTTGAATTATACTTTTAATAATTTTTGCCAACATTATTTGTTTTTTTTTATGGAATAAGAGAATTTGTATTTTTAATAAAATAAAGAAGTGTGTGAGTGAGTACCAGAAAAGTGGCTTTAACAACATGATTATAAGCTAGCTGTCCAATAATCAAATTCGAACCAATTCTAATTCATGATTGCTTCATATACCAACATTATTTTCGATCGTTCAAATGATGTAAAACATAGAAGTTTTGACAAAAAAACAAAAATCTAAAACACTTATAGAGAATTTTTTTTGTCAATAAATGTACTGAGAAAGTTTTAGGCATAAAATTTATTTTTTAAAATTCTCTTATAATTTACCTTATGTAGTTAGGGAAATGCCGAATCCCTAATAGTAAAATCAGTAGTTGGATTATTCTAACTACAAGATTGAATTAAAAAAACTCGGTAAATAATAATTATCTAAATTTTTTGTGTGAACAAGTAACCATTGGATCAACAAGACCCGATCTTTACACTAAGTTCTCCAAATGAAACCTAGATTCGAGCTCACTACCTGATGTCTAACTAAATCAAAAACAAACCAATTGTATTACCTATTTCTTAGCAATAATTATATAAATTTAAAAGGGGTATTTTGTGCAAAAAGATAACATTTAGGTTGTCATTTTCGGAATTTAATGTATACTTCGAATCAATAGTAGAAATTTAATGTATACTTTGAACCAAGTTTAGGACAACAAAATTTGATCCAAATCTAATGAACATGCATTTGCAAAATACATGATAATGATATGTGATTAATTAGTTTACAATATCATAAGAGTGAGAGAACGTTATATCCAGTCATAAATAAGTGTACATAGTATAGTTTAATCTCTCCTAACACTAGGTAGAGGTATCACTCAGTGATGATGATGAAGAGCTATCAGAAACCACAATTATTTTAAATAATGTCAAATAAAATTTAATAAACTTTGTGGTAGATAATGGAGTTTGTTTTTATGTTTACTTTAACTTAGCCACACCGCCCCATGACCGATCTGTCATTTTCTTACAGACCGACCCCAACATATGTCTTCTTTTTGTCTTATAAATTCTCAACATAGCCTGTCATTTTTCTACATTTTTTTTAAAAAAACCGCAACTTTTTTTTTTTGCCAATGTATTTTATAATTTAGGTCCATTTTTTATATATCGAATCAGCATTTTTATTCTTGAAAACAGATAACAAAACTCCAAAATTTTTATTTTTTTTCCAACGAAGCATGGCTAAGTTCTTTCATTCCAACTAAGCATTAGTTATTGTATTGGTCAGATATGTGTATTATTTCACTGTCATCAAAATTACTACAGTCGACTGTGTTACTTTACAACTAACTACATACATGAGCGCACTTTTGAAGAAAAAGTAGTTATGTATCATTGTGGTCTTTGGAATTTGGATGAATATTATATCTAAACATGTAATATATATATATATATATATAGTGATTAATATAGTGATTACCACAAGATTGTAGGTATTATACTCTTTATTAAACATATACATATATAAATATAATTTATGAGTAGTGACGGAGCCAGAATTTTTATTTAAATAAATGTTATTATAAATAGTATGTACTAAATTTACTCCTATTGTCAAACTTGTTTTTATCATTTTATAGTGTCCTACACTTATTTCGTTACAGTTTTATTTGGTCTTATTTTTTAAAAAAAATTTCATTGTTATAAAATATACAATATATTATATATTACTAGATGATTACCCGTGCTGTGTACAGAATATTTTTTATGGATAATAAATATACCTTTGTAATTCTTTATATATTTTTTTGTCAATATTAGACCACAACTGGCCGGCCCATTAGCCAAAATCTTACATAATGTAGGCAATAAGACTCAATCATTGGATGTGCAAGTGCGACTGCCTTTGTGGACTTACCATCTGCCATTAGACTAAATACCACATACATAATTACTTATATATATATATTAATATGTGATATTTGTTTACTTTTTATTTATCTCATGGTTTGATTTATATATACAAATTTATTTATTTCATATATATTTAGTAATATACAGTTCAGTTTATAATGATGACATGTGTTGTACACGAAATATATTTTTCGACTTTACTATATTTTTTGATTTTTGTTTACTAAGATTTTGATGCAATACAATGTTTGTATATAATTTTTTTACTCATGTCATTTAAGTTTTTAGACCTGTGTTTATTAAGTTTTTAAACCCGTTTTCATTTAGGTTTGTTAAATCTATGTTCATTTAAGTTTTTAGAACTGCGTTGATTTAAATTTTTAGATCCGTGTTCACTTAATTTTTTAGGTCCGTATTCATTTTTGTTTTTAGACCTGTATTCATTTAGATTTTTAAATATGTGTTCATTTAGATTTATAAACTCATTATCATGAAATATTGTTATTTTTATGTATATTTTAAATTATTTTTGTAATAATAGGTCGTAGTAATAATTGTTGTTTATAAATGGTAAATGAAATATTTAATTTGTACTTACAATAAAATAATCATAAAATTTATCTTTACGAATCCATATTATTAAATATTATTTGAGTAAATATGGTATGTGCGTTTATTACATTTCATATTTTATTAAAAAAATACATAATTAAGGAATTCGGATTATATGCAAGTGGCATTTAGTCCAGTGGCAGTTGGTAAGTCCACTAAAATGGTAAGGCGCACTTGCACCTGGGATCGAGTCCCACCATCTGTATTATACAAGAATTTGGGTAATGGGCCGGCCAGTTGTGGCCCATCATATTATTTGCCGTTGACAAAAAAAAAAAGAATTCGGATTATATTAATATTAATAATTATATATGAACAAAAAGTATTTAATAAACAAATGCAAAGTATTTACATTAAGGAATCTTAATAAATATTGACTGTTATAACTAATTCTATAATCATGATAAAACTATAGCTAAATTATAGTATTATTATCAAAACTATACCATAATTATATTATTATAATCAATGTATTATAGATATATCCAAAGATTATAAAAAAAATATTTTGTAATAAATACAAATCAATTATAAAAATGCATAACTAATAAATGTATATAACAATATTTTGCATTGCAGGTGACTTTTAATTTAGTGACAGGTGGTAAATTCACTAAAAATAGATGCACTTGCACATTCAGGGATCGAGTCCTATTATCTACATTATATAGGAATTTGACTAATGGGCTGACCAGTTGTGATCTAGTATTGACAAAAAATAATGTATTTTGCATTTATGTATTATAATTAATACTATACCTAAACTATATTATTATAATCAATGTATTATAGATAGATTGAAAAATTACAGAGAAATCTTATACAATAATTTCAAATAAATTATATGTATGTTGACCCAAAAAAAATATACCCTTTGTTTCTATAAGTATAGTAAACAATAACCAATATACATTTGTAATTGGATTTCTGTTTATATATTTTAATGAATAATATACCTAATTATATTATAGGTAGGGTTCGGTAGGATTTGTAAATGCATATTTGGTATTTATATAGACATCTAAATATTACAAAGAAATATCCTCTATTATCAAGTATATGTATTTCGAACCAACCAAACATAGGAATTTGGTAATAATTATGAAATGATAATTATGAATCGGCATTATACGTAACATGGTAATATATTATCATAGGATTAAATGACTTGCTTTTTTAATTATTGCATTTTTTATAACATAAGTTAAAATTATCATAAAATTACTCGTCTTCATAATATTATAACTTATAGCAGATGAATTCAACAAAAAAATATTTATTTTAATTTTTGAAATAAACAGAAATAAAATTACCGAATTAAAAATAAAATTAAAATAAATAATAAATACATAAGAAATCAATTAAAATAAAGAATAAATACATTCGTAGATACAACAATCGTTCAATGATACCCAAAAAACAAAAGTTTATTTAGGTAATATTCAAAATATAAAATTACATAATAAGCCATGATTGAAGAAAATAAAAATTAAAAATAAATAAATAATTATAGGACCAATTATATCCCCATAAAATATTTTAGTTTCAATAAATATTCTTGAGGTGAACCTTTGTTTCATACAAAAGATCGGATATTGCACCAATGTCTCTCAGCAACATAATTTTAGATATAAATGAATTTGTCAAAATTCTTCTACTCGATTGAGAAACGATTAATCTAAATATGTTATCACAATTTCGTTAGTTGTATGAATAAGATAAATAATATACCAAAGATTATTATTAGCATAAGATAAAAGTGTAAATATAATCAAACAATCGTGTAAGAAAATATAATCAAAAATATAATCACACAACCGATTATAAGGGTCCAAATAGATTAACAATAAAAATAGATTTAAATATGAAACCAAAAAAAATTATTATTAGGATATGAACATACCTAGATACCATGGTAAAAGATTGTAAAAGGTGAATAATATTTGTGAAGTAAATGTAATCTCTTATATATGTAATAAGAGTATGTTTTTCGGGTACAAATTACCACTAATTATGCTAAAATTTTAAAATAATCTATTACAATAAGTATGATATTATATATTCTTTATATATATATATATATATATGTTATAAAATAATAATTAAATAATACATTTCAAATATTAGTAGATTAAATATAATGATACACTTAATATAAATGGATTTCGAGCAATTAAATAGTTTTCGAAACCATGTTTAGACCAATTTAACCATATTAAATTTCTAACCATGTAACTAATTTACAATGATATATAATGTAATATCTCACATCATCCTAAAGGTATCTTTTTAATGTATAGAGGATTATAATATTTGTGGATAAGAATTGTGAAAGGAGCCTACAAGAGAGAAAGTGATAGTCAAATTTTCTTTCACAAGTAAGTGTGTATACGTTACATGAGTGAGGTGAATACATATATATATCAGAAATGAAAGGCGGTGGATTTGTGTTTGTAAAAGTTAATAATAATAAAATATTATAGTTACTTTTTAGATAGTTAATTTTTATATCTATAACACTCTCCCTTAATTATTTATCGCTAATTATATATTACGCATTACCTCATTAAAAACTTTGTTATGGAAAAACTAAGTGGGATAAAACTGTAACAAGGAAAAAAGAGTACAATGTCGTCATTTTCCCTTGGAATAATGGATATCATAAGTTTCGCAATTGATACATTCTGGTACTATGAACATGGTTTATAAATTTCGTGAACAGATCTGCTGCATTGTCTATTGAACGAATATATTGAATATCTATTTCTCGATTCTTTTCAACTTATCGTGTGTAAGAGAAAAATCTTGGGGGGATATGTTTCGTTCGGTCGCTCTTGATATAATCTTCCTTGAGTTGAGCAATACATGCATCATTGTCTTTAACTCAATTTTGTTGGCTCTTTGTTTATGAATATTCCACTTGTTTCTTGTATATGTTGTGTCCTAGATCTGAGCCACATGCATTCTCTACATGCTTCGTGATGTGCAATTGTTTCTACATGATTTGAGGAGGTAGCAACTAGAGTCTGTTTTTGGGAACGCTAAGAAATTGTTGTGCCTCCAATTGTGAAAACATATCTGGTTTGCAATTGGGATTTAATTTATATTATGAAATAAGCCTAAGTCAATGGTTCCCTGAAGATAACAAAATATATGTTTTTTTCCATTCCAATATCTTGCAAGTAGATTTGTAGCGAATGCTCTATCTGGTTTAGTTCAATTTGCAAGATACATGAGTCCACCAATAACGCTCATATAAGGTACTTCAAGACCTAATACCTCTTCATTATCTTCACAAGGTTAAAATTGATCTTTATTGAAATTAAGTGATCTATTTACCATTGGAGTAATCAAAGAAGTCGATTTATCCATGTAAAAGTGTTTTAAGATCCTTTTCGTATACTTTAATTGATGTACAAAAATTCCATTTCAAAAAGGCTCGATATGGAGTCCAAGACAAAATTTTGTTTGTCCAAGATCTTTCATTTCAAAATCTTATTTCATATGAGTTCTTATCTCATCAATTTTCTTTTCAGTTCCAATTATGTTCAAGTCATCAACATATGCAACAATGATCACAAATTAAGATAAATATTTCTTAATAAATACACAAGGGCATATCGCATTGTTAGTATATCTCTTACTCAACAAATATTCACTTAAACGATTGTATCACATATGTCCATATTGTTTCAATCTGTAAAGTGATCGTTGTTATTTGATTGAACATATTTTTTTTGGATTTTGAGCTCAATATTTCAGACATCTTTAATCATTCTGAGATATATATATATATATATATATTTCATTATCAAGTGATCCATATAAATATGTTGTCATAACATCTGTTAGATGCATTTCTAGATTTTTAGATGTTGATAGGCTCATCAAAAATTCCCGGTATTTGATACAAACCTTAAGCAACAAGTCGGACTTCATATTTTGTTACCTTATTTTTCTCTTTTTTTTCCGAACAAAAACACATTTATACCCAACAGGTTTTGCATGTTCATGCTTTATGAAAATAGATCCAAAGACATTTATTTTATTGAGGGAGTTCAATTCAGTTGTCATGACCATTTTCCATTTTCTCAATCAGATCTTTTCTGGCATTCTAATATGGACCTTGGATCTAGATCATTACTTTCATTTTCAATTTCTTTTGATACAGAAAATGAGAAAATTCCATCATCATGTTTTTCCGTTTTGGGCATAGTTGATGGAAATTTCATGTTTTTCTTTATTTTCGTCTTCAAGAATTTTCTTTGTGTAATTTAGTTCTTCTGGACCATTCTTATTAATTTCTCCCAAATTATTTTTTCGGGGATTCTTATCTTTTGATCCCATTGGTCTTCCCCTTTTCAACTAAACTTTAGGTTCATTTGCTATATTTCCACCATTTTGTTCTTCGAGAACAATAACTCTTGATGGAACATTCATAGCGGGTATCAGTGAACGCGTCTGGTATCTGATTTGTCATATTTTATAAATGCATAGTTTTCTGAACTTCCAGTTCACGTTGTTTTGTAGGGGGATCAAGGTGCTACAACGATAGTGTGTGTCATGTAATGTTTTTTGGAGCTTCTTTAGTTCCTCCCCCTAACACTGGAAATTCATATTCATTAATATGGCAATCGGAAAGACGTGTCGTAAACATATGACTAATATTTGGTTCGAGATACCGAATTATACTTGGTGATGTATACCAAATATATATTCCCAATATCCTTTGTGGTCCCTTTTTTTTTCTTTGCTGTGGCGCTATAGGGAGATAAACCACATACTCAAAAACACGGAGATGGGATACATCTGGCTTCTCGCCAGATGTTAATTCTAGTGGAGAGTATATATGATATGCACTCGGCCTTATTTGAATTAGTGCCGCAACATGCAATATTGCATGACCCCATATTGAAATTGGGAGTATTTTTCCCATTATTAACGATCTAACAATAATTTGCAATCGTTTAATTAGAGACTTTGCCATGCCATGTTCTGTGTAAACATGCAGAAATGAATGTTCGACATTTATTCCCAATGACATACAACAGTCATTGAAGGCTTTTAAAGTGAATTCACCAGCGTTATTAAGCTAAACGTCCTTTATTGTATAATCAGTATATTGTGCTCTCAACCTGATTATTTAAGCAATGAATTTTGCGAAAGCCATATTTCGTGTGCTCAATAGACAAACATGTGACCATCTACTAGATGCGTCAATCAATACCATAAAATATCTAAATGGCATGCATTGTGGGTGGATAAGCCCACATATATCACCATGTATTTGTTCTAAGAATACTGGAGATTCATTCCCAACTTTAGTTGGTGATGGCCAAGTTATTCGTTTTCCAAGAGAACAAGCATTACATGGAAATTCTTTCGCTTGAAAAATCTTATAGTTTTTCAGCGAATGACCATTTGTATTTTCCACAATCTTTCGCATCATGACTGAACCAGGGTGCCCTAAACGTTCATGTAAGATTTTGAATGTACATTTAACTTCGGGTTTAATGTAACATACGATTAAGTCATATTTATTTTTGTGAAATATATTCTGGACGATAAGCTGGCTACTCTTCCAATGTACATTTCTTTTCCGAATTAACTGATGTAACGCAAAAATATTCAATGCCATTTTTATTTATGGTTTCTATGTAATATCCATTTCTGCGAATATCTTTGAAACTCAACAAATTTCTACATGATTTGGGGGAATATAGTGCTTTATTTATCTCAAGTTTTGTTCACCTTGACAGCATTGAAAAACAAGCTCTTCCGGAGCCTAATTTTTTTTTTGCATCAGTGGTTATAGTATTCACGCTTCCGGCGGAATTGTTTATTTTAAAGGAGGAGAAATAAATTTTATTTTTAAGTATTATGTGCGTTGTAGCATTATATGTCAGATATATATCTCCATTCTTATTTTTGAATTTCAACATTTTTTTATTTAAAAATATTCATAAAAGATGTGTTAATATAATAAAACAAACTTTATATTACAATACACACTATTTTACAAACAAAAATACGACAAAAACAACATTAATTTTTTTTCCATATGCAACTATAACTATTTATACATCATGTCATACTTTCTTCTTCAGGAAGATTTTAGTCTTTTTGACTTTCATTGATATCTATAGAATCAACAACGAAATCATCTACATCGAGATATGTATCATCATTTATATCATTAAAAGAAATCTCGACTTTATGGTCAAAAGAAGGTCCAACATCATCATCAAAAGAAGGTTCGGCGTTGCCATAAATGAAATTGGTTTCTTTTGTTTTTCTTTTTTCTTTTTGACTCTTGGTGTAGGTCGACAAAATACTTTGGCGTACGACATGTACGTGACCAATGCCCTTTCATGCCATATCTACAGCAATTGTTCTCATGTTGCATTTTTTCAACTTCCTTTCCTTTTGACATTTTATTATTTATTTCATTGTTGAAATCATTAGCATGAGAATTTCTTCTTTGTCCACGTCCATATCCACATCCATATTCTCCTCGTCCACGATCACAGTTATTACTTCGACCGCGTCCACGCCTATAATTATTTTAATTTGATGATGTAACATTCGCTTCTGAGAATAATGCTGATCCATTGGAACGAGAGTGATTGTTTAGTGTTACAAATCATTATTTTGTTCTGCTACAAGAAGTATTTGCATTAATTATAAATAATTCTTGTATCCATTAGTCAGGTATTGCTGATGCCGGACTACATTTCTAGGATGAATTGTTTGGAGAGTTTTTTCGATCATATCATAATCACTCATCTTTTCTCCACATAACATTATACTGGAAATAATTCCAAATATAGCGGAATTATATTCACTTACACTTTTGTAATACTAAAACCAGAAGTTCAACCACTCATGTTTAGCTTTTGGTAAGATCACATATTTCTGGTGATAAACTTATCTTTGAGTGATTGCTAAAGATTTGCAGGATCTTCTTTTGTTATATACTCATTTTTTAAACTATCGTGGATATGATGGACCAAAAATATTATGGCATTAGCCTTTTTCTTTTCTGAAGTCGTTTTCGACTTATCGATGGTATCAAGGAGATATCTTCCTTTTAAGTGCATCCTTCCTGCAACTGTCCATCTCATATAATTATTTCTAGATATATCAAAAGCAGTGATCTCGAGTTTAGCCAAACTTGATATAATTACTTTTCTAATATGGAAGCACATTGTGCTGATAACATGTGATATATAAAATATACAATATATTATATAGTATTATAATATTTGTGCATAAGAATTGTGAGACGAGTGTACAAGAGAGAAAGTGATAATTATGATTTTCTTTGACAAGTAAGTGTGTATATGTTACATGAGTGGGGTGAATACATATGTATAGGAAATGAAAGACGGTGGATTTGTGTCCGTCAAAATTAATAATAATAAAATATTATAATACTTTTTAGATAAATAATTATTATATTTATAACACTCATATATTATAGGTTTATGTTTTTTTTGGTTAAATATTTATAAGTATAACGGAATTCAAAAACATAAAATATCAAATTAATTTTTTATTTCCTTAATCAGTCTCGTTTCTCTACAATGCATATCTATACCAGTATATAACCAAAGTTTAACCGGACTATACAATTGAATTTAAGTTAACCAAAACTAAACCAGTAGTTTGATATATTGATATTCTTCCTTAAGATGACGATTCAGAATATGGAGCAGAGTAAATGTTATGAATACTCATCTTGCTCATCAAATGCTTGAAGGGAGATGGATGCAACGCCTTTGTAAGGATATCGAAAATCTGATCTGCACTTCGAACAAACAAAGTCTTAAGCGTGCCATCCATAATCTTCTACCGAACTTTATGACAAGTCTTTTTCAATATGCTTAGTCCTCTCGTGAAACACCAGATTCTGAGCTATATAAAGAGCAACAATGTTGTCACAATAGAGATAAGCTAGGAGAGTAAAAGGAACCTTAAGTTCTTGAAGAACGCCAATTAACGAAATGAGTTCTTTAGTTGTCATTGCCATAGTTTTATATTCTGCTTCAGTTGAACTCATTGAAACAGTAGGTTGTTTCTTGGATTTCCATGTAATTAGTGAATCATCAAGAAACATTGCATATCCATTCACAGAATATCTTGTATCCGGACAAGCTCCCCAATTCGAGTCAGTAAAACCATGAAAGCAAAGTCTGAGGAAGCAGAATAGAAGAGTTCTAGACCAATAGTACCTTTCAAGTATCTGAGAACTCTGTGTAGTGCTTTAAGATGCGGTTCCCTGGGAGCTAAAGAATATTGAGCCAACTTTGAAACTGCAAAGACAATGTCTGGTCGTGTTGTAGTTAAATACTGCAGCTTCCCAACCAACTTCCGATAATGTTTAGAGTCATCAATAAGATCACCATCATCCTTTGACAAAGATTGATTAGGTTCCACAGGAACTGCAACAAGTTTACAACCAGAAAAACCTATGGAAGACAACAGATTTAAAACATGTTTTCTTTGACTGAGAGAGATTCCTTCACTGGAATAAGCTTTTTCAACACCAAGAAAGAAATGTGGGATGCCTAGATCTCGTAACTTGAAGACTGCATTGAGCTGCAAAGTAAATTATGTGGCTGCATCTTCATTAGTGCTAGCTATAAGAATGTCATCAACATAAACTAACACCACCAAATAATCTTCACCAATAGACTTCACAAACAGTTTATGATCTCCATGACATTTATCAAAACCCAATTGAGTCAAAGTTGTTGAAAACTTCAAGAACCACTGTCTTGAAGCTTGCTTAAGACCATAAATTGATTTATGCAACCTACAATCAGTATTTGGAGAGACAACTTCCCCCTGAATTTCTGAGTATCCTAGAGGTAATTTCATATAGATCTCCTCATCCAAATCGCCATTAAGAAAGGCGTTAGATATATCTAACTGCTTGAGAAACCATTTCAACTTAGGAGCAATAGCCATAATCAGTTTAACAGTTCCCATTTTAGCTACATGGGAGAAGGTGTCGAGAAGATCAATACCTTCTTGCTGAGTATATCCCTTTGCAATTAAGCGAGCTTTAAACCTCTCAATAGTACCATCTGGATTGTATTTTATAGTGAAAATCCACTTGCATCCAATAGCAACTTTACCCGGAGGCAAGTCACATGTAGTCCAAGTATCAGTCCTTATAAAAGCTCCAATCTCCACACCAATAGCATCACACCATATATGAAAATCTTTACCTTGTCGAAACTTTTGTGGTATGGAAATTTCATTTAGTAGGTTAATGAAAGCTTTGAAAGGCAGATAGATATGAGTAAGAAATAAACTTATCTATTGGATAGGGAGTGGTTATACTTATAGTACTAGTATTATTATAGCAATGAAAATCTTGCAAGTGTTTAGGTGTTTTTCTGGGTCGTTGAGACTTTAACTCAGAAGGAGTGGAAGTCTCGGATGATATCTCATCATGATGGGAGGAGTATCAGAAGATGGGTGCACAAGAGGTACTAAGGAACCATCTATTGGTGGTGCATGTGATGAAATATGAGGAAATAAATCCTTTGAAACATCTGTGATAGTAGATGGAGCAAAAAGAAAAATAGCCTCATGAAATATGACATGTCTTGAAATGCAAACTGTCTTTGTCTCTGAGTCTAACAACTTATAGCCCTTATAACTCGTTGGATATCCTATAAAGGCACAAGCCCGAGCACGAGGTTCAAATTTGTTTCTAGACTTAGGTGAAGTAAATTAATAACAAAGACATCCAAAGTTCTAAGAGAGATATATTCAAGAACTTTGGAGGTAAGAGTTTTAAAAGGAGTTTTCTGTCCTAAAACCGTAGAAGGTAATCTATTAATGATAAAAGTTGTTGTCAACACACAATCTCTCCAATATCTAAAGGAATCCTAGACTAAAACATTAAGGCCCTAGCTACATTCAACATGTGCTAATGCTTTCTCCCCATGTATCAATATGAACTAATTCAAAAGGTTTTGGCAATTTGTTATGTCTAGAAGAAAAATATAATCGTTTTTTTTTTGTGCAAGGTGACAAACATGACAACAATCCAGATTTTATTATGCTTTCCTTAGAGAACTTTAAAATATCAGACATATAATCAAGTTAAGAAATTGAGGGATGTCCTAAACGACTATGCCAAGTAGAAATATCAACAAACAAACTTGAACAAACAGAAGCAATACCTGAAAAAGACTCAATACGACTATCATTATTCTCATTTAGAACATAAAGATTAGCAACTGCATTACCTTGACCAATCATCAACCCTAAGTACGATCCTGAATGAAACAAGCATCAGAAGTGAAGTAAAAACCAACATTAGAAACTTTAGTCATAGTACTAACACTTAGCAAATTGAACTTCAATGCAGGGATGAACAGAACATTGGGAAGGAAGATTGAATCAGTTAATTGAATGAAACCAGTTCCTACTATTCTAACTATAAAACCATTAGGAAGAGTAACAAAATTATTTTCCAAAGTTCTATAATTTGTAAACAACTCCCTGTTGTGTGTGACATGGTGAGTAGCCCCGAAATCTATAACCCAACTATTTAGAGACAAACCAGTTCCATGAGGTATATTTGAAGTCAACATCTCATAGTAAGAATTAGGATGATCACGAAATGTGAGAAGTGTACCAGTTATCTAAGCGACAACTGATCATGAATTTCAAGACGAAGCTTTCTAATTCTCTAAGCATTGCACTGAATTAGGAGTGTGAAGCTTAGAACTCAAATAAAAAATCATAGCTGGTTAGCAAATCTAATAGTGGTCAAAAAGAAAAACGATAAGTGGAGGGTCTGTGTTGATTTTATGGACATTAACAAAGCCTGTCCAAAGGATAGCTTCCCGCTCTCACACATCGACATGCTGGTGGAGGCTACGACTGGATATAAGGTACTCTATTTTATGGAT
Source organism: Lepidium didymum (assembly GCA_963920545.1). Lineage (NCBI taxonomy): Eukaryota > Viridiplantae > Streptophyta > Magnoliopsida > Brassicales > Brassicaceae > Lepidium > Lepidium didymum. The sequence goes on from OY986988.1 coordinate 8,960,687, forward strand.
GCATTTTCAGGGTATAATCAAATACCAATGAAGCTTCCTAGCGATTACGAACCTCAAAACTTCAATTTCAACTGAATTATCACGAGCTCTCGCTTTTCCACCTCTCCTCACCATTGTGAATTCAAACGAACCGTAGGATTTGAGTAATGAAGAAAGTGAACAATCAATTAGAAGAAACAAAGAGAAAATTGAAGATCAAAGAAGAGAAATCAAAGTTTTGAGCTGAAGATTGCTCTGATACCATATAAGTGTAACGAAATTCAAAAATAGATAAAACTAATTTTCTATTTCTTTAATCAATCTCGTTTCTGTACAACATATATATATACAAGTATATAAGAAAAGCTTAACCGAAGTATACAATTGAATTTAAGTTAACCAAAACTAAACCAGTAGTTTGATATATTGATAATATTATAAGTTTATTTATGCTATACTTTTTGTTAAAAAGAATTGTTTTCAAATCTATGTATAAACTGAAATTGATTAGTAAAAAAATTCTGATTTAAAAGTAAAATTAATTATATACTTTTGTACGATTTTCATAATTCAAGTGCCTTCAAACCAAAAAAATTTTGGTATACGCCATTCAATTATAAGTTAGACTTTGGAGCATGAAGTAACTAAAGTGTAAAGTAGGAAGGGTCTAGTCAGTCTACTGGCAGTTACTAAACTCGTAACAGAGACAATGGACTTGACAAAAACTAGAAAGTGTAAAAACGAAAAGCATTGGACTGTAAATCCAGGGTGTAAAGCAAGAGCGGTGCCGTTTTGAAGGGGTCCAGATTAGAGTGAGGTATGAATTGGCCAAAGAAAGGTGTGTCACGTGACTAAACCGACCCAATCACTCCGACAAACGTATCACCACCGTCCCTTCTCATCATTTCCAACTCAACTTAGCCGTTGTTTTCTCCACCACTCTAATAATGCCACCTTACCAATACCACAATCATTTCCCAAAATATTGCTACAAAAAAATGTGACGTAGAAACAAAGACTGGAGGATGCACTTCCGTGGCTATATTTTCACCACGTGGCAATCCTTATCGTTTTGACTTACGTTGGTCGGCTATTATTACACGAATATTAATTAACCTTTCCTCTTTTTCTTTATGTAATATCAATACTTGTATTGTATATCTTGTGTTTCTGGTTCCCTTGTTATTGGTAATGTTTTCTATTTTATATATGTTTATACTTTCTATTCATAGAAAACTAGCCTTAATTTTGTCTAAATGTTCGACAGACTAATCGACTTATATATGAATATATGACGTTTTTATTTATTTGTAAATTTGTCTTTTAGTCACTCAATCAAAAGCCTGAAACTAGTCAACCAGAATGTAAAATTAAAATAGCCAAGTTGAAAAATTTAGATTATAGATTGTTAAAGAAAAATGTACAACTAAGATGTACGATAAGTTAACAAGATGGACAACATATTCTCTGAAGTCCTGCACTCATTTACTGCTTAACCATAATTCATCAGTTTTTATGGGTTTCGAACAAAATTAAAATATAAAAAAATTTCGAGACTTTGTAGTCCAAATATGAGATTTAAATTGTAACTTGTGATTTTAGCCTTTGCAATTTTAGTAATCTGGATCAATCCCATGGCTTCTGGTTCTGGTGCTTCCTATTTGCTGTTCGTTTGCGTGGTGTTGTAGTTTTCCAAAGCTTCGATTTGGGGTTCGTCTCTTGGATGGTATCCTGCTGTTGGGTCATCTACATTTCTCCTTATAGTCTTGATGGTTTTAAGGTTTTGGGATTCAGTGGGTTCGGTCTGTGTTCTTCTCTTGCGGGGCTCCATTTCTTCTTTGACGGTAGATGGTCTTAGATGATTTCGCTATGTCCGCGTGTAAGTTCGGCAGATCTTTTTTGGCGTTTTCCTCTTGCGTTGTACAAGAATCTCTTGTGCTTTGGATTGCTATGATCACCTTGTCTCGGAATAGCTATTTGAAGTGGTTCTTTGTTCCTGGTTCTTCTTCTGAATGCGTGGTTTTCCCATCCTCTACTGCCTTAAATGTCGTCCTTGGTACCGCCTTCAGTTTTGTTAAGCTTCTTTCCTAGGCTTCGTGCAGTTCTGGTTTCAACAGCTTTGGCTACAACAGCCTTTTTGGGTAAGCTCGCAGTGCGGTTTGGAATTCCAGTTACAGATTAGTTCTAGTCGCCTTGTGGTTGCAATCCTTATGGTAGTTTCTTTTGTTTCCTTTTTTGAAGGCTTCAGTTTCCCTTGTTTGGACTTGTGTTTTCCGGAGATATTCTTATTTTCTGCCGGCTTATTTGTGTTTCTTGTTGTAAGAATGTTGGCTTCATCGTTTTTAATTTAGTTTAATATATTTATCAGTGAAAAAAAAAATTGTAACTTGTGATATTTATTTATTTTTTCTGAAAATATTATGGTTGATCATTAGATCCGACCTTATATTTTTTGTTATGATGGTTTAAAAGGTCAAATATTCCGGCCAGTCAAGTTAAAAACAGTGATGTCTCACCTACAATCTTCTTGGCTGAGCTATGTATGAGAACAATGATAAAAGTCATGTCATGTCTTGTCATAATCGTCTTGCATACTATTTTTGTATCCGTTATTTTCACAACACTTAATTCATTTTTTGGGTTAATATTTTTTTGTTTTTTTGCCTACTCATTTTTGGAGTGAATTAGGTAGATATCTATAAACTAAAGTTCAAAAAAAAAATATCGATTTAACAAAGAACCTATTAAAAAAATCAAATTAAACACAGGACATCGATCATTGTTGATTAAACAACATATTTATAGTTGACTTTTAATTAAACTCTCAACTTTAAGTTAACTAAACCAGTTGAATTCGATGGAAATACCAAATCGAAATTGTCTATGAAATTGAAAGCCAAATCAATTTTGGAATTTCGATTCAGTTCTTATCTTCCTTTTGAAGAAAATCTAAGCTTGATTTTCTCTTTTCTTTCAAATTCATCGGTTTGAAATATTGTTTTCGATACTTCAAACCGACGAATTTGAGTTCATTCTTGAAAGAAAAGAGAAAATCAAACTTATGGGTTCTTCAAAAGGAAGATAAAAACTGAATCGAACTTTCATCGATTTGGATTTCGATTTCATAAACAATTTTAATTTGGGATTTCCATCGGGTTCAATTGGCTTAGTCAACTTAAAATTTAGGGTTTAGTTAAAATTCAACTATAAATACATTGTTTAATCAATAATAATCGGAATTCTGTGTTCAATTTGATTTTTGATAATTTCATACATTTTTTTCTTTACGTACATAAAAAGACTTTATTTATTGAGGACAAAATCTATTATGATTCTAAATATCATGCAAGTTTTCAATTCTATACTATATTACATGGTAAGTATTTTTGGCAAATAAAAATTAAAGTATCTTTACTAAAAATCATTAATTTTAAAACAGGTAAAATAAATTCATTAGGAACAAAAAAAAGTAAAATCACAAAACTAAAAAAATTGGGTTAAAATTAATGGTGAATTTGCTGAATATATGTTTACTAAAATTAGTATGTGTAAGAAAAAAATCTATGTATTTTAAAAGAAATTTTAGATTTGAAATAATTTTTATTAGAATATATAACGTAAATAAAATAGAGAATAAAATAGAGACCGAGAGAAGAAATTAAAGTGAAACAATAAAATAAAAAATTTAAAAAATTGTAAAATGGTATATATTGTATAGATATAAAGTTTTATTGTAGCATGGTTAGTTTATTAATTTTTTTTAATTGTTAATCATTCTTGTTCCCTAACATTAATTTGTGGGCTAAGATACAGACTTCAAATAACTTTGACAATTACAGAATTTATATTAATAGAATTTTAATGATTCCCACAACATTTTGTAAAAGACTTTTATAGACTCTTACTCATTATTGTCAATCTTTGAGAATATGTTTTTGAAGAATTTTATTAATTTTGTACAAATTATTTTGGAATACTGTAAATTTATTTAGCCTTTGATATTATATTGTCTTTTTTATTATTTTTTAAATAATTTTGGTTTTCACTTTTTCTTGACTTTATATAAATTTGTTTCTTTAATGTTGTAAATTGGTCTCAAATTGTGCTTTAAACACTGTTTATGCGTAAAACAAAATTTGGGAATCGAAAAAAATTGATTAGATTTAACAAATAAATATAAAAAATGGTATGATTATCTGCTAAGAACCGAAAGGATTTTTCTCTCTTTTGGAGTTGAGCTAACTTGTTCTTTAGTGATTGGACGTTAGATTACTTGGGTTTTGATTCGACATCCCTATTTTATAGATGCTTTCCTCTCGGTTTCCTCGGAAAATATTATGATTTATTTGTCTCTGTCGGATTAGGCGACATATCAATTTTCTTAATTACATCAATCAATCGCCTTGAATTGAAAAGATCTTGTTTTTTTAATCGGTCAGCACGCTGATTCTTCTTTCTCAGATAACAATCTTTCTTTCGTCGGCAAGTGCGCAGTGTCATACTCAGACATAACGAGACATAAAAGAAGCCTTAAAAATATAATTTTTTGTGATAAAAAAAACTGAAAATAATAATAAATGTCTCATAACATACATAATAATGTTAATAAAGATGAGTTTGTGGCCTTATTTTATTATATACTAACTAAAAATATTAAATATGTAATTTTTTTTACACATATATAGCTTTAATACACAAATAACACAATCATATTCATAAAAAAAATGAAACCTATAATAAATCTTATTAAAAAATGACTTCTCCAAATTTGTTGCTTTAGGCAATTGCCATTTTTTTATAAGGCCAAGCACGGCTCTGTGAGCGCGCTGGCGTTGATCTGTGCTCTCGGATTGGATTACTTTGTGGGCCTTCTCTCTTCTATATTGGATCTTTGTTTATTGGACTTAAACAGTTTGGGTTCATCCATCAATAGTAGTCCCTCAACTTCCTTATTTGAACACGGGAGAATAATGAAACGATTCAATTTCTTTTTCTTGTGTCAATATTAGGATTTTGTTTTGTGATTAAATCGACGGTTTTCGAAGCTTGCGCGTTCGTATAAAACGCTAGGTTGGTGGATCTCTGGATACTCGTGCCGGCTGCAACCGTCGCTTCACCATCTTTTCACGTTTTAACTTCTGCCGCTTCTTATAGGTAATCATTCTTATTCTTCTTCACGTTCCCTGCTTATTCTCTCTCTGCCATTTTTTTTCTTTTTTCAATATCTTTGATTTTTTTTTTAAACTCAAAGATGTCTTCCGATTCTTCTCCCATCACCCTTTGCTATTTTCCGAAGCGAGCCCGGGGAATGTCTCCTTTTTTCATGGTATGTCTTCGATGTCGACCTCTTGAATTCTCCTCCGGAATACTAACCAGATATGTATGTTTGGGCCTCCATGAACTATTTTGATCATTGTGGGTTATCATTTCCGATCCTCGAATGCATTCGTCTCCTTCTGTGGGAGCTTCGTGTTGCTCTCGGTGATATGCATGAAATTTACCATGTTTTAGAGTCATTTTAGGTCCATATTGCACACTTTGCATTTGCATAACATACGGAGGAATTCCTAGGTACTTTGGAGCTCTTTGGACCATTTTGGAGAAATATTGGGCATAAGGGCTTGCATGGAATGGACTGGAATGCTGAACAAGATAGGAAGACTCAGATACAAAAGGGGACCGTACAACTCGACTAACCAACTCGACCACACTTGGTCAAGCTTGGAAATTTGTACGCGAGAAGGCAGACCTCGAGCCAATCACTCGACATGCTAAGTCGAGTCTGGAGAACATAGCAAGTTAAGAAAGAGACCTCAAGAGATACACTCGACCAGTTGGGTCGAGTTTGGGATTTAACTTCAGCCCGAGGTGCAGCTCAACTCCTCTCTCGACTGGTAGGCCTCGAGTTGACTAGGATGTGGATGCACAAGACACTACTCGACCAAGCGACTCGAGTCACCTCTCCGAGCTTTCATTTTGTTGACTTCTTAATTCCGCATTTTGACTTTTAAGGGTTTTGGGTAATGTACTATAAATACCCATAAACACTCAGAAGTAGGGACGCTATCTGCCTCTAGTTTTCTCTCATGTTTCTTATATTGAATGCTTGTTTTGATGATTAATTGAGTATTTGCTTTTGATTTCTTCTTCATTGTTGTTTTTCTTTCCATCATCTATTTAATCATGCTCTTTATTTCATTTTCTGTGTTTAAACTTTTAATGTTGATTATTGAGTAGATTTCTTAGGGTTTAAGAGGAAATGACTAGATTAATGTCAAGCTATGGTGTTTCCAGCTTGCTTAAGCTCTTCATGCTAGGATCTCTTTAGATTTGGTATTCTTAAAGCTTATTTCATTCTAGCTATTTGAAATTTGATTTGTTGAATCCATCCACCTGCTAAGTGTTTGATGGGATGCTTGAATGAACCAAAGTCTGAGATATGCTTGTCTATCCCAAGGATTTGGTTGCGTTGAGAGTATATTGGCTAGAATAGGTTGAATCTTAATGTCTTCTTGCTAGGATTCCATTAACGGGAGTTAGGTATGATCTTTGTCTTGCTGAATTCGTTGTCCACGGGAGTGGCTGTGTTAATGTTGAATCTATTGCCGAAGTCATCCTAAATAGGTTGTTAATTGAGTTGGAAGTCCCTAGTGTAGCATCAGTCATTGATCTTGAATCCTCTTGAACCCTTATTTCTGTTTATCGTTTATTGTTCTGTTCCTGTTTTTTGTTTACTTTACTTGCTGAGTTGTTTACGTATTTTACTGCTTATTCTGTCTTTGTTTCTATTGTTATCGCTTTTAATTCAATTATGTGACACTTTGTTCAACTGAATATTGGCTTGGATTAAGTTGACCTGCATAATTTCCGATTGCTAGCATCACACTTGACTTGGATTGACACCCTATTATACTACATTGACGTGTTTGTATTCTAGGATCATTTGATCACTAATCGTAAAAACTTGTTACCAAATTGGCACCCTTGCCAAATTGAGTGTTTGCTTGCTACATTCAGAACTTTGGATCTCTTGCGACCAAGTTCTTGTTACTGATTACTCATTTTCCCTGTTTTTGGTGCGTTTCAGGTATACTCGACTTGCCTACTCGATCAAATCAGGTCGAGTTGAGTTTTTCTGTTGCTCAGCTTTGCCCTCGATCTTCAACTCGATTGACCTGGATCGAGTGCTGCCTCTGCTGCTCAATTTTCAGCACCTCGAGTCTTCTACTCGACTTGCACTGGGTTGAGTTGTGTTTTCTGGACTGATTTTCTGGGTTTATGCAGACAAGATCAAGGGGTATAGAAAACCAGAATGCACCACCACCTATGCACGAGCCTCAACCATGGAGGCCGCGATATATTGGTGCTAGAGACGCTCCGCGTACTCACAGTACACGGTATGGCATTGTTCCCCCAGCCATTCCGAACCATAACTTCGAGATCAAGAGTTGACTCCTTGCCATGATACAGAATAAAAAATTGCAAGGTCTAGCTGAGGAGGATCTTCTCGATCATCTTGATGACTTTGAAAGGATCTATGGCCTCACTACGATTCACAAAGTTAGCGAAAACACCGCCAAGTTGAGACTTTTGCCTTTCTCTCTACGTGACAAAGCATGTCAATGGGAGAAGAATCTACCTAAGGGCTCTATAAATTCATGGGACGAATGCAAGAGGGCCTTCCTCGCCAAATTCTTCTCAAATTCTCAGACAGTGGCCCTTCGTAATAACATCTCCAGCTTTGTTCAAACGCATTCTGAGTCATTCTCCGAGGCATGCGAACAGTTTAAGTCTTACCAATCCCAATGCTCTCATCACGGGTTCAGCGACGAGTCTTTACTTAGCACGCTATATCGGGGTGTTCTCCCAAAGATTCGCATGCTTTTGGATACAGCTAGTAATGGCAACTTTCTCAACAAAGAGGTTGATGATGGCTGGGAATTAGAGGAAAATCTCGCCGCTGCGAATGGTTCAGTTAGTAAACAGGAAATCAAAGCCCTTAATGACAAGTTGGATAAGCTCATCTCGGTAGCCTCTCCGACACAGGTTCACACGGTTTGCGAAGTTGCAATGGTTCACGGAGACGACAAAGATCGGGTTGAAGAAGTCAGTTTTGTGCAGAATCAAGGAGATTATAAGAACTACAATGCCCACACGCCGAATCCGACCTTGCATTCCCACAACACCACCTACCAGCAACCCCCTACTGCACCAACTCTGGATATAATGAGTATGCTTCAGCAACTCCTTCAAGGACAAACATCTAGCGCTCAAGAGTTGTCAAGGATGCAAGCCGAATTACATAGTAAGATTGATGCTACTCACACTGATTTAAATGGTAAGATTAAAACCTTGACTGCGAGACTGCAGCATGTTGAGAATCAACAATCGTCCTTCTCTACCATGACGCTTCCAGACAAACAACCGCATATTGCCAGTGCAATTACTCTTCGGAGTGGATGGGTACTGCCTATTCGTGCTGGGAGTGCTTTGGATACTGAGGACAGTAACGTTTAGGAGGGGGGGGGGATAGCCTCATCGAAGATAAGGCTGAAAATTGCGTCAAAACATTGTTGGTTTTTATGAGAGTAAGCTCAACATAAAGATGGAGACTTCACTTGGTGAAAGAAACCACTTAACCCACAAAAGATTGACTCGGTCTCAAGACTGTGGAAATACCAACTTGTGGTTGAATCCACACATAAATGCCTTAGTAAATCCGAGACAATTATGGAATAGCTCGGCCTCAACAAGGTCTGAGGATCTAGGTTGGATCTAATCCGAGTAAAGCATTACAACACATGAAGTTTGTATGCTAAGAAGATCTCAGATTCAAGAACCATTCAACTAGATTTGTAAATAATTAAATAAAGCATAAGAAGAGTTTGGTGGAGATCTAGAAGTGTTTAGGTAGAGGTCTGCCATTGGGCAACTCGAGCTCACTAACCCTAGAAACTACATTGCAAACTACTAACTTAAGCTTAAATGAAGAGAGAATTTGTAAACACTTCTTTTTGTATTAGATTAAATTGAATTACAAAGGGAATACAAGTTCTATTTATAGAGTTCCAATGAGGTTGCTTCAGCACAAAAGAAACTCTACATTCAAAGCTTTGTGGCCGTTGGAGAGGAGAGAGGAGTAGAGTTCCCAAGCTTGAAAGTGACATCTCATCTTTCTTGAACTTGACATAAAGTGAGAAACACATGTCTTCATAAGCTTCCAACGGTCATATTGGACTTAGTTAGGCTTCAATGATGTCCTAACAACCTTACATAACATCACATTTGATTAGAATCAACATTTAGAAAATTTCTCAAAATGTTGACTTTGCCTCGCCGTTGACTTGACTTTTTGCCTCGATCGTTGACTCGTACCGTGGTATGTGTTTTCTTGACCTGCGGTACATACTGAACTCGACCCTCGGTACGTACTGAACTCGACCAGCGGTACGTATGAACTCGATTTGCGGTACATACTGACACACGGTACGTGAGACTCCTTTCTGCGGTACGTCCGTGTCTTGACCCACGGTACGTACTGAACTCGACATGCGGTATGTTAATGTCTCGACATGCGGTACGTGATTTCTCGACCTGGGGTACACGCCCCTCGACCCGTGGGCTTACCCGCGGTACATGATCCATCCGTTGACTTTCTGGAGCTACCATTGACTTTTCTACGGTGCATGAATTCCTTGCCCGCGGTACATGCCTCTCGACCCAATGGCCTATCCTCGGTGCACAATACACGTTAGTTGACTTTCCTGACCCAGTGTTGCCTTTCCAACACATGCACCATCCGACCTTTTCATGACCTTTTGATGATTTGGTGACCTTCATGTGTCCTTGGTGGCCATTTTCCTCCTTCTTAGAGGTCCTTGAGGTGGTCTTCGGCCTTGTCTTGACGACTTCGTCCTTGATTCTCCTATTCTTCTTCTTCTTGACCTTAAAGGTCTTTGGTCTCTTCCTCTTGTCTCTTTGATATAGACTAACAAATATCACCATCCACCTTACTCGATCCCCCACCTCGACCTGATGGCACTCGAGTCACTCTTCCGGGTGAGAAAATCTTACCCAAACAAACACCTTTTACACAACTCGATCCTCTGCCTCGATCGGAAGGCACTCGAGTCATATATGTGGATGGGAAGGCATTAGCCTTCATGCTAATGCTTCCTTACCAAAAATTTCTAAAGGATGTGATTAAAGAAAGAACTAAAGAAGTAGAGGGCATGGTAGTGCTTACCCATGAGATTAGTGCAATAATCCAGAAGAAGGTGATTCAAAAGATCCAAGGACCTTTACCATCCCATGTGCTTTGGGTCCATTATCCTTCACTAAATGCCTATGTGATTTAGGAGCATCAATCAGCTTGGTGCCTCTCTTTGTTGCCAAGAGACTCGATTTTAATGACTACAAGCCATGCAGGATATCTCTAGTGCTTGCGGAAAGATTTGTTAGAATCCCCCACGGATTGCTAGAAGACTTGCCTGTGTGAGTCGATAACGCGGAGATACCTACAGACTTTGTGGTCTTAGACATGGACGAAGAGCCAAAAGACCCATTACTTCTTGGTAGACCATTCCTAGCCACTGTGGGAGCTGTGATCAATGTACCGAAGGGAGAAATTCAGCTAAACTTCGGAAAAGATTTTAAAATGACATTCAACATTAAAAATATCATGAGGAAGCCGTGAATTGAAGCTCAGCTGTTCTGGGTATAAGAGATATACACGCTATCAAATGAACTATTGGAGGAACTAGCTGAGGAGGATAGTCATCAAACCGCTTTAACAAAGGATGGCACAGACATGTATCTGCATATCAAAATAGAGGGGCATAAACAGTTGATGGATTATAATAGGCCAATTCAGGGGCCAAATGTGTTTGAAGATATGGGTACAACGAGTCTAAGGATTAAGAAATTGACCGGGGATAGTTCACTTTTGGCTACCCATGGCCATGATGCATTCTCGCTTAGCTCGACCACCACCCTTGACTTACAGGGGGTTGAGGCTAACCCAACTGTCGTCAGTGACGACTAGTCCAAGCTTAAAGCTCCAACAGTTGAACTGAAACCGTTTCCCGTTGGGTTAAAGTACGTTTACTTAGGCCCTAACTCTACCTATCCTGTTATAGTCAACGATGTTTTAAATGAAGTTGAACTGAACATGTTGTTAACTGAGCTCAAACGGTTTAGAAAAGCCATAGGATATTCTCTTGATGATATTAGAGGCATATCGCCTAGTTTCTGCACTCATAGAATATATTTAGAGAAAGAGTCCTATTATAGTATTGAGCAAAGAGTCATATTCTAGTATTGAGCCCTAAAGGAGATTGAACCCGAACCTAAGAGAAGTTATGAAAAAGAAAATACTTAAGTTGCTAGATACTGATGTGATCTATTCGGTTTTCGATAGTAAATGGGTTTCTCCAGTTCATTGTGTGCCTAAGAAGAGGGGTATGACTATGATTACAAACGATAAGAACGAACTAATTCCTACTAGAACAATCACGAGGGATAGGATGTGCATCGATTACAGGAGATTTAATGCTGCCACTAGGAATGATCATTTTCCGCTTCCATTCATTGACCAAATGGTAGAAAGATTAGCCAATCATCCCTATTACTGCTTCCTTGTCGGATATAATGGATTCTTCCAAATTCCTAAACATCCAGATGATCAGGAAAATAGCATTTTTACTTGCTCGTATGGCACTTTTGCTTATGGAAGAATGCCATTCGGACTGTGTAATGCTCCTGCAACGTTTCAAAGATGTGTGACATCTATTTTTCGGATATGATTGAGGAAATGGTTGAAGTCTTTATGGATGATTTCTCCGTCTATGGCTCTTCTTATACCTCGTGTTTGTCAAACCTGTGCAGGGTCTTAAGTAGGTGCGTAAAGACTAATCTTATGCTCAATTGGGAGAAACGCCACTTCATGGTTCAAGAGGGTATTGCTTTGGGGCATAAGATATCAGAGAAGGGTATTGAGGTTGATCAAGCGAAGATCGAGGTTATGGTTCAACTTCAATCACCAAAGACAGTCAAGGATATACGAAGCTTCTTAGGCCATGTTGGGTTATACAGGAGGTTCATTAAAGACTTCTCCAAGATTGCAAGGCCGCTGACCTGCCTGTTGTGCAAGGATATGGAATTCACTTTTGATTCTGAGTGCCTTGAGGCATTCTTGAAGATGAAGGAAGCGTTAGTGAGTGCACCGATTGTCCAGGCTCTAGATTGGGATATACCCTTTGAGATAATGTGTGACACAAACGATTACGCTGTCGGAGCTGTACTGGGACGACGGAAAGATAAGACGCTGCATGCAATTTACTACGTAAGTAGAACGCTTGATGACACTCAAATCAAGTATGCCACAACCGAGAAAGAGCTTCTTGCAGTGGTCTTTGCAGTCGAAAATTTCATATCCTACCTTGTCGGATCCAAGGTGATTGTTCGTACGGATCATGCTGCCCTGAAGTATTTAATGAAGAAGAAAGATGCAAAACCTCGGCTACTAAGATGGATTCTACTGCTTCAAGAGTTCGATATGGAAGTTGTAGATAAACATGGGGTTGAGAATGGCGTGGCCGATCACCTGTCTCAGATGATAATTAAGGATTCAGTCCCCGTAGATGATTCAATGCCGGAGGAGCAACTGATGAACCTTAAAGCAGCAGGAAGTTAACCTCAGAAGGGAGACACGACTGGAAGCCTCGACCGACAGAGAGTCGAGTTCAGCACAAACCAGCCAGACTCGACTAGAAAGCTAAATATGCAGAGACTTGAGTTTGGCATGGCAACTACGGAGGGTCATTTCTACCTGCAGGGCAAGCTTGCTAGGGAATCTGTACCATGGTATGCAGATTTAGTGAATTATTTAGTTGTTGGGAAGATGCCTAAATGCCTAGATCCTTACCAAAACAAGAAGTTCTTCAGAAATGTGAATCACTACTTCTGGGATGAACCCTACCTGTATAAGAGAGGGCCCGATGGATTGTTTAGATGATGCATAGCTAAATATGAGGTCCAAGGGGTCTTAGAGCACTGCCACGGTTCGTCATACAGTGGTCATTTTGCAACATTCAAGACGGTCCAAAAGATTCTGCAATCCGGTTTGTGGTGGCCAACAATGTTTAAAGATGCACAAAACTTCATCTCAAGGTGTGATCCATGTCAGAGAATGGGAAATATCGGTAAGCGGAATGAGATGCCGCATAACCCGATCTTAGAGATTGAAGTGTTCGACAGCTGGGGAATCGACTTTATGAGACCATTCATCCACCTTCGCACGGGAATAGATACATCGTTGTGGCTGTGGACTACGTCTCTCAATGGGTCAAAGTTGTAGCTTGTCCTGCCAATGATGCTAAAGTTGTAGTGAAGTTGCTCAAGAATATAATCTTCCCTAGGTTCGGAGTCCCGAGGGTCGTAATCAGTGACGGAGGTTTCCACTTCATCAACAAGTTGTTTGAGAATCTAATGAGGAAGTATGGAGTTAAGCATAAGGTAACCACACCTTATCACCCACAAACTAGTGGCCAAGTGGAAGTCTCGAACAAGCAGATAAAAGCTCTACTTTCAAGGATTGTTGGTGCATCCAAGAGGGATTGGGCAGTTAAGCTAGATGATACGTTATGGGCCTACAGAATGGCTTACAAAACTCATATTGGAATGACTCCCTTTCAACTTCTGTACGGCAAATCATGCCATCTCCCCGTCGAGATCGAATACAAAGCAATTTGGGCAACTAAGTTTCTAAACTTTGATCTCAAGACAACTCAGGAGAAGCGGCTCATAGGCTTGAATGAACTAGAAGAGATCAGATTTGATGCTTACGAGAGCTCGAAGATCTACAAAGAAAGGACCAAGGCTGCGCATGATAAGAAAATCGCGCCCAAAAGGATCACAGCTGGTGATCAAGTGCTTTTATTCAACTCAAGGCTTAAGTTGTTTCCTTGGAAACTGAAGTCAAGATGGTCTGGTTCGTTCTTGGTAAAGGAGGTCTTGCCATATGGTGCAATCACTTTCATCAACAAAGAAGGAGGCGAATTCACTGTCAATGGTCAGAGAGTAAAGCCTTATTTGGCCGACGAAACAATCCCCGAGAAGACTTTGGTTCTTCTCGATGATCTGCCCCATCTCTGAATATAGTGAAGAGTCAAGCTTAGTGACTATAAACAAGCTTAGTGACTATAAACAAGCTTGCTTGGGAGGAAATCCAATTGTATCCTTGTATATATTTGCTTGCAATTTTCCTTGTTTATTTTGGTGTTTCTTGTGTTTTAAGCTCATGAGACGAGTGTGGAGCATCATAAGATCTAAGAAGAACTGATTCTTGACACCGCAATCTGAACTCGACCTACACACTCTATGGGATGGAGGTGGAGCTCTACTTCTGCACAACAGCTTGGGCCAACTCGACTGCTGGACTCGACTGGTCCAGTCGAGTAGGCCAAATCCGGACGAAGATTTCTTGAGCTCGAGCACCCCTCACTCGATCTTGTTGGTTCGAATTACCACTTTGCACAACGGCTGAGCCTCACTCGTACATGCAACTCGACCAGGCAGAGGTCGAGTTAGTGTAAAATGTGCCCAAAACTCGTTTTCTAGTCTCCAACAAGGTACCAAATTCATTCCTTCACTGTAAATACCATTACATTTTTGACTTTGTTGCTGGTCTAGAATTCTCTTTCAAGCTTTTAAACAGACAACGAATTGTGTGATTTAAGTTTGGGGGGAGGGTTCTAGAGGATATTAATCATGTTTGCTTTGTTCTTAGTTTGATTTTCATTCAATGATTTGATAGCATAAAAATCCATTCAGATTTTTCATTTTGAGCATTGCATATCATATAAGGCATATAAAAACCAAAAAAATCAAAAAACTTTTTCAAAAATCCATAAAAGAGTGTTATGTAGCTGCATTCATGTAGGATCGAGTCTAGTTTTGCATAAGGGATTATGATGATTACGCCTATAGAGCTTGTTGATTCTTTTTGCTAGATTCACCGCCCTAGATATAAG
Organism: Lepidium didymum; assembly: GCA_963920545.1. Lineage (NCBI taxonomy): Eukaryota > Viridiplantae > Streptophyta > Magnoliopsida > Brassicales > Brassicaceae > Lepidium > Lepidium didymum. The sequence goes on from OY986988.1 coordinate 8,975,698, forward strand.
TTGTTTGATGTATGCTTTCCCGTCTGAAATGTAAAACCGCACCATGTTAGGAAGGTTTAGTCTAAGCATTCACGCCTGATTGAATCATGTTGTGATTTGATGCCAATCCTTCCTTAAGTGAAAACCGTAATCTTGACTGTTAATTATCGGGTATGTGCATCGATTTTAAGCTTGTGGATTGCAGAAAATATTTGGATTCCTTTATCTCATGCAATTTATCATGTTAATCCAAATATACTCCCACCATGCATTGTACATTCGTTTAAATCATCCGCTACTTGTTGTGTGTTTCGTGAGGTCTCTTTTCGGTTTAATCTTGGCATAAATTGTTAGGTGAGGGCTGACACGAGCATGACTTCATGTAGATGCTGGTCCACGATTTTTGGACCAGATAGGACTAGGTGGTTTTGATTCTGGGTATGGGAATGCTCATGTCTAAGTGGAAACAGAATGATAAGGAAAAGGGATAAAGTGTCTATATCTAAAGGAGAAATGGGCTGGAAAGTGTTTAAAGTGTTCTAGTAAAGGTTGTTGGATTGAAAAGAAAGAAAAAAAAAGGTTCTAAGTGAAGAAAAAGAAAGAAGAAGAACCGAGTGATGTAAATGTTTAAGTCCCAAACCGCTAGAAACCGTAAGTTGTGGACCCCCTCCTTAGATTTATGAATGAAAAAGCTTTTGAATGTGATCTTGGTGGCTAGAAAAAGAAAAAACCTTGAATGAAAAGGGTAATCTAGGATCAGATTCTGGGTTTAGATTGCTAGGATGAAACCGATGTGGGTATATGGGTAGATGAAGTCATATTTTTGTATGCGCCTATTGGTTCTCACCTTTAGCATTATGCTAAAGCTTAATCCATTTCATAGAGTGATCCATGTGCATTGATTGACCAGTTACTATAAAGAGATCATTCTAATCTCTTGACCTTACCCTTAGCCAAACAAGCTTTTAAATAGTTGCTTATGCCCGATTCATGGTTCTGCGCTAATTGAATGTTAAAAGGATTGGTTGAAGTGAATGCATGCATAGGTTAAGGCTGAGCTTAGGCTAGATTGTTATTGTCATGGCTAAAGTTTTTGGAGTACGACTTGCTTAGTTGTGCATCTTAGAACTTGTATCTTCGACTGTGAGTTTAACATTCCGTTTCAGCTCGTCTTTGGCTCGGAATCCCCGCATGCACCTTCTCATCTATTTCTTTAGTTCTATCTGCTTGCTTGAGGGCAAGTAAGATCTAAGTTTGAGGGAGTTGATATGTATGAAATTTACCATGTTTTATAGTCTCATTTAGCTTAGTTTGCATATATATCCATAACATTCTCATCATTTTAGAGTCATTTTAGGTCCACCATATTGCACACTTTACATTTGCATAGCAAATGGAGGAATTCCTAGGTACTTTGGAGCTCTTTGGACCATTTTGGAGCAATATTGGGCATAAGGGCTAACATGGAATGGACTGGAATGCTGACCGACATAGGAAGAGCCAGATACAGAAGGGGACCATACAGCTCGACTAACCAACTCAAACACACTTGGTCGGGCTTGGGGATTTGGACGCAAGAAGGCAGACTTCGAGCTAATCCCTCGACAGGCTAAGTCAAGCCTGGAGAACATAGCAAGTTAAGAAGGAGACCTCGAGACATACACTCGACCAGCTGGGTTGAGTTTGGGATTTAACTTCAGCTCGAGGCACAACTCAACTCCTCCCTTGACTGGCAGGCCTCGAGCTGACTAGGATATGGATGCACAAGACACTACTCGACCAAGCGACTCGACCAACACCTGGTCGAGTCACCTCTCCAAGCTTTCATTTTGTTGACTTCTTAATTTCGCATTTTGACTTTTAAGGGTTTTGGGTAATGTACTATAAATACCTATAAACACTCAGAAGTAAGGACGCTTCTAGCTCTAGTTTTCTCTCATGTTTCTTGTATTGAATGCTTATTTTGATGATTAATTGAGTATTTGCCTTTGATTTCTTCTTCATTGTTGTTTATATTTCTATCATCTATTTAATCACACTCTTTATTTCATTTTCTGTGTTTAAGCTTTTAATATTGATTATTGAGTAGATTTTTCTTAGGGTTTAAGAGGAAATGGCTAGATTAATGTAAAGCTATAGTGTTTCCAGCTTGCTTAAGCTCTTCATGCTAGGATCTCTTTAGATTTGGTGTTCTTAAAGCTTATTTCATTCTAGCTATTTGAAATTTGATTTGTTGCATCCATTTACCCGAACCAAGTGTTCGATGGAATGCTTGCATGAACCACAGTCTCAGATATGTTTATCTATCCCAAGGGATTGGTTACGTAAAGAGTATATTGGCTAGAATATATTGAATCTTAATGCCTGATTGCTAGGATTCCCCTAACAGGAGTTAAGTCTGATCTCTGTCTTGCTGAGTTCATTGTCCACATGAGTGGCTGTGTTAATGTTGAATCTATTGCCTAGAGGTCATCCTAAATAGGTTGTTAAGTGAGATGGAAGTCCCTAGTGTAGCATCGGTCATTGATATGAATCCTCTTGAACCCTTATTTTTGTTTATCGTTTATTGTTTTGTTCCCGTTTTTCGTTTACTTTACTTGTTGAGTTGTTTACGTATTTTACTGCTTATTTTGTCTTTGTTTCTATTGCTATCGCTTTTAATTCTGTTCTGTGACACTTTGTTGAATTGAATACTAGCTTGGATTAAGTTGACCAGCATAATTTCCGATTGTTAGCATCACACTTGACTTGGATTGACACTCTATTATACTGTATCTACGTGTTTGTATTCTAGGATCATTTGATCACTAACCGTAATGACAGGGGTATCGTGTTGAGTCCTCGCTTGTTGCTTCCCTTTTGTTATGTTATCCTGCGCAATCGTTAGAGCGACTTGTACACTTATTTCTGCACTTCACGCCTGGATTGGATCATGTGTACTCCGGATCATGACGACAAGTGAAGGAGAAGGGCTTTTGGTTCCGCAAATCTCCCACCACTCTTGGGGAGTCTTCGTTTGATATTATTCTCTCTCAGTGGAGCCCAAAACTTGGTTGCCCTTCCGTGTTTGTTTGTTTTTCTTCATTTTGACTTTGCATGACTTTTTCGGCTAATTGACGTTTTGTGCTTTATAGCTGGCTTCAAGCTCTATTATGCCCAGAGCGCGAAGATTTTCTTAGAGCATAGGAAGGGTGATTTTTCTTGGAGTTCCTTTTCTGTTGAAAGAATTCATATTGCTCTTTCTTCTTCGACTTCAGGGCTTATGGCTGGCGATTCTTCTCGGTCCCCGTTTCGTTCTCCGGCTAGTTTGGACCGTTGCAAAGGTATCACGCCTGATCTTGCATATCCCATTCTTATGTTTCTCGAGCATCCGTGCTAATTACCTTACTGCTTCAAAATGCTCTTCTCCCTCTTCGAGCTCTAGGCATTGTCGCTTGCGTCCCTCACAGTGCAGCGATCGTCCTTCACGTTCTAAGAGGATATGTGATTCTCCTCGCTCTGAGGGGAAAGTTGATCTTGGCACTACGACCTTTTGAGGGTCCAACAGCTCTCACCAGGGAACCTTCTCTTAAGAGGACTCGTGCTGATTCAGGGGGCGTGAGGGAGAAGCGACCTTTGGTGACGCCTGACTCATCCGCTGCCGGGGCGTGTTCTTTGGAGGCTCTTCGCCACTTGGTGAATCATGAGAACTTACCAATCTCACTCGTCTCTGACAGGGTGGAGAAAATCCGATTTCAGGAAACTATGTCTGATCTTGGCTTGGTATTTCTCCTTTGTTCATGATTTTACGACTTTGATCCTTTTTTTTCTAAAGGATATTCTTTACCATTTCAGGTTGTCGGAGCTGATGCTCACTTGGTTGGGCGGTACGAGTCTCGCCAGGGTGAGGTTCTTCCTCTTTCCTCCGCTAGGGGCGGTTATTCCTTTGACGGCCTTGAAGTCTCCCTGGCCCATATAATTGAGAGACTCGAGAAGATGGAGGAAAAGTTGACATCAATGACAGCAAAGTGTACTTCGTCGGTCAAGAAGGTGGTTTGCCTAGAGAAAGAAAAACAGGTAATGGTTGCTTCCAAGGAGGAAGAGATTGAGAAAGTTTTGAGCATGGCTCGCGCGCAAGTTGTGTGAAGTAATACTCGGGAGATTTGGAGAGGGCCAAAGAAATCTTTGACCAAGAGATTGAAGAATTTGAATATGCTAAAGCCCTCGCGGTCATTGAGGGTCAATTAGAGACTATTATCCAATCTCATGGCGGTGATATTAACGAGGAGGACCTGGATGATATGAGGCAACGACGCATGGTTGCTCATACCTCTTTTATATCAATGAAGGGTCTTGGACTCGACATTCGTGATTTGTGTGTTGATGCTCCTCCATAGAGTCTGTCGAGGTCTGAGCCTTCATCTTAGACCATAATTCTACCGACGGATTTGGTTTTCTGGTTTACCGTGGAATCGACTAGGAGTTTTTTATTTGATTGTTTGTTTTTTATTTTGTACTTTTTCTTGCTGTACCTTTTGGTGTCCGGATGAAGTTTTTATTGAACTTGGTTGCTTTGCTTTTTTTTACATGAATTCATGATTTTTTTCTCTTTTGATCGCGATCACTTGTTTATCCGCTAAGTATCTGGATTCGGGGTTAGCCCGTTTTTACTTCCCATTTTTGGGTTTCTTGATGCGCGCGTTGTTTTGCGACTCTCGGCCTGGTTTTGCGACTCGTTTATCATTCGGCCTTTATTGCTTATTAGGCAATTTTTTGTTAGTGGTTCTCTTTATTCTAGTTTGGGCCTCAATGAGCTTGTTGGTTTTGGCGGGAATTTTAACATCGCTTCGTTTAAGATCGCGGGTTCCGGAAAGGTTCTTTCTCCCACTACGTGTTTCTGCACTTTGTTGGTTATGGACTCATATTCTCAAGATATTTTCTTTCTCCCCTTTGTTCTCTCGTGGGTTCTAATTCATGTTTTCTAGGTTTTATTTTTAAGAGCCATTCCGGAACGACTTTATTAGTCCAGAAAATTTAACTTGTTATTCTCTTTCTCTTGAGGGATCTCGCAGTTTTCCTCTTTTTCATGTATTTAGTGACAACTTAATTCCCATCGCCATATTGTTTCGATGGTCGAGGGGGCTCTTTCGTCTGGTGGATCTAAGCGTCTTTTTTCTCGAAAGAAACCTTTTGCTAAACTGAGGTTTCCGAAGGGCAAAGCGGATAAAGAAGGTCTTCACCTTCGATATGTTTTTACAAACGAGTCTCTGGACAGATGGCAACAAGAGCAAGGCATGACTTCCATTGCTCTCCAAGCTCCAGGGGACAGATCTCCTGAAGGTGCTCCTGAGGGTTACACTTGTGCCTTCGCAATCTTTTTCAAAAAGTGTTCGCTTTTCTTTCTTCTTCTTCTTCGAAGTTTAATTCATTTTCTGGCTGGGTTGGGCTTGCCTTCATCCCAGCTTTGTCCTACCTCTGTCAGGGTGGTTCCGGATTTATACGTGCACGTTGTGGAGGAGGGTATCCCTTTAAACTCTAAGGATCTCCTCTCGCTTTATACCATCAAGCGTTCGCACGGTTTTCTCTATTTGTCAAGTAGGAAAACTGAGTTCAAAATCATCAAGGGTTTTCCTAACAAAGATCTGGATTGTCTTCACCGCTATTTTTTCTCTAAAGTTTCTCCGAGGACCATCGGGGATTCTTCTCATTTTTTTTGTCCTTTGCCAAGTGGTTTTGATTTTCCTTTAGTTGGGGACCAGCTTCGTATTGCTACAATGTTCAAGACGGGTGATTGTGTGTGGGATTCTTTTACTCCGGCGCGAATGAAGAAATCTTTGGTTGACGACTGGGATAATTACTCTAATGGTCACAACGCGGTGCTTCCTTATGTCAACGCTCCGGTTGTCCTAACTCCAGCGAGACCTTTTTCTGTTGATCCTGTTGTTTTGGAGACATGTTTGTTTTTGTCCTAGGTAATTTGCTTAATGTGATTTTCGTTGGTCTAATATTGCTCTTATGGCACATTCTTCCTCTGAGACCACTAACAAAACTCCACTCCTTCGTCGAGAACTTGATCATGAGCTTTATACCAAGCGCGCTCGTGATATTCCTCACTTCTACTATGTAAGGGACGATGTGTCTTCTGCGACTTCTCTTCGGGTTGTTAAGCGCGCTCGTACTGAGACAAATTCTGGCAGGGTGCTTTCTTTTGGGGAATATGGTGCGACCAATCCTCTTCTAGATGGATTTGAGATTCCAGAATGTGGGGAGCTTTTGGAAGTTGACACGGGTTATCGCTCGATTTGGAGGGTTGGTGTCCCGCTCCCTTTTGTTGATCGGATGAGGCTTCGTGAGGCTTATGTGGGAATGGTCGTGAGCCAAATCCAGGTGTGATTCTTGTTGTTTTTAGTAGAACATTTATTTGTTCTATGTTGGGTTCTGATATTCTATTTTCAGGCGACGATATCCGTAAACGATTTTTGCTCCCTCTCTAAGAGGGTTGAAGTTGATGCTGACACTCAGGCTCGCTTTGAGGCCATCCAAGCTGAGCTTCTTCTGACTAAATAGTCTCTGCGCGAACTTGAGTCTAAAATCTCGAGTTTGGAGGAGTCTCTCAAGGCTGTTAGCACTGACAGGCAGTCTCTTACTGCCAGGAATGGAGGGCTTGTTGATGAGATTACACAAAGCGATGCGCTTTTCGTGGAGCGCCTTGCTGCTTTTAGAAAGAAAGTGGACCAAAGGTCGCAGGCTGATGAGTACAAATCGCGGCTGTATCATTATAGGAACAATATTCGCCTTATTAAGCGAATTCAAACTAGTGGGTTGGATCTTGTTGAGGAGCGCACCAGACTTGTGGTTCTCGCCGATGAGGAGGAGTCTCGTCTTAAGGAAATAGGATCAGAGTCCATCTGACGACGCTACTGATGTCATGGTTCAAGAAGTGGCTACGATGGTTTTGGTTGCTCTCAGATCTTCTTCAGTGATTTAGGAAGAACTTTCTACATAAGCCAACATGTGAAATGCTGCTTAGTTAGCAGCCCACATCATCTTGATGTCAGCTTACTTCTGGGAGAGCTGTCCAGATTCATTAGGATTTATCCTTTCTTCAAAACTCAACCGACAGGGCGAGCTATCTTCTATTGATTCTTTCTTCTGAGTTGTGGATTCTGTCAATCACTTATTAATCTTTACTGACTTTCCGTTGTAGTCTTTTTGCATACTTGTCTTTGACACTTTTGTTTGCCTTATGGCTTTTGAATTTATGTGCATTGCTTTTGACGATTTGCCTTTTAGCTTTTATAAATATATTTTATTAATATATAGTTGAACTCACTTAAAGTGAGCTACCTACGTACCCTGAAGGAATCAAGCCTTAAATGTAGTTCGAGTTATTACATTAACACTTTTTGCCATTCATAGTGCGGCTATTCCCTTTTCGTTTGGGTTAATACTTCCTTAAATGAACTGTGTTCAAGGCATTCACCACATGCTTCTTTGTCTTATGTTCGTTATTGAGTCGCTTGTTGTCGTGACTAAGTCTCCTCCATATACTTGGGACTAGGACTTCTGCTGGCACCATTGCTTTGATGCCAAAGAACTTCCGCTAGCACCATTGCCTTTGCGGCATGGTCATGTAAGTCCATAGCATGGCTGGAAGTTTCTTAGCCCATCTTGACTTTTCAGAATCTAGTCGGTTTTGAGGTTATTGAGAAGGGTCTTGTTAGTCGCCTCTGCCTATTCGTTAGCCCGGGGATATTTTGGTGTTGATGTTCTCAACCATATTGCTTGGTATTCGCATAGCACTTTGACGGGCCTTCATGTTAAGTTTGTCCCCTTGTCGGTCACGATTTCTCTCGGGAGTTCGTGCCTGCATATAATATTATTCCATAAGAATGTTTTTACGGTCTCTCTGGTATTCTGCAGGTATGATTTTGCCTCAACCTATTTTGTGAAATCATCTATGTTAACAAGTACAAAATTGTGTTTTCGTACCCCGGATGGCTCCATCAGTCCAATGATGTCCATCGCCCATCGTATGAAAGAGTAGGGAATAGATGCTGAAGTCAGAGCTTTTATCGATTAATGTATGGTTGGAGCGTGCAGTTGGCACTTATCACATCGTTAGGAGTACACTTCGCTTTCTCCAATCATTATTGGCCAGCAGTATCCTTGTCCTTTTATCCTCATGGCTAGGGTTCGCCCTCCGGAATGGCTCCCGCACGAACCTCCATGGATTTCTGTGAGCATTTTTTTAGCTTCGTTAACGCTTGCCCATTGTAGGCACGAGCTGATGAAGATGCATTTGTATAGTTGGTCCTCGTTTATGCAGTATATGGCGCTGGTCTTCTGGTAATGTCTCATGCTGGATTGCCATTGCTTTTTGGGCTGCATCAATTCAGCTACATAATCGGTGAATACTTTGGATTTCACTTCTGTCTTGGCCTTTGAACTCGAAGTTATGTTCACTTAGCTCGATTGCGCACTTGGCTAATCGTCCTGACTAGATGGGACTGTGCAGGATGGCTCAGAGCGGATGCTCTGTAACTATGGCTTTAGTATGGCTGTAAAAGTAAGGTCAAAGTTTCCTTGTTCCAGTCACTACTGCCAGCGCCAACTTTTCCATGACGGGGTATCGAGTTTCTGCATCTGCTAGCGATTCGCTAACGTAGTATATTGGTTTCTGCTCCTCGTACTCCTCCCAGACTAGTACTCTGCTGACTGCAACCCTGAGACCACAACATATAGGTAAAGATTCTCCATGTTTTCTGGTTTGGCTAAGATATGTGGATTGGCTAAGTAGGCTTTGAGCTGATTTACCGCTTTTTGGCATTCGTTGCTCCACTTAAATTTTTTGTTTACTTTGAGTAACTTGTAAAATGGGAGGCACTTGTCGGTTGATCTTGAAATGAAGCAGTTTAGTAATGTGATCCTTCATGTTAGTCGTTGCATTTCCTTTGGTAATTTTGGAGCATGTGTCGACCCTAAGGCACTTATTTGCTTCGGGTTCGCTTATATTCTCTGCTCCATGACTAAATACCCTAAGAATTCTCTTGATGCTATGCCAAAAGACACTTTGCTGGGTTGAGTTTCATCCTGTATTTGTTCAAGATTTTAAAACATACGGCAAGCTACAAGACGTGGTCCAAAGGTCAGGTTGATTTGACCAGTATGTCATTGATGTGTACTTCATCGTTCTTCCTAGCTGCCTCGAAAAATTTGTTTACGAGTCGCTGGTATGTCGCTCATGCGTTCTTCAGCCCAAACGACATGACTTTGTAGTTGTATATCCCTCTATCAGTTATGAATCAGGTATTCTCTTGATCCTCGAGGTCCATTGGTATTTGATTATACCCTAAAACACATCCATAAAAGAGAATACCTTATATCTAGTCGTAGCCTCCACCAGCATGTCTAGCAGTGGGCAAAAGAACCAGAACCGAAGAACCAAACCGGAACCGAACTAAAATTTCGGTTCGGTTCTGGTTCGGTTCTTGACCAAATATCCAATGGTTCCTCTTTTTAATAACCATGGATATCGGTTCCTAACCGGAACCGAACCGATATCCAATTGGAACCAAATGGAACCGCAACCTAAATTAAACTGAACCGAAATCCATGTTCTCTCTCACTCTTACTGTCTCTTCTCTTCTCTCAGTCTTTCCACTTATTTCCGTTTCTGTTTCCTCCTTTCACATAGAATTAGTGTTGATGAAATCCCTAAGAATCACTTTTGGTCATAAACACTTATCGATTACAAGAGATCATGAAATTAATGATGAGCATGATCCTAGGCAAGTATCACATAACTGTTACGTGAGAGCTGGTGCCTATATAATCAAAGATCAAGGTCTGGGTTTCATCATCTGGTTTTCTATTGTCTCTGTATTTCTTCAATTTTCTTAGAGCTTCATCACTCTGGCTATGTGCAAAGCCTGAGAGAGTAGAGTTAACTCTTGGGCAAATTCATCTTGATACTCTGCACATAGTAGGTGAACTAAATTGCTTAAGTTCAGTGTTTAATTTGTTAAAACAGAATGTTATGAACCTTATGATATTTCTCAAGCTTTTCCTTATTTCCTCCCCCTTCATACACTTCTTCTCCCTGTTGTTTAGCACTTAGTTTTCAGTGTTTCTCTACTCCATCTGATTCTTGTGCTTCGATTTGCTGAATCTTTCTTAAGCTAGCGTCCTCAGCTCTTCTCATAATCTCTTCAATTCCTCTATGCTCCATTGTCTTTTCTTTTTCTCTATGACAGTATGGAATCTTATCATGCTCTTCATTTCTTATAACCTCGTATGATTCTTGGTTATTTTAAGTGTATTTGACTGTTTTGGATACATATAACCATTTGGAACCGAAACCAATTGGGAACCATGGATATCTCAGGTTTCTTCGGTTCCAATTTCAAATATCCATTTCGAACCGGAACCGAGTATAACCAAACCGAAACCAAACCGATTTTTGGTAAGTACCCATTGGTTCCATAATTTAATAACCAAAAGAACCGAAAACCACAAGAACCGAACCGAACCGAACCGAAGAACCATATGCCCAGGCCTAAGCCTTTCGATGTGTAAGAGCGGAAAGTTATCCTTTGGACAGGCTTTGTTAATGTCCATAAAATCAACGCAGACCCTCCACTTGTCGTTCTTCTTTTTTATCACTACTAGATTTGCTAACCAGTCTAGATACTTGACTTCTCATATCGATCCCAAGTTTAAGAGTCTCTCTACCTCCTCGTTGATTGCTTTGGCGCTCCCAGCTTCCTCTTTTTTCGTTTTATTGGCTTGAAGGTTGGATCCACAATTAGTTGGTGTGCGGTGATTGACGCATCAATCCGGTCATGGAGGATGCTAACCACGCTAAGGTCTTTACATTTTGACTGAGAAACTCGATTAGCTCTTTTTTAACATCCGGATCGAGATCTCGCCCCACTCTGACTCGTTTCTCTAGATCATTTGGGTCGATCTGCACTTGTTTTAACACCAAATCTTTACATGGATTCAGCCTCGGGTTGCGGTGTGTTTTGCTCTCCTGCTCTTAAAGCTTTGGGCTGCAATAATTGCTATGCAGGACTTGTTTTAGAGAGCGCGAAGTTGTCTTTGTAACATTGTTGTGCGGTTTTTTGGCTGCTTTTTATCATGGTGTCTCTTCGAGGTGTCGAATATTTGATGCACTGGTGGCAGGTAGAAGCCACTGCCGTCATCGCATGTAACCATCATCTGCCCATAATTACGTTGAAGGGCACTTCTTTCTTGACCACTACGAAGCTTACTTAGTTTCCTCACTCCACATGTTACTACGGCAAGCTTAATTAATCCCATCAAAAGGGCCGTTTCTCCGATGAAACTGGTGAGTGGGGTTGGCTCGCCTTAGAGTTTGTTGGCTTTGAACCCCATTCGTTTGAAGTCGTCGTAGAACAGCAGGTCCACCGAGCTTCCAGTGTCCACTAGAATGCGTTCTAGTGCAAATTCTCCGACTTACAATTGGATCACCAGGGCGTCGTCGTGGGGATGATTCAGTCCTTCTGCGTCCTCTGCCCTGAATGTGATATCGGCGTGATATTCCTGCTTTGCATCGTGATGGTATGCAATGCACTGATGTACTTTGATTGAATTTATGGAATCCCGACAAAGCTGGGATCCTCCTTGGATGAACACAATCCTTGTCTCCTGTCTAGGGAGAGAGGAACTGTCTTTTACGTCGTCGAGCGGTTAGGCTCTTGGGGGTTTTATGTCCCTTCTGGTATTATCTTCGCGGTCTTTCCATTCCTTCCTCATTCTTTCGCGCCACTTCCCTTCTTCCTTCAAGTACTTCATTGTTTTACAATCTTCGATGGAATGCCCTTTTGTTTGGTGATTGTCGCAGAATTTCTTCGGGTCGTAGTCCCTGTAATTCTTCAAGGATCCTTTCCCGTATTTTTTATTTGGAAATGGAGTAAGAGTGCTTCCCCTTTTCTTCGTCGGGCTCTCTATCTCTACGGTTATCTTACTGATTTCGTGGGTTTCCATTCTTTTCTTCTTGGAAACTCTCGGCTTTCTTGATCTCCTCCCAATTAGCAAAGTTGACAGAGCGATGTAGGGCGTTATCCAAAGTTGCTGACGGGTTCTGTATGAGATTCACCATGAATTGAGACATGTTTGTGTGCACATCATCTGCGTGTACACTTTTGGCCTTAACTGCTTTAAATCGATCAACAAATTATCGCAAGAGCTCGTGCTTTTCCTCTCTCATGTTCATGAGATTTTTTTCTATGACGCGATGCTCGATGAAGATCGAGCAGTGCTTGAGGAAAGATTCCACTAGTTCCTCGAAATCTTTCGAGTCTGCCAGAGGTTCTCCGCGAAAAAGCAAAAAATTTCTGGATCTCACTCTTCCGAACGGAGGTACACTCTGTCAACTACTAGGTTGAATGATTTTAAGTATGCTGCGAGGAAAGTGCGCCTCATTTCTTCCATCTGTTTTGGGTGCGCTATGTTCTTCCTCTCCAATTGCTTGGCAAGGTCCTTGCTTCTTTCCTCCTTCTACTTGGCTTGGTCAGCCAATTTTCTAGTCGTGGCTCAGAGTTCCACCGTAGTGCGGTTGCGTTGTGGCGGTAGCTTAGTGGGTGGTGGATCTTGGACGTTGTTTCCAGCTGCGTGTTCTTCGTTCACTAACTATGCCGTCTCATTGCAGTTGATTTTGTTGTTGGTTGTGCTGACAGCCAATTCTTCGGTTTGTGTTACGAGTGCTGCTTGTTGGCTTCTAATCACATTCTTCTCTTAGCCTGACACCGATTTCGAGAGAGAAAACTTGTTTTGGCCCCACGGTGGGCTCCAAATTGTTTATGCGTAAAACAACAATTCGAGAATCAGATAGATTTTATTAGATTTAACAGATAAATAATACAAAGAATGATATGATTATCTGCTAAGAACCGAAATGATTTATATCTCTCTCAGAGTCGAGCTAACTTGTTCTTTAGTGATTGGAGGTGAGATACTTGGATTTTGATTCGACATCCCTATAGTTATAGATGCTTGCCTCTTGGTTTCCTCAGGAAATATTCTAATTTTTTTGTCTCCGCCGGATTAGGTGGCGTATCAATCTTCCTAATTACATTAATCAATCGCTTTAAATTGACAAGATCTTATTTTCTTAATTGGTCAGCACGCTGATTGTTATTGGATTACTTTCTACTTTATCTGGATTGCAAAATTCATTTGTAATTTTTTTGGGGTGGAAATTCATTTTTATGTTTACTACTATGATAGAACATTATAATAGTTTGTTACACGATAGTGCTATATGGCCAAAATCTAATTTATTAAGAAATACTCTAGTATTACGATAGTGCCTTGTTTTTATTTCTTCAAAAGTATATTTTTTTATTGAATAAAGGTTATAGAATAATTTGGCTAGATATACAACCAATTCTCTTTAATTAGGTGTTTTCCATGGCTAAAAATGTTATAAAATCTATCACCATGTTCATTTTTTCTCTCTTTCTTCTCCTTCTCTTCTCTCTCGTACCTTATCTTCATCTTCTCTTTCACACACTCTATCTTCTCCAACTCTTGTCTCCCATGTTTTTCCTTATCTCCACCATTTTTGTTCGCAGTTTCACTCATTTCTTCCACTCTCATGTATTCATCTCTTACCACCTCTAAACGTTATAAAATCAGATCTAATTTTCGATGAGATTTTCTATTTTTTAAAAGAACAAAAAATCCTCGTGCTATAATTAGAACCTGAGATCACAATGAAACTTCCCAAACTTTTAAACCAAATCTTTCATTGAATCTGAAGCATGATATATATACATATATATATATATATATAAATATATATAAGTAGCAGATAATAATTATATTAAAGGGATAACATATGTTAGTAGTACATAATAAACATAGTAATAGGTAATATATTAGTTAACGGGTAATAATTATGTACCCAGGTAAAATATGGGTATTCGGATAATATATAAGTTAACGGATTATAAATGTATTAAGGGGTACTATATATATATATATATATATATCAATTAGAATATAACAAATATATTAATGGATAAGAAATATAAGTTAGCGAATAATAAATGTTTTACTCAGGTAAAATAAATGTAACCTGATAATATAAATATGTTAGTAGATAAACAATGTATTAACGAATAATATATATAAGTTAGCTGCTAATAAATATGTTATCTTTGTAATATATATGTTACCGGGTAATAGAAATAGAACAGGGCATTAAATGTGCATTTAATGTTCTGTCATCTTCTCTCTATTATTTAATGTTGATGAGGACAATTCTATAATTTTATAATACTGGTCATTTACATTTGATTAATTAAAAAATAAATTAATAGATAGTTAGTGAATTTCCAATTACTTGATGTATATTAAACTAATTTACTCTAGATTATAATATCAAATGAACTTTGTGACTACAGTGAAGTCTCTTTATTGTTCTTTCTCTCTCTATATAATCATGTGATCTTTAAATCATAAGGAGGATATTCTCGCTCATAATATTAGAGAATCAGCTAATAGTTTATTGTTGTAAACAATTCATTTCACTACCAATTAGTGAGTTATTAATATTATTTGAGTTGCCAAAAAAAAAATTTAACATATTTATAAAGTCATTAAATTCTATTTTATTTAAACAACATATAAATTTCATTAATTAAAAAATATGCAATCTAATAACACATTAAAAGTCTTTTTAATGATTGCTTACAAATTTTTTATAAAAAAAATCAATAACACAACATGAATTTAATATAGTTTTAAAAATTTGAAATTGAATAATAATGAACACTTTAAGATTTCAAATTCCTTAAAAATTATAGAAATTATATACCCCTAATATATTGAATTTGGACCACTAATATATTATAAAACTATTTTATGTAATTATATTAACCCAGATAAGTGTCATACGTACGTACGAAGTTACTTAAATGTGAGGCTAAAATAACTCAATCACTAAAAAATTTAGATTTAAGTGGCAATTCAATAAAATTTAGGATTAATTTCACAAATCTAAAGTTCGGAATTTTTTTGACTTTTTCCCTAATAAATAACATACTAGATAAGTACCTTCACTTTATTATTCATAAAAAATTTGTTATTAAAAATAATAGATAGATAATTATTTAGGTTTTTAACATAAAATAATATGAACGAATTAGCTCAATATACATATAAGAAATTAAAACCCAGAAAGTATACATTTCGTTTTTGATATTAAGTAACTACCGATGGATCCTTATGATAAATAACACATTAGTCCTTGCCCTAAATAGAAATATTTTCTTTGTGAAAAAATGTGGCGGATAGAAGCATTAAATGGAAGTGATGTTGTGTGATATAGGCAGCAAAGAAGTCTCTAATCGAGTAGTGGCCATTACACAAGATTAGTTGTAATAGTCATGAATGTGACTTACCCGTGAAACGTTTGCGTACCCTATATGGAAAAATAGTGCGATACACTTTTTATATGGAGAAATAGTGCGATAACGAAA
This sequence comes from Lepidium didymum, assembly GCA_963920545.1. Taxonomy (NCBI): domain Eukaryota; kingdom Viridiplantae; phylum Streptophyta; class Magnoliopsida; order Brassicales; family Brassicaceae; genus Lepidium; species Lepidium didymum. The sequence continues at coordinate 8,991,168 of OY986988.1, forward strand.
TATTTACCATGTAATGTGAAATATAGCGGTGATGTATATGGATATCAGGTAAATATTGATTTAGTTGATAACATGTGACAGTGCTTATTATGCAGACACATATGGGAAATCTGTGATACTTTTATTGATCAAGATAAATAAACAATAAAGTTGTACTAAAATCAACTAAAGATCAATAAAGTTAACGGTCAAGTTTTAGGTACCGCGGTACCACGGGAAGGCATTAGGTCGAGAATCATGTACCGCGGGTCAGACAGCCACGTACCGCATGATAGATTCAACACGTACCAAAGGTCGAGCAATTACGTACCGCAGTCCAAAATATTCATGTACCGCGGTACTGGTCAACAGTCGAGGCAAAAAGTCAACGATTGCAAAAATGGAGAGTTTGGATTTTCTAAGTGAAGGAAGCTAGTTACAAGACTTAGTTGAGTTCCAACTAGTCATCAACAAGACAATATGACAGTTGGAACTGAATAAAACATGTGACTCCTCACACAACATGTGATTTAACTTACTTTTGTCAAGACCGAGAGATGTCACTCTCACATTGAGATCTCAACCTATCACTATCACTCCAAACGGTTATATATATCCACGCAGCTAGATAGGGTTTCTTTTAAGCTTTTGTAATGTTGTATAGCCTCTATATAAGGCATGAAACCCACAATTGTAAGAGTTAGAAAAAATAGAATTTATTTTCTCTCCAATTCTCGCATCCTCTCTTATTCTCTCGGTTCTCTCCCTCTCTTTCTCTTAATACTTCCGCAAGTATCTTCTTCAAATTCTAACAACTCTCGCAGCACGATTATGGCAATGACCAAAGGTGCATGGATGATGTACGCTAGCATAATCTATAACAGCTAAAAACAACAAAGTAGTAAACCCCATTAGGGCACTTCAAGAAAAGTTGGCCGACATGAGCATTTAATTGAAGTGATGTTCTTATGTGATAGGTGGCTTAGTAGTGTCTAATAGAAAAGTGACTATTAGAGAGGATTAGTTGTAATTGTCATTAAGGTGAGGTGATTGAGCTTTTAATTGCGCGGTAAGCGGACGAGTGAATGCAAATGCCGAAACAGAAGATTAGGTAAAACTATATTTAAAGGCTACAACTATGCACTTAACCAACTCGTATTAGTTAACAAACATGTGGATGTTTAGCGGGATTAAAATTAAGGATTGAGGAAAAACTGTCGTTATCGGCTACGAAGGACGCAAAATCAAATTAGCACATAAATACCTAGAGTCCAATAAGAATAGATTTAGAAGCTACACATTGGTGATTTCAGACCATTTACCCAATCCATATTAGTTACAAAATCAGAACCCAAAATCACCCAACTCGGATTACCCAACTTTGTAGTTTTCATTCACTTAGCACACAAAAGGGAAAGAAATAGTTACAATACAAACATGAGGTATCAGGTAAAAATTTATTTAGAGGCTACAAATTTGCACTTAACCAACCCTTGACAAACATGAGGATACTTAGTGGACAAAAAACTAAGTATAGGGGTAAGATTGTCGTTATCAACTACGAAGGATGCAAGTATTGGGGTAAAACTTCCTTTTTGTCATCACAACTAGCTACCTGCTGAGGAGGAGAATGCCAAATATACCAGACTAAACATGCTTATTTTGTAATTCAAAAGTTGGTTTCAAAAGAGATTGCTTCACCTCTTCCAACTCGTCAAGTTTTAGTGCATGGAGGATAGCTTTGAGAGTGGAAAGTTTTTGGTATGTATTGACACGTTCACCCATTGGGTCATGGCCTTCAACAATTATCTGAGTCAGTAGCCTGTCGTGACCCATTCTAAGAAAAAAAAACATCACAATTAGAAGAAGGTAAAACACAATTAGCATTCAATCACTAGCGACAGATTATAATAGATTTATAGACTAAACCAACTCGCATTAGTTAGCAAACATGTAGACACTTAGCAGGAAAAATACATGACATGTGGAAAGACAACATTTACTTGCTAGTAGCATGCGAAGAAACAGTAATTACTAGTGAAGCACGATGTACCTGATAAAAAGATCTATTACGGGGAACTGTGTAGCATGCATTGACTTATTACACGAAGCAGAAAGAAACAGGGACAAACAAACATGAGGTATAAGAAAAAAACAGATTTAGAGACTATAGTTGTGCACTTAACCAACCCATATTAATTAACAAACATGTGGACACTTAGTGGAAAAAAATAAGTATTGGGATAAGATTGTCGTTACATGATACGAAAGACACAAAGTAGCACATAAATACCTAGGGTCTGATAAGAATATATTTATAAGCTACACATCGGTGATTTCAGTCTACTTAACCAACCCATAACAACCCAACTCAGATTATCCAACTTTGTAGCTTTCATTCACTTAGCACATAAATTTTCACTTAACCAACCTGTATTAGTTTACAAACATATGGACGCTTAGCATGCAAAAAACTAAGTATTGGGGGTAAGACTGCCGTTATCTGCTACGAATGACGCAAAATCAAATTAGCACATAAATACCTAGGGTATGATAAGAATAGATTTAGAAAAATCTAGATAGTACTGTAGAAACCGTCTCGTCGATTGCCCAAAACCGTTTTTCAAACTGAATCTGTAGTGATGAATACAACCGATTTTTTTTTTGAAGTGTAGCGAAAGATAAGAAATCTTATTTATGAGAATGACAAATAACAACAATAAACTTTTATAGAAAAAATACTTCTGAAGAAAAAAAGTGAGTTAAAAGTCTCTTTAGATAAGTACAAGGAACTAATCAAATGATTTTCCCATGAGGATTTTTAATATTATTTTAATCTTACTTTTTGTAATGTTCAAGGAGTTAGATTTATTGCAGCATTCAACACAGACAAGTTGCTTCTCCTTCAAATTAGACTAAAATAAGGACATAAACGTCCTAATTTGTATAAAGAAATCTAGGATTTGTAGTAAAGGCAAATCCTTAATTAGTGATAAATTTTTGTATATCCAACTAAAATTTTCAAATAATATATATATTATTTTTTCCAACTGAAATATACTTTTATTAATCATGGTAAACATCGTTTACAAACTGATTTAAGAATCCAGGACATAAGTCAAATAAACGCCAATTATTAGCATGTGCACTAAGTGATTGTCTAGCTAAAGCATGTATACACATATTATGCTTACGGGAAATATGGCTAAAAGTAATAGCCTCAAAAGCATAAGACCAAGCTAGAATTGTCTGATAATAGTGGTATAAACAGAGATTCTGATTCACTTTTGTAAACATTTGATGAACAACGACATTGTCACCTTCCAAAATAATCTATCGATAACCTAGCTCCAAAGTCGCCTGTATAGCCCATATCAATGCTGAACATTCAGATTCTTCAATAGAGCATCGACCTTCATAAGAACCCATCCCTGCATGTAAAACCATACCATTCTGATCCCGAATGATCCATCCTAGTTCGGATTCTCGATCACCAACATGATGCGAGGCATCGTAGTTACATTTCACCCAACATGTTTGTGGCCTTAACCATCCAATCCACCCATTCTTTGGTATCTCGGACATTAGATTGGACAATATCATCACAAGAGAAACCTTGGCGATTGAAGATCAATGTATTCCTACTTTTTTAGAGCCTCCATAAAGTGTAGAACCCCAAACATCGCTAAAATGGATCTAAGTTTGAATCATTATGCAGCTTAACAAGAAACAATAACTTATCTTCGATAGTGATTCCTCTATCGGAGAGAAGCGCAATTGGAAGACCAGTGAGTCGTCATACTGATAAAACGTAAGGTGTGAATAATAAATGATCTAAAGTCTCCAAGGTGGAACAACATCGTAAACAACTAGGTGAAGCATCCAAATTTCGTTGAATTAAAAGCTCAACAAAGAAAATGTGTGATATGCATTATGGATAAGCACCAAGTAACCACCAAAGAAAAGGTTTGATTTTAGGGCAATATTTAGATCCCCAAATACCCTTCGTTAATTCTGAATAAGCACCAAGACGCGGTCGTCTTTGATTTGTGGATGCAAGAGCAACATGGTAACCCGATTTAATGGTATATATACCATCACTATTGTAGCTCTAAATGATTAAATCTTATGTAGTGAGAGGTGACAAGCACTGTTTTAATATCCACTAATGATCATTTGGATCAATAGTTTCTTGAATCTTGATTATATTTCATTGTCCTGTTGTAGGGGATATTAAGTGCGTGACTGGTAAATTGGGATTTATTTGAGGTAATATTTTTGGTGCACGAGGTGGTTGAGTTGGGAGCCAAGGATCCACGCCTACTAAAATCTTTGTACATCGACCAACCGAAATGTGGACACCTTGACGAAATAAATTACACCCATACCTTAATGAAGCCCAACCATAAGAAGAGTTACGTCCGACATGACCATTTAGAAGTGTGCCATGAGGTAAGTATAATGACTTAAGGAGACGATGACGTAAACAATTTGGCTGCTGTAATATCTTTCAAGCTTGATTAGCTAATAAAGCCTGATTAAACAGTTGTAAGTCATGGAAACCCAACCCGCCATCCTTTTTAGATTAATTCATCTTTGATCATGAAACCCACGCCATCCTTTGACGTGTGGTTGTCTCATCACGCTAATATTGTGACACTAATCTCGTGATAGATTTACAGACACCTTGCAAAACACGAAAACTGTTCATAGTATATATTGGCATAGCATATGCAACCGCTTTAATCATTGTTTCCTTACATGCACGACTTAGAAAACGAGTAGCCCATCCGGTAACATGCTAATGAACTTTATCAAAAATATACTGTAAATTTTGTCTTTTACTACGTCCAAACTGTTCAGGGAGGCCAAAATATTTGCCACCTTGTTGTTGCCCGTTGGTGTGTATGGTGGTATACCCTGTTAAACTCATGATCTTAAGTGTGAAGCAAGCAAGAAAGAACTCGGTTTGCTTCTAACACTAGGAATCTGGACATCACGATAAATGAGATTCGGTTGTGTTAAACCTAAACAATTAAGTGTGAAGCTAGGAAGAACACTTAATTATGTGCAACTCAAGGCACAAAAAAGAGTTCGGTTTTTATTCCATTGAGTGAGAACGAGTTCGGTTGGAATCAAATCGTAAGGTCACATGTCTCAACTAGAAGAAGAAGAAGAAGAAGAAGAAGAACGCTTAAAGACCACATGTGACCCTTTGTAACCGTTGGAATGCTTTGGGAAAAGGGAGCATCCTCCTTCGCTTGGCTCAGTTTGTGTCACTCCCATTTTGGGTAACTTTTGTCATATAGTGTTTGTATATTTGTAGAGAACCCTAGCTAGTCTTTGTGTATAAATAGGACCTCATGTAACTCATTGAAAACTAAGAAAGAGTAAACTCACTTTCTTCACATACTCTCTCATTCTCTCGGCCACCATGGCCTACAAATCTCCAAATCTCCAAATCTTCAAATCTCATTATTCTCACAAATCTCAACGACTCTCTCCATCATTCTCAAATTTTATCCATTCTCATTTATATTCCGAAAATTCTAACATGGTATCAGAACAAGATCCATGGTGACTTTGTGTTCTTGCTGTTTTGTTGCTTGAAAAACATTTTTAAAATTGTTTTTCAAACTGATTTTAAAAATATTTGTTTCTTGTTACTAAAATCGATTTCTTTTGAGACAATGAGGAGAATGAATGTTGTTGAGGTTAAAAACCTCTTATTTGAGTATCATTTCATCTCCAAGTCTCAGATTTTCATTCTTTGTGTTCTTGAAGATTTCAAAACTGATTTAAAATCTGTTTTTGGAAAATTGTGTTGTTCTTCTTTTGTTTTCTTAAAAAAAATTTCTTGAATGTTGCTTTAAAGATTTCAAAGTTGAATTTCTGAGTTTAGTCTCTGTTTTAAAAGGAAAGAATAATTCTTTGTGTTCTTGTTGGTTTCAAATCATTTTTTCGAAAATCTTTTTTGAAAATGGCTTCATAAAATCGTGTTTCCTGGCTGTTCTTCTTGAATTTCAAAGTGAAAAGTCTCTGTTTCGTGACCATGAAGAAAGAGGAAAGGTTTGTGTGGTGAAGAACCACAAGGAAGAGGAAGAACTAGAGAGACTCATACTTTTATCCATCGGTCCCTTTAGTGTTTCTCTTTGGAAAATCACTTAGGGTCATGGTTTGCTGAGCTCATTACCTATTAACTCTACCTCAAACTCCATTCTTATCTCTATGTCACGCTTGAAGCTCTTTGAATTTAAATTTCAAATTGTTTTGTTTTTTTATCCAATGGATAAAAGGGTGTATCACTTTCAAAAATGTTTTTGTCTTTTATGCTGAATCTTTGTGAACTCAAGCTATTATTCAAGGCTTGTTTTTCATCAATTTTCTTGTGTCCAAACCGTATGAGTGTAAACCTTGGGTTGGTTTCCTTCTTGTGAAGTGTAGAGCCATAAATCCATTGTATTTTTTGACTTTGTTTTGCGGTTTGAAACAAGCTTTAAAATCGTGAACCATGGTAATTCACACTCGATTCTTATGAACTAGAGTGTGTAAAATCATGTTGAATCCATCCTTTTTAAATTAAAAAATTTTGGACCGAGTTGTGTTGTCATAAATCTCTCGTTTGTATTTTATGAAAAACGTTGAATATTGTTGTGTTTGTTTCTAACTCTTGTGTGAGTGTTTGGTGTCTAACATCTTTGTTGTAGCTAGGCGAGCTCCATGAGGGAGTGAAGCCAACCATGATGGATGGGAAGGCAAACCAAAACCGCAACTTGTTTGTCTCGTTTGGCGCCTCATTTACTTGTGGAGTTAGAACCAATGGCCTCAGCTTCAAGGACCTAATGTGGTATTGTGGTGAAGAGTCTGATGGAAGGTGATGAATCAGCTCACAAGCAAAGGAGTGTGTCCTCATTTTTGTGGTGGAAAGACGTGTTCGTTTGACGCATCACTTACTTGTGGAGTTAGAACCAATGGCCTCAGCTTCAAGAACCCAACATGACGTTGTGTGAAGAGTCTGATGGAAGGTGATGAATCAGCTCACAAGCAAAGAAGTGTGTCCATATTTGTGTGGTGAAAAGAAGTGCTCTTGGTCTTGTAAACTCGAGCCACTTATGGAGCAAATAAAGGCTATCTCTAAAACCTCCTCTTATTTATTCTCTTAATCTCTTTTGCTTGTCTTCGCTTGCCTAGTTACTCATATTCATAGTTGGTTTCATTCATGTCTTGGATCCCTTAAATGTCAAATGCTTTAAACATCTCTTATACCTTGTGTGAAGGTGTAATTCGAAGCTTTGGTTGAGTATTCCCAAAAGGAGATGGATGGAAATGAGCAAGCTATTGGGTATTGAAATAGTTAAGGAGGACAAGTATGATGATGGTCTTGGTATGGAAAGGACCAAGTCATTTCTCTTGATTGTGGATGATCTTGAGGTGAATGAATCAAGTCATTGCAACCGTTTGGATGAGGAAGAAGAATAGACCAATGAAGCTTCATGGGGTTGGCGGAATAATAGGAATGGCTTCTCAAGATGGTGTTGATAAAGCGGATCCAAATGTGTGAAGTTCAAATGAACTCAAGTAATTCTTCATGAAGAGTCTCTACCAAAAGCTTGTGCCACAAGTTTTGTAGCCAAGGTATGGGAACTCAAACAATAAATCTCCTTTGGTATTGACGTCTGGTTTCTTCCTAAGCTAGGAGTATGTGCTAAATGCATTAAAAGTAATTAAGGAATGGGAAGCTTGGGATTGTGCCAAAATTCATGAAATCAAGGCTTAGAGAAGCAAGTGATTTCACTTCAAAACTCTTGGTGATCTCCACTAAAGCTTGTAGAGACAAGTTGTGGAGAAAAGTGGTTCACACTAAGACTTGTGAAAGAAGTCAAAGGTGTGAAGGAAATGTTGAAAAGTGGCATGTGCAAGAAGGATCTTCTTTGCCTTTAGCCGCAAGTATGCAAGACTCAAACGAGCCAAACGTGTGGTGTTCATAAGGAACACTAAAGAGGTATGAATTGTCCATGTGATTTATGTAATGTTAACCTATGTGAGTTCCATGTGATCTTAGCTAGGAACAAGTGTTACTTGCATCCCAAGGACCTCCAAGAAGGAGAAAAATGGCCACCAAGGACCCATAAGGGTCACCAAATCATCAAAAGGTCAAGAAAAGGTTAAAGGAAAACATTCTGGAAAAGTCAACGATTGGCTCAAAAAGTCAACGGTTGTAAGGTATGGACCGTGGTACAGCCATTGGGTCGAGAGGCATGCACTGCAGGTCGAGATCAGTATGGACCGTGGGTTGAGCACAACATGTCCACATGTCGAGGAAATGCGTACCGCATGCCGAGAAGCAATGTACCGCAGGTCGAGAAGTTCACGTACCACAGGTCGAGGTTTCATGTACCGCGGGTCGAGTTTGGCTATCCGTCCGTACGGTCAATGATCTTGAAAAAGTAAAACGATTTGTATTTTTCAAATTTTTGGACTTAGACCAATTTCAAGCCTGAATTTTGAGGAGATTGCAATTCAAGGAAGAGCAACCCAACTGTCTTTGATCATTGACGTGTGAGGATCATTGATGCTTACATGATCCGATTCAAAGAAAAGGATATGTGAAGGTACGAACCTTAACCTTTTCAATACGTTTTATAAACTAACGTTTTGTGTGTTCCTTGTGAGTATTAGCTAGGATAAAATGATCAATGACATCTTAAGGAGCTGAAGGTAAGGGAGTGTCAAAGATGAATTTGTTGAAGATGAAACCATTGAAGATGGTTCTCTAAGGAGTTTTGACCGAGAGGGGGAGCCTCTCAAAGTGTTGTTGCTGCTTTCAGGCTTGGCCTTTGGTGTCCCTTGCAGTCCAAGCTTGAGGGGGAGTATTAGAGGGAATGAAGCCAAGGCCAAAGCAAGGCCAAAGGACTTCATCATACAAAGCAATTATTTGAAGAAAAGGTGTAACAAGCTCAAGTGTGTGAAGCTTGTCTCAGCCTCTCGAACTTGATATTCCAAGCCGTGACCATGATCCATAATCTTTTTCCCTTAGTTGGTTTTATCCCAATGGATTTTCCACTAAGGTTTTTAATGAGGTGGTGAGTTACAACTTTCAACCTTGATCTTAATGATTAACATTGCGGATTCAAGTTTGAGAGAGAGTGTTAAACTCATGATCTTAAGTGTGAAGCAAGCAAGAAAGAACTCGGCTTCCTTCTAACACAAGGAATCCGGACATCAAGATAAATGAGGTTCGGTTGTGTTAAACCTAAACAATTAAGTGTGAAACTAGGAAGAACACTTAATTGTGTGCAACTCAAGGAACAAGAAAGAGTTCGGTTTGCATTCCATTTAGTGAGAAGGCGTTCGGTTGGAATCAAACCATAAGGTCACATGTCTCAACTAGAAGAAGAAGAACAATAATTAAAGACCACATGTGACCCTTTGTAACCATTGGAATGCTTTGGGAAAAAGGAGCATCCTCCTTTGCTTGTTTCAGTTTGTGTCACTCCCATTTTGGGTAATTTTTGTCATATAGTATTTGTATGTTTGTAGAGAACCCTAACTAGTCTTTGTGTATAAATAGGACCTCATGTAACTCACTGAAAACTAAGAAAGAATAAACTCACTTTCTTCACATACTCTCTCATTCTCTCGGCCACCATGGCCAACAAATCTCCAAATCTCATTATTCTCACAAATCTCAACTACTCTCTCCATCATTCTCAAATCTCATCCATTTTCATTTATGTTCTGCAAATTCAACATACATGTTGCCAAAAGTGATAACATATTTATCCAAATTAATTAGTTGTCCTGAATCAGAAGCATAGTCAGCAAGAATCTTTCGGAGATAAATACTATTTTTGATGTCCGCACGCAAGAAAAAAAAAGAGCCGTTGGCAAAAAAATAAATGTGAAATTGTTGGACCATTCACATTTAACTTGACGCCTTGGATATGGCCATCGTGTTGAGCAGCCATCATTAGTGTGTTGAGGACGTTAGAACAAAGGATAAAAAGATATGGGAAAAGACGATCCCCTTGACGTAATCCTCTTGAAGTATTAAACATTGCTATTGATCAAACCGAGAAAGAAACAGTACGAACACAACTCATTATTAATTCGATCCAATGGTCAGCCAATCCCTTTTTTCTCATCACTAATCCTAGAAAATGTCATTTCACCCTATCATAGGCTTTACTGACATCTGTTTTAACCGCCATATATTGCTGTGAAACCGTTTTTCTGGCCTTCAAAGAATGTAATACCTCATGCGTAAGAAGGACATTACCTGTGACATCTACCAGGTACAAATACAACTTGATTGTCGGATATTAAATCCAAAAGCACCAACTTTAGACGAGTCACCAAAACTTTCGTTACAATCTTATATAAGACATTACAGAGACTTATTGGTCGAAATTCATTCATATTGACTCGAGTAGATATCCTCGGTATTAAACACAGATTCGTATGATTCCATTAAGACGAGAGAATACCCATGTGAAAATATTCTCGTACCTCTTTCGTAATGGTTGGACCAATAATATCCCAATAAGTGTGATATAAGTTAGAAGTAAAACCGTCCGATCTAGACACTTTCTTGCCTCCAATTGAAAATACATTGTCTTGTATCTCTTTACGAGTGATATCACGCAGCAGCTCTGTATCTATGGTGTAACAACTCGTTGCACGTTCGCCAAGGTTCTATACTCTAGTCTCCACCGCTCACTTGTAGATAGAGCTTTAAAAAATTGTTGAGCCTCTCCAGAAATGGCCTGATTACCATATACCACTTCGCCTGATATATCTTCAATAAATGTCAAACGGCTTCGTGCTACTTTAGTTTTGGTTATGCATGAAAATATCAAGTATTTCGATCTCCGAATATCAACCATTGTGACCGACTCTTTTGCTACCAATAAACCTCTTCATCTTTATATGCATGTACCAATTCTGGTTGTAACCGATGTATAGTTGTGGTTGGGGTTGTAGCCAGCGGATATAGTCGATCAATCTCATTCTTCAACTCTCTTTTGCGACGAGCAGAATTTCTGTTATTGGTACATTTCCAATTGGATATTTTGCTCCTACAGCGTACAATATTATCCATCACCGTACTTGTTCGATGTTGCCTTTCTGATGATGACGCCAACATAGACCAAAAGGATGCTACAACCTCACTGGTCTTTGGTTCGCGACTTAGACGAGAGTCATAAGCAAATATCTTCATCCCATTATCTATAACTTGACCAATCTTCAATATCATTGGTCGATGATCGGAACCCAATAAAGGCAGATATTCAATCTCTAAGGCTGGAAAAGTCGCCAACCATTCATCATTCGCCATCACTCTATCCAGCCAACGTTCAACCACATAGTTACCGTGTCGTCTACACCAACTCATATTATTGCACGTAAATCTCAAATCAGTAAAATGACAAGTAGTCACCATATTACAGAACAAAGCATTATTGAGATTTATCCGATCACTTCCACCTCTAGTATCATTTACACTTAGTATCTCATTCATATCTCCACCGATAATCCATTTACCCATTCGTGTTGTTCAATTTGTTGTAATCTTTCCCAAAGATGATGACAACATTTTTTTTAATTGGATGACCATGCACAAACGAAAAATAGAAGACTTCGTCTTTATTATTTATAACACGGTCAATGAGCCTTACATCTGCATAATTAATACTAATAGATACATGATTTTTTCCATAACAAAGCAAGACCGCCACTCAAACCCCTCGGTGATATGCATTTGACTTTATCATAGTTTAGGCGTGAAGCAATATCCCGAATCCAATCATCTGCATTTTTTGTCTCATTTAATAAGAGAAAGTCTAGATCATAACACTTAGTTATATCCTTAAGACATCAAACTGTTAGGGCTCCTCTCAATCCCTGACAGTTCCAAACTGCAACGTTCATATCGCTCCCAGATGCTTATGGCCCACCATTCCATCACTGGCGTTTGTCAGAGTTGTCTCTCTCGTCATCATGTTCACTCTGGTACCGTCATCACCAAAAGGCTCGTACCACTTCGGCACAACAACCCCATCGGAATGTCTGCAAATTCGCTTTGAAAAACACTCTTCGGAATCATAACGAGCACGCACCTGGCGGAAGTCACATCGTACCATTGTTGATAATGGCAGCGCTTGATTCATCTATAGAGGAGTCTCAGCCTTATGTTTCCTCTGCATGGGAGAGCGGTTACTTGATTCCGAAGAGATATCATATGTTCCTCTTGGCTCAGGACCACCAAGAGTGTTATCATTTGCTTCAGGCGCCATAATGCTTGGACCCGTAGAGTCTGTTGGTCATCATCATCATCGTCGTTTTCATCAGTAGGCACAGATGCAATCGGGGAAAGAAAATCACAATGGAACTTGTCCTGAGTAATTAGCATTCTGTAATGGCCACAAAAATTTTGCAGTTCTCGAACTTCAATGCCAAAGTGTGCGTCTCTTCACCAAAATTAAACGTCTTTTGGAAACATATCGATGCACGAATGTCCCACAACACGCGAACCCTCACGTAATCAACTATCACAGTACCATCATCCACGAAATCAGTTTCCAGGAATGTACCGAGACATTGGCCAATGAACGTGATCATTTGAAGACCAAGGAAGTGTATAAGAATCTCTTTAATCTGGATCCAGAACGGGACTGTCATAGCATCATCCACTGAGAGGTTAGGGACCTAACGAGAAAAACCATGGTCCAACATAAGATATATAATACCAAAATCAATTGTAAGATAAGAATTATTATTTAAATAGGAAATAAGAATTATTATTTTATGATTACAATATTATTGTTGATGTTTTTTTTTTCATCTGAATAACTATAAAGGGAACTAAAAAGTCCAATATCCGTATTACAGACAGACTTTACAAGCACATAAAGCCAATAATGGCTACAGACTTAGGTGACTGCAAAGAGCAAAAACATAAATCAAAGCCGGCTCCAAAGGAAAAACATCAAGAGTAACGCCTAAACAAAGGAAGCATAAGCGGCCAAAGGACAATTCGCCGAATAACTAACGGTGAGGTAGTAGGAAGGCCAAAATGAAACTAGAAAACTTAGAAAGACAAGAAGTTAGATCAAGCACTAAATCTAACCAGATGAAAACATTGAACTTCGCTAACCTTTCTATGTAACATGGTAGCGTCTGAGAGTACTAATAAGACCGGAAGCCACAACCATTGTCAAACCGGTAGCAACACCAACATAAACGACAGAAGAGCCCACCGTAAACAGAGAAACAAAAACCTCAACAGCCACGCCACAACAAAACCAATCGAAGCACTTGAGCAAAACTAGGGACATGGAAAGAGATCCTTGAGAACCATCTTGAGACAAGCCAGAGAGGACAAACCTCTCTTACACACGTGACCCTCATCGACCCAGATTCAGCCATATACAAACAAAAACCTGGTAACCTCCACGCAAGAGAAGAGAAGAAAGTCGATTCCGCTGCTTTGCCTATAACCCAAAACCAAGACTCAACAAGAGAACATCATGCTGATTTCTATTCGTTACTGCATTTTTTATTTTTACTACGTTGGTTGATTAATATTTTATAATGGTATCATAAAATATTTCTTCAACCAAATTGTCATGTTATTTATGCAAAATTTTAATCATATAATATCTTGATGTAATATCAATTTTTGTATCCTATTTACTTTTGTATGCTTTAGAACTCATTTAATACAAAAACACTATTTATTTGATTTGTTGAAAAAATCATATTTGTCATGTGACGATAGATTTACTTAACAATTATTTATATGTGGAATGAGACTTAGTCCATGTTGATGGCATACATTTTATGCCCTTTGGGATAATAAAAGTCTACCGTAGAAAATAATTTAGTAGAGTTGTTTAGGAAACGATGGTAGGCATTAGTCGAATTCATATGCTTCGTAATGTTTTTGTTTGTTTTCTCTTTCTCCACTACTTCGGTAAAGTGGTTATTCTAGAATTTAGGTCCATTTCTATGGTGAAAGTAACGTCCATCTATATATTTAATATATATTCATGCAATTGTATTTGAGCATGTCTATATTATTTGTCTTTTTCATTATGCCTAATCCTTTAATGTAATGACGTGCTTTGTTGTACCTATAATTTTTAATGAATAATGTTTGTAGATGACAAAACAATAAAGTTATATTCTATACAAATATGTACTTGTATATATCTAATAAATTATTTTATAATATTAAATATCATGAAATTACTTCAAAATTTATTATTCCGGATATGCATACGAACTAGTACCTTTTTTTTCCAATAGATCTAATAATGATAAAACTAATTAGTTCTTGAAAAACCTGAAGAAAAAAAAACACTTTTGAGTCATATTTATATATAGTATATGTTTGTAGTGTGATTAACATAATAATTTATTGATCGAAATAGCTTAAGAGTTACAAGAGACATTTTAGATGCTTGATTAGGGAGGCAAAATGATACATGAGTTTTTTGTGTTATAGAGAGAAAATGATGATCAGATTATCATCTCAGTGTGATGAGGATCTCTTTTATAGCCGAAATGGCTATGGCAAACTCTCGTGGTGTCTGATGATGACCTAGGTTATAGCATGCAGAGCTAGCGGTCTAGGCATTATCGTTATGGGCTCCCTGAACTACTGGACAATTGAATTGCTTACTTGCAGCATTAAATGTTTGCTGAACAGCTATGCTAGTTGACGTGGACTATAGCCGAGGTCGCTTGTCTACTGAGATGACTATTTTCCGAATCGATCTTATGCTAAGACGATCCTACACCGAAGTGACTTTCTTGTGTTTTTTGACAAATCAAGTTCAGTTTCCCACCAAGTCGATTTGATGTGAAGCCGATATGGACCTTGTGGAGTTATATGGACCGAGACAAAAGGAGTGAGATCTACCTCCAACAATATCTAAATTTGTTTTTCTTTCACAAAATTATGAAATATGTTTTCACTTTTACTTAGTTATAGAGATTTGAATTTAGTATATTGTATAAACTAATTTTGTCATTTTATAAAACTCAAAAAGTTTTTTTTTCTAACTTATAAAATATGAATTGTTTTGGTTCGTAAAGATCCCTTTAAGATAAAATAAAGTGTTATATGAAACCAAATAGTGTTGTTCGTATAAATAGCACCACTTTTATAGTTTTACAAAGAAGAAAACAAAAATCTAGCTAATTAGGTCTCATCCATCACTATATGATCATTTATTGCAATTTCATTTTCGGTTGTATTTGTTTTATCATATGGTTGGCAACAATAATAACAAATACAACATCGAATAAACTAATAAGGCTAAAATATTGTGCGACTAGAATATCTAATCAACATCACTACATTTCTGAGTGGTTCCTATGGATTTTATACAATATTTGATATCAGTTGATCTTATTAAATTCGAATGGATAATCTTTTAAGGTGAGTAAATATGGGTATGAAATTAGCATTAGTAACATTGTTTGGAAGAATTTGATAGAGTTACAAGACATTTTTCTTGTTTTTCTCTACATTATATTTTCAAAAACTTTAACTACAAACGTTGGCAGATCGACATGTGCTCCATACTTATAAAAATTATAAGATTTTGGTTAATTTTTTTTTTTTATCAACAATTAGATCAACGAATCCCAATGTACTAGTATAATGAGAAAAAATCGGGATTAGAAAAATCGAATTCTTGTGCTTGTATCAATTAGCTAAATATCTTAACCACATAACTGAAATAACTCGGTATTTTGATTAATTTTTCTGTTGTTTATATTTTTTTCCTTTTTTTTTCAAAAAATGCTATATACTATAAAATGTTCTAAATTATTGTTCTTATGCAAACAATATAAGTTGAATATATTGAAAAAAATCATTTTTAGAATTCCTCACAACGTGTTATTTTTTAGAGTTTAACCAATTGGTAAGAAAACGCAACGGGCTTATATTGATCCATTAAGTGGCCCAACCCGTTAAACAATTTGTAGGCTTCTTGTCTCTCGTTGATTACTTGTTTTCTTTTCTGCTGCTTATCTCTAAGAATCTCAGTTCAATCTTCTGTGCAAAGGATTGAGTGAATAGTAAAACGGTGGAGTATACCATTTATGAATCTTGCACGAGTTTGGGTGAATGTTTTCAACATTTTTCTGGAAACACTGACATGCAAAACCAAAGAAATGAGAGAGAAAAGCCTCAACATTTTTGGTGACTGAATCTGAATTTGTGAAAGTGGAAGAATTAGTATACAACAAGTGCTTCACTGGAGAAAATCCAAATTTCCAAGGAGAAGACTCTTAAGTATCAAATGTTTCCTTCTCTCAAAAAACAATGCATGAAATCACATGGCCATTAATTATCCATTCCATGAAAAGAAAATTTATGCAAAAGCCTTTAATATAGAATCAAAATGAACTAAAAAATCTTTGAGGCAAACTAACTTAAACCCTCAAGAATCTTCGTAAAATCACCATGAAATGAACCCTAAACATGATCAGAATTATTCTTGAAATCGAATCCAGAGAATGAAAGAGCAAGACCATAATCATATTCCATACAAATAAAAGTCCCAACTTTGAGCAAACATAGAACTTACCAATGCAATTTCAGATTCCGATCATCCAACAAAAAGATATTCCAGACATTGAGTGGGTTTTGAAAGAGAGAATAATAATCAAAAACTGAGTCATTCTAAGTGAAACACCATAGCAACTAAGTTCCCAAACAAAACAAAACAATAAGGTAAAAGGAGAAGAAAGATAACAGTAGCATTTCAATTCCATAAAAACTCTGTGGTTTCTTAATTCTCAGGAACTTCAATCTCACCATCTTGAATCTCCTGCTGGAGATCCTTGGGGTCTCTTCCATCAACAGTGCATCCAACAGAAACACATGTTCCTAGAATCTCCCTCACGGTTCCACTCAGCTCCTTTGCAATAGATCTAGGCCTCATGATTTTAGCAATCTCAATCACATCATCAAATGAGATGTTACCATTGTGCTTAATGTTCTTCACCTTCTTACGGTCTCTCTCTGGCTCTTTCAAAGCCTTGATGACAAGAGCTGCAGCAGATGGAACAACAGTCACCTTAGCCTGACGATTCTGCACCGTCAGCTTCACGGTTACACGAAGTCCTTTCCATTCCTTGGCCGTCTCTTTCGCAATGTCTTCTCCGATCTTCTTTGGTGCAAGACCTAGAGGACCAATCTTTGGAGCTAGAGAACTTGCGGCTCCCACTTCTCCTCCGGTTACACGGACGTACACATCGACGATCTGGCTCGGGTCCAACTTCGGCGGCATGGTTCTATGTTCTGGAGTTTCGCTCTCTTCTTCGTTGCGATCGAAGTGTGGCTAAACGAACGAGGCTGCTGCGAAATGAGCTTTTAAGGTGTTCGAAGAAGAAGAACGTATAAGTGGTCAAAATTAGGGCTTCTTCTCTTTCATGTAAATTACAAACTTGTCCTCCATTACAAAACGGCCCAATCTAAATGGGTTTAATGGAAAAACTAAAGCCCATTTATAAGCCCGTTTATATTTTACAATCAAATTCTCCGGTTTAATTCGCAAATAGCGGTTTAATCGAGCAAAAATCAGTTACTGTTTGGGTTTGTGATTTTGCGATATAATTCAGACGATTGAAACTGAAAAGAAATCGACGGAGTATTCGACAGCCGGTTAATCGGAAATGGCGAGAAGAAAGAGTTGAAGTGAATCAAGTTTTGATTTTTAATTCAGATCGGAGTTCAAACTTTCTAGGGTTTACGGGTCTGCTAATTATAGTTCTTCTGGTACTTTTTGTCTTCTCCTTCCAGATCTGAAATTTTCAAAATTTTGGTAAGATTCATGTATAGTTAGTTGTATTGAAGAAGTTAATAAGTTCCCGACTTTGGTTTTCTAGGTCTTCGAAATGTCGAGAAGAAAATCAATCGTCGTCTCACCGAAACCTGCCACATCGATACTTCGTCGATCAGCGAGGCTGAAGAATCGAGATAGTCAAAGGAAACTCAGGATAGATCTGGTATCGTGCTCGGAACCACCGAAGAAAGCTCGTCGGGAAATCTTACGAGAACTATCTAAGAGATTAGTATACTCACTGGATACTTCAATTGATGATTCGAGTTCGAAGAAGTCTTCAGGGTCTTATGGGTTTCCTATGCTGAGGCGATCTCTTAGGCTTTCAAGTAGGGAATTTTCTGATGCCAATAAAGAGAAGCCTTCTTCTGCGAAACCTGTATCTACCTCATCTTCTAAGAAGCCTTCTTCTACAAAACCTGTATCTACATCATCCACTAAGAAGCTTCCTTCTACGAAACCTGTATCTTCATCATCTTCTAGGAAGCCTTCTTCTACGAAACCTGCATCTACATCATCTTCTAAGAAGATTTCCTCTACGAAATCTGCATCTACATCATCTTCTAAGAAGCCTTCTTCAACGAAACCTGCATCTACCTCATCTTCTCGTATGAAATCCCCGGCCACTGTTTCATCTTCGTGTACTTTGAGACGGTCTCCAAGATTTTCGAGTGGAGGAGGAGGATCTGTGAATCAATTTTCTTCCAGTGGGAGAAAATCAGTGAATCAATCTTCTCCTTCCAATGGGAAAAGATCAGTGAATCAATCGTCAACTTCCAATGGGAGAAACTTAGGTATCAGTGTTTTGAGCAGATGTAGTACGAAATCAATTTCAGCTAAGAAAGGGAAAGGTGGAGATGGTGTGAAATCTAAGGATAGAAGTAGAACTCGTCTTCGTCCAAGGACTAATAAGCAGATGTTTCGAGGCTGTTATGATGAACAAGAAGTAGGAAATGCTGCGTCAAAAGCTAATAAAGGGAAGAGACTGGAAAAAGAAGTTAGTAGTTGTCTTAGTGAGGATAAAAGAATGAGACTTGCAATAGCAAATGAAGAAGGAAATGCTGTGTCAAAAGCTAATGAAGGGAAGAGACTGGAAAAAGAAGTTAGTAGTTGTCTTAGTGAGAATAAAAGAATGAGACTTGCAATAGCAAATGAAGGAGGAAATGCTGTGTCAAAAGCTAATAAAGGGAAGATGATAGAGAAAGAAGAAGATGAAGGATTGGAGACAAAACAGAAGCTTGAGAAAGGTTGGACAAAGGAGTTGGAGTTAGCTCTACAGGGATCTTATTTGACGGTGAAGCCAAGCCCCAATTTCTGGAAAAAGGTTGCGAAACTGGTACCTGGAAAGTCAGCGCAGGAATGTTTTGATAGAGTGAACTCATCTCTGATCACTCCTCGTCAAGCTCAACCTCGAAGAGCCAGAAAAACAAACTTATCACCAATTCCACAGTTTTCAATCTCTGCCAGCAAACTGCTGAAACCTAATTCACCAAAGAATAAGATACGGCAGCGCAGAAAACATCTCTCAAAGAAAATGGTTAGGCATCTTCTGGAGAAGCAGAATCATATGGATCAAGGTCATGGATTTGATCTCTTCTCAGTTCTTGAGCCCAATACCACAAGCAACATTCTCTCAACTCCAATGGAGAAAGGGCCAAGTCTTCCAATAATTCTTGAAAGTCCAATGCCGAGTACAAGGTCTTCAAATAAAGAAGGAACAACCCTTGTTAGCCCTCCAATGCTGAAACCGGTAAAAAACAAGGCATTGCATGAGAAGTACATAGATCATCTGCATATCAGGGAAGCTAAAAGAAAAGCCGAGTCTGCCCATCTGGCCGGAAAAGAGAATATAAGACCGATTGATATTCAGAAGAAGGATATGGTGAGAGCAGCTAAAGATTCCCCTCTCTTTAATGTGCAAGATGCAATTCAGAAACTTAAGGGCCTAGAGTCTGAGAACACGCCTAGTTCTTCAGAGTTTTGCAATGATCTAGGAGAAACTGAAGAAGATGAATCAATTTAGTTTCTAACCAGATAGATTGTATTACGGTATAGAGTGTAGAGACTAGAGAGCTAGCATTCCTGTAAATCTTAGTTTTGTAACCATAAAACTGAATAAGTTTAGTTTAGTCGTATGTTGTATTGATCCTCTTTTTATCATGAAAATGAAAATTTGGTTTCTACTCTTTTGCATAGAAAGTTTTCCAGTGGTAATAAGAGATATACTAACAAAAAAGCCAAAGGTGTTAAACTTTCTTAGGTGCGTTACAGAAGAAAGTGATTCTTTGAAACAAGAACACTTGAGAGTTAAAAGACAAGTAGTAATTTACACAAAATAATTTCCTCCTTCAATGGAAATTTTTAGTTTAGCCTCCTAATCAAAAGTCTCTTTTCCGAGATCTTCAAAATCAGTTTTCTCCCTTAAATAAGTTCCATCTTAAAGTCTCCTGACATTAAGTATTAATAAGTTATCAGTATATATAGACTCTGATTAGTATCAGTCTTCAGAAGAGTAGCCAATCCGCTCGATCTCCCAACAAAGCTTAGATGCAGCACTTTCATGGCAAGGTGAATATTCCTGCAAACAACACAGTTCAATTTCAAGAAAAATTCAGAACCAGTTTCTTCTTTTGTATCCATTAAATTGCCAATAGTGTCACCGTTACCTCTAGCTTCTTTACAAGCTCCTTAGCCGTAGGTGCAGATATTATGATCTGGCGTGCATTCGTACTGATGAATCCTTCTTCAACGGCTTTATCTATGAAAGATAGCAATGAGTTGTAGTATCCATCAACATTAAGCAAACCGACCTGCAGAAAAAACAATGATAATAAGCATTTACTGAGTTTGGGTTTGAAAGTATCCACCAAAAGCTTAAAACTTTAAGGAGTGTTGGGTCTTTACAGGTTTGTCATGAATACCAAGTTGAGCCCATGTTATGACCTCCAAAAGTTCTTCAAGTGTTCCATATCCACCTACAATTTTAATGCAGAAGCAATTACTATTATTAAATGGTCATTACCAAAATATGCAGCAACTGCAGAGACTGTCCTCTGCAGAAGAGACTTATCCTCTGGCTTTGTTTACATATGGACATGATTTCAAAAAAAAAGCAGGCTCTTTCTTGAGAACAAGACTTCCTTAGATGGGCAAAACATGCTTTTTTCTGAGACTGTTTCAGGGTTTTGTCTTTTAACATGAAACACGTAAGAAAAATTAAAACTTTGGTCACAGTTTACTTACCCACAAGCTTAAATAAAGAAGCTGTTTCAAAGTAAAAAAAGCCAAAAAAGAAAAGAAAAAGAAAGAGATTGGTCTCAGTTTCAGTGCTAGCTGTGGATAAATCAAGGCCTTTTATTTATTATTCTTCAAATTTCGTCCATATAAAAACCCAAAAATCATAACAAAAGCAAACCAATATACTTTAACTTGCAACAGTTGCTTTCACACTATAGCTTGAGTTTGACTACTAATATTTTGTTCTTCCATCTTCTTTGGCAAAAACAGTCACAGAGCTAAAGACCCTTTTCGGTGCTATTTTTAATTAGCATTAGTTTTAAGAATTTAATAATGCCTAAGATTAATGCTTATTAGATACTTAAACAGAGCTGTCACTAGACTTTGACCAGTTTCTGCCTAAGAATGAAACCCTTTTCAATATTTTATCTCACATAATCATTACTTGTATGGAGAACTGAACTTGTGAGAGAAATGTACAGAGAGAAAACAAAAACTGATGGGACTTTGAACAATTTCAAGGTTTAAAAGAATTAATACTAACCTGGTAAAGCAATAAAAGCATCAGAGTGTCTAGCCATCTCTGCTTTTCTTTGATGCATATCTGCAACTGCTGTTACTTCTCCTACTGTTTCACCGGTCAACTGCCATGAAAAAAGCATCTAATTTGTATAATAATCTTGAAACTTTAAATAAAGAAGGAAAAAAAAAGCAGCTTTAGACTGTTCTATGAGCAGAATGATGACAATGTAAGCAAATTAGCTAATTTTAAATTCATTCCAAGACTTTAGTTAAAGAAGCAATTTTTTTTTTTTTGTTTCAATAAAAGGGATGAAGATAAGGCAACCAGAGAAACTATTAATTAATAATAAAAGGGAGATTAATCACAAAAGGAATTTAGGGATTTGCAACAAAAAAAAATAGCTCACAAAGAGAAATTAAGAAGCTAAAGTTCTAAGTCATTTTTCCAGAGGTTATGGCAAATATACCTCTCTAGGCATGAGTGTCTTGGGAATAACTCTGTGGTAAAACATGGAAAAAAACAAAAATGAGAAAAAGTTAACCAAAGTTGTGTTAAAAATCTTAATTGTATCCTTAAAGAGTTACCCAATGACATGACGACCACCATCATGAACAGCTTGTGAAACCAAACCCATCAAACCTATGCTTCCACCTCCATAGACTAGATCAATGTTCCTTAAAACCTTTTAAGTGCAAACAAAACAGAGGAAAATATATTATTTTCTTATCACAGATTGTTTAAGAAATGAGCTAAGAAGTGAAATCAGAACAAAAGAGATTCTATGTTTATAACCAAATAAGGAGACAAACATTCCCAAGCGTAATATGTGGGCTCCAAATCATAAAAGATATGATAAAAAGGAGGGAAATTATATCTATTAAAAACTCAAATCAAATCTTTTTGAGTTATCAAAGAAGCACAAATTTACATATCAACAGAACTTAAAACTTTCGAGAGTGTTTTTCAGTGTAGAAAACTTAGCATTTTGCAAAAGAAAAAACACCCACAAACATATTCACAAACATCTGGTGAACATAAACTTTATAAACTAGAAAGCTGTAATGAGTAGAGAGTACAGAGACAAGTATTTATACCAATTCGTTGCCTAGTTCCACAGCAGCATCTTGGTAACTACTCTTCTTGCCTTGGCTGCTTCCACAGAACACACAGATTTTTCCGAACTTTGAATTTTGCACCATTTCAGTATTGACCTCCATTGATTAGGATGAGAGCTCAAGATAAGTAAAAATCCAAAGTTTTTTGCTCTTACAGAAAACAGAAACAAATGTGGAAGAAGAAGAAGCATATATAAAGATTAAACCAAAACAAAAGCTTGAAACTTTAGATTTGTGGTCTAATGGTTTGGAGTTGGGGACTGTTATTTATATGCAGAGTGCGTTTTCTCGTCATGAGAGATTTTAATTAATTTGTTAATTCTAATTTTTGGGATTTTTCACACGTGAGAGATTTTAGCACGCGCGTCTAATGTTGGGACGCGTGGCCCACTTCCTCTAATTATTATTTTTATTTATTTACCTTTCAAATTTTACGATTTTACTTGGAGGTTTATTTAATTAAGACATACCTTTTAACTTACTTCTTCCAAGGATTTTGGAACCCAAAAAATAGATAAGAAAAATGATATGTATATTTGTTCTCTTGGATTTTTTAGTTTTTTTTATTTTATAGCTTTGTGTTTCGGTTGTTCAACTTTAATGTTCTACGGATATTTATGTTTTTATTAGTTTTGTGTTTTCTTTTGTTTCTTATATAAATCTTTATAAAAAACAAAGAATGTTTAAGGAAGTTAGTAAAATCACTATATATTAGTTATAAACTAAACTCATGATTTCATTTGGTTACCGTATATATAAAATAAAAAATAAAATAGTAAAAGAAATTACGTACCTGAAAATGAAATACTCCTTACATTTTTTTTCTAATTTGTTTCATAATGTTTTAAGTCTTTAAGATATGTGGTGAGAAAGATAATGGGAAATGACAAAGAAAACATCTTTAGATTAAAGAAAGAAACTGATTTAGATATAAAGCTACCTCACTTTTTTATTCCCTTTTTCAAGAATAATACAGATTTTTCATTTTTTAGGCAATAAAAATCAAAAAATTAAGAAAAAAAACTTTTGGTTAAGTGCTAAAGGGTGAACCTATGATTTTAAAGAGTTTATATGTTCAATTTTCTACCCATGCGAAACTAAAACAGATTTTTCTAGTTATCCTTACACGGATATGAACTTATGCTTTCGGTCCACTTGAATACCCTATGAGAAAGTATATTTGTGGATTGCACATCTCTCAGGAGTATAGTTCAAAACCCCATAAAATTTGAAAACTCTTTACCTATAAAAAAAAATCTCATATTATTCATTCTCGACATATATCTGAACATGAAAGATGGGTCCGAACATAATTTAGTTATTAAACTCTTAATATATTCAAATGAGAATGTGTTATGACTAATAAAATAAGTAAAGCAAGAGATATAGAGACATGTAAGTATGTAACAAATTTATATAAAATTAGAGATGATGATGATGTCTGAGTTACGGAGCAATGTGCCTTTGATGATTGAAATAAGAAACACAAAGTGAAAGTGAAGTTATGGTTTTTATTATCAATGTTGTCTCAATTACCCTAAACCCTATGTTCTTCTTCTATCTTGTTCCAACTATTTAAAACATTTATTTTTGCTATATTAATTATATTCTCTTTTTCTTAGCTTTTACATATATCCCCTGTGCATTTGGATAATGGATTTGTCACTCATGGCCATTTATATTACTTCCAATATCCAACACTATGACAATAGATGATTAAATTATGAGAAAACTACTTTGCTTTTTCAAAAATTCGAAAACCATACTTTTTTTTTGTAACTCTGAAAACCATGCTTTAATATTTTTAAAATAATATCTAGTTTCTTTTTCTTTACAAAGAATGTAATAATTATTAGGATCTTTTATGGAGGTTAGAGTTTAGTATTTTGTAAACACCAGTAATATTATATTTTTAAAAATGTCAGAATGCACAAATATGTAAGTATTACTGCTAAAATATTCACAAAACCCCCTAAATATTTGATAAGGACTCCATATGAAATTAGCTAAATAAATGGTGTTTCACTAAACACAGTAAGTCACTAAACCCCTACCCTTGTACTTAAGACAAAATATGAAGTATAATAATGTGTATAGGCTTGTAAGAAATAGTTACTGTATTTTATCAAAAAATAAAAAAAGGATTAGTTACTACAAAAAATTGCAATCCCAAGAAGACAGTGCAAACTGGCCTATCAGATATTAAATATTTTGTGAAGTTTAGAGATTATCAAATAATTACATAATTTGAAACCAATGCGTATATGTATTTGCATGCGCATTTAACTCTTTCCCTTTGTTTTCTAACTGCACTTCACATTCCCCTCTTGGGAATTTCTTAATTTCAAACCTAATACTATTAAAATAATCGACTAATGTTCATATATGAATATGCTTGAAACAAAGAAAGTTTAGTAAAATAGACTCTTGATATAATTCGGTTTAGGTTTATATAAGGGAATATTGTATAGAATGGCCTGAGTTTTAAATTATGAGGAATATTCTTTTTTTTCTTGGAAATGTACTTTTTGAATTTTGAATAATAGAAAATATTTCTTTTCTAAGTTGTAAATTGTGTTCATGATGGACAATTATAATGCAATTATGTTAATTGTATATATAATTCAATATATATGTCTACCATATACAATTGTATTGTATTTTGGTCCATTACATACACATATTTACTATATATATCTATCATATACCATATAAATGTCCACCATAGACGGAATTGTATTTTATGTCCTCATTTCGAATATTCATTTTACACGAAAATGGGTCTTTCGCGGAATTTTTGAAAATGAAGTATTTTTTACAATTTAAAATTTAAAAGAGGCGTTCTATATAATTATTTCTTTATATAAAGATGTTCTATAGAAATGCATGTATAAACCTTATTACTCGAATTCAGTTAAGCGATTGTAGAAGCTATAATAAACGATGAAAACAAATGGTTAAGGTAAAAGACTCACAGAGCTGAGACGAAAGTCTCGATACCTTAATTCAATAAACGCTCATGGTGTACTCGGGTTGATGCGTTTTTGAGTCCTAGGATAGAACTGTGAATGAGACCGGTCGACGATACACCAACGAATGGAATCTACGAACTGATGCTTCTACTGCTACACTCTCGGACTCTAGACAAACCGTGAGCGATTATTTGGTATAGTTTACTCGCAGGAAGAAATCATGAAGAATGAGAAGAGGAGCTCGGGTTTTATAGGAGGAGGAGACTTAGTATCCAAGATCGGGAAAACACATCCCATTTAAGACCGGATCTCGGAGGCATTTAAGACCAAATCTGTTTGCGCTTAATACTCGTTTAAACGCGGGCTTAACAGGAGGCAATAATCACAAAGCCTTTAAGACGAGATCTCTAACGTTAAGAATAGATCTTTCTCGTTGGCTTTGGACCAAAAAGGATACGTGCGTTGTGGGCCAAAGGCCCACATTCCTCTGAGCATCGGGCACCAGCACTGGCACAGCACGGCGGTGGCGGTGCGCGCGTGTAGTTGGTTCTCTTCTCTCTTCCATGCTCTCTAAACTAGTCTACAAGTGTAATACTATATATACACATGCAAACAAGTAACTTAAGTTGTAGGCTTCTTAAAGCCCAATCCCATTTCTCATTCAATCATAACCAACAATAAGTCTGATAAGCCAATTGGCATTAATAACTTAAACATTGGTCCAACAATGTCCCACATGAATAGAACAGACTCTACACATATGACTAAAAGACTCGATAGACTCTACTGACTAGACTTATCCTATAGACTAGACAGAAAGACGGACTTTCGAGAGTGTAGACGAAAATGGACTGTGTCTGAGTAAGTAGCATTTTTCACCTTTGAACCACTCATTGTTAATATATGTCGGGTTTACTTGGCCAGGAGGTGAACATGATGTCTTAAACTACCCAAAAGATTAGTGTAAATCTAGATAACAAATATAACCCAGCTCATTTTCTAGTAGAACTAAGTTCTCTTTTGTGTTCATTTTGGCCTTGTACTTTGCATGATATTTCATGAGTGAACTTGGAGAGCATAACCTTACCTTCATTCTCTTAGAAACGTCCTTTATTTCACACTCATTAGGTGATTTGCTAAACATTTGGATGTACAGAAGTAACCTGTAGTACTTCACTTATCAGCCAATTATTGGACTCAAATCATTGAAATTTTTTAAACTTATCCTCAACTTCAACAAGTTGCACTATTTATCATCTTAGAAATCGATAAAGTCGTAATGCTCACAGTGCACTCTGAAGATATTTTCTAATTTATTTTATCATCTTAGGAACTGGGTAGAGTCGTAATCCAGTCATGTAGGTAAGGTTTCCACCAGACATCTCCTTAAGTCATAATTTTTAAACCCATTCCTCTTGATGATTTTACTACTTGATCTTGAGACAGTCCTTTGGTAAAAGAATCTGCTAGATTGTCAACTGACTTGACGTAATCGATTGTGATAACACCACTTGAGATCATATGTCTAATGGTTTTATGTCGTCTCCTTATATGACAAAATTTACCATTATAGAGATTATTATGTGCTCGGGCTATAGCCGATTGACTATCATAGTGAATGCTTAGTGCTGACACAAGTTTCTCCCACATAGGAATATCTTCCAAAAAAATTCGAAGCCATTCTGCTTCTTCTGTTGCTTTGTCTAAAGTTATAAACTTTGACTCCATGGTGGATCGAGCTAGCAGAGTTTGTTTGGAAGAATTCCAAGATATTGTTGCACCTCCAAGGGTAAAAACGTATCCATTTGTGGATTTTGAGTTTTTGGAATCGGAAATCCAGTTAGCATCACTGTATCCTTCCAAAACTTTCGGTTCTCTACCGTAGTGCAGCCCATAACTTTTTGTATATTGTAAGTGATTTAGTACTCTAGTTATGGCTTTCCAGTGTTTATATCCTGGATTGCTTGTGTAACAACTCAGTACATTAACTGCATGTGCTAGATCAGGTCGAGTACAATTGGTCAAATACATAAGACTTCCTATTACACGTGCGTACTCTACCTGTGACACTGCTTCACCTGAGTTTTTGGTCAAGTGAAGTTGAGAGTCAACATGGGTTTTCGCAGTACCATTTGTATAGTTCTTGAATATATCAAAAATCTTTTCAGCATAATGACCTTGAGACAGAATAATTCTGTCAGAAGTTCGTGTGAATATTAATCCGTAAGATGACATCAGCAAGACCCATGTCTTTCATGTCAAACTTATTGTTGAGTAAATTCTTAGTTTGTTGGATTATGTCCTTGTTCCTTCTTATAATAAGCATGTCATCTACATACAAACAGAGCAATACATATACATTTTTAGTTTGCTTAATGTAGATGCATTTATCACACTCATTTATGTTTAAACCATTTGACATCATTACACCGTCAAATTTTTCATGTCATTGTTTTAGAGCTTGTTTAAGACCGTACAATGACTTAACAAGTCCACAAACTTTGTGTTCTTGTCCTGGAACAACAAACCATTTGGGTTGTTTCATGTAAATCTCTTCTTCTAAATCTCTATTTAGAAAATCAGTTTTTACATCCATTTGATGAATCTCCAAATCTCTTAATGTTGCAATTCCTATCAACATTATGATGGAGGCTATTCTTGTCACCGAAGAATATGTATTGAAGAAATCCAGACCTTCTTTTTGTCTGAATCCTTGTACCAAGAGTCTAGCCTTATGCATGTCTATTGAACCATCAGTTTTCAACTTTGTTTTGAAAATCCATTTGCATCCTAGTGCTTTAAACCCTTCAGGGAGATCAGATTAACTTATAAGTATGATTTTGCATAATAGAGTCCATTTCACTATTGACAATTTCTTTCCATGAGGAAGCGTCTGGTTTAGACACGGCTTCAGTGAAATTTCTTGATTCATATTCTACAAGAAAAAGCATCAAAAATCATCACCGTAAGATTTTTCCTTACGAGCTCTTTTGCTTCGTCTAGGTTCATTTTGTTGATCTTCTAAGTCATACAGAGAAGTTCTAGAAGTACTAGGTTCATGACTTGTGTTGTCTCTATTTTCACGAGTTCTCTTTGGATTTTGTTTATCCTTATATGGAAACACATGTTCAAAGAAAAATGCATTTCTTGATTCCATTATCGTGTTGACATCTATATGCGGAACTATTATGTGCATAACCGAGGAATATATAATCAACAATTTTGGGTCCGATTGTGACCTTTTTAGGAGGTGGTACAACCATTTTTGCTAAGCACACCCACATTTTGAGATATTTATACAATGGTGGTGAACCTTTCTAAAGCTCATAGGGAGTCTTCCCGGTGACTTTGTGCTGTATTTTCTTGATGATGTAATTCATGGTAAGCAATGCTTCCCCCCCCCCTCCCCACAAATTTTGGGGTAAAACAGATTCCTGTAACATTGCATTCATCATCTCTTTGAGAGTTCAATTTTTTCTTTCAGCAATTCCATTAGATTCTGGTGAATATGGAGCTGTTGTTTGATGTATAATATCATTTTCTTTGCCAAATGCATTAAAAGGTCCATCATATTCACCTCCTTTGTCACTTCAGACTATTTTAATAGGTGCTGTTGAGTTGATTTTCAACTTCTCGTTTATATTCCTTGAATATTTCCAATGCTTGATCTTTGCTATGTAATAAATATACATAACAATATTTTGTGTGATCATCAATGAAAGTTACAAAATACTTTTTGCCTCCTCTAGTTGGCACAAATTTTAAATCACACAAGTATGTGTGAATTAATCCTAGAGGTTCAATTGTTCTTTGAACTTGGGGTGATGGTTTTTAGTGACTTTTGCTTGTGAGCACACTTCACATTTTCTTTGCTTGTTTTGTTTTTTGGTATTAGGTTCAAGGTCATTAGTCTTTAAAAAGACTTATAGTTAACATGCCCTAATCTTCTGTGCCAAATATCAAAAGACTCAACGAAATAAGCAACTAGGTTCTCATTCATTGAAACATCTGAAACTACATCATAAGAAGTAGAAGCAACAATAGCATTATTAGCAACAATATTATTATATGCTGCATTAGAAGCAGTAGCAACAGAGATTGAAGCAGCAGCAGCAAGGTAGAAGCAGCAGTGGAGGTAGAAGCATCATCGGAGGTAGAAGCAGTAGCAGCAACAAAGAGGTCTACTCCCTTACGAAGGATAGTGTGAACACACATCTTGAGTATTCCGTTCTTCCTATAGGCTTTTCCTACATACACTCTAAAATTTGTCAGAATCATTGTCCCTCTAATGTATTTAATTCTGAAACCAACTTCATCCATCAGAGTTGCGGAAATCAAGTTTTTCCTCATATCAGGGCAATGCTTCACATTCTTGAGGGTAACTTCTCGTCCAGAGGTAAACTTTAGTACCACAGTGCATGTTCCAAGAATTTCGAATTAAAGCCGTTTGCCATTTGTATTTTGTGACCTGGCGGACTTTAGTGATAGGATCTAAACAACTCTCTGTCAGTGCATATGTGAACTGACGAGCAAGTGTCGTATCCCCATTCTCTTGGGTTGCTTTGTTGGACCATGATACACTTAGTGATTACTGCCACGAGATCCTCTTGTGTCAGATTCACTTGGTCGTTTTTTTTCCCGTTGTTCTTGGGCTTGCTTCAACACTCATCAGATTTGTGGCCCAATTTGCCACAGTTTTCCCATTTCCCTTTGAACTTTTTCTTCTCAATAGGCTTACTCTGCTTCTTGAAACTTGTCAAAGAGACATGTTTCAAGGAAGACGAGGTAACTGCTTTACCTTTTCCTTTGTCAAATCCCATAGGTTTGTGCTCAACCATGTTCACGTCATATTGGTGAAGGACAACTGAACCGGAGAGTGAACCACAGTTTCATTCTTTGGTTTGTAGCATGTTGAGAAGACCTTCAAGACTCATATTCTTTCGCTTATGCTTCAGGTAGTTCTTGAAGTTGTACCATCTTGATGGAAGCTTCTCAATGAAGGGTTCACAGATTGGCATCCCTTCAGATTCAACGTCTTGCCAGATCAGTTGAAATGCTTCCACTTGTTGCATCAACGGTTTTGAATCCACCATCGTGAAATTCAGAAACTTTGCCACAACGTACTTCTGACAACCAACATCTTCAACTCTGTACTTCTTTTCTAGGGCTTTCCATAACATCTTAGATGTTTTACAGTCACAATACACTTTAAAGAGCTTTTTCTCAAGGCAGTTTAAGATCTAACCTTTACATAGGTAGTCAGAATGTTTCCATGCTTCCCTAGTATTAAACAACAATGCGTTTGTGTTACCCGCAGGAAGGTATGGCTGATCCTCTTTGACAAATTTCTCGTGCTAAAGATTTATCAGAAAAATATCATCTTCAGTTGCTACGATTTGAACCGTTGGCCGTCAAATTTTTTAGACAACGGTCCCATCATCGGAGCTGATTAAAGCCATGGTTTAGGCATAACTACAACTTGTGCGGTAGTAGTCATAGAAGGAGGACTATTATCGAACACGAGTCAGGGAGTCGTCTCTTCAGTTTGATTGGCAACATGTAAACAGTGTTTCCATCAAGCACTTGATCGTCCATGTGTGTGTCTTGGATCGGTGTCACGTTGTTAAACATCTGAAACGATTAACACACGTGATCATAATAATGTCAAGATCTTAAAACAATTTAAAACAATTTGCAAAATCTATTAAAAATTACAAATATTGTGTTAAAAAATTTCATGAATATTTTTAAAATATTTAAAAGATTTTTGGAAATTTGTTTTTTTTTTCCGATTGTCGCAAAAGAAATTTAAAACAATTTGTGGAAACTTTAAGGTTTGCAAATTCTATTTTTTTTATAAAAAATTCGGTATCAAAAATCAAAATGATTCCCAGAGATTATTAATCTTCCAAATCCGTTACTGAATTTGTTTTCATTTTTTCAAAAAAAACCAAAAAATGATTCGCAGAACACTAGGTTTGCAAATATCGTTTAAGATTTTGTTTCTGTTTAGCAAACGATTCACAGAACCATTTAAGGTTTGTAAATACCGTATGAAAACAGTCCCCGAATACCAAAAATGGATCGCATAACCGTTAAAAATTTTTATCGTTTAAGGAAAATGATCCACGAAAACACAAAAGTGAATCGCAGATAACGTTTAACGAATAAGAAACCTGCAGCAAAACGTTAGTAGAAACGCTAAAAACAAATTTTAAAATCGCAAAACAAAATCCGAACAATAGTGTAAATGAAAACAGGGCGGATTTTATTGAGTTAAGAGTGTATGAACCTTATTACTCGAATTCGGTTAAGCGATTGCAGAAGTTATAATAAACAATGAAAACAAATGTTTAACGTAAAATAATCCCAGAGTTGAGATGAATATCTCGATACCTTAACTCAATAAACGCATGAGGTGTACTCGGGTTGATGTGTTTTTGAATCCCATGATAGAACTGTGAATGAGACTGGTCGACGATACACCGACGAATGGAATATACGAACTGATGCGTCTACTGCTACACTCTCGGACTCTAATCAGACCGTGAGGGGTTATTTGGTATAGTTTACTCGCAGGAGAAAACCATGAAGAATGAGAAGAGGAGCTTGGGTTTTATAGGAGGAGGAGACTTAGTCTCCAAGCTCGGGAAAACGCATCCCATTTATGACCGAATCTCGGAGGCATTTAAGACCAAATATGTTTGTGTTTAATACTCGTTTAAACGCGGGCCTAACGGAAGACGAGAATCACAAAGCCTTTAAGACGAGATCTCTTCCATTAAGACTAGATCTTTTCCGTTAGCTTTGGCCCAAAAAGGATAAGCGCATTGTGGGCCACATACCCACATTCCCTCGAGCCTCGACGCGCATGTGTAATTGGTTCTTTTATCTCCTCCATGCTCTCTAAACTAGTTTACAAGTGTAATACTATATATACATATGCATACAAATTTTTCCTAGCAATGTGGAATTTTGGAACAAATTAAGTAATTTAGGTTGTAGGCTTCTTAAAACTCAATCCTATTTCTCATTCAATCATAACCAACAATAAAGCCATTAACCTATTGGCATTAATAACTTAAACGTTGGTCCAACAATGCATTTATGGATGATTGAGACAAAAAGTGTTTTGGGTCGAATAGAGATGAAGCAGGACCGCAGCAGTGTAAAGGCTCTTCGCCTTTCTAATTCTATTAGACAAATAAAATTCATGTTTTATTAAAAAATATTTTGATTTCCGACAAATCATATTTATAAATTGATGTTGATGAAAGAGCCAAATGACGACCATAGTAACTGTAGATGTACTAAGAAGGGCCCCATTTGCAATTTCGCCGCCCAAACTCTACAATGAGAGTACAATAGTCATTATAGTTATATTAATTTTTTTTTAAATATTGGATTACGACTGGCGAGTCTACTAACCAATTTTCTTTATAATATAAATAGTAAAACTCGATCTCAATTGGATGTGCAAGTACCATTTCATTTAATCGACTTATCATCTGTCACTAGACAAAATGTCACATGCATTATAGTTATATTAATTTTAATGTTTCTTTTCAACCATCACATTTAAATGGCAATCCATACTCTAAAACCCATCATCAAATTTAGGTATTGGCATTCGGATAACAAATCAGTTTTGGTTCGGTTGTTTTGGATTTTTGGTTTTTCAGTTTCAAAGTTTAATGTCCATTCAATTATTGTTAAGATTCGGTTCAGATTCGATTCATGTTCGGTTCATATTCGATTTGGGTATGGTTCAGTTTTGGAGTTATATAATATCAATGAATTCGGTTTCAGATTGATTATATCACCCAAAATACATGTTTATAACTAGTTTTTAGTCTAAATGGTTTGGTTGGATAAATACGGGTTTGAGTATGGACTTGATACCCTCACAACTTTGGTTTATAACCGAACTTGAAATAATTTGTAGTAAAAAACCATTTAGTTATTTGGATATATCCGAAGTCTAAAAGATTTGATTGGATCGAGTTGGATTTGAGTTCAAATTTCAATTATGAATTTTATGCCCAGTTAATCAAATAGTTTTCAATTTATTTCCTCTAGTATTGAGAATCAAACACCTTATACTGAAACATTAACTAGATTATATATAGTACTAGACTTTTTTTTGTTGTCAACCATAGTAATATAAAGATCAAGAATCACCACAAAGTGGTGAGAAAGTTTACAGCACTAAACCATTAGCCGACTCTCTAATAGAACGAGCGAGAGCATCAACTTTATGGTTCAGAGATCTCGGAATTACATAAAGGGAAAATGCACGAAAAAGAGACTTTAACCTGAAGAAGTCCTCCTGGTAGGGCTGAAAGGCCGGCCATTCCTCCGGGTGTAAGAGAAGCTTCAGAACATCCGCACAATCTGGAGCCATCTCAACCTCTAGAATTTGAAGTAGGATCAGGGACTCCATAACCCACAAAACCGCTTCCACCTCTGAATGTAGTGCTGAAAGGCTTCTTCTGGAAAATATTTCCATCCTATCCCGGAAAATATGTCTGAATATTTCCACGACGCATCAACAAAACATCTGTAACCCGTAAAACTCGGGTCCACCGTCGTCGGAACAGACACCTCCACCCAATTCGTTGCGTTGCAGATTGCTCCTGGTTGACTAGCAATACAATTTTGACGCCTAGCATTAAACCATTCTACCGCATCCTGCTTTGCTTGGGATAGAACTTCATGGGGATCTCGACACAATCTAGAAAAGCAAGTATCATTTCTTGATTTCCAAATATGTCAAATCACCCATGGGAAAATACTAACATGTACGGACCTTGGGGTACGCCAAAATAGGTAATCTAAATTATACCATATTGAGTTCCCTGGGAACACCTCAATTGGCGAGGGGACAAGGGATAAAGCCCAAGATTGGACTACCAAAGGGCATTCAAAGAGAACATGATTAATGGTCTCCTCTTCTGCCCCGCATTTGCTACATCTAGGATCACAATTAATTCCCTGATTGTTGAGGTTTTGTCTAACTGCAACACATCCTGACATAGCTTGCCAAATAAAATGTCTTATTTTATTTGGACAATCTAACTTCCATATTTTTGATTGTATGGCCCAGGAATTTAGTCCATGAGAACCGACCTCTATTAATGACTTGGTCTCCTCAGTCCTGTATCCAGACTTGACTGAATACTGACCCGTTTTTGTGTAATGCCACCCCCAATAATCCGGTCTTGGAATAAGAATACCCATAATCAGATGAACATCGGTCGGGGTAAAATATTGTTTTAGTATGACCTCTCGACAAGTTCTGGTTTGAGAGTCAATAAACTGATCAACAGTAAGATCCGAAAATATTTTCGGATCAATACCAATAGCCGCTCGTGGATGAATATCAGGGATCCAAGGGTCTCTCCAAACCGCAATTGTTCTCCCGTCCCCAATCTTTTTAATTAACCCTTTAGCAACAAGAGATCTAGCGGAACAAAATATATAGTACTAGACTTAGAAATTGCGCATATTAATTTTAGTTTTTATATATGATTAATTTATACCAATATTTTCAAACATAATTACTTAACCTGGTTAATATTCTACAAAGAGTTAAACTCTGACCATGATGAAAAGTTCTTCTTCTTTTTTTTATTATTAAAATTTGTGGTTGTATTACTCAGAATTTTAAAACATGAAAATTTTTGGTTAGAAATGGGCCTAAGTACAGGTCTCACTTTGTAGAATCGACTAAATCTCACAACGTTTCAGGCAATATGAGTTTCATTGGTGATATAAGAATGACCAACTCCAAATTTGTAGGGTTAAGAACCTCCAAATTTGTTTAGCCTCACTCGTTCGTCGGATCGAGTTCAAAACTCACCATCACACTCATCAACTTCTCATCTTTCCGCTACTTAATTTTCATTCAAATCCAAGCACTCGTGTGGTTGTACTCGTCCTCAACTCTTGAGTTTGTCTGTTCATCTTCCATCGGCCAGATCTGGAAGGTATGAAGCATTGCATCACGTCTCTTGAACCCTTAGTGAATACAACCGCTTGATCTTACTCCTAGGATCATATTAATTGGTCTAATCCCCAAGCAAACTTAGCTGCTAGGAAGATTGCAGTGAGTGTGATTCACGAAGAAAGATTACACTCATATGTAGCTGCTGGTGGACCATTTTGGCTCTATACAACCATTGAGGAAGATCGTAGACTATCACACTCATGAGGGAATCTGTGATTTTGGGTCTTATGGCTCTGTTTTTTCTTTCTTTTTTGATTTGTGTGTTATTTCAGGAGGTGTAGTTGGTTTGTTTCCTCTACTTTTGTTCCAAATTTTTGGGAATCCTATTCTTTTACTTATAAAAAAGTCTCTTAATTAAAAAAATAAAAATAAAATAAACATTATACGAAGAGGCACCAACCCAAAAAGATCTAAGAGACAAAACACAATGCTAACTACAGAAATCACGAACCTGGATATTAAACGTGCTTTATTTTCTATTGATGGAAACAAATGCCCTGGTGCAGATGGGTTTTCTGCAAAATTCTATCAACAATTTTGGGATGTAGTTGGTCTGGAGATGTGCAAAGCAATAAAAGACTTCTTATGTACTAGCACCATGCCTACTGATTGGAACTTCACGTTAATTTGTCTAATACCAAAGATAACAAACCCATGCCGTATGGCGGACATCTGCCCCATTAGCCTATGTTCGGTCCACTATAAAATCATCTCCAAAATTCTCTGCTTTCGCCTTAAGAAAATACTACCATACATAATATCGGAGACTCAAAGAGTCTTTGTATCAGATTGTATTATCTCGGATAATATACTTGTCGCACATGACTTTATCCATTCTCTTCGTACTAAGAACCAAGCTGGTTCAACTTATGTGGCCATCAAAAACGACATGTTGAAAGCCTACTATTGAGTCAAATGGCATTTTCTCGATTCTATATTAAAGAAATTTGGGTTTGACGATCGTTGGGTCTAGTGGTTAATGAAGTGCGTATCCATGGTGATTTACTTGGTACTCCTTAATGAGAACGCCCATGGATTAATCGAGCATTAAAGAGGATTACGACAAGGTGACCCGCTATCACCTTTCCTTTTTGATCTCTGTGTTGAAGCTCTTGTGCATATACTTCATAAAGCAGAAGAATAAAAAAAGAATCACTGGCTTCCATATTACTCCACAATGCCCATCAGTCCATCATCTTTTATTTGCAGATGACAGCTTTCTCCTTTGCAAAGCCAACCTACATGAAAATGATGCAATTAAAGAATGTTTATAGCTCTATGTAACACATCAGGGCATAACATTAACTTTCAGAATCCTCTATATACATTGGAGCCAGTGTACGAGGAGATATGAAAAGTCAAATCAAGTACAATCTCGACATTTCAAGAGAAAACGGTCAAGGCATGTACCTAGGACTACTAGAGTGTTTTCCAAGTTCAAAACACGACATGCTAAGCTTCATTCATGAGAAGTTACGATCTCATATACATGAATGGTTCATCAAGTCCTTGTCGTAAGGAGGCAAAGAAATCTTATTAAAAGTTGTAGCAACAGCCTTACCAACGTAGGCTATAATGTGCTTTAAGCTCCCGGTGCATACATGTAAGAAAATCACTTCGGCATTGCGAAAATTTTGGTGGAGTAATGGGTCCAACAAGAAATAAATTGTGTGGGTAACATGTGATAAACTCTGTACCACGAATAAGGACAACGACCTTGGGTTTAAAGATATTGCTAGGTTTAACCAAGCCTTGTTAAGCAAGCAAGCTTGGTAGATCCTATTACGACCTCAATCACCATTTCTCAGATACT
Organism: Lepidium didymum; assembly: GCA_963920545.1. Lineage (NCBI taxonomy): Eukaryota > Viridiplantae > Streptophyta > Magnoliopsida > Brassicales > Brassicaceae > Lepidium > Lepidium didymum. The sequence goes on from OY986988.1 coordinate 9,028,680, forward strand.
TAAAGGTAGATACTTCTGCAATGGTTCATTTCTAGAAAGCAGCATATGTTCAAGACCTTCTTTTGGATGATGTAGTATCCGTGTGGAAGAGATATATTACAACAAGGTATAATAAAAAAATTAGGTGATGGCTGAAATACTAATGTTTGGAAAGAGAACTGGTTATGTGATGATAAACCAAGAGCATCGATGAGCATCCAATCAGATGTTGATGCCAGTATGATTGTATCGAGCTTATGGAATGACAGGTGGAATAGCTGGGATTAAGAGAAACTTCAGCTCATTTTCAGTGCTCGAGATATCCAATGTATTATGCAAAACATATACACACTCATGGCTTCATTCGAGGAATGGTGACTATAGTACTCGCACTGGGTACCAATTAGTATCAGAGTTGGCAAAAAATCAAGCACATCCGGCGCAACCTGTGTTATCTATTGAGAAATCAACATGACATAAGCTATGTAAAACTCGTAAAACACTAAATATTCATCACTTTCTATGGAAGGTATTAGCTAGAGCATTAGTCGTAGCAGACAATCTCCATCATCGAGGTATTAGTCAAAGCAATCGATGCAAAGTTTGCAATACTGACAGCGAACAATTAACCACGTTCTCTTTCATTGTGAGCAAGCAAAGCATATATGGAGCATTGCAGGAGTACCATTGCCAAGTCAAAGTTTCTCGACTTCTTCTGCATGTGTCAACATCAATTACCTCTTGCGCACCATTGAATAAAGTAGAAAAGGGTCTAAAACATTACGAGCAAATCCGTTGCTACTATGACATATATGGAAAGCCAGAAATATCATTATTTTGAGAAAACTAAACTTGATCTAGCATATGTGGTTAAAAAAAGCAAGGGATGAAGTAGAGGAATGGTACAAACCTCTAGCAAAATGGATTAAGTGCAATATTGGGTCATCCTGGAATAATGCTGCAAGAATCAATGGATCAGCATGGATTTTACGTGATGAGCAAGGTAAGGCCATTCTCCACATTAGGAAAGTGTATGCATCAATTAATTAATCCTTCCAAGTGGACTTTCTAAGTTGCCATTGGGGCATAGAAAGTGCTCACCATACTCGACAAAAGAATTTTATCTTTGAGGTGGACTCCAAACGAGTTTATGATCTTCTGATGAGTACATCCTCGCAAACTGGGGTCAAGTAGGGACCCTAGCAGCTATCAAAATAAATCTTGTCGCCATTCAGGAATGGTCCATGGTACTCACTTCATAGGCCACCAATCAGGTAGCACTAGCCATAGTTACATCGGTAACAAATGATCATAAGAGCCAATCATACATAGCCCAAAAAGGTCCAACTTAGCTACAATGTTGTATTGAACATGAAGCACTAGGGTCCTCATCTTGAGTGAGACAAACTTTTATTTTTGATAGCCCTTTGTTGTTAGCTGTTTGATTTCTACCATATCTTTCGATGTGGATAACTTCACTTTTTTTGCTGTTCTAATAAAAATATCTTTAATGTGAAAAAAAGACCCTTACAGCACAATCCAAAACATTGTTGAAACTACAGGAGATGGAGTCGAGCCAGGCACACATATATCTATCCTTTTTCCTCCACCAATTTAAATAGAGTTTGAGCCTATATAGTAGTATTAGTAAATATACGACCGTTACGTGGACATTATAAATTTGACTTTTTTCTTTGCAGATTTTGCTTAGATTTTCCTAACCAAGGGAGAAGTGTTAGCCATGTCAAAACCAACGAAGCTTTGGTTGAGTTTCTGGAAGCATAATCTTCAAACATCAAAGCTATAAGAGAATCTAAGAAGTATGTGATCCCTTGTTTATATGTACATTTCACAAAGATAGCATGTGTTGTTTGAAGTAACTCCCAATGCAGCCATGTGAGAGGATGATGGTAACCTATCATTGCAAGCGAGCCAAAGCGTGAAAGCATGCTTAGGGACTAATCATGAGAACCAGACTTCCTTGTGTCATGGTACATACGGCAGCGTTTCATTCAATTGGTGTCTCGTCACTAAAAATTTGCACTTATAATTAAGCAAACCAGTTTCATTTTTAAAGGAAGAGGTGTCATGTTTCTCTTGAACAAGTGAGACCGAAGTGAGACGATGGAGAAGTATCATGGCATTGTCACTGCGTGGCCCTCTAATTCTCCAATCATTATATACCGCAATAGTGGAAACTTTAGAGTATGTAGAGATATCGTAGATACTTGCATTACAAGAAAACAAGCCCATAAATGACGGTCATTCCCGTCGGTTTTCGTCGGTTATGGGCCATAACCGACAAAAACTGACAGAAATTGGTCGTCGAGTACGCGGTGTCAGTTATCACGGATCCGTCGGTTGCCGTCGGTTATGTTCCGTAGGCTTCCGTCGGTTATGTACCGTCGAATGTCGTCGAATATACGCCATCGCATGTCGGTTCTTTCCCGTTGATGGTAGTCGATCGTTTGCCGTCGATTATCGTCGGTGGTCATCGGGCAGTTGTTGTCGGTGGCCGTCGATTGCGGTCGGTTCTTGCTCGTCGGTGGTCATCAGGTAGTTATTGGCGGTGGTCGTCGGTGGCTATCGGTGATTGGCGGTCGGTTGCGGTCAGTTTAACCAACGGAAACCGAAGACCAAAGAAAATAATTAATTAAATATAATTAAATTATTATTATTATTTATATAATAACAATTAAATTAAATGATAAATTTAATTATAAATGAATAATAATTTTTAAAAAAAATTAAATTAGAAAATATTATATATATTTAAAATATACAAAACGAAGGTTTTAAATATATTCGGTCCTAACTAAATTCTGGGTTCTGTGTCGGGGTGAATACCGAAGATGGTCCTAGGGACTTTAGGAACTGCATAAGTTCAGCTATCTGAGCCTCACTCTTCGTCTGTCTTTCTTGAGTCTCGCGTAGTGCGGCCCTGGTCTCCTGTAGCTCCGCCCGGTTTTGCTCGAAGCTATGACGAAGGCTCACGAGCTTTTCTCGCTCCTGCTGACTGAGCCCTAATCCCTGGCTGGGGTTAACACCGGCGGGCATCCCATTAGCGTCAACTAGTTTCCCAAGTCCCAATCGTCGGTCTTTGTTGCAAGGTACTTCCTACATTGAATAAAACAAAAGGTGAATGAAATAAGTTATAATTTTAATATTTCATAAATAAATAAAAAACTCGACGATGAATTGGTTGATCACGTCCCGAGGAACCTCAGTGGATGGTCTCGCTCCATCCTGAGTGAGTTGGATCTGATGTTCCTCAATCCGATCCTCCACCCTCTCCACAACCTCACGAATCTTCGGGTTGTCGATCCTCCCAGACTTTTTGCTCGTGTGACATGTCTTCATGAGCTTGAGGAAATCGGGTACGCACCCGTTTTTAATAGTCTACACACACAAAAAATATGGTTAAAAGAATATCAAATAAAAGAATTAAATTTACAAAACTACTCACCATCTTGCGCTCGACATACTCAAATGTATAAAGACCAGCATTGTGTGTTCCCGGTGCCTTAACCGTCTCATCCTGTCCTGATCGGTGATTCTTCTTGTTCCGATCTGACACCTTCTCCGTGGTAGGGGCACTCCAGTACTCCAAAAACTCATGAAACTGATCAGCCGGACAGCCGTATAGCAACTCCGATGGTTCCCTCTTCTATGCTCGCTTCCAAGCGTACACATGGTTGGAGTATGAAGTGGCGCACTGCTCCTCGAACTTCTGCCTCACTTCAGGCGTGTCAGCAACTGCTCAGTTAACTTGTTGCTGTAAATTTTGTAAAAATTAGAATATATTGTAAGGTAAGAAAATAATTGAAATAGTTATAAGCAAGAATATGTTTACCACGAATGATCTGAACCACTGTTCCCTCAGATCCAAATTAAATTTGCTAAAAAATGAATAGGCATAAGGTAGCTGCTACTGAATCATAAGCCGCACCAACTTTTTAATGTGTTGGTCGATGCAAAACCTACGAAATTTTATTTTATTTTACTGTTGATATTAAAACATTTTGTAATATAAAATATTATAAGAAATTATACCATGTAAATCCTTCGCCCAGTTTCGGATCAAGGGTCTTAAGATGGGAACGTTCCGGTTGAGTCAATATCTGCTCAATGGTCAAATGCTGAAGGGGGTGAGATTGGTGGGTCACCATAAGAGGTCCTGTTTAATAAACCTTACATATTAAAAACATAAAAAACATAAGTATAAAATTAGAAAATTATAATATATTTTTTTAAAATTCAAAAAATATATTTAATTAAATCATATTAAACCCTTATATTTCTTTTAAACAATTACAAACCTTACTTAAATTTATAAATCGAAAATATATCAAATAATTATAAAAGTTTTTAATAATGTACATATTATTTAATAAAACACATAAATTTTTAAATTTTTTAGGTAAAGATGTTTTATAACATATATATATATATATCTATAAATTCGTCTAAATATATATTATATAAATATATATTTATATATAATTAGTTTGATAAATATTTTGTATAAATATTTTATATTATAGATATATTAATTTCAATAAATATATATTTCATATTTATAATTAGATAGTAAAGTATATATATAAATATATAAAGATTTTTAATATATTAGATATACATATATATATATATATATAATTTTTTTTATATGTATATAAGTTTTTATATTCATTAATATATATATATATATATACACAATTTATACAAAATTATATACATTCGTAATATTAAAACTTGAAAATTATTGTAGAAATCGTTTTGTTCTTGATAAAATAAAAGTGTTTTTCATAAAAAAAATTTTTTTTGTCAAATCATAAAAACTATATGAAATCGACATGCAAACAACAATTTGGGTTATGAAACTAACTTATATTCCACTAATCTATCTGTTTCTAGCAACCTAGATCGAAATAAAGTGAAAAAAAAATGTGTGAAGAAAAAGAAAGTGAAAATCTAAAAAACTTACATGATTTTAGGAGGAAGGAAAAGGTTGTTTTAATGAGATTTGGCCACGAGAAATTAAATTACCGTCGGTTTTAATATTTATTATATATTCCAATTATATTAACTAATTTAAAAATTATAAGTATTAATACTTAATCTAATGATATAAGGGTTTTATTTAATTTTAAAATTATATGTTGAATAAAAAAATTATTATATTTATCTAATAAATAATGTTGGAAAAATTGATTACCGTCGGTTGACGTAGCTTGGAAATGTTTTGTACGTTACGCTACTGTTTCTAACAAAAATATAGGTGGCTTGTCGGTTACCCTCGGTACTGTTCCTCTATATATATTGTCACGAATCCATAACTAATTGATCACAATATCTTCCATCATTTACTCTCTTAATAAAATTTTAAAATCGAAGTTCTTATAAGTTTCCAAATGTCGAACAATCGTCGTCAAGCTCGGGAAACACTTGTACCAGAAAGTCCACCGTACGAACAGTTGAATGTCGTGGAAGCCCCGCCAATTATTCAGTTACAACAAACTCAACAAACACAATACCGACAACCACTTATCCCTGGCTCAAGCCGACCTGTCCAACTTGGTCTTTTACGTAAAAAGGCGCATGATAAAAAGGTGTTGCGTGGTGAATGTTCCCAAGTGAGGTCAACACAAAACTTTATTCGTGAAGTGTATAATGAGCCACCCGCATTTGATTCCAATTTTAATAGTATTCGATGGACATCAACAATTGATTACCTACTACGTGAAGGTACTGCATGATATTTAAATTGTTCAATTTCTTAAGTTTTGTGAGTAAATATAACTACCATCCTTCATACACGTAGGTACATCAACTAATCGAACACCACCATTCTGGACACAATTGGCTGATATTACATGCCCATTGACCCAATTTGCAAAAGTGAAAAGAGTAAGTGTAGAAATCTATATACTATTAACTTGACGTAATTTGAATTGTATTTTCTAATTGTCCCGAATAATTGTAGGTTGTTGCAATTATTGCTACACTTTCCCCCAACGGCTTAGAAGATGCGATAGTTACACTTAAGGATCCATCATGCACTATGACGGCATCTATCCATCGCAGCGTATTCCAGAATGGCATGTAAGAAATGCTACTATTGTAGGTGCTGTGCTACTTCTACGCGATATAGCTGTATGCTGTTTCTCGAGCAGGGTTATCAGTATAAACATTGTGGCCCATAACATCGTTACAATATTTCTTCTAACAACACACCGTGCATTTGTGACTAAACTTAATTGGTTATCATTTATTCAGTTCGTTCACATGAAAAACAGATAATAGGTGTTAATGAAATGGTGGCGCAATACGGATCATACGTACCAGACTTAGATGATGGGGGAGCTGACACGAGTAGTTCGTGTGAATTTGCTAATGTACCGGACTCAGATGTAGATTATTGATATTATGTTTAAGTGCTTATTTTGTGCTTGGCTTTTGCCGAGGTTTCTTGTAATGTTTAGTGGAATAAGTTAAATGCACTGTTGTTGTGGTTGTGTTATTTGAGTGTGTTTATATTGTATGTAATATCTAATATATTAGTTTGTTTTTTTCCATTGTATGATTTGTGTATCAACGTACCGGTTGTATTTAAGGTTACATCAAATGAATAAATAAATAAACAAAAACTAAATACAATTAGAGTGCAAGTCACAAATTATATTTTAATTTACGAATGTAGCTACAGACATCGCAACACGATCTATTAAATATATCAAAAGAACACCACATTCATATTATACAAGTCTCCAATTACAAATATATTACTCTGAATCACTACCGTAATCATTTTGCTCATCGTTTGAACTATCATCGGAGTCTCTGCCAAATTTGGGAACTTCAACATCTAAACCATCATGTACGGCTTCGAATGCTTGGAGGTCATATCGACAGAGAGGTCTACCCCGAGTGAACTATTAATTGGGCCAAGTGTTCCTGGAGAAGGTTGTTGCATGGCACCGTGCTCTGAATTATCATATAGTCTCCCTCTAGGGGTGGTTGAAGTCACGGTTATCCACCCATCTGACCGAGCTGAAACTCTTGGATATGGAAGATAAGTCACTTGATCAGCCTACGATGCTAGTATGAATGGATCAAACTTATTCAACTTCCTTCTTGAGTGTATAGATGTGACACCAAATTCGTAAATGCGGACACCGACTCCCAAAATGGGATTGTACCAGTCACAGTAGAAGACAATGCACTTTAAACCAAGCAAACCAGGATATTCAACCTCCAATATCTCTCGCAACACTTCGTAGTAGACCATATCGCTTGAGGTGGAAGATAATCTGTAGTCACTGGTTGGTCTTTTCATTCCTGGTCTCAGAATTTTGAAAGCATAACCACGAGTAAAGTACGTAGGGTAGGCTTTAGTGACTAATAGAGGACCTGCAACAAAATCTACCAACCAGGTGGGAAAAGTTGTTCCCATTTTTCCAGCTTTCGTGACCTGTGATTTTTGGTTTTATGTTTATTAGTTTAAGGTAACACCCAATAGAAAATTATAACAACATATTACGTTTTTTTTAAACTCACATGAAATTTTAACCACTTCGTGAACTCGGCTACTTTTGTTACTTGGAGTTGTTCATCTGTCATATTAGGGTATGCGTCCCGAATTTGAGACATGTAACTACTGCAAGAAAATTAATAATGGATTACTAATAAAGACATTTTATCAAATAATATTTATGCAACTACTACATACCTCTCAAGGTCACTGATTTCTGGGCAATTCGTTGCAATATACATATGCAAATGGTTTATCTCGTAGGAAGAAAGGGTTCTACGAACTCGTTTTCCACTTAGTCGGCCTATTTGGGAAAATATATCTGGTACAAAAGCTGGATAAATTGGCCATTCTCCTCCATCATCGTTGCGTGTTGGACTTTGATTTTTCGTCTGAACATTTGATGAAAAATATAACAAAGCAAAGTTGGATGTTTCTTCATTGATATATTGAGTGACAATTGAACCTTCGACATGGCTCAAGTTTTTGACTTTCTTCTTCAACTTGAACATGAATCTTTCGAATGGATACATCCATCGATATTGTACTGGGCCACCAAGCTCTACAAAACATGTCGAATATTCAATTTAAAAAGTATAGTAATCAAATAAATGTATCTGATTGTTTATGTATTTTGTAATTACCAGCTTCACGAGGTAGATGAATCGGAAGGTGTTCCATGACGTCAAAATCAGACGAGGGAAATATTTTCTCCAAATTGTATATGATTATAGGAATCTTATCATTAAGATTTTTATTCCATCTTCAGTGAGAGTCTGTGCACAAAGATCACGAAAAAAGGCACCCAACCCTAATATTAATACGTAATAAGGTTATTCTAAATGAAATATTAGTTATTGATTTTTTTTATTTTAAGCTTAAGATATTACCTACAAGCGCTTCATGTACATTTTTAGGCAATAGGTAGGCAAAAGCGAATGGAAAAAGTCTTTGCATTACGACATGGCAGTCATGACTCTTCATATTACAGAATTTTTCCTTAGTGCTATCAACACATTTTCTAGGTTTGAAACATACCCATCTGGGAATTTGACCAAATTTTTGATCCAGTAAAAAAAAAACAGTCTATATTCATAATTTACCATTGTTAGTATACTTAAGTGGTTATTTAGAATTATAAACATTTATAAAGAGAGATAAATCGTTTTTACCTTTCTTTCGTTACTTAAGCGAAATATAGGAACTGGCCCAACGTTGTTATTCCCTCGCAAATGCAACGACTTCCTATCACAGATATCTGGTAAATCTAATCGTGATTTCAGATTATCTTTCGTTTTCCCCGGTACATTCATAATTGTGTTACTTGAATTATCAAACACATTCTTTTCAATGTGCATGACGTCTAAGCAGTGGCATAGTAGGTGGTCCTTCCAGTACGGCAACTCCCAGAAAATACTCTTCTTATGCCAATTGTGGTACACCCCAACACTATCGACGGGGTAATGTCCATTTCCTCCACAAATCGGAGTTGACTCAGCACCAAAATCTCTCAGCTGCATTAATATTTGCGCACCGTTGCTTTATGGCGGGGGACCATACAAGATTTTTTTGTTTTTAGTAAACAACGACCTACTATGCCGATATGGATGATCCGTAGGAAGAAACCGTCAATGACAATCGAACCACGATGTCTTCCTTCCATGTTTTAGTTGGAATGCTTCTGTGTTATCCTGACAGTGAGGACACACCAATTTCCCATGCGTAGACCATCCCGACACCATTCCATATGCTGGAAAATCACTAATACTCCACATCAACACAACTCTCATTTGGAAATTCTGTGCAGTAGAAATATCGTACACTACTGTACCACTCTCCCATATTAGATTTAATTCGTGAATTAGAGGTTGCAAAAATACATCAAGTGATCTCCATGGATGATCGGGACCTGGTACAAGGACTGTCAAAAACAAAAAACTCTTGTTTCATACACAGAGTTGGTGGCAGGTTATAAGGTGTTACAATCACCGGCCAAACTGAATACGGTCTCCCATATTTACCGAAAGGATTAAACCCGTCTGTGGAAAGCCCTAGATATACATTCCGCGGTTCCTGAGCATAATCTGGATAAGTTGCTTGGAAATGTTTCCATGCCTTTGCGTCTGAAGGGTGAGTTATCTCGCCCGCAGAATTATGTTAAAAATGTCATCTCATTGCGCCTGTTGTGCGATCTGACTGGTATAACCTTTTAAGTCTGTGTATTAAAGGAAAATACCACATCTTCTTGTATGGTACTCGAGTCCTCCCACTTGTATCTTGGAATCGAGGTTTACGACAAAAACGACAGCGGACCTGGTCTGAATCCTATCTCTAGAAGATCATACAATTGTCAACACAAACATCAGTTGTCTCATACGGTAACCCTAGCCCGGCTACCATTTTCTGTATGTCGTTGTACGAAGCAGCGTATGTGTTATCAGCTGGCAGACATTTTCTGAAATGACCGGGTGCATCGACACAGCCCTTCGGTAGATTGTAATCTGTTTTGATATTCATCATCTCAGATGCACTCGATAACGGTGACACGTCTTCACCACAACCACTATACAAGGATTTATTCGCAGCATCTAGCATACCAAAAAAATTGCATGCATCGATATTTTGTTCTTCACCCCTCTCTCTAGCCGCGGTAAAAACCGGTACATCCTCCCTAAATGCATCGTTGACCATTTGAAATGTACCCACAACATTTTCAGCCGTGAGTGTGGTTTCTACACCTAACCCACCTAATCCGCCACTACCAAGATCAACGTCTACTTCTTCATTGACCAGGTTACCTATATCCCCACCTAAACTACTATTACCAACTCCGCTATAATTACTGTAGTTAATATTCGTCCCATCTTCTCCATGCGAATACCATATTTTGTAACTTGGTAAAAACTCTCTACGGTATAGATGACTCCACACATTTTTAACAGGAATGAATTTCATATTTTGACATGTGTTACACGAACAATACATGTTACCTGTATAAAGCGTTACACTCCGATAAGCCGCGAACTCCATAAAGTTTCTTAGCCCGGCTGCATACTCTTTGGTTAATGTGTCAATTGCTTCATCCATACGTGGTCCGTCCATCCAAAATCGATCGCTGTAGTTTGTCATCGAAAATTTGGAGAGTATAATTTGGAGTGTGATGGAGAAAAATGGCAGTCGTTCAAATATATTGAAGATATGAATCGACGGGAACCGATGGCTTCTTACTTCCACCTAATTTTTGGTTGCAACAGCGATGCATATGTGAAACGTTTGTTTTAGTTTTAACCGATTGTCCGTCGGTTACCGTCGGTTTAAAAAAAAACTAAAAATATTGTCGGTTTCCGTCGGATTTAATTAAAATTAATTAAAAAATTAAAAAAAAAAAATTCCGTCGGTTCCCGTCGGTTCTAATTAAAATGAATTAAAAAAATTCCAAAAAATACCATCGGTTCTCGTCGGTTTTAATTAAAATTAATTACGAAATTATTTAAAAAATAAATATGGTGGCCTTGTATTTTTTTTTTTGGAATTAAAATCTGAAGTATAAACCGTTGGTTGCCGTCAGCCAATGTCCATCGGTTGTCGTCGGTTATTTCAACCGACAGCATCCGAAAGATACTGTCACGTTGGATAAACCGACGAAAACCGACAGTTTATATTTTCTGGTCAATGGCCTTAGGTTCTACGGTCGGTTTAGATGGCATAACCGACGGCTTTTGTGCCATCGGTTTTGCCTTTATTTTCTTATAGTGTCGGGCCATGAATGCCAATAAAGTTGATCAATTGGTCAAAAGGAGTCTATATATCAAACCAGAAAAAATTGTTTTCCCCGAGCTCATATGACACGTAACAAATTCTTGTGCTAGTGGCCAAAGCTTTAACAATTAACACCACATTGAGGACCCTAAGAAATTGTCAGAAAGGAACCAAAATGAACAGTATCTAAGCTTATTCTTCATATACCAGGCGACCCACAAAAAAAGAGAAGCAACACGAGCCTGACAACAAATTCTTGTGCTAGTGGCCGAAGCTTCAATAATTAACACCACATTGAGGACCCTAAGTGTCAAAAGGGACCAAAATGAACAATATCTAAGCTTATTCTTCATATACCAGGTGACCCACAAAAAAAGAGAAGCAACACGAGCGTGACAACAAATTTTTTGTTTTAGCTTAACATATCCCTTAGTCCAAGACCTCGTGGGGATTTGGGAGTGCAACTTAGAGACCATTTAAACTTTGTATTCTTTGAATTACTTGGATCGCTAGCCCAAAGAAAATTCATGCATAATTTATTGATGTCTTTTATGCATTTCTTAGACAACAAAAAAGCAGCACACCAATAAGCTAATATGCTTTGAATGACATAGGATATAAGCTAAATCTTTCCAGCGAAAAAGAGATGTCTGGAAGTCCAAGAATGTAGTCTGGTTCCGACTCTCTCAACAAAGGGAGAGTAGTATGAGTGTGGAAGCTTACCTGAAAGAAGTGGAAGCCCCGCATATCTAACTGAAGTTTCCCTTCAGGGAAACCAAAGTGATCAATATATTAGCATGAGCTAAGGGGCTGACTCTAGTAAGAAACAATGTTGTTTCCCTTTTGTTCATAGTGAAACCAAAACACTCCGCAAATTGATCAAGGAGAATGACAATACCTAGTAACGATGAGTGAGAGCCATAAAAAATAACTATCATATCGTCTGCAAAAATCAAATGAGACATCATAGGAGAGGTTGCATGTGGGTGATGACCAACCAACCTATTCTTGAATGCAGAATCAAGTATGTGAGAGAACACATCCATAACCATTATGAACATAGGAGGAGAAAGAGGATCTCCTTGACGTAAGCCTCTTGATCCTTTAAAGTACCCACATAGCTCCCCATTAACCATGACTGAGAACCTGCTTGTTGTGATGCATTGTTGTCATATCTAATGAAGAGTGGCAGAAAATGTGTAGCCATGAGAGTATCTAAAACAAAAACACCATTCCACCAAATCAAAAGCTTTTTTGAAATCAATTGTAAGCAGCCTTCTACTTAATATGTATGGTTTATTGCAGTCATGTACTATTTCTGAAGCTAGAAGCACGTCACTTTGTATATTGCATTAGAGCAGGATATTAGCCTAAAATCTGTAAGATTCTTTGTGTTATGAATCTTGGGAATCATATTAATAGATTTAGAGTTCATGTGCGGTTCTAATTTTCTGGAGTTAAAGAACCCTAAACTGTGTATGTGAATTCCCCACCAATAATATGCCAACAGTGCTTAAAGAACTGCCCACTTTAACCATCTAGGCTATCTACATGTAAAAGATGGTTTAGGGCCTAAGGGTGAGGTATAGAACTCCACACATTCACTCTTGATCTGATTGTACTCATTAATTCTAGTGCCATCATCAAGCTTTAGGCTAGAGATATAATTTATTGAAATCTTTGCTACTGCACACCTATGAAAAAACTCTTAAGTTCTGCTTACCGACTTAAACCCGTCTACACAAGATTTTTTCTTTTCCTGAACATGGTTCTACAATAGAATACTAGTACCACTGGCAGTAGGACTCGCCTTGCTGGTATTGGATGGTGTATGCTCTGCCAAGAAACTAGGATCCTCAATCACTATTAAATCCCTACATCTGAGCATTACATGGCATAAGGAATTCTCATGGAACATTTTCTTGCAAATCGGACATATAGATGAGGTTTTGGGGCAACACTTTAACTGGTGTCCCGCTTCGGAGCATAACTAACATATTGGTGGCAAGTGCAAACATGAGACCTCAATGCACCAATTTCTCTAGAATCATATAAATCATAGACTTTTTTCGAACATGTTGGTGAAGATTTATTTCGGTAAAATCTTTGCCTCTGCGATATTTTCATTGCCTTGGTCTAAAGATGAAGATACATTGGCTGCCCTACAATACTAGTGATATGGCTCAAAGCTTGAGGGTTATATAATTCATAAGGTACCTTCCTTAGCTCAAGCCAAACATAAATTATTCTTAGAATTGGAAATATTCGGTTCGAGACTATCTTTCTATGCTATGACGAACATAGGGCTTCCATCTATGTTCTAAATTCCTTCTCGGATAACTTTTTCCCGAGTTGTATTATTATTTTGAAGGGAATTGAGTATTTTGTGTCGATCTTTTACACGCTAATATTCTTGTGCCATTTTCTCCACATGAGATTCACATTAGCTTGAATCTTACCATAAGAAAGTGAACGTCGAGATAACTGGCCTATCACGAAACTTTCCACAAGTTCTTGATTTCTTCAATCATTGTATTAGTGATGGTGACACATTTTTTACCTAATTCCAAATCGAAAGGGGTACCATATTGCAAAAGGATTTGCGTGCATTGTTTAACCCATTGGCACCATGTATGAGGCAGAGCAAAGGTGGAGACGGACTACCCAAGCATCGCCAAAGCTGGTTAAGAATGAAGAAAAAGAAGTGAACCGTAGGGAGGACGAGCTCGGGGAAGGGAAGGGGAAACATAGGGTGGAGGAGTTCAAGAAAAAGAGGGGTTTGGCAAAAAAGGTGAAGATTGAGGATGAGTTATTTCGGAGTTTGGGTTTGGCTTTTTTCTTGGCTATGGGGCTGAAACAATTTTTTTTCAAATTGGGTCAAAGCAATATTTTCTAAACTGTAGTTGATAATAGAAAAGTTTATGTTAATTAGTTTTCATAGTAAGTCTTCACTCGTAGCACCATGTGCACAAATTCGTGACTGTTATGCCCCAACTATGTAACAATCATCAATTATCCTCTTACTTGTTTCAAAATAATATTTTTAATAAAATATATCTCATTCTCCTTCTTTTAACCTCTATTTTTTCTTTGTTCTATGTTAATTTATTCTTCTCATTTTCTCTCCTTCACTTTGTCATTTCAATTTTCGCCAATCTCCTCTTTTATAATTTTGTTATTCTTAGTAACCATACGCAAAATCAAGTGTTGATTCTCTCAATTTTTTGAGTTGTCGTTTAAGGTATGCTTCTTCTCCTCCCCAAATCTTCCTATTTTTAGTTCTTCTGATAATGCCCTAGGTTTTCGATTATGAACGGACCTAACCCATTTGTGTTTGTTGCTTGTTAATTTAGGGTTTGATTCTAGTCAAATTTCAGTTTGTTTTAGGGTTAGACAAGTCGATTTCTAGGATTTTTGCGGAATCATTTGATGTTTATATTTGTTCGATGTCGATTCTGTATTATAATCAATTTTGCTTTTCAATCTATGAAGTTTCAGTTTTCTAAGATTGAAGTATCATGTGTGCTGGTGATTATGAGGATCTAAGTTTCAGTTGTCTGCTAACATTTCAAGTATCTGATAATCATCACTTTCTGTTGATTTTTTTACAAGGAAACATCTTGTATACATTCGTGCCTTTTTAGTATGCATTTCAAATCCGCATTTCAACTTGATTTATCTTCATAATTCAGTCTTTGATATCTTTTTTAGGGTTGGAAGTATGAGGTATAATTGTGATAAGAGATATATGCCCAATTTGATTTGTGTTGTTGTTTGCATCAATTTCCATTCTTTTATGGCGTATATTATCTGTTTTAAAATTTGTTTACGGATATCGATTTACTTACGAGTGTCATTGTTTTGTTCCCCGTTAACGTTAGAGTTATTTGTAATGTTGGGTGTTATGACTCCAAGCCAATTTCCTGCATGTATAATTGCTCATGGCCATGATCTTGTTGGGGATGGGGTCAATATGAAAATTGCTACAATCTATTTTCTATTGGATGCTCTTGACAAGGATGAGATCAAATATCTTAAAATCTTCCCATTGAAAAAGTTGCTACATTTTCCCGCAAAGCATGTTTGGTCTGGGAGTTTCATCCTGCAACTCCTTAGCAAGCAACTGATGATTCAGAAAATGAAAGAGATCTGGTTTATCTTTGTTGGGGCGCATACAAACATCTTTCGTTTAAATATTTGTATTTGTTATATGTTAATAAAAAATTATACTAGTCTCACTAACTGCTAACTATTTTTTTATCCACTAATATAAAATATTTAACCGATAATTGTTCTTTTATCTGATAGTTATTTAGTTGTCAATTAAATTATTTGTTAACTACTTATTTAAACCTCCAAGATAGTTACCATCATTATTAGAGTTAATCATCATTTAACTTATACTATATCTGATAACTATTATTTTATTTGATAATTATTAAGTTATCAGTTAGCTTATCCATTAATTACTGATTTAAACCCCAAGATAGTTACCATTATTGTTTGAGTTCTATATTACCGGATCACTAAAGTTGAGTTGTAATATGTGTTAGAATTGTTTGTCACTTATCTATTACTAAATCTGATAATGAAAACTGGTTTTAACCTTCAACAAAAAGTAATATATGTATTACGGTTTTTAGCCCTTAAGTATTCCCTTATCTAGCTATCAGTTAACTTATCTGTTAACTATTGATTTAAACCTCAAGATAGTTACTATCATTATTAGAGTTTGCCATGTGGAGATTAGGGTGCGACTGGATCACTAGATCTGAGTTGTTATATGTGTTAGGATTATTTATCATTTTAACTTTTACTATATCAGGTAATAAAAAATGTTTTTATCCTTCAAGAAAAAGTGCTGAGTTCTTCTCAGTCTGATGGTTATGATGATCCAGTTAACAACTCTGGCATCTAGGGTTCGATTCATTCCCTCTATAATTGGTAGATTAAATAGAAATTTTAGGGAGTGGGCTTTAGGTTATAGATCGGGTCTTGTGGATCCAATGTTGACAAAAAAAAATCTTCAAGAAAGAGTATTATATGTATTACGGATTTTAACCTTTAAATATTTCTCTATCTGGTTAAAATATTTAATTGTAACTATTATTCTATCCGATATATATCCAGTGGTTATCTGTTAACAGATTTCAACCATTATATGATGGAAAACTTTTTCAAGTTGTATCTGATGCTCATTAAAATATTCTATTTGATTGAAATTTTTAAATGTGGTCGCTTACTATGTAATAGAGCTAATATATATTTCCCTACATATAACAACTTGTGGTTGCCAGCTTATATGAGCTTTGTGCGATATCTCTTTTAGAATCTCAACATTAAATATTCTTGTCTCCTAAGTTTTGTTTCAATTGTTAAAAGGTTAATATAGTAGTTTACACATGGTAGGCCATTGTTTGATAACTAATTTTACACAAACCAATGTCATTTACTTAATAAGTTTTATATTTGATATTGTTCACCTAATTTTTCCTAGGTAATAACATAGTTAAAGATATGTTTTCTTATATAGAGATAATTTGTGTTATAGAGATGTTAACTAGTGTTGGCCTTCATTATATAAGCCTATATAGCTTATTGAGGGTTGATAGATGAAGAAAATGGAGAAGAAAAAAAAAAGAGTAAAAAGAGAGAGAAAAGGCCTAACTTGAAGGCAAGAAGAGTGGTAGAAGTATGATGTAGAAAGAGATAAGTATATTTTGGTGTTATGTAATTTGGAGACATAATCTTCCATTAATTCACTTCAATGTTCCTTCTCTGCTTTCGGTCATTGCTATGAGATACCTTACGTCACGTGACATCCGCACACTAATGTGAATTGGTGTTAGTTTGGTATTATTGTGGGATTAATATATTAAGATACTACAATTATAAGGGGCTTCAATGGGTCGGGCTTCTCATAGTATTACTCTATCTTGGATCAATATCAGAGTAGGCCTTGGCTGTTGTACTTCGTGAAGTTTATCTCAGTTTGGTCGGATTCAAAATTAATAACACCAACTATCCACGTGGTATTGTCACTCAACTTCACTAGTTAAAGTCAAACATGTCCAATTGATTTTTGACAGTTTTTGTAGGTGAATTTGCCAAAGAATCATTGTTGATATCTATACACGCACAAATTTGTTAACAAAAAGCAAACAAAAACATAACAACCCACAAACCAATTATCACCATTTGTATGGGAGGGTGTGGTAGTACAACCTCACTACAACCTCAAGCCTTCCAGAAAATCACTGATTCCTTCCAAAATTCGAAAGGTTTTACGAAAGGAGGATCAAAAAGCATAGTAATAAAACAGATTGCTACAGTCACTCATATGCCAAAAAAGGTAACGTTGTCAAAATACCACAGACAAAAAAAGAAGTAAAATTAATCGCACGATTCAGACATACAAGAAACAAACCATGGGTCTCTCTCTCTTGCTAAAATCTAATCGTTATCTCTCTTCTCAAAAAAAAAGATCATTCCTTTACGACCTTCATACATCCAAGGCGTATATAAAGCCTAGCGCGCACCAGCAGTGAGTTTTGAGTTACTGTCTGAAACCGCTATTTTCTCTCCTTTAACCCCATTGTGCTTCGAAGAACCTATTACATTCATGATTCAACTTATAAATTAATCATGAACTTAAGCCACGCAATTATGATTAATGGAAATGCTGAATTTGAGTGTCTTACTTTCCAGAATCTCCATTTTTTGAGAACTTGAAGCGGCATGGACGCTTAAAATTGGCCTCTTGGTGGCCTAGCCTCAGCTTCCGAGACTCTTATTTGTCTACCATCCAAATCCTTCAGGAAAATAACATATGTATTACATGTTTGATCTTTACTATAAGAAGTAGAAAGATATTATTATGCGAAGAGGATTGAGATGATACTTACTGCACCATTCAAAGAACTAATGGCCTTTTGGACCTCTTGAGAAGAGCTGAGTGTCACAAACCCAAAACCCTTGGATCTACCACTGTCCCTGTCGTAGATGACCCTGGCTTCAACAACCTTTCCTTGTTCATTAAACAAGCTCTCAAGGGCCATGTCATCAACACCCCATGAAAGGTTTCCCACATATAGACGGTTTCCTGAACCTGACCCAGAACCATAACTTGAACGTTGAGATCCACCGTAACTGGAACGTTGAGACCCATATCCACCACCACCACGTTCAGAACCGTATCCACCACCACGTTCAGAACCGTATCCACCACTTCTTGGTCCTCTGGAGAAAGATTCCTCCCTCTTAGGTGGAGGAGGGCCAGCATTGACTCTCAAGGGTCTGCCTTCAAATTCCTGAAATGATTATGTCAATAGGATCAATGAATACAGCCACAATGTACAATATCCAAAAGGCAAACTTATAAACATGAACAAGACGGTACAACTACACACAAAAGTGCAACAATTATATCAGCGACTTATCTTCCCAAATGAGAAACAAAAACGACCTTAAACTTCGACAGTTTAAACCCAAGGAAGAAGATGTTTCTCTATCGGCAGAGTATATAACAACATAAACCACGAAGTCTCAACAAACCAACATAAAAACGTTCATAATTTCCATGTGCAAAAGATAGAAAGCTAAGAAACAAATACCATTACAGACAAGCAAAGAACAAGAAGCGATACAAGCAATTCGATAAAGAGCAAGCCCTCACAAAAGTTAGGTCAACAACCAAGGATACAGTAAAGAATAAGAGTATCTGCTTACATAGCCATTGAATTGCTGAGCTGCTGCCTCAACTTCGGCTGCAGTGGACATTGTCACAAATCCAAAACCCCTGCTTCGGCCAGTCACTTTGTCGTAGATTACCTACAAGATTAAGCCATTTTATCACATAATAAAACAATCGAAGATAACGTACTCACACATAGAGAGAATGTGAACGAGAAGCTGAAACAAACACTAAAAGACTCAATAAACATTTCCAGTGTTCTCATGATACTCAGCAAAAACTATACTCCATCAATTCAGGAAGATAATGAATACATTTAATCCAAATCTGAAAAATGGAATCCTCAAATTATCTTACCTCAACCATCTCAACATTTCCGGCGCTCTCGAAAAGTTGAGCAAGCTGAGCACTATCAACGTCAAAGGAAAGGTTACCGACGAAAAGCTTGAGATCAGGAGAGAAGGAGGTTCGCTCCACAGGCGCCGAATCGTCACCGTCAGTAAACATATCATCTTCCTCCACCTCAAAATCTGAGGATACAGCAACATTCCTAACAAAAAGCGACCGATATTCCGCGGGGGAGGAGCATTTCATGGCGGAGGAAGCGAAGATGGAGACATAGTCAGAATGAAGTTTAAAAGAGAGGGAAGGAGGCAAAACGGAGACAGAAGCAGGCCTGGAAACAGAAAGAGGAAGGGATTTTGGATTGAAGGCAGAAAGAGAAGAAGCAGAGGCAGACATGGCGATAGCTTTAGAGAATTTTCTCGAGGCTAAAGCTCTGAAGCTGCTGGAGTGAAGAGATAAGGTTTAAGGGTTTTGCGAGAGATAAGAGTGACGAACTTTTGATATTTATTGACAAAAAATCTTTATCCGCTTGAAATATCTCCCACTTCGATATTTTTTTACCTTCTTTCTAAATTATTGTAATTTTTATACACTAATTTCTTTTTTTACTATCCACTCGATTTTACATTTTATTAAAGAAACAACTTCAGAATAAAAATATATATTTCTAAAAAATATTAAAATTATGTCGAGAAATTTTTGTATTTATTTATGTATATGTTACATAACTAATAAAAATGGTAGTCACGTAAAAATTTATATATATCTGTTAAAATGGTTATTCTAGTCTTTTTGATGAAATGAATGGTATGTGTGATGAGATCTTATCCGTTCAATTTGTATGGACGGTGGAGATAAAGAGAAGAAATCAGAGAGTGGGTGTAGTGAGAAGATAAGACATAACTAAAAGCCAAAGGAAGATGCAACTAGTGACTGTACACTGATGTTCCAGTATGGATATTCAACTTGTCCTTAACTCCAGGAAGTAACCACTCTTTAAATTTGGTTTAACTTTTAGAATTATGATTTTGACAAAAAAAAAAAAAACCCGATACTGGGTCGGTTCAGTTAATGGGTAATACACCGTTAAGAAAACCCATATTGTATCAATATTAACCAAACTACATTATGAATCGGGTTAGTTCGGTTAACGGGTAATTCAGATTAAAAAATTTGTTTCCAAATCAACCTGATTTCCGCGATATCAACACCACAAATTAACAAAATAGCGAGATTGATGTTTAGGTTTCATTGTTAACAACATCAACTCGAAACAAGAAGAAGAATCGAGTAAGAATAGGAAGAGGCGAAGAATCGTGGTTTCTGGGAAGAGAAAAGAGGAGGAAGAAGAAGAAGACCGAGAAAAGAGAAGAAAGGAAGAAGAAGAAGGGTAAGAAGAGAGAAGAAGAAGGCTGGGAAGAGAGAAGAAGAAGAGAGGAGGAGGTGAAAAATCTTGGTTTCTAGGAAGAGCAAAGAGGAGGTTGAGAAGAAGGAGGAGGCTGAAAGAGAAGAAGGGAAAAAGAAGAAAATTGAGAAAACGGTTGAGAAGAGAAGAGAGGAAGAAGAAGATTAGAGTGTTAGGGTAATTTAGGTTTAGAAAATTTTCGGTTAATGGTTAACCGTTTGGAAATCGACCGAACCGGCGTGAATGCCTAACCAAAATTTTACCGAAACCATTGTCAATTAATTTGAATTCAACATTAATAACCGAACCAATTTATCCAAAAACTCGGTTCGGTTCGGTTTTTAATCCCAGGGTTAGAATATTGTATCATTAGGCTTAATACCAAAAGATGTCATCTTTGTAACCAAGCATCAATTTGGTCCATTACAAGATATAAAATCATGGGCCCGAGATACAAACTGAAAATGGGCCCAAGATATAAACCTTAATTCTAGTTTAGATTTGGAAAATAGAAAGCCATTGGGAAAGAGTGGAAATGTCTGGTACTGGTTCAGGTGTAGCCCAAACCGATTTAAACCGTATAATTCATATATAACATGTACCGGTTTTAGATTTATAAATAAATAGGTCCCACTGGTAGCCACGTGCCGCTAACGATGGCGTAAGAAGAGATTGAAATTGGCTAAGGAATATTGTCCGGCGGAGAGTCACATGAGAAGAAGAAGAGGACGAACTCTCAAGATACCATTTTTCTAATTTGTCCGTACCGAATTCGGAAAATGGACATTTCTGTCCGAATCGCTGGCTTAAAATCTCTAGATTTCTACCGGATGATCCCAGAATTCTCATCATCCTCGAGATTCCGTTGCTCCAAAAGGGAACCTCCCCGAAACGGTGAGAGATTGATTCTCAAGGCTACTTAGTAATGATCGTTTGAAGAATCTAAGTCGGGGGTTTAATTTGGTTTCTTAATGTCAGGTGGTGATAAATCATCGACAGATTGGGACAAAGCTTGGAAGATTTTTAAGAAACAGAGTAAGAAGACATTGTTCTCTCAATTCAACGTAGACAAGTACGTGACTTGGAATCCTCGGAGATCGGAGTTTCCGTTGTCGGAAGAAGTTGATCCTATAAAAAGAACAGAGAGATCCAAACTTATGCTGTGGACAAGTCCAAAGTTTACACTTATTGGAGCCATCGTCATTGTTTCATTTCTCCTTCTTTACACCATTCTTGCTCCTGTCAAGTGAACTTTTTTCTCCTTCTGAATTGTGTTTTTACTAGCCACATCAAATTCTCGTATACCATGGAATTGGATCTCTATGCTTCCTTTCCTTGCACAATATTGACCGTAAAAATTGTTCAATTCATGTCCAAACTTTCAGACTTTAATCTTAAAGAAACTAGGGTTTAGAATCGCCATGGCAAGGAGGTCTACGAAAAGAGACGAAAGCTATAACTATAACGACCCGTTTTCGGTACTTCCTCTAGATGTGATGGTAGAGATACTTCTAAAAATGCTGGCAATGTCCATAGCAAGGCTCAACTTCGTATCGAAACACTGGGAATCAATCATTCACAACAAATATTGTTACAGGATAATTAACAATTGAGATTCGACAATTACTTGACGTTAAAGCCGTCAAAGCTACATCGTTTTGAGAAGTTGTTTAGATTCTTGAAGATTCTCCTTGAACTTATCTTTTACGTTTTCTTTATCCTTAAATTAGATTTTCTTTTAATTCTTATATAAGACATTGTTTAGCTTTTGTTTTCTTTCACCGATTATTTACAAGAACTTATTGAGACTTTTAGATTGAGATTCCTAATTCACGTTTGTGTATTAGCAGTTCCGAGTCTTTGTTCTTCGAGAACATTGGTTCGTCTTTATCCCTTAATAAAGTATTATTCAGTTATTTGCTTCCTTTCTCTGTTTTTGACTTTGAATCTTTTGGACTTAGTTTTCCTCTAACAAAGGTATCAGAGCGCACTCGTTTCTCGGACACAACCATGGAGTCACGCTTAGAGGCTATGGAGAAGATGTTACTAGAACAAGGAGAAACTTTAAAGGCTCAAGGTGAGCGAATAACAGCTCATGGTGATAGGTTGGTTTCTCAAGAGGATCAGATTTCAGATACCATCACCAAGAACTTTGCAGACATCATGGATGTAGTTAAGCAAGCCTTACCTGCACTACCTGCTCCTCCTGCTTCTTCTTCTCCAACTGTTGAAACAGAGCAAAATTCTTGGTCAACGTTGCCTCCGAATTCTTCAAATCAGATACTATTGGCTACAGGAAACAATTCAACGCTGCCTCATCTTACAGGACCGTACGAAGGAGTAACTCGGTTAGGACGAGTTGAGTTTCCTCGTTTTAATGGAGAGGACACACGAGATTGGGTTTTTAAGGTGGAAGAGTTTTTTGAGGTGGATCAAACACCTGAAAACTTGAAAGTTCGACTCGCCTCTATTCACTTTTTTGGCGAAGCTGCCACTTGGCATCGTTCCTACATTCAGTCGAATGTCGGATCTGGTGTGTTAAGTAATTGGAACGCTTACAAAATTATTTTGATTAAGAGGTTCGAAGACGTGATTTATGATCCAATAGCTGAGCTTAAAAACCTGCGAGAGACTAGCGGAATTGTTGATTATCACAACAAGTTCGATGTGATTAAACTGAAAGTTAACTTTCCTGAGTAGTATTTGGTGAGTATTTATTTAGCTGGTCTTCAGAATGATACTCAGATGCATGTAAGGATGTTTCAACCACAGACGGTTAGACAATGTCTTCTATTGGGACGTTTGTTTGAGAATGCAAATCCGCCTACGAGAGCTTCTTCTTTGTGGTCTAATTCGGAGAATTCATCTCAATCTGGTCAAGGAAAAGACATCGCTACTTACAAGAGGGATCAAGGGGTTAAGAAAGAAATTGTTCCTGCAGATGTTAAGGAAAAAGAGAAGGTGTCGCAACCAACTCTTTCGGCTGAATTCATGAGTGAACGAAGAGCTAAGAGGTTATGTTATTTCTTTGATGAAAAATTTACTCCCGATTATTATTTTGTTCACAAGAAACGCCAGCTGTTTAGTGTTAACGTAATTGGTGAGGAATCTGTTTCTGAGGAAGAAAACCCTAAGGAGGAACAAATCGAGGAACCGAAAATTTCGGTTAGTGCAGTGACATGAGTTACAGATTTTTGAACAATGAAAGTTAAAGGCATTCATGGGAAGAAAACTCTGTTGTTCTTATTGATTCAGGATCTACACACAATTTTATTGACCCACTGAGTAGCAGCATATTTGAATTGGGAAATCTTATCAATGGGTAATGTGAAAGCAACGGTGGCTGATGGTACGAGGCTTCCAATTCAAGGACTGATTCACAGTTTCAAGTGGGGCTCTCAATATCATACTTTCACTAATGACTTTATGCTTATTCCATTAGCGGGCTGTGATGTGGTTATGGGAATACAATGTTTGTGCACACTTGGTGAAGTTGGATGGAATTTCACAACTTTACGGATGAGGTTCAATCTTGATGGACAAAGAGTTGTGTTACATGGACTGAAACATGGTTCGGTCAGGGAGGTTAAGTTGATTAAAAATTCTAAGAAACCAGAGGAAGAGGAACAAATGACGTTGGTTTGTGCTCAAGAAGTTACACCAAGTTGTAACATGATGTCGTTTTCTATCCAAGGACTCACGTCTAAGGACAACGACAATTCTGCAATCTCGAAACTTAAAAAGAAGTTTCCTGATATTTTTGACGAGCCCAAACAATTACCACCATCTAGAGGAATACATGATCATCGCATTCCGCTTGTAGAGGGAACTAATCCGATCAATCAAAGGCCTTATCGATATGCTTTATATCAAAAAGATGAGATTGATAAAATAGTTTCAGAGATGCTTACAAGTGGTGTGATACAACCAAGTTCAAGTCGGTTTGCTTCTCTCGTCTTTTTGGTAAAGAAAAAAGATGGAAGTTGGAGATTGTGCACATATTTTCGGGGTTTGAACAAGTTAACAATCAAGAACAGATTTCTAATACCCTTGATTGAAGATCTTCTTGACGAGTTAGGAGGTGCTAAGTGGTTTTCAAAAATCGATTGAGGGCGGGATATCATCAAGTTCGAATGGATCCTAGTGATGTTCACAAAACGGCTTTCAAAACACATAGTGGACACTACGAATATCTTGTTATGCCTTTCGGTTTGACAAATGCACCAGCAACCTTTCAAAATTTGAGGAACTCTGTTTTTAGGCCATTTTTAAGACAATTTGTTCTCATTTTATTTTGACGACAGACTTGTCTATAGCTCTAGTTTCGAGGACCATAAACTTCACTTACAGCAAGTTTTTGAAACGATGAGAACTAATAAGCTATTTGCTAAGGAGAGTAAGTGTGAATTGGCGGTACAAAGAGTAAGAGTCTCTTGGCCACTTTATTGAAGAAAAAGGAGTCTCAACAGATCCAAACAAAATTAAAGCCGTCATAAGCTCCATGAAGAGAGAAATGGTTGCTGTGGTAAATTCACAAGGAAGAGGAGAAAATCTCTATCCTAAGCTCCATAAAGATCTTTAAGTCACGTGTTTCTTAAAGGTTTTTCCTAAAACCCTCAAATCGGTTCTTGTAATGATGAAGAGAATAAAATATGAGATGTGGTGAGAACCACAAGGAAAAAGATAAATCTCTTGCTCTACTCTACTTTTCTCCAAATCACTTTCTCAAACCGTTTGTGTCTTTGTTATTAATTAGCATTGCCATTTAAAATTTTCATAGGCGTGACAATGAAGGGAAAGAGAGAGTGAAGAATTGGTAGCTGCATGCTATTATCCGTTGGTCTGTAGAAGGATCTCCTTTGGGAGTGACTTAAGACCATGGTAGCTTAGCTTCAAACCTAGTAACTCTCTCATTTGACTTGGTTCAAAGCCCTAAGTCACGTTTATGTGTTACTTGATTTATCTTTCAAAAGTTTTCAAGATTTCAAAAGTTTTCAAAAGTTTCCAAAATTTCAAACTCAAAAGAACATAGGCATATGTGGTTGATTCTTATGAATTTAGCTACTTAAAGCCATGAGTTCCATGGGTTTAATGTCTTATTCCAAACCGTACATTTGAGTTAAAACCTTGGACCGTTTTACTCTCTTATGAGATGATGAAACACAAAGTTCATTGTAGTATTCTTGCGGTTAGGAATGTTTTGTTTTCTTTAAGGAGAACCATGATCCGTGATGCTTAACTCATATGGATTTAAGACTCCCAAAACCATGGCAAATCCGTTTGGAACAAGAGGGGACAAGAGTAAGTAATGAACTAAAACTCTTATGAGTAAAGTATTACATAAACTCAATGAATCCTAAAAATCTCTTTACGTACAAAAGAGTGAACCTTGGGCCACGTTGGTAATAAGTCTTCAAAGGCCAAGTTGAATGCAAAATCTTTTGTACTACCAAACCCTTGTTTTTTGTTTTTCCCTCTCTTGTAGTGAATCATGGCAAGACCGGTTTATCTTTGTAGATCTAAACCATTTAGAGCATGATGTATCCACAAGTGTTTATTTCGTGTCAAAAGAAAGGGAAGAAAGCCAAGTTATGCTTTCCTAAGCTCTCTAGGGCTTAATGAATCCCAATTTTTTTGTTATAAAATTGGAAAACCATGGCTTGCTCTTTCCATATGGGTAAACGTTTGTTAGACCATGATGGATCCAAGTTCCTTGACAAGTTAAGAGAACCTTGGTCCAATTCACTCTTGTGAGATGAAAGTGAAGACCTTGATGTATCCAAAGTTTTGATGCTTAAGGGAGAAGAGATCCGTGACCGAGCTTGGCTCTTAGACACCTAAAGGTCCTAAAGCCACGTTGAATCCAAACTTCCTTCAGTGTTTGTTTTGTTTTTTTAAGTCTTGGGCCGCAAACTGACATTAAGTCCTTAAGTAAACTTGATGTTTCTTGATCCGCAAGTTCTTGGCAAAACTTGTGCACTTAAAAGATCATAGAACATCTTTGTTTTCTTCAAATACATGAGAATCCGAGTCAGTTTTTACTCTTATGGATACTAAACTCCTAATGACTTTGGATTCACATACTATCGTATAATGGATAGACATTGACACAAAGGTTTCCTTTCTTTATGAAGTGGATATCCAACCTAATGTCATTGTGTATTCTAAACTCTTATAAAAGAGTAAAATGCCTTTATGGTCAAATACCATAACGAGAAAATGTTAACTACTAATCGTTTGTTTATTTTATGATTAGGTAATAGGGAAATCACAATGAGATATCACTATCCATGGTTGACCCTTGAAGAATAACATGTCAACAAAATGTCAAGTAGTCTTAAATCAAACCGTGAGGGGGAGAAATCAAGAAGGCCAAGGCCGACTGCCTTGAGTCCTCAAGTGGTCATAAAAGGGGCTTTCTAATCTCTAACTCTTTTTGGCCGAATGCCTTGAGTCCTCAAGTGGTCATAAAAAGGGCTTTCTAAACTCTAACTTATTTGTCTCTTACTTACTTATGCCAATTACACATATTTGCAATCCCATGAGTCTATATTTATCTCCCTTAATTCACGATTTGCTTTAACACTATCTAATTCTTTGTTGAAGGAAACATGAGAATCAAGTAAAGAGATAGAATATGAGAAGTGGCTCGTGAATAATGAAATGGTGATAAGAAGGAAGAGTGGTGGAGAAGATCTTGGCATAATAAAGGACCAAGTCTTGTTTAACCAGATTCATGCCATCAACACACAAGCATAAGAATTACTCACTCTCTAAGCTCTCACTTAGTCTTGAATTGTCTATTATTTTCAAATATTTTCTTTCTTATAACATCTTAAACCCTCACAGACAAATACTTTACAACTTTACATCTTTCTTTGTTAAGGATTAGAGGCGTATATTCGTGAGAATACTCTAGAGAAGCATAAGACAAAAGGAAGAGGTTCATAAATAAAGATAAGGAGGAGGAAGGGTGTAGATGACTAACTTGATCCTAATGCAAATCCGCAAGGTGTCTCACCCAAAGGTGATGGAGTATATAGAGAAAAAAATTTGAGGTGTATAAGTGGTTGATGAGAAATTTTCCTTCACAACATATGTGAAGAGAGGATGCCATCACAAGGTGGTGAAGAAAACAAAAGACCACTGCCGAGTTCCATCAAGAAATGGTCGAAAAAAAGGAGTCAGGTCATGAATCCATCTACCGTGGGTCGAAGGTTCATATACTACGGGTCGAAAAATTATGTACCGCATGATGGAAGATGGTGTATCACAAGTTGGAAGGTTTTGTGTACCGCGGGAAGGTTGGTCATGAACTGCATACGAGGTTGATTGTACCGCGAGAAGTTGGTGACATACCGCAGAAAAGTCAACAGACCGGAGGATATATACCACATGAAGCCATCAGATCGAGAAGTGTGTACCGTGGGTAGGAGGTTTCTCGTACCACAGGAAAGTCAATGTCATATCGAGGAAAGTCAACAGGAAGGATGTTCGCGACTGTAGAAAACCCTCGGGTCGAGAAGCGTGAACCGGTGGTCGAGATCTCATGTATAGCGAGTCAAGGATGTTACGTACTGTGGCTCAAGACATCGTGTACCGTGGGTCGAGGAGCAGCATACCGCGGGTTGATGCTATCCGTTCGTACGTACGGTCAACGATAGCATAAAAAAGTCAACATTTTAAATCTTTCAAAAGTTGGAGTTAAATTGAATTCATAACATGGTTATAAGCTGATTGGAAGTCTAAGGACAAGGAATCAAGCTACAACAACCTATGGTCCTAAAAGAGCTCTTGAAAATTGATCCGATCCAAAGGAAAGAGAAATGTGAAGTCCATGGAACCGGATGTAGCTGAAGGGACTAGCATCTCGCCTCAAGTATGTGGTAGCTACTGGATTGATGTTTGAAGACTTGAAGAAAACTTCAAGAAGACTGCAAGTCATTTCATGAAACCAAATTGAAAAGGTACAAAGTTTCCATATGATTTTGTGTTACTAACTTGTGTCTCTATGTTACTTTAGCTATTAACACATGTGTATGATACACTCAAAGGACTAAGAAAACTCTTCGATCAATGGAGACAAACTTAATCAAAGGAAGATCATGATATGAAGATTACCAAAAGGGGGAGCTTCACAAATAATGTTCATGAAGAAGGTTGCTATCAAAATCTGCAACATTCAATCAATAAACCAAGACCATAGCTATACCATTGAAATCGTGAAGCTATACTCTTTTTCCCTTAGTAGAGTTTTGTCCCATGAAGTTTTTTATCTAAGGTTTTTAATGAGGTAACTTTGCGGTTTCCAAACTTGGTCTTTGGTATCCCTCCGATCAAGCTTGAGGGGGAGTATTGGAGAGGAGGCCAAAACCATCAAGTGAAGGCCGAATCTCGACTATGCAAAACTAGGGTCACTTCCAGTGGTAATCCCGTGCATAACTAGGGTCATCTTTTAGAATGATTCTAAAAGATTTAAATGGTGCAAGAAGCAAACTAGAAGGCCTAAGGAGACTAACCAAACCGTTGGAATGCTAACGAGATGGAGTCACATGTCTAGTTACAATTGGAATTCGTGGGAAATGTTTTTCTCTCTCTCAGGACATGTCACTTTTATTGTTTGTCTCTTAGCAAACTAGGTTAAGACCAAGTGTTTAGTCTTCCCCTTTATATATATGTTGTATACACCATCAATAAGACTAAGTCCTTTGGGGCCTCAATTCTCTCTCTAATCTCGGCCATCATTCTCTTATACTCAAATCTCCATTATTCTCTCCCTTTCTCAACACAAACTATCTCAATCTCTTAATCTCTCAGTCCTTTAATGATTCTCATAAATCTAAGTCTTTCTCTCTATACTTAATCCGCAAAATCAACACTTTGCTCGCTGTTTCATTGACACTTTCATTGTTTGCCCCAATATCCTGATTATCGTGCTTATCCGAATGTTACATATTGTTAATTAGTTTAGAGAAAGATATATCTAGTGAATGATGATATATTGACATACCCCCATTGGCTGTTCTGTTGTGGCATTACCATGTCCAATGCTGGTATCAACATCCTTTGCGTCCTTCACATTTGGATCGGTATCCTGGAGTTATGTGGTGTTAGAGATGCTAGGGAAAAAAGACAAAATAAAATATATATCTATTTGCAAACCTGAATGGACGTCTCTAAATCGAGACCAACAGTTTCGTGTTGAGATTCCAATCCAAGCAGTCCCTCCCCCTTATCAATCTGTTGCTAAGAAGTACTGCAAGTTAACTTAACTGTTTGATCTTTCTTGGCAGGCTCGCTTACACACTTCTCGGATTCCTTTCTGCTCTTGATCTAAAATAAAATATAAGCATTAGAAAGTACATAATAAGGAAAAGAATGGAGTTGTTGATGTCTAGAAACTAGCAAGGTCTTTCAATTCACCAAGCACCCCAGGAATTCTTTTGTATTCTTTCCAAAATAACTCATCTAAGTCCTTGTGTTTTGGAGCCGAAGACGAACCAGATTTTTGACACACTCGAGGTGGGGTAGTTGGAAGGGTCCTTCTTATTGTTGACAAAATTCTCATATCCTCCAACCTTTTCATTATCTTCATTTCGACCCTTTGTGCTATTACTATAGATTCAACTTCCACAAATTCTTCGACCTTTAAGTCCACTAATTCAAGGACATCTACTACATCAACATATGTTGTGTCATGTCTTTCACTCTCATCTTCTGCCACTTTTATGCTAGAAGCCCCTTTAAGTACCCGTCCACCTTTTAACTTCTCTTGATTGTTGGTTTTCTTTTTATCAGTTCTGGGGCTTGGACGGTCTGCATATCTACCCTGCCACATTTCTTGAGTCAAACAGACACTTTTTTCTATTAAACTTAGCATATATACAACAACCTCGTCCTCCACTTCATCTTCAAAACTGACATCTTCAGTGACATTTACTAGCAATATAGATAGAACCAAAACCTACCAGCGAGTATCAAAATATTAGTCATTAACAAAAAGAGCATATGTACTACATATGTGTATGAGAAAAATCGTTGTCCCCTTTGGGTCATATTCAACATCTAGGATGTTCTCATTGTGGAAGCATCGTATAAATCCATGTTTGATAAATGACATATCATATATCATCTTAGCATCGTTTGGGGCGGGGAGAATGTATGCTATCATAGGGACAACATTATACATCCAAAGCTGGAAGGCAATGGGGAAGTTGTGGAATGTTTTGTGAGACTGCAATCGTTTGTCAATTAGGATGTTATCATCCCTTACATTGTCACCAACTTTCACCATTTCAATTGTCAACAAAAAACTATTCTTTCCCCAGGGATATTGCTCAAACTTATCTAAATCTCTCACCATTTCTACCACTTACAGCTCTCATCTCACCAGTGCAAATTTAGCAACTAGAACCTCGTCGACAATAACAATCATCATAAGCCTCAAAGCCCTGTTTCTAAGCATTTTTTATTTCTCTAGTAAATTCTTGTTAACTTTTAACCACCCTAATATCTCATCAACACGCACATATTTCTTTTTTCCAATGAGTGTATTCCACTGAGCATCCTCTCCTTATGGCGGAGATTGCATTTGATCCTAATCCTTCTAAGGTGGGTATGGTCCGCATGCTAGACCAGTGACCAAAGTAAATTCTCTAAGGGAAAATCTGAGGGGACGTCCACCAAAGACAAACCACATCTCATTATGTTTCTTTGTCATGAGAGATCTACAAAGAATGCTGTCAACCAATTTGCCAGACAATCTGCATTTGTGGACGGGCAAATAGAAAAGCGGCCAAAAGTGGAGTTTTTGATCAGGAACTCCATTTCTTCAGTTCCATTTGGCAATTTCAAGCAAAAAATCATTCTTAGAGGCCGAGTTGATTTGCCCATCACGCGGGTATCTATCAGTTGCAAATAGCCTTCTTAGCCGCCTATGGGCGTCAACTTTTGAATTGCTTGGCACAGCAGGCGTCCCTTCGCTTTGACTAACCTCTTTATTAGCCGATTTGACTGCACCAACAGACGCAAACATGCCTTTCAATGATCTCCTTGGCATTGGTTAACCTATACTTACTATTAATACAAAATTTGAAGTTATTACATACTACATTAGAATATGTCTACAAAAGACATCTTCTAGAAATTATATTTGCACAATTGAGAAAGGGCCAAATGAAACATAAGTTGAAACTCGTAGTTAGTACATTATTTAAAATTTAGGGATTATACATTGAAATCGAATTAGCAAAACCCTAATTATCAAAACCCTATACACATTAAGATGATCAAATTTGAGTGAACTCGAGTGCTGAGTTTGAGTGAAGGCTCAAAAGTGCTCAGAATCGACTAAAAATTAAGCAAAGGAAAGATGGGAAGATGAGGAGTCTTGTGATGAGTTTTGAGCGAATTCTGTCGAGCGAGCAAGAGTGAACGAGTGAAAAGTTGAACAGAAGTTTTGGAAACTTATGGATCAAT
The DNA here is from genome assembly GCA_963920545.1 of Lepidium didymum. NCBI lineage: Eukaryota > Viridiplantae > Streptophyta > Magnoliopsida > Brassicales > Brassicaceae > Lepidium > Lepidium didymum. Next base: position 9,060,873 of record OY986988.1, read on the forward strand.
TTGAACTACCAAGAGTGATGAAAGGCTCTTGATCTTCAACTTATACTCACTCATGATATTACACACGAGAGTAAAGAGCAAGAATATGGATACTACACACCATACATATCAAACAAGTAAAATAGTTTGTAAGAAAAATGTGTGATGGATCATATCAAAGGTATCTGAGGAATACATATAATGATAACTAAGGTTTTAGGAGCCAAAAAATTAAGGCCTAAACACATGACAAGTCCCACTAAACATACTTAAGAAACTTAACAACTTAGTCCAATATTCTTTAAGAAATCGGCCTATCTTCTTACTTAGGTAAATTCCTCATTTGATCATGTTTAAGCAATGTTGTCTAAGAGGATAGATGAATAAGTGTATCCACATTGGCTCATTAAAAACCTTGTCTAGAAAACCCTATTGGGACAAAACTAGACCAAGGAAAAAAGAGTGCAAGTGTATACACCTCTGTTAGATAACCTTTAGCTAGCTTGAATCACAACCAATGTGGTTGGATTAGCTATAGAGCGAAGGTTTCTTTCAGCCTGATTGAGCATCGTGCCAACGGCTTGTTGAAGTCTTTGTGCTTTGGCTCTCATCGTCATTGGTCCGCTTGGTATGTCCATAGCTTGTTGTAGCTCCTCTGATCAAAGTTCTTCAAAATCTCCTTGCTCTTGTTCAAGATGCTGGTCCATTCTTATATCAGATGTTGATTGCTTGAATCTATTGCCTAGCGGTCACCTAATTAGGTTGTTAAGCAAGTGTAGAGGTCCCTATCTAAGCTTTGAACCATTATCACAGCTCCTCATGAACCCATCTTAATCACATTTTTTATTGTCTTTGCTTAGTTTCAATTTCTTTATTGCTCTAGTTTTAAGCTTATCGCTCTATTTCTTTATCTTCTGCTTTGCATCGTTTTACTTTGTTTATGTTCAGTTGCCTTCATTGTGATTTGGTAACAGAATCATTGCTTGAATAACTTCTCATATCCTATGTGCTAGTAACACACTTGTTGGTTCCATACCTTTTGTATTACAATTGGCAGTGCATTAGGCATTTAATTGCTTGAACACACAAAATTCTTGTTATCAAATTGGCGTCGTTTCCAAACTGAGTGTTAGCTTGCTACATTTAGGATCTTAAGCTTTTTGAGACCAAGTTTTGGTTACTTTTGTTTGCAACAAGTGCTAACAACAAGTTTCTGTGTTTCTGATTGATTTTCAGGGTTACTCGACAAGGTAACTGGATCAACATCTTGTTGAGTGCATCAGTTACAGTTAATTTTCAAGAAGCTAGAGCAGCTAACTCGATCAGCCACTAGTCGAGTGCACTCTTCTGGGTTTGAATTCTGGATGTATGCAGACAAGATTGATTAGTTGCCACGAGAGTTAAGAGAACAACGAGATATGTTAGAAGCTGATCACCAGGATCCGGTTGAGATGAATACTAATCAGCACACACAGAATCCAATCGCACTAGTTGATGATGTGGAAGCGGCATTGCATGGGCCGAGGCCAAGATATATTGGAGCAGGTGACACACTTAGCATTCACACCCAACGCCATGGGATCATACCGCCTGCCATTTCTAGTAACAACTTTGAGATCAAGAGTGGCCTCATTTCCATGATTCATAACCAAAAGTTTCATGGATTACCCTCTAAAGACCCTCTTAATCATTTGGATGAATTTGAGAGGCTATGTGGACTGACCAAGATTAATGAAGTGAGTGAAGATGCTTTCAACTCCGATTGTTTCCGTTCTCACTTGAAGAAAAAGCTCACATATGGGACAAGCACTTGCCTCAAGGGTCAATCACATCATGGGATGAATGCAAGAAAGCATTCCTTGCCAAGTTCTTTTCTAATTCCAGAACTATGAAACTTTGCAATGCTATTTCTGGTTTTGTGCAAACCACTTATGAGTCATTCTCTGAGGCGTGGAGAGATTCAAGACCTATCAATCCCAATGCCCTGACCATGTCTTCAGCACTGAGTTTCTTCTCAGCACGTTATACAGAGGTGTCCTCCCCAAGATACACATGTTGTTGGATACAACAAGTAATGGGAATTTCTTGAACAAGGATGTTGATGATGGCTGAGAACTTGTGGAAAATTTGGCTCAAGCTAATGGACAGTATGGAGAAGACTATGACAGAACTATGAGAGGTACAATTGATTCTATTATGGTGAGTAGGAAAGAAATGAAGGCTATCCAAGATAAGTTGGATAAGTTACTTTTGGTTCACCAAAAGCAAGTCCACCTTGTAAGTGAAGAAGAACATGTTCTTGAAGAGGAGGATGATCAGGTTAAAGAGGTTAGTTTTGTGCAGAATCAGGGAGGAGGTTATAAGGCTTACAACAACTACAAGCAAAATCACAACCTCTCCTATCGGAATACCAATATTGCTAACCCACAAGATCAGGTCTATCCGCCCAAACCACAACAAGGTGAGGCCAAAACCTATGTGCCAAAGAAACAATACCACTAGAGTTTCCAACCAGCTCCAACCGTGCCACCATGATATGAAGCACAACCTCCGCCGCCTACCCAACAAGCTCCATAGGTTATGGATCTGCTCCAACAAATCCTTAAGGGTCAGACCACAACAGCTACTGAGATGACTAAGAAATTTGCTGAGGTTTATACCAAGATAGATGCCTCTCATAACGATATGAATTGCAAGTTTGAGATGATAAATGTTAGGCTTAAATATGTTGAGAGTCAACAAGCTTCCTTCTCTACTGTAAAGTCTACTGGGAAATCAGTTCAAAATCCCAAGTAATACCATGCCAACGCTATCACACTACGAAGTGGATGTGAATTACTCTTCCGTGCAGAGAATGTCAAGGGGACTGAGGACAATAAAGTTTAGTAAAGGGGGAATAGCCTCATCAAAGCTCAGGCTGAGAAAACAATTGCTCCGACTCCAGTGGACAAACTCTACCAACAAACTTGACTAGCATGTGGTTGAGTTATGCCGTATGAGGAGAACTTCACACTAAGATCCACACTCGAGCAGGCAACTCGACCTACTTCTGATCGAGTGTCACATGCCAATGCTCCAAAACTGCTAGCTGCTCAGGAAAAGACCAAACCATTTGTTCCCCCACCTTATAAACCTCAACTACCTTTCCCCTAGAGGTTTAGGAAGGATGTAACAGAGAAGTATAAAGCTCTTTTTGAGATGCAGATGAAGGATATTGAGGTGAAGATCCCCATCTTAGACATTTTCATGCTAATGCCTCCTTACCATAAGTTTCTGAAAGATGCAGTTAAGGAGAGAACTCAAGAGGTTGAAGGTCTGGTTATGCTTACCCATTGGGTCCTCTAACCTTCAATAATTGTCTATGTGACTTGGGTGCATCAATCAGTCTTATGCAACTCTCTGTTGTACAAATGTTAGGATTCAATAAATACAAGTCTTGCGAGATCTCCTTGGTATTGGCTGGTTGGTCGGTAAGGATTCCTCATGGCATATTAGAAGATTTACCTGTCAGGATTGAAGGTGTGGAGATACCAACTGATTTTGTAGTTCTTGAGATGGATGAGGAATCTAAGGATCCATTGTTCTTTGGAAGACCTTTCTTGGCTATTGTTGGTGATTGATGTACAGAAGGGTGAAATTGAGGTGAACTTGGGAAAGGATTTAAGGATGACCTTCAACATCAAGGATGCAATGAAGAAGCCAACCATTGAGGGTTAGTTGTTTTAGGTTTAGGAGATGGATGCACTAGCCGATGAGTTGCTATAAGAGCTTGCAGAGGAGGATCGTTTGCAAAATGCTTTGATTAAGGATGGTTCAAATGGATATCTACACATTGAGTGTGAGGGGTATAAGAAGTCGCAGGATTCTTATAAGCCTATTAAGGGGCCAAGTGTGTTTGAGGAACTGGGTGAAGCAAGGTGTGTGGTTAAGACAACAACTGGGGCAGGGTCAACCTCAGCGAGCCGTGATTTGAGAGTACATATGCCAAACTCGAAAACCAAACTCGAGCTGCACGTGGTCGAGTGTGCTCAACCAACGATCTCTAATGACTGGTTTGAGCTCAAGGCTCCCAAAGTGGAATTAAAACCGCTTCATGCAGGGCTAATGTACGCTTTTCCTGTCCCTAATTCAACTTATCCAGTTATTTCGAATGATGCTTTGAGTGATGATGAACTGAATATGTTGTTAGCTGAATTGAAAAAGTTTAGAAAGGGTATAGGATATTCCCTAGCTGACATTAAGGGCATATCGCCTAGCTTGTGTACTCATAGAACTCATCTCGAAAAAAAATCATATTCAAACATTAAGCCTCAAAGGAGGTTACATCCTAGGCTAAAGGAAGTGGTGAAGAAGGAAATTCTTAAGTTTTTAGATGCTGATGTGATTTATCCTACTTCTGATAGTAAGTAGGTCTCTCCTGTTCATTGTGTCCCCAAAAAGGAAGGTATGATTGTTGTTAGAAATGATAAGAATGAACTCATTCCCACTAGAATTATCATAGGTCATAGGATGTGTATTGACTACATGAGGTTAAATTCTGCATCTAGGAATGATCATTTCCTACTTCCTTTTATTAATCAAATGGTAGAACGATTAGCATGTAGCCATACTATTGCTTTTTGGATGGATACAGCGGACTTTTCCAAATTCATGTTCATCCTAATAACCAAGAAAAACTATGTTTACTTGTCCTTACGAAACATTTACTTATCATCGAATGCTGTTCGGATCGTGTAATGCTCCTGTAACGTTTCAACGTTGTATGACCTTAATTTTTTTATCTAATAGAGGATATAGTCGATGTATTTATGGAAAATTTCTCCATCCATGGTTCTTCCTTTTTCTCGTGTTTGTCAAACTTGTGCAGGGTACTTACTAGGTGCGTGGAGACAAATCTGGTGTTGAATTGGGAAAAATGTCACTTCATGGTAACTGAGGGAAAGACATTAAGGTTGATAAAACCAAGATTGAAGTAATGCTTCTGCTGCAGCCACCAGATATCATGAGTTTCTTGGGGCATGCTGGATTCTATAGGAGTTTCATTCAGGACTTCTCCAAGATTGCTAGTCCACTAACTCGCCTACTATGCAAGGAGACAAAGTTCTCTTTTGATGCTGAGTGTTAAGAGGCATTTTTGAAAATTAAAAAAGCCTTACTGTCTGCATTAATCGTCCAAGCTCCTGACTGGACCTTACCTTTTGAGATCATGTGTGATGCTAGTGATTTTGAAGTGGGAGTAGTTCTGGGTCAGAGGAAACAAGAAGCTTAATGTGATCTATTATGCTAGCAGGACACTTGATGATGCTCAAGTCAAGTATGCAACCACTGAGAAAGAACTACTGGTAGTGGTCTTTGCATTCGAGAAGTTCAGGTCATACTTGGTTGGATCTAAGGTAATTGTGCATACTGATCATGCAGCTCTGAAGTACCTGAAGAAGAAGGATGCCAAGCCAAGGATGTTAAGGTGAATTCTGCTGCTCTAAGAGTTTGACATGGAAGTAGTAGACAAACCTGGGGTTGAGAACAATGTAGCCGATCACCTTTCACGAATGATGGTAGAGGACATGATACCCATAAATTAGCAACTTTTGACAGCCTTTGTGTCTTACTTGACCTGCTCACTCGACCAGCATGTGGTCGAGTGTACCCCAAAAGCATCTAAATATTGCCTTTAAGGAGGAAACAAGCTTGCTGGAGCTCAATTACCCTGGTATACTGACTTAGTGAACTACTTGATCGTGGGTGAAGTGCCTAAAAGTTTGGATTCTTATCAGAGGAAGAACTTCTTTAGAGATGGAATCACTATTTCTAGGATGAACCATATCTATACAAAAGAGGGTCTGATGGGTTGTTTAGAAGGTGCATTGCTGAAGAAGAGGTTCAAGGAGTCCTGGAGCATTGTCATTGGTCTTCTTATGGTGGTCACTTTGCTACATTCAAGACAATTCATAAGGTTTTTCAAGCTGGTTTGTGGTGGCCTACTATGTTCAAGGATTCTCAAAAGTTCATACCCAAGTGTGATCCTTGCGGTAGATTATGTCTCAAAGTGGGTTGAGGCCATAGTTTCTCCGACGAATGATGCCAAAGTGCTACTGAAACTTTTCAAGAGCATCATCTTTCCAAGATTTTGTGTGCCAAGAGTGGTGATAAGTGATGGAGGCACTCATTTCATTAACAGTGTATTGAAGAAGCACGGAGTTAAACACAAGGTAGCCACTCCTTATCACCCTCAACCTAGTGGATAAGTGGAGGTATCCAACAAACATATCAAGGGTATTCTCGCAAAGGTTGTAGGGATTTCAAAGCGTGATTGGTCAGCAAGGTTGGATGAGACTTTATGGATGTATAGGGACAGCCTTCAAGACCTCAGTTGGAAGAGCTTCGTTTTAGTTGTTGTATGGAAAATCTTGCCATCTACCGATTGCTTGAGTATAAGACACTATGGGCAACCAAACTTCTGAATTTTGACATAAAGACAGCCCAAGAGAAACGGGAAATTGACTTTCATAAACTAGAAGAGATCAAACTTGAAACATATGACAGCTCAAAGGCACATAAGGAACGGCCTAAGGCATCCAATAACAAGAAGATTGTGCCAAAGAGCATCACAATGGGTGATCAAGTGCTTCTTTTCAACTTTAGGCTTAAGCTGTTCCTAGCAAGTTAAAGTCAAGATGGTTTGGTCCATTCAAGGTACAAGAAGTCTTGCCATATGGAGCAATAACTCTGATAAACAAGAATAGTGAAGAGTTCACAGTAAATGGTCAGCCGGTTAAGCCTTACTTGGCTAATGAAACCATACCCGAGTAAACTTCAGTTCTTCTCGATGAGCCACCCCACCTATGATGGATGTGAATAGTGGAGCTTGAGACTATAAATTAGCTAACTTGGGAGGAAGTCCCATGCATATCCTTGTACATATACTTTGCTTAAGTTTTAAATACTTGCTTTTGTTTATTTTTGCAATCTTGTTTTGTTTTTGTTGTTGGTTTGTCTGCTTTTCAAGCTATTGGACTTAGTGATATCGAGTGCAGTGTTCTAGGCAATAACTCGGGAAGGGTGAACCCTAACGAACCAAGATTTCACTACACTCGACCTAGCAACTCGAGCCAACCAAGTCGAGTTTGGACTTTTTGGCTAAGGAAATTTAAAACTCGACCATGCTAAGGTCAAGTTGCTGACTCGAGTTGTGGCTAACACATGCATTTGACCTTACTGAGGGCCTACTCGAGTTAGCAAGTACTTGTATCCTTTTGTGTTAATGCATTGAGTGAGTGAATGTAATAGGGGACAAATTCTGAAATCTTAATCCATTTCTCCTATTACTTTTTCCCTTTGTACTCAAATTCATTACCCAAAACTCTTAGCCACATGTTTTAATGCTGTTAGCTCACACTCTCATGCTTAATTCGTAAATTAAATTGATTGATCATTAGGATTAGGATCACCTAAATTCATACTAAACCAGCTCTATATACATATATATTTCTTGCATTTGAATGTCTTTTATACATGAAATGGGTTAAACGAGCTTGGGACAGTCACTGAATGGAACTGATGGATGATTTTAAGCTTCTAGAAGACACGGTTAACTCTACTCGACCACGGTTAATCGAGGGACCCACTCGAGTTAACATCAAAACATGTGCTAACTTCTAAAAGCTAGAGTTAACTAAACTCGACCATGGTTAAGTCAAGTGTGGCCAGTCAAGTTAAGGTTTCTGCGGTTTAAAATGAGCCAATTTGAAATTTGTGGTTAGAAATGGAGCAAGAATAGTGGTGTTGGCTGAGTGAGAGACAAGAAGGACGAGTATCCTTTGCTTTGTCAGATTTCACATGCTTTATTTTGAATTTTGAAATTTAAATATGATCACATGCACTTAAACTCACTCCCCACTTTTTCCTCTATATATACACGAGCACAACATCTTGATTCAAAACACACTCACTCATATTTCATTTGCTCTCTCTTCAAACACTCTATTTCTCTTGTTTAGCTCAGAATTTTGTGCTGAAGAACGAAACTTAACTGAGTTCCAGCAAGTTCACCAGTTAAGTTCGGTTACTGAAGCGTTCATGGTTAGGTTTTCATAGTCTCAGTCTCGAGTTCACTGTTTCGGCGAGGTGAAATTTTTTTTTTGCCTCAAATCCTCTCAGCTGTTATGTCTTCTCTTTCTTCTCGGTGTGCTAACTAGATCTGTGCTAAGGATAGAAACGACTGCAAGAAGCGTTTTGGAGGAGAAGGGTCTTCGATGCCATCCGAAAGTATGGAGGATATGAGAAGGAGTACAATGGCTAATAGAAGGTTGATTCTAGCACCAGAAAGTGAGGAGGAGGAAACCAAGGTAGAACTGAGCAGAGGAAGCGTCGCTGGAACTTTCTTGCCTGAAAACCCTCCAACCAAGAAATCAAGTTCAAGCTCCTTCACCGAATCAATCCGGAGAGCTTTGATGACAACAAAGAAATATGACAATGCCAACTACCAGACTGATCATAGAAGACTCGAGCAAATACTTTGGAGGAAGAAGCTTTGCACTAGCTTCACCATCTGAAAGTGAAGGCAAAACACCTCAAGTGAGTGACGAGAATGTTGAAGAAGAACCACATACTGAGGAGATCATGGAAGAAAACTCTCCAAACGCCAATCACCAACGGGTAGAAGACTTCGCAGTTGGTTCTGGAAATGATGGAGGTAGAATTGAACCTGAGACTGAGGTGACAAGGGCCATCACAACATTGATGAGAGGTGGATACAGTAAAGAGGAGGCTTGGATGGCATTTGAGGATTCACAATGCCAATTGAGGGAAAAAGCGCTCTTAAAGAAAGCCACTCCGAGAAGAGCTTATGAGGTGCTGCTTGCAATGACCTTCGAGGGAACGCACTATCCACACCAAGAGACCATGGATAAGCTTAAGATTTCAAGAGATGTGGATTTAATGTTGTGGCGTGTCTCATTTTATGTCCTTAGTCTCAAGCGCATACAAAGAAGAGACCCTTCATGTCTTGGCTACGGTTTAGGTTCATGATTATAATGAGAAAGTCAGGGATTTGCTGGAACGAGATGGTGGTGGCTACTTCATCTTCACAGTGGACATGAAGAACTACAAGTTTACGCTGAGGCAAATTCAAGACTTGTTCCAATTCCTTCCCGGAGCTGTTGTATACCCAAACATTGACGAATTTGAGCTCGATGAGCTGTGGTATATGATCAGTGGTACAAGAAAGTTCAATGCAGCTTGATGTAAAGGCAACTGAATCAAAAATCTGTGCATCAACTATATGCGCAGAGCTGTAGCAAATGTCCTTTTTGGAAGATCGACAACTGCCTCAATAAACTTTGGAGAGATACAATTACTTTTTACTGTGCTTAAAGAGATTTTGGGTGAGACACCAAGTGACAGACCTATCATCGGAGACACTTGTAAGGAAGGGAAAATCAAAACCAATTTACATTGGTGGTGTTGTATACTAGATTCTAAAGGCCTGTGATGTGGATGTTGATGAATCAAAATGGTCTGAGGCAAGGTTCATGGATGTTGATTACATGAGAAAAGCTGACATATTGACTAGGTCTACAAGAGAAGGCCAGCTTGTGTACAGATTCATCCATTCAGAAGAACCTAACGCTCTCATCATTATGCCTTGCTTGGAACTAGCTTCGATCAAATTGGAAAACAACGCCGACTTCGTTCTGCCATTGAGCGCCCTTGCCAATTCACAAGAACAACTGATATGCATGACTTTTACCCCCTTTTAGATCCTCATCTAGTTTGCTTTGCATACATTTTCGCAGCATTATCAGCATTTTAGAGTCATTCTAGGTCCTTATCACGCATTGCGCATTTGCATAGCACGCATTCCATTTTTAGTGCATTCTCAGGTACTTTGGAAGGAGCTTGGCCCATTATGGGAACTGAGGAGCACGAAGACAAACTGGACCTGAACAGAATGACGATAGTGATCAGAAGAGACGACTAAGTATGAGAGAAGATAGACTTGACTGGATTACTCGACCTAATTCAGGTTGAGTCAAAAGAACTCGACACCTTCACATGCAGCTCGACCACCACACTCGACTTGGAAAGTCGAGTCTTACCTCGACAATTCAGCACCCTTGACCCAAGGAAGCACCATCCATCGCTCGAACTAAAAGGAAGCTGAACGGAGATCCATCACTCGACCAGGAGACTCGATTTGAAGAGAGTCGAGTGGCATAGCGTCGACCTGAGACTCGAGCTGTGGACACCCGAGTAACCACGACTCGACTGAACGACTCGACCCGCTCTTGGTCAAGTCACCTACCCGCACAATAGCTTTGTTGACTTTTTCCCTGTTGACTTAGGTCATTTTGTATGAAGCCTATAAATACACTTGGCTTGCCCACATTTTAGGGGGTTTGAACCTACATTTTAGAACGCTTTTATCTCTAGTTTTCCTCTGATTTTCATGTATTGAATGCTTGATTTAGTAATGGTTAATTGAGAATTTGCCTTTGATTCCTTCTTCATTGTTGTTTATCTTCCCATCATCTCTCTAATCATGTCATTTACTTTAGTTTTTGAGTTCAGTCACCTGCCCATGATTAGTGAGTAGTGTTCTTATGGGTGTTGAGAAAATGAGGTAGATTCATGTGGAACTAGGGGAATCCAGATTGCTTAAGCTTAATGTTAGTAGATTCTCATCAGATTTAATGAGCCTAATGCTTGTTTCTTGCTAGCTACTTGAATTATGATCTTTGCATTTCTAGCCTAAGGGATTAGATGTCTAGAGTGCTTATTGACTGTTGTGGATTGTTTCTTTATGCTTGTTGGGTTAGGTACCGTTAACGGGAGTTAGGTCTGGTTCTAACTGAACAACGTTCAATAGTCACGGGAGTGGTATTGATTGCGTCGAATCCTTGGTCTGAGATCATTGCCAGTTGGTTTGTTAAGTATTCTAGAACCCCCTAGCTAAGCTAAATCAATAACCTCACTCCTCAGTGCCCAGCCTTTCGTTAATCGTTCATTGCTTTAGTTCCGTTGCCTACTGAGTTGTTTACGTTCTTCACTACTTGTTCTGTCTCACTTGAGTTGGATTGACACCTATTATACTACATCGACATGATAGTGTTCTAGGATTTATTTGATCTGATTGCACAAACACGTCAAAAATCTCTTATCAAATTGGCGTCGTTGCCAAATTGAGTGTTTGCTTGCTACATTCGGAACCTTGGATCTCTTGAGACCAAGTTCATGTTACTAATCACTCGTTTTCTATGTTTTTTGTGTCTTTCATGGTCCCTCGAGTTGCCTACTCGATCAAATCAGGTCAAGTTCAGTTTTATGTTGCTCAGTATTTGCAACTCGAGTCTACTACTCGACTGGAACTGATTCGAGTTGTGATTTTGCTGCTCAGTTTTTGTCACTCGAGTCTCCTACTCGACCTACACTGGGTCGAGTTGTGTTTTCTGGGCTGAATTTATGCGTTTATGCAGACAAGATCAAGGGAAAATCAGCATCTTATCCGCTACATAGACAACATTAATCAGTTGCCCCGTGAGTTAAGAGAACAACAAGATATGTTACGAGCTGATCAACCGGATCACATAGGTATGGAAAACCAGAATGCACCACCACCTGTGCACGCCCCTCAACAGAGGAGGCCGAGATATATTGGTGCTGGAGACGCACCAAGCACTCACATTCAACGTCATGGGATTGTTCCCCCTGCCATCCCCAATAATAACTTCGAGATCAAGAGTGGACTCATCACCATGGTCCAGAAAAAAAAATTCCATGGTCTCCCTGTTGAGGATCCGCTTGATCATCTTGATAACTTTGAAAGGCTCTGCGACCTCACTACGATTCACGGTGTTAGTGAGGATGCTTTCAAGCTGAGACTCTTTCCCTTCTCTCTCACTGACAAAGCACGTCAATGGGAGAAGCATCTACCTCCGGGCTCTATAACTTCATGGGATGACTGCAAGAGGGCTTTCCTTGCCAATTTCTTCTCAAACTCTCGGACAGCACAACTTCGCAACAACATCTCCAGCTTTGTTCAAAAGAATTCTGAGTCATTTTCCGAAGCATGGGAATGGTTTACTTCTTACCAATCTCAATGCCCTCATCACGGGTTCGGTGAAGAGTTTTTACTTAGCACTCTATATAGGGGTGTTCTCCCAAAGATTCGCATGCTCTTGGACACCGCAAGTAATGGTAACTTTCTCACAAAAGATGTAGATGATAGCTGGGAATTAGTGGAGAATCTAGCAGTTGCGGATGGTCAATATGGTGAGGATTTTGATCGAACCAGTAATGCTGACTCTGATACAGTTAGTAGGAAGGAGATTAAAGCTCTCAATGCGAAATTGGATAAGCTCATCTCAGTTGCATCTCAGAAACAGGTTCATATGGTTTGTGAGGCAATGGTTGCAGATGGCGAAGACTGTCAGATTGAGGAGGTCAGTTTTGTGTAGAATCCAGGGGGTTACAAGAACCATAATACCTACACGCAGACTCCATCCTTGTCTTACCGCAACACCAATGTTACAAACCCACAAGACCAAGTTTACCCACCTCAGCGGCAACAAAACCAACCCAAACATTATGTTCCCAACTACTAGCCGCAGCAGCCTCCTATGGCACCAACTCCGGATATAATGGGTATGCTTCAGAAACTCCTTCAAGGATAGACATCTAGTGCTCAAGAGTTGTCAAAGATGCAAGCTGAATTGCATAGTAAGATCGATGTCTCTCACAATGATTTAAATTACAAGAGTGAAACATTGAATACAAGGTTGAAGTATCTAGAGAGTCAACAAGCGTCTTATTCTGTGACACCTAGTGGGCATCTACACGGAAAAGCTATTCCAAACCCCAAGGAATACACCGTCCAATCTATTACCCTACGGAGTCAAACGGAGCTTTCTCCATGTACTGGGAATGTTGTTATTACTGAGGACAGTAAGGCTCAAGGAGGGGAGGATAGCCTCTTCAAATCTAAGGGTGAAAAGGCTGAAAAATCAACTCCAGCAGCTGCACTCGACCAGCCTACTCGACTGGAAAGGGGTCGAGTTCAGTTTTCTATGGAGAAAAATCTACCCAAAACCTCCATTAAAGCCCAACTCAAGTCTCTAACTCAACCTCCAGGTCGAGTTGTGCCTTCTGACTCCCAAAAACCTGCATTTTCAAAGAATATGAGCAAATCTTCAGCTCCACCCCCATACAAACCCCAACTACCATTTCCTGGACGGTTCAAGAAGGAATTTGCTGAGAAATACAAGAGCTTCTTTGAAAATCAAATGAAGGGGATTGAACTTCGGATTCCAATATTGGACGCATTTACTCTTGCTCCTCAGTACCAAAAATTCCTCACGGAAGCTGTTAAAGATAGGACCAGAGAAGTAGAGGGTATGGGAATAGAGATTCATGAGTGTAGCGCCATCACACAGATGAGGGTAGTGCAAAAGAAGTTAGAAGACCCCGGAACATTCACTTTGCCATGCTCTTTGGGTCATTTAACCTTCAGCAAATGCCTTTGTGATCTCGGAGCTTCGATTAGTCTAATGCCACTCTCTGTTGCAAAGCGGTTAGGATTCCACAATTACAAGTCCTGTAAGCTCTCTTTGATCCTAGCTGACAGGTCCGTTTGATTGCCATATGGTCTATTGGAGGATTTGCCTATTAAGATTGGCAAAGTGGAAGTCCCCACAGACTTTGTAGTGCTTGACATGGACGAGGAACCAGAAGACCCACTGCTTCTTGGTAGACCGTTTTTAGCCTCAGCTGGTGCATTAATTGATGTGAGGAGTGGAACGATCGAGCTAAACCTTGGGAAAAACCTCAGAATAACATTTGATATAAATGATGCAAAGAGGAAACCAACCATTGAAGGACAAACGTTCTCAGTTGAAGGATTGGACCCGCTGGATGATAAACCGCTTAAACTCCCCTGCATTGTATTGATAAAGAGCAGAAAAGCTAGTGACTACCGCAGCAAGGTTCCGATGTATGAAGAGATTATAGACGGGAAAAGCCTTGCATCTATGGTTGCTTGTGATGAGACTGCACAGCCACCTCCTAAGGAGTTATGCAAGCTGCCAACATTTGACCTTGGACCTGATATTGTCTTGCAGCCAATTGGATATGTGGATGGAGTAATGGAGTACAAGGTTAAGAGCAACAATCGCCCCAAGCTATTCGCTAAGGTCAAGCAACTTCTCTTCCCATCAAAGCTAAATTCAGATTGGTCAGGGCCTTTTAACATCAAAGAGGTTATGCCTTGCGGAGCCATCAATTTGGTTAGCAAGGAAGGAGATGATCTTCCAAAAAATGGGCAGAAAGTTAAGGTTTACATGGCCGTTGTAACGAAGGGGACTCCACCTCCCCTCTCTGATCCACCCCAACTCTAACGCGTGTGAAAAGTCAAGCTTAGTGACTATAAACAAGCTCATTTGGGAGGAAGTCCCATGGTATCCTTGTACATATTTGCTTGCAGTGTTTCTTTGTTTCTTTGGTATTTCTTGTGTTTTAAGCTCAGGGGAAGTGTGTGGAGCATCATGAAGTCGAGTAAAGTTGACTCCAGACGTTACCTATTGAACTCGACCACCGCACTTGATCACCTTAAGGTCAAGTTCAACTTTTGCGCAACAACCGGGGCAAACTCGAGTTCTGAACTCGACTAGACAGGTCGAGTAGACCAGATTTTGGTACAAATCCGTTAAACTCGACACCCTTACTCGATCAATCTGGGTCGAGTTGACCATTCACCCAGTAGCTGAGCTTCACTCGAGCGTGTAACTCAACCAAACAGAGGTTGAGTTAGTGCAAAACGTGCCCCAAATTCGTTTTCAAGTCTCCAACAAGGTACCAACTCCTATCACTCACTGTAAATACCATTGCATTTTTCATTTTGTTGTTGGTCTAGAATTCTCTTTCAAGCTTTTATTCACACAAGGAACTGTGTGATTTAAGTTTGGGGGAGGACTCTAGAGGATATTAACCATGTTCGCTCTGTTCTTAGTTCTAATCTCCATGCATCACATTCACAGCATAGCATATAAGGCATACAAAAAACCAAAAACATCGAAAAATCTTTTCAAAAATACATAAAAAGAGTGTCATGTAGCTGCATTCATGTAGGATTGAGTCTAGTACTGCATAGGGGATTATGATGAGTACGCCTGATTGAACTTGTTGATTCTTTGTGCTAAATTCACCGCCCTAGATATAAGTTGATTGCTGCATGCTTTCTTGTCCAAAATGTAAAACCGCACCATGTTAGGGAAGTCTACGTAAGTACTCATGCCTAATCGAATCATGTTGAGACCTGATGCTGATCCTTGCTTAAGTGAAAACCATAATCTTGACTGTTAACCATCGAGTATATGCATCAATTTTTAAAGCTTGTGGATTACACAGAATATTTGGATTTCCTTTACCGTCATGCAATCTAACGTGTTAATCCAAATAGACTCCCACCATGCATTGTACCTTATTTCAACCCATCCGCTGCTTGTTGTGTGTTTCGTGAGGTCTATTTTCGGTTTATCTTGGCATAAAGTGTTATGTGAAAGCCGACAAGAGCATGACTTCATGTAGATGCTGGTTCACGTTTTCTGGACCAGATAGGAATAGGTGGTTTCGATTCTGGGTATGGAAATGTCTGGGTCTGTGCGGAAAGGAATGAAAAAGAAAGAAAAGGGCTAAGTAAAGAGTCTACATCTAAGGAGAAAGGGGCTGGAAAATGTTTAATGTGTTCTAGTAAAGGTCTTGGGTAGTAAAAAAAAAAAAAAAAAAAAAAGGAAATGGGAAGAACCATGTGCTGTAACTGTTTAAATCCCAGACCGCTAGAAGTTACAAATTTGTGAATCCCCCTCCTTAGAATTGTGAATGGAAAAGCTTATGAGTATGATCTTGGCGGCTAAACAGAGAAACAAGCCTTGAATGAAAAGGGTAGTCTAGGATCAAATTCTGGGTTTAGATTGATAGAATGAAACCGATGTGGGCATACGGGTAGATGAAGTCATGTTTTTGTATGCGCCTATTGGTTCTCACCTTTAGCATTATGCTGAAGCTTAATCCATTTCATTGAGTGATCCATGTGCATTGATTGACTAGTTACTATGTAGAGATCATTCTAATCTCTAGACCTCACCTTTAGCCAAACAAGCTTTTAAAACTGTTGCATATGCTCGATTCACAGTTCTGTGTTTAATGAATGTCAAAAGGATTGGTTGAAGCGAATGCATGTGTAGGTTAAGGCTGAACTTGTGCTAGATTATGACTAATATGGCTAATGTTTTCAGAGTATGACTTGCTTAGTTATGCATTTTAGAACTTGTATCCAAGACGTTGAGTTTAGCATTTGAATCAATTAGTTTTGGCTCTGAATCCCCGTCTCCATCTTCGTTCCCATCTTAGTTCATTTTGTTTGCTTGAGGGCAAGCAAATGCTAAGTTTGGGGGAGTTGATATGCATGAATTTTACCCCTTTTTAGATCCTCATCTAGTTTGCTTTGCATACACTTTCGCAGCAGTATCAGCATTTTAGAGTCATTCTAGGTCCTTATCACGCATTGCGCATTTGCATAGCACGCATTCCATTTTTAGTGCATTCTCAGGTACTTTGGAAGGAGCTTGGGCCATTATGGGAACTGAGGAGCACGAAGACAAACTGGACCTGAACGGAATGACGATTGTGATTAGAAGAGACGACTAAGTATGAGAGAAGACGAACTCGACTGGATTACTCGACCTAATTCAGGTCGAGTCAAAAGAACTCGGCACCTTCACATGCAACTCGACCACCACACTCAACTTGGAGGGTCGAGTCTTACCTCGACAATTCAGCACCCTCGACCCAAGGAAGCACCATCCATCGCTCGAACTGAAAGGAAGCTGAACAGAGATCCATCACTCGACCAGGAGACTCTATTTGAAGAGAGTCGAGTGGCATAGCGTCGACCTGAGACTCGAGCTGTGGACACCCGAGTGACCACGACTCGACTGAACGACTCGACCTGCTCTTGGTCGAGTCACCTACCCGCACAACAGCTTTGTAGACTTTTTCCCTGTTGACTTATGTCATTTTGTATGAAGACTATAAATACACTTGGCTTGCCCACATTTTAGGGGGTTCGAACCTACATTTTAGAACGCTTTTATCTCTAGTTTTCCTCTGATTTTCATGTATTGAATGTTTGATTTAGTAATGGTTAATTGAGAATTTGCCTTTGATTCCTTCTTCATTGTTGTTTATCTTCCCATCATCTCTCTAATCATGTCATTTACTTTAGTTTTTGAGTTCAGCCATCTGTCCATGATTAGTGAGTAGTGTTCTTATGGGTGTTGAGAAAATGAGGTAGATTCATGTGGAACTAGGGGAATCCAGATTGCTTAAGCTTAATGTTAGTAGATTCTCATCAGATTTAATGAGCCTAATGCTTGTTTCTTGCTAGCTACTTGAATTATGATCTTTGCATTCATCCACCTACCAAGTGTTCGATGAAATGTTTGAATGAGTTAAATTCTATGATTTGCATTTCTAGCCTAAGGGATTAGATGTCTAGAGTGCTTATTGACTGTTGTGGATTGTTTCTTTATGCTTGTTGGGTTAGGTACAGTTAATGGGAGTTAGGTTTGGTTCTAACTGAACAACGTTCAATAGTCACGGGAGTGGTATTGATTGCGTCGAATCCTTGGTCTGAGATCATTGCCAGTTGGTTTGTTAAGTATTCTAGAACCCCCTAGCTAGCTAAATCAATAACCTCACTCCTCAGCGCCCAGCCTTTCGTTAATCGTTCATTGCTTTAGTTCCGTTGCCTACTGAGTTCTTTACGTTCTTCACTACTTGTTCTGTCTCCGTTCATAAGTAGGTCCGCATAATTTCTGAATGCTAGCAACACACTTTAGTTGGATTGACACCTATTATACTATATCGACATGATAGTGTTCTAGGATTTATTTGATCTGATTGCACAAACACGTAAAAATCTTGTTATCAACAACTCTAAGCTCATCCACCCATCCCAGCAGATAGTGAAGAAATAGTTACTTCTTCATGGAATATACTGCACCAAGACAAGGAGTAGTGGTCAAGGCAGCTCATAAGCACATTGGCATGCTCCAAAAGGTGAACAAGTGGCTGGAAAAGAAAGTTAAGGGGCTGGTGAATAGGAAGTGGAAAAGGAAGAGCTCAAGAGGGAGATACAAGCTCTAAAAGAAAAATTTGGTGGTGAATCTTCCCAAGCCCTAGCTTTGCTACAAAGGTGTCACTCAGTCTCAGTAGAAGAAACTCGTGTGCCACAACCAGTTCCAGCAAGACACTCTTCAGCAGATGGTACGCTGGTGTACAGAAGGAGAAGTGGTTTGCACAGAAGGCCCAAATCGAGTGCACAACTCGACCAGACTGGGGTCGACTCGCACTATCTAGACACACCAGTATAGCACTCAACCACCCAGCTTGATCAACCTGAGGTCGACTTGCACCTGAACGTAGCCAATTACACCTTGGAGACCATGAATGCCTATACAACCAATTTCTTTGGCTTCTAAAAGGTACCACTCCACTCCTTTCATTGTAAATACTATTACATTTTTATTTTGTTTGCTGCTGTCTAGGATTCTCCTTCAAGCTTTTCTACACACAAGGGACTGTGTGATTTAAGTTTGGGGGACGGTCCTAGAAGACATTTGACCATGTTTTATGTGATCTTAGTTTAACTTTCCATATAATTCATGCATCTCATATATGGCATAGAAAATCCAAGCAGATTTTTTATTTCAACATATTTCATCATGAAATAGCATCTAAGGCACAGAAAAAACCATAAAAATTGATAAACTTTTTCAAAAACCCAAAAACAAAGTGTTCATGTAGTTGCATTCATTTAGGATTGAGTCTAGTTGCATTCATTTAGGATTCATGCATCTGCACTTGTGTTTTGGGAATTATCTTTCTAATGATGAGCAATCTTTTTAGGTTGTTTACTAGTAACATTGTGAGCTTTTGGTCTTGCGGGTCTTTCCTTTAGAAAGCTAAATTGTAGATCATCCACCTAAGAAACCTATGCTTGTGTTAGTATCTCGAACGTGCCTGATTTGTTTCCTTCTAATTGAACTTAACTTGCTGAGCTAGGGCTTAAAGATGCATCGAATGTTTTCCTTCCTTGAAGCTTAACTTGATTCTTAAAAGTTGTTAAAAGTGGTAAAATGTGATAAAAACGGTAAATCCCTATGTTTGCATAAGTCTGGTTAATCGAATGGATATGTTGCCTTAATCTTGAACCAGGGGTGTGCGTAGACCAGTACATCCTTGCATCTCATGGCTCGATGAATCAACTAGGAGGATGCGTAAATTCGTAGTGTCTCACACTTGTGTAATCAACTTATCTATCTCTCCAATTGTGGCTGTGAACCAAGGATGTGCGTAAACATGTACACCTTTGTGTCTCTCACAGTATGGTGAAACAGTTGGGAGGATGCATAAACATGTAGTCTTTAACGCTTGTGTAAACCAACCCAGAAACACTTAAAAAGAAGTAAAGGAATGTTGAAATTAATAAGAAAGGGAGCCATAGCAAAGTAATTGCAATAAAAATCTTGTTAAATTTCGGGGAAGTTAAATCACATGTTCTTTGATTGATAGTCCCTCTTGAAGCTCTCACCATTAGAAATAAGGAATAAGATTTTTGTTCTTAGAGATCGGCTTAGGTATTAGGGATCTTAGGTCTGGATGCTAAGCTTGGATGCAAGTATATTGTGATCTTTCCAATGGAATAGGGGTTCACCTGTGGATTATGGTTTTTGATTTGATCAGTTGTTTGTTTGAAGTGAGACATTCCCTATGTTTTCTTGTTTATTTGCTTGAGGGCAAGCAAAGACTAAGTTTGAGAGAGTTGAAATGTATGTTTTAGGAGCATTATTTAGCACATTTTGCATACATATCCATAGCATTTCCATCATTTTAGAGTCCTTTAGGTTTATATTGCATATTTTGCATTTGCATTGCATACATGTTGCATACAAAGTGATTTTTAAGTACTTTGGAGCGTTTTGGATCATTTTAGAGTAGTATTGGGCATATGGACTAGCAAGGACCGGACTGGAGAGCAAAACATGAGCAAGGAAGCAGCTAAGAACAAGAACTTGGTGAGCTACAGATGAACTGAACAGACCTCGAACACAAGAACTTGACCATCTAACCTCGAGTTGCATGGATCCTGAAGACATAGCAGACTAGACCACACAACTCGACCAACTCTTGGTCGAGTTTCCTACCTGATTTCGTTTTGTTGACTTTTTAAATTTTCGTTTGACTTTTTAGGGTTTTTTGTAAGTGGACTACAAATACTCTTTTAGCCCACAAAACCAGGACCACGTTTTAATTCTACTTTTGGCAAAGTTTAAGAAAGCTTTTCTCTCTTTTCTCTTGTAATTTCCAGAACTTGAAGTCTAGATCTTTTGTGATCCTTTCGTTATATGAAATTCTGTTTTTGAGTATTCTTTTTCATCTCTTTCTTGTCTTTCTAATGATGTTAAGCATTTCATTTTCCGGGTTGTTTAATTTTATTTAGGGTTCTTGAGGAGATGGGTTAGTCCTTGTAGATCTAGTGATTCTTTCATTTGCTTAATTTTATTCATGGTTAAATCTCTCCATTCTAGGTGTTCTTAATGCCAATTTCAACTTGATCACTTGAGATTTGATGTTTACTTTCCGCACCCATAAGGTGTTTGTGAAAATGCTTGAATGAACCTAGACTTGAGATTTTCATCTGTAACCCAAGAAATTAGCTGTTTAGAGTGTGTATTGGCTGTTTTAGGTTGTTTCTTAATGCCAAACCAAGTGTGGATTGCTAATGAGAGTTAGATCTGATTGCATTTGGGTTGTGTTCAATATTCATGACAATGATATTGATTGCTTGAATCTATTTCCTAAAGGTCATCTAATTAGGTTGTTAAGCAATGTAGAGGTCCCTAGCTAAGATTTGATCCATTATCCTAGCTCCGCATGAACCCATCCTAATCGCATTTTGTTATTGTCTTTGCCTAGTTTCGATTTCTTTATTGCTCAGTTTTTAAGCTTAATGCTCTACTCCTTTATGCTTTGTTTTGCATCGTTTTACTTTGTTTATGTTCAGTTGCTTACATTGTGATTTGGTGACAAAATCATTGCTTGAATTGGCTTGGATTAGAATAGCTTCTCATATTCTAAGTGCTAGTAACACATTTGTTGGTTCGATACCTTATGTACTACAATTGGCAATGCATTAGGCATTTGATTGCTTGACCACACAAAATTCTTGTTATCAAATGCTAAGGTGGTGCTGAAGCTATTTAAGAGCATCATTTTTCCCAGATTTGGAGTGCCAAGAGTATTTATCAGTGATGGAGGCTCTCATTTCATCAATAAGCTGTTTGAAAACCTATTGAAGAAGTATGAAGTTTAAGCATAAGGTTGCTACACCTTATTACCCACATACATTGGTCAAGTTAAAGTTTCAAACAAGCAGATCAAATCGATTCTTGCAAGAGTTATTTGTGTATCCAAGAGGGATTGGTCTGTTAAGCTTGATGATACTCTTTGGGCATAAAGAACATCTCATAAAACTCTCATTGTAAGAACTCAATTCCAGTTAATATATGGGAAATCGTGCCACTGACCTGTAGAGATTGAGTACAAGGTAATATGGGCAACAAATTTTATGAACTTTGATCTCAAGACATCTCAACAGAGAGAGCTATTGATTTGCTTGAGCTAGAGGTGAACAGACTTGAGGCTTATGAGAGCTCAAAATTTTACAAGGAAAGGACTAAAGCACTTCATGACAAAAAGATCTCTCCAAAGAGGATCATGGCTGGTGATTAAGTTCTTTTGTTCAATTCAAGACTCAAGCTATTTCCAGAAAAGCTAAAATCCAGGTGGTATGGCCCTTTCAAATTTCAAGAAGTCTTCCTATATGGAGCAATGACTCTGATAAATAAGGATGGAGAGAACTTCATTGTGAATGGATAACGAGTCAAGCCTTACCTGGCTAATGAAACAGTCCCAGAGAACACTTTAGTGCATCTCTGTGAACCCACCCAAACCTAAAAGGGAAGAAGAGAGAGTCAAGCTTGGTGACTTTAAACTAGCTCACTTGGGAGGAAGTCCCATGGTATCCTTGTAAATAATTTAATTAAGTTTTAGGATTTTTTTTTTGTTTCTTTTGTTTTGTTTTTGAACTTCATGATTTTAAGGATTGATCTAATAGGTGGTATGGTTTAATTCAACGGTTTTGGCAATAATTGGGGTAGGTTGAACCCCAACAACCACACCACATAAAATTTTACCACATTACCCAACACATAGGAGATCACAAAATCTGGTGGAACAAAACTAGCTTGGGTAGGGTAAATCGAATTAACCATAAAGCTGTCAAGAAAAGGGGGATTTACTCTAGAATCTGATTGATAAAGGTGTGACTCGACCTAGACAGCTAAGTGGTCATGTCGAGTCATAGGTAAAAAAGGTGAATTCATGGAATTATCCACCAGATTCTCCATGGGCTCTTGTATCCTTAAACACTACCCCTTTTAGTTCACCAGATATTATACTTGTTCTACATTCCCCATCACATTTCCTTAAAGTTTTGTTGTTGGGACCCATATGTTTCCTCTTTTGAGTCGCACACAACTTACTCCTTACACACTAACTGCGCAATCACGTTTTTAAGTCGAAAAAGGGAGTCCATATGGTCACATGCAGCTTAAAAAGAGAATGTTCATCTCTTTCATCACACACGAAGAACAACACTTCTCTCTCTCATCCATTGCATTGTCTCTTTGATTAATCTTGCTTGGAAGAAATGTCTTTCCTTTTTGCAAAGATTTGAATCTGACTCAACCATAACTGTGAAGCACAAGGTTGAGCCAACTTCCTCGCCCTCGTGAATTGCCAAACTCGAGTCCTTGAACCGAGTCATGAGGTCATGTTCTCTGCAACTACTGATTTACCTCCCAAATCGAGCCACATCACAGCATCAAGTAGTGAGTTTTGCAACAGAGTTATTTTTCTTGGAAAAATCGTAAATAGCTCGAGCAAAGCAGTGGAACAAGAGGGTCGAGTTGATTGATTTTCTTGCAGTAAAGAAGCTAACTCGACCGTTCTTATAGAGGCGTGAGGCCGAGCCAATTTTGCATAGGAAATATGTTAAAACCTGAAGCTAGTTTTCAAGGAGGAGAACTAGAGGTTCAAGACGTGAAGAGCCTCCAATAGTTAATTTTGCTGATGAGTGTGCTGCAAAGTATATGGAAAGAAGAGAGAAAATCAGAAGAAAAGAGGATATCAGAAGAAAAATGGTCATAAGAGGGTAAAGGATTGCTAAGGATCATGCGTTCGATGTAATATGAGGGGTTGAGGATATTGAAGGCAGTAAAGAAGAGGAAATGGTTGATGATTTAGAAGGCGAGGAAGAAGTTCACCTCACCTACATAAGTGTTCAACATTTTTCGCAAGATGAAAGTTTAGGGAACTCGGTATATTGATCGTGAAACCATGGTGAAGTTGGCAATAGATGGAGATGTGGATTATTTGCTCAAGAAGTGTGGTCTCACACACTTTATATCCTATAGCCAACCAGCTCACAAGGAGGAAACCTGTTAGTTCCTTGCCTCGGTTAAGATGAATTTGTATGATGATGACATGGAAGCCTTGAGAGAAGACATGTATTTTGGGTATATCATTTTCAAAGCCCGGAATAAGAGCAGCAATTAAGAGGAATACGGTTTCACAGTCAAACAATTCAAATCAGTGTTTGAACTTCTAGGTGGGAAAATTGCAATTATGGTTATGAGAGTGAAGAGCTGTAGGCTCTATGGCAAGTAATAGATGGACCACTTGATTATCTTCCATCACGAAGCAAGAGCAATAAAATTTGGAACCAAGCTATCCACTACTTTCACAGTCATAGCTAACACATGTTTCCCAAGAATGCTGACAGGAAATGTGAAGCAGCTAGAGCTAGAAATGATTAATGAGGTATTGAAGGAACTCCTTAACAGAGAGCAATTAAGATATGGTAGAGAATTCAAGGGGATGTTCCAGGAGACCAATTTTCTTCTGTACTCTTCGACCAACTGCTGAGCTATACGACTTGGGCTGCAAGGCTAAAAGATAAGGCAAGCAGAGTGATCTGTGTTGGTGGAATTGTGACCGTGATCTTAAAAGCTTGTTGAGCGAAACTGAAATCTGAGCTTATTCCTCCTACATGTATCAATATTCCATACCTCAAAAGGGTAGGATTCTTGGAGAGAACACCAAGAAACGGACTCTGTTTTTACATATTCATTAATCTGGAAACTGGAGATGAAGAATAGTTGCAACTTCCTAATTTGAAGTTTACAACTTTAAAGGTGGGGCATAACATTGACTTCTGGCCTCCAAGAGAGATCCTTTGGACTGTAGAAGCTCGGGAAAATGTTCAGGAACAACCAAGGGACATAAGTAGAAATCGCCAAGCAGTAACCAGACTATTATTATTTTGATGAGCATATCGATCCAAAGCTGAGCAAAGGAGTAAAAAAAGCATATAAGCGGACTGGTCTACGTCAAAAATGGAACAAGTAGTAGGATGGTGTGATCGAATCATTGAGGAAATCAAAACTTGAGTTTATTGATCATATTAAAGAGCTCCAGAGAGCTATGAGGTTTGGTTCTCATTCTAGACAATAGACTCCACAACCACAGCCACCAACACTGCGAAGAACCAGATATGTTTCTCAAGCACCTCGAAGACGCTCTACTTCTATCCTAGTTCAGACTTCGTCATACATACCAATGACATAGCCAGTGTATCATGATATAAAGCTGACTCAGTAGTTCTCAGTCAATTTCGATCTCAAGTTGACCCCGCAGGTTGAGCACAAGGTCGAGTTAGGTGGTGGCTATTAGAATTACAGTGCTGAATAAGACCATAGATCATAAACTATCCCATTTCATGAGCTGTGACTTGGAGAAGGGGAATCCGAGTCTTCTAGAGCTACATTACACTTGGTTGCATCAGAACACACAACTCCACTGGACTATAACCCTTCCCGCTTTGCTGCATCAGAACACACAGGTCCACTAGACTATGATCCATCACATCAATCTCTACCACCTTATACACAAAATGCAGACCCATCTATGTGGACCTTGTACTTCTAGTAATGTACCAACTCCGAACTCCACTGTAAATACCATTGCATATTTCATTTTGCTTGAATGGTCTAGGAATTTCCCTTTAAGCTTTTGTTACACAAGGGACTGTGTAATTTAAGTTTGGGAGAAAGTTCTAGAGGATATTAACGTTGTTTTATGTGTTCTTAGTTTCGATTTTCCATTGTAGATCATGCATTCGCATTTAAGGCATAGAAAATCCAAAAAAAATTCATGTTCAGCATATTTGATCATGCATAGCATATGTGGCATAGAAAACACAAAAAATCGAAAAACTTCTTCAAAAACCATAAACAGAGTGCTCAAGTAGTTTGCATTCATTTTAGGATTGAGTCTAGGCATTGCACTGGAGATTAGGATGATTTTACCATTTTATCTTGTTGAATTAATGGGCTAAATTCAATGCCCTAGATATATGTTGTCTGCTGCATGCTAGCTTGCTTGAAATGTAAGGCTGCACCATGTTAGGAATGTTTAGTTTGAGCATCATGCCTTGGCTGAACCATGTATTGATCTGATTCCATTCCTTATTAAGTGAGAACCTTAACTTGACTTCTAATTATCAAACGTATGCATCTAATTTAAGCTTGTTAATTATCTAGAATACTTGGATTTCCTTTTTCCCTCAACATCTACCTTGTTAATCTAAGTAGGATCCCACCATGAGCCTAACCATCTTTTGAACCATTCATTTCTTGATGAAAGTTATGAGAGGTCTATTTTTTGGAATAAGCTTGGCATAACGTGTTAGATGAGGGTCGACAAGAACAAGATCTCATGTAAATTCTGGTTCACTATTTTTTAATCAGCTAGGTTTAGGTGGTTTCGATTTATGGGTGTGGGAAGTTTATTTTTATGCATTGGAAAAGAATGAAAGAATGAAAAGGTAAAAAGTTCTAAGTTAAAAAAGTATAAGGGGAGAAAGGTCTGAAAATACATATGTTTTCTAGTAAAGGTTTTGAAGAATAAAAGTATAAAAAAGGTTTTAAGTAAAGAAAAGAGTAAACAAAGACAAATGTGTAGATAAGTCTTATGGAATAAGAAAGAAAAGAACCAGAGCAGTATGATATAACAATCCCAAACCGATAGAAGTCACCAATTAAAACCCTCTCCTTAGTATGAAAATGGAAAAATCTTGAGAAGTGGATCCTTATAGAAGTTGTGCCTGAAATAGAAAAGAAAAGTCTTGAGAAGAAAAGGTAGACTTATGACCATTTTTTGGGATTAGATCAGATAGGTTTGAGTCCAATTCCAGGTGCA
This sequence comes from Lepidium didymum, assembly GCA_963920545.1. Taxonomy (NCBI): domain Eukaryota; kingdom Viridiplantae; phylum Streptophyta; class Magnoliopsida; order Brassicales; family Brassicaceae; genus Lepidium; species Lepidium didymum. The sequence continues at coordinate 9,087,288 of OY986988.1, forward strand.
TGGGTAGATGAGTTCTTGTTTTTGTATGAAACTATTGGCTTGTACCTTTAGCATTATACTAAGGCTTATTGCATTCATTGAGTGATCCTTGTGCTGAACTGATTAACCATATACTAAAAGATATCATTTTAATCTCTTAGACATTACCCTTAGCTAAACAAGTTCTTAGGAGATGCATAGCTTCATCCACAGTTCTGAATTAATAAATGTCAACAGGAATTATGATTGACATGGCTAAAGCTTTTAAGTAAGCTTGCTCAGTTTTTGGATCTTAGAACATCTAGCTAGGATAGTGAGTTTAGCATTTGGATTAGCTTATCTTTGGTTCTGAATTCCCTCTTGAAACCTCTTTTCCTTCTTAGTTCTATTTGTTTGCTCGAGGGCAAGCAAATACTAAGTTTAGGGGAGTTGATATGTATGCATTTTAGCTACTTTAAGGTATCTTATCTACTTCATGTTGCATACATATCCATAGCATTTGCATCATATTAGAGTCCATTTAGGTTCATTTGCACACTTAGCATCTGCATTGCATATATTTCGCACTTGGAGTTGTTTTCAGGAGCATTTTGAAATTTTAAAGGTTGATCTGGACCAGAGGTGAAAGGACCCAGCAGGATTTGACAAGAGAATACACTTTGGAGCTGAATATGAGCAAGGAAGAGACAATTTGGATGCAACTCGATGGGTAACTCAACCAGATGGCTCGAGTTGTTTCCACATTTGCCAACTCGACCACAACGGTCGAGTTGGTAGCCAGATCATGAGATTTCTCCAGCTCGACCACTCAGCTCTATCCATGTGGGTGAGCTAGACGATTCCAAAGATTTTTATTGACTTTTTTTAACTTGTCTTTTAGGTTTAATAGAAAGAGAATATAAATACTCATCTTATGTCACAAAAAACATCATCTTAGTTTTTGCCTCTTTTGTGAAAGAATCTTTTGAGGAATTTTCTCTCTTTGTAATTCTAGAACCAAACATTCTTCTTATGAATTTTTAATACAATTTATGTTCTCTTTTCATCTTGTTTATCATTTCCTTCTTGACTTTCTTATTATATTATTTATTTTGATTTCTGAGTTGTTTATGTTCTTAATGATTTATGAGTAGATTATCTAGGGTTCTTAAGGAAATGAGTTAGATTATTGTGGATTTTAGATTCTCTAGTTTGCGTAAGGTTAGATTGGCTAGATGTCTTATGTTTTGGTACTTTTAATGCTTATTTCATTTTGATCATTTGAAATATGAGTTTAGACATTTTAGGACCCAAAAGGTGTTTGATAAAATACCATACCAAACCAATTCAGAGATTTGCATTCCTAACTCAAGGGATTAATTGTTTAGGATGTTTATTGGCTAGATCAAGTTGTTTCTTCATGCATGATTGGTTGTAAAACGCCTATGATGATAGGATCTGTTGATAGCTTCTCTGAGATTGATTGCCATGACAGTAGATTCTGTAGCTTTTGAACTTGTTGTTTGGAGATCATCTCCTTGTGAGTTTGTTAAGCAATCTAGTAAACATAAGTGAACCATTGGTCTATTATTCCCACTCCTCGTGAACCCTCTTTCTTATTTGATTGCTTATTACTCTATCTTTTACATAGTTCTTTGTTTTACTACAATCTGCTCAATTTTCTATCTAGTTCCTAAAGCTTGTTCTGTTTTACTTATTTGTTGTTTCTTTCAGTTATTTGCTTCTTTAAATTGTTCATTTAAGTTGGTAGAAAATCATCGAATCTAATTGGCTTTGATTAAAATAGTCTGATTATATCCTGATTGATTAGTTACTTACCTATTTGGTTCGATAACCAATTATACTGGAATGATTTGATATGTGTAATAGGTATTTAAAACTGAATAAAATCATGTTATCAGTCTCCAAGACAATGAAACCGCAGAGTTAATGAATTTAGGATTCAACATGAATATATGAGAAGTCAGTATGACTACTGTGTGTATCTAAAGAAGTTCAAAGAAAATACAAGTATATATCTACTTCTCTAACTATGTAGATGATATACTCATTGCATCCACTAATAGACAAGAGATACAAGCATTGAAGAATATGCTCAATACAAAATTCGAGATGAAGGATTTAGGAGGAGCAAAGAAGATCCCAGGTATGGAAATAACAAGAGACATAGAGAAGTGTCACATGAATATTTCTCAGTTAGGTTATATTCAAAAGGTACTTGGCAACTTCAACATGGATCTGTCAAAACCAGTATCAACCCCTCTAGGAGCTCATTTCAAGTTAAAGGCAACTATAAAGAAAGAGGAAGTCGATCAAGAGAAGTTTATGAGGTCATTTCCCTATCAAAGTGTTGTTGGAAGTCTTATGTACTCTATGATAGGAACAAGACCTGACATTACATATTTAGTAGGGATTTTGAGTATATTTATGTGTAAGCCAATAAAGGAACATTGGCAAGCCGTGAAGTGGATTCTCAGTTATTTGAAAGGGTGATCAAATGTTCGTCTAAGTTACCAGAAGAAATGAGAATTCATCATCAAGGGTTACTGCGATTCATATTATGCAGCTGATAGTGACAACAAGAAATCAATCACATGTATCTTCACTATAGGAGGTAATGTGACAAGCTGGAAATCTACTCAATAATCTAGTGTGGCCTTGTATACCACGGAGGCCGAGTATATAGCTTAATCAGAATATGCAAAGGAAGTATTGTGGTTAAAGGGTCTAGTAGAAGAATAACAAATGATCGTTATTCTTTCTTATATCTTTGTTTAAAATCTGTTTTCGAACTTATTCACGAAATACTTCTCCGATGAGAAACGGATACCCTTAGGGTGAAGAATTATAGTCAAGATGAAGTGGATTTCTTCTCAGTGTTATGAAGACTCAAACTCAATCAGAATGCTTCAAGTCTGAAGCAAGTTTGCAGTGTCTCTGGTCAAAAGAGAGGTTTATCTGCGATTGGTTTGAGAATTGATCATCAAACCGAGAATTAATCATCAAACCGGACTCCACTCAGCTCAATCACTTCATCTCTGAAGCTCTATCCATTTTTTCTTCAAGCGTGCGTGAGATGGGTTTGTTATTCTTTTTTGTTGTAAGTTGTTTAACTAATTTGGTATATAAGAATACATTATACTTCATTATAGTCTAGGTTCATTGAATCATGTTTTATGATTCTCTCAGATTCATTCTTCGTTAAGTGAGTGAAACAGAGGAGAGAATTCAAGATAGAGAGAAGAGAGATTCTGGAGAGAGTTAAGATTGAATTGATTGTACAGGAGAACTCAGGTTTGAGTTTGTAATTCATTAGTGGATTTCAGAGTTCAAGTTTAAATTTCGGCGAGATGTAGGATCATTGATCCGAACTCGTAAAATCTCAGAGTCTTTACTTTATATTCTTCTTAGTTCAAATTTGATTCAAAGATGTTTTCTAAGCATTAAAAGCAAATCGATTAATCTGCACATCGAGAATCACCTTCATTGCCGAACAATTCAATTACCTAAGAACACTGAAATCGATAACCCAAAAAAATTTGATGCCCTAAATATCGATTTGGTAAAATAAAAGAGAGAATGAAGATTAACCCAAAAAGATCTTCCATATCGGGCTCTACCCCACTCATCTTCTATAGATAAATGAAAAATTAAAGAGGTAGAAGTCAAAAAAAAGAAAAAAAATGCGTATTTGAAGACTGAATTATTGAATGAGGAGAAACAACTAAGGAAAATGGAAATAGAGAAATGGAAGAAGAAAGAAGCTTAGATGGAACATGGTAAAATTGGTTTAACATGAATCTAAAGGTTATATCAACAAATTTAATAAAGAGTAAATTAGACATAAAAGATATATTTTAAGTATTTTTGGTAATCTATACTTTTTTCATGTGATTTTGTTGAGATAGTCTTTATATTAATGTTAAACCCATTTTAGCCTTGTAACAGAGACGAAAAATCATTGGAAAAAAACAGAGACAAACGATAGCAGAGGATTCCAATGACGAATCTTTTTTCAATTACATCGCTAGTTGAATCTTCTCAGACCAAAGTTGCACCACCTTTATCTATATCTCTAACATTTTCATGAGTTTTTGGAATACATATTTTAAGTCGAAATTGGATTTATTAAAATCTATGTGACAATGCTTCTTACGTTTAATTGGCTAACAATCATAGCAAAAACTCATACTTTTGCTAGATTTTCCTCGCCATGACTATCATTTTAAGGTTCGTTTTTGTTCCCGTGTTTTAACATCATTTTGAAGTTTTAAAGTCTCAGTTTTACAGAAACATTAAATTTGTTTAATGAACAACATTAAATTTTGCAGCCAAAAGACACAATTGTTTAATTTTGACTCTTTGTATTATGAGCGACATCAAATTGTTCAATGTATACCAATTTGATCTTAACTATCTTGATTGCAATAATTTTTGTTTTTATTAACAACAAGCATTCTATCACCATCTTCGCAGTCCGATCCTTTTTCCTCAATGTCATTTTGTGTTGTCTATATAGTGCATTTGCTTCTTTGTTGTCTTTTTCTTCAAAGACTTAAGCCCGTTTGCAAGATCAAACGAGCTCAGATCATCGAGCACATCATTAGTAACAGCTACTTGCTCGATCATTTTTTGTTTCATCTCCTATTGTAGAGTCTTCTGACCAAGCCTTCAGGGATACCCTCGATTTCTAGAGGGTCCTCTAAGTTCGGTCATCACCTTGGAGTGTCATTCCAGGTGAAGATTTTCACTATTAATACATATAGTTATATCTGTTTTGAATACATATATTATTACATTATGCAATGAAGCTAATTCTATTCTACGTTTATATTGGTTTTCAAAGCTTTTTTACTATAAATTCTTACGATATAGGCATTTTGAAGTTTTTAGCCAATGTAAGTCTTAAACCACACTGAGTATAACAACCCAAATGCTCTTAAATATGAATTTTTTGTAGAAATTCAACCAACCAAACATCATCTAATCAGTTATGTTTAGGTAAATTTGTTTACAGTTATCTCATCGTCCTTAATTACTCGTTCGATACGTATCAATGATAAGGTTGACCTTCAACTAAAAATTATCTGTGTTTTACATAAAATCTGAAAGAAAGGATAAAACGAGCTGAGAAGACAAACAATGCTAAATTCAATATCTAACTAACTGGGAAAAATTTGTTCAACCTTGGAAGTCTCTAGTGGCTATTTTTTCTACGAGTCAGAGTCTCGTGAATATCAATTAATTGGAACATCATGAAATTCTTCTAAGATTTGAACTTCATTTTTAGTACTCACCCTCTACTCTATGATTGTATGCTCCATTATAATGGCATCTATTGTTTCACTTGTTCATCCAGATGCAAAAAACGAAAGCACTAGATGTATCAAAATTTTAGATTGCAGAGTAATAGTTGTATCATGGTTTGTTGATCTTGAAACCAAAGATTATTACAAAAAGCTATATAACCACAAAACATACTCCATACTTGATCTCTGTATAATATTCTTTTGTTAGGTAGAAGTTTGTTTTGGAAGAATTTATGTGCTCTTTCTTAAGCTAAAGTCAAATAGCTTACTAGTGTTCAAACAATCAATAACAAGATAAATATCTGTAGGATTCTGTTCTTATTAAAACAGAGGTCTATTTCTTTAAACAACCTCTTTTTGTATAAAATTACAAAACGTATTTAAGAACAATTTGTTTAGGCCCTGTAATTTTAGTTTTAATCAGAAAAGCTAGACCTAACACACTGTCACAAAATTCCTTCTATTCAACTCACGTTCTGCTGAATCTCACTTCAACACATGTTCCTATATATTGTGATAAGAAACGAAAATTGGATTCTTTCCTAAACTCAATATAATGGCTAATCAAAAAATGAAACAAATGCAATCTAACATGTATTTACCTTTGGCTGTACCATCTCAGTTCACTTTGTTCAAAAATATGAAACCTTACAAGAATTCGTGGGTAATCAGAGCAAAGATACTTCACTCATGACGACAATACTCTTCCGCTTCCGGTGAATCTATCGAGATGATCCTCAATGATGAATCTGTAAGTAGAAAAATAATTTTCTCTGTAGTCACTAACAAATACTACTCTTCTCAATTATTTTGCAGGGTTCCAAACTTGGTGTTGTTGTCCGCACAGAACATGTTCAAAGTTTTGGTAACATACTCACTGTTGGAAAATGGAAGGTTATCAAAACTTTTTAGTTTGACAAAAGATTATGCTCTCTACAAGCCATCTCATCATGTTTACAAGATCGGTTTCATCTACATGACAACTATAACAAATTGTGATCCTGTCACGAATAATTCATTCATTAGACTCTCTACATTAGATGCAGTTCTTGATCAAAATACTACAATTAACACTAAAAAAATACACATTGATAACAGTGAATTATAGAGTGTTTTACTGAAATGCTAATACAGATCCATTTGTAATTTTTGGTTTATATAATAGCACTAGTTAAACACTAGGAAAAAAAGTTAGTAAACGGGAAAATATAATAACTTTTTCCGCAAAACTTAGTGAAATTTTTCTATCTTACTCATTTTCCTTCTTTTTTCCAAAACCCTCGTTCTGTAAGACAGAAAACAATTTCCCTCTGAATGTCTCTCTAACCCACGAATCCAAACTTCTGGCCAGTAATTGAACTTGCAACCGGTTCTGTTCACCGTATATCTTGTCGCAGACCACAGACCTGTTCGTCTGAGACTCTAATTTGGCGAATTGAAGGCATGTATTTCATACCCAGTCGATTTCTTTTGGTTTTATATCCCGAGTTTTCACAAATTTTCACTTATCTCTTCCTTAAATTTGGTTATTATATACCATGGATCTCAAATCTAATTCCGAAAACAGATTGGTTTAGTTACGGCGACATTTCTTACCTTGACTACGCCATTGTTAAGCACCTCCTTGTCCATGGTTACTCCGTAAGAATTGTCGTCGATTCTCCAGGTATAATTATTTGAATCTGAAATTGAAATTGTTAGTTTTCATTCATTTTTCTTTCGTAAATCAACCAACTTCGTTTGAGTTTTCAGGATTGATGATGTTTTCAGATTCTAAATTAACTCTGCATAAGCCAATTTTGATTAAGAAATTAGTTTTTTGTATTGTATGGTACATCTAAAAATCTGTTGTGTATATGTGATTCGAAGATATTCTTAATTAGAGAAGATGCAGATTTACTTTTTGGACTCGCTTAAAGTAAATCTCGTTTATTGTTGCAGAGATGAGAGCTCAGATAGTGAGTAGGAGAAGTTACGAAGGCACAAGAAGCATGGAAAGCGAAAGAAATGTTGATGTTTTACCTTCTGGTGTTTAGCTTCAAAAACTCCTTTTGTTTATAGGCTAATGACAAGGAGCAAAGCAAAAGTCATCGGCATAAACGGCTTAAGAACAGAGAAAGAAAGGTTGGACATTATATTCTCATTATGTCTGAGATAAATTTTCATCAAGATAACAAGTTACTTATAATACTTCTTTTGACTTTCTCTATGGCCTCTTTGAACTGGGGACTTTGTGTTGTTACAGTGCTGTTATGAAGAGAGAGATCAAAGAGATTGCTTTTTTCCTTCTGAGGACTATGATGCTGATTTGGACAAGTATATGGTAATTGAAGGTGAAGCAAGTAGACGTGTTTGTATCATTTGTTTTGATGCTCCAAGAGATTGATTTTTCCTCCCATGTGGCCATTGCATGTCTTGTTATAAATGTGGAAAAAGGACGAACTTGCCATGGTTAGAGGAACGCAATCAAATATGGGTAGACTATTTTCATTTCTAAAATGTTCATCACATGTCTTTGTGATTGTATACTGCAAGATTATAGCCCAATTGCCAATCTGCTTTCAGAGATTTCAATCTCCTGAATCAGGTTTATATTCTCATTTACAATACCTAAAAGGCTCCACTTCTATCACTTTCACTACTTCAAAGTTCAAACCTACGATTATTGGACGCACTAGTGAGTACTTAAGTCATTCTTATTTACACATATATACATATCTTTAGATTGATATTGCAGCATCTTCCAAAGATATGCTGTGAGCTCGATTGCTCTTTAACAAAAGATGTCACAAGATAATTGTAGTGAACCAAGAGGGGAATTCATGGACTCTACATCTGAAATTTAGAAAAGTATACGGAAGGTATTACATGTGATTCATATTTAAGTTTCTATGATAAAATTTAATTTTTCTGATTAGTTCAACATCCAGGATATGGGCTAGGTGATTTATTTTCTTTGTTGTTGAGAAACTGGATTGAACCAGAAAAAGAATGAGTTGTAGCTTTATGGTATTTTTGATACTTGTGATAAATCTCAACGGTTGTATGAGTAGCTTGTATTTATTCATGGTAAATATTGCTGATCCCTGCAACATGAAATTTAGATCGATCTAGCTTTGTAGTGTTGAAGTCGCAGGCTGAGTTCCACAGTCCACTGAGCAAAGCTAAAGGTAAACAATCCAATGTTTCTTTGTTGCCCACTTCAAAATTCTATGATTGCTTATTATGATTAGTTCAGACTGAGTCCTTACCATTTAACATTTGCAGCAAGAGCTTATTCATTGGGTCAAGTCGTGACTAAGATACCTTATTTGTTGATACAAACTGCAGAGTTTGTGATCGTAATATATTCAATGATTGATTTCTATCCTTCAGCCTCTAAACTCGTTTGGTCCACTCTACTGTATGTTTACCTCTCTTCTAACTTTCAACTACCTTGCCATGTTACTCACCGCCACCACACCAAACTTCATGGTTGATGCTATTGTTCACTCATTTCCGGGTTTTTGATCTCCCAAACGGTAAGATCGATATTCTATGTTCTGATTATCTTAAACAACAAAACATGTTTTGTAATGTTTTGTTTGGTTGTATGAAAATTGTAGCAAGTTCCAGGATGGTGGATTTGGTTTTACTCTCTTTCACAGTGCTAAAAGTTTAAAACCTTTCTAAATCTGACAACTCACAAGCAAATCAAAATTTGGACGATAAATATCCCTAGCAGTCTATTTTACTGATGATAATTGTATTGTGTTTTCTCTTTTACTTATGTGTTGTGCTATAAAAATTTTTGATTGTTGCAGGGAATGAAGAAAATTTTGATTGTTGTACGGAATGAAGAAACTTTGGTCCTGTTTAACTAGTTTGAATAACTAGTTTGAATAACTTGACTAAGCTAAATTAGATATAACTAATGTATGTTAGATTCAGTCTTTTGTAATGTATTTGGGATTGACACATTTGTCATCTAGCTACTTAGGATGAATTTTGAATTTAGATTTGTGTCATATATGACCGGAACAAAACTTATGTTATCTTGAATGAATGTGTATTTTGGATTGACACTTGTGTATTTTGTCATATAATTCGATTATAATTATGCAAAACAGTTCTAAAATACAACATCAAACAATTTATAATAGCAAATCCAAAAACTATATAAAATATAATGCGACATTAAAAAAAATTGTTATTGTAATGTGAACTATCATAACACATAAATTGAATTGTCGTACTATTTTTTTTAAAACAACATGCTATAATAATGTACATAACAACATATAAATATCACTTTGGTATCTGACCTATCGTAGCACACATAAAAAATACTATCGTTTGTATCGAACCTACCATAGCTGTCGATGACATAGCATTAGCGAAAACGCTATGTAACACGTATGATAGCATATTTTCTGCGCTAAGAATGTCCATTTCTCTTGTAGTAAACTCTTACTAGGTAAGTTATTCAATTAGTTATGTTTCATGTTTTCAACTTTTGATCAATTAATATACTAATAAATTAGTAATTGTTTACATACAAATGTTTTTGGTCAAGTAGTAAGTATTGGTGAGATGCAGACTGCGGAGTATTGAAGTACGTAGGAAGGAAAATAAGAAGATAGACTTCGAAATGAGTGACAATCTGTAAGTCATATATGATTTTGATAACTATTCACGTTGCTATGTAAAACCACCTAACTATTACTTTTTTTAGTTTCTGCATGGAGCAGTTTCTCAATTGCACCCTATGGGATAAGTACGTTGAGCAAATTCACAATGCTTACTTATATTCATCAAATAAAAGTTTGTACTGCTTAATAAGGTTTGTGAGGATTAATGTTTGGAGAGATATGTTTTGTTAGTACATTAACTTCTTAACTACTCGAGTTATTGATCTTTGTTATTATTTTTTATAAATCCAATATATATATATAGTAACAGAAATAGAAGCATTTGTAATGCTTTTGATATTTATATTGTTTGCACAGATCAAACAATTGCTGAAATTAAGTCATTCAAAGAACTTTTAAGTGTTTTTCCTATTTTTTATTAACATATTAAGTTATGTCTATTATGTTTTAATACATTTTTGTTGCCTTGCAGTTTTCCTCAAGAACCTATTTCTATTACCTATTGTTTCAAGGTCTAGAAGAAGGAAACTAACTTTTGGTGCTCCGGAAAAGTGTCTCTAATACCCTAGGAAGATTGTTTTTGAGCTATTGGATATGGAGGAGGTATGTTAAGTTTATGTATTATTTTGATTTTATTTTAAAAGGTTTAACATAGTAAGCACCTACGATAACATATGCTTGCTCTACTGTAAACATGTAGAAAAATGTTGGATCATGTGCACTATACTGCCATTGAAACTTACTTAGATTGGTATTACTTTGGTTGTAAAAAATGCAACAAAAATGTGTTCAAAGAGACACCTATCGACTTAAATTCACAGCCTTAGCGATCCTAAATCCTAAATTCTTCTGTGAGAATTGCAATGAGTATTCAAAAACTGTTTGTGCAAGGTATAGTAATGTTTTAATGCTTATCTATAATTTTATACTAATTACATGTAACCTTCGTTATTCAGGTCTAAGCTTCATGTTTATGTAATGGATCACATTGGTGATATTAAATGTCTTCAATTCTAAGCACGAATTAGCAACTCACGTCCACTCCTTAGAGTGATGGCGTTGGCATGATATTCCTTGGGGGTTTTGAACTGCTTTTCCAGGGAGTTGCCCAATTGTTTTCACAGTAAAAGAAGAGGCGTGTTGACTCTCAACCTACTTAAGCCTTGCATTCAATGTCCTCAAATTTGCAGTTGAGATCATTGTGAGAAGCATCAATCTTTGTGTGCACCTCTACAAACTTCTGTGTCAACTCTGTAGTTGTAGACTTCTGACCCTTGAGAATCTGTTGGAGCAAATCTATCACCTCTGTAGGTTGTTGAGTATGCTGCTGAACTTGTGCTTCATACCCTGGTGGTACTGTTGGAGCTGACTGGAAACTCTGGTTGTACTGTTGCTTAGGCACATAGGCTTTGGTTTGAACTGGTTGGGGCTTAGGTGGATAGACTTGGGGGTTATCAACATTGGTGTTCCTGTAGGAGAGGTTGGGGTTCTGCTTGTAGTTGTTGTATTGATTGTAACCTCTTCCTTAATTCTGCACAAAACTAACCTCTTCCACCTGATCATCCTCCGCTTCCTCAACCTGGTTTTCTTCATACACTAAGTGCAGTTGTTTCTGATGTACCAAGAGCAGTTTGTCCAGTTTCTCTTTCAACTCACCAAATATGAATCAATGTAACTAACAATCGGGACACAATCAACCTCTTTAATCCAAGCCAATCAGAGTAATTTGTATCTAGCAACCTATATCAAACTCAAAAATAAACTAAACCAAACTCAAAAACAAACAGAGCAAACAACAGAACAGGGAAATGAAAAATAGAGCAGCAAACAAACAATAAGCGATGAGAAACTGGATTCCTGAGGAGTGGGAATCATGGACTAGTGAATCACGTAAATCTACTAAGTTGCTTAACAAAACTCAAACAGAGCGGAACTCTAAGTAGTAAGTTCACAGAACATTGAATCCACTCTCGTGGCAAGCAAACTCAGCGAAGCTATCAACAGACCTTGTCATCACAGGCATTTAATAACCTAACTGGCATGAAGGATCCACTTACTCTAGCCGATTCACACTTAGACAATCGATCCCTCGAGCTAAGAGTATGAATCTCTGAAGTTGGTTCGATTAGACATTATATCAAACACCAACTGGGTGCTATAGTGTCTAAGAACATATTTCAATTGATCAAGGTGAAATAAGCATTAACAACACCAAAACAGAAGAGATCTAATTTATTCTACTCTTAAGCAACCTAAAAAATCTAAGATTCACACTACTTTAACCCATCCTCAAGAACCCTAAGCGAACTACACAGAAATCATGAAATAAACAGAAGCACCGAAAATCACAGCAGACAACATTTGCAGTGAACTAGAAGCGAAATGAAGAACAAGATTCAAAGAAAACGAAATTTGCATTCGAAAAACATAAACATAAAGTTTTGTTCTGGATATTACGAAGTAAAAACGTATGTTGCACAAAAGAAGCAAAAACTAGGCTTTTCATTTTTGGCAACAACCAAGAGTATTTATACTGAATTTAGCTAAAACCTAAAATAACTCTGCCCATTTACAGCAGCCCATCGAGTGGTCAAATCCGGCTTCAATCCGGTCCATCCACTGAAGTGGCCCGTAAGGTTGGTTGGCAGCAGAGTCCACTCGACCAATACTCGAGTGGAATGATCATCGCGCATGGTGCGGTGTAGACTCGACCTTGAGCTCGAGTGGAACAGTCACTCGGCCAAGGACTTAACTTTGAGCTCGAGTGGAACAGTCACTCGGCCAAGGACTCAACTTCGAGCTCGAGTTGAGCATTCACTCGACCAAGGGCTTGAGCAGAATGATTGAACTGCATCCAAATTGTTCGTCTATTGCTCCTTTAGCTGCGTCCAAGCTGATCATCCAGTCCCAAAGTTTCCACAGCGTCCACAACGCTCCGTTTTGTGCTCTTCAAGTACCTGAAAACTCCTTCAGTGCAATATGTGTGTAATGAAAATGCAGAGTATGCAGATGAAGCTATTAAGGCTCTAAAACAGATGCAAATGTTATGATATGTATGCAAACTAGACTAAATAAGACACCTAAAACTAGTTAAAATGAATACATATTATCATACTGCGGAAGTTGTTGTTCAGAGTGCATATTATATTCTTAGTGGTGTTTTTGAAGAGGTTTGCATACTAAACTCTTAAAATTTACATTATATATTTCCTGTAATTTAATATAAGTATTTATTTATTCGTAACAGATAGAATATCCTGAAGAGTTTCCTGAACCAGTAAAGAACATTGTTGGGAAATCGGTTCAGTTTCTTATATCTGTGGAGGCAAAAAAACATATCTAGACAGTAAGACACTTATAAGGTTGCCAAGGAATGCTGCGAGGATGATATGGTTTACCTGTTAAAGACAAAAGTTTCTGAACTTAAAGATGATCAAATTAGTCTCAATCATTACAAAAGCTTTAAAATAATATCCTATATGTCGGCATCAGTCTCTGATAATGCAGTTTACTACGGTGTTTATTTCCATGCAGCAAGTTATGATGCTAACAAACAGTGGTCAGATCTCTGACTCTACTTACTTTACCTCAACTACACCTATCTCTAAGCGTAAGGTAGTTGATGTGACTGATGCAAAAGATGATTCATCTTCCAATTATAAGGTGAGCAATGAAACACTTGGTCTAGACACAAAAGAGGATGAATGTGACATATATGATGCTGAATAAAGGTTGATGGTGAAGTGGGTCATATTGGTAACATGACGATGGCTGAACTAAAGGAAAACATGTAAGAATATTTTCGTTATGTGTGGCCGATGTGTTTCTCGGTTTAATTATAAACCGGCCAGTGTGAGAAAGAGGTGAAAATATTCTGGACATATGTGCAATCCGTCGCTATCTCAACTTCAGACATTAGACATTCCATGGCCCAAAGCACCGCCTCAACCTTACTATGTAGAGCAAACATGCTCCGTCTAACACTTCGTGATGCAATATAATACTCTTAAGTTTTATTAAGTTATTTGGTAATTTGCTATTTTTTGCCTATTTCATATTATTATCCTACGTTAATATTCAATATTACATATGGTTTGAACTTCTTCATTTCTTTTAGTACAAAAACCAAGAGAAGAAGTTAACTTATTCATTGCTGTTGTTTCTAAACATCCTAATTTGTATTCATATAGACAAACCAACATATATATGAATAAGCGACATATGAACCCTAAGTTGTAAAATTAACGATAACCCATTTGAGTTTTGATTTGTAAGTTCTAAAACTGTTCGTGAAAGCAACACAGATATTTGATTTTTAGATTCCAAAAAAGAAATGAACACACAGACTTCTGTAACAATGTTAACCAATTTGACAACCTATTTTATTGCTAAACAACCATAGCTTCCAATTGTTGAAATTAGTTTAATTGAGAAATATTTCACCATAGCACTATATCTGATGTCATATATATATAAAATAAGATTCAATCAAATGGAATGCGAATGAATTAACAATACGGTTAACCCATCAAAAGAGAAATGGTTTCTTTTAAATTAAACTTACGAGAATACTAATTAAATTTTTCTATCATTACCTCTTATTCTACTATTTCTGGGGTTTATTATTGATTCTTATCTGACAATAATCTTCAAGCTCCATCGCGATCAATTCTGTTACCGCAGAACATGAAATCATTGAAGAACAAAGTGTAGTAGGAGTTATTTTAAAGTAATCGCTATTATTTCGAAAGGAAATCGAGCATTTCAAACTAAATTTGGTGCAACGTGGCACCAGAGATCTACATCACTCAGTTATGAGACTCATTAAGCTTGTGTAATGGGTCGAAATCTATCCTATCGTAAGGCTCCCTTGTTTTGTTAGGTCCATTGATATGGTTCATTTGTTTCTGGTTTTTTTTGTTGGATTTATAGGCCCAATAGTAAATGCTCATCTAGTTCAATAATAATTAGAGATTAGAGTAGTAGTCCCAAGGTCCATTAGGTTATTAAGCTTTCCTAAGACACTACCTATATTATGTAGTATCCTTTTTTTATATATTTTTAGAGTCATTTTATAAAAATCAAAGAGAATTCTCGAAATCCTGAGAGAACATCTCGTCAATCCTAGTCGTCGTAGTAGGCTCACATCTTCCACGTCTAGAAGCCTGATATAGAAGGATAAAGAGAATCCTAAATATTAATGTGAATATTGTGTAGTAATGATAAATAATATTTGCATATATTTGTGTACATATAGATTAGGAAATATCTCTAATATAAATATGTATGTAACTCTAAGCATTATTCTTATGAGAGTAAATACAATTCTTCTTATTACAAACTCTCATCACATCCAACACCTGATCTGCGTAACCTAGACTTCTACAGCTTGGTAGACGGTTTCTAGGTCGAAGTAATTTACTTAGTTTGAGTGTACACTACAAGAAAACAGTCATAATTGCAAAATAATCCATCGCAAAATTGCTTTGCCGTTGCAACACAATTGCGAGCAATGCCCTAACATCGCAAATCTGTCACAACTTTGCGAGGGTTCAAAGCCTCGCAAATTTCCTAGGCCATTGCGACGGATTTACGACGTTTTCACAAAGCAAAAATTTCCCTCGCAATTCCCTAGCATTATTGTGTTGAACTTGCGATATTCGGTTTCCTTAGAAAAATTGAAGAACTTTGCGGTGGACTTGCAAACAAATTTTCATCGCAATTCCATTGCAAATTTTTTATTTTTCCCTATAAATAGCCCACCATGAAAAAAGATTTCGGGAAAATAAATAAATTATGTCGGAACATGAAGTATTCGCATTACAACGGCGGATGTATAATCGAAAAGATCTTAAGACCGGAGAAGTGACGAGAGAGTTTCGAGATGTGTTATAAGCATTCATAAACCAGGCGGCTAATAACTCATTTACTCTGAATGACGATAACATGTCTAAAGTGTGGGAACACCAAATATTTGAATATCGATATGGTGAAAAGACATGTATATAATAGAGGATTTACTCTGAACTGTTATGTCTAATTTTCACATGGGGAGGGTTATTGTATGGGTGCAGGAGGTAGTAGTATGGATGCTCGTGTTGATGATCAACCTAGTCCTAATGCTAATTATAATTATGGTGGAAGTATATTTGATAATTATGATCATCTTCAAGGAAATAGGTTTCACGATATGGTTACACATTCATATCATGGATCTATTTCTGTTGTCGGTGAAAATACTCTTGAAGAACCTAACGCTCAAGCAAAACAGTTTTATGATATGCTAGATGTTGTAAATAAACATATTTTATGAAGGATGTAGAGAGAGTCTATCTAAACTATCATTAGCATCTACATTGATGTCTATTAAAAGTGAAGGAAACCTAACTGAGAGAAGTATGAACCAATTAGCGGATGCATTTAAACTGTATTTTCCAGAAGATAATAATTATGTTAGGAGTTATTATGAAATGCAAAAGTTAGTTGTGGGTCTTGGATTACCATCAGAAATGATTGATGTTTGCATTAACAATTGCATGATATTCAGAAAAGACGATGATGAGTTGCAGGAATGTCAGATTCTGTGGGAAGCTGAGATATCGAGCAACAGGTGAAAGGACTCGTGTCTCATACAAACGTATGTGGTATTTGCCAACCACTAAT